>OX451738.1:159818500-161179576 GCA_948472305.1 Vicia faba
ATTTATCTGCTTCTGACTTTTTCTTCTTTTCTTTGCAGATAAAAAATCAAATGGAGAGGAAAAGCGATAAATGGAGGATGAAGAATTGAAGACTTAGAAAAATATTAGGATAGTTTTATTTAAATTTAAATAACTGTAATATTATTATTGTAAATACTTTGTAAACGAATACTTGTATTTAAATAACAATTGTAACAAATATTTAAAGATGAAATAAAAATTCCTTTTATCCAATTAATCCTTATTATTTCCAATTGTTTATTTATTATTTAAAATTCTTTAAATTATAATAATTGAAAATAAATTCCAATCATTTAACTCAGAATGATAAATAATCCATAAACATTGTGGTCTTTAGCATCGATCCATTAATAAACTTGGCGTTTCAAAAATTCAAAGTAATGCACAGTCAAACACAACAACTGCCCAAATATCTTTTCTTCTCACTGATTTTAATCAAACACTGCAAACTCAATCCAAATGTTTCAATCCACATCTCAGAATAACTTGACAAGCACTGTAGAATTAGTCTTTCTGAAAAATCTGCGCACAAAAAACCTAGTTCCTGATCAAATGCCAAAGAAGCGTTCGCCTGATCAAAGTTGAGCCAAAATCAACCAAACCCTAATTTTATCCGACTGACGAGAAAAGTCTGTCTGACCGATTCTTGAGCCAGTCTGAAATATCAGGAAGAGTCTGAAACTGTGATTTCTTGTGGAAAAATACGAGGGAAAATTTTGGGGTACAACAGTTTCCCCTGTTCAATCTTCTTGGACCTGAAGAGTTAGATTGGCAAGTTTGCCTTTCGCGACTCGAGGGTAAAAGGAGATTGGACACTAGAGTGCCCAGAAAATTTGCACTCGGTAATGTGATGGTAGAGGGAATGGGCTTAAAGATGCCATTTGGTGATGGGCTTAAAGATGTCATCTGGTGACTGCTGGTAGGAGGATGGGCTTATAGATGCCATCTGGAAATGGGCTTAAAGATGCCATTTAGAAATGTTTGTTGAGGAGAATGGGCTTATAGATGCCATCTGGAAATGTCGAACTGCATGTTCTTGGTGAGTGGACAAGTATCAGAAAGGTATTCATGTTTTGGAACGTCTCTGAACTGGGGGTCTGAGCCAGTAATAGGTTGACATCCGTGTTTGGAGAATCTGTAAACTATCTTCAGGAGTTGGAGTTGAATAAGCAATAGAGCAGCATCCGTTGTTGGGAAGCGTCCGTAAATTGTTTTTTTTCAAAAGTTGCATCTAACAAGTGATAGATTAACATTCGGTGTTGGGAAGAATCCATAAACTGTTTTCAGAAGTCTTAAAGTGGAGAATGAACCGGTGTAGGGTTTCCTGATGATGAGTCCGTGTAAAACTGCATCTGGATGAATCGGGAATAAGTATTAGAATGTCGCTGTGTCTGGATCACATCTGAACTGTCTCTGGGTGAATCTGGAATAAGTATCAGAATGTCGCCATGTCTGGGTCACATCTGAACTATTTCTAGAAAGAATCTCGGAATGTGATGGTCTTAGTCTGTCGACTGATCTTATCTGAAAAGGTAAAGAGTTAGTCGTTATGCAATGTCATGATGCGTGATGCAACGTATGCGACATTAATGTTTATGACATGAATGTGATGAATGCGCGTGTAAGCTGATGAGCTGTCTTGTGAGGATAGATGAATCCTGGATGGCTGAAGATAAAACAATCTTGACTGCTGCCGGGGAGGACAATTCCTTGACTGCTACCGGGGAGGGCAAGAATCTTTTGATTGCTGCAGATGAGAAGTCTGGGGACCACTGTTGGGGAATTAGAAGCTTGGGTTGTATGCCAAATTACTGGGGAATTCCTGCCTTGAGGAGATCTTCACTGGAGAATATTCGAATATTCTGTGAGGAGCTGAGAATGAGAGTCTTCACTCTGCTTGGGGATTGGAAGTTTTAGCTCCGTTGGGGATATTGAAACTTGAATCTGAGAGGAGTTAGCTTCTGGAAGGTTCTCTGGTTAGGGATTGCAAGAATCTTTTGATTGCTGCAAGTGTTGATCTGGAATAAGTTACCGAATGTCGCCAACTCTGGGTCACATCTGGAACTATATCTGGAATGAAATCTTGAATAAGTTGCGGAATGTCACCATCTCTGGGTCACATCTGGAACTATATCTAGAATGAAGTCTGGAATAAGTTATAGAATGTCTCCAAATCTGGATCACATCTAGAACTATATCTGGAATGAAAATCTGAATGAGTTATAGAATTTCGCCAAATCTGGGTCACATCTGGAACTATATCTGGAATGAAAATCTGAATGAGTTATAGAATGTCGCCAAATCTGGGTCACATCTTGAACTATCTCTAGATCTTGATTTTGTTCAGGATCAGAAATTGGGAGTATACCAATCTTCTGAGGCTTCAAGGATGAGAGTTTTCACTCTTGAGGGTTAACTGTTATCTGGTCGTAATCCAGTCTTCGCAGTAACTTGCTAAGCTGTTATCCGGTCGAATCCGGGCTTCACGGCTTGTACTGAAGATATACCACTGTCTGGTCGAATCCAGGTTTCGTAGCATTCTTGACTGATGTCTGGTCGTAGTCCAGGCTTCACAGAAATTTGTATTGCTATCTGGTCGTAATCCAGTCTTCGCAATAACTTGCTAGGGATTAAACTATTATCCGGTCGAATCCGGGTTTCATATCTTGCCCTGAGGGGATACCACTATCTGGTCGCAATCCAGGCTTTGCGGTAGTCTGACACTGTTATCCGGTCATAGTCCGGTCTTCACAATGTGCTGTAGAGATCAAGATACTATCTGGTCAAATCCGGGCTTCATAACTTGAATTTTGAAGAACCCACAATCTAGTCGTAATCCAGGCTTTGCGGTAGTCTGACACTGTTATCCGGTCGTAGTCTGGTCTTCACAATGTGCTGTAGAGATCAAGATACTATCCGGTCAAATCCGGGCTTCATAACTTGAATTTGGGGATCCCACTATCTGGTCGTAATCCAGGCTTTGCGGTAATCTGACACTGTTATCCGTTCGTAGTCTGGTCTTCACAATGTGCTGTAGAGATCAAGATACTATTCGGTCAAATCCGGGCTTCATAACTTGAATTTGGGGATCCCACTATCTAGTCGTAATCCAGGCTTTGTGGTAATCTAACACTGTTATCCGGTCGTAGTCCGGTCTTCACAATGCGCTGTAGGGGATTAAACTATTATTCGGTCGAATCCGGATTTCATAGCTTGAATTTTGTGAGAATTTGATCTTCGACGACTGTAACTTCCAACAGGTGATGAAGGAAATGTCGAGCACTTTGGTATTCGAATTCCCCAAGTGAAGATGAAGGAGGCTTTATCTGTCGATCAATCTGCATATGTTAAGAAATGCTGTTGAAATGTAATTTGTTTTGGAGAATAAATCCTTTGACAAATGTTGAGGAAATAAACCCAAGACTGCAGGTCTGCTAGAGAGGTCTCATCATTGCCCCCAGTATCAGCTGCATGTGATATTTCCAGGAAACTTGGTCCGTTCGTAACCCTTGAGGTTGACATTCAAATGCCCCAAGTGATGGTGACGGAGACTTGCCCCAGGTTACTCTGCAATTGAGAGATTTTGTTGAAATCTTGACTGGACTGCCCCAGGTTAACCGAACTTTGAAAGATCTGTTGCAACCTTGACTGGACTGCCCCTTGTTAATTGGATGGTGACATGCCGTGCCCCTTATTGATAGGAGATTTGTCGTTGGAAGTGTCATCCTTTTTGAAGTGATTTTACTCACTGAGAGAGTTTTCGTTCCTCCGAACATTCGCTCTATGAATTTCTTCGCTGTCAAACAAATAGTCAAATGCAAACAGTGATATTCAAGCAATGCAAAGTTTATGTTTATCTCGAAGTTTTGAAAGATGCGTTTTTTAGCAGAAAACTTTTCATAAGACAACTTCAACACAAGATTTTAGAGCAAAGCCTTACAGGAGTCAGGATACCTTTGGCAACAGTATGCTTTCGAACTAACCCATGCTTCAATTAGGACTTTTGAAGGGTTGTAACGTGGCTTGGTTCACGGTTTAAGAAACAAAGGATAAAGGCTCAAAGTATATTTGTACCCACCCGCTCTTCGTGATGTTCTTCAATCCTAAGCTCAGTTAATTGTGCGTCGCACTCTGTTTTGAGTTTGGAACGACTTTTTCGGTGATGGTTCACCAATTGAATTTGGGAGACAGTCATCATCTCCTTTTTCTTTTTCAACATTTTTCATGTTGTTGAGGATTTGTAATGACCTCACTATTTTGATTTTGATTTGTTATCCCTAACTTTTTCCTGACTGTCTCTGTTTTCGAGATCACAGTCAACGGGATGCCCCAGCTTTCTTAAGCCTCCTTTACAGGTTTTGGCTTGGTGGGATTTTTCTCATTTGAGAGATTGACTGCCTATGTGATAGGGAACCACCCTTGTCTTTTGATTCCAAAGGAATGCTTTTCGTCGTTCGTTGTATTACGAACTGAGAGCTTGCGACTTCAATGCGCATTTTCTTTTGAATTGACTGAGATACTACCCTGCCCCAGGTTTATATCAAGGTTTTGATTGTTTAGAACAGAAAACTCCTACTTATTTGGCTCGAAGGGGTTGACTAGGGATTAACTTCCTTATAACTCCAGTGTTTGGGAATTGAAAGAAATGCATGTACATCATCAACAAGGTCTGTTCAAAAGCATACTGCATGAGATTATGGTATTGTTTCGTCATCCTCCCTCTAAAGGCTTGCAGCCTTTTATCATGAGTCAAATATCATAAAGAAAGCATAAGAGTAGTGAAAACGAATGGATGAATTCAAGACAAACATATGCAATGCATTAATGAAACAGAGTTTAACATCAACAGCTAATTGTTTGAATAACAAAAGAAATTACAACTTTGAAAACTCAAATGAAGCAAAAGTCTCTCAGTTTGAGCTTCGTCACTTCAGGTGGAGAACCCCTCAACGAAAGATCTTCATCTCGCCATCTGGCATGAACCTCAGCACTCCAATGTCAATCAGATCTTGAATCTTGTTCTTCAAGGCCCAACAGCTATCGGTGTCATGTCCCTGGCTGTAAGAGTGGTAAACACAAAATGCATCGGGATGATAGTTAGGAGCGGAGGTATTTGGGTTCCGGATAGGCTCCCTCAAAGAAGTTAGATTGACCTCCAACAAGCGCTCCAGAATTAGAGATGACGGTATGTCAGTCTCAGTGAACTGTCTCCCCGACGTATTTTGCTTACGCCGATTACCCCGTTGACGCTGGCGAGGTTGTGGTTGGGCTTGTGACCCTGAAGCAAGCAGAGGAGCCTTTCCCTTGTCTTCTTGAGTGGAGGGGAGCTTAGTGGTGACTTGCTCTTCAACCTCAGATGTTTGCCCCACTTGGTTTTCCCGAAGCAGTTGGTTGACGAGAACTCTGAGCCCCTCTTGTCTTTGAGACAAATCCTGGATGAGAGCCATCTGGCCCACTAGCTGCCCCATCATCTAGATCCTCATTGTAGTCAGCTCAGACTGAAGTGCTTCCAACTGATTACTTCTGGCATTGTTTGAATTCCCCTGGGCCAAACCCGTGGTGAGGAGAGCCTTCACTTCTTCTTGCCCCAGAGACAGGTTCAAGAACATTTCCTGCAGCTGAGCAGTTTGGTCCTGGATATCCTTGACGGTCCTCTCTAGAGCCATATCTTTACTGAAATAAACAGTATGAGAGTAAGGAAATCTGAAACAGGAAAAACTGTCAAGATGCAATGCATGATATGTGGGTGCATGCTTTCAAGGATCTCTTAGGGTAAACACAAGAGAATGTTAGAGGTTGAACTTCGATCTTGGATCGAAGAACCTTGTATCGGTGGATGTCTTCCCACGAGAATCAAGCTCACCATGTCGAGTGGGTCATAGCCACCGATTCAAGTTGTTGCACTTGAACTTTGATTGGAGAACTGTGCACTGGTGGATGTCTTTCCACGAGAATCAAGCTCACCATGTCAAGTGGGTCATAGCCACTGATTCAAGTTGTTGCACTTGAACTTTGATTGGAGAACTGTGCACTGGTGGATGTCTTTCCACGAGAATCAAGCTCACCATGTCAAGTGGGTCATAGCCACTGATTCAAGTTGTTGCACTTGAACTTTGATTGGAGAACTGTGCACTGGTGGATGTCTTTCCACGAGAATCAAGCTCACCATGTCAAGTGGGTCATAGCCACTGATTCAAGTTGTTGCACTTGAACTTTGATTGGAGAACTGTGCACTGGTGGATGTCTTTCCACGAGAATCAAGCTCACTGTGTCAAGTGGGTCATAGTCACTGATTCAAGTTGTTGTACTTAATCTTTGATTGGCATTGGTTAGAGGAGAAACCTCTTGCCCCATGGTAGACGTCTGGTTCAACGTACCCCTGCATCAACAGACCCTCAAGATCCTTGAAAAGGTTAGTGAAAAATGTTATGGTATGATGTTATGATGTTATGTATACGTATGCACAAGCAAGTAAGTGTATATACAGATAATCATATTCACACAAAGCAAACAAGTCCTTAGGTTTAGGCTTGCATGGGGTTGTAGGTAAGTACCCTCTTCAAGTTAGTTGGCTCATCCTGTCCTAAAATAGAAATCGGGTTCTAAGGAGCTCAATATCATTGGATTGTTTTCTGTGTTCATCGTTTTGGTTTAGCCACTTACTGGCGACCAAAATATTCCAAGAAAACAACCCTCAAATGAGTGTAGTATCGAGTATCTACCAACTTCGGACTGCACCAAAGTCGGTCATCTCACTACCCCTAAAAAGGCTAAGATGGTCAATTAAGGTTCTAAGAGTTCGTTAGTGCTTCACGAAATCACTCAGCGGCCCCGTACTCTCCTTGATTGAACTCAAGGGTTACCGGTACTCACAAATATGTCACACTAACATAGCTTACTGCTTCAACCATGTCGGTATACCCCGCACATTTCCCTCACAGTTTTATTGCTATTTACCTAAAAAGGTGCCCCAAATCCGGGTGTAGGATTTACAACAAACCCAAACAAGAACCCAAAAGATAAAGCAATCAAGTCAATCAAAGCAAGAAAGTAAAGGTGATCTAAACCCTAAGGTAACCCCACTTTTAAATTTATCCCCAGCAGAGTCTCCAGTTCTGTGATGCGGTGGGAGAACTGACTAGGGTTTTGCGTTTGTTTTCGCACTTGTTCGGTTTAGCAAGAGTCGCCACCGACTTTTTATTTTATCCTAAAGGAAAGGTTAAAAAGCACAGGAAAAACCTTTTGAGTAGTTTTGTGGGTTCGGGGGGTATATTATGAAAAGGGAAGGTATTAGCACCCTTTTCATCCATGGTTATCCATGGGCTTTTAGTTACTTGGTTTTAGATCACTTGCTTTGATTTTCGATTACTTGAAATTTTGGTGTGTGTATGTGTTTTGAAAATGTTTTTGGAATAGACGCCTTTGTTTCGGCAACCATTGTAATGATTCATGTTTGAGTATATACAACGGTGTGTATCTTTTCGAAAAGATGTTTCAAATGTTTTTGAGAGTTTGTTTTGAAAGTGTGTATGAAGTGTGGTTTTTGAAAAAGGAGGCAAGTGTTTTTTGCAAGTTGATCTCAAGTAACTAAGAGTTTGGTCTACCCCTATCGTACTCAAAGGTTTTCTCTATGTTTTCAACCCTTTTTTAACAATTTTGTTCCACCATTGGATTTGGTGGACAATCTTGCGTTTATGATGTTTAACGGGACAGGCGCGGGTCATCATATGAACCATGAATGCAATGGTGCCAAGTGTCTTTGGCAATTTTGCTTGAAGGGACTATGATCATTCCGTTTAGGCAACTTTCGAAAGCATCATCGAGGGACTTATGATCATTTGAATTGTTTTGCCAAGGAAACTCGACGTGCAAGCATGACCTATTTTGGAAGGCAACATGTGGGATTACCCTAGGGGGTGCAAGTGTGATTGTGTATTGATTTCATGTATTTGTCTTGTATTAGGTTATCTAGCGTTTGATTTTATGTACATACAAACCCTAGGTCTAACCATGGTATAATTGAAAGCGATAAATTGCGGGAATTTAAAGTCTACGCTATTACAAATAGTATCCGGGAGTGGGGGTACAAATGCACAAATGGGGATGAGACTTAAATGATTACAACCAAATCGAATTGCGATCTCAAACGTAAATGTATCGAATATACAGAAATAAGCAAATGTATAATGTATCAATGCAAGTGTATTGTGTATGTGTAAGTGTACGTGTATGAGAATTATTTACAAGTGCGAGAAAATGTGAATTTAATGGACAATTAAATATTGTTTATTCGTCAAGTATTATTATCCACTTTTGATTTAAATTTGTATTTTTATATTTTTTTGTTTAATATCTACAAAAAAAAGTATTTTTTAGAAAAGAAAATGTATTTATTTTAAAGAAAAATCATGTATTGATGTGATTATGTACAAAGATAATATCTTAAAAAAAGAAAAGTATTTATCTTAAAGAAAATTATGTAATTATGTACAAAGTAAGAAAATTTATTTAAAGAAAGGAAAATGTTTTAAATTCTATTCTTTTATGTATTTTTTTAGTATTAATGTACAAAGGGAATTTTGTATATGGTTTAATCATGCTAAAAAAAATAAAATAACTTTGTCAATTAGAAAAAGGTGTAAATAAAGATATGAATTAGTTTTTTGAAAGAAATGCAAAGGGGTTAAATGGGCTAAAAAGGGATTAATGGACATGAGGGAGGGGTACGTTTGGCAAAAGAAAGGGTTTAGGCGTTTCAGAAAGGGGCGAGGCCCATTGGCTTGAGACAACGTTTTTTAGGGTTTGACCAAGTTTGTATCATTTGGGAAGAGCCTTATGGTTTGTAACAGCAGCGGCGCCGTTTCCGTTCCATCTTCGTCTTTCTCGTTCGCCTTCGCCTGAGTTTCTCCTTCGCCCAAGCCACCAGCGCAACCAACCTACCTCTTCCCTCCATGGAGCATCCAGGCAACAGTTTAAGGTAGATTTCCCGTTTCCATCTTGTTTAGGGTTTTCGTTATTGTGTCTTGCATGCTTATTTTTTATCGTGTTCTGATCTTGAGCATTTATTATTGTTGGTTTAATGAGGTCATGGAAAGGGATGAAAAGAAATTGCACTACCTTTTGGGAGACGGAGGAGGAAGGAATTCGGAGGCACTCGGAGGTTTGACGGCGGGGAAACATGTGACACGGTGGCTTGAGGATGCGCGAGCTTTGGGGACACTAGTATTCTGTGTCTTTCTTTACCCTTTCGTGTTTTGTGATGAATATTCTGAAAACTTGGCTTGACTTCCTTTCTCTTCTATATCTTTGCCTCGCTTATGTTTGCTTCTTTATCCTCTTCCTCTTGCTACCTTGGTGCCTAGCTTGGTGCCTTGGATATATTTACTTGATGCCTTGAAATGCTTCTTTTTCTCTTCTTCTAATTGACTCTGAGATGCTTGTGAACTTGTATGCTGAGATGCTTGCTTTTGAGTATTGATGATGTTGGTGTTGGAATGCTTCTTTTCTTCTGTATACTAGCTTATTATTGTTTGTTGGCCCAGTGATGAAAGCTTTCTGAGGGCCCTTGGGATGTTTGACCCTGTGTGTTTCTGAGTATGCTTTAGCTTGATGGTTTGGAAACTTTGAATGTTTGATGTTTTTTGGCTTTGGACAGGTGGTTGATTTGGCTCAGGCCGGTTTGGGTGTTTATCTGGTTTTTGAAAGGTTGAGGGCTTTACTGGTTTTAGGCTTATCAGGTTTTGACAGGGGTTTTACAGGTTATGGCCTTGGTGAGGCTTGCTTCAGGTTTGGCTTAGCAGGTTAATGGTTTAAGCTGTTTGATGCTTAGGCCTATGCTTTTTTGCTTCAGCAGGTTTTGATTGAGGCTAGCTGTTGTTTGAGTTCTGAATGGTAGGCACAGGCTTGCATCAGTTTGTATTGTTTTTCTTAAACTTGACACAAGTTTAGTTGGAGGCTTGGACAACTTTTTGGGTTTTTTTGTTACAGTTTGGTTCTTTTCTTGTTTTTGATGTTTTCTTCCCCCCTTTTACTGTGTTATTAGCAAATTGTTTTATATCTTTTTCTGCCTCAAGCCTAAACCTGTAAGCCTGTTTTTTCTTCTCTTCTTCTCTCTCCAGTACAACTTAAAACATTAAATAATGTTTATCATGTACTTTCTTCTGAAAAGGTAACACTAGAAAATGATGACCCTGACTATGCTTGCTTGCAAAATTGGTTTTAACCTGCATACTTTCTTTCTTCAGCTTTCCTGCATCTTTGTGACAGTATGGAGTAACCTTTGTATCTTGACATCCTTCCATATTTTAGACAGTTTGACATTGGACTTTGTTTTGGCAATTTGAACTTTTATACATGCTGTTGGTTTTGAACTATGCAGTTGGTTTTGAACTATGCAGTTGGTTTGACAAAATTTGAATTTGTGCATTTCAATACTTTGTGCATTCATGTTTAGCAAGCAATATTCATCCCTCTTTGTGAACCGGGAGAAATCCCGTGATTTACAGAGAGGGCTAACTGATTCCAGTCAGTTGCCTTTAATGATGAGCCCAAATTAATTGTCTGCTTTTAATTATTTATCTGCTTCTGACTTTTTCTTCTTTTCTTTGCAGATAAAAAATCAAATGGAGAGGAAAAGCGATAAATAGAGGATGAAGAATTGAAGACTTAGAAAAATATTAGGATAGTTTTATTTAAATTTAAATAACTGTAATATTATTATTGTAAATATTTTGTAAACGAATACTTGTATTTAAATAACAATTGTAACAAATATTTAAAGATGAAATAAAAATTCCTTTTATCCAATTAATCCTTATTATTTCCAATTGTTTATTTATTATTTAAAATTCTTTAAATTATAATAATTGAAAATAAATTCCAATCATTTAACTCATAATGATAAATAATCCATAAACATTGTGGTCTTTAGCATCGATCCATTAATAAACCTGGCGTTTCAAAAATTCAAAGTAATGCACAGTCAAACACAACAACTGCCCAAATATCTTTTCTTCTCACTGATTTTAATCAAACACTGCAAACTCAATCCAAATGTTTCAATCCACATCTCAGAATAACTTGACAAGCACCGTAGAATTAGTCTTTCTGAAAAATCTGTGCATAAAAAACCTAGTTCCTGATCAAATGCCAAAGAAGCGTTCGCCTGATCAAAGTTGAGCCAAAATCAACCAAACCCTAAGCAAATTGTTTGAATTGTTTCAGAGCCATGAAAATCAATAAAAACCCTAATTTTATCTGACTGACGAGAAAAGTCTGTCTGACCGATTCTTGAGCCAGTCTGAAAAATCAGGAAGAGTCTGAAACTGTGATTTCTTGTGGAAAAATACGAGGGCAAATTTTGGGGTACAACAGTCAGTCATATGCAATGCATGATATGAATCAGACAATGATGTTCTCAAAATAAATGAGATTGTATTTGTATGATGCGTATATGCATGTATCATGATGTATGGGAATATGATGCCTTAGCTGGGGAAAATAAACCCCGAAGCTGCTGGAGAATAGAGTTGAGTTCTTCGTTTCCGCTGGGGATGATGAACGAAGATGATAAACCTGTAGGAGAGAAGAACTCCGTTGGGGGAATAAACTGATGAAGAGATTACTCTGAGGGGAATTACTCTGTGGGGAAGAGACGTTATGCTGAAGATTTTAACGATAACTCCGCTGGAGATTCTGTTGATAAGCTCTGTTGGGGATTTCAATGATGAACTCCGATGGGGATAGAAAGAACTTTGTTGGGGATGATCTTTCAGTTGCAACTTGCTGAGGATAATCCAGTTAGACTCTTGTGAGGATAACCTTCTGAATTTGGTTGGGGAGATTTATTTGCGCTCTGCAGGGGATAAGCTTCCAGAATCTACTGGGTAAGATGATTCAACTCTGGCGGGGAAGCCTTTTTTAGACTGCGCTGGGAAATATTGACTCCACTGGAGGATCTTGTATTCTGTCGGGGATCATTCTTATACTCTGTTGAGGAATATTAAGACTGTCGGGGATACTCTTATACTTACTGGGGAATATCTTCATACTCCACTGGGGAATATTAAGACCTTCCGGGGATACCGAGCCTTTCTAGTGCTGCTGGTAAACTAACTATGCTTGGGGAGAGCATTGCTGATTCGTTCATAGTGGCAAGTCTTAGTGGGGAAAGCTACCATTACTGTTTTACTCTGTGGGGAGTGACGGTATCTTGGTCATATTCTTCAGCTGAACCTCCCTTGGTACCTTGGTGGACAGAGCAACTAGATAGCTCAGACAATTCTTATTGCCCATGTTTCTGATATTACCAGTAATTTGCCTTCTGTTTCACATGTAAATATTTATGAGCAGCAATTAATGTCAAATGCATATATCAAAATGAACATTGGACGTTCTTTGCAAAACAAAACAGATAAAGGAAAAACAATTTGAAATTTGTCTGAAAATGAATTTGTATTGATTTTGAAGTTTGGCCTGTAAATAGGCATTTTTGTACAAGAGGCTGACGTCCTAGTAAGAGGACGCCGCCGAACAAATAGAATTTACAATTTGTGAAAAGAAAACAAAAAAAACAGCTAATGTGAATAATCCCACTGGGTTCCAACTCTGCTATTGCCTTTATATCTTCAAGCATCTCATCACTTTGCTGCTTAGTTGAAGATGAATTTGATTGATTGGTGCCGCACGAGCCTGATAGTTGATACCGAAGTCTGGATGCGAGGTGATCCAATGAGACATAGTGTTACGCTTTAATCCCTAACTTTTTCCTGGACCGACCTTTCGGGTTTTTGGTCCACCGGGATACCCATTTTTGCCCAAGCCGCCTTTTCAGGTTTTCGACTTGCCGGGTGTACAGATTTTTTCATTTTCATCCCTTATTTTTGCCCGAACCCTTTTGGTTCGCCGGGAAGCCCTTATTTTTTCCTAGGCCTGTCAACCTAACGGGTCTTTGATTATGCGTAGTATCTTTTTACTATGTCTGCATTGATAGGGTGAGGAAGGTCGTCACCATCCATGGTGGTTAGAATCATCGCTCCTCCTGAGAAAATGCTCTTAACCACAAATGGCCCTTCGTAAGTAGGGGTCCATTTGCCCCTGGGATTACCTTGAGGTATTATAATGCACTTGATTACCAGGTCCCCAACTTGATACTCTTGTCGTCTGACTTTCTTGTTAAATGCCTTGATCATCAGTTTTGGTACGTCTGACCATGAAAAACAGCAGTAAGTCTTTTTTCGTCGATTAGATTCAGTTGATCAAGTCAGGTCTAAATCCAGTCATCTTCGCTCAAACCTGCATCCTTCATGATCCGGAGAGAGGGTATCTGAACTTCGATGGGCAAGACGGCCTCCATGCCATAAACCAAGGAATAGGGTGTTGCCCCTGTTGACGTCCGTGTTGAGGTACGGTACCCATGAAGAGCAAACGGTAACATCTCGTGCCAGTCTTTGTATGTCACTGTCATCTTCTGCACAATTTTCTTAATGTTTTTATTAGCCGCTTGTACAGCCCCGTTCATCTTCGGCCGGTAGGGAGAAGAGTTATTATGTTGTATCTTAAATTGCTTGCAGAGCTCAGTGATCATCTTGTTGTTGAGATTGGTACCATTGTCCGTAATGATCCTCTCTGGTACACCGTATCGACAGATCAGGTTATGCCAAATGAACCGTGCCACGACGTTCTTGGTTACCGTAGCAAAGGAAGCTGCTTCAACCCACTTTGTAAAGTAATCGATTGCTACCAGGATGAAACGATGCATGTTGGATGTCGTAGGTCTGATCTCGCCAATCATATCAATGCCTCACATTGCAAAAGGCCAAGGCGCCGTCAAGACGTTCAGAGGAACTGGAGGTACGTGCACCTTATCAGCATAGACTTGGCACTTGGGACATGTCCGAGAATACTGATAACAGTCAGCTTCCATTGTGGACCAGTAATATCCTGCCAGAAGGATTTTCTTTGCCATGGTATGTCCACTGGAATGAGTCCCGCAAGTACCTTCATGCAGCTCTGTCATGATTCTTTCTGCTTCAATCTTATCCACACAACATAGTAAGGTCGAATCATGGTTACGTTTGTAAAGGATGTCATTGCTGATGAAGAACTTTGCCGCGAACCTCCTCGGAAACTTCTTGTCATTAACATATGCACCCTCGGGGTATTCCTGAGCTTCAAGGTACCTCTTCACCTCATGATACCAGGGCTTTTCTGTTACCTCTTCAATCTCAAGATCACAGCAATGCGCAGGTACGTCCAATCTTTCAATAATGATCCGGGGAGCCTCTTTGTCCCAATTGACTTTGAACATAGAAGACATCGTAGCCAGCGCGTCCGCCAACTAATTCTCCTCTCTAGGGAAGTGTTCAAAGGTGATCTCCTCGAAATGGGGAAGCAACGTCAATACATACTCCTTGTAAGGAATAAGATTTGGGTGTTTCGTATCCCACTCGCCTTTGATCTGACTGATCACGAGAGCGGAATCTCCGAAGACACTTAAAAACTTAATCCTTAAGTCAATTGCAGCTCGAAGACCCATTATGCATGCTTCATACTCTGCCATGTTGTTGGTGCAGTTGAAACATAGTCGGACGGTAAATGGAGTATCAGAACCTTTAGGAGATATGATCACAGCGCCAATGCCATTACCCAAAGCGTTTGAAGCTCCATCAAAGTACATAGACCATCGGGATCCTTCCTCAGGTCCTTCATCCGGTCCAGGTGTCTCACAATCAGTTACCAACATGATATTCTCGTCCAGAAATTCAAAGTTCATAGACTGGTAATCATCAACTGCCTGATGTGCCAAATGGTTTGCCAATACACTTCCCTTGATTGCCTTTTGGGTCATATACTGGATGTCATACTCAGTCAAGATCATCTGCCATCTTGCTATTCTTCCGGACAAAGCAGGCTTTTCGAAGATATACTTGATGGGATCCATCTTTGATATCAACAGAGTAGTTTGAGTCAGCATATACTGTCTCAGCCGGCGAGCATCCCATACCAAAGCACAGCAAGTTTTCTCGAGTAATGAGTATCGGGTCTCACAGTCGGTAAACTTTTTGCTAAGGTGATAAATAACATACTCTTTTAGGCCAGACTCGTTATGTTGACCCAGCACACACCCCATTGAGTTGTCAAGCATAAGATCAGAGGTCTCCCTTCAACTGGTGGCATTAGAATAGTTGGCTCCTGGAGATACTCTTTGATCCTTTCGAAAGCAGCCTGACATTCATCGTTCCAACATACCACTTGATCTTTTTTCAGTAACTTGAAGATTGGCTCACAAGTAGCAGTTAGGTGCGAGATGAATCGGGCAATGTAGTTCAGTCGTCCTAGAAATCCTATGACCTCCTTCTCTATCTTGGGAGCTGGCATCTCTTGTATGGCTTTCACTTTGACAGGGTCCACTTGAATACCTTTGTCGCTCACGACGAAACCCAGTAGCTTACCAGACCTCACCCCGAAGGTGCACTTGTTCGAGTTCAATCTCAGCTTGTACAACTTCAACCTGTCAAATAGCTTTTGTAGATGGTCAAGGTGTTCCTCCTCAGTCTGGGACCTTGCAATCATATCGTCGATGTATGCTTCAATCTCATGATGGATCATGTCATGAAACAAAGCAACCATGGCACGCTGATATGTTGCCCCAGCATTTTTCAATCCAAAAGGCATGACCTTGTAGCAAAAGGTGCCCCACTGAGTAACAAAAGTCGACTTCTCCATGTCTTCGGGAGCCATCTTTATCTGATTATAACCGGAGAAACCATCCATAAAGGAGAACACCTTGTACTGAGCAGTATTGTCAACCAGAACGTCGATGTGAGGTAGAGGGAAGTCATCCTTAGGGTTGTCCTTGTTCAAATCCCTGTAGTCAACACACATTCGAACCTTACCATCCTTCTTCGACACAGGAACCACATTGGCGACCCACTGAGGGTAAGAAGTAACTGCTAGAAAACCGGCGTCAAACTGTTTCATAACTTCAGCCTTGATTTTCTCGGACATCTCTGGGCGCATACAGCAAACCTTCTGTTTTACCGGAGGGCAGTCTTCCTTGGTAGGCAGGTGATGAACCACAATGTCAGTATCCAAGCCAGGCATATCTTCGTAAGACCAGGCAAAGATCTCAACATAATCACGCAGCATCTGAATCAACCGCTGTTTCACACTAAGCTCCAAGTTTGCACCGATCTTGACTTCCTTCTTGTCTGTTTCAGTACCCAGATTCACCGTTTCCACCGGCTCTTCGTGTGGCTGAATGGCCCTCTCTTCCTAGAGTAACAGTCTTGCAAGTTCACCAGGCACTTCGCAATCATCTTCACCTTCGTCTTCGGCTAAGTTGATCGGATTTTCAAAGTTATAACTGGCAGTAGCAGAGTCGTTACCAGTGAGATCCAGAGTGGATGTGGAACTGTATATGTGAGTGTGTGTAAAATAGATGTTTTGCAATATAAAGAAAGACAAGGAGCATAAAATTTGAAATGAAAAAGACGTCCAATGCTTTTATTAATGATATATGAAAATGGCACACAAAAGCCCTCACAAATGAAGCCACGGTGCCCCGGGTAAGACACCGGACCATAAAATTTCACAACATTGTCTGTTAAAAATTCAAAACAAAGAGTTCATTAATGGGTAACAAAAGTAATAGGGATAAAGTCCTTTGCTGTCCAGTTTCTTGGTCCACCGTTGGTCGTAGGATAGATCCAGCTGTCGAATTCAGACTCTTCCACATCATCCTCAATGGCATTCACTCCCGAGTTGCTGATGAACACGGGGGGTCTTCCAATCCTTGCACTTCGAACAACCCTTTGAGCTTCTGCAGTGAAACCCAAACCAAACTTGTTAGTCTTATGAGTGAAATCAGGAAGTCGGCCCCAATTTGCACACTCACCCTTCTCAATAACAGCCCGAGCATCCTTTAAGGAAGCCATCTTCATAGGAGAATCTTCAACTGCAGTCTCAGCTGATGCTAGTGTCTGAGGAACTTCTTCAAAGTGCTGAAATGGGGTCTCAATGAACTCCCCATCCATCTCTACGTATCTGAACGAGTTAAGGTGGTTGACCATGTACTCTTCCTCCCCTTGAACTGTCACAATCTTCCCTCTGACCGGGTACTTCAGCTTCTGGTGGAGCGTTGAGGTTACGGCCCCAACTTTATGGATCCATGGACGACCCAGCAAACAAGAATAGGATGGCCGAATGTCCATCACGTAGAATGTAGAATTGAAGACATGAGAACCAACTTTAATTGGAATATCAACTTCGCCATGCACCATCCTTCGCAATCCAACCGGTCTAGAGCTTTCTTGGGCAAGACATTCAACGAGGAACCAGTGTCAACCAATACATGTGCAAGAGTAGTGCCTCTGCATTCAATGGAGACATGCAGGGCATCATTATGGTTCATCCCTTTAGCAGTCAAATCAGCATCGAAGAAACCCAAACCATTATCAGCAGTTAAATTGGCCACACAATCGGTAAACTGATCAGCTGATGTCTCTTGTGGTACGTGGGCAGTTTTCAGGAAGGTAATCAGAGCCTTAGCATGGGCCTCTGAACACAACAATAGTGACAACATAGAAATCTTGAATGGGGTTTGCCCCAGTTGCTCAACCACGTTGTAATCACTCTTCTTAATAATCTTCAGAATCTCTTCCATCTCCTGTTTGGAAGCTTCAACAGTAATGGTCTTTGGCGCCTCCGTCTGGGCAGGCACATCAGTGGTGATCCCTTTGCCCCGAGTGTTAGATGACTCGGCGACAGGGGTAAGGATAGGAACTGGGTCAGGAATAGTGGTAGGTACACTTGCAGGTGTAATGACAACAGGTCTGCGGACAGTTGGTGGAGCAATATCAGGTGAGAAAAGTCTACCGCTACGGGTGACTTTAGCAGGCCCAGTAATGTTGCTGACGCCAGTATCAACATCCAACTCTTGCTTAACTCCTAGAACATAAAAATCTGCCCCATAATGCCAAGGGACAGCTTTGTCAGAGGTGTAGGGGATGGGCCCCGGAACAATGATGATTACGGGTGCGATCTTCGGAGTAGATGTAATTCTAATAGGCTTCCTCGGTGGAGCCTTGGAAGAATTGTCGAAAATGGTAATAATGGCGATTTCTTCAGTGGGAATGGAAGGAACAACAATCTTCTCAAATAGGATCTCCTTATTATCCATCAGGTTTTGGATACCTGACTTCAGAAATGGGTAACTAGTAGGTAAAACAGAACACGTATGGCAACCTTCGCCATAACCCGGAAATAAACTGGCTAGCAACAGGTTCTTCTTGACAATCATCAGAGGGGTAACAATATCATCCATGGAAACTACAAACAAGTCTTCCTCTACAGCATTTACTCCATGTTTGGGCATGGGAGCAGTCACAACATTCGGCCTCTCGGGCGCCTCAAACTCAATCTCCTTTGCATCAATTAGGTCTTGCACCCTGTTCCTCAAAACCCAACAATCATCTGTATTATGCCCCGGGATATCAGAGTGAAAAGCGCAGCGGGCATTAGGGTTGTACTTTGGTGATGTGGTACTCGGATTCTTCGGAGCTTCTTTTAGAGTCACCAGATTGGTCTTCAGCAACTGTGGAAGAATCTGAGACAAAGTCATGCTGAGACGAGTGAATTGCCTTCGAGGTCTCTTGTCCTTTTGTTGATTGTGATGCTGAGGAGCACCAGCAGGTTTTGAAATAACAACCGCATTGACAGCTTGGCGGTGTTCAGGTCTATTATGTCTTCTCGAACTGTAGACAGCATTGGATTCTTTCTTAAATGAATTCTTCTCGGTGCTCGATGAGGCACCCTTCTGTATCTTCCCAGCCTTAATACCAGCTTCAATCCTTTCACCGGTCAAAATAAGATCCGTAAACCCAGCTGAAGAGCTTCCAATCAGATGATTAAAGAACGGACCAGGCAGGGTCCCCAGAAACATATCCACAAGCTCACGATCAGCCAAAGGTGGTTGCACCCTTCCAGCAAGGTCTCTCCATTTTTGAGCATACTCTTTGAATTCTTTACCCGTTCCTATTGACATACCCTGGAGTTGGGTACGCGTAGGAGCGAGGTCGGAGTTGTACTGATACTGCCTGTAAAATGCAGTAGCTAAATCCTCCCAGCTACGGATACTGACTTTGTCCAACTGATAGAACCACTCAAGCTGAGTCCCTGAGAGACTATCTTGAAAGAAATGGATCCACAAGTTCTTATCAGCAGTGTAAGGCTGGATCTTCCTCACATATGACCGGAGGTGAAGCTTCGGGCAGGAAACTCCGTCATACTTGGCAAAGGAAGGTGCCTTGAACTTATGGGGAATCACTACCCCAGATGATAGACCCAGATCTCTGAAGTCCAGACCGGGCACCTTCTGTATTTCCATAGCGCTCAAACGGTCGTCCAACTGTTTGTACTTATCCTCAGCAGGAGGATACTGTTCTTCATCATAGTCCGTCTCGTTGTCAGAGACCATGGGGCTAGGAGCCCTCCTTTCTTGTGGACTATCTTTCCCTCCAGATGAGGTGGTCAGATCAACTTCATTCTGCAACCCGTTTCCAAACCTGCGTCCAGTATTGAACAGAATGATCCTCTTCCTCTTCTTCTTTTTCTCCTTCAGAATCAAGGTCTTCAGGTCCTGCTGACCCTTAGCTAGATTCATGAACAGCTCTTGAAATTGGGCATTCTGGGCCTAGAGGGCCTTGATAGCTTGCTCAGTGGAAGGTTCAGCAGACATGATGAGCGCTGAAATAAACAGCGAAGAAGATAAGAGACCTGTAATGGGGTACCTGTTTATGAAGTGCATGGGATGAAATGCGTATGATTTATGATTTCAAAGACAATCGAGATTCAAATTTGTAAACAAGAAAGGAAACACACTTTATTAGATTTAAACTTCAAAATTTAAATTGTTCAACAAACTGCCCTTAGGCGTTACAAGAATGGAAATACTGAAAAGTAAATGAAAACTGTAAAAGAAATCCTCAAAGGTTCATCAATGCTCCCATGGTCTCTTCTTCTCAGTGCAGACATAATCATTCAGGATCCGCTCGTTCTCCAACTTTCTGGTCAGCTTCTGGATCTTCTGCTCTTATTCATTAACCTCTCTCGGTAGGAATCCCGTTCATCCCTCAACTGCATCGAAGACATCTTCAGTGTCCCAATATCAGTGGGCATATAAGGGTGAAGAATAGTTGGAAGAACCCCCTCCTCATTAGCAACTTCAAGAGTAACAGGCCTGACAGCTTCATATGGCATATCTAGCTTCTGGGCACGGATGCGGACCCATCTGAGGTATGGCTCCATTGTCAGAGAAGTCTTTGGTCCCAACTCATGTGGATCAGATTGGTGAACTCTGTCCCAAGCCCTTATGAATCTACGACGCAGCTCGTCTCTATCTCCCTAAAAATCAAAGATGATATCAGGCATCAGCATCTCATGAGGCCCTTCTCTTCTGGCTCTTCCAAACTGACGGAGAGCTAAGCATGGGTTGTAAGAAATCCCTCCATGGGTCCCGATCAATGGAACATTAGGATACTCTCTACATCGATCAATGATAGTCACCTCATCCATTCCTTTGAGAGTCCAGATAATGTCATTATTAGAAAGAGACATCACCCTATAAGCCCAACCCATTCCTTCTTTGTTCTTCAGTACAAACTTAGGGAGGTGCGAAATAAACCACCTCGACAATAAAGGAGTACAGCACATCAAAGTTCCTCTCTTTCGGGCAGTACGAGCATAGAGTTGATGAAGGATATCACCCAAGAGAGTGGGTACCAGATTCTGATAGATGAAGATCTTTATGGCATTAATATCAACAAAAGTGTCAGGATTCGGAAACAATACCAGACCATAAATCAAGAGAGCCAGAATGTCCTCGTACGCCTTGAAGTCTAAGCTGTCCCAGAAGTAATTAGCTTTGTCAACCAAAAACTTAGACAGAAAACCCTTAGCTCCACTTCTAGTCTCCCAGTTAGCCATTACCTCCTCTTTGGTCAAGTGAAAGGTTGCAGAAATTTCTCCGGGCTTAAGAGTCTTTTCCCAACCAGTAAATGGAGTCTGCTCCAAAACAGAGATACCAAGCAGCTCAGAGAACTCTTCTAGAGTAGGAACTAGCTGGAAGTCCTGGAAAGTAAAACAATGGTACAGCGGATCATAAAATTGGACCAGAACACTCATCGTTTGCTCGTCCAATTTTGAAGTGACCAAACTGAGAAGAGAACCATGCCTTCTGATGAAGGAAGTAGTGTCTGGAATCCTGACAACCAAATCTTTAAGCAGGGTAGGTACTTGGACAAAGTTGATCCGGATAGTATTCCTACGCATGGGCATCATGATGACCTACAAAACAGAGTAAAGATGAAACCCTCTAGTCTTTGAAATAAGTTAGTCCTTATGCAAGATGTATGCAATGTTATGATGTCATGATGTCATGGTAAAGGCACACCACAAGTATCCACAAAAAGCAAACATGGTAAAGGCATACAAGTCCCACTGAGAGCCCTTAGATTTCAGGCTGGCATGGAGCTTAGGTACCCTCTTTCAGTTCAGTTGGTTAAGACCTATCCTAAAAATAGTAACCGGGTTCTAGAGGATCTCAATATCACTGACTACCCTCAATCGGTCATAATTCAAGTTTAGCAACCTTTTCTTACGGCCGAAATCATCGCGAGAGTTTAGTCTCAATGAGTGTAGCATACTGCTACTATTCTATGGCCTAGTTGGTCAATTTAAGGTTCTAAGGTCAGTTGGTGCTTAATGACTCCTTAGAAGACCCATATTCTCCTCGTTCCAACACAAGGGATATCGGTACAGACCAAGGTGTCACACCAACGTAGCTACTGCTTCATCCGTGTCGGTCTATGCCGGACAAATCCCTCACAGTTTATTACTACTTACCTAAAGGGTATCCCCAGATCTGGGTTAGGATCTATAGAACTTCGATACAAGCCCACAAAGATAAATCATACAAAGCATATAATT
Organism: Vicia faba; assembly: GCA_948472305.1. Taxonomy (NCBI): domain Eukaryota; kingdom Viridiplantae; phylum Streptophyta; class Magnoliopsida; order Fabales; family Fabaceae; genus Vicia; species Vicia faba. The sequence continues at coordinate 159,840,509 of OX451738.1, forward strand.
GAAAACATAGTGATCTAATCCTAAAGTACACTTCACTTATTATAATTGTCCCCGGCAGAGTCGCCAGTTCTGTGATCGGTAGGAATGAGAACTGACTATTTTGGAATGCTGGTTCGCGTTTTGCGTTTGTTTTCGCAAAATGTCACGGTAAGCAAGAGTCGCCACCGTCTTTTATTTTATCCAACAAGGAAAGGACAAAAGCACAGAAAAATTCCTTTTTGAGATATTTCTCGGGTTCGGGAGGTAGATTATAGAAAGGGAAGGTGTTAGCACCCTTTCTATCCGTGGTTATCCACGGGCTCTTAGGTACTTGCTCGTTATGTTTTCAAAAGTTTGCTTTTCTTTGTGATTGTGGGTTTGAAAAAGAGTTTTTATTTTGAAAGGGGTGTAAGTGCGAAAAGTTTTGTTTTGTTTTAAAAGGAGCAAGTACTTAAGAACCATCTACCTACTCAAAAAGGAATTAGACTGTATAAGTGTCCTTTAGACAATGCTATCCCACTATTGAGGAGTAGGAAGCATCGTCGTTGGAGTTTTCGAGTCAATTCGATTAAGGGACGTGTGGTCACTAAAGCAATGTTAGGATGCCTTAGCGGTAACCCTAATGTCTTAGATCATTTTATCCGAGGCAACCGTTTCAAGGAAACTTTATGATCTTTGGACAAGAGGACGACCTCTAAAACTTCCTATACTCAATGACCACGTTCGAGGCAACCAAGTGAGGTGTACCCTAAGAGTGGCATGTGTGAATGTATTGTTTTTCAGTTATATTATCTTTGTACATGTCATGGTGAGCTACTGTTGATTTTAAGTTAAAAATTCGATCTTGTCATGCATTGCCTATTATTCAAACATCTAACACTTAATGGTTGCGGAAATTAAATTGTGAAAAATAAATCTAAGCTATTACAAGGCGTCGGGTATTTACATCGCCAAAAACAAACCCTTAAAAAATTAAATTGCAAAAAGTAAACAAAAGCGATAAATAAATCCTAATTTAAAAACTATTACATTCTCGAAGCAGTTACAATATTAAAATATGAATCAAAAATTATACGCGCGCGAGAAAATTGAATCAGAGTGTTTTTTAGGGTTTTGACCCTTTTTATTAATAAAGCATATTTTTGTTATTTTTTGAATTAACAATTAATCTAAATTAATAATTGAATTAATTAATTAAATGAAAATATTTTTGGGTTTTTATTAATTAAGGAAATAAAATGAGAATGATCAAAATTATTAAAACCTAATATTCTAAATTGATTTTAATTTATTGCAAAAAATATTAAATGTTACACTTATTTAAAACTAAGTTAATTAATTAAGATTTATTTACAAAATAAAATAATGAAAGTAATAAAAATAATATTTTTTATGTTTTCTGATTTTATTAGGAAAAGTAAATTAGTTAGTAATAATACAAATAATTAATAAACAATTAACTAAAAAAGAAATATGAAAGAGAGAAAAGAAATAAACCCAGGGGGTTTGGGCCCAATTTGGTGGTGCAAAGAGTAAATCTCGAGGCCCAAAATGTCCCAGCCTCATTTGACTTTTCCAATTTGCTAAGCGTGCATTGACTAGGGTCCTTGGTGAACCTCCAATCTGGATCATTGGATTTACCTTGCAAGCCATCTGGCAGGTGGATCCTTGAGGCGTATTGTGGACCAAATCATTGAGCGCTGCGTGTGATTACCTGAAAACAAAATTCAATCAAGTTTTGGGGGACCTGGGATTCGAACCCAGGTCCCAAGGGTATTTCCAATATCGCTTCCACCAATTGAGCTGGCCTGTTTCTTTGCTATTGATACACACAACAAAGATTATATGGACAATAATTAACTTTGCCTGGAAGAAAAAAAACGCGTTTTTTCAAATAGACCAATGGGAGGGCGACGTTTGGTCGTCTTCTCCAAAAACTCTGGTTCGTTTACCTGCGGATTTTTATCCGCAGGAAGATTCATAGGACATTTCAGAAATCTCTCCCAGGCCATGAAAATACCATCCAAGGACATGGATGTGTTCGTCTTTGCCTCCTGAATATCCCTATAACCATTGCTTGATCCAATTTTTCCTGTAACTCAAACGCCTAAAAACACCACATGAAAACCCTAGATTCGGGCATCATTATACAAGCCATGAAAATCAAATTGGATAATGCCAAAACATTCTAAATCAAATAATAAACACAAATATGTCAAGATTTTAAAGAAAAGATGCAAGAATATGATTTCACGATATCATGTCCAGAGCAAGGTTCGTGGATACTTACAGTGAGTTTCAGGTTGTCTTAGGGCTTGGTTTTGATTGGTATAGCTCCACTGGATGTCAGGGAAGAGAACTATGTTGTGGTTTTGGATTGAATTGGCCTCCAATGTTGTTTTCGATCTCCCACTTTTCAAGCTTTTTCACCAATTTGCTCTGGCCGTTTCAGCAGTGTTCTATGCGTGTTCTAGGTTTGTGTGACTTGTGTGAGTGTTATAGAATGAATTAGGTTTGGTCTTTTGGTCTGAAATCAAGTGCATTGAAGACGGAAGATTGGATTTTGATCACCATAACCAAGTTGCCATATTTGCATCAAATCTGAGATTTTTTGCATGTTTTGACTTGGCACGAGTTTGATTGAGTTGCACATGGTATTTGCAAGCTGTATTGATCACAAGAATCCCCTTACATGAATTTTTAGATTTTATTTGATTTAATATTGATTAATAATGAATTAAATCAATAAAAATGAAATAAAATAGAAAAATAAATGTTTGGTCATGAAATTAAAGATGGAACACGTGTGTGGCATGACAAGACTATATCAAGTGGAAAAAAGTGTGCCCTTTTGTCAAAAATTGGAGATTTGAGGATAGTTGACTTTTAGCAATTTTGGAAAAATGCCCAACATCAACAATGCATAATTTCTTCAATTTTGAACCTTTGGAAGTTTTCTTTGACTTTTTAGAAACCTTGAGATGTCTTATAATCAACCCTTTTGGTCTCATATCATTTTGATGTTCCAAGCTCAAGTTATAATCTTTGGCAAAAAAGGTGTTTTTGTTGACTTTCAAAAATGACCTATAATATCCAAATTTGTAACTTTTTGTGAGAGAATTTCTTGATCTTAGGGTGTGAAGATGGATTGTAGGAAATTACATCCTCTTCAAAATGAGCTTTTGATGGGTCATTTCTCATAAAGTATGAGAAAGTTATTCTTGGTCAAAGTTGGGTTGACTTTTCCTACAAAACCCTAATTTAGCAACTTTTGAATCTTGATGAATCTTGAGCAATCCTTGATGAATCATGATCAACCCTTGATCAAATGATGAATTATCCTTAAAAATGATAATGTTGACAAAAAATCTTGAGGTTTGACTGTATTTGGGACACAGTTGACTTTTGACCTAGCACAATCGATTTTTGGGCCTCTTGAGCAATTGACTGACCAAACTTCCTCTGCAAGGCTTGAAATTTGACATGGATGAACTTAATAACATATTAGGACATTGGGGAGCATTTCAGATCATTTGGATGTGAGGACCTTGATGCAACACAAAACCCTAATTTTGAATTGACTGCCTTAGGATGTGATTTGACTGTCCAATCTTTGAGTCAACTTGAGCCACTTGAAGATCATTCTTGGCAAAATCTTGAGGGATATGGGAGGGAAAATTTTTGGGTACAACAATCATCTTTGGTTTGAATAATAATCTTTCATATATAGTTGTCCTTAGATTTTATTTTAGCCTTGTTGAAATTAGTGGTTGGAAATAAACTAGCTTTGAGGTTTTTGTGTATAATGATATCTTGATTTATGAGCATCCTCTATACTTTCTTGGTTATGAGGGCATAATTGAAGATACTCATATTTCTAAATCACAAATCTCCCTTAATTTTCATGTGGCAAATATTTTTCTAGCTAACCCAACTTATTTTCCTTTCCTCTTTCTAAGATCCCTACCAATAGTTACAAATGGAAATATTTATCTCATTACAAAGGTTTTCAAGAAATTGAAAACACTTAAAGCATAGGTAAGAATTGATTGAGCTATGGCTTTTATAAGAATGGTCTTTCTCGAATAAGAAAAAAATCTTCTCTTTCCAACCATTTATTTTTATTCTAATTTTGTCAAGAATAAAGCTGAAATATTTCATTTTAGATCTACCAACATAAGTAGGGAGACTCAAGTAGTTCCTTATTATGTTAGCATATTATGAATAGCCATCCACATGTTGACTTTGGATTTGGTTTCTCAACTCACTTTTTGCTCAAAACCATCACTAACTTTCCATGTTAATCATCTATCCTTAAGTGTTTTAATAAAAGATCAAAGATTTTATTTAACTTATTAGACTCTTCTTCCCTTTCCCTACATAAGATAAGACTATCATCAGCAAAGAAAAGATGTGAAATGGGAGGATAATTCTTATCTATGGAAGTCCATGAATATTAGCCCTACTATGACTATTAGTAAGTAAACTTGTAACAACTTAAACACATAAGATAAAAGGGAGGGGATAGAGGATCTCATTGTCTCATGCCTCTAGTAGGATATAACCAAGAGGATTTATTATCCTTAATGAGAATTGAGAGAGAGACAGATGTCACACATGTCATGATGGTATTAGTTATATTATTCAAAAAGCCCATGGCTTACAAAGTACTTCAAGGCCATTCTAACCTATCATAGATTTTAGTCATATCAAGATTTAGTCCTATATATCCAAATATTTGTAGGCCAGGATGATAATATCAGTGAAAAGTCTACATTTAATGAATGTAATTTGAAAAGGAATAATAATGGTGTTGATATGAGGTTTAATTATGTTAGAAATAGTTTTAGTCATAATATATGACATTACAAAGAGATATGTGCCTAAAATCAGAAAGGGTAGTAGGGTTGTTTATCTTGGGGATAAGACATATAAAAATTTGATTAAGGTTAGAGACATAACCATTGTTGTTGAAAATGTTTAGGGAAAGTATAGTGATGTACTTACCTATAATGTCCCAATAATGATGATAGAAACCCAATAATGTTTATAGTAATAGGCTAGGAGCCCATCAGACCCTAGAGAAGCATAACCTGTCATCTGAAATATAGAATTTCTTACGCCGTTAGATGTTAACTTTTTTTGCATCAATTCCATCATATTAGGGTGAAGTTTGTTTTCCACTACATCATGGATGTTATGGTGGTCTAGGATGTTATTCACTATGAAAATATTTTGGAAACGATTTATGAAAATCTTAAAAATATCCATATCATTTGTGTGAAGAATTCCATCAAGACTTTTGATTTGGTTTACCTTATTTCTTTTCTTCCTTTGACTGACTTTTGATGGAAATACTTAGTATTTATGTAACCTTCTAAGAGCCAAACACTTTTAGCTTTTTGCTCAACCATGTTTCCTCAACTTTGAGGTTGGTATCTAGTTCTTTCTCAACATCTATGATGTCTTTAAATTTCAACACAATAGGACTTTTATTTCTAAATTTTTCATGGGTCTCTTAGGCCTTCTTCACCTTTATTTAGATATTTCTAAATTTCTCATGTACCCATATATAAAGCATATTAAGGGTGTATTTTAGATTAGATATATGATCCCCATTTCCATAACTCCAAGCTTTGTTAATAATAATATTAATTTCCTCATTTTTGGCCCATATCTTCTAAAATTTGGTTATAACTTTATTGTTGTTGTTAGCAGACTTATAACTAGCGTTAGTGTTGTAATGAAGTATACGAGGGTTATGATATGAAGAATATCTAAGATGGTGGTTGTTTATGATATGAAGAATATCTAAGATGGTGGTTGTTAGAATAATTTTTATATTTGTCCATCCACTTATCAAATTTTAAGGAATTTTTCAAGTCTAGCTTGAACAAAATTGTTCCTGAGTTGATTATTAGTCCTAATAATGGATTCACTAATTTAACCTGCATCATTAAGGTGGTAATCATATAAAGCATATTTACATGGTTTATCAAGATTTCTATCAATTAGATGATTATGGATCTATGTGCTTGCAAGTATAGACAAAAAGTGATCCATGATGATAACAAGGATGCAAGTCAAGTAGTAGTTGCTTAGTTTTTGATGATGACTTTGTTTTGATGATGACAACACTTGAAGTCAAGCGGTAAAAGATGTATAATAATCTTGATCAAGATATCCTTCTGAATTATGTTAAAGACATTTATGTAAAGTTAACACTATAGTCCAATGACTCTCAAGTGAAGACTTAGGGTTTATGATCACTGATGTTTTAATTATCTCAGATGATAGAAACTAAAATGGAGATAACTCAAGTCTCATCAAGAATACTCAAAAGGTTCTTGTTTGATGCTAATGTTAAAAATAATGATGGCAAGACTTGAAGCTTTAGAGTTTGAAAAAAAGAAGTGTGAAAGCTTGTTTAATCGTGTTTATTTGAATATTCAATGTCTTGTAAAGGCACAAGGACATTTTTGAAAGTAGTTGGATAAATCACACACACTAAAAGTATTGAGAAGTCTATAACATTTTATTAAAATCACCAAAAAAGAAAAGATTTTTAAAGCATAGATAGTTAATTAGGGATTGTTTGCTTAATTAAGAATTTTTTAAGTTATCTAATCGATTAGTTTTTTATCCTAATCGGTTAGGGGATGAATAATCGATTTTGTTTGGTCCTAGATCCTTAGTTTTTTGGACTCTCTTGCTTATTTTAAGTTCAGGTCGTTTTTCAACAATCAGTGACAAACTTTTGATTTGTGCGTTCAATAATCCGTGGAGAACCTTTCTGACGAGGTCTTTCACTTGTGGGAATCTAAAATTATTTATCCTTCGTGATAAGGTTCTCAAAATTCCACATCTAGGAATTCAATAGTTATTTAGACTCCAAATTATGATGTTTATACAAGTCGTGATCTATCTTCGAATGATTTTTTTATATGTCTTATTAATAATAAATCTCATTGGACACAAACATATTATTCACAAGAATCCAAATCAAAATTCAGTTGCATAATTTAAAATTGTTGGTGCAAGGTAATGAAAGGGAGAAGAAGAATGAACAATGAATGATAACAAAGAGGACTATTATTGTGTATCAAATAGAGGAATGAATGAGTTACAATATTGATAGCCTAGGTAGCATATTTATACTAAAATTGAAAATGCCAAAAGGCCCTAATAAAGAATAAGCATTAGGAATTGTAGACATTAACTAAATTACATTTCCAATACCATCCCTTAATTTAGATATTCTATCAGAAACTAACAACACCAATTTCATCTCTCAAATGAAGAAATTGATCTGTCTTAACTTCCTTTGTCAGAAGATCTGCAAGTTGTTTCTGAGTGCTACAGTGCAGAACTTCTAACACTTCTTTCTGCACTTGACTTCTGAGAAAGTGATACTTCGTCTCAATGTGCTTGCTTCTTCCATGTAGCACTGGATTCTTGGCAAAATCAATTGCAGACTTATTATCAATCATCAGCTTCAGAGGTTCCTCAACTTCAACCTTCAGATCATGCAGGAGGTTCAGAAGCCAAACTGCTTGACAAGCATCTACGGCACCTACGATATACTAACTTCACATGTTGACAGAGGCACGACAGGTTGTTTCTTGGAACTCCAGGAAATGGGACCTCCCAAAAATTTAAACAAGTATCCAGAAATACTTCTCCTGTCCACTCTGTCTCCACACCAGTCAGAATCAGAATAACTTACTAATTCTGATTCTGTCTTTCTTTCAGAAGGAAACAACACTCCATATCTCAGAGTTCTCTTGATATATCTCAAAATTCTGATAGCAGCTTGGAAATGAGACCACTTAGGATTACTCATGAATCTGCTGACCAATCCAATTGCATAACAAATGTCAGGTCTAGTATTACATAAATACCTTAGAGAACCAACCAATTGTTTGAAGGTTGTAGAATCAACATAATCACCATCAGAGTCAGAATCCAATTTTTGATTGGTTTCTGATGGTGTCACAGCAACTTTGCAATTCTGCAGCTTAAATCTCTTCTGAAGTTCTTGTTCGTATTTTAACTGATGCAGAATGATACCCCGAGTACAAAATCTCCATCCCTAGGAAATATGTCATTTTTACTAGATCTATCATCTCGAACTCATTCATCAGAAATTCCTTGAACTTCTTTATATCTTCTGGGCAGCTACCTGTTAGCAAAATGTCATCAACATAGAGACACACCAGAATCATATTGTTATCAGAGTGTTGTACATAAACTCCATATTCCATCTCACACTTCTGAAACCTCTGCTTCTTGAAAAATGAATCAATTTTCAGATTCCAAGCTCTAGGCGCTTGCTTTAGTCCACACAGAGATTTATTTAATCTGTATACCATCTCTTCCTGATTCTTTTTCACAAATCCAGGAGGTTGTGACACATAAACTTCTTCCTGTAATGGATCATTCAGAAATGCAGACTTCACATCCAGATGCATTAAAAGCCAATTTCTATTTGCAGCTAAAGCAATCACCATTCTGATTGTTTCATGCCTAGCTACAGGCGCAAACACCTCAAAGTAATCTAGCCCAGGTTTCTGAAGAAAACCTCTAGCTACTAGTCTAGCTTTGTGCTTGCCAATTGAACCATCTGGCTTAAGTTTCAACTTAAAAACCCATCTGAAGCTGATGGCTTTTTTCTTATCTGGAAGTTTAGCCAATTTCTAAGTTTTGTTTCTTTCTATTGCCTCAAGTTCTTCTTTTATGGCATTAAGCCATTCTTTCTTCTTGAGAGCTTCTTCAATGCCCACTGGTTCAGAATCTACTAACATGGCACACTGAACGACTTCTCCTTCAGAGTCAACTTCATTATCCTACAACATGTCAAAATATGCAAACCTTCTTGGTTTTTGTCTGATTCTTTGTGGTCTTTGAGTTTGTTCTGAAGCTGCACCAGAACTATTACTTTCAGAATTACCACCTTCAGAGTTTTCCCTTCCAGAACTATTACCACCACCAGATTCTAAATCATCATCAGCATTTGGATCAGTATCAAATACATTTCTAGAATCTTCTTCTGACTCATCTTCAGAATATTCAGGATCAGATTCATCTTCTGAACTTTCTAAAATATCTTCAGAGGCTAACTGTGGTGTTGGTACTACACCAGAATCTGATTGAGATTTGTTCCAATCCCATGCTTCAGACTCTTTCACCACAACGCCTTTGCTGACTTCAACTTTATTAGTTTCTAGACAATAAAGCTTATACGCACCTGTATTGTGGTACCTGTGATACGGTGGCAGAAGCGAATGTTTAATACTAGTTAGTGTTTTGCATTTTTTGTTTGCAAAATGTCGCGGTAAGCAAGAGTCGCCATCGACTTTTATTTTATCCAGTCAGGAAAAGGAAAAGAACAGAAAAAAACCTTTTTCGAGATGTTTCTGAGTGCGAGGGGTAGATTATAGAAAGGGAAGGTGTTAGCACCCTTTCTATCCGTAGTTATCTACGGGCTCTTAGGTACTTGATCATCTTTTTAAAATTGCTTGTGTGTGCTTGCTTTGAAAATGTTTTACTTCGTGATAACCCTTGTATCAGTCCTCAAGGGTGTGACAAAGTTGTTTTGAAAATTGTTTTTGAAAAGTGTTCATGTGAAAGGTTTTTATTGAGCAAGTGCTTAAGATTCTACCTACTCAAAAAAAAGATTGTTTATGTTCTATTTCCTTTAGACAGCGCTATCCCACTATTAAGGAGTAGGTAGCACCATCGTTAGAGTTGTAAGGAACATTCGAAAGGGACAAGTACAACCACTAAAGCAATAGTTAGAAAACTTTAGTAGTAACCCTAGAGTCTTAAGATCTTTCCGAGGCAACATTTCTGAGGCAACATTCGAATGGGACAATTTGATCTTTTTAGACTGGAGGGCAACCACTAAAATCTCCTATGCTTAATGATTATTTACCGAAGGCAACTGAAGTGAGACAAACCCTAGGAGTGAACATGTGCATGTGAACTTTTTTCATTTATTTAGTCTTTGCACATTAGGTGATCTACCGTTTTAAATTTCCAGACATTCTTGCCATACAATCCTATTAGCATACATCTAGACAGTTAAATATTTGCAGGAATTTAAAAGTGCGAGAAAATAAATCTAGCTATTACAAGGCTTCAGGGAGGGGGATTACATAACCAAAACTTGGGGGGAAATTAAACAGTAAATAAAACCCTAGTTTAAAAGACTATTACAACCTCGAAGCAATTACAAAAAATAATAGAAAGAAAATTAAAAAATGCGCGGTAAATTAAATGTGAGAAATGATCAGCCGACCTAGAAATCTAAATTGCAAAATACTTATTTCTAAGGAAAAAATTAGGTTAAGTATAGACTTAAACCCTAAATCTAATTATTTTAATTATAATAAGAAAAAAACATTAATTACCCTAATTTAATTAAACTAATTAATTAACAAAATATTTTTTTATAAAAAATATTTTTGATGTTTTTTGGTGATTTTTGATTAAATAAAAAAACTGATTTTTTGAGTTATTTAGAAAAAGATAGAATTAATAAACAAAAGAAAAAAAGAATTAAAATAAAAAAAGTAAGGAATTGGGCCTGATTGTGAGAAGCAGATTGGGGGTGTATGTTGAACTTCTGAAACCCAGAAGGATGGCCCAGAGTCTGGCGCCTGATCCAATGAGACCAATCTTCTGGGGACTCATGGTGAACCTGCGTATGCTGGCGTTGGATCCGGTTGGAGATGGATCCAGAGGATGAGATCAGAGGGCGCATGATGATCCTCAGAAGGTGAGGTGTGCTGGATCTGGTGAATCCAGAGGATGAGATCAGAGGGCACGTGATGATCCTCAGAAGGTGAGGTGTGATGGATCTGGTGAATCCAGAGGATGAGATCAGAGGGCGCGTGATGATCCTCAGAAGGTGAGGTGTGCTGGATCAGGTGAAATAATGGAGAAAATTCCAAAAGCTCACGCCTGGCATCGAACCCAGGACATGAGATTCATATTTCCTTCCTCTGACCAATTGTGCTGCACTAGTTAATTGTTAACATAATAAAAACAATAAATCAAAAGCCAAATTAATTGCCATGCTAAGAACACGCGTGAATTTTCAAATGTCCCAATGGTTGCTTGACACGCCAGCGTCTTCTTCCTTGGTCCGTTGCTTTAGGTAAAATACTTTTACCTACGGACGTTTGTTTGTAACTATAACCCTGTTCCATTCAAAAATTGCATACAATCAAGATAAATGAAATTGGTGACCATGAATCAACTGGGCTTGAAGCCCTGATCATCATGATACCTAATATGAAAGCCAATTGTTCCTGCATTGAAAACCCCTAAAACAAACTCATAACCCCTAGCAATGGCATATTGTGATTCCTGCGCTGTAAATGCAATTAAATGATGGCAATAGCTTGCAAACAAGATAATGAACAAGAATGTATAATTAAAACATGATAATGCTGTCAAAATAAAGGAAATCAGAATCGAGTTTTTGGGCAAACCGTGGTTGATGGTGGGCACGATTCCTGGCATTTTGAAGCCTGAGGATAGGTGGAATAGCTTCCTGGGATGTCCTGGACGAGATTGGAATCTTTAAATCTCTGTGAGGATGGCTCTAGAGTGGATTTTGATCTCACACTTTTCTTTGAAGTTTTGCAGTTTTGTTCTGCCTCTTTTCACGACTCTCTCCTCTTTTCTTGCCTTGGATGTGTTCAATATATATCATAGATTGAATTAGGGTTGTAAAAACAAACCACATCTTTGAATGTTTTGAAGATTTTATTTGGTTTTCATGGCATATGTAAACTTGCTATATTGAGCCAAACTATGCCTTTCTTGTATCAATCAGCCTTGATCCGAATTGGTCATGATATCCTTGCATTATTTGATTGAAATCATGTCCAAAAATCAGATCACAACATATCTTTTCCATTATTCCTCAATTATTTGATTTAATTGAAATTTTAATTAACAAAAAATCAAAATAAATTGAAAAGTGAAGTAAATAACACGAGGTTGGATATTTGGGTCGTGGATTATATTATAAGTGAGGTGCAAGCATAAAAAGTTAGGCCCATTTGGCAAAAAATGCAATTTTGAACCCATTTGACTTTTGGCAATTTTGTAAAAAAAGTCAACTTTGACAAGGCATATCTCCTCCAATTTTGACCCTATAGAGGTGTTCTTGGACTTTTTAGAAAGCTTAGGATGTCCCCTAAGCAACCATTTTGGTCTCATCTCAATTGGGTCTTCCATGTTCATGTATGAAGCTTTGACCCAAAAGGTATTTTTGTTGACTTTTCAAAAGGACCTATAATGTCAAAATTTATATCTTTTTGTGAGTGCATATTTTGAACTTGTTAGATGAATATGAATTGTAGGGAATTTCATCCTATTCAAAATAAGCTTTGGATGGAAAATTTCTGATAAAGTATGAAGAAGTTATGCTTGGTCAAAGTTGGGTTGACTTTTCCTACAAAACCCTAATTTAGCAACTTTTGGGTTTTGATGAATTTGGAGCATCCCTTGAGGAATCATGATCAACCCTTGATCAAATGATGAATATAACTTTCAAATGTTAATGTTGACCAAAAATCTTGAAGTTTGACTGTATGTGGGCCACAATTAACTTTTGACCTAGTATAGTTGATTTTCAGGAATTTGAGCAATTGACTGAGCAAACTTCTTCTACAAGGCATGAAACTTGACATGGATGATCTTTATAACATATTAGGACAATGGTGAGCATTTGGGATCCTTTGGACTCAAGCATCTTGATGAAAAATGAAACCCTAATTTGAGGTATATTGCCTTAGAAGAGAGTTGGTCTAGTCAATTCTTGGACTTCCTTGAGCAACTTGGGGACCTTAATTGACATGTATTGAGTAAAATGAGAGGGAAAATTTTGGGTTACAACAGCTTCCCCTGTTCAATCTTCTTAAACCTGAGGATGTAGATAGCTACTCTGCCTTTTGTGATCTAAAGGTGGAAGATGATTGAACACTAGAGTGCCCAAAAATTTGCACTCGCAGGAAGTGGCACTTGATTTGTGATATCGGGAATGGGCTTACATATTCCATTTGGAGGTCAAGAATTGAAGATTGTCGGAGATGGGCTTAAAAATGCCATCCTGGATGTGACGAAGAATTGCAGGAGATGGGCTTAAAAATTCCATCTAGGAGATGTCGATTTCCTGTCTTGGGAGAACTAGAGTTTTAGGAGCTTCAGTTGTCTGTTACTCTACTGGGGAATAACTCTGGCTTGAGGAAGCGTAAGTGAACTGCATATCTGGTCAGGGTATATGTTGTACCGCGACTTGATGGGTGTGATACGGTGGGAGAACTTACTTGGAGTTTTGCGTTTGTGTTTGCAAATGTTGCGGTTTAGCAAGAGTTGCCACCGACTTTTCTTTTATCCAAAAGGAAAGGTGAAAAAGCACAGGAAAGACCTTTAAAGATGTTTTCTTGAGTTCGGGGGGTAGATTATGAAAAGGGAAGGTATTAGCACCCTTTCCATCCATGGTTTTATATGGGCTCTTAGTTACTTGCTAGATCACTTGATTTTGTTTGAAAAATGTGCTTTGTGTGGTTTTTGAAAGTATTTTGAAAATGTAACTTTGTAATGATTCTCGTTTATATAAGAACGCATACAAAGTGTTTGTTTCGAAAATAGTTCAAAGATGAGAGTGTGGGTGTATAAAAATGTTTTTATTTTGAGCAAGCGAGTAATTGAGAGCGAACCTACCTACTCAAAAGGTCTTAGATGTACTTTTCCTCCTCCTTTAGATGTTGCTATCTTACCATTGTTTTGGTAAGAAGCCTCATCGTTAGATGTGAAGGGATGGGCGTGGGTCATCGTATAACCATGATAGCAATGTTGTGAGATGACTTAGCACTTTTCTTTAGGGACTAAGACCATTTCGAAAGGCAACTTTGATAGCGTCATTGAGGGACTATGATCTTGTATTTTTTTGTGCTAAGACATCCCACATGCATAACATGGCCATTTTTAGGCAACAAGTAGAGTTAAATTTAAGGGTGTTAGTGTGCAAGTTTGTTTGATTACATGCATTTTAGTCTTGATTAGGGTGATCTATTTATCAATTTCATGTCTTTCCATACACACCCTAATTACTAGTATTTACATTCGAAAGCAATAAATTGCATAAATGTAAAGTCCTATGCTATTACAATATTTTTAGGGATGGGGGTACATATTTATGAATGGGGGTTGCAAGGAATTTAAGTCTTAATTATCTATTACAACCATATTGAAATGCATAATATAAGAAAGAAATGGACTTGTTTTAGAAAATGTTTTTGTCTTAATGAAAAAAGAAATAAATTAATTAATAAAAGAAAATATTTTTATGTCTTTTTATGTTAATATTAAAAATGATGAAAAGAGAAATAAATGAAAGACAGAAACAACGTGCTACTGCAAGCAAAATAAACAAGGATCAGAAATTCTGAAGCTAGGCGCGTGATGGCTCAGAAAGGAGCATCAATGGAATCAGAAGTTCTAGATTGGGAAACTCTGAGGTCCTGCAAGAAATGTTAGAGGGAAAACACAAAAATTCTGGGTGGTGTTCAGACAGTGGGCCACAAGTCAGAAGTTCTATATTACACTAAAATAGTGAGTAACTTCAGAAGTTCAGTGTATTGTTAGCATGTAAAAATCAGAAACTCTGAGTGTTTGAAAACAGCGAATGGAAACATCAGAAGTTCAATGTATTTGACATGTAAGAAGAACTCAAAAGTTTTGTGTTGTGTTAGAACAATGAGTGAATCATCAGAAGTTATGTATTATGCTGAGCTAGTGAGTGAACATTAGCAGTTCAGTGCGTTATCAACAAGTAAGACTAAGAAGTTCAGTGTGTGTTAACAGTGAGAAAAATTATAGAAGTTTTGTATGTTAAAACAGTGAGGAGAACTCAGAAGTTCTGTGTGTGTTAACAGTGAGAAAAATCATAGAAGTTCTGTATGTTAAAACTATGAATGAACATCAGAAGTTTTAATGCCATATTTCAACACTCAATCAGCATATCAGCAATTTATTCAGTTCTTATTAAATAGCAGATCAGAAGGATAACAACACAACAGTTTATAGAAGTTCTAATCCTAAATCTGAACCTAGCCCTAATCAAGAAACTCTGATCCATATTATTTTTCTACTTATGCAATGATATGAAAAACATCAATACTATGATATTTACATGTTTAATGATGTTCTGAATGAAAAAGATGCAAATTCAGAAAGACTTACCTGGAACCTGGAACATTGGCTTGGAGCTTTGAGCTGCTACCTTTGGATGTTCTGGAATCAGCAAGAGTAACGGAAGAGGAAGTGCCAAGCTCTTTGAATCAAAAGGAATAACAAAGGTTTGGTTTTCTGTTTGGGATTTCTGGATTTTTTATGAAGGTTTCAACTTCCTTTTCTTTCCCTATTTTACCAATCTCTCTTCCAAAGCCAGCCTCTCCCTCAAAGCCCAACCCCTTGAACGTGTGATGGAGCAAAGTATTTTTAGGTGAATTTGTTGTGATTTTAGGGGGAAAGACAAATGGGATTTTAAATCAATTTTGCATCTTGCTCCCTTTCTTTTTCATCACTATTTTCGTATGCTAGTTTGGTGAAATTATGGGATGCAGGCGTAGGCTGACCTAACTGATGATTAGCAGCTTTTAACCATGCTTAAGATGGAGTTGTCAGTGGGATTTAAGGAAAAGCAAAACAAAGCATGGGCCTAATACCAAAGTTTTCTATCCCAAGACAGTAGAGGTACACGTGGTGAAAATCCTTTGGATAAAGACTAAGAAAGTGGTTGTGAGCATTAATGAAGATGAGACTTATCACAACCAGAAATCCTGCAACATGAGATTCTACACCAAGGCTTAGTTCTGGATCAGAAGTTTTGCTTCAGCGTAGCATCCAACCTCAGATCTTTGTATCTTCTGGCTCCAGCATGTTATGAAGGAGTTTCCAGGCTCTCCAGGAAGTTTGTAACACGCTTTGTAAACCTTCTTTGAATTACCCTGGCAAACTCTGACTGAACTTTTGTGAAAGCTTGCCCAGAAATTCTGACCAAACTATGTCTTGAGAATATCCAGAATTTGCTGAGTGTTAGGGTGATAATCTGGTCAGAAGTTCTGAAATTATCATATTTCTTAAACACTTAGAAAAATTTCTAAGTATTTAGAATTTGACTTTTTCAAAGTAAAATTGACTTTTGAATTTCTTGATGAAACAAACTTCATATTTCAACATGTCTTGATGAAATATGACTCTTGAAATTTGATTTTGATCCAAAAGTCAAAGTTTGACTTTTCAGTGTGCAAATGACCATTTTGCCCTTGTGAGTGATTTTCTTGAAAAATTGCAGTTCAAGGATTAGAATTGGATGGAAGCAAACTTGAGGATCCAGGGTGATTCCTTGAGAAATGAGAGGGCAAATTTTGGGGTACAACAGCTGCCCCTGTTCAATATTCTTACACCTGAAGAGTTAGATTGGTAATTCTGCCATTCGTGACTTGAAGGTGGAAAATGATTGAACACTAGAGTGCCCAGAAAATTTGCACTCGAAGATGTGTTAGTTGGTTATGTAGGGAGTGGGCTTAAAGATGCCATTTGGAGAGGTAATGGATAGTTGTTGGAGATGGGCTTAAAGATGTCTTCCGAAGGTGATTGTATTTGGACTGTATTTGAATGAGTGGCAGAATTACATCTGAATTTGGATCGTATCTGGGCTTTATTTGAATTAGTTACAGAATGACATCTGAATCTGGATCGTATCTGGGTTGTATTTGAATGAGTGACAGAATGACATCTGAATCTGGACTGTATTTGAATGAGTGACAGAATGACATCTGAATCTGGACTGTATTTGAATGAGTGGCAGAATGTCATCCGAATCTTGATCATATATGGACTGTATTTGAAGGAATCTGGAGTAAGTATCAGAATGTCATCCATAGCTGGATCGCATCTGAACTATTTCTTGAAGAGAATCTAGAATAAGTATCTGAATGCCAGCCATATCTAGATCGCATATGAACTGTTTCTAGAAGAGAATCTGGAGTAAGTATCAGAATGTCAGCCATATCTGGATCGCATCTGAACTGTTTCTAGAAGAGAATCTGGAGTAAGTATCAGAATGTCATTCATATCCGGATCGCATCTGAACTGTTTCTAGAAGGAATCTGGAGTAAGTATCAGAATGTCAGCCATATCTGGATCGCATCTGAACTGTTTCTAGAAGAGAATCTGGGGTAAGTATCAGAATATCAGCCATATCTGGATCGCATCTGAACTGTTTCTAAAAGAGAATCTGGAGTAAGTATCAGAATGTCAGCCATATCTGGATCGCATCTGAACTGTTTCTAGAAGGAATCTGGAGTAAGTATCAGAATGTCAGCCATATCGGGATTGCATCTGAACTGTTTCTAGAAGAGAATATGGAGTAAGTATCAGAATGTCAGCCATATCTGGATCGCATCTGCACTGTTTCCGGAAAAGGTCTCTAGTTGCATGTCATTAACTGGAAGAAATAAATCTAAACAGAGGAGGTCTTTGGTTGCCTGTCATTAACTAGAAGAAATAAATCTAAAAAGAGGAGGTCTTTGGTTGCCTGTCATTAACTGGAAGAAATAAATCTAACCAGAGGAGGTCTTTGGTCGCCTGTTTTAACTGGAAGAAATAAATCTAACCAGAGGAGGTATTTGGTCTCCTGTTTTAACTGGAAGAAATGAATCTAACTAGAGGAGTTCTTTGGTCAGCTGTTTTAACTAGAATAAATGAGTCTAACCAGTGGAGGTCTTTGGTCACCTATTTTAACTTGAAGAAATGAATCTAACCATAGGAGGTCTTTGGTCGCTTGTCATTAACTGGAAGAAATAAATCTAACCAGAGGAGGTCTTTGATCGCCTGCCATTAACTGAAAGAAATAAATCTAACCAGAGGAGGTCTTTGGTCGCCTATCATTAACTGGAAGAAATAAATCTAACCAGAGGAGGTCTTTGGTCGCCTGTTGTAACTGGAAGAAATAAATCTAACCAGAGGAGGTCTTTGGTTGCCTGTCATTAACTGGAAGAAATAAATCTAACCAGAGGAGGTCTTTGGTCGCCTGTCATTAACTGGAAGAAATAAATCTTAACAGAGGAGGTCTTTGGTTGCCTGTCATTAACTGGAAGAAATAAATCTAACCAGAGGAGGTCTTTGGTCTCCTGTTTTAACTGGAAGAAATGAATCTAACCAGAGGAGGTTTTGGTCGCCTTTTTTAACTGGAAGAAATGAGTCTAACAAGAGGAGGTATTTGGTCGCCTGTTTTAACTGGAAGAAATGAATCTAACCAGAGGAGGTCTTTGGTCGCCTTTTTTAACTAGAAGAAATAAATCTAACCAGAGGAGGTCTTTTAGTTGTCTGTCATTAACTGGAAGAAATAAATCTAACCATAGGAGGTCTTTGGTCGCCTGTCATTAACCGGAAGAAATAAATCTAACCAGAGGAGGTCTTTTATTGATAATGATGTGTGATGAAGGAATCTGAGACGATTGCTACTCCAAACATATGATGAAGGAATCTTGGATGATTACTACCTCAGCGGGATGATGAAGGAATCTTGGACGATTGCTACCTCAGTAGGATGATGAAGGAATCTTGGATGATTGCTACCTCAGCAGGATGATGAAGGAATCTTGGATGATCACTACCTCAACAGGATGATGAAGGAATCTTGGACGATTACTACCTCAAAAGGATGATGACCTTTATCTGTTGACTTTTTCCTAAAAAGGTAAAACGTTAGCTGTATGCAATGTCATGATGTATGCATTGCGTAATAATATTCTCAAAATAAATGAGATTTGTGTTATATGTATTTTGTATGTATATGCTATGAATTTTATTCAGATGTAATTTTGTCTTGGAAAATAAATCCTCGACTAGTGTTGGGGAATTAATAAATCCTAGATTGTTGTTGAAGAGTAGGTGTGTCTTCAAACTTTGCTTAGAATGTTTCCACTGGGGATTTCCTGTTTTGTTGAAGAGAACTCCGCTGGGGAATGTTGAAATCTCTGTATAGAGTGTTGATTCCTGCTTGGGGAAAAGAGTTCAGGAGTCTTAGTCGTCTGTTGCTCTATTGGGGAGTCGAAGTTGAATTGGTATCTGGTCGGGTCCGGGCTTCACAGTAACTTGATGGGGATTGTAGAGTAGTCTACTGAGAAAGAGGAGTTGTGGTCCTTTGATTTGTAGTAGTTGGAAAGGCAAACTCAAACTGGGGAATTTATAGTTTATTGGGGAAATAAACCTTGTTGCCGATCTGGTAGAGAGATGACGACTTCGTTAGGGAAAGTCTTCGAGGACTCTTGAGGTTGTCTCAGCTGGGGGAAGGTTTTCAGAGATTAAACCCTTGCTGGGAGTCATCCTATGAGAAGGATTTTGGGGAGATTTGTCATTGCCCCTAGTAGCAAGTGTTTGTGGCATTGCCAGAAAATATTTGATTGTACGTAACCCTTCGCTGAGATTGATGTTCAATGCCCCAAGTGACGGAGATGGAGACTTGCCCCTGGTTACTCTGCAATTCTTGAGATATTTCTTGGAATCTTGACTGGACTGCCCCAGGTGTGCTTAGATAGTGACATGTCATGCCCCCTTGTTGATAGGAGATTTTTCATTGTAAGTGTCATCCTACTTGAATTAATTTTGTTCATTGAGAGAGCTTTCGTTCACTGGATATTCGTTGTGTGAATTTCTCTGCTGTCAAAAAAATAGCCATATGCAAATAGTGATATTCAAGTAATGCAAAGTTTATGATTGTCTTGAAGTTTTGAAAAATGCATTTTTAGCAAGTAAAGAAGTTTGTAATTTAAATCTGGATTGTGAGTAAAACCTTATAGGAGTCAGGATACCTTTTATAACAGTATGCTTTTGAACTAACCCATGCTTCAATTAGGACTTTTGAAGGGTTGTAACGTGGCTAGCTTCACGGTTTAAGAAACAAAGGATAAAGGTTGAAAGTGTATTTGTACCCGCCCGTTCTTCGTGATGTTCTTCAGTCCTAAACTCAGTTAATTGTACGTTCGAACTCCAATTGCGTCTGGAATGACATATTGGTGATGGTTCAGACAAGTTAAGTTTGTCGGAACGTAGTCATTCTTGCAACATTTTTTTCTTCATTTTGTCGAGGATTCATAGTAACCTCTTTTGATTGATTTTTTATCCCTGATTTTTGCCTGAATGTTCTTGTTTTGAGATTACAGTCAGCGGGATGCCCTAGTTTTCTTAAATCTCCTTTGTAGGTTTTAACTTAGTGGGCTTTTATTTTTCGAGAGATAATGACTGCCTATGTGATTGGGAACCATCAATGTCTTTTGATTCCAGAGGAATTTTTTGATGTCATTCGTTGTATTATGAGATGAGAGTTTGCGGCTAAACGCGCGTTTAAATTAACTGAGAGACTACCCTGCCCCAGGGTTTGTTTAAAGGTTTTAATTTTGTGAAAAACAAGAACTTCTACTTATTTGGCTCGAAGGGGTTGACTAGGGATTATCTTCCTTATATCTCCAGTATTTAGGATTTGAAAGAATGCATGTACATCATCAGCAATGTCTGTCCAAAAGCATACTGTATAAGATTATGTCATTGTTTTCGTTATCCTCCCTCTAAAGGTTTGCAACTTTTTAAAACAAGAGTTGGATATCATAAAAGTAGTAAGAAGCATAATTTAAATAGGATGAAAATGAATGGATTAATTCAAGACAAACATATTTAATGCATTAATGAAACAAAGTTTGACATTAATAGATAATTGTTTGAATAACGAAAAGAATTACAACTTGAAAATTCAAATGAAACAAAAGCCTCTTTGTCTGAATTTGTCATTTTGAGGGACGACATGAAAACTTAGTTTGGCCATTTTGTGTGAACTACAACACTCCTCTGTCAATGAAGTCTTGGATTTTATTTTTCAAAGCCCAACAGTCATTCGTATCATGCCCAGGATTATTGGAATGGTATGCATACATTGCATCAGGATGATAGCTAGGAGCAGAGGTATTGGGATTCCGAGGAGGATCCCTTAACGTGACCAAATTGAGTTTCAACAGGTGCTTTAAGACCTGCGATATAGGCATATCGAGTTTGGTAAACTGCCTAACAGTTGAGACCTGTTTACTTTGGTCACCATGTCCTTGTTGATGAGATGGTTGCTGGGCTCGTGACGTGGAAGCAAATTGGGGAGTGTTGTACCCCAAAATTTGCCCTCTTTTCATACACGCATATTATTGGTTTTATGGTTATGGAATAAAGGTATATTTATCAAGCTTCTTCAAGTTACAAGTGACGTTTATTTCGTCAATGGATATTCTCAGAGTATTTTCCGTGTTGAAGATCGGTTCGCTGTTTTGCAACGATTCGGGGTTCAAAGATTCACAAGTCCAACCCGGCGCGGCATATTCAGGTGTTCTTTCGCCAATATATCTCTGATAACATATTCTCAAATTCAGGTTCGGCCCAAGAGTCAATTCTTTAAAGAAGGTATCCGAATGTGTGAGTTTTCTCGAAGAAATATGGTGAAAAAGTGTGCTTAAAATGCAGTTTTTACGCGCTAAAAAATTCACAACTTGAAGATCGTGGCTCGTTTTGAACCTGTTCTGGTGGCCAAAATTCCGTATTGACGTCATCTATGTTTTCATCTCTCACGGATGGGAGCCAATTTCGATCAGAAGGTCTTCAAAAATGCGGATTTATCAAGTATTTTCGTATAGAAAATTTGTGACAAGTTTATTTGCGTCATGTTCAGAAAATCATAACTTGATCGATTTTCATCGTATCGAGCTGGTTCCAGCGCCAAAATTTCACAAATTGAGTTGCCTAAGTTTTCACAGAAGGTATTGAGTTCGAACAGTATCCAAAAGGCCTTCTTTTTTGGCTCAGAGTACACGTGATGCGCCGAAAATCCTGAATGCTGAATATTATTTTATCTGGGTCGAAACTTCGAAAATTCATAACTCGGTCAATTTTTACCGGATTGGGCTCATATTTTTACACAAGGTCACAGACTCAGAGATATACAACTTTTCTTCAAAAGTTGAGACCGAATTATGCTCCAATCAATACCAGTTCTTTATTGAAGAATGTGTCAGAGTCGAAACTGGAGCCCAAAATAAGTTTGTCTGAGCTGAAACTTCAAAAATTCATAACTAATTCACCATTTATCCGATTGAGCCCATTTTCGGACATGAGTTAGTTCTCGATGTCGGATACATTTTGTTTTCACATTTCAACTTCAAAAATTGCACTTAAGCCCCTACGATTTAGCCTGGAACGTGACAAACTCAAGTGAACATTGGAGGCCCAATTGCACATTCAAAGCCCATATTTTTGCTCTAATTTTTTATTATATAATCTCATTCTTTTTACACAAACAAAGAAGAAGGAAAAAAAACCTTTTCCACAACCCTGTCAAAATATCAAATTCTTTCAAGAACCCTAAAACCTTGAAATCCTTATTACAAACCTCCATCTCACTACAAACAAGTCATCCCTGTTACAAACCCACATCTCACTACTTCTTCAGTAAGGGTAAGGATGGCTTGATCTCCATGATCAAAATGGCATAAAAGCATTCATATCACTACTTCTCCAATAAGGGTAAGGCTGATTTGATCTCCATGATCAAAAGGGTATAATCATTCATACATGCCATATCAGTTTTAACATTACATTTTTTTCATATATTGGCTTTATTTGTATTTCATGATATATAGTAATTTATTTAATATGTTCATGAGATTCAACACTGTAGATTTAGACAGGATCCCATGTAGGTTCATTAGAGAACATTGAGGCCAAAACACAAATGGCCAAAACAGAACAACCAACACATGGCACCAATGCATGACAAGACAGACATCCTAAGAAGGTTAAAGGCGTGGGTTCAACAACCACCCCTATTGGTTTTGATTTTCTTCCATTCTATTTATCCTTTTACCTATTTTTATTCTTTCTGTTTAAAACTTTTTTTCATAAAACTTAACATTTTTCGCAAACCTTTAATTTTTCTACCTAAACTCGAATAATTAATTTTAGGTAACTTTAATTGTTTTGTATATAAATTAAAATTAATTAGAACAATTAGGATTTTGTTTCTAACTTAATTCTATTTTCTTTTTTCTTAAAATAGCAAAACACAAAAATAGGCCATTTAATTATTTTTTTAAACTAATTTAATTACTAATTAATTTTGTATTTAATTTTAAAAAACCTAATTCTTTTTTCTTAGAAATAATTAAAAACAACAAAAAAATTTTTTTTCTTTCGATTAGGTTAGACGAAGTCAAAACCCTAATTCTCTCTCGTTCTTTATTCGCGCGCGCTTTATTTTATTTTACCATATTAATGTAATTGCTCACAAGTTGTAATAGATTAATTAGGACCTTTTTACTTTCATTTATCGTTTTTTTTAAGGGTTTGTTTTTGGCTATGTAAATACCCGAAGCCTTGTAATAGCTTAGCTTATTTTCTGCACTTTAAATTCCGCAAATTATAAACTGCTTAGATGCATGTTAATAGGATTGTATGGAAAGACAAACTAAAAATTAATACGGTAGATCACATAATGTGCAAAGATTAAATAACTGAAATCAAACACATGCACATGCTCACTCTTAGGGTATGCCTCACTTGGTTGCCTCGGAAAACAATGGTCATGTCCCTCGAACATAGGGATACCCTTAGCAAAGACCCTCGGTTAAAATCATCATAAAGATCATGGTCCCTCGATGTCCCTCGAAGTTGCCTACGGTATATGATCTTGTCCCTCGATGTTGCCTATGAATATATGATGACAGTCCCTTTGAAATGCTAAGGTATTCTTACATGTTGCCTTCAATGACCATTACATCCCTTTCGATAGTCCCTCAATTCCAACGACGGTGCTACCTATTTCTCAATAGTAAGATAGCATTGTCTAAAGGAAACAAGAACATAAACATTCTTTTTTCGAGTAGGTAGATGCTAGTAGGTACTTGCTCAAAAACAAACTTTTCCGCACTTACACTTTTTCAAACAAAGTTTTTAAAACGACTTCGTAACACTCTTGAAGACAGAAGCAAGGGTTAAATCGAAGTAAAAAAAAACTTTTCAAATCACACAAACACACAGAAGAAATTTTGAAAATGATGAGCAAGTACCTAAGAGCCCGTGGAAAACCACGGATAGAAAGGATGCTAATACCTTTCCTTTCTATAATCTACCCCCCGTACTCAGAAACATATCGAAAAAGGTTTTTTCTATTCTTTTTCCGTTTCCTAATTGGATAAAATAAAAGTCGGTGGCGACTCTTGCTTACCGCGACATTTTGCAAACACAAACGCAAAACGCAAACCAGTATTAACAGTCGGTTCTGCCACCGTATCACAGAACTGGCGACTCTGCTGGGGATTATAAGTGGGGTATACCTTAGGATTAGTTCATCATATTGCTTTTATTGTTTGATTTGATTGCTTTATTTTTGTGGGCTTGGTATCGGAGTTACTATAGATCCTAACCCGGATCTGGGGAACACCTGTTAGGTAAGTAGCAATAAACTGTGAGGGAACTGTACAGCGTAGACCGATACGGTTGAAGCAGCAGCTATGTTGATGTGGCACATTAGTTCGTACTGGTATCCCTGGTGGAGGAACAAGGAGAGTACGGGGCTGCTATATGGGTCGTTAAGCATCAACTGACCTTAGAACCTATAATTAACCATCTTGGCCATAAGAAGTAGTGAGATAGCCGACCTCGGTGTAGAGCTGAGAACTGGTTGATACTCGATACTACACTCATTGAGACCATACTCTCGAGATAGTTTCGGCCGCAAGAAAAGATTGCGTGAGCTGAAACCATGACCGATGGAGGATGGTCAGTGATATTGAGAACCTCTAGAACCCGGTTACTATTATTAGGACAGGTTGAACCAACTGAACTTCAAGAGGGTAGTACCTAGACTCCATGCAGGCCTAAACTTAAGGGCTATTGTGTGACTTGTGTGCCTTTACCATGTCTGTTATCTGTTATACCTGTTGTGTGTTTTATCATGACATCATAACATAACATGGCATATCATACTAACCATTTCAAGGATCTTGAGGGTCTATGATGTAGGTCATGGCGAACCAGACATCTAGCAAGGGGATTTATTTTCCTCTAGCCAATGTTGTCAAAGGATCTTGAGTCAGGGGCTATGACCACTCGATATGGTGAACTTGACTATGGAAGAAGGACTCTCAACGACACGAAGTTTCTTCAATCAAGCTACAATCAAATTCTAACAGTTTCTTGTTTACCCCGCGAGATCCTTGAAAACATTGCATGCATATCATGCACATCATTATAGGTACCATTATAGGTTTCTCATCTCCTTCGCTGTTTATTTCGGCACGAAATGTCTTCTGAAATACCTACCGATCAGGCCATCAAAGCTCTTCAGGCACAGAATGCCCAATTCCAAGAGATGTTCTTGAACTTGGCTAAAGGGAAAGAGGATTTGAAGACTCTCATCCTGAAGGAGAAGAAGAAGAAGAAGAAGAAGAAGGTGGTTCTTCTGAATATGTGTCACAGATTTGGGAATAGGTTGCGACAGGAAGCTGATCTGTCTCATTCATCCAAAAAGGAGAGAATCAAGAGGAGGAAAAGAGTCCTAGTCCTATGGTCTCTGATAATGATAAAAATTTTGATAATGAACAGTACCCTCCTGCTGAGGATAGGTACAAGCAACTTGAGGACCGTCTGAGTGCTATGGAGATTCAGAAGATCCCCGGTTTGGATTTCGGAGATCTGGGACTGGCATCTGGGGTGGTGATCCCTCACAAGTTCAAAGCACTGGTTTTTGCTAAGTATGATGGAGCGTCCTATCCAAAACTCCATCTCCGCTCATACGTCAAAAAAATTTCAACCTTACACTGCTGATAGGAATCTGTGGGTACATTTCTTTCAAGATAGTCTGTCAGGGACTCAGCTTGAATGGTTTTATCAATTGGAAGGAGCTAATGTCCGAAACTGGGAGGACCTTGCTGCTACTTTCTACAAGCAGTACCAGTACAACACCGACCTTGCTCCCACTCGTACTCAGCTTCAGGGTATGTCTATGGGTGAAAGCGAAGGTTTTAAGGACTATGCTCAAAAGTGGAGAGATTTGGCTGGAAGAGTCCAACCCCTGTTGTCTGATAGGGAGTTGGTTGATATGTTTATGGGGACGCTATCTGGTCCATTCTTTAATCATTTGATCGACAACTCGTCAGTGGGTTTCACCGAGCTGATTCTGACTAGAGAAAGAGTAGAAGCTGGGATTCTGAGTGGTAAGATCCAGAAAAATACCTCTTCGAGTACAGAGAAGAAGTCATTTGGTGGAAAGAGGGAAGCCAATGTTGTGCATGGCCAGAAGAGGCGTAGCAAGGCAGACTACCACCAATCTGTGGGGGCAGTGTTGATCTCTAATTCGGCACGCACATAATGACCACAACAACGAAACAATCAGCCAAGGGTGGAAAGACCTCAAAGGCAGTTCACCCAAATCAACATGCCATTGTCACAAGCATTGCAACACATGTTGAAGATGAATCTTATTACGGTGATAAACCCTCATCCGAACCCTAAGACTTCTTCTCCTAACTACAACCCGGATGCAAGGTGTGCTTATCATTCTGGTAGCCCGGGGCACGATACTAACGATTGTTGGGTGCTGAAATACAAGATTCAGAATATGATTAACGCCAAGGAGATCGAATTCGACCCTCCTGAGACTCCCAATGTGATCACTGCTCCCTTTCCAAAACATGGCTAGGATTGAAAGCATTTTTGTTCATTTGAATTATGAAGTTGTATTTCTTTGCTTATTCAAACAATTATTGTCATGTCAAACTTTCTTATTTCATTAATGCCTTACACGTGTCTGTCTTGAATTAATTTTTTCATTATGCTTAAATTGCTTCTTATTTCCTTTTGTGATATTCAACTCTCGACTAAAAAATTGTAAGCCTTTAGAGGGAGGATGACGAAAATGATACCACAATCTCTACAGTATGCTTTGAATAGACCCCGCTGACGATGTACATGCGTTGTTTCAAATCCTAAACAGTGGAGTTATAAGGAAGATAATCCCTAGACAACCCCTTCGAGCCAAAGGAGTAGGAGTTTTCTTGTCACACAAATTAAAACCCTTAATCATAACCTGGGGCAAGGTAGTTTCTCAGTTAATTTAGATGTGCATTCAGTCGTAATATTCTACTTCATACATAATGAATGGCATCAAAGAAGTCCTTCCAAAACAAAAGACGGTGATGGTTCCCTATAATCGTCAAGAGAGGCAGTCATTATCTCTCAAAATAAAAGCCCATTAAGTCAAAACCTATGAAGGAGACTTAAGAAAAAACAATGGGGCATCCCGCTGACTGTAATTACTAAAGAAATAGTTCAGGCAAAAGACAGGGATAATAAAATAAAAAAGAAAGAGGTCCTACAAACCCTCAACAAAAAAGAAATGACTGCCTATTCAAAATAAATTGTCAGTATCCGAACCATCACTGGAATATCAGAGCAAATACTCAAACGGGTTCTAAATGCATAATTAACTGAGTATAGGATCGAAGAACATCAGGAAGAACTGATGGGTACAAATAAATTTTGAGCCTTTATCCTTTGTTTCTTGAACCGTGAACCAGGCCACGTTATAACCCTTAAAAGTCCTAGCTGAAGCATGGTTTATTTCGAAAGCATACTATTACAAAAGATATCCTGACTCCTGTAGGACTTGCTGTAAATCCTGAGTTGACATCACACTTTTACAAAAAAAAACTTGTTTTACTAAAAATTGAATTTTCAAACTTCAAGACAGACATAAGCTTTGCATTCTTAAAATAACATTGTTTTCATATGACTATTTGTTCAACAGCAGAGAAATTCGCATGACGAATATCTAGTGAACAAAAACCTTCTCAATAAAAAGGATCACCTAAAGTGGAAAAAACACTTCCAACCAAGGGGAACGGCATGATCATTGTCCATCATCTGGGGCAGTCAAGTCAAGATTCAAGGAATCTCTAAAAGATGCCAAATAGCCAGGGGCATATCTCCATCTGAATCACTTGGGGCATTGGACATGAATTCCAGCAACGAATCTTGTATGATCAAACGAACATCTTCTGGTAGTGTGGCAACACAACACTACCGACAGTGACAACTCCATACACCCTGAGAGCGTGGACATAGTCAAGAAATACTGCGCATGAACAAAGACCTGCTAGGTTGACTGGCCTAGGAAAAAATAAGGGCATCCCGGTGAACCAAAAGGGTTCGGGAAAAAATTAGTGATAAAAAATGAAAAATATGTACACCTGGCAAGTCGAAAACCCGAAAGGGCGGCTTGGGAAAAAAAGGGTATCCCGGTGGACTGAAAATCTGAAAAGACAGTCCAGGAAAAAGTTAGAGATTAAAGCATACGACTATGTCTCATTATCTTGTCACTTGCCTGTCAGTAGAAGACTTATCATTCCGATCGGCAGTTACCAAGCACCTCATAAGTTGGGATGACACTCAATCCACAAGGCCTCCGCAGGCACTTTCTCCAGCAGGTACAGGGGGAGAAAAGTCTTGATGTGAAGTCATTGTCATATCCTCAACACGCGTCCCAGTAACATCTACACTCCCCGCTGAGTAAGAAATATCCAAAAGCAGTGGTGTTAATTCTCCCCAAGCAGAGTTCATCTTTCACCAACAATGGAAGACCATCCCCAGTGGAGTTTATTTCTTCCAAAGATAGAAATTTTATCCCCGACAGAGTTCATCATCACCAGCAACGGTAATTCATCCCCAACCGAGGTTATTGCTCCAAATCAGCGGATCTTTTGACAGAGTATCTCTTCCCCACAGAGTCATTTTTTTCTCGCCAGTTTATTCTCCAGCGGAATTATTCTTCGGCCAAGTTATTCTCAAATCATCTTCGGTTGTTATCCCCAACGAGCGAAACTCTTTATTCTCCAACAACAGTCAGGGATTTATTTTCCCAAACTCGGACGTGTCACAATAGCATTTCATGTTCATATATCATGACGTGCGCATACATATTGCCTACAACATAATCTCATTTATTTTGAGAACATCATCATACAATGCATGTCATGCATCATATACGATTAATCATTCACCTTTTCAGGAAAGATGGTTATCATCAACAACTTCCAGCAAGTTCAAGATTAACTCCGGAAACTAAACAGAGTAATTATCTGCATGATCAAATGCAGCTTTACACGGGTTCGTCACGAAGAAATCTTACACGGGTTTCTCCTAAATGCAGCTTCACACGGGTTTATCTTGAAAAATCTTACACGGGTCCTTTCTCATATATTTCTGAATGAAGTTTTACACGAAGTCATCCCAAGGTAACCTTACCCAGGTTCCTCCTGAAGTTTTACACAAACGTATCTCAAAGTAACCTTACCCCGGTTCATTCTGAAGTTTTACACGAACTTATCACAAAGTAAACTTACCCAAGTTCCTCCTGAAGTTTTACACAAACTTATCCCGAAGTAACCTTACCCAGGTTCCTCCTGAAGTTTTACACAGACTTATCCCGAAGCAACCTTACCCAGGTTCCTTCTCGGTCCCGATGTAGTTTCACCCAGACTCATCCTGAAGCAACCTTACCCAGGTTCCTCCTTAAATTTCCCGATGTAGTTTCACCCAGACTCATCCTGAAGCAGCCTTACCCAGGTTCCTCCTTACAATTTCCCGATGTAGTTTCACCCAGACTCATCCTGAAGCAACCTTACCCAGGTTCCTCCTTACAATTTCCCGATGTAGTTTTACCCAAAATCATCGCAAAGCAACCTTACCCAGGTTCCTTCTCGGTTCAGATGCAGTTTTACCCAAACTCCTCACAAAGCAACCTTACCCAGGTTCCTTCTCGGTTCAGATGCAGTTTTACCCAAACTCCTCGCAAAGCAACCTTACCCAGGTTCCTTCTCGGTTCAGATGCAGTTTTACCCAAACTCCTCACAAAGAAACCTTACCCAGGTTCCTTCTCGGTTCAGATCCAATTTTACCCAAACTCCTTGCAAAGCAACGTTACCGAGGTTCCTTCTCGGTTCAGGTGTAGTTTTACCCAAACTCCTCACAAAGCAACCTTACCCAGGTTCCTTCTCGGTTCAGATGCAGTTTTATTCAAACTCCTCAGAAGCAACCTTACCCAGGTTCCTTCCCATAAGCCCTTTTATCCAGGTTCCTTCTCATAACCTTACCATCCAGGTTTCTTTTCTCTAATCTCCAGACAGCAGTCCACAACACTGTAAGACCCAGACCTATCAAACACGATCGATTTCACCTTTCCCTAGTAGGTCGTGATGCAGCTTATACACGACTAGATACGCAGTTCACTTCCGCTTCCTCAAGCCGGAGTTAATTCCCCAGTAGATTATCGGACAACTGAAGCTCATAAAATTCTATTTCTCCCAAGACTGAGACCAACATTCCTCAGCAGATTCCTCCTCAACGATAGGAACAGGAATTCTCATCAAAGGAATATCTCGGGAAATCAACATCCTCTAGATGGAATCTTTAAGCCCATCTCCAGTGACCTCCCGTCATCTCCTTGAAATGGAATCTGTAAGCCCATTCTCGATACTACCTACATAGTCAAGCATCATTACAGACGAGTGCAAACTTCTGGGCACTCTAGTGTTCAATCATCTAAATCTTCAGGTTTAAAAAGATTGAACAGGGGCAGCTGTTGTACCCCAAAAGTTCCCCTGTTTTCATACACGCATATTATTGGTTTTATGGTTATGGAATAAAGGTATATTTATCAAGCTTCTTCAGGTTACAAGTGACGTTTATTTCGTCAATGGATATTCTCAGAGTATTTTCCGTGCTGAAGATCGGTTCGTCGTTTTGCAACGATTCGGGGTTCAAAGATTCACAAGTCCAACCCGGCGCATCATATTTAGGTGTTCTTTCGCCAATATATCTCTGATAACGTATTCTCAAATTCAGGTTCGGCTTAAGAGTCAATTCTTTAAAGAAGGTATCCAAATGTGTGAGTTTTCTCGAAGAAATATGGTGAAAAAGTGTGCTGAAAATGCAGTTTTTACGTGCTAAAAAATTCACAACTTGAAGATCGTGGATCGTTTTGAACCTGTTTCGGTGGCCAAAATTCTGTATTGATGTCATCTATGTTTCCATATCTCACGGCTGGAAGCCAATTTCGATCAGAAGGTCTTCAAAAATGCGGATTTATCAAGTATTTTTGTACATAAAATTTGTGACAGAAGTTTATTTGCCTCATGTTCAGAAAATCATAACTTGGTCGATTTTCATCGTATTGAGCTGGTTCCGGCGCCAAAATTTGACAAATTGAGTTGGCTAAGTTTTCATAGAAGGTATTGAGTTCTAAAGGTATCCAAAAGACCTTCATTTTTTGCTCAGAGTACGCGTGATGTGCCGAAAATCCTGAATGTTGAATATTATTTTATCTGGGTCAAAACTTCGAAAATTCATAACTTGGTCAATTTTTATCGGATTGGGCTCATATTTTTACACGAGGTCACGGACTCAGAGATCTACAACTTTTCTTCAAAAGTCGAGACTCAATTATGCTCCAATCAATACCAGGTTTTTATTGAAGAACGTGTCAGAATCGACACTTGAGCCCAAAATAAGTTTGTTTGAGCTAAAACTTCAAAAATTCATAACTAATTCACCTTTTATCCGATTGAGCCTATTTTAGGATAGGAGTTAGTTCTTGATGTCGGCTACATTTTATTTTCACATCTCAACTTCAAAAATTGCACTTAAGCCCCTGGATTTAGCCTGGAACGTGACGAACTCAAGTGAACATTGGAGGCCCAATTGCACATTCAAAGCCCATAATTTTGCTCTAATTTTTTATTATATAATCTCATTCTTTTCACAAACAAAGAAGGAGAGAAAAAAAACCTTTTCCACAACCCTGTCAAAATATCAAATTCTTTCAAGAACCCTAAAACCTTGAAATCCTTATTACAAACCTCCATCTCACTACAAACAAGTCATCCCTGTTACAAACCCACATCTCACAACTTCTCCAGTAAGGGTAAGGTTGGCTTGATCTCCATGATCAAAAGGGCATAAAAGCATTCATATCACTACTTCTCCGGTAAGGGTAAGGCTGATTTGATCTCCATGATCAAAAGGGTATAATCATTCATACA
The DNA here is from genome assembly GCA_948472305.1 of Vicia faba. NCBI lineage: Eukaryota > Viridiplantae > Streptophyta > Magnoliopsida > Fabales > Fabaceae > Vicia > Vicia faba. Next base: position 159,872,701 of record OX451738.1, read on the forward strand.
TGCCATATCGGTTTTAACATTAAATTTTTTCATATATTAGTTTTATTTGTATTTCATGATATATATAGTAATTTATTTAATGTGTTCATGAGATTCAACAGTGCAGATTTAGACAGGATCCCATGCAGGTTCATTACAGAACGTTGAGGCCAAAACACAAATGGCCAAAACAGAACAACCAACACATGGCACCAATACATGACAAGGCAGACATCCTGAGAAGGTTAAGGGCATGGGTTCAACAACCACCCCTATTGGTTTTGATTTTCTTCATTTCTATTTATCCTTTTACCTATTTTTATTCTTTATGTTTAAAACTTTTTTTTCATAAAACTTAACATTTTTCACAAACCTTTGATTTTTCCTCCTAAACTCGAATAATTAATTTTAGGTTTTAATTTAATTTTAGGTAACTTTAATTGTTTTGTAAATAAATTAAAATTAATTAGAACAATTAGGATTTTGTTTCTAACTTAATTCTATTTTCTTTTTTCTTAAAATAACAAAACACAAAAATAGGCCATTTAATTATTTTTGTAAACTAATTTAATTTTAAACAACCTAATTCTTTTTTCTTAGAAATAATTAAAAACATCAAAAAAATAATTTTTCTTTCGATTAGGTTAGACGGGGTCAAAACCCTAATTCTCTCTCGTTCTTTATTCGCGCGCGCTTTATTTTGTTTTACCATATTAATGTAATTGCTCACAAGTTGTAATAGATTAATTAGGACCTTTTTACTTTCATTTATCGTTTTTTTAAGGGTTTGTTTTTGGCTATGTAAATACCTGAAGCCTTGTAATAGCTTAGCTTATTTTCCGCACTTTAAATTCCGCAATCTATAAACTGCTTAGATGTATGTTAATATGATTGTATGGAAAGACAAACTGAAAATTAAAACGGTAGATCACCTAATATGCAAAGATTAAATAACTGAAATCAAACACATGCACATGCTCACTCTTAGGGTATGCCTCACTTGGTTGCCTCGGAAAATAATGGTCATGTCCTTCGAACGTAGGGATACCCTTAGCAAAGACCCTCGATTAAAATCATCATAAAGATCATGGTCCCTCGATGTCCCTCGAAGTTGCCTATGGTATATGATCTTGTCCCTCGATGTTTCCTATGAATATATGATGACAGTCCCTTTGAAATTCTAAGGTATTCTTACATGTTGCCTTCAATGACCATTACGTCCCTTTCGATAGTCCCTCAATTCCAACGACGGTGCTACCTATTTCTCAATAGTAGGATAGCATTGTCTAAAGGAAACAAGAACAAAAACATTCTTTTTTCGAGTAGGTAGATGCTAGTGGGTACTTGCTCAAAAACAAACTTTTTTGCACTTACACTTTTTCAAACAAAGTTTTTAAAATGACTTCGTAACACTCTTGAAGACAGAAGAAAGGGTTAAATCGAAGTAAAACAAAAAACTTTTCAAATCACACAAACACACAGAAGCAATTTTGAAAATGATGATCAAGTACCTAAGAGCCCGTGGAAAACCACGGATAGAAAGGGTGCTAATACCTTCCTTTTCTATAATCTACCCCCCGTACTCAGAAACATCTCGAAAAAGGTTTTTTCTGTTCTTTTTCCTTTTCCTGATTGGATAAAATAAAAGTCGGTGGCGACTCTTGCTTACTGTGGCATTTTGCGAACACAAACGCAAAATACAAAACAGTATTAACAGTCGGTTCTGCCACCGTATCACAGGGAGGTCTTCTCTCCCTTAAACCTACTTCTTGTCTCATGGGAGGCTAGATGATGACTTAATCCCCAATCTTAGATGTTTGCCCCATTTGGCTACATCCATCCCGACGAAGTTTGTTGATGAGGATTCTCAGCTTTTCTTGTCCTTGGGCCATGTTTTGAATAAGAGCCATCTGGCCCACCAGTTGTCCCATCATCTGGACTTTCATTGTTGCCATTTCAATTTGTAGCCTTTCTAACTGATCATCCTTGGTGTCCTCCGGATTCTTGATGACCATCCCCCTTGTAAGGAGAGCTTTCACTTCTTCTTGCCCCTTGGATAGGTTCAAGAACATTTCTCGGAGTTGAGCGTTTTGATCCTGGATGTCCTTGATAGTCTGCTCCAGAGCCATCTCCATTGAAATAAACAGTAGGAAGATAAGGAGACCTGTGTGGGAGAAACCTGTCATGATATGATGCATGATATGTGGATGCATATTTTCAAGGATCTCGCGGGGTAAATGTTAGTAGTCACTTACAGCTTTGATTGGAGAACTTTGTATCGTTGGATGTCCTTCCACGAGAATTAAGCTCACCATGTCAAGTGGGTCATAGCCCTTGACTCAAATTGTTGTACTTGATCTTTGACGGCGTTTGGTTAGAGGAAAATAAATCCTCTTGCCCCTTGATAGACGTCTGGTTCAACGTGATCCTGTATCAAAGACCCTCGAGATCCTTGAAATGGTTATTGAAAATTCTATGGTATGATGTTATGATGCTATATACAGATATGCGAGGTAAGCAAATTTATATACAAATAATCATATTCACACAAAGCAGGAAAATCCTTAGTTTTAGGCTTGCATGGAGTTTGTAGGTGAGTACCCTCTTGAAGTTTTGTTGACTCAACCTGTCCAAGTTAATAGTAACCTGGTTCTAAGGGATCTCAATATCACCAACCTTTCTCTTAGGCATTGTCTCAGCACAATCAATTTTTTGTTGCGGCCGAGATATCCCAAAAGTCTAGCCTCAATGAGTGTAGTATCGAGTATCAACCAATTTTCAGCTCTACACCGAAATCGGTTATCTTACTACGTCCTAATGGCAAAGTTTGTTTAATTAGGGTTCTAAAGTCAGTTAGTGCTTCATGATGCCACTCAGCGGCCCCGTATTCATCCCCGATTCAACACGAGGGATACTGATACCCACAAATGCGTCACACTAACGTAGCCATTGCTTCAACCATATCAGTCTACACTGTACAATTTCCATAATCTATTGCTACTTATCTAAAAAGGTGTCACAGGTCCGGGTGGAGGATCAAAGCAAGCCCAAACGGAGAACCATAATGTAAAGCATACAAATCAAACAAATAAAGCAAGTAAATGTGATCTAACCCTAAGGTAACCCCTCTTTTGAAACTCCCCAACAGAGTCTCCAGTTCTGTGATACGGTGGGAGAACTGACTTGGAGTTTTGCGTTTGTGTTCGCAAATTTTGCGGTTTAGCAAGAGTCACCACCGAATTTTCTTTTATACAAAAGGAAAGGTGAAAAAGCACAGGAAAGACCATTAGAGATGTTTTCTTGAGTTCAGGGGGTAGATTATGAAAAGGGAAGGTATTAGCACCCTTTCCATCCATGGTTTTCCATGGGCTCTTAGTTACTTGCTAGATCACTTGCTTTTGTTTGAAAAATGTTCTTTGTGTGGTTTTTGAAAGTATTTTGAAAATGTAACTTTGTAATGATTCTCGTTTCTATAAGAACGCATATAAAGTGTTTGTTTCGAAAATAGTTCAAAGATGAGAGTGTGGGTGTATAAAAATGTTTTTGTTGGGAGGAAGCGAGTAACTGAGAGCGAACCTACCTACTCAAAAGGTCTTAGATGTGTTTTTCCTCCTCCTTTATATGTTGCTATCTTACCATTGTTTTGGTAAGAAGCCTCATCGTTGGATGTGAAGGGATGGGCGTGGGTCATCGTATAACCATGATAGCAATGTTGTGAGATGACTTAACACTTTTCTTTAGGGACTAAGATCATTTCGAAAGGAAACTTTGAGAGCGTCATTGAGGGACTATGATCTTATATTTTGTTTGTGCTAAGACATCCCACATGCATAACATATGGCCATTTTTAGGCAACAAGTGGAGTTAACTTTAAGGGTGCTAGTGTGCAAGTGTGTTTGATTACATGCATTTTAGTCTTGATTAGGGTGATCTATTTATAAATTTCATGTCTTGCCATACACATCCTAATTATTATCATTTACATTCGAAAGCGATAAATTGCATAAATGTAAAGTCCTACGCTATTACAATATTTTTAGGGATGGGGGTACATATTTATGAATGGGGGTTGCAAGGAATTTAAGTCCTAATTATCTATTACAACCATATTGAAATGCATAATATAAGAAAGAAATGGACTTGTTTAGAAAATGTTTTTGTCTTAATGAAAAAAGAAATAAATTAATTAATAAAAGAAAATATTTTTATGTCTTTTTATGTTAATATTAAAAATGATGAAAATAGAAATAAATGAAAGACAGAAACAGCGTGCTACTGCAAGCAAAATAAACAAGGATCAAAAGTTCTGAAGCTAGGCGTGTGATGGCTCAGAAAGGAACGTCAGTGGAATCAGAAGTTTTAGATTGGGAAACTCTAAGGTCCTGCAAGAAATGTTAGAGGGAAAACACAAAAATTCTTGGTGGTATTCAGACAGTGGGCCACAAGTCAGAAGTTTTGTATTACACTAAAACAGTGAGTAACTTCAGAAGTTCAATGTATTGTCAGCATGTAAAAATCATAAACTCTGAGTGTTTGAAAATATCGAATGGAAACATCAGAAGTTCAGTGTATTTGACATGTAAGGAGAACTCAGAAGTTCTGTGCTATGTTAGAATAATGAGTGACTCATCAGAAGTTTTGTATCGTGCTGAGCTAGTGAGTGAACATTAGAAGTTCAGTGCGTTATCAACATGTAAGACTCAGAAGTTCAATGTGTGTTAATAGTGAGAAAAATAATAGAAGTTCTGTATGTTAAAATAGTAAGGAGAACTCAGAAGTTCTGTGTGTGATAACAGTGAGAAAAATCATAGAAGTTCTGTATGTTAAAACTATGAATGAACATCAGAAGTTTTAATTCCATATTTCAACACTCAATCAACATATCAGTAATTTATTCAGTTCTTATTAAACAGCAGATCAAAAGGATAACAGCACAACAGTTTATAGAAGTTATAATCCTAAATCTGAACCTAGCCCTAATCAAGAAACTCTGATCCACAATTTTTATTCTACTTATGCAATGAATTAAACAACATCAATACTATGATATTTACACGTTTAATGATGTTCTTAATGAAAAATATGCAAAGTCAGAAAGACTTACCTGAAACCTGGAACGTGGGCTTGGAGCTTTGAGCTGCTACCTTTGGATGTTCTGGAATCAACAAGAGTAACGAAAGAGGAAGTGCCAAGCTCTTTGATTCAAAGGGAAGAACAAAGGTTTGGTTTTCTGTTTGGGATTTCTGGATTTTTTATGAAGGTTTCAACTTCCTTTTCTCTCCCTTTTTTACCAATCTCTCTTCCAAAGTCAGCCTCTCCCTCAAAGCCCAGCCCCTTAAACGTGTGATGAAGCAAAGTATTTATAGGTGAATTTGTTGTGATTTTGGGGGGGAAAGACAAATGGGATTTTAAATCAATTTGGAATCCTGCTCCCTTGCTTTTTCATCACTGTTTTCATATGCTAGTTTGGTGCAATTATGGGATGCAGGCGTAGGCTGACCTAGCTGCTGATTAGCAGCTTTTAACCATGCTTAAGCTGGAGTTGTCAGCGAGATTTAAGGAAAAGCAAAACAAAGCATGGGCCTAATACCAAAGTTTGCTATCCCAAGACAGTAGAGGTACACGTGGTGAAAATCCTTTGGATAAAGACTCATAAAGTGGTTGTGAGCATTAATGACAATGAGACTTATCACAACCAGAAATCCTGCAACGTGAGATTCTACACCAAGGGTTAAATCTGGATCAGAAGTTCTGCTTCAGCGTAGCATCCAACCTCTGATCTTTGTATCTTCTGGCTCTAGCATGTTCTGAAGGAGTTTTCAGGTTCTCCAGGAGGTTTGTAACACACTTTGTAAGCCTTCTTTGAATTACCCTGGAAAACTCTGACTGAACTTTTGTGAAAACTTGCCCAGAAGTTCTGACCAAACTCTGTCTTGAGAATATCCAAAATTTGTTGAGTGTTAGGGTGATAATCTGGTCAGAAGTTCTGAAATTGTCATATTTCTTAAACACTTAGAAAAATTTCTAAGTATTTAGAATTTGAATTTTCCAAAGTAAAATTTGACTTTTGAATTTCTTGATGAAACAAACTTCATATTTCAACATGTCTTGATGAAATATGACTCTTGAAATTTGATTTTGATCCAAAAGTCAAAGTTTGACTTTTCAGTGTGCAAATGACCATTTTGCCCTTGTGAGTGATTTTCTTGAAAAACTGCAGTTCAAGGCTTGGAATTGGATGGAAGCAAACTTGAGGATCCAGGGTGATTCCATGAGAAATGGGAGGGAAAATTTTGGGGTACAACAGCTGCCCCTGTTCAATCTTCTTACACCTGAAGAGTTAGATTGGTAATTCTGCCATTCGTGACTTGAAGGTGGAAGATAATTGAACACTAGAGTGCCCAGAAAATTTGCACTCGAAGATGTGTTAGTTGGTCATGTAGGGAATGGGCTTAAAGATGCCATTTGGAGAGGTAATGGATAGTTATTGGAGATGGGCTTAAAGATGCCATCCGAAGGTGATTGTATTTGGACTGTATTTGAATGAGTGGCAGAATTACATCCGAATCTGGATCATATCTGGGCTGTATTTGAATGAGTGACAGAATGACATCCGAATCTGGATCGTATTTGGGTTGTATTTGAATGAGTCACAGAATGACATCCGAATCTGGATTGTATTTGAATGAGTGACAGAATGACATCTGAATCTGGATCGTATCTGGACTGTATTTGAATGAGTGACAGAATGAAATCCGAATCTGGATCGTATCTGGACTGTATTTGAAGGAATCTGGAGTAAGTCTCAGAATATCAGCCATAGTTGGATCGCATCTTAACTATTTCTTGAAGAGAATCTGGAGTAAGTATCAAAATGTCAGCCATATCTGGATCGCATCTGAACTGTTTCTAGAAGAGAATCTGGAGTAAGTATCAGAATGTTAGCCATCTCTGGATCGTATCTGAACTGTTTCTAGAAGAGAATCTGGAGTAAGTATCTGAATGTCAGCCATATCTGGATCGCATCTGAACTATTTCTAGAAGAGAATCTGGAGTAAGTATCAGAATGTTGAACTGTTTCTAGAAGGAATCTGGAGTAAGTATCTGAATGTCAGCCATATCTGGATCGCATCTGGACTGTTTCTAGAAGGAATCTGGAGTAAGTATCAGAATTTCAGCCATATCTGGATCGCCTCAGAACTGATTCTAGAAGAGAATCTAGAGTAAGTATCAGAATTTCAGCCATATCTGGATTGCATCTGAACTGTTTCTAGAAGGAATCTGGAGTAGGTATCAGAATGTCAACCATATCTGGATCGCATCTGAACTGTTTCTAGAAGGAATCTGGAGTAGGTATCAGAATGTCAACCATATCTGGATCGCATTTGAACTGTTTCTAGAAGAGAATCTGGAGTAAGTATCAGAATCTCAGCCATATCTGGATCGCATCTGCACTGTTTCCGTAAAAGGTCTCTGGTTGCTTGTCAATAACTGGAAGAAATAAATCTAAACAGAGGAGGTCTTTGGTTGCCTGTCATTAACTGGAAGAAATAAATCTAAACAGAGGAGGTCTTTGGTTGCCTGTCATTAACTGGAAGAAATAAATCTAACCAGATGAGGTCTTTGGTCGCCTGTTTTAACTGGAAGAAATAAATCGAACCAGAGGAGGTCTTTGGTCGCATGTTTTAACTGGAAAAAATGAATCTAACAAGAGGAGGTCTTTGGTCGCCTGTTTTAACTAGAAGAAATAAGTCTAACCAGAGGATGTCTTTGGTCGCCTGTCATTAACTGGAAGAAATAAATCTAACCAGATGAGGTCTTTGGTCGCTTATCATTAACTGGAAGAAATAAATCTAACCAGAGGAGGTCTTTGTTCGCCTGTTTTAACTGGAAGAAATAAATCTAACCAAAGGAGGTCTTTGGTCGCCTGTTTTAACTGGAAGAAATAAATCTAACTAGAGGAGGTCTTTGGTTGCCTATCATTAACGGGAAGAAATAAATCTAACCAGAGGAGGTCTTTGGTCGCCTATTTTAACTGGAAGAAATAAATCTAACCAGAGGAGGTCTTTGGTCACCTATTTTAACTGGAACAAATGAATCTAACCAGAGGAGGTCTTTGGTTGCCTGTTTTAACTGGAAGAAATGAGTCTAACCAGAGGAGGTCTTTGGTCGCCTGTTTTAACTGGAAGAAATGAATCTAACCAGAGGAGGTCTTTGGTCACCTGTTTTAACTGGAAGAAATGAGTCTAACCAGAGGAGGTCTTTGGTTCTTGTCATTAATTTGAAGAAATAAATCTAACCAGAGGAGGTCTTTGGTCGCCTGTCATTAACCGAAAGAAATAAATCTAACCAGAGGAGGTCTTTTTTGATAATGATGTGTGATGAAGGAATCTGATACGATTGCTACTCCAAACATATGATGAAGGAATCTTGGATGATTACTACCTCAGCAGGATGATGAAGGAATCTTGGACGATTGCTACCTCAGCAGGATGATGAAGGAATCTTGGATGATTGCTACCTTAGCAGGATGATGAAGGAATCTTAGATGATCACTACCTCAGCAGGATGATGAAGGAATCTTGGACGATTACTACCTCAAAAGGATGATGACCTTTATCTGTTGACTTTTTCCTAAAAAGGTAAATCGTTAGCTGTATGCAATGTCATGATGTATACATTGCGTAATGATGTTCTAAAAATAAATAAGATTTGTGTTATATGTATTTTGTATGTATATGATATGAATGTTATTGAGATGTAATTTTGTCTTGAAAAATAAATCCTCTACAAGTGTTGGGGAATTATTAAATCCCGGACTGTTGTTGAAGAGTAGGTGTGCCTTCAAACTTTGCTTAGAATGTTTCCACTGGGGATTTCCTATTTTTTTGAGGAGAACTCCGTTGGGGAATGTTGAAAGCTCTGTATAGAGTATTGATTCCTTCTTGGGGAAAAGAGTTCAGGAGTCTTAGTCGTCCGTTGCTCTACTGGAGATTCGAAGTTGAATTGATATCTGGTCAGGTTCGGGCTTCACAGTAACTTGATGGGGATTGTAGAGTAGTCTACTGGGGAAGAGGATTTGTGGTCCTTTGATTTGTAGTATTTGGAAAGGCAAACTCAAACTGGGGAATTTATAGTTTGTTGGGGAAATAAACCTTGTTGCCGGTCTGCTAGAGAGGTGACGACTTTGTTGGGGAAAGTCTTTGAGGACTCTTGAGGTTGTCTCAGCTGGGGGAAGGTTTTCAGAGATTAAACCCTTGCTGGGAGTCATCCTATGAGAAGGATTTTGGGGAGATTTGTCATTGCCCCTAGTAGAAAGTGTTTATGGCATTTCTAGAAAATGTTTGATTGTACGTAACCCTTCGCTGAGATTGACGTTCAATTCCCCAAGTGACGGAGATGGAGACTTGCCCCTGGTTACTCTGCAATTCTTGAGAGATTTCTTGGAATCTTGATTGTACTGCCCCAGGTGTGCTTAGATAGTGACATGTCATGCCCCCTTGTTAATAGGAGATTTGTCATTGTAAGTGTCATCCTACTTGAATTGATTTTGTTCATTGAGAGAGCTTTCGTTCACTGGATATTCGTTGTGTGAATTTCTCTGCTGTCAAACAAATAGCCATATGCAAACAGTGATATTCAAGTAATGCAAAGTTTATGCTTGTTTTGAAGTTTCGAAAAATGCGTTTTTAGCAAGTAAAAAAGTTTGTAATTCAACTCTGGATTTTGAGTAAAGCCTTACAGGAGTCAGGATACCTTTTGTAACAGTATGCTTTCGAACTAACCCATGCTTCAATTAGGACTTTTGAGGGGTTGTAATGTGGCTTGGTTCATGGTTAAAGAAACAAAGGATAAAGGCTCAAAGTGTATTTGTACCCGCCCGTTCTTCGTGATGTTCTTCAGTCCTAAACTCAGTTAATTGTATGTTCGAACTCCAATTGGATTTGGAATGACATATTGGTGATGGTTCAGACAAGTTAATTTTGTCGGAACGTAGTCATTCTTGCAACATTTTTTTTCATGTTGTTGAGGATTCGTTGTAACCTCTTTTTCTTGATTTGTTATCCCTTATTTTTGCCTGACTGTTCTTGTTTTGAGATTACAGTCAGCGGGATGCCCTAGTTTTCTTAAGTCTCCTTTGTAGGTTTTGACTTAGTGGGATTTTCTTTTTTGAGAGATAATGACTGCCTATGTGATTGAGAACCATCGACGTCTTTGGATTCTAGAGGAATGTTTTGATGTCATTTGTTGTATTACGAGATGAGAGTTTGCGGCTAAACGCACGTTTGAATTAACTGAGAGACTACCCTGCCCCATGTTTTGTTTAAAGGTTTTAATTTTGTGAAAAACAAGAACTTCTACTTCTTTGGCTTGAAGGGGTTGACTAGGGATTATCTTCCTTATAACTCTAGTGTTTAGGATTTGAAAGAATGCATGTACATCATCAGCAAGGTCTATCCAAAAGCATACTGTATGAGATTATGGCATTGTTTTTGTCATCCTCCCTCTAAAGGTTTGCAACTTTTTAAAACAAGAGTTAGATATCATAAAAGTAGTAAGAAGCATAATTAAAATAGAATGAAAATGAATGGATTAATTCAAGACAAACATATTTAATGCATTAATGAAACAAAGTTTGACATTAATAGATAATTTTTTGAATAACGAAAGGAATTACAACTTGAAAATTCAAATGAAACAAAAGCCTCTTTATCTGAATTTGTCAATTTGAGGGACGACAGAAGAACTCAATTTGTCCATTTTGTGTGAACTCCAGCACTCCTCTGTCAATCAAGTCTTGGATTTTATTTTTCAAAGCCCAACAGTCATTCGTATCATGCCCAAGATTATTAGAATGGTATGCACACATTGCATCAGGATGATAACTAGGAGCATAGGTATTGGGATTCCGAGGAGGATCCCTTAACGTGACCAAATTCAGTTTCAACAGGTGCTGTAAGACCTGCGATATAGGCATATCGAGTTCTGTAAACTTCCTAACGGCTGGGACCTATTTACTTAGGTCACCCTATCCTTGTTGACAAGATGGTTGTTGGGCTCGTGACGTGGAAGCAAATTGGGGAGGTCTTCTCTCCCTTAAACCGACTTCTTGTCTCGTAGGAGGCTGGATGATGACTTGATCCCCAATCCTAGATGTTTTCCCCATTTGGCTACATCCATCCCAACGAAGTTTGTTGATGAGGACTCTCAGCTCTTCTTGTCCTTGGGCCAAGTTTTGAATAAGATCCATCTGGCCCACCAGTTGTCCCATCATCTGGACTTTCATTGTTGCCATTTAAATTTGTAACCTTTCCAACTAATTATCCTTGGTGTCCTCCGGATTCTTGATGACCATCCCCCTTGTGAGGAGAGCTTTCACTTCTTCTTGCCCCTTGGATAGGTTCAAGAACATTTCTCGGAGTTGAGCGTTTTGATCCTGGATGTCCTTGATAGTCTGCTCTAGAGCCATCTCTACTGAAATAAACAGTAGGAAGATAAGGAGACCTTTGTGGGAGAAACCTGTCATGATATGATGCATGATATATGGATGTATGTTTTCAAGGATCTCGCGGGGTAAATGTTAGTAGTCACTTACAACTTTGATTGGAGAACTTTGTATCAGTGGATGTCCTTCCACGAGAATTAAGCTCACCATGTCAAGTGGGTCATATCCCTTGACTCCAATTGTTATACTTGATCTTTGACAGCGTTTTGTTAGAGGAAAATAAATCCTCTTGCCCCTTGATAGACGTCTGTTTCAACGTGACCCTGTATCAAAGACCCTCGAGATCCTTGAAATGGTTATTGAAAATGCTATGGTATTATGTTATGATGCTATGTACAGATATGCGAGGTAAGCAAATTTATATACAAATAATCATATTCACACAAAGCAGACAAATCCTTAGTTTTAGGCTTGCATGGAGTTTGTAGGTTAGTACCCTCTTGAAGTTTAGTTGGCTCAACCTGTCCTAGTTAATAGTAACCAGGTTCTAAGGGATCTCAATATCACCGACCTTTCTCTTAGGCATTGTCTCAGCACAATCAATTTTTTCTTGCGGCCGAGGTATCCCAAAAGTCCAGCCTCAATGAGTGTAGTATCGAGTATCAACCAATTTTTAGCTCTACACCGAAACTGGTTATCTCACTACGTCCTAATGGCTAAGTTTGTTTAATTATGGTTCTAAAGTCAGTTAGTGCTTCATGACGCCACTCAGCAGCCCCTTATTCTCCCCGATTCAACACGAGGGATACCGGTACCCACAAATGCGTCACACTAACATAGCCATTGCTTCAACCATATCGGTCTACGTCGTACAGTTTCCACAATCTATTGCTAATTACCTAAAAAGGTGTCCTAGATCCGAGTGGAGGATCAAAGCAAGCCCAAACGGAGAACCATAATGTAAAGCATACAAATCAAACAAAGAAAGCAAGTAAATGTGATCTAACCCTAAGGTAACCCCTCTTTTGAAACTCCCCAGCAGAGTCGTCAGTTCTGTGATACGGTGGGAGAACTGACTTGGAGTTTTGAATTTGTGTTTGCAAATGTTGCGGTTTAGCAAGAGTCGCCACCGACTTTTCTTTTATCCAAAAGGAAAGGTGAAAAAGCACAATAAAGACCTTTAGAGATGTTTTCTTGAGTTCGGGGGTTAGATTATGAAAAGGGAAGGTATTAGCACCCTTTCCATCCATGGTTTTCCATGGGCTCTTAGTTACTTGCTAGATCACTTGATTTTGTTTGAAAAATATGCTTTGTGTGGTTTTTGAAAGTATTTTGAAAATGTAACTTTGTAATGATTCTCGTTTCTATAAGAACGCATACAAAGTGTTTGTTTCGAAAATAGCTCAAAGATGAGAGTGTGGGTGTATAAAAATGTTTTTGTTGTGAGCAAGCGAGTAACTGAGAGCGAACTTACCTACTCAAAAGGTCTTAGATGTGCGTTTCCTCCTCCTTTAGATGTTGCTATCTTACCATTATTTTGGTAAGAAGCCCCATCGTTGGATGTGAAGGAACGGGCGTGGGTCATCGTATAACCATGATAGCAATGTTGTGAGATGACTTAGCACTTTTCTTTAGGGACTAAGATCATTTCGAACGGCAACTTTGATAGCGTCATTGAGGGACTATGATCTTATATTTTGTTTGTGCTAAGACATCCCACATGCATAACATGGCCATTTTTATGCAACAAGTGGAGTTAACTTTAACGGTGCTCGTGTGCAAGTGTGTTTGATTACATGCATTTTAGTCTTGATTAGGGTGATCTATTTATCAATTTCATGTCTTGCCATACATACCCTAATTACTAGCATTTACGTTCGAAAGTGATAAATTACAGAAATGTAAAGTCCTATGCTATTACAATATTTTTAGGGATGGGGGTACATATTTATGAATGGGGGTTACAAGGAATTTAAGTCCTAAATATCTATTACAACCATATTGAAATGCATAATATAAGAAAGAAATGGACTTGTTTAGAAAATGTTTTTGTCTTAATGAAAAAAGAAATAAATTAATTAATAAAAGAAAAATTTTTATGTCTTTTTATGTTAATATTAAAAATGATCAAAAGAGAAATAAATGAAAGACAGAAACAGCGTGCTACTGCAAGAAAAATAAACAAGGATCAGAAGTTATGAAGCTAGGCGTGTGATGGCTCAGAAAGGAACGTCAATGGAAACAGAAGTTATTGATTGGGAAACTCTGAGGTCCTGCAAGAAATGTTAGAGGGAAAACACAAAAATTCTGGGTGGTATTCAAACAGTGGGTCACAAGTCAGAAGTTCTGTATTACACTAAAATAGTGAGTAACTTCAGAAGTTCAATGTATTGTCAGCATGTAAAAATCAGAAACTATGAGTGTTTGAAAACAGCGAATGGAAACATCAGAAGTTCAGTGTATTTGACATGTAAGGAGAACTCAGAAGTTCTTTGCTGTGTTAGAACAATGATTGAATCATCATAAGTTTTGTATTGTGCTGAGCCAGTGAGTGAACATTAGCAGTTCAGTGCGTTATCAACATGTAAGACTCAGAAGTTCAGTATGTGTTAACAGTGAGAAAAATCATAGAAGTTATGTATGTTAAAACAGTGAGGAGAACTCAGAAGTTCTGTGTGTGATAACAGTGAGAAAAATCATAGAAGTTCTGTATGTTAAAACTATGAATGAACATCAGAAGTTTTAATGCCATATTTCAACACTAAATCAACATATCAACAATATATTCAGTTCTTATTAAAGAGCAGATCAGAAGGATAACATCACAACAGTTTATAGAAGTTATAATCCTAAATCTGAACCTAGCCCTAATCAAGAAACTCTGATCCACAGTTTTTTTTCTACTTATGCAATGATATAAACAACATCAATACTATGATATTTACATGTTTAATGATGTTCTTAATGAAAAAGATGCAAAGTCAGAAAGACTTACCTGGAACCTGGAACGTGGGCATGGAGCTTTGAGCTGCTACCTTTGGATGTTCTGGAATCAGCAAGAGTAACGGAAGAGGAAGTCCCAAGATCTTTGATTCAAAAGGAAGAATAAAGGTTTGGTTTAATGTTTTGGATTTCTGGATTTTTTATTAAGGTTTCAACTTCCTTTTCTCTCCCTTTTTACCAATCTCTCTTCTAAAGTCAGCCTCTCCCTCAAAGCCCAGCCCCTTGAAAGTGTGATAGAGCAAAGTATTTATAGGTGAATTTATTGTGATTTTGGGGGGAAAGACAAATTGGATTTTAAATCAATTTGGCATCCTGCTCCCTTGCTTTTTCATCATTGTTTTCGTATGCTAGTTTGGTGCAATTATGGGATGCAGACGTAGGCTGACCTAGTTGCTGATTAGTAGCTTTTAACCATGCTTAAGCTGGAGTTGTCAGCGGGATTTAAGGAAAAGCAAAACAAAGCATGGGCCTAATACCAAAGTTTGCTATCCCAAGACAGTAGAGGTACACGTGGTGAAAATCCTTTGGATAAAGACTCAGAAAGTGGTTGTGAGCATTAATGACGATGAGACTTATCACAACTAGAAATCCTGCAACGTGAGATTCTACACGAAGGCTTAGTTCTGGATCAGGAGTTTTTCTTCAGTGTAGCATCCAACCTCTTATCTTTGTATCTTCTAGCTCCAGCATGTTCTGAAGGAGTTTCCAGGCTCTCCAGGAAGTTTGTAACACGCTTTGTAAACCTTCTTTGAATTACCCTGGCGAACTCTGACTTAACTTTTGTGAAAACTTGCCCAGAAGTTCTGACCAAACTCTGTCTTGAGAATATCCAAAATTTGCTGAGTGTTAGGGTGATAATCTGGTCAGAAGTTCTGAAATTGTCATATTTCTTAAACACTTAGAAAAATTTCTAAGTATATAGAATTTGACTTTTCCAAAGTAAAATTTGACTTTTGAATTTCTTGATGAAACAAACTTCATATTTCAACATGTCTTGATGAAATATGACTCTTGAAATTTGATTTTGATCCAAAAGTCAAAGTTTGACTTTTCAATGTGCAAATGACCATTTTGCCCTTGTGAGTGATTTTCTTGAAAAATTGCAGTTCAAAGCTTGAAATTGGATGGAAGCAAACTTGAGGATCCAGGGTGATTCCTTGAGAAATGAGAGAGAAAATTTTGGGGTACAACACTGGGGAACTGTGAAACCACTCGTGTTTGATCGGGTCCCGGCCTTACAGTGTTGTGGACTGCCGTCTAGAGATAAGAGAGGAGGAACCTGGATAGTAAGGTTATGAGAAGGAATATGGATAGTAGGGTTTCTTCGATATGAAAGCCTGGATAGTAGGGTTGTGAGAAGGAACCTGGATAATAGGGTTACTTCGATATGAAAGACTGGATATTAGGGTTGTAAGAAGGAACCTGGATAGTAGGGTTACTTCGATATCAAAGTCTGGATAGTAGAACTGTGAGAAGGAACCTGGATAGTAGGGTTACTTCGATATGAAAGCCTGGATAGTAGGGTTATGAGAAGGAATCTGGATAGTAGGGTTACTTCGATATGAAAGCCTGGATAGTAGGGCTGTGAGAAGGAACCTGGATAATAGGGTTACTTCGATATGAAAGCCTAGATAGTAGGGCCGTGAGAAGGAACTTGGATAGTAGGGTTACTTCGGTATGAAAGCCTGGATAGTAGGGTTGTGAGAAGGAACCTGGATAGTAGGGTTACTTCGATATCAAAGCCTGGATAGTAGGGTTGTGAGAAGGAACCTGGATAGTAGGGTTACTTCGATATGAAAGCCTGGATAGTAGGGATGTAAGAAGGAACCTGGATGGTAGGGTTACTTCGATATGAAAGCCTGGATAGTAGGGTCGTGAGAAGGAACCTGGATAGTAGGTGTGATACGGTGGGAGAACTGACTTGAGGTTTTGCGTTTGTGTTCGCAAATGTTTCAGTTTAGCAAGAGTCGCCATCGAATTTTTATTTTATCCGAAGGAAAGGTCAAAAAGCACAGGAAAGACCTTTGAGATGTTTTCTTGGGCTCGGGGGGTAGATTATGAAAAGGGAAGGTGCAAGCACCCTTTTCATCCATGGTTATCCATGGGCTCTTAGTTACTTGTTTAGATCACTTGCTTTGCTTTTCCAATTGTTTGAAATGGTGCTTTGTGCGTGTGGTTTTGAAAATGTTTTGAAAAGAGGACATCATTGTGGAAACCTTTGTAATGATTCTTGTTTGAATGTATACAAAGGTGTATTTGTCTTTTGAAAATATGTTTCAATGTTTTGAAAGTTTGATTTGGGAAATGTTTTGAAATTGTGTTGTGATGTGTGTTTGAAAATAGCAAGGATGGTTTGCAAGTTTTGATTAAGTAACTAAGAGTTGTCTACCCTATCTACTCAAAGGTATTTCCTACATATTTTTAAGCCTTTTGACAGTGTTGTTTTACCATTGCATTTGGTAAACAACCTTGTGTTTGGATGTTAAACGGGACAGGCGCGGGTCATCGTATTGACCATGATAGCAATTATGCTAAGTATCTTTAGCAAATTTTTGAGGGACTAGATCTTTTATATAGGCAACCAAGATAGCGTCATCGAGGGACTATGATCTTTTGTTTTGTTTTTGTTTTGCCAAAGTACTCAACATGCTTAACATGGTCAATTTTAAAGGCAACAAGTGGATGAAACCCTAGGGGTGCAAGTGTGTATTGTGTTGTCAATTTACATGCTTTTTTGTCTTTGTATTAGTCAAGCTACTTGTTTTGATTTTGGATTTTTGCATACAAACCCTAATCTCCAGCATGGCATATTTGAAAGCATAAATGCGTAAAAATAAATCTACACTATTACAACATTTGATATGGGAAGGGGGATACAAGTTTGAATGGGGGATATTTGCAAGAAATTAAAACCCTAATATTTACTATTACATCCAAATTGAATAAATGGTACAAATAAATAAATGGACAATTATTTAAATGATCAATTAAATAAATATACAAAAATATTATGCATATGCAAAAAAAATGTTTTTTTGTTTATTTTTTATGTATGTAAAAAATATTTAATGTATATATAATAAAGAAATAAAGGATTATTATATTTTTTATTAAGGGTAAAACCCTAATTTTCTTTTAAGAAAGTATATATATATATATATATATATATATATATATATATATATATATATATATATATATATATATATATATATATATATATATATATATATATATATATATATATATATATATATATAAATTATAAAAAATAGAAATGAATGAAATATATACAAATGTCACAAAAATGAAAATATATTAAAAACAATATTATTTTTAATAAGGGTGGAAACCCTAGTTTTATTTTAAGAAAATAAATATATATTAAATATATTATTTATGTACAATAAAATAAAATAATGTATATACAAAAATAAAAAGTATTTAGAAAATATATTATTTAAGTATAAATGATAAAAAATAAAGGTATAATATTTTTATGTTTTATTTTCAAGTTTTCATTAAATAAAATAAAAGTATGTATTAATTAATAACTATTTTCATGTTAGAAAAATAAAATAAAAATACTAAAATAAAATGTGAAAATTTATAAAAATATTTTTGGCATTTTTTATGTTTAGAAAATGTAAAATAAAATCAGAAATGAAAAATAAATAGGAAAATATAAGAAATATAAAGAAATGGGCCAGGGGGTGTAATTAGCAAAGCAAGGGGTATCAATAGTGAGCCAGAACCAAGCCCAGCCCACTGACTTCATCTTCAACCTCTTGTTCAAAAATGCGCGCGCCCTGTACACAATGCCAGAGAGAATTTCTTTGGCCCTAAATCCTAACCTAATTTTTTCAGGAAGTTCATGGATCAAATTCTCTTAACACGATTAACTTAAATGAAAACTGAGCATATGTACAGCTTCATGGCTATGAATACTACATTTTTTATTCACAAACCTAAGCCTAATGATTCCTAAATAGAGAGATAGGAAGTTGACAAAACCTGTTTCAGTTGACTTCGTGTATGGCAATGTGGAGCTTTTTAGTGAGGCCTGAGGTGTTTGGGAGCTTGCTTGAACTTCCCCTGACCTTCCCCAATGCCTAGCTTTCCTTGAATGTGCTTGAACAAGCCTGTAGAACTCAACCTGCACAAGCTGAAATCAAAAATGGTAAACCTTGCAAATGGAGTTACAGTCAGTGTTTAAGGATTGGGATAGCTTAGATAGGTTATATGGAAGGTGTTTGAACAAGTTTGAGGCAAAACGCACGAGGGATTTTTGCTATGGAAGTCAAACTGCAGGGAGTGCTCTGTTTTGCCACTGAAAGGTGATTTTGTGCTATGGAAGGTTTGAGGGCTCAAAGGCTCGTGTTTCTGGCTCAAAGGGATGTGTGAAACTTGTCTCAAATGCTTGCAAAAGTTAGTTTCCACAGATGTTCAAGCTCTCTTGTATTTGACAAGTTTCTTGTATTTTCAGTAAAAGCAAGCCATGATGCAAGACAAGCCTGTACAGGCTATCTATCAGCCTGCATTTTGTGATCTTGGCCCCCTCAATTGGTGGATTTGATTTGCTGCATAAGATCTTGTTCAAGGCTCAAGGATTCTATTTTACATAAAGCAAGATTTTGACAAAAATGGCAAAGTTACCTTTTACCATTTTTGGATTAATCTATTGTATAATACTCTAATGACCAAAACAAAGCCTTAGACCAATGAATTTGCACTTAATTATTGAGTATGGAAGGATTTTAGGACCTGTAATCAAGTACAAACAAATCTGATTAGAGTTTGCAACTTGTATCACTAAGAAAATGCCATGGATCAAAAGTGAGTTATTGCCAACTTCAAGTCTTCGATTCTCCCTAACCACAAATGATTTTGGAGATTTCTCGGACATTTTGGAAACCTTGTAACATGCTATACAGTCCATATTTGAAATGAATTTTGATATTCCAAGTGGAACTAGGTGAAAAATTGCCAAGAAGATAGGTCAAAATCCTGCCTAAACTAGGGCAAAATTTCACTAAGTTAAAAGTTTCATGGACCCTTGTTCCAAAAATCATAACTTGAGATCCAAGCTTATTTTGGGAAAACTTTGTGAATAAATGTTGTAGATTTTATGGAGGACTACAACTTTCATGTTGGAAGTTTTGTTTGAATCCAATTGCATCATGGTGAAAATGTTGGGCAAAGTTGGGAAAATTAAGAAAATTTCATAACTTAGAAAAATTCTAAGTTATGAAATTTTTCAATCTTAAACCCTAATTTGCAAAATTGGGTTTCTTGATGAACAAGTTTCATGTTTTGACACATCTTGATGAAAAATGACCCTTGGCACTTGATTTTGACCAAAAAGTCAAAGTTTGACTTTTCAATGTACAGTCAAATTTTGATCAGTTGACTGAAAAATTCATCTGTCAATCCAATGCATTTGAGGTCTTTTGAACCTTGTGAATAGGTCAAGATGATTCCATTGAGTCCTTGAGTCCATGATTGAACCCAATTTTCCATTGGCTAGGTGAAAAATCAGAAATTTCCCTTATACAGTCAAAACCCTAAAAATGACCATTTTGCCCTTTTGATGATCTGATCAAATTTCTTGAGGAGTTGTGGTCCAAACTTGATCAAATGGTTCATATGAGTTTATAATGTTGATGTGGATCAAAAATTATGAGGTTTGACTGTAAATTGGCCACAATTGGCTTTTTCCCCAATACAGCTGATTTCTAGGTCAACTGTCCAATTGACTGGGTAAAAATTTGATTCAAGGCTTGAAACTTGGTAGAGGCAATCTTGTAGATCCAATATGAAATATGAAAGTCACTTTGAGCATTGGAAGTCCAAAAATCTTTGTGCAAACTCAAACCCTAATTTAGGTCATCAGTGCAAGGAGATGTCTTGAGCAGAGCAAAACCCTAATCCTGTCTGGAGTTCAAGGAGTCTGGTGAGGGGAAATCTTGATAAAATGAGAGGGAAAATTTTGGGGTACAACAGTAGGGTTACTTCGATATGAAAGCCTGGATAGTAGGGTTGTGAGAAGGAACCTGGATAGTATGGTTACTTCGATATGAAAGTCTGGATAGTAGGGTTGTGAGTCGGAACCTGGATGGTAGGGATGCTACAATATGAGAGCCTGGAAAGTAGGGTTGTGAGAAGGAACCTGGATAGTAGGGTTACTTCGATGTGAAATCCTGGAAAGTAGGGTTGTAAGAAGGAACCTGGATAGTAGGGTTACTTTGATATGAAAGCCTAGATAGTAGGGATGTGAGAAGGAACCTGGATAGTAGGGTTACTTCGATATGAAAGCTTGGATAATAGGGCTGTGAGAAGGAACCTGGATAGTAGGGTTACTTCGATATGAAAGCCTGGATAGTAGTACTATGAGAAGGAACCTGGATAGTAGGGTTACTTCGATATGAAAGCTTGGATAGTAGGGCTGTGAAAAGGAACCTAGATAGTAGGGTTACTTCGATATGAAAGCCTGGATAATAGGGCTGTGAGAAGGAACCTGGATGGTAGGGATACTTCGATATGAGAGCCTGGATAGTAGGGCTGTGAGAAGGAACCTGGATAGTAGGGTTACTTCGATATGAAAGCCTGGATAGTAGGGCTGTGAGAAGGAACCTGGATAGTAGGGTTACTTTGATATGAAAGCCTTGATAGTAGGGCTGTGAGAAGGAACCTAGATAGTAGGGTTACTTCGATGTGAAAGCCTGGATAGTAGGGCTGTGAGAAGGAATCTGGATAGTATGGTTACTTTGATATGAAAGCATGGATAGTAGGGTTGTGAGTAGGAACCTGGATAGTAGGGTTACTTCGATATGAAAGCCTGGATAGTAGGGCAATGAGAAGGAACCTGGATAGTAGGGTTACTTCGATATGAAAGGCTGGATAGTAGGGTTGTGAGAAGGAACCTGGATAGTAGGGTTACTTCGATGTGAAAGCCTGGATAGTAGGGCTGTGAGAAGGAACCTGGATAGTAGGGTTACTTCGATATGAAAGCCTGGATAGTAGGGTTACTTCGAAGCGATAAGGTAGATTAGTTGACCTGTTTAATTTTGGGAACTGAGTTTCCATTAGTTGTCTGTGGATATAATTTGTATAACTGCTGATTTTGTTGAAGCTAATCCTCTTTTCCTGCAAGAAGGTTTCAAAGTCAGTTGTATGCGATGCATGAAATGCAGGGTGAGATGATGTTCTCAAAATAAATGAGATTGGCTGTACATGTCCTGTATGCGTATGTCATGATGTATGTTTATGAAATGCTATCGTGGTATGCTCGCGTTTGGGAAAATAAATCCCTGATGGTTGCTGGAGATTTACGAATATTTTGCTGGGAAGAGATGTTGGAGAATAACTCTGTGGGGACCAGACTTTGGAGGAAGAGATACTTTGTTGGTAGACCTGCCGATCTGGAGGAGTAGACTTAGCTGGGGATGAAATTCTGTCGCTGGAATTGATGAGCTCTGTTGGAGATTGAGCTTCTGCATCTGTAGAAATAGACTCCACTTGGGGAATGAAATTTGTTGACTCGCCTGCAATTGCGAACCTTGGCTATGGATAGTTATGTCCAGTTTCGGGGGAACTAAAATCAACTCCTTTGCATACTTCTACTTTGTGGGGAGTGTAGATTTTATTGGGACGCATGCTAAGGATATGACAATGACTTTGCATCAAGACTTTTCTGCCCCTGTACCTGCTGGAGAAAGTGCCTGCAGAGGCCTTGTGGATTGAGTGTTATTCCAACTTATGAGGTGCTTGGTAACTTTCGATCGAAATGATAAGTCTTATATTGATAGGAAAGTAACGAGATGATGGGACATAGTCGTACGCTTTAATCCTTAACTTTTGCCTGGACTATCTTTTCAGATTTTCAGTCCACCGGGATACCCTTTTTTGCCCAAGCCGCCTTTTCAGGTTTTCGGCTTGCCGGGTGTACATATCTTTTTGTTTTTATCCCTAATTTTTGCCCGAACCCTTTTGGTTCGCGGGATGCCCTTATTTTTGTCTAGGTCAATCAACCTAGCGGGTCTTTGTTCATGCGCAGTATTTTCTGACTATGTCCACGCTCTCAGGGTGTAGGGAGTTGTCACTGTCGATAGTGTTGTCTTACCACACTACCAGAAGATGTTTGTTTGATTGTACATGATTCGTTGCTGGAATTCATGCCCAATTCCCCCAAGTGATTCATATGGAGATCTGCCCCTGGCTATTTGGTATCTTTGAGAGATTCCTTGAATCTTGACTTGACTTCCCCAGATGATGGAAAATGATCATGTCGTTCCCCCTTGGTTGGAAGTGTTTTTCCACTTGAGGTGATCCTTTTTATTGAGAAGGTTTTTGTTCACTAGATATTTGTCATGCGAATTTCTCTGTTGTTGAGAAAATAGTCATATGCAAACAATGTTATTTTAAGAACGCAAAGCTTATGTCTGTCTTGAAGTTTGAAAATTCATTTTTTAGTAAAACAAGTTTTTTTTTTAAAAGTGTGATGTCAACTCAGGATTTATAGCAAACCTTATAGGAGTCAGGATACCTTTGTAACAATATGCTCTCAAACTAACCCATGCTTCAGCTAGGACTTTTAAGGGTTATAATGTGGCCTGGTTCACGGTCAAGAAACAAAGGATAAAGGCTCAAATTTCATTTGTACCCAACCCGCTCTTCGTGATGTTGTTTAGTCCTATGCTCAGTTAATTGCGCATTTAGAATCCCAGTTATGTTTTGGAATATTGTCCTTGATGTTCTGGTGATGGTTTGGATACTGAAAATTTACTTGAAAAAGGCAGTCATTTTGTGATCGTTTTTTTTGTCGAGGATTCGTAGTAACCTCTTTTTTTGGTTTTACTATCCCTGTCTTTTGCCTGAACTGTTTTTTTTTTATTACAGTCAGCGGGATGCCCTAGTTTTTTTCTTAAGTCTCCTTCATAGGTTTTGACTTAGCGGGCTTTTATTTTGAGAGATAATGACTGCCTGTCTTGACGATTATGCAGAACCATCATCGTCTTTTGATTTAGAAGGACGTCTTCAATGCCATATATTGTGTACGAAGCAGAAGATTGCGACTAAGTGCACCTCTGAATTAACTGAGAAAACTACCCTGCCCCAGGTTATGATTAAGGGTTTTAATTAGTGTGAAAATAAAAACTCCTACATCTTTGGCTCAAAGGGGTTGACTAGGGATTATCTTCCTTATAACTCCACTGTTTGGGATTTGAAACAACGCCTGTACATCGTCAGCGGGGTCTATTCAAAAGCATAATGTAGAGGTTGTGGTATCATTTTCGTCATCCTCCCTCTAAAAGCTTTCATCTTTTTAGTCGAGAGTTGAATATCACAAAAAGGAACGGAGTTTAAACATAGTGAATACGAATGAATTGATTCAGAACAGACATATGCAATGAATTGATAAAGTACCAAAGTTTGACATGAATAAATATTCGAACAATCAAAAGAAAATTACAAATTGAAAATTCTAATGAATGAAAAGCCCTCTTGTTAGAACTTGTCACTTCAAATGGTGAGCCTTGGAGGATTGACAGAAACATTCTAGTTGACCATCTTGTGTGAATTCCAATGCTCCTTCATTAATCATGTCTTGAATTTTGTATTTCAACTTCCAACAGTCGTCGGTATCATGCCCGTGACTGTTGGAGTGATATGCACACCTTGCATCAGGATTGTAGTTAGGCGAAGAAGTCTTGAGATTCAGATGAGGTCCTATCAACGTAACCAGATTCATCCTCAACATGTGTTGTAAAGCTTGAGACAGCGGCATGTTGAGTTTGGTAAACTGCCTCTTGGGTGTATCTAGCTTACTCTGATTAACTCGTTGTTTTTGGAGAGGTTGTTGTTGGACCCGTGAGGTAGTAGAAATTTGGAAAGGTCCACTCTTCACCAAATCAAACTCTTGTCTTCTTGGAGGTTGATCAATGACTTGGTCCCCGGCCTCGACTGTTTGCTTCATACTGTTGTATCTGTCTTGATGAAGTTGGTTGATGATGGCTTTCAGCTCTTCTTGCCTTCGGGCTAGGCCTTGGATAAGAGCCATCTGCCCCAGCATCTGGGTTCTCATTGCAGTTGTGATGCGGTGGGAGAACTGACTTGAGGTTTTGCGTTTGTGTTTGCAAATGTCGCAGTTTAGCAAGAGTCGCCACCGACTTTTATTTTATCCAAAAGGAAAGGTAAAAAATCACAGGAAAGACCTTTGAGATTTTTTCTTGAGTTCGGGGGGTAGATTATGAAAAGGGAAGGTGCTAGCACCCTTTTCATCCATGGTTTTCCATGGGCTCTTAGTTACTTGTTTAGATCACTTGCTTTGCTTTTGAAATCGTTTGAAATGGTGCTTTATGTGGTTTTGAAAGTATTTTGAAAAGAGGTCACCGTTTAGGAAATCTTTGTAATGATTATCGTTCGTAAGAATGTATACAAAGATGTTTGTCTTTTGAAAAATATTTCAATGTTTTGAAAGTTGTTTGGAAATGTTTTGAAAATGTGTGTGTTTTTTTGAAAATAGCAAGGATTTGTTTGAAAGAGAGCAAGTAACTAGGAGCTATCTACCCTACTCAAATGTCTTTCCTATACATTTTTATTCCTTTGACATTGTTGATTTACCATTGATTTGGTAAACAACCCTATCTTTGGATGTTAAATGGGACGAGCGTGGGTCATCGTATGACCATGATAGCAATGTTGCCAAGTATCTTTAGCATTTTGAGGGACCAAGATCATTTTGTTTTAGGAAACCTTTTGATAGCGTCATCGAGGGCCTATGATCTTTTGTTTTGTTTTGTTTTGCCAAGATACTTTGCATGCATACCATGGCCATTTGTTTAGGCAACCAAGTGGGTGAAACCCTAGTTGTGTGCAATGTGTTGTCATTTTACATGCTTTTTGATTGTCATGTATTAGGTCTTGTCTATTTGTTTGATTTTTGTCTTATCATGTAAAACCTAATTTTACTAAACATGTATATAATGCGATAAATTGCGTAAAATAAATCTAAGATATTACAACAATTATTATGGGAGGGGGGATACAAATTTTGAATGGGGGATATTTGCACAAAATAAAACCCTAAAATACTATTACAACCCAATTGAATTATTGTGCAAAATAAATAAATAAACAAGTATTTAAATATGCAATAAAATGTATTTATGCAAAAATGTCTTGTATTTATTTTATATATGAGAAAAATAAATTATTTGAACCCTAAAAAAGAGAAAAAAAATTAGTATTATTTTTGAAAGGGGAAACCCTAATTTTTTTATTAAAAGAAAAATATGTTCTATATTTATATTTTGTCTATTTTTTGTACTAGTAAATAATATATAATATTATATGTCAATATTTAAAAATTAAAATATGTATGAAAATAATTATTTTATGTGTGAAATAATAAAATAAAATGTATAGTATTTATTTATTATTTACAAGTTTTATTTAAGAAAATAAAGTATAATTTATTCTAGTAAACTATTATTTTATGCAAAAAATAAAATAAAAAAATAAAATAAAAATGCAAAAAATAAAGAAAATGTTTTTCATGATTTTTGTGATTTTTTAATGTTCAGAAAAAATTATTAAAATCAATAAACATAAAAATATGAGATAATATATATAAATAAACAAAATAAGCAAAGGGGTGTGGATAGTGGATCAGGGGGTGTAGAAACTCAAAACAGGAGGCCCAAGGCGCGCCAGGCCCAGGACAGTCATTGTCCCCTATCCTCCAGCTTCCATTTGCGCATGTTTATATCCAATCCTGCAACTCTCAAATGCGTGCACAAAAATAAAAACTTGCAACATAAAAAATGTAGCTTGGAATCTCACGATTCCAACGATATAAAATTCATAATCTAACTCTCAAAGATCAGGGAGAATTTAAGTAGCCCTAATTTCTGACCTGGTTTTTTCAGCATGTTCAACATTCAAATTCTCTTAGCTCAGTTAAAATAAATGACAACTATGCATATGTACAACTTCACCATGTTAGAGACTACATTTTTGCTTCACAACTCGTGGCTTGAGGATGCTTAAATAAAGAGATAAAGATTTGAAAAATACCTCTTTCAATTGGATTTGGATATGGCAATGTGGGGACTTTGAGTGAGGCCTGAGGATCGCGTGAGCTTCCTTGAAGTTCCCTCAAGCTTTTCCAATGCTTAGCTGGCCTTGTGGATGGTTGAAACTCCCTGTAGAAGTCAAGTTGCAACCTTCCAAAGTGAAAATGGCAATGGCTGAAACAGGGGACACAGTTGCAGTGCAAAGGCTTGGATGGTTTGGATATGATGTGGATGAAATGTTTCAAGTGGCAAGAGGCAAAACGCACGAGTAAAATATCACTTGGCTAGGATTTTGCAGAAGTTGCCCTGTTTGGGCAGAAATTTGTGTTTTTTGGGTTTGAGAGTGTTTGGGATGTTATCAATTCGTGTTCTAGCTTGAGATAAGTTTGTGAAGTTGTTCTGAATGAGACCAAGTTCACTCTTTAACAGATGTGCAAGTTCTGACTTCTTTTGAAACCTTTCTTGTATTTGAAGAAAACTGAAGTGACTTGTACCAAAGGCCTGTACTTGCTTACTTTCTTGCTTGCTAGCTGCAGAGGGTTGGTATGCTTTGATTGATATTTGTGGACATTTCTTTTGACAAAGAAATAGGTCCGTGGCTCAAGAATTGTAAAGTTGCAAAAAGCTTGCTTTATGAAAATGGCAATGTGCCCTTTATGCCATTTATGGATTTATTCTTTGTACAATACTTCAAAAGCCAAAACAAAGCCAATATCCTATGAGTTTGCATTTACTTATGGAGTGTAGAATGGGTTTAGGACCTGTAATGCAAAGTACAAGCATGCTTGATCAGATTTGCAACTTGGTGCATTGTAAAAATGGCTTGAACCAAAGTGACAAAATGCCATTTTCTCTTCTTCGATTCTCCCTAACCACAAATGATCTTGGAGAGTTCTTTGACATTTTGGAAAGCTCGCAACATGCTCTACAATCCATATTTTAAATTAATTTTGAGATACCTCTTGGAATTATGTGAAAAACGTCCATGAAGTTGGGTCAAAAAACTGCCTAAATTAGGGAAATTTTCACTAAGTCATTTAGTTCATGGACCCCTATTCACAAATTCATATCTTGAGATCCAAGCATATTTTGGGAAAACTTTGTGTATCAAAGTTGTAGATTTCATGGAGGACTACAAATTTCATGTTGGAAGTTTTCTTTGAATCAAATTGCATCATGGTGAAAAAGTGGTGAAAAGTTACGAAAAAATAAGAAAATTTCCATACTTAGAAAAATTCAAAGTTATGAAAAAAAATTTCAAATTAAAACCCTAATTTGTAATTTTGAGTTTCTTGATCAACAAGTTTCATATTTTGACATATCTTGATGAATTATGACCCTTGGAACTTGATTTTGACCAAAAAGTCAAAGTTTGACTTTTTAGTGTACAATTGACTTTTGATCAGTTGACTGCAAAATTCATCTGTCAATCCTATGCATTTGAGATCTTTTGAACTATGTGATTAGGTTAAGATAATTCCATTGATTCCTTGAAATCATGGTTGAACCCAATTGGTCATTGGCTAGGTTAAAAAATCAGAAATTGCTCTTTCTCAATCAAAACCCTAATTTTGTCCATTTTGCCCTTTTGATGATCTGATCAAATTTTTTGTGGAGTTGTGATCCAAACTTGATAAAATGGTACATATGAGTCTAAAATATGGTTGTGGATCAAAAATTATGATGTTTGACTGTAAATTGGCCATGGTTGACTTTTTCCCCAATACAGCTGATTTTTAGGTTAATTGTCCAATTGACTGAGCAAAAATGTGATTCAAGGCTTGAAACTTGTCATGAGCAATCTTAGGGGTACAAGATGGTGTATGAAAGTCACATGAAACATTGATGGTCCAAAAATCCTTGTGCAAACTCAAACCCTAATTTTGGGGTATTAGTGTAAGATGAGGTGTCTTGAGCTGACCAAACCCTAATCTTGTCTTGAGTCCAAGAAGTCTTGTGAGAAAAATCTTGATAAATGAGAGGGAAAATTTTGGGGTACAACAGCTGCACCTATTCAATCTTCTTGAACCTGAAGAGTTAGATTGGCAAGCTTTAGCGTTCGTGACTCGAAGGTAAAAGATGATTGGACACTAGAGTGCCCGTAAATTTGCACTCGTCAAAGTGTAGTTGAGGGAATGGGCTTAAATATGCCATTTGGAGATGTGATAGAATCTTGTTGGAGATGGGCTTAAAGATTCCATCCAAGAATGTTTGCTGAGTTGTAAGTTGTAAGTCAGAAGAAGGAGCATCAGAATGGTATCCGTATCTGGAACATATTCACACTGTATCTTGAACTTGACTGTGAATAAGTGATAGAATGGCAACCATGTCTGGAGCGTATCTGAGCTGGGGAAAATCAGAATAAGTGACAGAATGGCAACCGTGTCTGGAGCGTATCTGAGCTGAAATGTATTTGAAAGATGAAACTGAATAAGTGACAGAATGGCAACCGTGTCTGGAGCGTATCCGTACTGTATCTGAAGTCTGGATCTGAATGAGTAGCAGAATGACTTACGTGTCTGGAGTGCATCTGAATTGTATCTGAACGTTGAGGTTTGAATGAGTAGCAGAATGACTTCCGTGTCTGGAGTGTATCTGTATTGTATCTAGAAGTTTGATCTGAATGAGAAATAGAATGGCTTCCGTGTCTGGAGCGTATCTAATTTGTATCTGATAGTTGAAATCTGAATAAGTATCAGGATGGCATCCGTATCTGGAGCGTATCAGAACTGTATCTGAAATCTAAATAAGTGACAGAATGACTTCCGCGTCTGGAGTGTATCTGTATTGTAATCTGGTAGAGTAACAGAATGACTTTCGTGTCTGGAGTGTATCTGTATTGTATCTGAAATCTTTGAACATTGTTAATGATTGCTGTTAATCTTATCCTGAAAAGGGTGAAACGTTAGTTGAAACACAAAGTTATGTTGCATGAAATGTATGACGTAATCAATGTTTATGATATATGGATGTAATGTATGCGCATGTAAGCTAATTTACTGAGGAAAATAAATCCTTGACCGCTGCTGGAGGAAAATAAATCCTTGGCGATTGTTGGGGATTAAAGATCCTTGATTGCTGAGGGTAAGAAATACTTGGAAACTTCTGTGGGGATGGGAGGATCCTTTATGTCTTGAAGTTGGAAAACTGACAAGAATTCTATTGCGAGCAATGTCGTATACTGCTTGGGTAATCTGCTTGGAGAATCCAGAGAATTTTATGACTTCTACTGGGGATTACACAAAGAAAATCCTTGTTCTAATGGAGAATAAGGAAGACACTAATGACTTCTGCGGGGAATTAAGAATGAGAATCTTCATTCTGTTGGGGAACAATGAAAACTTTGGCGACTTCACTGGGGAATTAAGAATGAGAATCTTCATTCTGTTGGGGAACAAAAACTTTGTGGGGAAGAAGGCTTACTGCTGGGGAGTAGGTTCAGGAGTTTGGGTTTCCTGTCACTCTACTGGGGAATTATCCTAGGTTCCAAAAGTTAATTGTTATCTGGTTAACTTCAAAACAACTTGCTGGGGAAACTGGAAAAAATCTGGATGGTTTCCGTTGGGGATTAATAGTTAGAAGTTTTGGCTCCGCTAGGGATTGGGAGTTTGAAGTTTTAACTCTGATGGGGATTGAGGGTTTGAAACTTTAGCTCCGTTGGGGATCTAGATGATATATTATAGGGGTTGCTCCTGGAATAGTCTAAAGATGTTTTCCTATCCTTTCAGTCTGTCAGTAATTGTTCTCTTCCATCCTGTTTATTTGTAAACAGTAATTATGTTCAAATGCATATGTTCATCAATGAATCATTGGACGTTTTTGC
This sequence comes from Vicia faba, assembly GCA_948472305.1. Lineage (NCBI taxonomy): Eukaryota > Viridiplantae > Streptophyta > Magnoliopsida > Fabales > Fabaceae > Vicia > Vicia faba. Next base: position 159,903,029 of record OX451738.1, read on the forward strand.
AAATAAAAACACAATTGTAAAGAAAAGGCAAATAGTTTTTGTACTTTGAAAGAGATATCTTTGTATTTACTTTGAATAAGTGTTTTGTACAAAGGAGAAAGACATCCTAGTAAGAGGATGGTGTCATAAAAGTAAGAGAATTTTTATACAAAGAAAGATAGCTATGTGTAAAAATCCAATGGGGTTCCCATTCCACTATAGCCTTCGTATCTCTGAATATCTTGTCCATCCATTGCTTCGTCCGAAGATAATTGTATTGATCAGAAGCTCAGAGTTTGTCAGTGAAGAGATTATCCTTAAAGTGAACCGACGAGACATAGTCATACGCTTTAATTCCCTAACTTTTGCCTGGACCGCCCTTTCGGGTTTTCAGTCCACCGGGAAACCCTTTTTTGCCCAAGTCGCCCTTTCGGGTTTTCAACTTGCCGGGTGTACAGATTTTTTTATTTTATCCCTAATTTTTGCTCGAACCTTTTTGGTTCGCCGGGATGCCCTTGTTTTGCCTAGGTGTGTCAACCTAGCGGGTTTTTTTATATTTTTATGCATAGTATCTTTTGACTATGTCTGCGTTCGCAGGGTGCGGCAGGTCATCGCCGTCCATGGTGGTTAAGATCATTGCCCCACCAGAAAAGATATTCTTGATTACAAATGGTCCTTCGTAGGTAGGAGTCCATTTGCCCCTGGGATCACTTTGCGGCAAAATGATGCGCTTGATTACCAGATCCCCGACTTGATATATCTGGCGCCTGACTTTCTTGTTGAAATCCTTGATCATCCGTTTTTGATACGTCTGACTGTGGCAAACAGCAGTAAGTCTCTTTTCATCAATCAAGTTAAGTTGATCAAGTCGGGTCTGAATCCAATCGACTTCACTCAAACCAGCATCTTTCATGATTCTCAAAGAGGGAATCTGAACCTCGATAGGTAAAACAGCCTCCATGTCATATACCAAAGAATAAGGTGTTGCCCCAGTTGATGTGTGTGCCGTGGTACGGTACCCGTGAAGAGCAAACGGTAGCATTTCATGCCAGTCCTTATAGGTGACTGTCATCTTTTGTATGATCTTTTTGATGTTTTTGTTAGCAGCTTCAACCGCACCATTCATCTTTGGCCGATAGGGAGATGAATTATGATGTTGAATCCTGAACTTCTCGGACAAGCAAGTGATCATAGTATTGTTAAGGTTTGTACCGTTATCAGTGATAATCCTTTCTGGGATACCGTATCGGAAAATAAGGTTCTGCTTGATGAAGCGTGCAACAACATTCTTGGTAACAGATGCGAACGAAGCTGCTTCGACCCACTTGGTGAAATAATCAATGGCCACGAGAATGAAACGATGTCCATTGGATGTTGTAGGCTTGATCACCCCAATCATGTCAATTCCCCACATAGCGAAGGGCCAATGAGCTGTTAAGACATTTAGAGGAACGGGAGGCACGTGCACCTTGTCTGCATAGATTTGACATTTGTGACAGGTTCGGGAGTGTCGATAGCAGTCAGCTTCCATGGTAGACCAGTAATAGCCTTCCCATAGAATCTTCTTTGCCATCGTATGCCCACTAGAGTGAGTGCCAAAGGTACCTTCATGCAATTCAGCCATAATTCTTTCAGCCTCAGCCTTGTCCATACAACGGAGCAGAATAGAATCATGATTACGCTTGTACATGATGCCATTACTTAGGAAGAACTTAGCCGAGAATCTCCTTAAGAACTTTTTGTCATTGACTGAAGCTCCTTTTGGATATTCTTGAGCCTCGAGATACCTTTTGACTTCATGGAACCACGGCTGGTCCACTACTTCTTCGGTATTAATCTCGTGACAATGTGTAGGTTCGACCATCCGTTCAATGGTGATTTGGGGAGCCTCATTATCCCAGTTAAGTTTAAACATGGATAACATTGTAGCTAGAGCATCTGCTAGCTTTTTTTCTTCTCGCGGGAAGTGCTCGAAGGTAATCTGTTCGAAATGTGGTAACAATGTCAAAACACGTTCTTTGTAAGGGATGAGGTTTGGGTGTTTAGTATCCCACTCTCCTTTGATCTGACTGATGACCAAAGCTGAGTCCCCAAACACATCTAAGGATTTAATTCCCAAGTCTATGGCAGCCTTGAGACCAAAGATGCATGCTTCGTACTTTGCCATGTTGTTCATACAGTTGAAGCAAAGTTTGGTGGTGAAAGGAGTATGGCATCCTTTTGGAGATATAAGCACAACACCGATACCGTTACCAAGTGCATTGGAGGCCCCGTCAAAGTACAGGGTCCATCGGGATCCTTGTTTAGGTCCGTCATATGGTCTAATCTCTTCAATGTTGTCCAATGTCATGATGTCTTCGTCAGGGAAGTCGAACTTCATGGATTGGTAATATTCTACAGCTTGATGGGCCAGATGATCAGCTAGCACACTCCCCTTTATAGCTTTTTGGGCCGTGTACTATATATCGTATTCCGTTAGGATCATCTACCATCTGGCTATCCTTCCGGATACAGCAGGCTTTTCAAAGATGTACTTTATTGAATCCATCTTAGATATCAGCAAAGTGGTATGAGTCAACATATACTGCCTTAGCCGGCGAGCAGCCCATACCAAAGCGTATCAAGTTTTCTCGAGCAGTGAATATCTGGTTTCACAGTCAGTAAACTTTTTGCTAAGGTAATAAATGGCATGCTCTTTTCGGCCAGACTCGTCATGCTTCCCCAGTACGCACCCCATTGAATTCTCCAAGACGGTCAGATACATGATTAGCGGTCTTCCCTCGACGGGTGGCATCAGGACGGGAGGTTCTAGCAAATACTCCTTGATTTTATCGAAAGCAACTTGACAGTCATCATTCCATCTAACTACCTGATCTTTCTTCAACAACTTGAAGATTGGATCACAAGTAGATGTTAGGTGAGAAATGAACCTAGCAATGTAGTTTAGGCGTCCTAAGAAACCTCTGACCTCCTTCTCAGTGCGAGGAGCAGGAATTTCTTGTATAGCTTTGACTTTGGAAGGATCAACCTCGATGCTTTTGTTGCTGACAATGAAACCTAAGAGTTTACTGGACCGGACTCCGAATGTGCACTTGTTTGGGTTCAGTCTTAGCTTGTACTCCTTCAACCTGACAAACAGCTTTTGCAAGTGATCAAGGTGTTCTTCTTCCGTTTGTGATCGGGCTATCATGTCATCTTTGTAGACCTCTATCTCATGATGTATCATATCATGAAACAAAGCTACCATGGCGCGTTGATAGGTTTCCTCGACATTCTTCAGTCTGAATGGCATCACTTTGTAGCAGAACGTACCCAACTGTGTAACAAAAGTAGTTTTCTCCATGTCCTCAGGTGCCATTTTGATCTGGTTATAGCCTGAGAATCCGTCCATGAAAGAAAATACTTTGTGCTGAGCTGTGTTGTCAACCAAGATGTCGATGTGTGGAAGTGGAAAATCATCTTTAGGGTAGGCCCTGTTTAAATCTCTATAATCCATGCACATTCTCACTTTGCCGTCCTTTTTAGGCACGGGCACAATGTTAGAAACCCATTGAGGATAGGAAGTAATAGCCAGAAATCCAGCATTGAACTATTTCATAACTTCTGCTTTGATCTTCTCTGACATGTCTGGTCTCATGCGGCGGACCTTTTGTTTCACTGGTGGACAGTCTTCTCTTGTGGGTAGACGGTGTACCACAATGTCTGTATCGAGTCCCGGCATGTATTCGTATGACCAGACGAAGATTTTAACATAATCATGCAGTAGCTGAATTAGGCGCTCCTTGACACTCGGCTCTAGATTGGCACCTATCTTGATTTCCTTTTTGTCATCCTCAGTTCCCAAGTTGATTGTATCCAACAACTCCTCATGAGGCTGAATTGCTCTTTCCTCTTGCTGTAGTAATCTGGCCAATTCCCCTGGCACCTCACAATCTTCCTCACCTTCGTATTCGGCTCGGTAGATCAGATCTTCAGAGTCACTGAAGGCTATAGCAGTATCGTTACCCATGGGTTCTGGAGTGGAAGGGTACCTGCATTTGTGAGTGTGGTTGTGTGTAAGGATATAGCCATCTTAAAACAACAAAATGTAAAAGAAAGACAATGAGCACAAAAGGTTTAAATATGAAAAGCGTCCATGATTCATTAAATGACATATGAAAATGAAATAAGAACCCTTACAAATGGACCTATGTGCCTCGGGTAAGACACAAGGTTGAAAAAGTATGAATTGTTTTGTGAATTATTATAGGTCCAACAGAAATGGAAAAGATAAATTACTGAGTTATAAAAGTAATCGGAACAAAGTCTATCGTTTCCCAGTTGCACAGTCCTCCGCCGACAGTAGGAAATATCCAATCTTCCAGGTTGCCCTCCTCTTCACTGTCCTCCTCAATAGCATTGGCATTGTGACCGTGCTTAGGCATCGAAACGGAGATGACATTCGGTTTCTCAGGAGCTTCAAATTCAACTTCATTTGCGTCAATCAGATCTTGAATCTTATTCTTCAGAGCCCAACAGTTGTTGGTGTCGTGCCCTGGACTTTCTGAATGGTACGCGCATCTGGTATTGGGATGGTAATGTGGAGAAGCAGTGTTACGATTTTTAGGGGCCTCTTTTAGCATGGCCAGATTTAACTTCAAGAGATGTGGTAGGACTTGATCAGGAGTTATGTTTATCTTGGTGAACTGCCTTACAGGCCTTTCCACCCTTTGCTGGTTATTTCTCGGCTGATCATTTCTCGGCTGGTTGTTTCTTGGCTGGTCTGATGCAGACTTTTGAATCATAACGGCCCCCACTGTTGTTCGTCGTTCGGTTCTTCCCTGATTTCTCTGGGCATAGACAGCAGACACTTCCTTCTTTCCAGTGAAGGGCTTTTTGGCAAATGCAGAGGTAAACGTATCTTTCTGAATTTTCCCGCTTCTAATATCGGCTTCCACCCTCTCGCCAGTTAAAATCAATTCAGTGAATCCTGCAGAGGAGCTTCCAATCAGGTGATTAAAGAAAGGACCTGAAAGAGTTCCCAAGAACATGTCCACTAGCTCCCTTTCAGATAATGGTGGTTTCACCCTTCCGGCTAAATCCCTCCACTTTTGGGCGTAGTCTTTGAAGCCCTCATTGGTAGCCATGGCCATACTATGTAGTTGAGTACGAGTTGGTGCCAAATCGGCGTTGTATTGATATTGTTTATAGAAGGCGGCTGCCAAGTCTTCCCAATTATGGACATCTGCCCTCTCCAACTGGTAGAACCAATCAAGATGGGTTCCTGATAAACTGTCCTGGAAAAAGTGGACCCACAGGTCTTTGTCAAAAGAATGTGGTTGAATTTTCCTGACATAAGATCGTAGGTGCATATTGGGACAAGACACCCCATCATACTTGGCAAATAAAGGTACTTTAAACTTAGGCGGGATTACAATTCCAAATACCAGCCCTAACTCCTCAAAGTCTAGCCCAGGTACTCTCTGTATCTCCATAGCAGCTAGACGTTCTTCCAAGTTTTTGTATTTGTCATCGGCCGGAGGGTACTGTTGTTCGGAGTAGTCCTCTTCCTCTTCTTCTTCTGCTTCAGAATCAGATGGTACTACCGTCTCTTTACCTTTTCTTTGCCCCTCTTCAGATGTTGATGGGAATTCCAATGTCCGTCTGGCTTGTCCTTCAAACCTTCTACCCATCATAACCACGCCGGCTCGCTTCTTCTTCTTTTTCTCTTTCTCTTTCTCTAGCAGAGTCTTGAGTTCCTCCTACCCCTTGGCTAAGGTCAAGAGTAGTTGTTGAAATTGTGTCTTCTGAGCTTGCAAATCTTTGACAGTTTGTTCTAGATCCATCTTGCTGAAATAAACAGCAGAGAGATGAGGAAACTTGGTGTGAAGACCTGTTTATGCTTATGATGAATGATATGTATTCATGCAATGCATTCAAGGATTCAGAAATTCAAATTTGTTTTAAACAAAAAAGAAACATACATCATATTAATAAGATAGAATTGTTAGTACATCAATGCCCCTTGGGAAAAATAATACAAAATTCTAAGGTAAGAAGACATTGCGCATCCTTTTTGGTGCAATGCAGGTGTTGAGAGTCTGCTCTTCATGAAGTAACCGAGTGAGTTCTGTTGTACCCCAAAATTTTCCCTCCCATATTCCTCAAGACATTGCAAGAAGAATCTCCAAGTGGATCAAGATTGCTCAAGAGTTGGACAGTCAAATCATCCCCTAAGGCAGTCAATTCAAAATTAGGGTTTTGTGTTGAATAAATGTACTTACATCCAAATGACCTCAAGTTCTCCCTAATGTCCTAATATGTTCTCAAGTTCATCCATGTCAAATTTCAAGCCTTGCAGAGGAAGTTTGGTCAGTCAATTCCTCAAGAGGCCCAAAAATCGATCGTGCTAAGGCAAAAGTCAATTGTGGCCTACAAACAGTCAAACCTCAATAATTTTTGTCAACATTCTCATTTTGAAGGATAATTAATCATTTTATCAAGGTTTGATCATGATTCATCAAGGATTGCTCAAGATTCATCAAGATTCAAAAGTTGATAAATTAGGGTTTTGTAGGAAAAGTCAACTCAACTTTGACCAAGCATAACTTTCTCATACTTTATGATAAATGACCCATCCAAAGCTCATTTTGACAAGGATGCAATTTCCTACAATCCATCTTCACATCCCAAGATCAATAAATGCACTCACAAAAAGTTACAAATTTGGACATTATATGTCATTTTTGAAAGTCAACAAAAACACCTTTTTTTCCAAAGCTTATAAATTGAGCATGGAATATCAAAATGAGATGAGACCAAACGGTTTGGTTATAGGAAATCTCAAGGTTTCTAAAAAGTCCAAGAACACCTCCAAAAGTTAAAAAAATTGAAGAAGTTATGCATTGTTTAAGTTGGGTATTTTTCCAAAATTGACAAAAGTCAACTATCCCCAAAACTCCAATTTTTGACAAAACGGCCCACTTTTTCCACTTGATTTGATCTTGTCACACCACACACGTGTCATATCTTCAGTTTTGTGCCAATTCATTAATTTTTCTATTTTATTTGATTTTTATTGATTTAATTCATTTTTAATCAATTTAAATCAAAATAAAATCTAAATATTAATAACTTGTGATCTTTTTTATTGATACAACTTTCAATTACCATCATGGACAAGATCAAACTCGAATCATGCCATGTTGTGAACAAAATATTTGATTTAAGACATTTTTGGAAGCTTGTTCATGGAAGATCAAATCATATCTTCAACCATCAATTCACATGGATTCAAGGCCCAAAATTAAACCTAATTGCTTCTATTATACTCACACAATGCAAAGGAACAAAGAACACGACCTGAAAGCTGCCAAATCACAAAGACCAAAACATGAAAAAGCTTGAAAAAGTGACAAACTGAAATCTTGGTTAGAGACGTTTTCAAGACCAAAACTCAACGATATCTTCTTGCTTGAGGTGCACTGAAGCTATTGCAACCAAAAGCCAAGCCAATCACCTCTTGTATCTCACTGTAAGTCTTCTGAAAAGTCGCCCTGTACACGAAAACATAACCTTGGATTCTTGCATCTTTTTTCCAAAACATTGATATATTCATAATCCTTGAATGATTTCCAAGCTATCTGCAATATTTGATTTCGTTTTGGTAGCCTGTAAAGCCCTACCCGAAACTAGGGTTTGGGTTTCTTGTTTTTAGGCGTTTTTGCTACAGGTAAAATTAGGGCAAACCATGGACATGGTTGCATTCAGGGAGGAGAGACGAGCATGGTGATGGTCTCAGTTTGCATTTATATGGCCTATAGCGCATTTTAGGACGAACCCACGGATCTTGCTGCGGATAAAAATATGCAGGTAAGAAAACCAGTGTTTCAACAAAGAAGACGACTATGTGTCTTCTCCTGATTGGTGGTTTCAAATCTCGTGCGCTTTTTTTTTCTTTCAACATATTACTTGTTTTTCACATATAATAATCATTGTTTATTCCATTAACAATTAAGCATATTGGCTCAGCTGGCAAGCGCGTTAATTCAAGGTCCAATGGGACCTGGGTTCGAATCCCAGGTCCCCCATATATTTGTTGAATTTTGTTTGCAAGTGATTCCATGCAGCATCAAAAGCGTGGCATATCATGTGTCTCCATCCAGATGGTAGCCAGATGGCTTCAGGTCAAATCCAATGGCCAAGATTGAACATCCACCATGGTCTCTAGTCAGCAGGCACACGTGGGATGACAAAAGTCAAACGAGGCTGGCATAAGTGGGCCTCTGAATTGCTGATTGTCACTCCCTCTCTAGGCCCGCACCCCCTTGGTTTATCTTCTTTTCATTATATTTATTTAATTGTTTTATTGTTTTAATTAATTATTTTTATTATTACTAACCAATTAAATTTTTTCTCATAAAATCAGAAAACACAAAAAATATTATTTTTATTAATTTCATTATTTTATTTTTGTAAATAAATATGAACCTAACTAATTTAGTTTTAAGTAGATAACTTTTAACATTTTTTTTGCAATACTTAAAATTAATTTAGAAAATTAGGTTTTTAATGATTTTGACCGATTTTATTTTATTTCCTTAAATATTCAAAAATCCAAAAATATTTTCATTGTTAGCTTAAATTTAATTTCCATTTAATTCAAAAAAAAATAACAAAAATGCTTTCTTCAATAAAAAAGGGTCAAAACCCTAAAAAATGCGCCGATTTAATTTCTTGCACGCGATACATTTGATTCCAATATTGTAATTACTTCCGGAATGTAATAGCTTTTAATTAGGACATTATTTTATCGCTTTATTTTATTTTCCGCAATTTAAATTAAAGGGTTTGTTTTTGGCGATGTAAATACCTGACGCCTTGTAATAGCTTAGATTTAATTTCCGCAAATTTAATTTCCGCAACTATAAACTGTTAGATGCTTGATAATAGGGAATGCATGACAAGATCGAATGTATGAACTTAAAATCAACATAGCTCACCCATGACATGTACAAAGATAATATTAACCAAAACAATACACTCGCACATGCGCACTCTTAGGGTACACCTCACTTGGTTGCCTTCGAACGTGGTCATTGAGTATAGGAAGTTTTAGAGGTCGTCCTTTTGTCCAAAGATCATAGTTGCCTCGAAACATTTGCCTCGGATAAAATGATCTAAGACATTAGGGTTACCGCTAAGGCGTCCTAACGTTGCTTTAGTGACCACACGTCCCTTAATCGAATTGACCTGAAAACTCCAACGACGATGCTACCTACTCATCAATAGTAGGATAGCATTGTCTAAAGGACATTAGCACAGATTAATTCCCTTTTCGAGTAGGTAGATGGTTCTTAAGTACTTGCTCCTTTGAAAACAAAACAAAACTTTTCGCACTCACACCCCTTTCAAACAAAAACTCTTCTCAAACCCACAAACGCAAAGAAAAGCAATTTTGAAAACACATTGAGCAAGTACCTAAGAGCCCGTGGATAACCACGAATATAAAGGGTGATAACACCTTCCCTTTCTATAATCTACCTCCTGAACCCGAGAAATATCTCGAGAAAGGAATTTTTCTGTGATTTTTTCCTTTCCTTGTTGGATAAAATAAAAGACGGTGGCAACTCTTGCTTACCGTGACATTTTACAAAAACAAACGCAAAACACGAACCAGCATTCCAAAAACAGTCAGTTCTTTCCCACCGATCACAAGTTCCAAAACCTTATTCTCGCTTGCGTAGAATTGGGCTTCGAAAGTATCGCGCTCTCCCTTGAGTTGTATCCAACTCCTTTGTAAATCTTCGAGTGATGTTGGCATGTCAAGATGTAGGAGGGTGTATGGAACCTCTCCTTCCTTAACAGGCTCTATAATCACTGGGAGAATGGAGGGGTAAGGCATCATAAGACTTTGGGCGCGGGTTTGTACCCACTTGAGGTAAGGCTCAAGAGGGATGAAATTCTTGTGTCCCAAGGTCTTACTGTCTACCTTGTTTGGCATCCTCCAAGCTCGGATGAACCTTTGATGAAGTCCTTGATTGTCGTTGTCGAAGTCGAAAACCAAGCCTTGAATCAGCATATCATGTGGGCTATCCCTTCGGGCATATCCAAACTTTCTTAGAGATAAGCATGGGTTATAGGTGATGCCTCCCCTAATGCCAAGTAGAGGGACATTAGGAAATTCTCCACAACGGTCAATGATGATAACATTCTCTTTGGATCGAGAACACCAATGAATGTCTGAATGTGTAAGAGTCATCAATCGTTGTGACCACCTCAAACCTTGCTCATTCTTCAAGACTGATTGGGGAAGATGAGAAATAAACCATCTTGCCAAGAGAGAAGTGCAACACATGAGAACACCTCTTTTCCTCATTGTACGAGTGTGAAAAAGAGTGGAGGATATCCCCAAGCAATGTAGGCACCGGGTTACGAGTCATGAACATTTTGATAGCACTCACATCTATGAGTTGGTCAGGATTAGGAAACAAGACCATCCCATAGATGAGAAGAGCTACAATCTCCTCAAAATCTTGCAAGTCTAGAGAATTCCAACAGCTTTGGGCCTTCTCAAACAGAAACTTTGACAAGAAGCCTTTGACACCACTTCTAGTTTCCCAATATGTTGTGACATCAGATGAGTGCAAGTGCAAGGCTTGAGCAATCTCTTCTGGCTTTGGATCTCTTTCCGTACCGTTGAAGGGTAGTTGATTGAGAATAGGAATCCTCAAGAGTTGAGAAAATTCCTCCAAAGTAGGCACAAGTTGGTAGTCAGGAAATGTGAAGCAATGGTGCAAAGGGTCAAAGAATTGGAAAAGAACTTTCATCATGTCTTCCTCTGTGTTGGAAGTGACTAAGTTGAGTAGAAGACCATGCCTCTCGGTGAATGGAGAATTCTCAGGAATCCTTGAAGCTAGCTCCTTGAGTTGTGGAGGAATTCTTACAAGGTTGACCTGGATAGTTTTCCTGCGAAGTGAATCCATAACCTACAAAACAAGAACAAAGATGAATCTCCAAAATCCTTGAAATGGTTAGTGGATGCATATGATGCTTCATGATGTCCATGATGTTATGCACAATTATATATATACAAACAAATCACACAAGTTCCTAGCTTAGGCTTGCATGTGGTTTCATAGGTAAATACCCTCTTGAAGTTTAGTTGGCTCAACCTATCCTAGAAATAGTAACCGGGTTCTAAGGAGCTCAATATCACTGGATTGTTTCCTTGTTCATTGTTTCAATTTAACCTCTTTACTGGCGACCGAAATATTCCAAGGAACCAACCCTCAATGAGTGTAATATCGAGTATCTACCAACTTTGGACTGCACCAAAGCCGGTCATTTCACTACATCCTAAAAGGCCAAGTTGGTCAAGTAAAGGTTCTAGAAGTTCGTTAGTGCTTCATGACATCACTCAGCGGCCCCGTATTCTCTTTGATTGACTCAAAGGCTACCGGTACCCACAAATATGTCGCTCTAATATAGCTATTGCTTAGACCATGTCGGTATACCCCACACAGTTTCCACAATGTATTGCTATTTACCTATAATATTTCCCAAATACGGGTAGAGGATTCAAACCCAAACAATAGAACCAATATGTAAAGCAAACAAGTCAAACAAGATAAGCATGTAAATGTGATCTAAAACCCTAAGGTAACTCCACTTTTAGAACATTTCCCGAGCAGAGTCGCCAGTTCTGTGATGCGGTGGAAGAACTGACTTGAGGTTTTGCGTTTGTGTTTGCAAATGTCGCGGTTTAGCAAGAGTCGACATCGACTTTTATTTTATCCAAAAGGAAAGGTAAAAAAGCACAGGAAAGACCTTTGAGATGTTTTCTTGAGTTGGGTGGTAGATTATGAAAAGGGAAGGTGCTAGCACCCTTTTCATCCATAGTTTTCCATGGGCTCTTAGTTACTTGTTTAGATCACTTGCTTTGCTTTTGAAATTGTTTGAAATGGTACTTTGTGTGGTTTTGAAAGTATTTTGAAAAGAGGCCACCGTTTAGGCAATCTTTGTAATGATTATCGTTCGTAAGAATGTATACAAAGATGTTTGTCTTTTGAAAAATGTTTCAATGTTTTGAAAGTTGTTTGGAAATGTTTTGAAAATGTGTGTGTATTTTTGAAAATAGCAAGGATTTGTTTGAAAGAGAGAAAGTAACTAGGAGCTATCTACCCTACTCAAATGTCTTTCCTATACATTTTTATTCCTTTAACATTGTTGATTTACCATTGATTTGGTAAACAACCTTATCTTTGGATGTTAAACGGAACGAGCGTGGGTCATCATATGACCATGATAGCAATGTTGCCAAGTATCTTTAGCATTTTGAGGGACCAAGATCATTTTGTTTTAGGCAACCTTTTGATAGCGTCATCAAGGGACTATGATCTTTTGTTTTGTTTTGTTTTGCCAAGATACTTTGCATGCATACCATGGCCATTTGTTTAGGAAACCAAGTGGGTGAAACCCTAGGGGGGCTTGTGTGCAATGTGTTGTCATTTTACATGCTTTTTGATTGTCTTGTATTAAGTCTTGTCTATTTGTTTGATTTTTGTCTTATCATGCAAAACCTAATTTTACTAAACATGTATATAATGCGATAAATTGCGTAAAATAAATCTAAGTTATTACAACAATTATTATGGGAGGGGGATACAAATTTTGAATGGGGATATTTGCACAAAATAAAACCCTAAAATACTATTACAACCCAATTGAATTATTGTGCAAAATAAATAAATAAACAAGTATTTAAATATGCAATAAAATGTATTTATGAAAAAATGTCTTGTATTTATTTTATATATGAGAAAAATAAATTATTTGAACCCTAAAAAAGAGGGGGGAAATTAGTATTATTTTTGAAAGGGGAAACCCTAATTTTTTGATTAAAAGAAAAATATGTTCTATATTTATATTTTGTCTATTTTTTGTACAAGTAAATAATATATAATATTATATGTCAATATTTAAAAATTAAAATATGTATGAAAATAATTATTTTATGTGTGAAATAATGAAATAAAATGTATAGTATTTATTTATTATTTACAAGTTTTATTTAAGAAAATAAAGTATAATTTATTCTAGTAAACTATTATTTTATGCAAAAAACAAAATAAAAATGCAAAAAATAAAGAAAATGTTTTTCATGATTTTTGTGATTTTTTAATGTTCAGAAAAAATTATTAAAATCAATAAACATAAAAATATGAGAAAATATATAAAAATAAACAAAATAAGCAAAGGGGGTGTGGATAGTGGATCAGGGGGTGTAGAAAGTCAAAACAGGAGGCCCAAGGCGCGCCAGGCCCAATACAGTCATCGTCCCTGTCCTCTAGCTTCCATTTGCGCATGTTTATGTCCAATCCCGCAACTCTCAAATGCGTGCACAAAAAAAAACTTGCAACATAAAAAATGTAGCTTGGAATCATCTCACGATTCCAACGATATTAAATTCATAATCTAACTCTCAAAGATCAGGGAGAATTTCAGTAGCCCTAATTTCTGACCTAGTTTTTCCAGCATGTTCAACATTCAAATTCTCTTAGCTCAGTTAAAATAAATGACAATTATGCATATGTACAGCTTCACCATGCTAGAGACTACATTTTTGCTTCACAACTCGTGGCTTGAGGATGCTTAAATAAAGAGATAGAGATTTTAAAAATACCTCTTTCAGTTGGATTTGGATATGGCAATGTAGGGACTTTGAGTGAGGCCTGAGGATCGCGTGAGCTTCCTTGAAGTTCCCTTAAGCTTTTCCAATGCTTAGCTGGCCTTGTGGATGGTTGAAACTCCCTGTAGAAGTCAAGCTGCAACCTTCCAAAGTGAAAATGGTAATGGCTGAAATAGGGCACACAGTTGCAGTGCAAAGGCTTGGATGGTTTGGATATGATGTGGATGAAATGTTTCAAGTGGCAAGAGGCAAAACGCACGAGCAAAATATGACTTGGCTAGGATTTTGCAGAAGCTGTCCTGTTTGGGCAGAAATTTGTGTTTTTTGGGTTTGAGAGTGTTTGGGATGTTATCAATTCGTGTTCTAGCTTGAGATAAGTTTGTGAAGTTGTTTTGAATGAGGCCAAGTTCACTCTTTGACAGATGTGCAAGTTCTGACTTCTTTTGCAACCTTTCTTGTATTTGAAGAAAAGTGAAGTGACTTGTGCCAAAGGCCTGTACTTGTTTGCTTGCTAGCTGCAGAGGGTTGGTATGATTTGCTTGATATCTGTGGACATTGCTTGTGACAAAGAAATAGGTCCATGGCTCAAGAATTGTAAAGTTGCAAAAAGCTTGCTTTATGAAAATGGCAATGTGCCCTTTATGCCATTTATGGATTTATTCTTTGTACAATACTTCAAAAGCCAGAACAAAGCCAATATCCTATGAGTTTGCATTTAATTATGGAGTGTAGAAGGGGTTTAGGACCTGTAATTCAAAGTACAAGCATGCTTGATCATATTTGCAACTTGGTGCATTGTAAAAATGGCTTGAACCAAAGTGACAAAATGCCATTTTCTCTTCTTTGATTCTCCCTAACCGCAAATGATCTTGGAGAGTTCTTTGACATTTTGGAAAGATTGAAACACGCTCTACAATCCATCTTTGAAATGAATTTTCATATACCTCTTGGAATTAGGTGAAAAATGTCCATGAAGTTGGGTAAAAAAACTGCCTAAATTAGGGCAAATTTTCACTAAGTCATTTAGTTCATGGACCCCTATTCACAAATTCATATCTTGAGATCCAAGAATCTTTTTGGAAAACTTTGTGAATCAAATTTGTAGATTTCATGGAGGACTACAACTTTCGTGTTGGAAGTTTTCTTTGAATCAAATTGCATCATGGTGAAAAAGTGGTGAAAAGTTAGGGAAAAAATAAGAAAATTTCCATACTTAGAAAAATTCTAAGTTATGAATTTTTTTTTCAAATTAAAACCCTAATTTGAAATTTTGAGTTTATTGATCAACAAGTTTCATATTTTGACATATCTTGATGAATTCTGACCCTTGGCACTTGATTTTGACCAAAAAGTCAAAGTTTGACTTTTTAGTGTACAGTTGACTTTTGATCAGTTGACTGCAAAATTCATCTGTCAATCCTATGAATTTGAGATATTTTGAACTATGTGATTAGGTCAAGTTAATGCCATTGAGTCCTTGAAATTATGCTTGAACCCAATTGGTCATTGGCTAGGTTAAAAAATCAGAAATTGCACTTTCTCAGTCAAAACCCTAATTTTGTCCATTTTGCCCTTTTGATGATCTGATCAAATTTCTTGAGGAGTTGTGATCCAAACTTGATCAAATTGTACATATGAGTCTAAAATGTGGTTGTGGATCAAAATTATGAAGTTTGACTGTAAATTGGCCATGGTTGACTTTTTCCCCAATACAGTTGATTTTTAGGTCAATTGTTCAATTGACTGAGCAAAAATGTGATTCAAGGCTTGAAACTTGTCATGAGGAATCTTAGGGGTCCAAGATGGTGTATGAAAGTCACATGAAGCATTGATTGTCCAAAAATCCTTGTGCAAACTCAAACCCTAATTTTGGGGTATTAGTGCAAGATGAGGTGTCTTGAGCTGACCAAACCCTAATCTTGTCTTGAGTCCAAGAAGTCTTGTGAGAAAAATCTTGATAAATGAGAGGGCAAATTTTGGGGTACAACAAGAGCCATTGCTGAAATAAACAGCGAGAACATGAGAGACCTATACTGGAAGACCTGTTATGCAATGATATGTATGATATATGTATGCAATGTTTTTAAGGATGTCGCTGGGTAAACAAGAAACTGTTAGAATTTGGTTACATCTTGATTGAAGAAACTTCGTGTCGTTAAGAGTCCTTCTTCAAGATTCAAGCTCACCATATCGAGTAGGTCATAGCCACTGACTTAAGTTATCGTGTTTTGATCTCTAGACGCCATTGGCTAGAGGAAAATAAATCCCCTTGCCCCTTGCTAGACGTCTGATTTACCATAACCTGCATAACAAACCCTTGAGATCCTTGAAATGGTTAAGGAAATGTTAAGGCATGATGTTATGATGTGTATGCTATGCGTTTAAGCAAAAGTGTGAGGTGATGTAAATAAGTAAACCCGACAAGAAATCCAAGTTGTTGGATAAGGACTGTAAACAAAACCTGCAAGGAACTCATGTTGTCAGATAAGAAAACTGTGCAAGTAGTTCAAGTTGAAAGCACACAAGTCACACAATTAGCCTTAGGTTTAGGCTTGCATGGGTTTTAAGGTAGTACCCTCTTGAAGTTTAGTTGGTTCAACTTGTCTTAAAAAGTAACCGGGTTCTAGAGGATCTCAATATCAATGACCATCCTTTATCGGTATTGTCTCAGCTCACGCAATCTTTTCTTGCGACTGAAATATCTTGAAAGTATGATCTCCATGAGTGTAGCATCGAGTATCAACCAGTTCTCAGCTCTACACCGAGGCTGGCTATCTCACTACTTTCTAATGGCCAAGTTGGGAAATTAAAGGTTCTAAGGTCAGTTGATGCTTCACGACACCACGAGGCGGCCCCGTACTCTCCCTGATTGACTCAAGGGTTACCGGTACCAACCAATGTGCCATATCAACGTAGCTACAGCTTCAATTGTGTCGGTATATGCCAGCATAGTTCTCTCACATTTTATTGCTACTTACCTAAAAGGTGTTCCCCAGATCCAGGTGTAGGATCAAATAACCCAAAGAGTTCCCATAAATATAAAGCAAGCAAGACAATTAAGAGAAATCAATTAAATATGACCTAGATCCTAAGGTTTACCCCACTTTATATTTATTCCCCAGCAGAGTCACCAGTTCTGTGATACGGTGGCAGAACCGACTGTTTAATACTAGTTTGTGTTTTGCGTTTTTTGTTTGGAAATTATCGCGGTAAGCAAGAGTCGCCACTGGCTTTTATTTTATCCAATCAGGAAAAGGAAAAAGAACAGAAAAAACCTTTTTCGAGATGTTTCTGAGTACGGGGGGGTAGATTATAGAAAGGGAAGGTGTTAGCACCCTTTATATCCGTAGTCATCTACGGGCTCTTAGGTACTTGCTCATCTTTTTAAAATTGCTTGTGTGTGTGCTTGCTTTGAAAATGTTTTACTTCTTGATAACCCTTGTATCAGTCCTCAAGGGTGTCACAAAGTTGTTTTGAAAATTGTTTTTGAAAAGTGTTTGTGTGAAAAGTTTTTATTGAGCAAGTGCTTAAGATTCTACCTACTCGAAAAAAATATTGTTTTTGTTCTATTTCCTTTAGACAGCGCCATCCCACTATTAAGAAGTAGGTAGCACCGTCGTTGGAGTTGTAAGGGACATTCGAAAGGGACAAGTACAATCACTAAAGCAATAGTTAGAAAACTTTAGTAGTAACCCTAGAATCTTAAGATCTTTCCGAGGCAACATTTCCGAGGCAACATTCGAATGAGACAATTTGATCTTTTTAGACTGGAGGGAAACCACTAAAATCTCCTATGCTTAATGATTACTTACCAAAGGCAACCGAAGTGAGGCAAACCCTAGGAGTGAACATGTGCATGTGAACTTTTTTCAGTTATTTAGTCTTTGCACATTAGGTGATCTACCATTTTAAATTTCCAGACATTCTTGCCATACAATCCTATTAGCATACATCTAGACAGTTAAATATTTTAAGGAATTTAAAAGTGCGAGAAAATAAACCTAGCTATTACAAGGCTTCGGGGAGGGGGATTACATAACCAAAACTTGGGGGGAAATTAAACAGTAAATAAAACCCTAGTTTAAAAGACTATTACAACCTCAGAGCAATTACAAAGAATAATAGAAAGAAAATTAAAAAACGTGCGGTAAATTAAATGCGAGAAATGATCAGCCGACCTAGAAATCTAAATTGCAAAAGACTTATTTCTAAGGAAAAAATTAGGTTAAGTATAAACTTAAACCCTAAATCTAATTATTTTAATTATAATAATAAAAAAAAACATTAATTACCCTAATTTAATTAAACTAATTAATTAACAAAATATTTTTTTATAAAAATGATTTTTGATTAAATAAAAAAATTGATTTTTTTGAGTTATTTAGAAAAAGATATAATTAATAAACAAAAGAAAAAAAGAATTAAAATAAAAAAAGTAAGGAATTGGGCTTGATTGTGAGAAGCAGACTGGGGGTGTATGTTGAACTTCTGAAACCCAGAAGGATGGCCCAGAGTCTGGCGCCAGATCCAATTTGAGACCAATCTTCTGAGGACTCGTGGTGGACCTGCGTACGCTGGCGTTGGATCTGGCTGGAGATGGATCTAGAGGATGAGATCAGAGGGCGCATGATGATCCTCAGAAGGTGAGGTGTGCTGGATCTGGTGAATCCAAAGGATGAGATCAGAGGGCGCGTGATGATCCTCAGAAGGTGAGGTGTGCTAGATCTGGTGAATCTAGAGGATGAGATCAAAGGGCGCGTGATGATCCTCAGAAGGTGAGGTGTGCTGGATCTGGTGAAAATAATGGAGAAAATGCCAAAAGCTCACGCCTGGGATCGAACCCAGGACATGAGCTTCATACTTCCTTCATCTGACCAACTGCGTTGCACTAGTTAATTGTTAACATAATAAAAACAATAAATCAAAATTCAAATTAATTGCCATGCTCAAAACACGCGCGAATTTTCAAATGTCCCAATAGTTGCTTGACACGCCAGCGTCTTCTTCCTTGGTCCGTTGCTTTAGGTAAAATACTTTTACCTACGGACGTTTGTTTGTAACTATAACCCTGTTCCATTCAAAAATTGCATACAAGCAAGATAAATGAAATTGGTGACCATGAATCAACTGGGCTTGAAGCCCTGATCATCATGATACCCAATATGAAAGCCAATTGTTACTGCATTGAAAACCCTTAAAACAAACTAATAAACCCTAGCAATGGCATATTGTGATTCCCGCGTTGTAAATGCAATTAAATGATGCCAATAGCTTGCAAACAAGATAATGAACAAGAATGTATAATCAAAACATGATAATGCTGTCAAAATCAAGGAAATCAGAATCGAGTTTTTGGGCAAACCGTGGTTGATGGTGGGCATGATTCCTGGCATTTTGAAGCCTGAGGATAGGTGGAATAGCTTCTTGGGATGTCCTGGAAGAGATTGGAATATTTAAATCTCTGTGAGGATGGCTCTAGAGTGGATTTTGATCTCACACTTTTCTTTGAAATTTTGCAGTTTTGTTCTGCCTCTTTACACGACTCTCTCCTCTTTTTTTGCCTTGGATGTATTCAATATATATCATAGAGTGAATTAGGGTTGTAAAAACAAACCACATCTTTGAAAGTTTTGAAGATTTGATTTGGTTTTCATGGCATATATAAACTTGCTATATTGAGCCAAATTATGCCTTTCTTGTATCAATCAGCCTTGATCCTAATTGGTCATGATATCCTTGCATTATTTGATTGAAATCTTGTCCAAAAATCAGATCACAACATATCTTTTCCATTATTCCTCAATTATTTGATTTAATTGAAATTTTAATTAACAAAAAATCAAAATAAATTGAAAAGTGAAGAAAATAACATGAGGTTGGATATTTGGGTCGTGGATTATTATAAGTGAGGTGCAAGCATAAAAAGTTAGGCCCATTTGGCAAAAAATGCAATTTTGAACCCATTTGACTTTTGGCAATTTTGCAAAAATGGTCAACTTTGACAAGGCATATCTCCTCCAATTTTTACCCTAGAGAGGTGTTCTTGGACTTTTTAGAAAGCTTAGGATGTCCCCTAAGCAACCCTTTTAGTCTCATCTCAATTGGGTCTTCCATGTTCATGTATGAAGCTTTGATCCAAAAGGTGTTTTTGTTGACTTTTCAAAAGGACCTATAATGTCAAAATTCATATATTTTTGTGAGTGCATATTTTGAACTTGTGAGATGAAGATGATTTGTAGGGAATTTCATCCTCTTCAAAATGAGCTTTGGATGGAAAATTTCTGATAAAGTATGAAGAAGTTATGCTTGGTCAAAGTTGGGTTGACTTTTCCTACAAAATCCTAATTTAGTAACTTTTGGGTTTTGATGAATTTGGAGCATCCCTTGAAGAAAAATGATCAACCCTTGATCAAATGATGAATATAACTTCCAAATGTTGATGTTGACCAAAAACCTTGAAGTTTGACTGTATGTGGGCCACAATTGACTTTTGACCTAGTACAATTGATTTTTAGGCATTTGAGCAATTGATTGAGCAAACTTCTTCTGCAAGGCATGAAACTTGACATGGATGATCTTGAGAACATATTAGGACAATAGTGAGCATTTGGGATCCTTTGGACTCAAGCATCTTGATGAAAAATGAAACCCTAATTTGAGGTATACTGCCTTAGAAGAGAGTTGGTCTAGTCAACTCTTGGACTTCCTTGAGCAACTTGGGGACCTCAATTGACATGTATTGAGTAAAATGAGAGGACAAATTTTGGGGTACAACAGTACCCCACCAGCAACATTACTTTGCTTCTATCATCCAGTTTTTGTCTTCTAGCTTCTGGAACGTGTTTGTAACAGACAGAGCCAAACATCTTCAGATGACTGACACTCTGCTTGTCTCCAGTCCATTTCTCTAAAGGAACAACTTCCTTCAGTTTCTTCGTTTGACACTTGTTCATAATATATGCTGATGTGGCAACAACTTCTCCCCATAGCACATGAGGTAGCTTTTTCTCTTTCAGCATGCTTCTGGTCATATCAAGCAAAGTTTTGTTTCTTCTTTCAGCAAGACCGTTGTGCTGAGGAGTATATGGAGCAGTAACCTCAAGTTCCATTACACTCTCCTCACAGAACTTTTGAAACACAGTAGAGTTATACTCACCTCCACCATCTGTTCTCAGAATTTTTAACTTCTGACCACTCTGCTTCTCAGCCTTCACTTTGAATTTCTGAAACTCAGTAAACACTTCATGCTTGAACTTGATGAGTGTTACCCATGTCATTCTTGTGAACTCATCCACAAAAGACATAAAATAATTGTTTCCTCCAAGTGAAGGTACTGGAAATGGTCCACACACATCAGAATGTACTACTCCCAGAGTATGCTTCGCTCTGGGGGCTACTTCTGATGTAAATGGAAATCTAGGTTACTTGCCTTTCATGCATATCTCACATGACTTCTCAGGCTTCACAATCTTCGAAATACCATGTACAAGCTTCTTAGAACATAGACGCCCTAAGCTTCTATAGTTCAAATGCCCCAACCTCTTATGCCACAGCTTACTGTTACCTTCAGCGCCTTCTGCACTAAGGCACGTTGCTTCAGCTGTTTCTACATTTACCTTGAATATTCTGTTGCCTCCTTGTTCAGACTTCATAATTAACTTCTGATTGGAATCATACAACGTCAGAAGATTGTTTTTCATAACAACTGAGAAACCTTTCTCAATCAGCTGACCTACGCTTATCATATTACTTCTAATACCAGGAACATACCAAACATCTTTGATCATAATGTCTTTCCCATTTTTCACTCTAACTCTGACATCTCATATACCTTCTGCATTAAGATACTTATCGTCAGCACATCTGATCTTTGTTCTCCTTCTGGAGTCAAAGTCTGTCAGCCACTGTTTGTTTCTAGTTAAATGATTTGAACAGCCAGTGTCCATATACCACCAATCTTCTGAGCATTTTCCATCAGAATCAGAAGCCATTAGTAGTACAGGTTCATCATCAGAGTTTCTCTTAGCCATATATGCTTCTTTTGATTTCCTTTCCTTGTTTGACCTACCATCTCTGGCAAAATGGCCAAATTGTTTACAAGAGTAACATTGAACCTTCCTTTTGTCATACCTCTCCTTTCCTTTATGATATTTCTTGTCATCAAAAGTTGAGGCTTTTGACTTCTGAAATCTATCATCACGTCTATTCTGCTTCTGGTCTTTCTTGACAAAAGAAGCCTTTAGAGCTTGCTCAACTTCCCTCTCAGAAGTTCTCTCAGACAGGCGTAACTCATGTGCTTCTAAGCTGCTTTGCAATTCTTATATTCTCATAGTTTCAAGATTTTTAGAATGTTCAATAGAAACAACAATGTAATCAAACTGAGGAGTAAGCGACCTCAGAATCTTCTCTATGATTACCTGTTCAGACAGAGTTTCTCCACACGCCTTCATCTCGTTAGTGATCAGAATCACTCTGGAGATATATTCAAAAACTTTCTCACTGCTCTTCATGTTCAGGTTCTCATATTGCTTTCGTAGGGATTGAAGCTTCACCTTCTTTACTAATGTGTCACCACCGTAACATCTCGCTAGTAAATCCTACGCCCCTTTTGACGTTGTTGAATCAATAATCTTCTCGAACACACTTTCATCCACACACTGATGGATATAAAACAAAGCTTTCTGGTCCCTCTTCCTCATCATCCTCTCAGCAGTTCTCTGTTCTTCAATTGCATCTGTTGCAATTGGTACATAACCATTTGTAACCAAATCCAGAACATCTTGCGTACCAAACAGCACACACATTTGTATCATCCATCTGTTCCAATTTTTGCCATTAAAAACTAAAAGTTTGGTGTTCAAACTACTGTCTCCACTCATTTTAAACCTTGCACGAATTTTTCAGATCTTCAAACACACTGTTTCCCAACCCACAGAATCAGATTTTGTTCAGATTTTGTTCAAGATTTCAACAGAAAATCAGTGAACCAAAATCAAACACACAGCTCACAAACACTCGTGTTTCCTAGGAAAACAGAACCAAGTGCTCTGATACCAATTTGTTGGTGCAAGATAATGAAAGGGAGAAGATGAATGAACAATGAATGATAACAAAGAGGACTATTATTGTATATCAAATAGAGGAACGAATGAGTTACAATATTGATAGCCTATGTATCATATTTATACTAAAATTGAAAATGCCAAAAGGCCCTAATAAAGAATAAGCATCGGAAATTGTAGACATTAACTAATTACATTTTCAATAAAAATCATAAATTTTAATAAATTTGACTAAATTGATAATCAACCAATACATACTTTTAAATTTTCAATTTCAATTTATCTTTCTACCAATTTACTTAACACAACATAATTATTTTCTTTTATGGAAATTAATTTTTGAAAATAAACAAAAGAAAACTTTACAATCAAAACACTGATATTGTAGGTTTAAAAATCGATCACATTCTAAATTACATTTTATTTAAAAGATATAGAAGGCGAAATATCCATTTCTCGAATCTTCAATCAAAATTAAGAATTTAATTCATGTTATATCCAAAACATAATTCTGCATTTTCTGTACACCAATATATAGTATAATACACAGCAACTCATTCAATTTATAAAATTATAATTAGAAAACCATTAGATATTGTTTCATTCTATTGTCCAGAAAAGAAAAAAAATAAATATTATAACAACTGCATATTAACCTATTTAATATTATGTACAACAAACATTAAGCAATATGAATAAATTGTAAAATGTACACATTTTCTACACCAAACTTGAATAACTAAATAATATAATAACAGATACTGGAATATATATTTCATTACCATATTACATTTACTATGCCATAACATTCATCAACGTGTTCCAGTACATTTACTATATAACATAAGTCATTATTAATTTAATATATGACTATTATCACGAGGCAGTAATACTTAACATATGCATACAGAATATTAAAACAAACGTGAAATTTCTATAAATTATCAATGCAAAGGCAATAATACTTAACATATGCATACACAAAAATGGGCAAACATATACCATACAATTCTGGTTACACCAGTTAAGCATTACACATAATCATTGTTTTTAAGAAGTTAGATTGTATTTAACAGGATTTAAACTTGAGATCTTGAAAAGAGTACATTCTCAAAACTCAAGTTTTCACCATTAAACTATACATATTATAATTATATATATATTAATATCAATTTATCATTACCAAAAATTACAATATGAATAATCAAAGATCAAGTCTATGTTTGGAACTGCGGCACGTTTAAGAAAATCACGGCAAGATACCACGTCAACATGGAGAAGTTGGGTTATGTAGCTTCTATATTTTTACAGGAAAAGAAGTTTTGGAACATAGAAGTTGGGTTTTGTAGCTTCTATATTTTTATGGTAAAAATGTTTAGAAATACGCTTTTGACTAATTCACTGCAGTTTCAAATAGACATGACAACGTGACGGGGCGGGAACGATTTTTATATTTTCTAAATTCAAATTCGAATTTAAGATAAATCTTCGTTACCCGCCTCAATCTCCGTCGGAGATGAATAATTGAATCCTAAATCCGTTTCAAATGGGTTCGGGGATTCCCGCCCCACTCCCAAATCAAAAATATATCTTAAATCCAAAAGTTTTCCCAAATCCAAAATTCACCCCGAACCTAAAATTTGCCTCAATTTAACATATGTTAACTTATATTACAAATATAAAATACAATCTCGAAGAATTTTAAACATATATTTCGAATAATAGAATACTAACAAAAGTATTAATTTATCAACCATACAATTAATATTTCAAATTAACAAACCAAATAATCCAAAATATAAAAACTAAAAATATTGAACATCATTGTATATGAAAATTGCTAACAAAAATAGATAAGTGGCCAACACCAATATTGTCTTCTTTATTTCTCTAAATGCTATTCTCTATCTTCAAAGAGGGAAATAATATCACTAGTTAATATTTCACCTATATAAAAAAATACTGATTAAAATACAAACATTAACAATAAATAAAAATACAAGTTAAAACTTAGTTATTCAAAGAAAATTTTTACCTTATTCATCGAGTTCTAATTTATTGAGTAAAGAAGTGTAGTCATTGCTTAATATAGAACTCATACCACCTAAAAATATGAAACACAATACAATATAAATAGTAATCAATTAACAAATACAAAATTATATATCATTTTACAAATACTCCTAACATACTGGTTTTTATTATTAACCTATATTTATTTTACTGTTGTATTGATACATGAATAATAATAATGAACACCATAGAAAAGATATATATCCTATAATATTAAAAGGTTTCTATGTAGCGGATATAATTGTAGCGGCATATATTGTTAAATCATATATATTACAATATAATAATAATAATAATAATAATAATAATAATAATAATAATAATAATAATAATAATAATAATAATAATAATAATAATAATAATAATAATAATAATAATAATAATAATAAATGGGGCGGGTTCGGGGACGAGTTCGGGGTGGATACTACACTCTTTATTATCCGCCCCGTCCCCATATCTTAAAATCGGGGAAAATCTAAACCTGAACTCAAACCCAATCAAAGCGGATTTTCTCCGTCAAATTCGAGACGGGTTCGGGCATGTACCCACGGGTATGGGTTATATTTCCATCTCTAGTTCCAAACATGTTATAAGAAACTTTTATATTTCACCTTGATATTATGCTTTTTGGATGCTCTAATTCTATGAGAAACAATTGGAATGTACTCGAATTATTGTGTTTAAAATGTGTCTATCATACAAGAGTTTATCAATTACTGGTTAAAACTAAATTATCAGTTGCCACTATTTGTAATACTATAAGATTGTTAGTAAAATTGATTATAAATTAGATAATCGAAGTTAGAATCGAGAACGAATTATTTTTCTTTTAGTATTTTAAGCACTCTTAAATTGTTTTAGAGTTTATACACATGAGTATCCAGGATAATTTAGCCTATACTCGAGTTTGCACAAGACTTATGGAAATTTGAATATAGGAAAGATGAAATCCGAAATTTTGTGTAAAGAGGATTTGTTTTTCTAATGTGTTTTTCTGAATCCAGAATGCTCATTTTATAGGCCAAACTGGATTCATAAAGTTGCGACTAGAGGTGCTCGCGGTGTAATTTGTGCGATGTTGACGCTAAAAGTTATCTGAACAGAGAAAAACGTGCAGTTTGGTTTGATTCGGTTGACTTTTAGAAAAAACAAATCAAACCAAATCAAACCAATGCGGTTTAGTTCGGTTCGGTTGATTCGATTTTTTCCAAATATTTTATTAAACTATACATACACATATAGATGACAACATACCTTATATTTAATCACACATACACTAAAATAACAACAAAACTCATCCTATTTGAATAACAACTTCCACTTAATATGTAAAAATTAGATTAGAGAAAAGTGAAATAATAAACATAAAATAATAGTATAAAACAATATAAAAAATATTATAATAAAACAAAACAAAAAAAGATGAGAGATTAGTGAAGATGAAAAAGAAATAACATAAGAGAGAAGAGATTAGAGAAGAAGATGTGCGATAAAAACAAATATGGAACATTTGCATAAAAATGAGAAGTTGAAAAAGAAAGAATATATGAGAGAATAGATTAGAGAAGAAAAGGCAAGATGTATGTGACAAAGAATGCGCAATAATATTATGAGAGATTTGAGAAGATTAAAACTAAAATCATACGTGTAAGGATGATAAAATTGTTCGTAATCATAAAGTTAAGGTATAATAGGTTTAGGTTTGGGTTGGGTGTGAGTTAAGTAAGATTTAGGTCGTAACATAATGCGGTTTGGTTCAGTTTGCAAAATAAAAATTGCAAACCAAACCGAACCGTGCGATTTTATTAAAAGATGACTCAAACGCATCTGGAGTAAATACGGTTTTTTGTGATTTCGGTTTGGTTTGGTTCGGTTTGCAATTTTCTACTGGGTTGATTTGGTTTTTAACAACCCTAGTTGCGACCGTTGATGAAACACACACCTTTTCCTAAATTTGTATTGTTTCGCGTACGACAGCATTTTTGAAACGTTGCATTATTTCGCCTACAACAACAATTTTCAAAGATTATTCTATGTTATATTTTACAACACTTCACGAAGTGTTTCATATCCCTGAATTAAAAATACAAATAACCTACCGCAACACTTCACAAAAATGTTTTCTATTTTCAAATTTTAAATACAATATATATATATATATATATATATATATATATATATATATATATATATATATATATATATATATATATATATATATATATATATATATATATATATATATATATATATATTCTTATCATTTTTTAAGACACTCATGGTAATTAATTATTCTTAAATATTAACAATTTACAATGACAATATCCCACAAACAAAATTCACCCAAAAAATTATTACACCCAATATTTGAATATTTTGTAAATATTGACTTGCAATCTCCGTTATCGTACATTTAACTTACTATTAGTTTTTATTTTAATAAGTAACTTACTATTGGTTGATCGATGAATGATTATTGGAATGTGAAGTGCTATGCACTTTCACCAATTCATTCATTGCAAAAAATATGTTACATATTTTATGTTACAAAAAACTTGTTACTCTCCTAACGGTATCATATACACACAAATCCTATAATATTGCACCTTATTATCTAGAGACCCATACCAACCATAAGTCCAATTTCACTCAGCAAGTAACGATTGTAGCCAAAGTAACTCAGTTGTAGTATGTGCTAAAGCCTTGTACTCTGCCTTTGCACTCGATCTGACCACAAGAATTTGTTTCTTTGAGCTTCACGAATTCAGGTTTGGACCAATGAAAACGTAAGTACCAGAGGTGGATCTTTTGCCATCTGGGTCATCAGCCCAATCTGAATCACAGTTCCTGAGTAGGATTAGCAGATGACAATAACAAACTAAGTGTTGCAGTACCACTAAGATATCTGAGAATTCTTTTAACCATACTCCAGTGGTTGTCAAGTGGGTTAGCCATGAACTGGAAAGCTTTATTGACACAATAAGCTATGTCTGGTCTGGTAAGTGTTATGTACTACAGAGCTCATACAACCGAGCCATATATAAGAGGATCATGTATAGTGTCAATGCCAAACTTGTTGGGTTTACAATGCCTGAACATTGGTGCTGCTATACCATTAGCTTCTTCCATGTTAACTCTACTGAGCAAATCTCTGATGTATTTAGTTTGGGTAAGAATAAGGGAGCCCTTTTGTTGATAACTGACTTTAATACGAAGAAACTATTCTGGATTCCCAAGCTTCTTGAGAGCAAATTGGTCATGAAGCTTAGAAATCAGCTTGTGAATCAAAGGCGAGGAAGAGCCTGTAATTAATATGTCATCTATATAAACCAGAGCATATAGAGTGATACCTTGGTGATTGTAGATGAACAGAGAGTGATCACACCTGCTTTCTATGAAACCAAATTGAAATAGTGTTTTGTGAAATTTCTCATACTAGAATCTAGGTGTCTGCTTAAGCCCATACAAAGCCCTGTTCAGCTTGCAGACAAGTGATTTGTTTTGATTCTCAAAGCCTGGTGGTAGCACCATGTAAACTTCTTCTTCAAGGGCTCCATTCGGAAAAGCATTGTTGATGTCGATTTATTAGACATCCCATTGGTAAGTTAAGGCTAGAGTGAGAAGAACTTTGATGGTGGCTCGTTTGACAATAGGAGAGAAAGTTTCATGGTAGTCAAAGCCATATTGTTGATGGAATACCTTTGCAACTAGTATGGCTTTATACTTTTTAAGTGTGCCATCAGAGTTTTCTTTTAACCTAAATAACCATTTGCAGCCTATGGCTTTTCTATGAGAGGGAAGGGAGGTAAGTGTCCAAGTGTTTTTGGTAAGAAGGGCATTATACTCCTGTTGCATAGCTTCATACCATTGAGGTTGAGCTAATGCTTGTTTAACTGTGGTTGGTTCCGTGTAAGCTAACAATGCCTTAGGTTTCAGATTACCTATTTTCCCCTGGTTACCATAGGATGATTATTGGTAACTAAAGTTGTTTTTGGAGCATTGTCATGAATGGAGGGAGATAAGAAGATTTCAGAAGATATAGAAGTTGAAGGACTGTTATGATGTGAAGGAGAAGAGATATGCTCAAAACTACTTTGATATGTTGTGCTCTCATCTTCATGGTTCATAGAAAAGGTGTTTTGATTATGAGAGTTGTCCAAGAGTTGTTGGGAAGAATCAGGCACAGTCTGTTGGATAATACTATGTGTGGTATCAGGACTGATAGTGACTTGTCCTAGATAGATGTCAGCCTGGTTAAAAGGTATAGCAGATTGGGCAGAACTGGGGTTAGTAGCTTGTCTACTAGCATTAATAGCGTGCTGTCCCGAGGCATTGTTAAAGGCTAGTAGTCTAGGTGCATGCATGGAATGTGTTGTACTGGTTGTACCAGTTTGAGCTATGCTACCAGTTATAACAGAATAAGGGAGCTTGGTTTCATCAAACACTACATCTTTGGATATGTAAATTTTTCCTTCCTTACTTACGCACTTGTGGCCTTTGTGGTGGGGAGAAATTCCTAGATAAGTGCACTCATAGCTTCTAAGTTTAAATTGTTTTTATTGAAAGGTCTGAGATGAGGGAAGCAGGAACATCAAAATGTTCTAAGACTTTTATAATCAGGAATTTGGTTAAACAGGGCATGGTAATGATAGGTGAATTTAGGAAAATTAGAAGTGGGTAGCCTATTCGAGAGGTAGACAGCTGAGGTGAAATTGTGATCCAAAAAATCAATGGGAAGACTAGCATGAGATAAGAGAGTTATACCCATTTTTACTATACTTTTGTGTTTTCTCTCCACAGTTCCATTTCGGTGAGAAGTGTGGGGGGCAAGTTAACTTGTGAATTATACCCAAGTCATTCAAGTATTTGGTGAATGGTCTAAATTCACCTCCAAAATCAGACTGAACAACTTTAATGAAAACTTTGAACTGAGTTTGTACATAGACTACAAATTGTTTAAAAATGCCTAAGGCTTCAGATTTCTGTTTCAGAAAGTATAGCCAGGTGTATTTTGTATAGGTATCAAAAATAGCTATATAATAGGAGTATCCCTGACTAGAGGGGTTAGGGGAGGGACCTCACAAGTCAATATGAATAAGTTCAAAAGGTGAAGAATAAATAATTTGAGATAAAGGGGTGTGTAATCTATGAGATTTACCAACACTACAAGAGCTACACAACTCAATGCAATCTTTATTAGGTAAAACAACATTACAAAGTTTTAACGCAGATTTAAGAGTAACAACATTAGTGTAACCTATCCTATTATGCCAAAGGGAAAATTTATTAGAGCAAATGCTTGCAAGAGGTGAGGACTGATCTTTAGAAGACATACTGACATTGTTGGCAGCTGGAGAAGAAGAGAGTTTCAATGGTAGAGTGGAAAAACAATACAATCCACTGGTATCCAGGAAACCTTCTAAAAGAAACTCCTTAGATACCTGAGATTTGACAAAGCAGTTATCAACATGGAACTCAAAAAAGACATTGTTATCTTTGGCAAATTTTGAGCAGAAAGAAGATTTCTAGTGATGCTAGGTACATGAAGTAAATGTTTCAAAGATAAAGTTGTGTGTAATGTTCTAGGAGATTTAATTTTGGCTAAGCCAACTGTGGTACGGTGGGAGAACTGACTTGAGGTTTTGCGTTCGTATTCGCACTTGTGCGGTTGAGCAAGAGTCGCCACCGACTTTTTTATTTTATCCTAAAGGAAAGGTTAAAAAAGCACAACAAAAACCTTTTGAGATATTTCGTGGGTTCGGGGGGTAGATTATGAAAAGGGAAGGTATTAGCACCCTTTTCATCCATGGTTATCCATGGGCTCTTAGTTACTTGGTTTTTTAGATCACTTGCCTTGTTTTTCGATTGCTTTGAAAATGGTGTGTGTGGGGGTGCTTTTTGAAAATGTTTTGGAAAAAGATGCCTTGTCTTAGGCAACTAATGTATTTGACTCGTGTTTGAGTGTTTTACAAAAGTGTGAATCTTTTCGAAAAGATGTTTTCAAATGTTTTTGAGAGTTTGTTTGAAAGTGTTGTGGATTGTGGTTTTTGAAAAGAAGGCAAGTGTTTTTGCAAGTTTGATCTCAAGTAACTAAGAGTTTTGCCTACCCTATTGTACTCAAAGGTTTTTGTCATGTTTTAACCCTTTTTTAACAATTTTGTTCCACCATTGAAATTGATGGACAATCTTGCGTTTAGGAAGTTTATTCGGGACGGGCGCGGGTCATCGTATGGACCATGAATGCAATGATGCCAAGTGTCTTTGGCAATTTTGTTTTGAAGGGACTATGATCATTTCGTTTAGGCAACACTTTGAGACTTATGATCATTTGATTTTGTTTTGCCAAAGATACTCGACGTGCAAGCATGGCCCATTTTGGAAGGCAACATGTAGGATCACCCTAGGGGGTGCAAGTGTGATTGTGTATTGATTACATGTATTTGTCTTGTATTAGGTTATCTAGCGTTTGATTTTATGTACATACAAACCCTAGGTCTAACCATGGCATAATTGAAAACTGTAAATTGCGGAATATAAATCTACGCTATTACAAAATAGTGTCCGGGAGTGGGGGTATAAATGTACAAGGGGATGAGACTTATAGTATCCAATAAGTTACAACCAGATCGAATGTCGCAATCAAATGTAAATATCGAATATTCAAATATAAGATAAAATGTGTATAGGGCAATGTGAAGGTATTTATGTAAGTGTACAAGTGTATATGGATTGTGTAAGTGTAAATATGTACAAGTGAATTGTGAAGTTGAAGCGTATTAGGGTTTGACCTAGATAAATGTATTTTAAATGAATCTTTGATTTATATGTTTAATTATGTACAAAAGAGTTCAAGTTTTAAATTAAGAATGTTTCTTTATTTGCAAAAAAAAGTATTGTGATTAAATGTTAAGTTTTAATTAAAAAAGTATTTTAGTCAAATGTTTGTGAATTTCGATATTAGAAAATAAATGTATTTAAATTGTTATGTGTGAAAAAAGAATGTTAACTAAAAAAAGAGTTTCAATTTTGATTATGTATGAAAAAATGTATAATATGTACAAAATCAATGTTTTAAAATGTATGTACAAATATATTTTAAATGAAAGAGTAAATAAATAAATGAAAATAATTATTTTCAAACTTAATATATGAGGTAAAGATGTATTTTAATTAGGTTAGTATGTTTAATTAAATTAAGAAATAAATTGTGTATGTTAAAAAAAATGAATTAATTGAGTTAGTATATAAAAAAAGTAAACATTGTTTTTTATAAAAATGAAAAGAGTTAGTGTTTTATCAAAAAGAAGAAGTAAATATAAACTAAGGTTAGTGATTAATGGGCTTAGAATAAATGAGAACGGGCCAGGCCCGTGTTGTCTTGAACGAAATTAGGGTTAGGGAATTGATTCAGTTGAGATGAAAACGTAGGGGAAAGCAACGGCGTCGTTCATGAGCTCGTCTTCTCCGATCAAGCTTCCTGAGCAAATCGAACTCCGGCCACCAACGCTACCCTCAGACCTCTCTTCCCTCCAAGGCGTAAGCTTCACATCCTCTTGATTTAAGGTTAGCTTTTTGTTGTTCTGTTTTCTTCTTCCTTTCTGGATTCGCGTGTTTTGTTCTGAGCTCTTTATTTTTTCGTTTTTTATGTGGTGAAGGGGAAGAGATAGAAAGTTCGTTACCTGATTTTTGGAGATGGAGGAGAGAAGAGGGGTGACGTTGAGGAGGCCGGAACGGTGTGAGGAACTTTGAGCTTGCTTTTGATGCTTTCCTGGTAACTTTATCTGGTTGATATTTTTGCCTATGGTTTTGATGATGATTTGTGCTGAGAAACCCTCTTGAATTTGCTTCTTTATCTCTTCTACTGCCACTGTATATTTGCGTGCTTGTTGCTTATGTATTGTTGCCTCTGAGTGACTCGAGTTGCTTGCCTATGATGAAGCTTGCTTCTGAGGCTCTTGAACTGCCTTTTGAGATTGCTACTGTTGAAACGATTTTTTTGACTAGCTTTCTTCTTCTCTACTGCTTACGTTGCCTTGAATTGTTGTTGCTGACCCTCTGAGACTGATATGCTTTGTTGAAATGCTTGTTGCCTCGAACATTTGCTTCTGTAATTCCTTTATTGCCTAATGACGAATTTATGATTCTGAAGGATTTGTGGGGTTGGGAACTAGCATGATTTCATGTTTGTTGCTCCTGAACGAAATTTATCTCCTCTTCTCTTGTGTTGCCCTGAATTTTTGTTGAGTTGGATGCTATGTATCGCCTATGATGAGGAGAGAAAAAACTCTGAGGCTTAGGAGTTGAATGGTTTTAGGGATGGTTGAGGTTGGATGGACAAGTTTGTAATTATTTCTTCTGCAGGTTTGTTGGTGTTAGGGGCAGCTTGTTCTGTTGGGATTTTAGCCTATGCTGGTTTAGTTTGACAGTATGGTGGTTGGACAGGGTGTTGGTTGTCTTGTTTTACTGATGCAGATTTTTGTGAGATTAATGCTTATGCAGGTTTTTGTAGTTCAGTTGCTCTTGCATGTTTTTTATGAGGGTTGTAGGCAGGTGGTGAGTTATGTGGTGAACTTCAGGCTTGTGCAGGCAGCAGGTTATGCTGGTGCAAGTTCTAGTATATGTTTTATGTTGTTTGCCTTTGCTTCTTGTTTTTGTGGTTAGGCAGGTATGAGGTTATGACAGATGCTGGTTTAGTTCTGAGTTCTGAGATGTGTTATGTTGTGTGTTATCTTTCATGAGGCTTTAGTTTGTATATTTTCTTCTATCCTCTCTCCTCTGAACTGTCTTGTGGATTTGTAGATTTGTATATCTTTTTCTGTCTTGCTTTCCTACTGTCTATGCCTGAACTCTGCATCTGCTGCCTTTATCTCTCTTTTTCTCTCCTAAAGTACAGTTTTTTAGAATTTAATAATGTTATTGTTCTGTACTTTTCTGAAGGGGCCTTTGGGAAATGATGTTTAGCTTGCATAACACATCTTCTGCATCTCCTTTCTCCAGCTTTTGTGCTTTGCTCTGACTTTGCATTTTGATATCTTGGCAAAAATCTTTTCATGACAGCTTTTGAGCTTTGATAGCAACTTGTACTACTTTGATTTCTTTCTTTGAGTAAACTGACAGTAGTGCCTTTGCTTTGGATGGAAAGTTTGAGATTGGATTTGAACTATATGGTTTTGAGTTGGAAATTGAGATTTTAAATTTCTATGCAGCTTGAAATTTGTAACTTATGCATTTTTGACATTTGCATTCATGAATAAAAAAAATCTTCCCTCTCTGTGAACCGGGAGAAATCCCGTGATTTGCAGAGAGGGTCAACTGATCCCAGTCAGTGGCCCCTAATGATGAGAAATTTTAACTGTCTTTGCTATTAACTGCTTTCTGACTTTTCTTGTTTCTTTTCGCAGATAAAAAATGGAGCACCGGAGCGGAGTGAAGAATGAAGAATATTAGAAAATAGGATAGTTTTAATTTTATGTAATATTTAAATTAATGTATATCATTGTTTATAATTTAAATTATAAACAACAATTTGTACAAATAATTCAATTATTCAATAAAATCTAAATTATCCAATTAATTCCAATTTTATTTATTGTTTATTTATTTATTTAAAATTCTTAGAATTAAAGCAATTGAAAAATAAATTCAATCATTTAATTTCAGAATAATAAATAACTAAAATAAAACAACATTGATCAATTAAGTCTGTCTTATTCAACATCCAAAGCAAAGCAGCAGTCGATCCAAATGGACTGATCAAACGCATAAACACTGTGAATCCAACACTGCCTCCTGTATCTGACTGGCCCAATCAAAACGTACTGAATTCAAACCACTGTCTCTTTTACTGATTAAATTAAGATAACGCAAATTTTAATCCGAATTTTGAAATAAACCGCAAAGTGCTGTGGAATTTAAATTCTTCTGAGAATATGCCCATAAAACCCTAATTTTGATTGACTGTCAAGAAAAGTCCGTTTGTCCGGTTCTTGAGCCAGTTTGAGAAGTCAGGAAATGTTTGAAGCTGATATTTCTTGTGGAAAAGTGCGAGGGCAAATTTTGGGGTACAACAGTTGCCCCTGTCCAATCTTCTTGGACCTGAAGAGTTAGATTGGCAAGTTTGCCTTTCGCGACTCGAAGGTAAAAGGAGATTGGACACTAATGTGCCCAGAAAATTTGCACTCGGCGATCTGATGGTAGATGTGAATGGGCTTAAAGATGCCATTTGGTGATGGGCTTAAAGATGCCACCTGATGCGAGAGAATTTTGTCGGGGGATGGGCTTAGAGATGCCATCTGAGAATGGGCTTACAGATGCCATTCGGCGACTGCTGGTAGGAGGATGGGCTTATAGATGCCATCTGGGAATGTTGAACTGTACGTCAATGGTGAGTGGACGAGTATCAGAAGGGGCCTCCATGTTTTGAGGACATCTCTGAATTGGGGTCCGGACAAGCAACAGATTGACGTCCGTGTCTGGAAGATCTGTAAACTATTTCAGGAGTTGTGAAGAGTCTGAATCAGTTGGTAGATTGATATCCGTTGTAGGGAAGAATCCGTAAACTGTTTTCAAAAAATTGAGAAGAGTCTGAATAAGTCGGTAGATTGACATCCGTTGTAGGGAAGAATCCGTAAACTGTTTCAGAAGCTATGAAGAGTCTGAACAAATCGGTAGATTGACATCCGTTGTAGGGAAGAATCCGTAAACTGCTTCAGAAGTCTTGAAGTTGAAGAGGAACCAGCGTAAGGTTTCTGCTGATGTGTCTGAATGAATCTGGAATAAGTATCAGAATGTCGCCGTGTCTGGGTCACATCTGAACTATTTTTGGATGAATCTCAGGAGATGATCCGTGTCTGTCGACCGATCCTACCTGAAAAGGCAAAGGGTTAGTTGTATGCAATGTTATGATGCATGATGCAATGTATGTGACATCAATATTTATGAATGTGATGGATGCGCATGTAAGCTGATGAGCTAATCTTGCCAAGGATACATGATTCCGAGATGG
This sequence comes from Vicia faba, assembly GCA_948472305.1. Lineage (NCBI taxonomy): Eukaryota > Viridiplantae > Streptophyta > Magnoliopsida > Fabales > Fabaceae > Vicia > Vicia faba. The sequence continues at coordinate 159,938,817 of OX451738.1, forward strand.
CTGAAGATAAAAGCATCTTGACTGCTGCCGGGGAAAATAAATCCTTGGCTGTCGCTGGGGAAGAGAATTCCTGATGACCTCTACTGGGGAGTCCCAAACTAGCAGACTCATGCCGGGGAGACCAGATTGAGAGTCTTTGGCTTGATGGGAAATAACTCTGGAGACTTCACTGGGGAACTCAAAAATTGCTTCCTTAAAACTCTGTGGGGAGAAGGTTTGAAAGTCTGACTCCGCTGGGGATTGAAGGAACTCCGCTGGGGATAGGGAGAATTTTGGCGAGCGCGATCTTCCGTGGTGGTTAGCTTGAGAAGAATCTGAACAAGCGATAGGTTAACATCCGTTTACTTGGAGAACCCGTGAACTGTTTTCAGAAATCTTGAGGTTGAATCAGCAATAGAGCCGCATCCGTTGTTGGGAAGCGTCCGTAAACTAATCTCAAAGGTTGCGAAGAATTTGAACAAGTCGGTAGATTGGCATCCGTTGTTGGGAAGAATCCGTAAACTTGTTTCAGAAGTCTTGAAGAGAATCTGAACAAGTCGGTAGATTAGCGTCCGTTGTTGGGAAGAATCCGTAAACTTGTTTCAGAAGTCTTGAAGGGGAACCGGTGTAGGGTTTCCTGATGATGAGCTTGTGTAAAACTGCATCGGGTTTTGAACACTTTTGACATTCGAATGCCCCAAGTGGTGATGTAGATAAATTCCTGGCTTATTACAGGTGTTGGTCTACAATCGGTCATTCACAGATGTTTCCTGGGTTGTTGCAGGTGTTGATCTGGAATTCTTCAGACATGCCCTGGCTGGATACAGGAGTCGAATCTGGAAAGGTGATAGTTGATAGATATGCCCTGGCAGGATACAGGAATCGAATCTTCAAACTCTTCAGACATGCCCTGGCTAGATACAGGAATCGAGTCTGGAAATGTAGTCAACAGATATGCCCTGGCTGGATACAGGAGTCGAATCTGGAAAGGTGATAGTTGATAGATATGCCCTGGCAGGATACAGGAGTCGAATCTTCAAACTCTTCAGACATGCCCTGGCTAGATACAGGAATCGAGTCTGGAAAGGTAGTCAACAGATATGCCCTGGCTGGATACAGGAGTCGAATCTGGAAAGGTGATAGTTGATAGATATGCCCTGGTAGGATACAGGAATCGAATCTTCAAACTCTTCAGACATGCCCTGGCTAGATACAGGAATCGAGTCTGGAAATGTAGTCAACAGATATGCCCTGGCTGGATACAGGAGTCGAATCTGGAAAGGTGATAGTTGATAGATATGCCCTGGCAGGATACAGGAGTCGAATCTTCAAACTCTTCAGACATGCCCTGGCTAGATACAGGAATCGAGTCTGGAAAGGTAGTCAACAGATATGCCCTGGCTAGATACAGGAGTCGAATCTGGAAAGGTGATAGTTGATAGATATGCCCTGGCAGGATACAGGAGTCGAATCTTCAAACTCTTCAGACATGCCCTGGCTAGATACAGGAATCGAGTCTGGAAATGTTGTAGTTGACTTGTTGGACACTTTTGACATTCGAATGCCCCAAGTGGTTGTGAAGGAGTCTTGAATCAGATTACTCTGCATATTGAGAGATTTCTTGAAATCTTGACTGGACTGCCCCAGGTTAACTGTACTTTGAAAGATCTGTTGGACCTTGATTGGACTGCCCCAGGTTAACTGAATTGTGCTATGTCATGCCCCTTGTTGATAGGAGATTTGTAATGGAAGTGTTATCCTCTTGAAGTGATTTTGACTTACTGAGAGAGTTTTCGTTCCTCCGAACATTCGCTGCATGAATTTCTTCGCTGTCAAATAAAAGGGTCAAATGCAGACAATGATATTCGAATAATGCAAAGTTTATGTTTGTCTCGAAGTTTTGAAAAATGCGTTTTTAGCAGAAAACTTTTCACAAGACAAGTTAACACAAGATTTAGAGCAAATCCCCACAGGAGTCAGGATACCTTTTGTAACAGTATGCTTTCGAACTAACCCATGCTTCAATTAGGACTTTTGAAGGGTTGTAACGTGGCCTGGTTCACGGTTTAAGAAACAAAGGACAAAGGCTCAAAGTATATTTGTACCCACCCTCTCTTCGTGATGTTCTTCAACCTAAGCTCAGTTAACTGTGCGTCGCACTCTGTTTTGAGTTTGGAACGACTTTTGGGCGATGGTCCACCAGTTTTGAATTTTGGGAGACAGTCATCATCTCCTTTTTCAACACTTTTCATGTTGTTGAGGGTTTTGTAATGACCTCACTATTTTGATTTTGATTTGTTATCCCTAACTTTTGCCTGACTGTTACCGTTTTCGGGATTACTGTCAGCGGGATGCCCCAGCTTTCTTAAGCCTCCTTTATAGGTTTTGGCTTGGTGGGCTTTTCTCTTTTGAGAGATTGACTGTCTATGTGATAGGGAACCACCCTTGTCTTTTGATTCCAAAGGAATGCTTTCTTTTTGACGTCGTTCGTTGTGTTACGAACTGAGAGTTTGCGACTTCAATGCGCCTTTTCTTTTGAATTAACTGAGATACTACCCTGCCCCGGGTTTATATCAAAGGTTTTGATTGTTTAGAACAGGAAACTCCTACTTCTTTGGTTCGAAGGGGTTGACTAGGGATTAACTTCCTTATAACTCCAGTGTTTGGGAATTGAAAGAAATGCCTGTACATCATCAGCAAGGTCTGTTCAAAAGCATACTGTATAAGATTACGGTATTGTTTCGTCATCCTCCCTCTAAAGGCTTGCAGCTTTTTATCAAGAGTCAAATATCATAAAGAAAAGCATAAGAGTAGTGAAACGAATGGATGAATTCAAGACAAACATATGCAATGCATTAATGAAAACAGAGTTTAACATCAACAAATAATTGTTTGACAGCAAAAGAAATTACAACTTTGAAAATTCAAAAAGAAGCAAAAGTCTTTCAATTCGAGCTTCGTCACTTCAAGCGGAGAACCCTTTAACGGAAGATCTTCATCTCGCCGTCTGGCATGAATTCCAGCACCCCAATGTCAATCAGATCTTGAATCTTGTTTTTCAAGGCCCAACAGTCGTTGGTACTGTGCCCCGGGCTGCAGGAGTGGTAAACACAAAATTCGTCGGGATTAAAGCGAGGAGAGGAGATATTGAGCTTCTGAGGAGGGTCCTTTACGGTGAGCAAATCGACCTCCAACAGGCGCTTCAGTATGAAGAATGATGGTATTTCAGTCTCCGTAAACTGTCTTCCCGACTTTTCTTGTTTACGCCGATTGCCCCGTTGACGCTGGCGAGGTTGTTGATGGATTTGTGACCCTGAAGCTAACAAAGGAGCTTTCCCCTTATCTTCTTGAGTAGATGGAGGCTGAGCGGTGACTTGCTCTTCGACCTCAGATGTTTGCCCCAGTTGGTTGTTTGGAAGCAGTTGGCGGACAAGAACTCTGAGTTCCTCTTGTCTTTGAGATAGGTCTTGGATGAGAGCCATCTGGCCCACCAACTGTCCCATCATTTGAGTCCTCAGTGTTGTCAGATCAAACTGCAGCTCCGTAATCTGATCACTTCTGGCATTGTTGGAACTCCCCAAGTCCTTGATGAGGAGAGCTTTCATCTCTTCTTGCCCCAGAGACAAGTTCAGGAACATCTCCTGCAGCTGAGCAGTCTGGTCTTGGATGTCTTTGACAGACCGTTCTAGAGCCATCTCTTGCTGAAATAAACAGCAGGAGAGTAAGGAAACCTGAAAAAGGAAAGATTGTTAAAATGAAATGCGTGATATGTGGATGCATGCTTTCAAGGATCTCTCGGGGTAAACACAAGAAAATGTTAGAGGTTGAACTCTGCTCTTGGATTGGAGATCTCTGCACCGGTGGACGTCCTTCCACGAGAATCAAGCTCACCATGTCGAGTGGGTCATAGCCACTGATTCAAGTTGTTGCACTTGATCTTTGATTGGAGAACTTTGTATCGGCGGATGTCTTTCCACCAGAATCAAGCTCACCATGTCGAGTGGGTCATAGCTACTGATTCAAGTTGTTGCACTTGATCTTTGACTGGATTGGTTAGAGGAGAGACCTCTTGCCCCTTGATAGATGTCTGGTTCAATGTAACCCTGCATCAACAGAACCCTCGAGATCCTTGAAATGGTTATTGAAAATGCTAAAATGCTATGGTATGATGTTATGATGTTATGTACATGTAGGCACAAGCAAGTGAGTGTATATACAGGCAAACAATGTTCACACAAAGCACACAAGGCCTTAGGTTTAGGCTTGCATGAGGTCTGGGTACTACCCTCTTTCAGTTTGTTGGTTAAAACCTGTCCTACCAAAAGTAACCGGGTTCTAAAGGTCCCAATATCACTGGATTGCTTTCATTGTTCATCGTTTCGATTTAGCCACTGAACTGGCGACCGAAATATTCCAGGAAAGCAACCCTCAATTGAGTGTAGTATCGAGTATCAACCAACCTCGGACTGCACCAAAGTCAGTTATCTCACTACCCTAAAAAGGCTAAGATGGTCAATTAAGGTTCTATGGTCAGTTGATGCTTCGCGACACCACGCGGCGGCCCCGTACTCTCCTTGACTGAACTCAAGGGTTACCGGTACACACCAAAGTGCCACATCAACGTAGCAGACTGCTTCAACCATGTCGGTATACCCCGCACAGTTCCCTCACAGCCTTGTTGCTACCTAAAAGGGTTTCCCCAGATCCGGGTTAGGATCTATAAAAACTTCCGATACAAAGCCCACAAATGTAAAGCAAACAAAGCAATCAATTGAAAGTAAAGGTGATCTAAACCCTAAGGTAACCCTACTTTAAAAGTCTCCCCAGCAGAGTCGCCAGTTCTGTGGTACGGTGGGAGAACTGACTTGAGGTTTTGCGTTCGTATTCGCACTTGTGCGGTTGAGCAAGAGTCGCCACCGACTTTTTATTTTATCCTAAAGGAAAGGTTAAAAAAGCACAGCAAAAACCTTTTGAGATATTTCGTGGGTTCGGGGGGTAGATTATGAAAAGGGAAGGTATTAGCACCCTTTTCATCCATGGTTATCCATGGGCTCTTAGTTACTTGGTTTTTTAGATCACTTGCCTTGTTTTTCGATTGCTTTGAAAATGGTGTGTGTGGGGGTGCTTTTTGAAAATGTTTTGGAAAAAGATGCCTTGTCTTAGGCAACTAATGTATTTGACTCGTGTTTGAGTGTTTTACAAAAGTGTGAATCTTTTCGAAAAGATGTTTTCAAATGTTTTTGAGAGTTTGTTTGAAAGTGTTGTGGATTGTGGTTTTTGAAAAGAAGGCAAGTGTTTTTGCAAGTTTGATCTCAAGTAACTAAGAGTTTTGCCTACCCTATTGTACTCAAAGGTTTTTGTCATGTTTTAACCCTTTTTTAACAATTTTGTTCCACCATTGAAATTGATGGACAATCTTGCGTTTAGGAAGTTTATTCGGGACGGGCGCGGGTCATCGTATGGACCATGAATGCAATGATGCCAAGTGTCTTTGGCAATTTTGTTTTGAAGGGACTATGATCATTTCGTTTAGGCAACACTTTGAGACTTATGATCATTTGATTTTGTTTTGCCAAAGATACTCGACGTGCAAGCATGGCCCATTTTGGAAGGCAACATGTAGGATCACCCTAGGGGGTGCAAGTGTGATTGTGTATTGATTACATGTATTTGTCTTGTATTAGGTTATCTAGCGTTTGATTTTATGTACATACAAACCCTAGGTCTAACCATGGCATAATTGAAAACTGTAAATTGCGGAATATAAATCTACGCTATTACAAAATAGTGTCCGGGAGTGGGGGTATAAATGTACAAGGGGATGAGACTTATAGTATCCAATAAGTTACAACCAGATCGAATGTCACAATCAAATGTAAATATCGAATATTCAAATATAAGATAAAATGTGTATAGGGCAATGTGAAGGTATTTATGTAAGTGTACAAGTGTATATGGATTGTGTAAGTGTAAATATGTACAAGTGAATTGTGAAGTTGAAGCGTATTAGGGTTTGACCTAGATAAATGTATTTTAAATGAATCTTTGATTTATATGTTTAATTATGTACAAAAGAGTTCAAGTTTTAAATTAAGAATGTTTCTTTATTTGCAAAAAAAAGTATTGTGATTAAATGTTAAGTTTTAATTAAAAAAGTATTTTAGTCAAATGTTTGTGAATTTCGATATTAGAAAATAAATGTATTTAAATTGTTATGTGTGAAAAAAGAATGTTAACTAAAAAAAGAGTTTCAATTTTGATTATGTATGAAAAAATGTATAATATGTACAAAATCAATGTTTTAAAATGTATGTACAAATATATTTTAAATGAAAGAGTAAATAAATAAATGAAAATAATTATTTTCAAACTTAATATATGAGGTAAAGATGTATTTTAATTAGGTTAGTATGTTTAATTAAATTAAGAAATAAATTGTGTATGTTAAAAAAAATGAATTAATTGAGTTAGTATATAAAAAAAGTAAACATTGTTTTTTATAAAAATGAAAAGAGTTAGTGTTTTATCAAAAAGAAGAAGTAAATATAAACTAAGGTTAGTGATTAATGGGCTTAGAATAAATGAGAACGGGCCAGGCCCGTGTTGTCTTGAACGAAATTAGGGTTAGGGAATTGATTCAGTTGAGATGAAAACGTAGGGGAAAGCAACGGCGCCGTTCATGAGCTCGTCTTCTCCGATCAAGCTTCCTGAGCAAATCGAACTCCGGCCACCAACGCTACCCTCAGACCTCTCTTCCCTCCAAGGCGTAAGCTTCACATCCTCTTGATTTAAGGTTAGCTTTTTGTTGTTCTGTTTTCTTCTTCCTTTCTGGATTCGCGTGTTTTGTTCCGAGCTCTTTATTTTTTCGTTTTTTATGTGGTGAAGGGGAAGAGATAGAAAGTTCGTTACCTGATTTTTGGAGATGGAGGAGAGAAGAGGGGTGACGTTGAGGAGGCCGGAACGGTGTGAGGAACTTTGAGCTTGCTTTTGATGCTTTCCTGGTAACTTTATCTGGTTGATATTTTTGCCTATGGTTTTGATGATGATTTGTGCTGAGAAACCCTCTTGAATTTGCTTCTTTATCTCTTCTACTGCCACTGTATATTTGCGTGCTTGTTGCTTATGTATTGTTGCCTCTGAGTGACTCGAGTTGCTTGCCTATGATGAAGCTTGCTTCTGAGGCTCTTGAACTGCCTTTTGAGATTGCTACTGTTGAAACGATTTTTTTGACTAGCTTTCTTCTTCTCTACTGCTTACGTTGCCTTGAATTGTTGTTGCTGACCCTCTGAGACTGATATGCTTTGTTGAAATGCTTGTTGCCTCGAACATTTGCTTCTGTAATTCCTTTATTGCCTAATGACGAATTTATGATTCTGAAGGATTTGTGGGGTTGGGAACTAGCATGATTTCATGTTTGTTGCTCCTGAACGAAATTTATCTCCTCTTCTCTCGTGTTGCCCTGAATTTTTGTTGAGTTGGATGCTATGTATCGCCTATGATGAGGAGAGAAAAAACTCTGAGGCTTAGGAGTTGAATGGTTTTAGGGATGGTTGAGGTTGGATGGACAAGTTTGTAATTATTTCTTCTGCAGGTTTGTTGGTGTTAGGGGCAGCTTGTTCTGTTGGGATTTTAGCCTATGCTGGTTTAGTTTGACAGTATGGTGGTTGGACAGGGTGTTGGTTGTCTTGTTTTACTGATGCAGATTTTTGTGAGATTAATGCTTATGCAGGTTTTTGTAGTTCAGTTGCTCTTGCATGTTTTTTATGAGGGTTGTAGGCAGGTGGTGAGTTATGTGGTGAACTTCAGGCTTGTGCAGGCAGCAGGTTATGCTGGTGCAAGTTCTAGTATATGTTTTCTGTTGTTTGCCTTTGCTTCTTGTTTTTGTGGTTAGGCAGGTATGAGGTTATGACAGATGCTGGTTTAGTTCTGAGTTCTGAGATGTGTTATGTTGTGTGTTATCTTTCATGAGGCTTTAGTTTGTATATTTTCTTCTATCCTCTCTCCTCTGAACTGTCTTGTGGATTTGTAGATTTGTATATCTTTTTCTGTCTTGCTTTCCTACTGTCTATGCCTGAACTCTGCATCTGCTGCCTTTATCTCTCTTTTTCTCTCCTAAAGTACAATTTTTTAGAATTTAATAATGTTATTGTTCTGTACTTTTCTGAAGGGGCCTTTGGGAAATGATGTTTAGCTTGCATAACACATCTTCTGCATCTCCTTTCTCCAGCTTTTGTGCTTTGCTCTGACTTTGCATTTTGATATCTTGGCAAAAATCTTTTCATGACAGCTTTTGAGCTTTGATAGCAACTTGTACTACTTTGATTTCTTTCTTTGAGTAAACTGACAGTAGTGCCTTTGCTTTGGATGGAAAGTTTGAGATTGGATTTGAACTATATGGTTTTGAGTTGGAAATTGAGATTTTAAATTTCTATGCAGCTTGAAATTTGTAACTTATGCATTTTTGACATTTGCATTCATGAATAAAAAAAATCTTCCCTCTCTGTGAACCGGGAGAAATCCCGTGATTTGCAGAGAGGGTCAACTGATCCCAGTCAGTGGCCCCTAATGATGAGCAATTTTAACTGTCTTTGCTATTAACTGCTTTCTGACTTTTCTTGTTTCTTTTCGCAGATAAAAAATGGAGCACCGGAGCGGAGTGAAGAATGAAGAATATTAGAAAATAGGATAGTTTTAATTTTATGTAATATTTAAATTAATGTATATCATTGTTTATAATTTAAATTATAAACAACAATTTGTACAAATAATTCAATTATTCAATAAAATCTAAATTATCCAATTAATTCCAATTTTATTTATTGTTTATTTATTTATTTAAAATTCTTAGAATTAAAGCAATTGAAAAATAAATTCAATCATTTAATTTCAGAATAATAAATAACTAAAATAAAACAACATTGATCAATTAAGTCTGTCTTATTCAACATCCAAAGCAAAGCAGCAGTCGATCCAAATGGACTGATCAAACGCATAAACACTGTGAATCCAACACTGCCTCCTGTATCTGACTGGCCCAATCAAAACGTACTGAATTCAAACCACTGTCTCTTTTACTGATTAAATCAAGATAACGCAAATTTTAATCCGAATTTTGAAATAAACCGCAAAGTGCTGTGGAATTTAAATTCTTCTGAGAATATGCCCATAAAACCCTAATTTTGATTGACTGTCAAGAAAAGTCCGTTTGTCCGGTTCTTGAGCCAGTTTGAGAAGTCAGGAAATGTTTGAAGCTGATATTTCTTGTGGAAAAGTGCGAGGGCAAATTTTGGGGTACAACACCAACTGACTTGATTCTTAAGCCTTGGCCATTACCAACAAGAATTTCATTTGAACATGTGTAACACGTGTGTGGTGAAGATAAGAACGGTTAGGTGTTAGATGGTGAGAAGCACCTGAATCAGCAAACCATGCTTGAGATTCCAAATTTGATGGAATTTGAAGATCCTCTTGATGTGCTAAGAAAGATGAGGTTTGAGTAGGGCTGGACTCCTTACTCTTCTGTTCATCTTTAGGTCGAGCAACTTGAGGTAATGCTTGATTCTTTGATGGAGTTGGCTTAAAATTTGCATCATATCTATGCCAACAATCCATAACAGAGTGACCATACTTGCCACATAGCTGACATGTTGGCCTGTTCCGAGTAGTATAACTTGCTCTAGCTCTACCACAACTCATTCCCCTAATGCTTCCTCTACCCCTATATGTAAAATCAAGCTTCTCAAATGCACTTTTGTTTTGATGAAGACAACCCATTTTGACAAGAAGGCAAAGATTATTAATCAAGCTAAAAGCATCTTTGGATAAAGTCTTTGGTTCAAGCACTTAGCAAATTTCAAGGTATAATGATAATACTTACTTTGAACTTAAGACATATATGCTCAATGGTCAAAAGAAATATTTTATCTTGTCCAAAATTTTCTCAAGTTTTCTAAGCAAAAAATCAATTTTTACTTATGTGCAATCGATTTTCATATTGGTGCAGTCGATTACAAGCTTCACGTTTTCAAAATGTTAGCTACTATTTCTAAGTGCAATCAATTTACATGTTTGTGCAATCGATTGCACTCAAACAATTTTTGCTACTGACTTCAAGTGAAATCGATTTTTGTGCAATCGATTGCTCACTCAAAATGTTTGAAATTTTTAGCTATTGAAACCCCGTGCAATCGATTTACACAAGGGTGCAATCGATTGCATGCTGAACGATTTTGAAAAACAACAGCTTTACTCATGCCTGTTCATAACACCATTTCATGGAAACCTTTCGCTTAATCTTGGCAATTGTTCATGATTCATTTGCAGAATTATATGTTGTTTCAAAAGGGTGCTATGAACATATAAATACTCATTTTCAAAATCATTTTAAACACCTCTTCCAATCATATTTTCTGAGTTTTCAAAAAAAAAAAATCAAACTCAAGCTTTTATACACTTTCATACACAAGTTTTCTGCACACTTTCACATATTGTCAAACAGAAAACTTTGAGCATTATATATCTTGAGTCATTGTATACTATTGTTATTAGAAGAGAAGATCAATTCATTGATAAAATCACTCAAAGTTATCATTGCTACACAAACTCACTCAAATCAAATATTGCTATACTTGCTTATTTTTTTCAAGATTATTGAAAATAAGTTCAAGTGATTTTGAAATCTTGTTTTTTCAGGATTGTTGGATACAAGTAAAGTCATTTTGAGAGGATTGTTCTCATTGTTGACATAGTGAAAAATCCAAGAGGATTGTTCTTGGTTTTGGTAGTTCTTGTTTAAGTTTGCCAACTATAAGGAAATATCTTTCATGTTGAAAGGGGACTGAAGTACTCTCGGACTGTGAGGGGAACCAGGATATATCGCTTGTGTCTCTTTATTTTTCTGCACTTTACTCTTTCATAACCTCAGCATAAACCAGAAAAATAATATCCATCGTCACTAAAACCAGAAAAATTTTAAAGTACCTAATTCACCCCTCTCTTAGGCGCACTTCGTACTTACACTATACTGCTGAGAACCACCTCTGGTGGTTTTGTTGCTGGAACTGTCATCAGAGTGGGCAAGATTTTCTGTAGCATTAGCAAGAGACAGCTCTTGGAGATATTTATCTAGTTGGGCTTCTTGCACATACATCAGAGCTTCAATTTCATACAATGTAGGTGGTTCAATTTTGTCATATACCATCATAATGAAAGGATTGTATTCCTTCGGAAGACCTTGTAAGATTGCATCTATTTGATCATGTTCTGAAATCGGTTCGCCTACAGCAAGAAGAGCATCTCTGATCGCACGAATTCAAAGCACAAACTTAGAAATCGAGCGACTTGCCTTCTTCGTGACCTTCAATTTAGCTCTAAGCTAATGAAGCCCGACTTTCATGACTGCAGTGAAATATTTGTGAATTTGATCCCAAATCTGATACGAATGCTTGCATGGTAAAACTCTAGGAAGCATCGATTCAGAAATTGTGGAAAGAAGCCAGGTGAATAGTGCCTGATCTTGAACTATCCAAGATTCATACTCATCATATTGTATGTTAGGAATGTGATCTTCATCATTCTTGAACATTGGAGGAATATGTGGGTTGACAACGAACCTGTGAAGTTTGTGTGCAAGAATTATACCCTCAACTTGTTGATTTCAGAGGAGAAAATTCTTCTCTTGAAGCTTGATAGAAAGCTTTTTGTCCAAACGCTGCCATAGATGAAGCTTCTCTGAAGCTTTCACAGTAAACTTCGTAATAGAAATTGAACAAAATGGAGAAAAGAAAGAAAACTTTGCTTCTGAAAGATCAAAGAAAGCAAGAAGATGAAGGTGTGAATGGTGGAAGATGGAGTGGATCGAAGGCGATTGATACCATATTGGAATGTAAAGTGCTCTGCACTTTCACCAATTCATTCGTTGCAAAAAATCTGTTACGATATTTTCTGTTACTAAAAGCTTGTTATTCTCCTAAATGTATCACATACAGACAAATCCTATCCTATTGCACCTTACTATCTAAGAGGCCCATACCAGCCATAACCCCAATCTCAGTCATGAGCCCAATTCAACAATATACACTAATAATGATTAACCATATTCTAAGCCTTTTCCTCTTTGTTTGGCTTCATACGTGGTCAGTTTATTTTAGCTTTTCCTAAAAATAATTTTTATAGTGTTATATATTTTTGTAAATAAAAAGTTATAAAGAATTTTATAATAAAATTTTAAATAAAAGTTTAATTTGAATAATTATTCTTAAAATATTATTAAATATTTTATCATCTTATTGAAACCACTTTTAAATATCAAAAGTTTAAAAAATTACTTAATTTTAAAGTTATTTACAAATAATTTTTCACAAAAATTATTTTTGAAATACAATTTTTTCTTAAAAAAATGTTATATTAACTATATTTTGATCTTTAATAATGTATGTTATTTTATATGATGTCAAAATTAGTTTTTCAATATATAAAAAAACAAATTAATTTTTTTTAATAATCTTAAAAATATTTTATAAAAAATATTTTTAAAAGTAAAAAAATCTATATTTTAAAGTTAAAACAAACATGCCCCTTTTTTTTTTGAGGAATTAACATCCCACCCCCAAATTATACATGTCACCCGTATCAGTGGAAAATTTACCTGAAAGACCCTGCAAAATACCAAAAATTTAGAAATTCACGGTTTCGTACTAGAATTTTTCGATAGAATACTGGAAATTTTGTTTAATTTACCATTTTTTACTGTGGCGTATGCATGTAACCGGAAATTTGAAATTTATGGTATCGTAAATTTGAAATTTCCGGTAAGTGTCTTCCATATATGTATCGGAAATTTAAAATTTCCGGTAGGTGCAAAAAAACTGGAAATTTCAAACTTCCGGTAGTACTGGGAGTTGCTTTTTCCCGATTTTTTTACTTTTAATTGAATAATTTATACAGTAAATTAACTAACTGACTTAATATATAAATAGAATAATTCATACATATTTGTATCAGAAAAAACTATAATCACTTCCTACACAAATCTTCCTAATGATTGAAGCGACTCACGTATGCTGACTCTAATGCTTTTGCATCACTACAACAATTCTGTTACCAACGAGCAGTGTCGGGAGGCAACGAAAAACTGAGTTTCAATTTTATTTGAACTCAATGATTATCATTGACGAAACCAACAACAATGATTGTATGCCGACTCGTGTACGTAGGTGGAGCTATGAGAAGTGGGAAAAATGTTATGTTAAGTTGCATGGAAAGGGAAACAAATACGACTTTGTATTTAGAAGCAATAGGGTAACCCATATCAGGAATCAACATCCATTTATGCCTACCCTGGAGACCCAAGTGTTATACTTGTAACACATTCCTAACAACAAGAGACAATGTCATAGAACAACTTATGAATCAGAGCCTAATAAAGATGAAATGCAACAAAAACCACAATTATCATCCGGTTCAACATCAATAATGTCATCAATGTATGAATGAAAGAAAGCAGGAAGCTGTGACAAGTAATTATTCTTGAAGATTTGGTAGAAGGTTTCCTACCAATGGGCATGGTTGACGATTGACTTCCACTTGGTTTTGTACACGATCTCTTCGTAGCCTAACTCACTTACGAAGCCTCATCAAAGTCCCACTGTCTAGGATCACGATGCATATCACTCTCCTCGCTCTTTTTACTCTTCTTAACTCCCATATTTGGCTCGTACTTCATCGGCGGTGGACACATTGAAGTTGTGGGTGGATAGGTTAGATCACAGACTTTTTTCTTCAATACCCTCTGAGCCACAATATCCAAAGTACTGAAATATTTCTTCAACTCTTCACACTCTTCTTCTAGATCCCACTAACTCTCTTCAGGACTCACATCATGTTCTGAAATGTGCAATTTCATCCAAAATACATGAATTGATTCCAAAGGTATAGGGGTGCCTAAAATTTGAAAATTGGCAAGCAGACATGCACACGGTAACACATGTGTTGTTCAAATGAAACAACAACACATATCTTTGCTTGAACCAACAAATTTTACTCTTTCTAGTTCCTTCTCAATGAGTTGTATACATTTTCTTGAGACAAAGTCGTGCAACTTAGCATAGAATGAGGTGTTATATCGATGCTCAATGTTGACGATACTTTTTTGAATTGACATTCTGATGGAACCTAGCCGCACTTCAACATGGTATTCATAGTGTCCCAACTTTGGCATAAATCACCACGCCTTGAAGTCAACAAGTTTTTTAGTCTCTATAGCAGTAAAAAATTTGAGACTAAGCTAATAATTGACTTAACTCATATCAGTGAAAGTCGTCATCGCACTTTATTGTTTCCAAAGGGAAATGGGAAAGAACGAATAAAACCCAAAATGAAATAAAGATCAAGGTACGAAGGTCGGTTATGCAAAGGGAAGGTATTAGCACTCTAAACATCTACGATACTCTGCATGATCCACCATGTTTATTCTGATCAAAGAGTGTGTTATCTAAGGCTTAAACTTGCTAAAGGGAAATGCATGAAAGAATTGTTAAATAACAAAAAGAGAGTTTTTTATTATTGTGCTCGCCTCTGTTTTGCAACCTCGTGCCTATGTATCTCGAAAGAATCAAAGCACCATAATTCTTCTCAAAAAGAACAAAACTCTGTGTGTTGGTTGTTTTTAAATGAAGAGGCAAGTCGTCATTTTTAAGGAGAATACTCGACTAATCGCCCACAAAGTATGAGAAAGAGGGACAACGCACCAACATGAGGGAAGGTTTTTGGACACACCTCTAGTACTCAAGTGGAAATATAGACGTATTTACAATCATGGGGATAGGGAGATGACATCTCGATTGTAAATGACTCATGTCTAATCTTTAAAAAGGTTTTAATGGAAAAAAGGTGCACGAGGGTACAAAAAAGTTTGAATGAGTTGAGTGTTTTTGTTGGGATAATAGCAAATGGATCCCACTGGAGGGACACTTACTACTTCTCCATTTATTTGTGAAATTTTTTGCAAATTGAATTATAATAAAGTACGAAAATGGAAGAAAGAACAAAGTTCAGACTGTACCACCTCATCCATCTCCATAAGACTCAACTGCATATGATTCACATATTTATTTATTAAGTGTTTTGAGTTTTGATTAAGAAAAAAGAAGTTTGAGAAAAAAAGTGCTTTACAAAGTCAAAGTTTATTATGAAAGTGGTTCGAGTTAGAAAATAAAAAGGTTTTGAAAAAGATGAGAAGGTTTTGAAAATTGAAGAATGGGAAGAAATGAATAGACTAATCTAGAAGCATAAGGTAAAAGCTAAAGGTAAGGAAACGATCTAACCAAATAAAAAGCCAATACTTGATATAAAGAAGTCAATACAAAGTTCCCATCCCTTTGGATTAAAGCTACAAGTGGAGAATAAACCAAGAGTGTACCAGGCATCAGGTGAAAGCATCAACTGAAAGTAAATCACAAGTGGAAAAATGCATCATGTGAAAATAAATTACGAGCGAAGAAAGTGCATCAGATAAACTCAAGGTAATAGATAAGGCTCAAAGCATCAGATGCTCATCATAATATCAGATAAGAATCCCTATATCAGATGAAACTCCAAACCAACAGGAAAGACCAGAATAATAGAGAAATAAATCCAAATGTCTCATGAAAATGAAAATCACGCCAAAGTGGGTTAGAAACATGTATCATAGCCAAATAAAACAATGAAATATGAAGTACAAGTTTATTTAATTAATCAAAATTTGATTAAATTAATTAATTAACTTAATAAAAATTAATTAACTAAACTAATTAATTTGTTAGTAACCAAATCAACTAACTAAATCAACTTTTAGTTAATTAACTAAAAGCAACAAAGTGGTGCTAAGATGAAGTGAGCACTTAAGCTACTCGAAAGCTACTAAAATCATAAACAAGTTAGTAACACAAGAGAAAGTGTAGTAAACCAAATGAAAACTTGCATTATTTACATGGATAAGCAAACTTAAACCAAAATCAACATACATGTATAAATGAAGAAGTGAAGCAAGACATGATTCAATTTGGTAATTAACATTCAAATATGAACCAAAGGAAGTGGTAAAGGATGTGAAGTCTCAAGAGTTAACAACCTGCATTCTTAAGTCTCATGGAAGCTTTAACTCTAAAAAAATTTCTAAATATTCATTCTATTCAATTAGCTTATTCTAAAACCAAAACCAACTGGCAAAAGCTCATGGCATTCTCAAATTAACTTCAAAGCATGAACATCAAGTTTCAAAATGATATTTAATCACTTAAATCAAAATTCGGACAACAACTACATATACACATCAATGCTCCATAATTTCAACTCAAATATGCTCTAAAAAATGGAAACAACAAAGAAAGGCAGTGGTTGAATTCCTCATTCAAAATCAATACAACTAACATCCTAATGTCATTAAAGTCAAGTTAAACTAGTACTAATTCAAGATGTGACTCAACTTAACTTTAAGACATGAGAAACCAAATTCAAACCACACATAAATCCTTCGAATTAATATCTTGGCAGCAACAACACATACACAATGACGCCCCATAATTCTATCTCAAACATGTTTTGAAACCAATGAGAAAACAATAAATATCATAACCAAGTTTAACTCATTAAAAATTGACACAAATGAATGAAAAAGTCATTAACACTTCCTTCACATAACATGGTATCATCATCAAAAACTCATAACATTATCAAACTTCATAAACAACACCATGATTCAACTAAGACCTCAATCAAAGTAGCTCAAACAAAATGGTATTGACATTGAAAGAATTATTTCAATTAACATAAACCAAACACAATAGTAACACCACCATTCCAACTAAATAACAATCTCATCACAAATTAACACAAATAGTATCACAAGCATCAATTGAAAACTTCAATCAAGTTAACTCAAGTAACATGGTATTATCATCAAAGCTCATATTCCAACTTAACATAAACAACACCATAATCAAACCTCAATTCAAACAACATTTTCATTATTATATCGTCAAAGTCCTCATTAAAAATCAAAGTTTCAGTTTCAAATAATAATCACCATCATTCCATTATTTAATTCAACAACAATATCAACAACTATCAATTTCAACAATAATCCAACAAAAATTGAAGGTGTGAGAAACACAAGAAAGAGAGTTTGAATTGGGTTTCACCAAAAAATAATTATGAATTCTTATCGATGATTAAAGACCAAGTTAACCTAGAACATAAAAATAAACGAACACGATTAATTTTATTCTAGCTCACTGTTAACGAAGCTACTCCAGCCCGCCTCTCAAGGTGATTTCGCCTTCAACAAGGACTTAATTCACTATAACCAAACTAATTACAAATAATCTACAATAAGTCAGATCAACCTTATTGACACCCCTAATAAGTCAGTCGATCCTTATTAAAAATCCACTCAAACCGCAGCAGGAGTCTTCTTGAGATCAAACCTTCACTCGGTCTCTCAAGGTATCAATTAACAACAGCTGAATACTTTCAGTATATTACAAATTTCTTCTTGTAAGAAGATTACATGGACGTTTCAGTATAAAGAAAGCACCTAAGTGTTTTACAGCAAGATACGAGCAATAACTCCTTTCCTATTTACATAACTATACATAAAATATTTTTCTCTAAAGAGTTTGCACAATGCTTTGGTGTAGTTTTGCTTGAGCTTGATTTAATCCGATATATTTTGTGTAATGTTGATTCTTAATTTTCTCCAGCTTCCAAGTCTTTCTTTTATATCTTGTAAAAGAGATTCGTTGAAAGGATAGAAAGGTAATCAGAAATCCAGTTGTTTGTTCTCAACGATCATAATGAGAGTGGTCACATTACAGTATAAAAAAGGATTATCCTTACGCCATCCTAGAGAGTAGAGATCACATACATTTTATGTAGCTTTTGTACACCATCACACGTTAACCATTTTAAACTTCTTTTTATCTTTAGAGGCTTCGGATAATTTTGAATGTTGAAGCTTGTTGTAGAAGAATCACTCTTTAAGTCTTAGAACTTAAGTCTTGGAGTCTTTAGAACTTGTCCTATCAGAATCTTGTCTTTAGAGTCTTCAGCACTTGATCGTAAGAACTTGCTTGTCTTCAGATCATCAGAGCTTTCTCAGTAGAACCTCATCTTCATAGTCTTTAGAACTTTGTAACACACCGAGGTAAAGCTTTAGAAGGCTTCCAAAGCTTAACCATAAAGTCACGGTCAGAACCTCTTGTACTAACGTTCCTAAGACACATTGCAGAAGACATATTCAGAATCTCGACTTCAATTGTAACACGTAACCACATGTTTTCTTCCAGTAGTGTATGTTTATAATCTGATGATGTCACGTGCCTTGATACCAGAGTTAGAACATTACAGCAGTAACTACACACTAGAACAAACTATTAGAATACATAATTGTTCTTAAATATAACATATAAAGTTATCATAAAAATCTTAAGGGCATGTGTAGAAACACTTCTTATTCTTACAACAATGTCACAAGTTTTTTACTCACACTATCACTACTTATATATCATCAACACAAGTTTAAAATCAACAACAATACCCTTATCAAATCAATAATAATTACTATTAATCTTCACAATGAAACAACAATGATACCATTATTAATTCAAAAACTAAACCAACCACTAATTAAATTTAAACAAAGAAATGAAGTTACCAAATTCGAAGAGAATAAGTTTTTTGTGTCGACCAGCAGCTCAGAAGAATGATGACGGTGGAAGGTGTTCTGGGCGGAGGCCTCTGTGCGTGGGTATAATTGGGTCTGAGGAAAGGCTGATTTTCCATGGGTAGATGTTGAGACCGAAATGTAGAAAAGGAAAATGGGTATGTGTAGAATGGTAGTGGGTGTAGGGAAGAAGGTTAGATGAATAGGAAGTTGGTATGTGGCTGCTTCGGTTCAATGGGAAAGTTTGGGTTGAAGGGAAGTTGAATGAAGAACGTGAAGATGAAGGATGGAAGGGTCGAAGATGATGGTGAGGTCGATGACAGATGTATATCATGTGGTGAGGCGGATGTGATGTGAGGCTCACGGACTAAGGGAGTACTCGGTGAGGTAGCTAAAGGTTATAGGTTTACGGATGAACAGGGGCGTGGAGCATGGGAAGTTGGAGAGACCGGAAGTTGGTGGGTCTTGGTATGATGTTGTAAGGATGGTGGACATTGTGGTATGTGGGAGGAAATAAGGGTGATGCAGTGGTGAAAATGAAGAGGAAGAAGAAGCTGATGGGTTTTGTGATCTGTGTATTTCGATCCCAATCTGATATCCGTCCTCTGCTACAAATTTCAACTTATCCTTTAAGAACAAAACCAATAGGGTTTGCTAGTTTATTTTAATGTCCAAAAAGCCCTTTTATTTAAAACTAACCTTAAAATCTTAAATAATAAAAAATAACACACTAAATAATATTTTTTTCAAAATTTTTTTATATAAAAAATAACATCCAAAATAATTAAAAACAATAAAAAAATGGACACTTAATTAATCTATAAAAAATGAACACATTAAAATAAACTAAAAATCACAATGATTAATAAAAAGACTGCAAATGATCAAAATCGAAATAAAAAAGAGAATAAGAAAATCCGGCTGAACAGACGCTGACAATTAAAAAAGAGACTGCAAACTATACCGAAAAATAAAGCGAGCACACCAACATGATCTACGTGCAACATAGATTCATAAAATAGTCAGATAAAGGTGAAAACTCGAAATATTTTTCCTGCTAATTTTTCGTACAATGCCAAAAATCTTTTAACAGTTTTCCTGTATAATTGAAATATCAATATTATCGACATATAAACAAGCTAATGCAATGTAAGATGCGGGTAAAGAGATAAAAATGCATGCAGTGAGAGAACGGATATTTTTTTAAACTCTAAAACGATGCAAATATTGACTTAAATTGAGTTTTGGTCAACCTAAATGCACGGCGACCGACTAATGATGCAAATGTGATGACTGAATGACCCTGAGGCAAAATTGGGGTATGATAGTCTCCAATGTGTCTCCAATGTGCAGAATCCACCCTAAAATCCATAAATATAATATGTTACAAATTACTATCGAAACGTAAACATGTATAATAATGACATTAAACTGTCACGATCCGAGTACATGTTTGTTGTTGTGTTCCCTAAACGAGTGAGTTTATTAGTCCATGAAACAACAAATATTTCTTTATATGGTGTTAACCATGTTTTACGTACATACTTTACAAAAGATAGAATATCACCACAAACACTCTCGAAGTACTTGAAATGTACATCAAATTCATTTTCCGTATTTGAATACATGATGTTGTTCCATTGATCCATGACATGTTCTTGTCTTTCTGATTTCACGTACTCTTTTCATTTCATACTCAAGTTTTTTGAAATATTGAACGTAAACAACATATGAGTTGCATTTGGAAACACGTAATCCATGACATTCATTAATGCAAGTTCCCGGTCCATCACCATAAGATTTGAAAGCAATTTCTCTAAATAGAACAAGTCTTTGAGCTTTTGTAGTGCCCATATGTAGTTCTCCTCCCTTTCATGTTCTAAATAGGCAAGGACAATTGAAAACGTCAATTTTGTTGATGTAACACCAACAATATCCAATAGTGGTAGCCAATACATGCACGATTAAAATGCACATAATCAACCAGCTCACTCAATATATTTTAGGATGAGAGAAGTAAAATTCTTAACTATTTGTCTTGTATGTGCAATAAAAAATTAACACTATATGAAACATACTCAACAACTTCACAAAATCAGGATGTGTCTAGTTCAATTCTCTACAACTTTGCCTCTCTAAGCTCAAGGCCAAAAAGACTTCATTTGAGAGATATGAGCCAAAACATTACAGGTCATTTTAAAAGTCAACAAAAAGTCACTTTTTTTTCAAATCAATTTACATCAATTCAAAATCCTCAAATGAGAAAATGACCGACATGAAGATTGTAGGGGACATCTTGAGGTTTCCAAAAAGTTAAAGATAACCTTCATATGATGAAAATTGAGTGAGATATGAATTGTGCAAGTTGGGAAATTTTGAGAAAATGCATGAAATTCAATTTGAAGCAAACTTGACTTTTGGGCTAATGGACCTATCTTTTAAGGTCTAAACATGTTCATGACACCTTAGAGGACCTCTAAATCCATGCATGCATTATTCTATTTTTTATTTCATTTGTTTTGATTTGTATTCCTCTAAATTTAAAATTAAATCAAATAAATATTAGATAAATATGTAAGGCATAAAAGGCTTGAGAATTGATTATTTTGGAGGCCCAAAGACAAGCAAAAGTCGTGTATAGCTATTTTTCCAACCAAATCTCCTTGGTTTTGTCATATTCGATCTATTTTTAAACAAGGATCAAAGACATGTTTGTACAAATTCCAAGCCCATGTTTTTGACCTAATCTCCTCATCTAAATATATCCATCATATTCAGACTAAGGCATACACGAAAGTAGGCTGTAAGAAACAAGGGTTGCCAACCAGAATTTGCAAGAAGAAGGTGAATTCGAAATCAAAGATTCAGCCATCCTCAAGGCAAAACAACCATCTAAATCGCTCCCTGAGGTATTATAGGGTAAGATTTGATCGTTCTTGATGATCAAATGTGCTTGAAACACGCATTCACACATCACCGTTTTACATTATTTCATGAAATTTGTATTTTGATATTTGCCATGCTTTGCTTGAAACTAACAATTCTAACATGTTTCTTAGATCAATTAGTGCAGGTTTGACCCCTTGTATGAGGCCCATAATGTCAGAATAGTGCATCACCATAATCATGCAGTTTTGCCTTGTTTTAACCATATCTAATTGTGCAGGTCGAATTAGCCAAAAATACCATCACCATTGGATTCAGAGGGGTCGATTTAGGGGGATATGGCTCTTTTAAACCTCTAACATGTGCTAATTTTGCAGATGAAGGAAACGACTAGCCGGAGAAGACGACTGGAGCTAGGGCTCCAGCGCTTCTTCGCTTCACTGGCTTTGCTTTATTATATAATTATTTGGTTTTAATATTATGACAGATTGGAAACATGACTCAATTGGTAAAAGGCACGCGCGATGAAGGAAAGGGTGTGGGTTCGATCTTTGCATTCTCACTTTATTTTTGTTATTTTCCAGGTTAATGCGCAAGTTTCAAATATAATGAGCATGTTCTATTTCCTAGCACAAACGAGCGCATGACTTAGTGACAAGGAGTGCGGGTTGTGAACCTTGAGGGCGTGGGTTTAACACCCACCCCATGCTGTTTTTTTTACCTTATTTCTTTTATAATCTTTTTTCTTCTTTTAATTAACCCTAATTATAAATAAACCCTAATAATTATTTTTTTAAACAATCAATTAACCTAATTTTTTAATACTAATAAACTAGAATATTTTAATTAATAAATTTTGAGTTTTATTTTTACTAATAAATTAATTAAATTAATTAAACTTTTTAAAAAAAATATTAAAATCAATTAGAGATTTTAGGTTTTATTAATTATTTTTATCACTTAAAAATATTTTCTAAAACACTAAAATATTTCTCTTCTTTTTCAAAACTTTCTTTTTTTTTTCTTCATATTTTCTTTTCTTTTCTATTTAAATTCTTAGATAAATGTATAGGTCGCATTATTTGTATTGTAATGACTTAGGTTTATTTTCTCGCGTTTTTTACTGATTTTGTATCTGCTCTGAGGATGTAATAGTTCTAGGTTTAATTTCTCGCACTCTTCTATTATGTAATTGCCCAAAAGCCATATAATAGCGTAGGAATTTTACTTTCTGCACCTTTATTTTCTATATACTCTATAACTTCTAGTAATTAGGATTGTATGGCAATACTAATAATCAAACGTAGAAAAACCCTAATCTCAAGATAAATAACTGAAATTAATACACTATTCAACTTGCACCCTTTTGGTACCCTCTCTTGTTGCCTTATGAAATATTGGTCATGTCCCTCGGAAGTAGGGATACTTTAGCAAAAGACCCTTACGAATAAAGATCATAGTACCTCGATGACCCTTCAGAGTTGCCTACGAAAATGATCTAGTCCTTCCAATACAAATTGCTAAAGTGTTCCTACATGTTTCCTTCAATGACCCTACGCCTGTCCCTTCACATCCAATAGATGGGGCTACCTACCAACTAATGGTATGGATAACACTATCTCTAAAGGAGAAGGAAAATAATAAGAATGACCTTTAGTGGGTAAGGAACTCTTAATCTCTTACTCACAACTTTTCTCATAAATAAAACATTTCTCATACAACACTTTCGAACAAATATTTTCAAAAAATACTTTGTACGCATTCTTGAGGACTGATACAAGAATCATTATAAAGTTAACCTTACATTGTCTTTTTAAAATGTTTTGAAACAAATCACACACACACACACACACACACACACACATAAATCAAGTTTTTTAAAGTGAGCTAAGCAATTAAGAGCCTGTAGATAACTACGAGTGAAAAAGGTGCTAACACCTTCCCTTTTCATAACTTACCCCCCGAACTCAAAATCTATCAAAGGTCTTTCCTGTTCTTTTCACCTTTCCTAAATATTGGATAAAAGAAAAGTTGGTGGAGACTCTTGCTATCTACACATTTGGATAAAACCAAAAAAGTTAGTTCTCCCACCGTATTACAGAACTGACGACTCTGCTGGGGAATTACTTAAAAAAGAGGGGTTACCTTAGGGTTAGATCACTTTATCTGTTTTCTTTGTTTGCTTTAAATTTAAGGGTTTCTTGGGTTTATTATTTCTTGTAAGATCCTACACCTGGATCTAGGTATTCCCTAGGTAAGTAAAAATAGATCATGAAAACTGTACCACGTAGACCGGTATGGTTGAAATGATGGCTACAGTTAGTGCGACACTTTGGTTTATACTGATGTTCCTTGAGTCAGTCAAGGATAACATTAGGCTTCTGCATGGTGTCATTAGCAATACTTACTTATAGAACCTTAATTGACCCATCTTGGCCATTAGAAGGTAGTGAGATGGCCGGATTTGGTGTAGTCCAAGGTTGTTTGATACTCGATGCTACGCTCATTGAAATTCGACTCTCAAAATGTTTTGGTGGCAAGCCAATTGTCGTGCTAAAATAAAGCCTGTGAGAAGGATCGATGATATGAGATTCCTTGAACCCGGTTACTATTTTAGGACAGGATGAGCCAACTTAACTTTAAATGGGGAAGGGTACTTACCTTTGAACTTTATGCAAGCCTTTAAACCTAAGGCTCTTGTGTGACTTGTTTGTGTTTGCTTATTTAAACATGACATCATAACATCATAACATCATAACATCATATCATCATGACATTTTACTAACCATTTCAAGAATCTTAGGGATCTTCGGTGTAGGATTAGCATAAGCCAAATTTCTAGAAAGGGGCAATAGGACTTATTTTCCTATAGCCAGATGCCGTCAAGATCAAAGTGCATTCTCTTGAGTCAGAGGCTAGGACCCACTCGATATGGTGAGTTTGATTCTTATGGAAAGACGTTTAAAGATGAAGACTCAAAGTTCTTCAGACAAAGCTGCAACTAGATTTAATTTCTAATATTTAATTCAAATCCCACGAGATCCTTGAAAATATTGCATATGCATTTACATGTCATACATATCATCACATAAGAGGTTTCTAAGACAGGTTTTCTCATCTTCTTGCTGTTTATTTCAAGCTGAAATGGCTCTTGAACAGACAGTCAAAGATCTCCAGACTCGGAATGCTGAGTTCCAAGAGATGTTCCTAAGCTTAGCGAAGGGGAAAGAAGGGTTGAAAGCACTCCTCGTCAAGAACATGATCGAGAAGAATCCTAAAGACAACAGGGATGACTAGTTGGAACAACTGCAAGCTGAGATGGTGGAGATGAGAATCCAGATGATTGGTCAGATGGCTCTTATCCAAAATTTAGCTCGGGGACAAGAAGAATTGAAAATCCTCATCAGCAAGCTTCATCGTGTCAGATACAACCTAATGGGGCGAACTTCTAGAGTTGGGGATCCAATCATTAACCAACCTCCGATAAGACAAGAAATTGACTTGGTTTAAAGTAGGAGGAGAATTAAAGAGGGGGAGAGACAAGTTGACATTGCTAATCCTTCAGTTAATGGGAAAAGGCCTTTCCAGATTGATATTACATCAAAAGCTCAACAACAACCTCGCCAACAACAACAGGGTAATCAGCGTAAGCAGGATACACCCAAAAGACAATTTTCCAAAATCAACATGTCGTAGTCTCAAGTATTGCAACACATGTTGAAGATGAGGCTGATTACATTGAAATAACCTCCTCGGAATCCCAATACTTTCGCTCCTAGCTACAATCTAATGCAAGGTGTGCATATCACTCCAACAGTCCTAGACATGACACTAACAGTTGTTGGGCTTTGAAACGTAAGATTCAGAACCTGATTGACGAAGGAGTTTTCAAGTTCATACAAGACAGTCAGATGGAGTTTTTCTATCATCCCTCAAATATCGAAACTGCAAGGCACACCATATGAAGTGACAAGTTCAGGCAGAGAAGCTTTAAGATCATTTGAATTTTTATTTGCAAATTCACTTGTTTGTTCAATCACTTATCTTTATGTCAAACTTTGGTTTTTCCCATTAATGCATTGCATATATTTGTCTTGAATTAATCCATTCGTTTCACTATATTTAAATTGTGCTTCTTACTTCCTTTTTGTAGTATTCAACTCTCGTTAAGGCTATAAGCCTTTAGAGGGAGGATGACAAAAACAATACCATAATCTGATACAGTATGCTTTTGAATAGACCTTGCTGATGATGTACATGCATTGCTACAATTCCTAAATAATGGAGATATAAGGAATTTAATCCCTAATCAACCCCTTTGAGCCTAATAAGTAGGAGATTTCTTTTTCGTGCAAATTAAAACCCTTAAACGTAACTTGGGGCAGAGTAGTTTCTGAGTCAAATTAATTATTCATTCACAAGCTTTACCTTCGTATACGACGAGTAGTATCGAAGATACTCTTCTAAATCAAAAACTGATGATGGTTCCCCGTTATCATTAAGTCAGACAGTTATTATCTTTCAAAAGAAAAGCCCGCTAAGTCAAAACCTATGAAGGAGACTTAAGAAAAATTTGGAGCATCCCGCTGACTGTAATCTCAAATGAAACATTTCAGGAAAAAGTTGAGGATAATAAAGTCAAAAAAAGGTCTCTACAAATCCTCAACAAAAAAGGATGTTATAAGAAAAATGACTGCCTTCCCAAATAAACTTTCGGTTTTGGAACCGTCACCAAAATATCAGTTCTACAATTCCAAACCCTATTGGAACCTAAATGCATAATTAACTGAGTATAGGACTGAAGAACATCATGGAGAACAGGTCGGGTACAAATAAATTTTGATCCTTTATCCTTTGTTTCTTAAACCGTGAGCCGAGACATGTTACAACCCTTAAAAGTCCTAACTAAAGCATGGGTTAGTTTGAAATCATACTGTTACAAAAAAGTATCCTGACTCCTGTAAGGCTTACTATAAATCTTGAGTTTATATCACATTCTTACAAATTTTTGTTTTACTAAAAAATGCTTTTTTAAACTTTTATATAGACATAAGCTTTGCATTTTAATATCACTGTTTGCATATGACTAAGTGTTTGACAACAGAGAAATTCGCATGACAAATATTCAATGAATGAAAATCCTCCCAACAGATAGAATTATTTTAGATAATGTGTTAAAGAGAAAGACACCTCCAGTAACAGGCCTTTCATGTACCCAATTGGAGATGTTGAAGAGTTTCGTACTGTGAAGCTGGAGAATCAAATGAACAAAGAGGGTGAAGATTTAAGCGAATAGAACATAAACAAAGAAAAAAGGAATGGAGATGTTGAAGAGTACCGTACTATGGAGCTGGAGAATTAAATGACCGGTGAGGGTGAAAATTTGAGCTCCAAATGAATGGATACGAAGATTTGAGCCACCACTGTCGTCTCTGTCTCGCTTTTTCACCGAGGGCATCTTATGAAAGAAATACAAAATAATTTTTGTTTTAATTTATTAGTAAACCTATTAGTCGCGGTTGGACAAAGCAATTATAGTGGAAACTTAAGTCTTCTAACAACGGGTTGACATATTCACCGTTGTTAAATAATTTACTATTTATTTTTAAATAATGGAGATAGGTGACACACACTTAATGTACTCTAAAAAATGGAAAAAACATGGTCGCTGGGAATCAAAGCGTGCTACACATCATTTGTTACTACGATGTTTAAAATCAACCGTCATTAATAAATCCAGCAACTCACTGGGCACATAAATTTTAACCTATTACTACGGTGTATATGGATACATCGTAAACATGGCGTTGTAGTTTGCGCATTTTATAGTAGTGATTGTTTGTTGCACTTACTTGATGCCCCTGTTCAATATTCTTAAACCTGAAGAGTTAGATTGGCGTGCTCGCCATTCGGGATCTGAAGGTGGAAGAGTATTGAACACTTAAGTGTCCAAAAATTTGCACTCACATGTGCATGAAGTAACACTGTTGGTTGATTATACTGCTTTAATGGGCTTAAAATGCAATTCAGAGAGGTGATAGAGTGTCATCAGAGATGGGCTTATAGATGCCATCTAAAGAAACTGTTGATAGGAGTATCAGAATGAGTCTACACCTGACTGTATCTGAAGAATGCTTTTCAGAAAATCTCTGAAGGAAAATGCTTTTCAGAGCGGAGCTCCGAAGGAGATGATTTTCAAAATTTAGTCTCTAAAGGGGAATGCTTTTCAGAATAAACCTCTGAAGTAGAATGCTTTTCATAATGAAGATCTGAAGGAAATTCTTTTCAGAATTCAGTGTCTGAAGGGAGATGCTTTTCAGAATAAACCTCTGAAGGAAATGCTCTCTAGAATTCAGTCGCTGGGGGAATGATTTTCAGAATAAACTTTTGAAGCAAATGCTCGCCAGAATCAGTCTCTGGGGGGAATGCTTTTCAGAATAAACTTTTGAAGGGAATGCTCACCAGAATTCAGTCTCTGGGGGTAATGATTTTCAGAATAAACTTCTGAAGGGGAATGCTTTTCAGAATAAACCTCTGAAGGAGAATGATTTTCAGAACGAAGTCCTGAAGGAGATACTTTTCAGAATAAACCTCTGAAGGAGAACGCTTTTCATAATGAAGCCCTAAAAGAGAATGCTTTTAGGAACGAAGCCCTAAAGGAGATGCTTTTCAGAATAAACCTCTAAAGGATAATGCTTTTCAGAACAAAGCCCTGAAGGAGATGCTTTTCAGAATTCAGTCTATGAAGGGAATGCTTTTCAGAATAAAACTCTGAAGGAGAATTCTTTGGTCATGTAGATAGTCGCCCCGTCCTGTTTCAGGAATTGATCTACAATTTTTTTCTAAATTGGTTATAATATTTTTCTGTTTGCGAACTTAACCTGAAAAGACAAAGTTAGTTTTATGCAATGTCATGATGTATGTAATGCATTGCATGATTATTTTCTCAAAGTAAATGAGAAAAATATATGTTTTTCATATGAATATGTTATTGTATTTTGTAGATGACATATAGATGCAATATGTCGTTGGAACATATCGGTAGCCTTGTATAACATCTATGGATGGGGAAAATAAATCTCTGATTGTTGTTGGGGATAAAGATAGTGATTATTCAATTTTTGTTTTATAATGACTTTACAGGGGATTTCTGCTTTTTGTTTGAGGACATTCCGCTGGGGATCTTTGACTTCTGCTTGGGGATAGAAGCATTCAAGGAGAATAGGTCGTTCGTCGTTCTTTGAAAGATTTTGTTCTTATATACCTTGTCTGGGGATAAAAGGAGATGAATAATCCTCTGATGTATCGTCTGACCAGGTTTCGGATATGAGCATTAACTCTTATGGGGAGGACAACGATGGATGATATCTGGTTGGAGAAGAGAATCTTGTCGGGGAATTCACAATATTAGAGAAATAAACTCCGTTGGGGAAATAAACCCTATATAATGTGTCGGGGAGATAAACTCTGGTGGGGATTAGCTTGTGAAAATAGCTCTGTGGAGATTTCTCTGTAAGAGTTTATGGTCAACTTTGAACGTTATTCTAACTCGTAGAGTCTTTCGTAAATGATAATCCTATTTTCATGCATATATTTGTAAACAGTAATCACATTCAAATGCATATGTTCATTCAATATGATCATTGGACGTTTTTGCAAAAAAACAGAGAAAGTAAAAACAATTTTGAAGTATATTTACATTGATTTTGAAAAGTTTGTGAACAAGCAGACAGTTTTATACAAGGAAACAGGAATCCTAGTAAGAGGAAATCATCGTAAATTTCGAAAAGAGAGTACAAAGAAAAACAAAGAAAACAACTATGTGGAAATGATCCCATCGAGTTTCAACTCCGCTATTTCCCCTATGTCTTCAAGCATCTCATCCCTTGATATCAGAAGAAGTTGATTGAATTGATTTGTACCATTATAACTTGACGTTAGTGATTATGATGTTTGTAAGTAGATGGGTGCTCCAACAGGACATAGTCGTACAGTTTAATCCCTAACTTTTCCTGGACTGCCCTTTGGGGTTTTCAGTCTGCCAGGATATCCTTTTTTTCCCCAGTCGCTCTTTCAGGTTTTCGACTTTCCGGATGTACTCTTATATATATATATATATATATATATATATATATATATATATATATATATATATATATATATATATATATATATATATATATATATATATATATATATATATATATATATATATATATATATATATCCCTAATTTTTCCCCGAACCTTTTTGGTTCGCCGGGATGCCCTTATTTTTGCCTAGGTCAGTCAACCTAGCGGGTGTCTTTTATGCGTAGTATTTTTTAACTATTGATAACGTGTGTGATCGGTGGATCTGGAACTGACTGTTTAACGCTGGTTCGCGAAATGTCGCGGAAGCAAGAGTCGCCACCGTCTTTTATTTTCTCCAAATGGAAAGGACAAAAGCACAGAAAAATTCCTTAAAGAGATTGCTCTCGGTTCGGGAGGTAGATTATAGAAAGGGAAGGTGTTAGCATCCTTTCTATCCATGGTTATCCATGGGCTCTTAGATACTTGCTCATTGTGTTTTCAAAAATGTTTGCTTGCTTTTCAATTGTGGGTTTTAAAAAGTTTCTTTGAAAAAATTCAGTTCGACTCGTACGTCAGAGTGTTTGAAAAATTTGCTTTGAAAGCTTTTGAAAAGTGTTGGTGTGAAAAGTATTTTTTTGTTTGAAATTAGAGAGCAAGTATCCTTGAGAACCTACCTACCCTAAGGAATTCGTCTGTGTAATTGTCCTTTAAAGTAGTGCCATCCCACCATTGAGAGGTAGGTAGCACCACCGTTGGAGGTGCTCGGGTCAATTCGAGTTTGTAGGGACATGGTGATCACCAGAGCAATGGGAAGACACCTTAGAAGCTACCCTCATGCCAGGTTCCTGGATCATGAGGACTTACTAAGACATCCTCTACTCGACGATCACCTTTCGAAAGGCAACAGTGAGGCATACCCTAGGGGTGGTGTGTGCGGTTCGTGTGTTGTTTTCATTGATATTTGTCTTGTTCATGTTATTGGTGTTCTACGCTTGATTTTATGTCCATACATTCTTTCATGCTTTTGTTTAACAGTTAAAAATTGCGAGGAAAAGTAAATCTAAACTATTACAAATGACGCGGGTCCACATCGCCAAAATTAAACCGGACCCGATTTGACAGAAAATAAATAAAGCAAATAAAAGTTCGAAAAGTTCAAGTTACAACGCTTTGGGAGAGATACATAATGAATTAAACGACATAAAATAAATGCGCGAAATTAAATAAATTACGAACATGGGCGTTGGACCCCTTTGCAAAAAATTAAAGTTAATAAGGAATTAAAATTAAAATTAAAAGACATGTTTTTGGTATTTTTATGCTCTTTAAGATTTAAAAGAAAAAAGAATTGATTAAAAATTAAATTAAAAGGCAAACCCTAATTCTAATGGCTTTTTAAATTTATTGTGAAAATATTAAATTTTAACCTAAATCAAATCTAAGTTAATTTACAAGTTTAATTATGAAAATAAATAAATCACTAATATTATGGCAAAAAAAAAAGGAAAATTAAAAGGAATAAAAAGTTATTAAACCTAATGCTATATTTTTGGATTTTTTTATGGAAAAAAGAACTAATATTGCAAACCCTAATTTAAATTGAATTTATTTACATGCTAATTTATGTATAAGGAAATAATTAAAATAAAAATTATTTATCACATTTTTATCTTTTCTGATTTTTTTTATGATGTTTTTTATATTTGTGAAAAAAAATAATTAATTAAATTAAAACAAATCAGGAAAATAAAATAGCAATTAAAAATAAAATAAAAAAAAATAAAATAAAAAGAATTGCAAACCAGGGGGTTCAGGCCCTAAAGTGGAGGTGTGGATCCAGCAAATTGAGCCCAATAGCATTCAGAGTCGTTGACCCTCCCAGACATCATGTGGCAACGTTGACTAGGGTTTATTGTGCCCTTTGAATCTCTGCCTTTGATTTGACTTCATGAGACGCGTGTATGCTTAGATTATGGGGATGCATGGTGCACTCCAATGATGAACCTGCATGTGAATGTGAACAAGAAAATAATATTGAAATTATTGAAGACCTGGGGATCGAACCCAGGTCTTGTGCATTGCCCATACGTTCGCTTGCCATCTGTGCCACTTAACCACTTTGTTATATAATAAGCAAAGAAATATTATAAAAGAAAAACAAGATTAGTGCTGGAAAACGCGCGAGATTTTAAATGAGCCAGTCAGCGTGTGACATGTAATCGTCTTCTCCACCTTCCCTGAAAACAAAACCATATGGCAACGGTTTCTTAAGCGTGGTTCAAGGTTGCTTTAGAGAAAATAGCGACTAGCGCTATACAACTCATAAATTAATCGCGACCATGGCTTCTTCTTCGTCTAAGTCTGCTGATTGCAATGGTGGTGGTCTGGGGTCCTGATTTTTCCTAATTTGAGAAACCCCAATTTCAAGCTTCTGTAAACCCTAACAGTTGTCAATGGCTAATCTCCAAATATGGCATGAAAACGAAATTAAACTATATGATTAGCTTCAGAATACGTTAGTTAACATGAATGCATAGAAAAAACATAATGAAAATGTCTGAATGTGAAGATACGATTATGCATTTTGTTTGACACAGCTTGAATCCATGGTACCAATTCTGGGCGTTTTGATGGATGTTAATGATTGGAATGCGTTCAGGGGACCACAAGGAAGCTTTTGGAATCAATATTAGGACTTGAATCAACCTCTAAGGTTGATTTCAGTTTTGCTTTTTTTAAGTGAAAACTCCCAGTTTGTTCTTAGCTTTTGCGCCTCTTTTATGTGTCCTCTGATTAGGGTTTGACTCAGCACTTATGAGGGAAGGGAATTAGGTCATTAGCTGGCCTTGATCCATGCCCATGAGAGAACTAGTCCTAGGTTTTTTCACCATTAACCAACTTTCCCTTTTTTAAGCAAAACCAAGACTTGGTGTACAATCTAACCCTAGCATGAGTTTGTGAGCTGGCACATGATATATGGAAGCTATCCAAATTCAAATGACACTATTCCATTGATTTTTAAATTTTATTTGAATTTTTAAAGATTTAAAATGAATTAAATTATCAAAAATTAAATAAAATAGAAAAATCAATATTTGATCTTGAAATTAATCATGGGACACTTGTGTGGCATGACAAGGCTGAATCAAGTGGAAGAAAGTGGGCCCTTTTGTCAAAAATTGAAGTTTCAAGGATAGTTGACTTTTGCCATTTCACAAAAATTTCCCAACTTCTCCAATGCATAACTTGCTCAATTTTTAAGCTTTTCTCATGTTCTTGGACATTTTGGAAAGGTCTTTGAGTCCTTTAACCAATGCCTTTGGTCCCATGTCATTTTGATGTTCCAATCTCAAGTTATGGCCTTTGACTTAAAGTCCCTTTTTGTTGACTTTTGAAAATGACCTATAATGTTGAAATTGATAACTTTTTGTGAGAGCATTTCTTGGACTTGAAGTATGAAGATGAGTTGTAGGAAATGTCTTTATCTTCAAAATGAGCTTTGGATGGCATTTTTCTGATAATCCATGTGAAAGTTATGCCCTGGTCAATTTCAGTTGACTTTTTCAGCTGTCCAAATAAGGAAACTTTTGCATCTTGATAATTTTCTGAGCCAAATTTTGAGAATCATGATCAAGCATTGATCAAATGATGTTTGTGGCTTCAAAATGATATGTTGACCAAAAATTTGAACTTTTGACTGTCAAATGACCATTTTGCCCCTACAGTTGACTGTAGTGCAATTTAGGGTTTTGACTGTGCAATCTTGAGCTGAATGCCTTGAAACTTGATATGAGGATGCTTGACCATGTTTGTAAGCATATGAGACTTGATTGGGCCTTTGAACACTTCCTTTTCTTGATCAGACTACAAACCCTAGTTTTGACTGTATAGGAGACAGTTGGACTGTGCAACCCTTGGGGAATTTTGTGACTTGGCTTGGCAATTTCTTGAAGAATATGGGAGGGCAAATTTTGGGGTACAACAGTTGCCCCTGTTCAATCTTCTTAGACCTGAGGATGCAGATTGGCGGACGCGCCTTTCGTAATCCAAGGGTAGAAGATGATTGGACACTAGAGTGCCCAGAAATTTGCGCTCACATAGTGGCAGTGATGGTGGAATGGGCTTATAGATGCCATCTGGATGTTTGATTGCGTAAGAGATTCCTTGGCGAGAACCTGTATACCTGCAAAACAGAAAATGAGTACCTGACACGTTGCAGGAGCTGACTTTTTAGATGCCTGGTATAGATGTGTCCTGACTGGTTACAGGAGCTGAGTCTGGAGCTTCAAACGACGATGAAAGAACCAGGGATGGTTACTACCTTAGCATGAATGGTAAGAGAACCTTGGGCGACTTTAACTTCAACAACGCTCGTTGAGAAAAAATCTTGGGTGACTTTATCTTCAACAACGCTCGTTGAGAGAAAATATTGGATGTCTTCTACTGGAATAAGAATCAGGGAGATCTTAGGGTCGATCTGACTGAACCAGAGAGGCCTTTGACTGGGTAAGAATCAGGAAAATTTAGGGTCGATTTAACTGAACCGGACAAGGTCTTGGAATATCTTCAACTGGATAAGCATCAGGGAGATCTTAGGGTCGATCTGACTGAACCAGAGAAGGCCTTTGACTGGATAAGCATCAGGAAAATCTTAGGGTCGATTTAAATGAACCGGACAAGGTCTTGGAATATCTTCAACTGGATAAGCATCAGGGAGATCTTAGGGTCGATCTGACTGAACCAGAGAAGGCCTTTGACTGGATAAGCATCAGGAAAATCTTAGGGTCGATTTAACTGAACCGGACAAGGTCTTGGAATATCTTCAACTGGATAAGCATCAGGGAGATCTTAGGGTCGATCTGACTGAACCAGAGAAGGCCTTTGACTGGATAAGCATCAGGAAAATCTTAGGGTCGATTTAACTGAACCGGTCTAGGTCTTGAAATATCCTTAACTGGAATAAGTGTCAGAACGTCGCCATATCTGGTTTACATCTGAAACTATATCTGGAAGGAGATCTGGAAGCAGCATCAGAACGTCACCATATATGGGTCATATCTGAAACTAAATCTGGAAGGAAATCTGGAAGCAGCATCAGAACGTCACCATATCTGGATCATATCCGAAACTATATCTAGAAGGAAATCTGGAAGCAACATCAGAACGTCACCATATCTGGATCATATCCGAAACTATATCTAGAAGGAAATCTGGAAGCAGCATCAGAACGTCACCATATCTGGATCATATCCGAAACTATATCTAGAAGGAAATCTGGAAGCAGCATCAGAACGTCACCATATCTGGATCATATCCGAAACTATATCTAGAAGGAAATCTGGAAGCAGCATCAGAACGTCACCATATCTGGATCATATCCGAAACTATATCTAGAAGGAAATCTGGAAGCAGCATCAGAACGTCACCATATCTGGATCATATCCGAAACTATATCTAGAAGGAAATCTGGAAGCAGCATCAGAACGTCACCATATCTGGATCATATCCGAAACTATATCTAGAAGGAAATCTGGAAGCAGCATCAGAACGTCACCATATCTGGATCATATCCGAAACTATATCTAGAAGGAAATCTGGAAGCAGCATCAGAACGTCACCATATCTGGATCATATCCGAAACTATATCTAGAAGGAAATCTGGAAGCAGCATCAGAACGTCACCATCTCTGGGTCATATCTGAAACTATATCTAGAAGAGAATTGCGATAGTTGGTAGTAATCGCTTTTGTATTGATCTTTTTCCTGAAAAGGCAAAACATAATTGTATGCCTAATCATGATGCATGAACTGTATGTCTTCAAAATTAATGAAATTCGTGTAGTATGACGCATATGCATGCTATAATGTATGAAGATGTGATGTTTATGAATGTATATTTGTCTAAGAAAATAAATCCTTGACGGGTGCCGGGAAGTCGTATCCTGGGCTGATGTTGAGGAATAGATTTTGCTTCCGCTGGGGATGATAGTTGCAAGTATACCGGTAGGAGAAGATAACTCCGTTGGGGAATGAACTTGGCAAATGACGGATTCTGCGGGGAGAAAAGATACTCTAGCGGCCACGCTGGGAAGTAATACTCTGTGGGAAGAGGGATGCCTTGCTGATTGTTGATAGTAACTTGCTGAAGATATCCTTGTTGTTGGAAGTATTGATGGACTTCGCTGGGGTAAGAAGACTGTATCGAGGACGCTCTTTCCGTGGCTTTTGGCTGAGGATAACCCAGTTATATCCTATTGAGGAAATAACTCTTTAAATCAAGCCGGACGACGCGTTCGTGCTCTGCGAGGGGGTAAGCTTCCAGAATCTTACTGGGGATAAGCTTACTGCTTGGGGATATGAATTCCATCTTTCCTGAGGAACTGGATTGGATTCTCTGGGGAAGTTTTGAACTGTATTGGTTATGTTCTTCCACGGAACCTACCCTGATACCTTGGAGGATAGAACAATCAGATTGCTTAGAACATTCTTTATTGCCCCTGTTTCTGTGGGGGAGACACCTGTGAGATGCTGATAATTGTTGAGGGTCAAACCTTTTTCAGGTAGGCAGGTGACAAGATGACAGGACATAGTCGTATGCTTTGATCCCTAACTTTTGCCTGGACCGCCCTTTCGGGTTTTCAGTCCACCGGGATACCCATTTTTGCTCAAGCCGCCTTTTCAGGTTTTCGACTTGCCGGGTGTACAGATTTTTTTCATTTCATCCATCGTTTTTGCCCGAACCCTTTTGGTTCGGCGGGAAGCCCTTATTTTTGCCTAGGTATGTCAACCTAGCGGGTCTTTGATTTT
The DNA here is from genome assembly GCA_948472305.1 of Vicia faba. Classification (NCBI taxonomy): domain Eukaryota; kingdom Viridiplantae; phylum Streptophyta; class Magnoliopsida; order Fabales; family Fabaceae; genus Vicia; species Vicia faba. The sequence goes on from OX451738.1 coordinate 159,975,264, forward strand.
GCGTAGTATTCTCTTCGACTATGTCCGTTCTCTTAGAATATAGGGAGTTGCCCCTGGCCGTTGGTGTTGCCATATTGTCAGAAGGTGTCTGATCGTGCAAGATTCGTTGCTGGATTGCCCCAAGTGACTCAGGCAGAGATTTGCCCCAGGCTTTTTGGCCTTTTGAGAGATTCTCTGGATCTTGACTTAACTGCCCCAGATGGTAGACCATGATCATGCCGTGTCCCTTGATTGGAGGTACTCTTGTTCATTAGACTTTCGTCATGCGAATTTCTATGCTGTTTAAACAAAAAGTCATATGCAAACAAAGTTATGTTAAAAATGCAAAGCTTATGTCTGTCTCGAAGATTTTGAAAATGCATTCTTTTTCATAAAACAAGTAAATGTTTGTAAAAACATGATGTCAACTCCGTATTTACCGTAGGCCTTAAGGAGTCAGGATACCTTTCGTAACAGTATGCTTTCAAACTAACCCATGCTTCAGCTAGGACTTTTAAGGGTTATAACGTGGCCTGGTTCACGGTTTAAGAAACAAAGGATAAAGGCTCAAATTATTTGTACCCACCCGCTCTTCGTGATGTTCTCCAAACCTAAACTCAGTTGATCATACGTTAGACCTAGTTTGAGTCTTTGTTCTGATTTTCCGGTGATGATTCGGATGTTGATAACTTATTGTGAATAGGCAGTCATTCCTTTTCATTATTGTTGAGGGTTTGTATGACCTCTTTCTTTTTTGATTTTGTTGTTATCCCTTTCTTTTTTTGCCTGAACTGTTTCCTTTTTTGGAATTACAGTCAGCGGGATGCCCCAGTTTTGTAAGTCTCCTTCATGGGTTTTGACTTAATGGGCTTTTCATTTATGATTTTTTTGATAATGACTGCCTGTCCTTGTGATTTATTCAGAACCATCACTGTCTTTCTTCGTTTTGTAACGACTTCTTTGGTGCCATTCGTTATGCACTTGGATCAACTGAGAGACTACCCTGCCCCAGGTCATGATTAAGGGTTTTAAATTTCGAAAAGAAAAACTCCTACTTCTTTGGCTCAGATGGGTTGACGAGGGATTATCATCCTTATAACTCCAGTGTTTAGGGATTGAAACAGTGCCTGTACCTCATCAGCGGGGTCTGTTCAAAAGCATACTGTAGATCATGGTATCGTTTTCGTCATCCTCCCTCAAGAGGCTCAGAATTATTAACCAAGAGTTGATCATCAGAAAAAAAAAGAATTTTGAATATAATGAAAACAATTGTATTAATTCCAAAAACAGACATATGCGATGCATTAATAGAATAAAAGAGTTTGCTATGACATTAATTGTTTAAGCAAAGAAAAACACAACTCAGAAATTCAAATAAACAAAAGGTCTTCAACGATTGGGTAACGGAGCAGTGATTATGTTCGGAGTCTCAGGCACTTCAAACTGAATCTCCCCGGCGTCGATCATGTCTTGAATTTTGTTCTTGAGAGGCCAGCAGTTATCCGTAGTATGCCCCGGGCTATCAGAATGATATGCGCATCTATCGTTGGGATGATAGTTGGGAGCAGAAGTGTTCGGATTCCGAAGAGGAGCCCTTAAGGTGATCAGCCCTGCCTTCAACATTTGTTGCAGCGCTTGATCTAGCGACATGTTGAGTTTGGTATACTGTCGTTTCTCCTTTCGCTGCTGCCCCTGTCCTTGTTGAGCAGGTCCAGGATTGGAGATCTGGATTGCCCCTACCTCATGACGGCTCTTTTTACCGTGCACAGCATTGGATTCTTTCTTTCCTTGATGAGGCTTTTTATCAGAAGGTGCAGCCTCTTGAATTTTCCCAGACCGGATACCAGCTTCTATTCGTTCTCCAGTCAAGATAAGATCTGTGAATCCAGCAGACGAATTCCCAATTAGGTGGTCGTAGAACGGACCAGACAGGGTCCCCAAGAACATATCGACAAGTTCCCGATCAGTCAGAGGTGGTTGTACCCTTCCAGCAAGGTCCCTCCATTTCTGCGCATATTCTTTAAAACCTTCACTTGATCCTAACGACATACCCTGGAGTTGGGTACGCGTAGGAGCAAGGTCGGCATTATATTGATACTGCTTGTAGAAGGCAGTAGCTAACTCCTCCCAGTTACGAACCTTGGTCCCATCCAACTGATAGAACCATTCGAGATGAATCCCTGAAAGACTCTCCTGGAAGAAGTGGATCCACAAATTCTTGTCCGTAGAGTACGGCTGAATTTTCCGAACATAGGACCTTAGATGCAGCTTGGGACAAGACGCCCCGTCATACTTAGAGAAGGATGGTGCTTTGAACTTGTGGGGGATGATCACACCAGTTGACAAACCCAGATCTCCGAAATCCAGCCCAGGTATCTGTTGAACCTCCATAGCCTTCAACCTATCCTCCAACTGTTTGTACTTGTCCTCATCCGGAGGGTATTGTTCGTCGTTGAAATCTGTCTCGTCATCGGAGACCACTGGACTAGGCACCTCTCTCTCATGGTGACTGCTTTCCCTCACAAATGGGGTTGTCCTCTCAGTTTCAGTTTGCGGTGTATTCCCAGATCTGCGTCTAGGGCTGAACAAAACAATCCTCTTCTTCTTCTTTTCTTTCTTCAAGAGCAAGGCCTTCAGATTTTGTTGCCCCTGGGTCAAATTCATGATCAGCTCTTGGAACTGGGCATTCTGAGCCTGGAGGTCCTTGATAGCGTGCTCGGTTGAAGATTCAGGATTCATGATGATCGGCTGAAATAAACAGCGAAGAAGGGTAAGCAACCTGTCAAAGGGACACCTGCAATGCAATGAGATGTATGACATGCATGTAATGTTTTCAAGGACCTCGCGGGGGAAACAAGAAAATTTATTAGCATTGGAGACCGGTAGCTTGATTGAAGGAACTTTATGTTGTTGAGAATCCTTCTTCAAGGGTCAAAGGCTCACCATATCCAGTGGGTCATAGCCCCTGACAACCTTGGTTAGAGGAAAATAAATCCTCTTTGCCCCTTGCTGGACAGTTGGTTCATCATGACCTGCATCACAAGCCCTTGAGATCCTTGAAATGGATTAGGATGTATGCAATGGTATGATGTCATGCTATGCATGGGGTGATGTAGGTAAACCCTGTTATGAGTCCCAATTAAGGACTATAAACAGATCCTGCAAGACATTCAGTATACTTTGTTATGAGTCCCTATTAAGGACTATAAACAAAACCTGCAAGACTTAGTAACCCTGTTATGAGTCCCTATTAAGGACTATAAACGAAACCTGCAAGAAACTCGGTAAACCTTGTCATGAGTCCTAGTTAAGGACTATAAACAAAACCTGTAAGTAGTTCATGTGTCAGCTAACAAGCATGCAAATAGGCAAGTACAAAGGCACACAAGTCACACAAAAGAGCCCTTAGAGTTTAGGCCAGCATGAGGTCTAGGTATTACCCTCTTGAAGTTGGTGGGTTCAACTTGTCCTAATCAAAGTAACCGGGTTCTAAGGTTCCCAATATCACGGGATTGCTTTCATTGTTCATCGTTTCGATTTAGCCACTGAACTGGCGACCGAAATATTCCAGGAAAGCAACCCTCAATTGAGTGTAGTATCGAGTATCAACCAACCTCGGACTGCACCAAAGTCAGTTATCTCACTACCCTAAAGAGGCCAAGATAGTTCAATTAAGGTTCCTAAGGTCTGTTGATGCTTCACGACACCACGCGGAGGCCCCGCACTCTCCTTGACTGAACTCAAGGGTTACCGGTACACACCAAAGTGCCACATCAACGTAGCAGACTGTTTCAACCATGTCGGTATACCCCGCACAGTTCCCTCACAGCCTTGTTGCTACTTTCTAAGAAAGGTATCCCCAGATCCGGGTTAGGATCTATAGAACTCCCAAGCAACCCACAATGATAAAGCAAGCAAATAAGACAATTGAAAACATAGTTATGAGCTAGCCCTAAGGTACACCTCACTTTAAGTTTAGTCCCCAGCAGAGTCGCCAGTTCTGTGATCGGTGGATCTGGAACTGACTGTTTAACGCTGGTTCGCGAAATGTCACGGAAGCAAGAGTCGCCACCGTCTTTTATTTTCTCCAAATGGAAAGGACAAAAGCACAGAAAAATTCCTTAAAGAGATTGCTCTCGGTTCGGGAGGTAGATTATAGAAAGGGAAGGTGTTAGCATCCTTTCTATCCATGGTTATCCATGGGCTCTTAGATACTTGCTCATTGTGTTTTCAAAAATGTTTGCTTGCTTTTCAATTGTGGGTTTTAAAAAGTTTCTTTGAAAAAATTCAGTTCGACTCGTACGTCAGAGTGTTTGAAAAATTTGCTTTGAAAGCTTTTGAAAAGTGTTGGTGTGAAAAGTATTTTTTTGTTTGAAATTAGAGAGCAAGTATCCTTGAGAACCTACCTACCCTAAGGAATTCGTCTGTGTAATTGTCCTTTAAAGTAGTGCCATCCCACCATTGAGAGGTAGGTAGCACCACCGTTGGAGGTGCTCGGGTCAATTCGAGTTTGTAGGGACATGGTGATCACCAGAGCAATGGGAAGACACCTTAGAAGCTACCCTCATGCCAGGTTCCTGGATCATGAGGACTTACTAAGACATCCTCTACTCGACGATCACCTTTCGAAAGGCAACAGTGAGGCGTACCCTAGGGGTGGTGTGTGCGGTTCGTGTGTTGTTTTCATTGATATTTGTCTTGTTCATGTTATTGGTGTTCTACGCTTGATTTTATGTCCATACATTCTTTCATGCTTTTGTTTAACAGTTAAAAATTGCGAGGAAAAGTAAATCTAAACTATTACAAATGACGCGGGTCCACATCGCCAAAATTAAACCGGACCCGATTTGACAGAAAATAAATAAAGCAAATAAAAGTGCGAAAAGTTCAAGTTACAACGCTTTGGGAGAGATACATAATGAATTAAACGACATAAAATAAATGCGCGAAATTAAATAAATTACGAACATGGGCGTTGGACCCCTTTGCAAAAAATTAAATTTAATAAGGAATTAAAATTAAAATTAAAAGACATGTTTTTGGTATTTTTATGCTCTTTAAGATTTAAAAGAAAAAAGAATTGATTAAAAATTAAATTAAAAGGCAAACCCTAATTCTAATGGCTTTTTAAATTTATTGTGAAAATATTAAATTTTAACCTAAATCAAATCTAAGTTAATTTACAAGTTTAATTATGAAAATAAATAAATCACTAATATTATGGCAAAAAAAAAGGAAAATTAAAAGGAATAAAAAGTTATTAAACCTAATGCTATATTTTTGGATTTTTTTATGGAAAAAAGAACTAATATTGCAAACCCTAATTTAAATTGAATTTATTTACATGCTAATTTATGTATAAGGAAATAATTAAAATAAAAATTATTTATCACATTTTTATCTTTTCTGATTTTTTTTATGATGTTTTTTATATTTGTGAAAAAAAATAATTAATTAAATTAAAACAAATCAGGAAAATAAAATAGCAATTAAAAATAAAATAAAAAAAAAATAAAATAAAAAGAATTGCAAACCAGGGGGTTCAGGCCCTAAAGTGGAGGTGTGGATCCAGCAAATTGAGCCCAATAGCATTCAGAGTCGTTGACCCTCCTAGACATCATGTGGCAACGTTGACTAGGGTTTATTGTGCCCTTTGAATCTCTGCCTTTGATTTGACTTCATGAGACGCGTGTATGCTTAGATTATGGGGATGCATGGTGCACTCCAATGATGAACCTGCATGTGAATGTGAATAAGAAAATAATATTGAAATTATTGAAGACCTGGGGATCGAACCCAGGTCTTGTGCATTGCCCATACGTTCGCTTGCCATCTGTGCCACTTAACCACTTTGTTATATAATAAGCAAAGAAATATTATAAAAGAAAAACAAGATTAGTGCTGGAAAACGCGCGAGATTTTAAATGAGCCAGTCAGCGTGTGACATGTAATCGTCTTCTCCACCTTCCCTGAAAACAAAACCATATGGCAACGGTTTCTTAAGCGTGGTTCAAGGTTGCTTTAGAGAAAATAGCGACTAGCGCTATACAACTCATAAATTAATCGCGACCATGGCTTCTTCTTTGTCTAAGTCTGCTGATTGCAATGGTGGTGGTCTGGGGTCCTGATTTTTCCTAATTTGAGAAACCCCAATTTCAAGCTTCTGTAAACCCTAACAGTTGTCAATGGCTAATCTCCAAATATGGCATGAAAACGAAATTAAACTATATGATTAGCTTCAGAATACGTTAGTTAACATGAATGCATAGAAAAAACATAATGAAAATGTCTGAATGTGAAGATACGATTATGCATTTTGTTTGACACAGCTTGAATCCATGGTACCAATTCTGGGCGTTTTGATGGATGTTAATGATTGGAATGCGTTCAGGGGACCACAAGGAAGCTTTTGGAATCAATATTAGGACTTGAATCAACCTCTAAGGTTGATTTCAGTTTTGCTTTTTTTAAGTGAAAACTCCCAGTTTGTTCTTAGCTTTTGCGCCTCTTTTATGTGTCCTCTGATTAGGGTTTGACTCAGCACTTATGAGGGAAGGGAATTAGGTCATTAGCTGGCCTTGATCCATGCCCATGAGAGAACTAGTCCTAGGTTTTTTCACCATTAACCAACTTTCCCTTTTTTAAGCAAAACCAAGACTTGGTGTACAATCTAACCCTAGCATGAGTTTGTGAGCTGGCACATGATATATGGAAGCTATCCAAATTCAAATGACACTATTCCATTGATTTTTAAATTTTATTTGAATTTTTAAAGATTTAAAATGAATTAAATTATCAAAAATTAAATAAAATAGAAAAATCAATATTTGATCTTGAAATTAATCATGGGACACGTGTGTGGCATGACAAGGCTGAATCAAGTGGAAGAAAGTGGGCCCTTTTGTCAAAAATTGAAGTTTCAAGGATAGTTGACTTTTGCCATTTCACAAAAATTTCCCAACTTCTCCAATGCATAACTTGCTCAATTTTTAAGCTTTTCTCATGTTCTTGGACATTTTGGAAAGTTCTTTGAGTCCTTTAACCAATGCCTTTGGTCCCATGTCATTTTGATTTTCCAATCTCAAGTTATGGCCTTTGACTTAAAGTCCCTTTTTGTTGACTTTTGAAAATGACCTATAATGTTGAAATTGATAACTTTTTGTGAGAGCATTTCTTGGACTTGAAGTATGAAGATGAGTTGTAGGAAATGTCTTTCTCTTCAAAATGAGCTTTGGATGGCATTTTTCTGATAATCCATGTGAAAGTTATGCCCTGGTCAATTTCAGTTGACTTTTTCAACTGTCCAAATAAGGAAACTTTTGCATCTTGATAATTTTCTGAGCCAAATTTTGAGAATCATGATCAAGCATTGATCAAATGATGTTTGTGGCTTCAAAATGATATGTTGACCAAAAATTTGAACTTTTGACTGTCAAATGACCATTTTGCCCCTACAGTTGACTGTAGTGCAATTTAGGGTTTTGACTGTGCAATCTTGAGCTGAATGCCTTGAAACTTGATATGAGGATGCTTGACCATGTTTGTAAGCATATGAGACTTGATTGGACCTTTGAACACTTCCTTTTCTTGATCAGACTACAAACCCTAGTTTTGACTGCATAGGAGACAGTTGGACTGTGCAACCCTTGGGGAATTTTGTGACTTGGCTTGGCAATTTCTTGAAGAATATGGGAGGGCAAATTTGGGGGTACAACAACGTGAAATTATATCGTATATTCAATTTAATTCACATGCACTTTTATATTATTTTTCATTCACTTTATCTTGTTATGCCGGTATTTCTATTTCATTTCAGGTATTTATATTCCACAAGGCTTGCTTGAGAAAAGAGGAAGAAATGGAAAAGAAACAAACTCAAAATCAGAAAAATAGCAGAAATAGCAGAAGAATTCATATCAGAAGGTTGTGATGATCGTCACACCTTCCATTTCCCCTGACATAAGCTAAAAATGTGTGTCCCTCAACATACAAACCATGACGACCGGCACAGGTTGAATATGTGTGCCCGACGGCACACAATGTATGCCACTCGACACAACTATTTTTTGTTTGACGCACGAAGTCTTCTCCACATCTTCTTCACGTAACCACTAATGAAACCCAACTTCCCATTATCATCCCATGATCTTTTCGACTTCCCATTTTCCCACTTCTTTCTCCACTTTCTCCATTATATCCACTACTTCTCACATAAAGCTGGAAGTAACTTCTATTCTATTTCTCTCTATATAGGATATTAGAAATTAGTTTTGGACATCCAAGTTTTGTGAACAAAGTATTATTGTTAGATTGCTAGGCAGAAAACTTAGTATGTAAAAGTAGTAGTTTCTCACATCTAGGAACTACCACACCATTAGTATTAGGCCTACAATTTGTGTAACTTTTTTGTAACTTGCTTTGATCAACAATCTTGCCGTTATTATTGAAGTTATTTCAGTTTCATCTTTATTTCAAGGCTCGCAATTTATTCCCAACTTTTACAGGTTTCTTTTTATTGCTTTATTATTATTACTGTCGTTTATCATTATTAATTTAATTACCATGTCGTTATTAATTGCAATTGTTATGTTTAATTCACTTTCATTTAACAATATGTCTAGCTAAATAGTTTTGAGTCCGGTATGTGAGGATAGTCGTTTCCGACGGGACTCGGTAATGAAGTTGGCTTAATTATTTGTTTCAAAAATCATGTTTTGGTCTTTGTTTTTAAACTTAATTTAAATATCCTTGTCACGAGAGTGAAAGGTTACTTAAAACGATTTTGCCATGAAAGTGATAAACTAACTAAGGTTTGAGCCGGCACTACGAGAGCGTGGGGGTCGAACCGGATAGTAGAAACTAGGCATTAATTCTAAACACAACGATAGCACTTTAAGATTAATTAGAACTTGTTTGGTTTTCAAAACAAATTCCAGAATTAAAAGGGGCGAGCGAGAGAAAAATCTCATGGTTAAGGAATGTAGCTTTATTTAAAATCACGAGAATGTGAGGTTTAGTCTTTAAATTGATATTTTCAACTAAACGCATTTTTAACATCAGTATAAGCCAATGAGTTACAGAGTCCCATAGGTACGCGTAATACACATTTCGGTCTCTCTTTTCTTTTATATTTCCTAAATCTTATTTTATTTCAGTTTTAGTTCTTAGTTTCCCCTAAATTAATTATTCATTATCCTTAGTTTTATAAAGCAACGATATATTATAGTAGGTTGACATTGGTCTCTGTGGGTTCGATAATCTTTTATATTACTTTGATATTTCGGTGCACTTGCACACACATCAACTATGTTCATATTTACAGGGTGTGTAAGATCTTCACCGTCCATGGTGGTAAGTATCATATCACCATAAAAAAAATCTTCTTGATCACAAATGGCCCTTCATACGTGGGAGTTTATTTCCCCTGGGATCACCTTGTGGTAGGATGATGCGCTTTATTACCAAATCACCAGCCTGATACACTTGATGCCTGACTTTCTTGTTAAAGGCCTTGATCATGCGCTTTTGATACACGTGACCATGACAAACAACCGCAAGCCTTTTTTCATCAATCAAATTTATTTGGTCGAGTCTAGTCTGAATCCACTCGTCTTCATCTAAACTTGCGTCTTTCATAATCCTTAGAGAAGGAATCTGGACTGTGACAGGTAAGATAGTCTCCATATTGTAGACTAGAGAGAACGAGGTTTCCCCAGTTGATGTACATATTGAAGTGAAATAAAAATGAAGAGCAAATGGTAACATCTCATGCCAATCTTTGTATGTCACCATCATCTTCTACAAGATCTACTTGAAATTCTTGTTGGCGGCTTCCACTACGCCATTCATCTTTGGTCGATATGGAGAATAATTGTGGTGATTAATTATGAATTGCATGCAGAGTTCCGTGATCATAGTATTGTTAAGATTAGTATCGTTTTCCGTGATGATCCTCTAGGGTATGCCATACCAACAGATAAGGTTATACTTAATGAGCCGAGCAACATCATTCTTGGTAACAGAGGCAAGCAAGGTTGCTTCTACCCACTTCGTGAAATAATCAATAGAGACCAAGATGAAATGATGCCCATTAGAAGCGGTAAGCTTAATCTCTCCAATCATATCAATGTCCCACATTGCAAACGACCAAGGAGTGGTCAAGACATTCAAAGGAAGCGAATGCACATGTACTTTGTGAGTATAAATCTGGCATTTGTGGCAAGTTCTGGAATAACGTTGGCAATCAGTTTCCATGGTAGACCAATAATAACCCGCTCTTAGTATTTTCTTAGCCATCGTATGCCCACTGGAGTGAGTACCAAAGACTCCTTCATGCATATCTTCCATAATCTTCTCAGCTTCCTTTTTGTCTACACAACAGAGCAAGGTCGAATCATGATTGCGCTTGTACAAACTTTCGATACTCAACAAGAGCTTGGCAGAGAACCTCCTTAGGAATTTCTTATCATTAATAGATGCCCCTTCAGGATGCTCTTGAGTCTCGCGGTATCTCTTTACTTTGTGGTACCAAGACTTTTCCTCTACTCCATCATTATCAAGCTCGTAGCAATGTGCAAGCTCGTTTAGTCTCTCAATAGTAATCTGAGGAGCTTCATTATCCCATATGACTTTGAACATAGATTACATGGTAGCTAATGCGTCTGCCAATTGATTATCTTCTCGTGGAATGTGTTTAAAAGTGATTTCTTTGAAGTACGAAATTAATGTCAACGCATGCTCTCAGTAAGGAACGAGATTTGGATTCTTTGTATCCCATTCTCCCTTAATGTGATTGATTACTAGGGTTGAGTCCCCATATACGTTCAAGAATTTAATTCTCATATCGATAGAAGCCTTGATACCCATGATGCACGCTTTGTACTCTGCCATGTTGTTGGTACAATCAAAACATAATTTGGCGGTGAAGGGCATATGGAAACCCTTAGGAGAGACAATTACAACACCAATTCCATTACCAAGCGCGTTGGAAGCTCCATAAAAAACTATGGTTCATCAGAATCCCAACTCAGGTCCTTCATACGGTCCAGGTTCTTCATAATCTGTAACTAGCATAATATTCTCATTCGGGAACTCAAAATTCATAGACTGATTATCATCTACCACTTTATGAGCCAAATGATATGCCAATACACTTCCTTTGATTGCCTTGTGAGTAGTACACTGAATGTCATATTCTGTCAAGAACATTTTCCATCTTTCCATTCTTCCAGAGAGAGCAGGTTTCTCGAATATGTATTTTATTGGATTCATCTTAGAGATAAACAAAGTAGTATGAGTCAACATATACTATCTTAGTCGGCGAGCAGCCCATGCCAAAGTGTAACAAATTTTCTTGAGCAATGAGTATCTTGTTTCACAGTCGATAAAATATTTGCTAAGGTAGTACATTGCATGCTCTTCTCGACCATACTTGTCATGCTTCCCCAACACATACCCATTGAGTTCTCTAATACTATCAGTTACATGATTAGACGTCTTCCTTCAACCGGTGGCATTAGAATCAGAGGTTCCTAGAGATACTCCTTAATTTTGTCGAAGGTTATCTGAAAATCATCGTTCCACTTTAATATTTTATCTTTCTTTAGTAACTTGAAGATTGGCTCACATGTAGCAGTCAAATGGGAAATAAATATGGAAATGTAGTTCAATCAGAAACCTCTGATTTCCTTTTTAGTACGGGGAGCTGGCATCTCTTGAATGGCTTTAACCTTGGCAGGATCAATTTTAATACCTTTACCACCGACGACGAAACCTAGGAGTTCATTGGATCTTACCCTAAAGGTGCACTTGTTTGGATTCAACCTCAACTTGTATTTCTTTAATCTCTCGAACAACTTGTGTAGTTGATTGAGATGTTCTTCTTTAGTCTGAGACCTGGCTATCATGTCATTAACATAAACCTCTATCTCATGATGCATCATATCATGGAACAAAGCTATCATAGCACGTTGGTATATTGCACCAGCGTTCTTCAAACCAAAAGGCATAAATTTGTAACATAAAGTGCCCCACTATGTGACAAAAGTAGTCTTCTCCATGTCTTCAGGTGCCATCTTGATTTGATTATAACCGGAGAAACCATCCATGAAGGAAAATACTTTGTGATGAGCGGTGTTGTCAACCAGAACATCAACATGTGAAATCAGGAAGTCATCTTTGGGGCTTGCCCTACTCAAGTCCTTGTAGTCTATACACATACGCACCTTACCATCCTTATTAGGTGCCGACACCACATTTGAAACCCACTTAGGATAGGATGTAACAGCTAAGAAACCTGCATTAAACTGTTTCATAACCTCAACTTTGATTTTTACAGACATCTCAGGAAGCATACGATGAACCTTCTGCTTTATAGGAGGACAACCTTCCTTCACCGGTAGATGGTGAACCACAATTTCAGTATCAAGCCCTAGCATGTATTCGTTCGACCAAGCAAAGATCTCAACATAGTCACACAACATCTAGATTAATCTCTTTTTGACACTGTCTTCTAGGTTGGCACCTATCTTGATTTCTTTCTTGTCTTCTTCAGTACCCAAGTTCATAACCTCGATTAGCTCTTCATGCGGTCGTGTGGCTCTTTATTCTTAAATTAACAACTTATAAAGCTCTCCAAGTATTTCACAATCTTCCTCACCTTCTTTCTCGGCTTGGTAAATCAGATTTTCGAAGTCATAACTAGCAATAGCATAATTGTTATCAATGAGATCTAGGGGGGATATGGATCTACAATTTGTTGTATGGTTGTGTGTAAGAACACATAGCTATTTTGAAAGCAAAATAAAGTAAAATAAAGACAAAGAGCACAAACTTTGAATGCAAACGTCCAATTATTATTAAATGAAAACATGTTGATGAATAATGACAACCCTAACAAATGGACCATTGTGCCCCAACTAAGGAACAAGGCTTAAAGTTTATTGTTTAAATTACATAACCAAAAATACTTGAAAGTAAGAAAACAAAAAATACAATTTACTCATGACTAAAGGAGATTGGTATAAAGTCTTCAGTCTTCCAATTATTGAGCCAACTGCCAGTAGTAGGGAAGATCCATTTGTCTATGTCGCAGTCGCAATCAATGTCTTCCACGACAGAAACATCATCAATAGCATTAACGCCATTGTCATGATTAGGCATGGGTGCAATAATCATATTAGGAGTCTCAGGAGGATCAAATTCAATTTCCCCAGCGTCAATCATGTCTTGGATTTTATTCTTCAGATCCCAACAGTTGCTTGTGTCATGCCTGGGACTGTCGGAGTGATATGCACACCTTGCATTGGGATTGTAGCGGGGAGAGAAAGTGTTGGGATTCTGAGGTGGTTCTCTCAATGTAATCAACCATGCCTTCAACATGTGTTGAAATGCTTGAGCCAATGACATGTTGATTTTTATGAACTATCCCCTGGGTGCATCTTGCCTATGCTGATTATTCAGTTGTTGTTGCACTAGCGCATGATTAGAGATTAGTATTGCCCCCATAAATTGGTTGCAGTCACTATTATTACGACCCTTCTGGATGTACATAACATTGGATTCTCTCTTACCATTATAAGCCTTCTTCACAATATTTGAAGATGTGGCCACCTGGATTTTACCGCTTCTGATTCCATTCTCAATATGTTCCCCTGTCAATATTAATTTAGTGAAACTAGCCGAAGAACTTCCAAGTAGGTGATTATAGAAAGGACCTGTAAGTGTACTCATGAACATGTCAACTAACTCTCTATCAGCCAAAAGAGGTTAAACTATGCCCGCAAGATCTCTCCATTTCTATGCGTACTCTTTGAAACCTTCCTATGAACCCATGGACATACTCTGTAGTTGCACGCAAGTTGTCGCTAAATCAGAATTATATTGATACTGTTTGTAGAAAGCTACAGCCAAATCTTCCCAAGTGAGAATATTGTCACCTTTAAGTTGATAATACCATTCCAGTTGTGTTCCAGATAGACTCTCTTGAAAGAATGTAGCCACAACTTCTTATCAGTAGCGTGTGGTTGAATTTTCTGAACATATGACCTCAAGTGCAGCTTAGGGAAGGAAACGCCATCATACTTAGAAAAGATATGAGTTTTGAATTTAGGAGGAATGACAACTCCTGAAACCAGACCCAAGTCATCAAAGTTCAATCCAGGCACCTTCTGGATTTCCATAGCTCTCAGACGCTCTTCCAGAAACTTATACTTCTCATCAGCAGGGGGATATTTCTTATCTAAATAATCATCTTCCTCTTCATCAGAAAATTTGTCAGAACCGGGATTGTTTCTTTCAGTTTTCACACTCTTACTATCTTCATCCTGTTTGTCATCTTCATCTGATGGGATATTAAGATCTCAAGATTTCTTGACTAGTCCTCTAAACCTTCTCCCCGTGTTGAGGATACCGATTGGTTTGTTTGTCTTCCCATTGGTGACAAGTGCCTTCAATTCTTCCTGCCCCTTGGCTAAGTTCAAGAACATTTGTTGGAATTAGGTATTCTAAGCTTGGAGATTTTTGACTGTCTGTTCAAGAGCCATTTTTGCTGAAATAAACAGCAAAAAGATGAGAAAACCTGTCTTGAGATCACCTTTTATGTAATGATATGCATGACATGTAGATGCATATGCAATGTTTTCCAGGATCTCGCGGGATTAAAAATTTGAAATATCAGAAACTAAGTCTGGTTGCAGCTTTGTCTGAAGAACTTTGAGTCTTCATCTTTGAACGTCTTTCCATAAGAATCAATCTCACCATATCAAGTGGGTCCTAGCCTCTGACTCAAGAGAATTTACTTTGATCTTGACGATATCTGGCTACAGGAAAATGAATCCTCTTCCCCCTTGCTAGAAATATGGCTTATGATAATCATGAACTAAAGATTCATAAGATCCTTGAAATAGTTAGTAAAATGTTATGATGATATGATGTCATGTTTAAATAAGCAAACACAAACAAGTCCCACAAGAGCCATAGGTTTAAAGGCTTCATGAAGTCCAAAGGTAAGTAAAGTACCCTTCCCCATTTAAAGTTAAGTTGGTTCAACCTGTCCTACAATAGTAACCAGGTTCTAGGAATCTCATATCAACGATCTTTCTCACAAGCTTTATTTTAGAACAACAATTGGCTTTCCACCAAAACATCTCGGGAGTCGAATCTCAATGAGTGTAGCATCGAGTATCAACCAATCTTGGACTACACCAAATCCGACCATCTCACTACCTTCTAATGGCCAAGATGGGTCAATTAAGGTTCTAAAAGTAAGTTAGTGCTAATGACACCACACGGAAGCCTAATGTTATCCTTGACAGAATCAAGGAACATTAGTACAAACCAAAGTGTCGCACTAACCGTAGCCATCATTTCAACCATATTGGTTTACGCCGTACAATTTTCATGATCTATTGCTACTTACCTAAGGAATCCCTAGATCTGGGTGTAGGATCTTACAAGCAATAATAAACCCAAGCAACCCTTAAATTTAAAGCAAACAAAGAAAGCAGGTAAAGTGATCTAACCCTAAGGTAACCCCTCTTTTTTTAATTTATTCCCCAACAGAGTCACCAGTTCTATAATACAGTGGGAGAACTGACTTTTTTGGTTTTTATCTAAATATGCCGATAACAAGAGTCGCCACCGAATTTTCTTTTATCCAATATTTAGGAAAGGTGAAAAGAACAGGAAAGACCTTTGGTAGACTTTGAGTTCGGCTGGTAAGTTATGAAAAGGGAAGGTGTTAGCACCCATTTCATCCGTAGTTATCTACGAGCTCTTAATTGCTTAGCTCACTTTGAAAATTTGCTTTGCGTGTGTGATTTGAAAATATATTTGAAAAGCCAAAGTACGACCAACTTTGTAAGGATTCTTGTATCAGTCCTCAAGAATGCATACAAAGTGTTTGAAAATATTTTGTTTGAAAAGTGTGATGTGAAAAAATGTTTATTTTAGAAAAGAGTTATGAGTAAGCGATTAAGATTTCCTTACCCACTAAAGGTCGTTCTTATTCTTTTCCTTCTCTTTTAGAGATAATGTTATCCATACCATTAGTTGGTAGGTAGCCCCATCTATTGTATGTGAAGGGACAGGCATATGGTCATCGAATGGCCATTAAAGGCAACATGTAGGAATACTTTAGCAATTTGTATCGGAGGGACTAGATCATTTTCGTAGGCAACTTCTAAGGGTCATCGAGGGACTATGATCTTTATTCGTAAGGGTCTTTTGCTAAAGTATCCCTACTTTCGAGGGACATGACCATTAATCGTAAGGCAACAAGAGAGGATATCCTAGAGGTGCAAGTGTGTGAGGTGTTTTGATTCAGTTATATTATATTGAGATTAGGGTTTTTCTATGTTTAATTATTAATCTTACCATACAATCCTAATTACTAGCAGTTATAAACATACAAAAAATAAAGTGCATAAAATAAAATTCCTACGCTATTACAGGGCTTTGGGGCAGTTACATAATATAAAAGTGCGAGAAATAAACCTATAACTATTATAACCTTGGAGCAGAAACAAAATTAGAAAAAAAGTGAGAAAATAAACCTAAGCTATTACAATAGAATAGTGCGACCTATACATTTTTATCTAAGAATTTAAATAGAAAAATAAAAAATGTTTTGAAAAAAGAAGAGAAATATTTTAGTGTTTGAGAAAATAATTTTAAGTGATAAAAGTAATTAATAAAACCTAAATCTCTAATTAATTTTAATATTAAAAAAAGTTTAATTAACTTAATTAATTAATTAGTAAAAATAAAAGACAAAATTTAATTATTAAATGAAAATCCTAATCCTAGTTTATTAGTATTAAAAAAATTAATTAGCTTAATTATTTGTTTAAAAAAAAGTAATTAGTGTTAATTTTGATTAGGGTTAATTCAAGAAAAGGAAAATAAGTTAGAAAGGAAAATAGGGTAAAAAATGTATGGGGTGGGTGTTGAATCCACGACCCCAAGGTTCACAGCCTGCACTCCTTACCACTGCGTCAGCGCTGTTGGTGTTAATAAACAAAACATGTTTATTATATTTTGAAAACCCATACGCTAATATGGGAAATCATAAAAAAATGCAGAACGCAGAGAATCGAACCCACGAAGCCCCTTCGTTCATCATGTGCGCCTTCCACCAACTGAGCCATGTTTCTAATCTATTAACATAACAAAACAATAACAATATATAAAAAGACAAAACCAATGCACCGGCGAAGCGCCAGAGCCCTAGCTACGGTCGTCTTCTCCGGCTAGGCGTTTTCCTTCACCTGCAAAATTAGCGCATGTTAGAGATCAAGAAGGGCCATATCCCCCTAAATCGACCCTTGGGAATCCAACGACGGTGTTATATTTAGCTAATTCGATATGTACAAGGAGATATGCTGAAAATAATGCAAATCGGTTCAATAATGACAATGGAGTGTTTTGGCATTATGGGACTTATGCAAGGGGTCAAACCTGTATTAATTCATCTCAGGAACATGTTAGAATCACTAGTTTCAATCAAAACATCATGAATATCAAAAACAAATTTCAAAGAATATGTGAAAACGATAATGCATGGATGCGTGTTTCAGGCACGTTTGATCATCAAGAGTGATCCATACTTACTCTATAATACCTCAGGAATTGATCGGGATCATTGAATGGATTTGAGGATGCTTGTAAATAGGGTTTCAATTTCCACCTTCTTCTTGAAATTTTTTGGACACAAACCCATGTTTCTTGCATCCTTTTTTTGTGTCTCCCTTGGTCTGAATATGATGGATATATATAGATAAAGAGATTAGGTCAGAAACATGGGATTGGACTTTAGGCAAAACATGTCTTTGATTTGTTTTGGAAATAGATTGAAAAGTGACAAAACTATGGAGATTTGGTTGAGAAATAAGTATACACGGATTTTGCTTGTCTTTGGGCCTCCAAAATAATCAATTCTCAAGCCTTTTATGCCTTACATATTTATCTAATATTTATTTGATTTAATTTTGAATTTAAATGAATAAAAATCGAAATAAATAAAATAAAACTTAGAATAATGCATGCATGGATTTAGAGGTCCTCTAAGGTGTCATGAATGTAACACCCCAATTCTACCCCTCTTAATTAATAATAAAATCTGGGTTTCAAAGTTTCATCCAAATATAAATTGAGGTATCACATATTTGTGTTTTTCATAACTTTGCACTATAATTCACATCACAAAATCAAAAGTCGGATATACCGATTCATAACATAAATCATCATATAAACATATGACTAATCACAACACAGCGGATGTGTTCACAAAATGTACATATCATTATGTTATTATCAATACATAAAGTCATAAGATAGTATACATAAACTATCCTATCAAAATAATAACATCGCCCAAATTCTGAGTGTTACTACTATCAGAGCAGAGCGACTCAAAATAAAGAGACTCGAGCTAATCTTCATCATCCTCGCAGATCACCTGCACGTTACCAATATAAAGACAACGGCGAAACAAGTAAAGGGTGAGATACTCCAAAACATATAATTAAAGGCATGATAAAATATATAAATAGTTTTGGAATCATAAATGATATCGGATTAATAAGTGTATGTCGACACATATCCAAATCTCACACACTTTAGGTCATCATTTAGTGTATAAAATCAACACTTTAATTTCGTCACGTAATCATCATAATCATACCAAAACAAGACATAAACTTCATCGCCATAAACTCATATCGTCGCTTTACCGTCATGTTATATTCATCACTTACTCATCATGAAATTATCGCATCATATTCACTTTATGTTCAACACAAAAATCATCACAAAACAAAGTATCATATATCATCGCAATTCATCATAAGCCATGAAATAAAACTCAACGCCAAAAGACTCAAAAATAAACATAACCGACTCCATGAGACACGACTATGTTATGCATATGGTACCCGTCGCTTTGTCCATAATTAGGGACATTCGGCATAAAAGCCCATCGTCACTTTGGCATAAAAACCCTCGTCGCTTGGCATAAAAGCCCTCGTCGCCAATGCAATGTATGTGACTCGACAACACGACATCACAAACACGACACAAAAAAACATCATCATCGCATGTCGCCATATTTATCCACATCAAGATAAACATATCATCGCATCGCATATCATCAAGTATTCATTATAAATAAACCGTCGCAAACATCATATTTAATCACACCACATCATTATCAAATGATTCACTAAATTTCAAACACGGAAAAATAGTCAAACATTAATAATCGTCACGAAAGTCATTCATAATAATCGGCACCAATCATAATCATTAACATCACAATCGGATTGTCCATACGCGACTTAAACCGACTAAAACGCAACCCATTTCAAATTAACTGTAAATTGACTTATTTCGGGTCGCTCCGTTAAAAACTTGTAATCTCGAAAAACTAACCTCACCACGATGTTCTACACGTCAAACTTAGCTAGCACGTCAATTTTCGTTCAATTCGGAGCAACTTGCTCCGTCGCCGAAATTGCTAAAATCGGGAAATCGGAACATAATCGAGTTCCAAATTAAATAGGCTAACTTATGTCATATTTTTATTTAATTAATATAAATATTTAATATATTAAATTAAGAAAAGAAAAACAAAACATAAATTAATTAATTTCTAAACTTACTTTCAATTTCTACTGCAAGTTCTGCTATACTGCATAATTTTCTAACTTCATCAATTTAATATACTTAGCATAGTTCTTTAGCAATTTAACGTACTGCTAGATCTTCTATACTGCAAGTTTTTTTTCTTCTAAACTTAACATAATAATTATACTGCAAGTTTACTTTTAGTTTTTTCTAAACTATACATAAACTAAACTATACTGCTAGTTTATTATACTGCTATTACATTTTGTTTTATAAACTAAACTTAATTAATATAATTTAGTTTTCCTAATTTAATTTCTATTAACATAAAAATAATCCCACAACACTAACACCTAAATTAAATCTCCTAATTTATCTCAATAAATCTCAAGAACCCTAACATCAATTTTATCCCAAATCAAAATATATCAAATCAAACCCTAACTATAAGCATTAGAAAATCAAGCCCTTTACCTTAGATTCTTGAAATGATTCTTGATGATTTCAACCAACCCAAAACCCAAGCTAGCTCTTGTGTTCTTGTTTCCTCTTCTCTTCTAAGACCTCTTTCTCTCTCTCTCTCTCTCTCTCTCTCTCTCTCTCTCTCTCTCTCTCTCTCTCTCTCTCTCTCTCTCTCTCTCTCTCTCTCTCTCTCTCTCTCTCTCTCTCTCTCTCTCTCTCTCTCTCTCTCTCTCTCTCTCTGTGTGTGTGTGTGTGTTATAATGTTATGACATAAAACAAGGTGTTTGGTTGGTTTTGATTCAAGACAAAAGCTAGGCAAAGTTACTAAAAAGCCCCTCATCAAATATACTACTTCATAACACCAAATTATATCAAATAATATTATTAACCCAAATAATTAAAATAACTCCAAATAATTAAATATCGGTCCGAATAATATTTTACCGAACCGAACAAAATAATTACCAGTCCCTCAAAATCAATACCGGACCGAATAAAATAATTACCGGCCCCTCAAAATAAATACCAGACCAAATAAAATAATTACCGGTCCCTCAAAATAAATACCGAACCGAATAAAATAATTACCGATCCCTCAAAATAAATACCAGACCGAATAAAATAATTACCGGTCCGAATAAAACATCGCCGAATATATTAACAGATATACCCGTTAATTTAAATATTCTCGTCGCAAAAATAAACGTCAAACGGTAATTCAAAAATATTAATATAATATAATATTAAATAAAACGGGGCGTTACAATGAACATGTTTAGACCTTAAAAGATAGGCCCATTAGCCCAAAAGTCAAGTTTGCTTCAAATTAAATTTCATGCATTTTCTCAAAATTGCCCAACTTGCACAAATCATATCTCACTCAATTTTCATTATATAAAGGTGATCTTTGACTTTTTGGAAACCTCAAGATGTCCCTTACAATATCCTTGCTGGTCATTTTCTCATTTGATGATTTTAACTTGATGTAAATTGCTTAGACAAAAAGTGTCTTTTTGTTGACTTTTAAAATGACCTGTAATGTTTTGGCTCATATCTCTCAAATAAAGCATTTTTGGCCTTGAGCTTAAAGATACAAAGTTATAGAGAATTGAATTTCCATAAAAATGGGATTTGGTTGAGAATTTTCTGATGAAGTATGTGAAAGTTATGCTCGGTCAAAGTTCAGTTGACTTCTCCTAAAGAAAACCCTAATTTAGTAACTTTTGACTTTTGATGAATCTTGAGGTTTCTTGATGAATCATGATCAACCCTTGATCAAATGATGAATTTAAGTTCAAAATCTTGATGTTGACCAAAAATCTTAAAGTTTGACTGTAAATTGGTCAAAGTTGACTTTTTGCCCAGTACAGTTAATTTTCAATCATTTGACTATTTAACTGAGCAAACTTGTACAGGAAGGCTTGAAACTTGGCATGAGGATACCTTGAAGCATATGAGAAACCATGAAGTCCACTTGAAGCATTAGAAGTCCAATTTTCTTTGATAAAAGCAAAACTCTAATTGTAGGCCACTGCTTAGGAGGAGGATTCATCTGATCATTTCTTGGGTAGTCTTGAGTGTTTGAATCCCTTAGGAGCATGAGGAGATATCTTAAATAAATTTGTATTTAAAATGAGAGAGCAAATTTTTGGGTACAACACTTGATTTTGTCGAAAAAGAAGTCTCTACTGATCATGGTTCTTCTATTTTCTACATCATACAAGTTGTAACCACTGGTAGAGTGATACCCTACAATAATCATATGCTCTCCCTTGTCATCTAGCTTCATTCTAAGTTAATCTGGCACATGTCAATATGCCACCTATTTAAACACTCTCTAGTGACTCATGTTTGGTTTCAATCTGGACCAAGCTTCTTTTAGTGTGATATTTTCCATCTTGGTTGGATACCTATTTAACAAATATGTAGCAGTGGACACTAATTTTCTCCCCAAAACTCTTTTGGCAAGTTCTTCTCTTTCCACATTCTTCTCGCCATGTTCAAAATCAATCGATTCTTCCTTTTGGAAACACCATTTTGTTGTTTTGTATAAGGAGGTACTACCTGATGTACTATTCCCTCTTGATTACAAAACCTCCCAAAATCATTTGATACATATTCGCCTCTATAATACGGTGGCAGAACCGACTGTCATACTGGTTTTTCATTTTGTATTCGTAAATGTTGCCTTAAGCAAGAGTCGCCACCGACTTTTTTTTATCTAACAAAGGAAAGGGTGAAAAGAACAGAAAAAGGCCTTTCGAGATTATTTATGAGTAAGGGGGTAGATTATTTAAAAGGGAGGTGTTAGCATCCTTTCCATCTGTAGTTATCTATGAGCTCTTAGATGCTAGCTCATTTGAAAATAACTCGTGTTTGTGTGTTTGAAAAAGTATCTTGAAAAGACGCCTTAGTGTGGAGAACTTTGTAATGTTTCTCGTGTCGTGGATAACATATACAAAGTGTCTTTGAAAATATTTTTGGAAAGGAGTGTATGTGTGGAAAAAAAATTTATTTGAGAAAGTATCTAAGAACTATCTACCTACTCGAAAGGGTTTGTTCTTTTCCTCTTTTCCTTTAGATATTGTAATCCTACTATTAATGAGTAGGTAGCCGCATCGTTGGATGTTTGAGGGACAATCGAAGGGGCATCGTACAGTCACAAAGGAAATTGGGCAAGATACTTTAGTAACTACCCTAGGGTTTTAAGATCATACCGAGGCAACATCGACATGATCATTTTTGTGATCTTTAAACCGGAGGGTAGCCACTAAAATCTCTCATGTTTCGAGAGTTGTGACTGTTTTATTCTGAAGGCAACCAAAGTGGGGGTACCCTAGAGGTGCGCATGCGCGACTGCATTGTGTTTTAGTTATTTATCTTTGCATTAGGTTTGCTAACGTTTTGTTTTTAATTCTTGTCATGCAATTCTATTAGGCATACATCTAACAGTTAATATATATACATGAATTTAAAGTGTGGAATTTAAAACCTAACTATTACATGGCTTCGGGGAGGGGGAACTTACAAATCCAAAAACGGGGAAACAAAAAGTAAAAAGAAACCTAATTAATCTATTACAACCCATGGGCAGATACAATAATAATAAAAATGCGAAATTTAAAATAAGCGAGAGAATATGGAAAAGGAGGTAAAACCCTAAAACTTCTACACACTTGGAATATTTTTGTTGTTTTTGCTTATTTGGGAAAATATTAAATTAAATTAAATCTAACCTCAATTAATAAAAATAAAAAAAGGAAAATAAAATTATTAATTAAAATTAATTCTAAACAAATCTAATATTTTTGGCATTTTTGCTTTAGGAAATATTGAAATTTTAATCTAATTCTAATTGGTTTTAACTAATGAAATAAAGTAAAAAATAACTAACTAAATTAATTTATGAAAATTAAATTAAATAAAAAAACCCAATTCTATGTTTTTATGTTTTTTTCTGATTTTATAGCCATAATTAAAAATGATATTGAAAATAATATGAAACAAATAAATAATAAACTAAAAATTAAAAAAATATGGGCCTGGTGTTCAAAGTGAAATGTCGGGAGGGGGGGGGGGATTGTAATTCGTTAGGCCCAACAAGTGGAAACCCAGGGTCCTGCGTGTTTCAGTGCTGCAAGCTCTTTGAGGGTCTAGCATGGATGCTTCACTCTAAGGCGCTAGATCTGCTGCTTTGATGGATCCAAAGATGATGAAGTGATAAAACATGGTATACTCCTTTTGCCTTAGCGCACTAGATCTGCAAGTGAAGTTTTGAAAAATAATATGGCAAGAGGCATGGATTGAACCCTGCCCTTGCACACACGCGACACCTTAACACATACACACTCAACTGTTGGGATGACTTTACATCCGAAAGTGTAAATACAATGATAAATATATAACACAAATCCAGGTCTGATGCTGACTGTACCTGTGATACGGTGGGAGAGATGACTTGGGATGTTTTGCGTTTGATCGTAATTGTTGCGGTTAGCAAGAGTCGCCATCAACTTTTATTTTATCCAAATAAAGGAAAGGTTGAAAAGAACATGAAAGACCTTTGAGATTATTGAGTTCGGGGGGTAGATTATGAAAGAGAAGGTATTAGCACCCTTTTCATCCATAGTTATCTATGGGCTCTTAGTTGCTTGCTAGATCAACTTGCTTTGTTTGAAAATGTGCTTTGTGGTGGTTTTTGAAAGTATTTTTGAAAAGGCGCCTTCGTTTAGGCAAACTTTGTAATGGTTTTCGTCTTATAAGAACGTATACAACGTGTTGAACTTTTGAAAATATTTCATGTTTTGAAAGTGTTTGGTGTGTTTTTGCAAGGATGTTTGTTTTGAAAGTGAGCAAGCAACTATGAACATTTCTACCTACTCAAAAGTCTTTTTGTTCATTTCTCTCTTCCTTTGATATTGCTATCTTACCATTAATTGGTAAGAAGCCTTATCTTTGGATGTAAAGGGACGGGCGTGGGTCATCGTATAGTCATGATAGCAATGTTGTGAGATTTCTTAGCATTTATCTTGAGGGACTAAGATCATTTGAAAGGCAACATTCATTGCGTCATCGAGGGACTATGATCTTGTATTTTTGATTGTTTTGCTAAGACATCCCACATGTATAACATGACCATTTTTTAGGCAACAAGTGGAAGTAACCCTAGGGGTGCATGTGTGAATAGTGTGTTTGATTTGCATGCACTTAGTCTTTGATTAAAGAATGTCTACTTGTTTATTTTATCTTCCCATACAAATCCTACTTTACTAGCATTTATATGAAAGCGATAAATTGCGGAAGGTAAATATTCTACGCTATTACAAACATTAGGGGGATGGGGTATACAAATTTACAAATAGGGATTGCAAAAAATTAAAGTCCTAATTATCTATTACAACCATATTGAAATAATATACAAGAAATGTAAAAAATGGACTTATTTTGTTTTTGTTAAGAGAAGAAATGAATTGGCTTAAGAAAATATTTTTTAGTCTTTTTTGTTTCAAAAGAAATAAAAATAAAGTATGTAAATATAAAAATATTTTTGGTGTTTTTGATTATTAAAAATGAAATGATGATAAAGATAATAAGAGGAAAATGGGTCAGAATTAGCGCGCTGCTGAAATAGGAGAGACCAGAAGTTTTGACTTTGGTGTGCTGCAAGTTAGAAAGAAACTGTTAGCAGAAAAGGGGAAGGTCAGAAGTTCTGGGTCTGCTGGGAACAAAGGAGATTCTAGAAGTTCTGATGCAACTGGAAGCCTAGAAGTACTAATGTTACTGGGAGGTCAGAAGTTTCTGGTTCTTGAGAGAATTTGGAAATTCTGGATGTTGAAGGAGTTTGGAAGTTCTGATGTAGCTGGAAACCTAGAAGTTCTAGTGTTCACTGGCAAACTAGAAGTTTTGATAACGGGTATGTGAGATGTCAATGCTGTTGGATGGGAATGTCTAGAAGTTATGATCCAGAATGGGGTAAAAATTCCATGGGATAAACATAAAAAGGGTTATTCCGGGGCTAGAACTCAGGACCCTTAACACTAATGTCTTATGCGCATGCTCTCTACCATTGGGGTGGATATACATATGGTATTAGAAGCAAAAACATAAACATATAACAAAAAGAAGTTCTGATGATGAGCTTCATCTCATTCTCCATGCCAACCAGATCATCTGCAACTTAGTTATTCCGCAACAAAAATGAAGAATACAAACATAACAACTATGGCAGGTTTCATCATGGTTTCAGAAACATAAAATATTAGGACTGTAAATCGGAAGCAATCATGAATTTTGCTAATCCTAAGTATGAGTCCTAATTTCCTCAAGAAATTCTGAACTAAAATTCTCTCTACTTAGGAAAAAAGAAATACATGGATTCTATGAATATGTACAGAATCAAAGTCAAGATGTCTACATTATATTTTTGAACATGCAAGCTTATCAATGTCTAAGTACTGAGGTAAAAGTCAGAAGAAACTTACCTTACAGTTGGAAATTGTTTTGTGAGCTAGAACCTGGTTCTGACTGTTGTGATGTTCTGGTCAGCTTCCTTTAATTCTCATAAATCTAGAACAACCCTAAACTATGGATGGCTGGAAAATTTTGGAGAAGCCAAGAAGCAATGTTCTGTTTGTTTGAGATGCAGATTGATGAAGACTGTGTTATAGTCTGAAAACAAAAGTTAGGATGGCTTCTAAATGTATATCAGCAGCTATGTGGGTGATTTGGTTGGGAAATGTACAGGGAAGATTAGAGCTTGGATGCGAAAATCCAGAAATTAATAGGTTTTTGTATTTATGTTTTTAGTTTCAAGTTCTTTGAAATTTCAGCAAGGTTTCAAGGCTAAATTTAAAATTCTCCACCTCTTTACAGTTGCAAATGAAGTTCAATTTATAGGCAAGGATTTAGTAGCTTGGAGAAGTTAAAAGTACAACCATCATATGCTATGGCGCTGACTTGTTCTTGAAGCAAGTTCAAACAAGTATGGTTTAAGGCATAAAGTAGGGTGGTTAGCAGCTTTTAGTCGTGCCTAATATGAATTTGTAAGCATGAATTATAGAAAAGTACCCTCAGAAGCAAAAGTGAAGCACGGGCCCAACATAAACTTTGTACAAAATTTTGCTTTTCAAGGAAAGCAATGATACTTCTATGTCACACGTGGGGAAATCCTTTGGATAAAGACTCAAAAGTGGGTGTGAGCATTAAATGATGATGAGATTTATTAAACCAGAAATCCTGCAATATGAGATTATGTATCATAGATATTTCTGGATCAGAAGTTCAGCATCAACGTAACTTAGAACAAATATCCAACTTCTGATCTTTGACTCTCCCTGTTCCAGCATGTTCTGAAGGGGTTCTCTGATTTTCCAAAAAGCTTGTAACACGCTTTGTAGACCCTCTTTGAATTACTCTTGCAAATTCTGATTGAACCTGCGTGAAAACTGACCCAGAAGTTCTAACCAAATTCTATCTTGGAAATGCCCAAAATTTACTGAGTACTGAAATTTCATGGACGTGTCTTTGAGGATTTATAACTTGAAATCCCAATATTTCTAGGAGAACTTCTATTCTGCAATGTTTTATATCTCATTGAAATCTACAACTCTTGTGTCAGGAGTTCTTCCAGAATCAGCTTGCATCATGGTGAAAATCTGGCCAGAAGTTCTGAACATATCATATTTCCTAAACACTTAGAAAAATTTCTAAGTATATAGAATTTTGACTTTTCTAAAGTAATTTTGACTTTTGATTTTCTTGATGAAACAAAATTCATATTCCAACATGTCTTGATGAAATATGATTTTTGAAACTTGATTTTGATCCAAAAGACAAAGCTTGACTTTTCAGTGTACTATTGACCATTTTGCCCTTGTGCCAATTCCAAGCCTAAATTGATGTATCAGTGCTGCAAACTTGATGTCAGAGGAGATTTTATGGGGGAATCCTTGAGAAATGAGAGGGTAAATTTTGGGGCACAACAGCTGCCCCTGTTCAATCTTCTTAAACCTGGGGAGTTAGATTGGCGAGTCTGCCATTCGTGACTTAAAGGGGGAAGATGATTGAACACTAGAGTGCCCAGAAATTTACACTCGATGATGTTTCAGTTGACTGTATAGTTAATGGGCTTAGAGATGCCATTCAGAGTGACTGGGGAAAGTATCAGGATAAATATTTTGGTTGATTTAAACTAGAGTGGTAGATGTCTTTGTCTTTCGACTTTTTCCTGCAAGGAAAAAGATTAGTTGTATGTAGATGTTTGCAAGGTGTAATGATATTCTCAACATAAATGAGATTATGTTGTGTGTATTTGTCATGTATGCGTTATGATTTATGAATGTGATGTGTTACTTGCAGTGTGTCTTTATCTAGGAACATAAATCCTTGACAACATGCTGATGAGCCTTGGGAAATGAGCTCTTAGACTACTGCTGAGGATGAAGAGTATGTTCCTCTTGTTTTAGGATGTTTCTGCTGGGAATTCCTGTTCCTTTGTTTGAGGAGAAACTCCATTGGGGAACACTGGCTTGTTTAAGAAGACTCTTTGGAGAGTGTTGATCTCTGCTCGGGAAAAGAGTTCAATGCTCTACTGGAGAATTATTCCCGACTGGAGAGCATCGAAAACTGGCTGTTATCTGGTCAAAATCCAGGCTTGGCAGCAATTTGTTGGGGATAATGAAGTTGACTGCTATCTGGTCATATTCCAGGATTCGCAGTGGCTTGCAGGGTGTTGTACCCCAAAAATTTCCCTCTCATACTTCTCAAAATATTGCAAGAAAAATCTCCAAGTGGCTCAAGGTTGCTCAAGAGTTGGACATACAAGCTATCTCCTAAGACAGTCAACCCCAAATTAGGGTTTTGTGTTACATCAAGATATTTGAGTCCAAATGACCTCAAGTGCTCCTCAATGTCCTAATATGTTCTCAAGATTATCCATGTCAAATTTCAAGCCTTGCAGAGGAAGTTTGCTCAGTCAATTGCTCAAGGGTCCAAAAATTGACTATGCTAGGGCAAAAGTCAACTGTGACCCAAAAACAGTCAAAATTCAAGATTTTTTGTCAATATTCTCACTTTTAAGGATATTTCATCATTTGATCAAGGGTTGATCATGATTCATCAAGGATTGATCAAAATTCATCAAGACTCAAAAGTTGCTAAATTAGGGTTTTGTAGGAAAAGTCAACTCAAATTTGACCAAACACAACTTTCCCATACTTTATGAGAAATGACCCATCAAAAGCTCATTTTGAAGAAGATGCAATTTCCTACAATCCATCTTCATACCCCAAGATCAAAAATGCACTCACAAGAAGTTATAAATTTGGACATTATAGGTCATTTTTGAAAGTCAACAAAAACACCTTTTTTTTCCAAAGCTTATAACTTGAGCATGGAATATCAAAATGAGTTGAGACCAAAAGAGTTGATTATAGGACATCTCAAGCTTTCTAAAAAGTCAAGGAACACTTCCAAAAGTTTAAAATTGAAGAAGTTATGCTTTGTTGAAGTTGGACTTTTTTTGCAAAATTGCCAAAAGTCAACTATCCCCAAAACTTCAAATTTTGTCAAATGGGCCCATTCTTTTCCACTTGATTTGAGCTTGCATAGTTTCCCACGTGTCCTAGCTTCAGCCATGAGCTCATATTTCATTTTTATTATTTAATTTGATTTTTTATTGAATTTATTCATTTTAAATCAAATAAAATCATATAAAATCCAAAACTTTAATAACATAAGATTTTTTGGCTGTTTCAGGCTTTGATCACAATCATTATCATCATCAAATTTGTATCAAGCCAAATCATGGGCAAAAAGATTGAAATTAGGCAAAATTGGCAAGTTTGTAAAGGGAGATAAAATCAAATATGCAAGCATTGATAGGAGATGATTTAGTCCATATTTGTTACCCTAATACACTACACAATACATAAGCAATCCAAAGGAGACGAGATCAAGGTTGGAAAGTGCAGAGAGAGGCATAACAAGATTGGAAAAATTCACTAAAAAGCTTGAGATTGAAATCATAGTTAGAGGTGTTTTCAAGAGCTGAGACATATCTCAATTGATTCTTGGGCATTCACTCAAGTTATCTGGATCCAAAGCAAACTTGTGCAGACATCCAAACACGCTGTAAGTGTCACGAAACATACCCCTATTCTTGAAATCGAAACTCACCATTCTTGCATCCATTGAATGAAGTAACTGCATATTTGTAATCCTCACATCATTTGTAAACTTTTGGCATCATTTAATTTTGTTTATCTAACCTCTAATGCAAAACGCCATAGCTAGGGTTCTTGGAAGCGTTTTTGGGGTTTTCTATTTCAGG
This sequence comes from Vicia faba, assembly GCA_948472305.1. Taxonomy (NCBI): domain Eukaryota; kingdom Viridiplantae; phylum Streptophyta; class Magnoliopsida; order Fabales; family Fabaceae; genus Vicia; species Vicia faba. The sequence goes on from OX451738.1 coordinate 160,005,157, forward strand.
AAAAATTGATCCACAAGAAGGGCATGGTTTTGATCAGGAAGCCTGGACGAGTCAAACCATGTTCTTGGAATGGATTTATATGACCTAGAAAAGATTTTTGAATAGGCCTGCGTTTTTAGTTGCAGATTCAAATCCACGGGTATTTTTGTGCAGATTTCAGGACAGGGATGATGAGGTGTCCCCTGCCCATTGGCCCTTTCAAACCACGCGCGTGTTTTTTTTAATTGCTGGCATATGATTTGTTTTTATATAATATATATTATTTGCATTATACTAACAAACATAACAACATGGTGTAGTGGCAAACGTGCAACGCATTATCCTTCAGGACCTGGGTTCGAGTCCCAGGTCCCCCAATTTCTTATTAATTTTATCTTTCAGGTGTTCCAATGCGCGCGTTGGCTTGTTACCCACCATGCATCCTCATGCATCCAAGAGACAGATGGTCAATGGCCAGATCTGATGGCTAGGTATTGAAGGACTACCAAGGCATTGGTCAATGCATGCGCACCAGATCTCAAAAAAGTCCAAGAAGGCCAGCACAATTGGGCTTCAGGATTGCTTCTCATACCCCCAATTCAGGCCCATACTCCCCTTTTCTTATTTATTTTTGATTATTTATTTTAATTGTTTTATCATTTTTATTTAACTTCTAACCAATCACAAATTTCCTTTCATAAAATAAATCACAAAAAAATGTTTTATTATTCAAATCAAATTTTAAACTTTATTTTTTCTTAGTAAATTTATTAATTAATTAGGTTTTAATTAGAAAAACTTTAATTCCTTTTGTAAAATAAATAAAATTAATTATACATGATTAGTTTTAACCATTAATTTAGTTACTATAATTTCTTTCTTAAAATGTCAAAAAACTCAAACAAAAAAAACTTATCTTTATTAATTAATTTAATTTAATTTAGTGATTAATTTAGGTTATTTCTTTCTTAAAATAAAAAACAACAAAAAGATTTTTTCTTTAATCAAAAGGGTCAAAACCCTAATTGTTGTACCCCAAAATTTGCCCTCTCAATTATCAAGGTCTTTCTCACAAGGATTCTCAAGGTTCAAGCTTGCACAAGTACTTTGGAATTTTCCAGTACCAAAATTAAAAGGAAAATGTCAAAAAGGGAGAAAACAGATAAAAATATTATTTTGACAAAAATTGGAGAAATACAAGTGTTCTTCGTTTCAGCTCTTTCGATTGGCCTTTAGGCCTCTTTCGATCAGCATCCTTCGATTGACTCTTGGCCTCCTTCAATTGCTCAAAGTGGATGCTAGCGTGCCTCTTTCGCATGGGCGTGTGACTTCTTGTTGCAGGCTTCGTTTGTGACTTTTGCTGCCTACATTGCTTGCCTTGAAAACCATGTTTGCTGGCCACAAGTGCCCCCTGCAAGGCAAAAACCCTCTTGATGATATCCTTCGATCCAGGAGGAAAAAAGCCTCTCTTTTACCCTCTTTCGATCACACATCCTGCCCTTGCACGCCTTTTTCGTTTGAGGGAGTGACTTCTCCAACGTTGCAAGCTTCGATTGAGCCTTCCATCCCTGGCACACATCCTTCGCTTGGGGGTGTGAATCCTTGGGCGCAAGTGTTTTGTCATTCTTTCGTTTGGCTATATGGCCCTTTTGTAGGTAAATTTGAGTGGGAAGGATTTCCTGTTAGAAATGGCCTATTCCAAGCATACAAACTCTTCACTATGTCATTGCCTCAGGCGAAGAAAGCATCTTGGTGGTGCATTCGAAGATTTTTGTCAGGCATGTTTGGATGTCCCCATTCGAAGGACATATATTACTGATCCATCCCAAGAGCATTAATTTGGCCCATTCGAAGGATTGTCTAGGGAAGTCATTCGAACGTCACTTCGATTGAAAAAAGGAGATGGTTACTGAAAGTCTGGTCGAAAGTTGAGTCTAGGGAGTAAAGACAAAAGGACGAGAGGCCAAAGACATTTGTCGACCAAGTCACATGCGCTTCCAGGCTCGGCCTGATTCACTGGCCATAAAACTCCAAAACTACTGCACAGCAGTTCTGCACTGCCGCCCAATTTCTTGCACCAAAATGGCAATAAAGCACTGTCCCTCAAAGGCTACAAAGAGCACTTTACTCAAATTGTTCAAATTATTTTGTTTTCCCTCCAAAAGCTTCAGCCCACTTTGCCTATAAATAAGAGGCTCCAACACATGTTTAAGAGAGGATCTTTGGACCAGAGGAACGAATCTCCCAAATTTTCTCAAACACAAAAAAAACTCTCAAGTTCATCAACACTTGAGAAATCAAAACCCAGAATCCAAACACTTATCCCCTTAGAATCTGAAACATCCCTATACCGTGTTACCGTTCGAATCCAGTAGGAAGAACCTCACACTTGTTCTTCTCTTTCGAATCCAGTATCAAAGACATAACCCCTGGTTCCTCCCTTCGAATCCAGAAGCATTCAAGGAAACCACTTAAAGGACCAACACATGTTCCAGCCTCAAGCAAGGTAAGTCATTCTTAACCTTGAACCTTTCATTTCTAGCATGACATGTAAGTAAGCTTCCTTTTCATTTCAAACATATACGTAGTGTTTGTTACCTTTTCATTTCCACCCTTTAGTTTGTTTTTATTGCTTCTCCTTTTGGTTTGGTTCTTTGGATGGTTACAGATGCTTTAAGAATTAACCTGGCCTTGAGATAATGATCGCGTGGCCTTAGGCCATGTTGCTATTTAATATCTCAAACGAAATAAACAGGAGACAGGAATATGAAATGAAGCCTCAGCCTTCCTCACTGACTCCAGGCCCAGTCGAAGGAGGCAGAAAGGAAGATTACATCTTGCACAGATTCCAGGCCTAATCGAAAGTCACAACATGCTGTCCCGCTGGTCCCAATCGAAAGACACAACATGCTGACCGTGAGGCCTCAGTCGAAAGTCATGCCTTCACCCTTTTCAGGCCAAATCGAAGAGAGCCAGAAAGTGCAGAATCGAAGGGTGTCTCTGCCCAGATCGAAAGGATCATTTTTATTCCTTTTATTTTTGTTTTGTCTTTACATTTCTTGCTCTTCAATATGGTTGTAATAGCGTAGGATTTATTTTCTGCATTTTTATTACTTTCGCCCAAATGCTAGTAATTAGGATGTATGGAAAGATGAAAATAACAAGTAGACAACCCCTAATCAAAGACTAAATGCATGCAATAAAACACACTTTGCACACATGCACCCCTTAGGGTATCTCCACTTGGTTGCCTAAACAAATGGGCCATGTTATGCATGTCAAGTACTTTGGCAAAACAAGAACAATCAAAATGATCATAGTCCCTCGATGACGCTATCGGAGTTGCCTAAACAAAATGATCAAGTCCCTCAAGAAAATTTCCAAAGATACTTGACACTATTGCTTTCATGGTCTATACGATGACCCACGCCTGTCCCGTTAACATCCTAACGCAAGGTTGTTCACCAAATACAATGGTGAAACAACACTATTAAAAGGGTTAAAAACATGAGAAAGATCTTTGAGTAAAATAGGATAGATAACTCTTAGTTACTTGATCAAAAACTTGCAAAAACATCCTTGCCATTTTTCAAAACACACTCCACAACACAACTTTCAAAACAAACTTTCAAAAAACATTGAAACATCTTTTCAAAAAGATAAACACCTTTGTAAAACATTCAAACAAGAATTGTTACAAAGGTTGCCTAGACAAGGCATCTTTTTCAAAACATTTTCAAAACCACACACACAAAGCATCATTTCAAACAATTGAAAATCAAGGCAAGTGATCTAAAAACAAGTAACTAAGAGCCCATGGATAACCATGGATGAAAAGGGTGCTAGCACCTTCCCTTTTCATAATCTACCCCCCGAACCCACGAAAACATCTCTAAAGGTCTTTCCTGTGCTTTTTGACCTTTCCTTAGGATAAAATAAAAAGTCGGTGGCGACTCTTGCTAAACCGCAACATTTGCAAACACAAACGCAAACCTCAAGTCAGTTCTCCCACCGTATCACAGAACTGGCGACTCTGCTGGGGATTTTTCTTATAAGTGAGGTGTACCTTAGGATTAGATCACTTGTGTTTTCAATTGTATGCTTTGTATGCTTTAATTTTGTGGGCTTGTATCAGAGTTCTATAGATCCTAACCCGGATCTGGGGATACCCTTTAGGTAAGTAGCAATAAACTGTGAGGGATCCGTCTGGCGTAGACCGACACGGATGAAGCAGTAGCTACGTTGGTGTGACACCTTGGTCTGTACCGATATCCCTTGTGTTGGAACGAGGATAATATGGGTCTTCTAAGGAGTCATTAAGCATCAACTGACCTTAGAACCTTAAATTGACCAACTTGGCCATAGAACAGTAGCAGTATGCTACACTCATTGAGACTAAACTCTCGCGATGATTCCGGCCACAAGAAAAGGTTGCTAAACTGGAATTATGACCGATTGAGGGTAGTCAGTGATATTGAGATCCTCTAGAACCCGGTTACTATTTTATAGGACAAGTCTTAACCAACTGAACTGAAAGAGGGTAGTACCTAAGCTCCATGCCAGCCTGAAATCTAAGGGCTCTCTTGTGTCACTTGTGTGCCTTTACCATGTTTGCCTTTTGTGGATACTTGTGGTGTGCCTTTACCATGACATCATAACATCATACCATAGCATTTTCAAAAACCATTTCAAGGATCTCGAGGGTCTTTGATGTAGGGTCACGTTGAACTAGACGTCTACCAAAGGGCAAGAGGATTCATTTTCCTCTAAACAAATGCCGTCAAAGATCAAGTGCAACAACTTGAATCAGGGGCTATGACCCACTTGACATGGTGAGCTTGATTCTCGTGGAAGGACATCCACCGATACAAAGTTCTCCACTCAAAGAAATTGATCAAAGTTCAATCTCTAACATTTTCTTGTTTACCCCGCGAGATCCTTGAAAACATTGCATAGATATATCATACATATCATTGCATTACAGGTACCATTACAGGTTTCTCATCTTCTTCGCTGTTTATTTCAGCAATCATGTCTTCTGAAACACCTACTGATCAAGCCATCAAGGCTCTTCAAGTTCAGAATGCTCAGTTTCAGGAAATGTTTTTGAACTTGGCCAAGAGTCAACAAGATTTGAAGACTCTTATCTTGAAGGACAAGAAGAAGAAGAAGAAGAAGAAGAAGAAGAAGGTGGTCCTCTTGAATATGGGTCACAGATTCGGGAACAATTTGCGACAGGAGACTGATTTGTCCCATTCATCTGGAGGGGGAGAGAATCAAGAGGAAAGAAAGGGTCCTAGCCCTGTGGTGTCTGACAATGACACAGACTTTGATGAAGACCAGTATCCTCCTGTTGAGGATAGTTATAAGCAACTTGAAGACCGGCTCAGTGTAATGGAAATTCAGAAGATACATGGGTTGGACTTTGGTGATCTGGGATTGGCATCTGGGGTGGTGATCCCTCACAAGTTTAAAGCTCCTGTCTTTGCTCAGTATGACGGGGTATCCTGCCCGAAGCTACACCTCCGCTCATACGTCAGAAAGATTCAACCCTATACGGCTGATAGAAATCTCTGGGTTCATTTCTTTCAAGATAGTCTGTCAGGGACTCAACTTGAATGGTGCTGTCAACTGGAAGGAGCTAACATCCTCAACTGGGAGGACCTTGCTGCTTCTTTTTACAAGCAATACCAGTATAATGCCGACCTTGCTCCCACGCGTACTCAGCTTCAGGGTATGTCTATGGGTACATGCAAAGGTTTTAAGGAGTACGCTCAGAAATGGAGAGATCTTGCTGGAAGAGTCCAACCCCCTCTGTCTGATAGGGAGTTGGTGGATATGTTTCTTGGGACTTTGTCTGGTCCCTATTTCAATCATTTGATCGGTAACTCGTCAGTGGTTTTCACCGAACTGATTCTGACTGGAGAAAGAGTAGAAGCTGGGATCTTGAGTGGTAAGATCCAGAAAGATACCTCTTCGAGTACAGAGAAGAAGTCATTTGGTGGCAAGAGGGAAGCCAATGCTGTGCACGGCCAGAAGAGACGTAGCCAGGCAGACTACCACCAATCCGTGGGGGCAGTGTTGATCTCTAATTCGGCATGCACACAACGACTACAACAATGAAATAATCAGCCAAAGGGGGAAAGACTTCAAAGGAAATTCACTCGAATCAACATGCCATTGTCACAAGCATTGCAGCACATGTTGAAGATGAATCTGATTACGGTGATAAACCCTCATCCGAACCCTAAGACTTCTTCTCCTAACTACAACCCAGATGCAAGGTGTGCTTATCATTCCGGTAGCCCGGGGCACGATACAAACGATTGTTGGGCACTGAAATACAAGATTCAGAATATGATTGACGCCAAGGAGATCGAGTTTGACCCTCCGGAGACTATAGCATAATCACTGCTCCTTTGACGAATCATTGAGAGCATCTTTGTTTCATTTGAATTTTCAAGTTGTAATCACTTTTGTTATTCAAACAATTATCTATTAATGTCAAACTTTGTTTCATTAATGCATTGCATATGTTTGTCTTGAATTCATCCACACGTTTTCACTATTCTTATACTGTCTTTATGATATTCAACTCTTGCTAAAAGTTACAAGCCTTTAGAGGAAGCATGACGAAAACAATGCCATAATCTCATACAGTATGCTTTTGAACAGACCTTGCTGACGATGTACAGGCGTTTCTTTTGAATCCTAAACACTGGAGTTATAAGGAAGATAATCCCTAGTCAACCCCTTCGAGCGAAAGAAGTAGAAGTTTTTTGTTTTAAACACAAATTGAAACCTTTAATCAAAACCTGGGGCATGGTAGTCTCTCAGTTAATTCAAATGTGCTCTAAGCCGCAAACTCTCATATCGTAATACAACGAATGACGTCAGGAAACATTCCTCTGAAATCAAAAGACAGTGATGGTTCCCTATCACATAGGCAGTCAATCTCTCAAAAGAGAAAAGCCCACTGAGCCAAAACCTATAAAGGAGGCTTAAGAAAGCTGGGGCATCCCGCTGACTGTAATCTCGAAAACAGGAACAGTCAGGAAAAAGTTAGGGATATCAAATCAAAAGAACGAGGTCATTACAAATCCTCAACAACATGAAAAATGTTGCAAAAAATGACTGCCTTCCGACAAACTTAACTTGTTTGAACCATCACCAAAACGTCATTTTAGACTCAATTGGAGTTCAAACGCACAATTAACTGAGCTTAGGATTGAAGAACATCACGAAGAACGGGTGGGTACAAATACACTTTGAGCCTTTATCCTTTGTTTCTTAAACCGTGAACCAAGCCACGTTACAACCCTTCAAAAGTCCTAACTGAAGCATGGGTTAGTTCGAAAGCATACTGTTACAAAAGGTATCCTGACTCCTGTAAGGCTCTGCTCTAAATCCTGAGTTTGAATTTTTCTTACAAAATTTCTTTACTTACATAAACGCATTTTTCAAAACTTCAAGACAAACATAAACTTTGCATTACTTGAATATCATTGTTTGCATATGGCTATTTGTTTAAACAGCGGAGAAATTCACACAATGAATATCCAGTGAACAAAAGCTCTCTCAGTGAACAAAATCACTTCAAAAAGGATGACATTTCCATTGACAAATCTCCTATCAACAGGGGGACATGACATGTCACTCTCCAGCACACCTGGGGCCGTCCAGTCAAGATTTCAAGAAATCTCTGAAGAAGTGCAGAGTAACCAGGGGCAAGTCTCCATCTCCGTCACTTGGGGCATTGAACGTCAACCCCGACAAAGGGTTACATACAATCAAACTTTTTGGCAATGCCACAAACATTCGCTACTAGGGGCAATGACAAGTCTCCCCAAATTCCTTCTCATAGGATGACTCCCAACAAGGGTTTAATCTCTGAAAACCTTTCCTCTAGCTGAATCAACCTCAAGAATCCTCGAGGACTTCCCCCAACGAAGATGTCACCTCTCTAGCGGACTGACGACAGGGTTTATTTCCCCAACAACACCAGGATTCCCCAGCTTGAGTTTGCCTCTCCGACTACTACAAATTAAAGGACCACAACTTCTCTTCCCTAGTAGAATACTCTACAATCCCCAGCAAGTTACTGCGAAACCTGGACCCGACCGGATATCAGTTCAACTTCGAATCCCCGGTAAAGTCGCCATTGGAAAATCATCCCCAGTGGAGTTCATTCCTTTCACAGACAGACTTTTAATCCCCAATAGGGTTCACTGTCACCAGCAACAGTAATTCATCCCCAGCTGAGTTTTATTTCGCTAAATCAGGAGATCTTCCAGCAGATTATGTCCTCCCCACTAAGACACTTCCTCGTCAGCTTATTCCCCATCGGAGTTATCCTCTCCTGCAGGTTTATTCTCACAATCATCTTCATTCACTATTCCCAGCGGAAACAAAGAATTCAACTCTTTTTCTCCAGCAGCTACCTGGGATTTATTTTCCCCAGCTAAAAACATCACATCTTCATACATCATGACATGCATACGCATCATACAACTCAAATCTCATTTATTTTGAGAAAATCATTGCCTGATGCATATCATGAATTACATACGGCTAACTTTTACCTTTCAGGAAAGAAACAATCAAATTCTCACAAAATTCAAGCTATGCAACCTTACCTAGGTTCCTTCTCTTTACCGATGTAGTTTCACCTAGACTCATCATGGAGAAACCTTACCCAGGTTCCTTCTCTTTCCCGATGTAGTTTCACCTAGACTCATCATGGAGCAACCTTACCTAGGTTCCTTCTCAGTTCAGATGTAGTTTTACCTAAACTCCTCATGAAGCAGCCTTACCTAGGTTTCTTCCCGGTTCAGATACAGTTTTACCTAAACTCCTCATGAAGCAGCCTTACCTAGGTTTCTTCCCGGTTCAGATGCAGTTTTACCTAAACTCCTCATGAAGCAGCCTTACCTAGGTTTCTTCCCGGTTCAGATACAGTTTTACCTAAACTCCTCATGAAGCAGCCTTACCTAGGTTTCTTCCCGGTTCAGATGTAGTTTTACCTAAACTCCTCATGAAACAGCCTTACCTAGGTTTCTTCCCAGTTCAGGTGTAGTTTTACCTAAACTCCTCATGAAGCAGCCTTACCTAGGTTTCTTCCCAGTTCAGATGTAGTTTTACCTAAACCCATCATAGAGCAACCTTACCTAGGTTCCTTCTCAGTTCAGATGAAGTTTTACCTAAACCCATCATGGAGCAACCTTACCTAGGTTCCTTCTCGGCTCAGATGCAGTTTTACCCAAACTCTTCACGAAGCAACCTTACCTGGGTTCCTTCTCATAACCTTACCATCCAGGTTTCTTTTCTCTTCTCTCAAGACAGCTACCAACAATCTCCAGATGGCATCTTTAAACCCATCCCCGACAAGATTCTGTCACATCTCCAGATGGCATCTTTAAGCCCGTCCCCGACAAGATTCTGTCACATCTCCAGATGGCATCTTTAAGCCCATCCCCGACGAGATTCTGTCACATCTCCAGATGGCATCTATAAGCCCATCCTCCTACCAACAATCTCCAAATGGCATCTGTAAGCCCATTCCCGACATCACAATGCTGATACTACACCATACGAGTGCAAATTTTTGGGCACTATAGAGTTCAATTATCTTCCACCTTCGGATCACGAAAGGCTCGAAAGCCAATCTATATCCTCAGGTTTAAGAAAATTGAACAGGGGCAACTGTTGTACCCCAAAATTTGCCCTCTCAATTATCAAGGCCTTTCTCACAAGGATTCTCAAGGTTCAAGCTTGCACAAGTACTTTGGAATTTTCCAGTACCAAAATTAAAAGGAAACTGTCAAAAAGGGAGAAAACAGATAAAAATATTATTTTGACAAAAATTGGAGAAATACAAGTGTTCTTTGTTTCAGCTCTTTTGATTGGCCTTTAGGCCTCTTTCGATCAACATCCTTCGATTGACTCTTGGCCTCCTTCGATTGCTCAAAATGGATGCTAGCGTGCCTCTTTCGCATGGGCGTGTGACTTCTTGTTGCATGCTTCGTTTGTGACTTTTGCTGCCTACATTGCTTGCCTTGAAAACCATGTTTGCTGGCCACAAGTGCCCCCTGCAAGGAAAAAACCCTCTTGATGATGTCCTTCGATCCAGGAGGAAAAAAGCCTCTCTTTTGCCCTCTTTCGATCACACATCCTGCCCTTGCACGCCTTTTACGTTTGAGGGAGTGACTTCTCCAACGTTGCAAGCTTCGATTGAGCCTTCCATCCCTGACACACATCCTTCGCTTGGGGGTGTGAATCCTTGGGCACAAGTGTTTTGTCATTCTTTCGTTTGGCCATATGGCCCCTTTGTAGGTAAATTTGAGTGGGAAGGATTTCTTGTTAGAAATGGCCTGTTCCAAGCATACAAACTCTTCACTATGTCACTGCCTCAGGCGAAGAAAGCATCTTGGTGGTGCATTCGAAGAGTTTTGTCAGGCATGTTTGGATGTCCCCATTCGAAGGACATATATTACTGATCCATCCCAAGAGCATTAATTTGGCCCATTCGAAGGATTGTCTAGGGAAGTCATTCGAACGTCACTTCGATTGAAAAAAAGGAGATGGTTACTGAAAGTCTGGTCGAAAGTTGAGTCTAGGGAGTCAAGACAAAAGGACGAGAGGCCAAAGGCATTTGTCGACCAAGTCACATGCGCTGCCAGGCTCGGGCCTGATTCACTGGCCATAAAACTCCAAAACTGCTGCACAGCAGTCCTGCACTGCCGCCCAATTCCGTGCACCAAAATGGCAAAAAAGCACTGTCCCTCAAAGGCTACAAAGAGCAGTTTACTCAAATTGTTCAAATTATTTTGTTTTCCCTCCAAAAGCTTCAGCCCACTTTGCCTATAAATAAGAGGCTCCAACACATGTTTAAGAGAGGATCTTTGGACCAGAGGAACGAATCTCCCAAATTTTCTCAAACACAAAAAAAACTCTCAAGTTCATCAACACTTGAGAAATCAAAACCCAGAATCCAAACACTTATCCCCTTAGAATCTGAAACATCCCTATACCGTGTTACCCTTCGAATCCAGTAGGAAGAACCTCACACTTATTCTTCTCTTTCGAATCCAGTATCAAAGACATAACCCCTGGTTCCTCCCTTCAAATCCAGAAGCATTCAAGGAAACCACTTAAAGGCCCAGCACACGTTCCAGCCTCAAGCAAGGTAAGTCATTCTTAACCTTGAACCTTTCATTTCTAGCATGACATGTAAGTAAGCTTCCTTTTCGTTTCAAACATATACGTAGTGTTTGTTACCTTTTCGTTTCCACCCTTTAGTTTGTTTTTATTGCTTCTCCTTTTGGTTTGGTTCTTTGGATGGTTACAGATGATTTAAGAATTAACCTGGCCCTGAGGTAATGATAGCGTGGACTTAGGCCATGTTGCTATTTAATATCTCAAACGAAATAAACAGGAGACAGGAATATGAAACGAAGCCTCAGGCTTCCTCACTGACTCCAGGCCCAGTCGAAGGAGGCAGAAAGGAAGATTACATCTTGCATAGATTCCAGGCCTAATCGAAAGTCACAACATGCTGTCCCGCTGGTCCCAATCGAAAGACACAACATGCTGACCGTGAGGCCTCAGTCGAAAGTCATGCCTTCACCCTTTTCAGGACAAATCGAAGAGAGCCAGAAAGTGCAGAATCGAAGGGTGTCTCTTCCCAGATCGAAAGGATCATTTTTATTCCTTTTATTTTTGTTTTGTCTTTACATTTCTTGCTCTTCAATATGGTTGTAATAGCGTAGGATTTATTTTCTGCATTTTTATTACTTTCGCCCAAATGCTAGTAATTAGGAAGTATGGAAAGATGAAAATAACAAGTAGACAACCCCTAATCAAAGACTAAATGCATGCAATAAAACACACTTTGCACACATGCACCCCTTAGGGTATCTCCACTTGGTTGCCTAAACAAATGGGCCATGTTATGCATGTCAAGTACTTTGGCAAAACAAGAACAATCAAAATGATCATAGTCCCTCGATGACGCTATCGTAGTTGCCTAAACAAAATGATCAAGTCCCTCAAGAAAATTGCCAAAGATACTTGACACTATTGCTTTCATGGTCTATACGATGACCCACGCCTGTCCCGTTAACATCCTAACGCAAGGTTGTTCACCAAATACAATGGTGAAACAACACTGTTAAAAGGGTTAAAAACATGAGAAAGATCTTTGAGTAAAATAGGGTAGATAACTCTTAGTTACTTGATCAAAAACTTGCAAAAACATCCTTGCCATTTTTCAAAACACACTCCACAACACAACTTTCAAAACAAACTTTCAAAAAACATTGAAACATCTTTTCAAAAAGACAAACACCTTTGTAAAACATTCAAACAAGAATTGTTACAAAGGTTGCCTAGACAAGGCATCTTTTTCAAAACATTTTCAAAACCATACACACAAAGCATCATTTCAAACAATTGAAAATCAAGGCAAGTGATCTAAAAACAAGTAACTAAGAGCCCATGGATAACCATGGATGAAAAGGGTGCTAGCACCTTCCCTTTTCATAATCTACCCCCCGAACCCACGAAAACATCTCTAAAGGTCTTTCCTGTTCTTTTTGACCTTTCCTTAGGATAAAATAAAAATTCGGTGGCGACTCTTGCTAAACCGCAACATTTGCAAACACAAACGCAAACCTCAAATCAGTTCTCCCACCGTATCACACTAATCATGCGTCTGATTTAATTTTGCACCGTGATTTACTTTTTTTATCCAATTATGTACTTGCTCCCGGATTGTAATAGTTAACAGGACTTTTAATTATTTTTATTGCTTTATTTTATTTTTTTAAAGGGTTTGTCTTTGGCGATGTAAATACCCGACACCTTGTAATTTAAATTCCGCATTTTATTTCCGCAAATTATAACTGTTAGATGTTTGATAATAGGGCTGCATGACAAGACTAAATGTTTTAACCTAAAATCAAATTAGATCACCTTTAACATGTACAAAGATAAAAAAAAAAAAACTGAAAACGACACACTCGCACATGTGCACTCTTAGGGTACACCCCACTTGGTTGCCTTCGTACACGGTCATTGAGTATAGGTCACTTTAGATGTCGCCCTCTTGTCTAAAAGATCATAGTCACCTCGAAACGTTTGCCTCGGATATTGTTGCCTCAAACAAATGATCTAAGACAATAGGGTTACCGCTAAGGCGTCCTAACATTGCTTTGGTGACCGTAAGTCCCTCATTCGAATTGACCCTTAAACTCCAACGACGGTGCTACCTACTCATCAGTAGTAGGATAACATTGTCTAAAGGAAATTAGCATATAACGATTCCTTTTTCGAGTAGGTAGATGGCTCTTAGATACTTGCTCTTTCAAAAAACAAAAAAACTCTTCACACTTACACTTTTTGAACAAAGTTTTCAAAAACACTTCATACGCTCTTGAGGACAGAAGCAAGAGTTAAATCGAAGTTTCAAATAAAAAACTTTTTCAAACCCACAAGCACAAAGAAAGCAATTTTGAAAATAATTGAGCAAGTACCTAAGAGCCCGTAGATAACTACAGATAGAAAGGGTGCTAATACCTTCCCTTTCTATAATCCACCCCCCGTACTCAGAAATATCTCGAAAAAGGAATTTTTCTGTGCTTTTTTTCTTTCCTTGTTGGATAAAATAAAAGACGGTGGCGACTCTTGCTTACCGCGACATTTTGCAAACACAAACGCAAAACGCAAACCAATAAATTTTCCTTAACAAAATAGGGAAACCACGATCCTGGTTCTGGCCACCATATCACATAACTGGCGACTCTGCTGGGGAAATTTATAAGTGGGGTGTACCTTAGGAATAGTTCATCATAATGTTTTTAATTGCTTGATTTGTATGCTTTATCTTTGTGGGTTTGAATCGGAGTTACTATAGATCCTAACCCGGATCTGGGGGATACCTTTTAGGTAAGTAGCAATAGACTATGAGGAAACTGTACGGCATATACCGATACGGTTGAAGCAGTAGCTACGTTGGTGTGGCACTTTAGTTTGTACCGATATCCCTTGTGGCGCAACGAGGAGAATATGGGTCTTCTAAAGGGTCATTAAGCACCAACTGACCTTAACACCTATAATTGACCAACTTGGCCATAGAACAGTAGCAATATGCTACACTCATTGAGACTAAACTCTCGCGATGATTCTGGCCGCAAGAAAAGGTTGCTAAACTGGAATTATGACCGATCGAGGGTAGTTAGTGATATTGAGATCCTCTAGAACCCGGTTACTATTTTTAGGACAGGTTTGAACCAACTAAACTGAAAGAGGGTAATACCTAAACTCCTTGCCAGCCTGAAATCTAAGGGCTATTTGTGTGACTTGTGTGCCCTTACCATGTTTGCTATTTGTGAATACTTGTGGTGTGTTTTCTATCATGACATCATGCATCATGACATTGCATGCATCTTGCATTGGACTAACCTATTTCAAAGACAGGAGGGATTCATCTTTGTTCTGTTTTGTAGGTCACGGCACCCATGCGTAGAAACACTATTCGGATCAACTTTGTCCAGGTTCCCACTCAACTTAAGGAATTGGTTGCAAAGGTTTCAGATACTACTTCCTTTATCAGAAGACATGTGCACCTTCTTGGTTTGGTCACCTCCAAGATGGATGAACAGATGATGAGTGTCTTAGTCCAGTTATTTGATCCACTGTACCATTGCTTTACCTTTCCGGACTACCAGTTGGTCCCTACCTTGGAAGAGTTCTCTGATCTACTTGTTATCTCTATTCTGGAGCAGACCCCATTCACAGGTTGGGAGAAATTTCTTAGACCGAAAGAGATTGCTTCAGCCCTCCATCTGACAAAGGCTGAGGTAATATCTAATTGGGAAACTCGTAGTGGAACAAAGGGCTTCTTGACTAAATTCTTGGTTGGTAAGGCTAATCAGTTCTGGGACAGTCTAGACTTCCAGGCATTTGAAGACATTCTGGCTCTTCTCATATATGGTTAGGTGTTGTTTCCTAATTCGGATTCCTTCGTTGACGTGAATGCAGTAAATATTTTCATGTCCGGTAATCCTGTGCCCACTCTCTTGGGTGACATTCTTCACTCTCTTTATGGCCGTACTGCTCGGAAGCGGGGAACCCTTATGTGCTGTGCGCCATTGCTGGCGAGGTGGTTTATTTCTCACCTCCCCAAATCAGTTTTGAAGAATAAGGAAGGCATGGGCTGGGCCTATAGGATTATGTATCTCTCTCATAATGAGATCATTTGGACTATTAAGGGTATGGAAGACGTGGCTATTATCGATCACTGTGGGGAATACCCCAATGTTCCAATGATAGGAACCAATGGAGGGATCACTTATAATCCGTGCTTGGCCTTACGTCAGTTTGGGAGAGCTAGAAGGGAAGGACCTCATAATTTGCTAATGCCTAGTATTGTCTTTGACTTCCAAGGGGATAGTGACGAGCAACGCCGCAGATTCATAAGAGCTTGGGATAGGGTACACAGGTCTGATTCGCACGAGCTAGGTGCGAAGACTTCTCTTCCAATGGAGCCATATCTCAGATGGGTTCGAATCCGTGCCCAAAAGCTGGGAATGCTGTATGAAGCCGTCTTTCCTATAATTGTTGAGGTTGCTGATGAAGAAGGGATTCCTCCTACCATCCTCCATCCTTACACGCCCACTGACATTGGGGAATTAAAGAGATCTTGGATGCAGCTGAGAGAAGAGCAGGATACTTACGGAGAAAAGTATCACGAGCAAGAGAAGACGATTCAAAAGTTGACAAGGCAATTGGAGAATGAGAAGATCCTCAATGACTATGTCCACACCGACAGGAAATGACCATGGGAACACTGATTGTCTTTTTGATTATTTCTATTTTTTCTTTACTTTTCAGTTTTCTTTCTTGTAACGCCTTAAAGGCATTTGTTGAACAATTGAATTCAAAGTTTATCTAATAAAAGTGTGTTTCATTTTTTGTTTACGAATTTGAATCCCTAAAGTCTTTGAAATCATATCATGCACATTTTATTCCATGCACCTCATCGCAGGTACCCATTACAGGTCTCTTATCTTCTTCGCTGTTTATTTCAGCATCATGTCTTCTGAACCATCAACTGAACAAGCACTCAAGGCTCTGCAAGCCCAAAACGCCCAGTTCCAAGAGTTGTTCATGAACCTGGCTAAGGGTCAGCAAGATCTGAAGGCCCTTATCTTGAAAGAGAAGAAGGAGAAGAAGAAGAAGACGGTCCTATTTAATATGGGTCGCAGATTCGGAAACGATTTGCGAGAAGAGGTTGATTTGACCCACTCATCTGGAGGGGGAGATAATCAGGAAGAAAGGAGGGCTCCTAGCCCTATGGTTTCAGACAACGAGACCGACTTTGATGAAGACCAGTATCCTCCGGCTGAGGATAGATATAAGCAACTGGAAGATCGTTTGAGTGCGATGGAAGTTCAGAAAGTGCCTGGTCTGGACTTTGGAGACTTGGGTCTATCATCTGGGGTGGTAATTCCCCACAAGTTTAAAGCATCAATCTTTGCTAAATACGACGGGGTTTCTTGCCCAAAACTGCACCTCTGTTCATATGTCAGGAAGATTCAGCCATAGACCGCTGACAAGAACCTCTGGATCCACTTCTTTCAAGATAGTCTCTCGGGGACTCAGCTTGAATGGTTTTACCAGCTGGAAGGAGCTAGTATCCGTAATTGGGAGGACTTGGCTGCTGCTTTCTACAAGAAGTACCAATACAATGCCGACCTCGCTCCCACGCGTACCCAACTCTAGGGTATGTCTATGAGTACGGGTGAAGGTTTCAAAGATTCTGCTCAGAAATGGAGGGACCTTGCTGGAAGAGTGCAACCTCCCTTGTCTGATAGGGAGCTAGTGGCTATGTTTCTGGGGACCTTCTCTGGTTCATATTTCAACCATCTGATTGGAAGTTCTTCGTCCGGGTTTACAGAGCTGATTATGACCGGGGAAAGGATTGAGGCTGGTATCAAGAGCGGTAAGATACAAAAGGGTGCTTCATCTAGTGCCGAGAAGAAGCCTTTTAAGAAGGAGTCTAGTGTTGTTTACAATTCAAAGAGCCATAATAGACCTGAACACCGCCAAGCTGTTAATGCGGTTGTTATATCAAGACCTGCTGTTTCTCCTCAGTGCAACAATCAGCCAAGGGCCGAGAGGCCACAAAGACAATTCACTCAGCTCAACATAACTTTATCCCAAATTCTGCCGCAGTTATTAAAGACCAATCTGGTGATTCCAAGGAAGGCCCCGAAGAATCCAAATACAACATCACTGATGTACGATCCGAATGCCCGTTGTGCTTTTCACTCTGATAGCCCGGGGCATGATACAGATAACTGCTGGGTCTTGAAGAACAAAGTACAGGACTTGATTGATGCGAAGGAGATTGAATTCGAAGCACCTGAAAGACCTAATGTTGTGACTGCTCCTATGCCTAAGCATGGAGTGAATGCTATAGATGAAGACTCGTTTGTGGTTTCTGTGAGAGACATTGTTACTCCCTTGATGACTGTGAAGAAAAACCTTTTGTTAGGTCAGGTGTCCAATTCCTGATGGATAATAAAGAAATTCTGTTTGAGAAGACTATTGCTCCTTTGGTTCCTAATGAAGAAGTTGCTATAATCACCATTTTTGACAATTCTTCCAAGGCTTCCTCGAGAAAGCCTGTTAGAATTACATCTGTTCCAAGAATCGCACCATTGATCATCACCATTCCTGGGCCTATCCCCTATACATCTAATAAAGCTGTCCCGTGTCATTATGGGGCTGACGTATACTATCATGGAGTTAAGCAAGACTTGAGTGCTGAGGAGGCTGTTACTGACGTCAGCAATATTGTTGGATCCAGTAAAGTCACCCGCAGCGGAAGGCTGTTCTCCCCTGAGATCTCTCCACCAACTATTCAAAAGCATGTTGTTATTTCACCTGCCAGTGTACCTGCTACTGTCCCTGTTCAAGTTCCAATTCTTACCCCTATTGCCGAGTTAGCTGACACTCGGGGAAAAGGGACCACCGGTGAGCCTGCCTAGACGGAGGCACTGAAGAAGATTACCATTGAAGCTTCTAGACAAGAGATGGAGGAAATTTTGAAGATCATCAAAAAGAGCGACTACAATGTAGTCGAGCAGCTGGGGCAGACCCCATCCAAAGTCTCTATGTTGTCTCTATTACTTTGCTCATTAGCCTATGCCAAGGCTCTGATTGCTTTTCTGAAGACTGCACACGTACCGCAAGAAACATCAACTGATCAGTTTAAAGATTGCGTGGCTAGTCTGACTGCTGATAATGGGTTGGGTTTCTCTGACGCCGACTTGACTGCTAAGGGGAAGAATCACAATGACGCCCTGCATGTCTCCATTGAATGCAGGGGCACTACTCTTGCTCACGTATTGGTGGATACTGGGTCATTGCTTAATGTCCTACCTAAAAAGGCTCTAGACCGGTTAGACTGTGAAGGGTTGGAGCTGAAACCAAGAAACATTATGGTCAGGGCTTTTGATGGGTCCAAGAGAATGGTACACGGAGAAGTGGATATTCCGATTAAGGTTGGTTCTCAGGTTTTTACATCTACATTCTATGTGATGGACATTCGGCCATCTTATTCTTGTTTGCTGGGTCGTCCATGGATCCACAAGGCTGGGGCAGTGACGTCTATGCTTCACCAGAAGCTAAAGTACCCAGTGAAAGGGAAAATTGTGACAGTACAAGGAGAGGAGGAGTACATGGTGAGCCACCTCAACTCTTTCCGATATGTAGAGATGGATGGGGAGTTCATTGAGACCCCATTTCAACATTTTGAAGAGGTTCCCTAGACGCTGGCATCAATTGAAACTGTTGTTGAAGATCCTCCAATGAAGATGGCTTCCTTCAAGGATGTACGGGCTATTGTTGAGAAAGGTGGGTGTGCAAATTGGGGCCAACTCCCTGATTTTGCACATAAGACTAACAAGTTTGGTTTGGGTTTCACTGCAGAGGCTCAAAGGGTTGTTTGGAGCGCACGAATCGGAAGACCTCCCCTGTTCATCAGCAATTCATGAGTGAATGCCATTGAAGACGATGTTGAAGAGTCTGAGTTTGACAACTGTATTTACCCAACGACCGACGGTGGATTAAGCAATTGGACGGCAAAAGACTTCGTCCCAATTTATTTTATTACCCAGTAATGAGACTTTTATTTTAAATTTGTAACAGATAATATTTTAAACGTTACGACCCGATGTCTTACCCGGGGCACCGTGGTTTCATTTGTGAGGGCTTTATGTGTGTCATCTACATATATCATTAATAAAAGCATTGGACGTTTCTTGCATTTCAAATTTTGCGCTCCTTGTTTTTCTTTTATTACATATTGCAAAACAGCTATTTTACACACACTCACATATACAAGTCTACATCCACTATGAATCCCACTGATAACGACTCTGCTACTGCCAGTTATGACTTTGAAAATCTGATCAACTTAGTCGAAGACGAAGGTGAAGATGATTGCGAAGTGCCTGGTGAACTTGCTAGACTGTTACTCCAGGAAGAGAGGGTCATACAGCCGCATGAAGAGCCGGTGGAAACAATAGATCTGGGTACAGAGATTGACAAGAAAGAGGTAAAGATCGGTGCAAATCTGGAAGCTAGTGTTAAGCAACAGCTGATTCAGATGCTGCGTGACTATGTTGAGATCTTCGCCTGGTCTTATGAAGATATGCCGGGGTTGGATACCGATAATGTGGTTCACCGATTGCCTACCAAAGAAGACTGTCCTCCAGTAAAGCAGAAGGTCCGCCGAATGCGCCCAAAAATGTTTGAGAAAATCAAGACTGAATTTATGAAACAGTTTGATGCCGGTTTTCTAGCAGTTACTTCTTACCCTCAGTGGGTTACCAACGTGGTTCCAGTGCCGAATAAGGATGGTAAGGTTCGAATGTGTGTTGATTATAGGGATCTGAATAGGGCGAGCCCCAAAGATGATTTCCCTCTGCCTCATATCGACATTCTGGTTGACAACACCGCTCAACATAAGGTATTCTCCTTTATGGATGGTTTCTCCGGTTAAAATCATATTAAAATGGCTCCTGAAGACATGGAGAAGACAACCTTTGTTACTCAATAAGGTACCTTCTGCTACAAGGTCATGCCTTTTGGATTGAAAAATGTTGGGGCAACATATCAGCATGCCATGGTCGCTTTGTTCCATGACATGACCCATCATGAGATTAAGGTATACGTCGATGACATGATTGCAAGATCTCAGACTGAAGAAGAGCACCTTGACCATCTTCAGAAGCTATTTGATAGGTTGAAGTTGTACAAGCTGAGGCTAAACCCAAACAAATGCACCTTCGGGGTGAGATCTGGTAAGCTATTGGGTTTCTTTGTAAGCAATAAAGGTATTCAAGTGGATCCTGCAAAGGTGAAGGCTATACAGGAAATGCCAGCTCCCCGAATAGAGAAAGAAGTCAGAGGCTTTTTGGGACGTCTGAACTATAATGCCCGATTAATCTCACACCTGACTACTACTTGTGAGCCGATCTTCAAGTTACTGAAGAAAGATCAAGTTGTAAGATGGAACGATGAATGTCAGGCTGCTTTCAAAAGAATCAAAGAGTATCTCCAAGAGCCACCTATTCTGATGCCGTCAGTTGAAGGGAGACCTCTGATCTTATACTTGACAGTACTCGATAACTCAATGGGGTGTGTGATGGGTCAGCATGACAAGTCTGGCCGAAAAGAGCATGCTATTTATTACCTTAGCAAAAATTTTACCGACTGCGAGACCCGATACTCGTTGCTTGAGAAAACTTGCTGCGCTTTGGCATGGGCTGCTCGTCGACTGAGACAGTATATGCTGACTCACACCACTCTATTGATATCAAATATGGATCCCATCAAGTATATCTTCGAAAAGCCTGCCTTGTCCGGAAGAATAGCAAGATGGTAGATGATCTTAACTGAGTATGACATCCAGTATACGACCCAAAAGGCAATCAAGGGAAGTGTGTTGGCAGATCATTTGGAACATCAAGAAATGGACGATTACCAGTCTATGAACTTTGAATTTCCGGATGAGAATATCATGTTGGTAACTGACTGTGAGACACCTGGACCAGATGAAGGACCTGAGGAGGGATCCCGATGGTCTATGTACTTTGATGGAGCTTCGAACGCTTTCGGTAATGGCATTGGCGCCGTGATAATATCTCCTAAAGTCTCTCATACTCCGTTCACCGCCCGACTGTGTTTCAACTGTACCAACAACATGGCGGAGTATAAAGCGTGCATTATGGGTCTTCGAGCAGCAATCGACCTAAGGATTAAGTTTCTAAGTGTTTTCAGAGATTCCTCTCTCGTGATCAGTCAGATCAAGGGCGAGTGGGATACGAAACACCTAAATATTATTCCTTACAAGGAGTATGTGTTGACGTTGCTCCCACAATTCGAAGAGATAACCTTTGAACACTTCCCTAGAGAGGAGAATCAGTTGGCAGACGCGCTAGCTACGATGTCTTCTATGTTAAAAGTCAATTGGGACAACGAAGCTCCCCGGATTATCATTGAAAGATTGGACGAACATGCACATTATTGTGATATTGAGACTGAAGAGGTAGCAGATAAACCCTAGTTTCATGAGGTAAAGAGATACCTTGAGGTTCAGGAATACCCCGAGGGTGCATCTGTTAATGATAAGAAGTTTCTGAGGAGGTTCGCGGCAAAGTTCTTCATCAACAATGACATCCTTTACAAGCGTAACCATGATTCAACCTTACTGCGATGTGTGGATAAGAACGAATCAGAAAGAATCATGGCAGAGTTACATGAAGGTACTTTCGGAACTCATTCCAGTGGACACACCATGGCAAAGAAAATCCTGCGGGCAGGATATTTTTGGTCCACAATGGAAGCCGACTATTATCAGCATTCTCGGACCTGTCACAAGTGCCAAGTCTATGCTGATAAGGTGCACATACCTCCAGTTCCTCTGAACGTCTTGACAACTCTGTTGCCTTTTGCAATGTGGGGCATTGATATGATTGGTGAGATCAGACCTACAGCATCCAACGGGCATCATTTCATCCTGGTAGCTATTGATTACTTTACGAAGTGGGTTGAAGCAGCTTCCTTTGCTACTGTAACCAAGAACGTCGTGGCACAGTTCATTTGGCACAATCTGATCTGTCGATATGGTGTACCAGAGAGGATCATTACGGATAATGGTACCAATCTCAACAACAAGATGATCACCGAGCTCTGAAAGTAGTTCAAGATACAGCATCACAACTCTTCTCCTTACCGGCCGAAGATGAATGAGGCTGTAGAAGAGGATAATAAGAACATTAAGAAGATTGTGCAGAAGATGACGGTGACATACAAAGATTGGCACGAGATGTTACCGTTTTCTCTTCATGGGCACCGTACCTCAGCGCGGACGTCGACATGGGCAACACCCTATTCCTTGGTATATGGCATGGAGGCCGTCTTTCCCATTGAAGTTCAGATACCCTCTCTTCGGATCATGAAGGATACAGGTTTGAGCGAAGATGACTGGATTCAGACCCGACTTGATCAACTGAACTTAATTGACGAAAAGAGACTCACTGCTATTTGTCATGGCCAGACGTACCAAAAACGGATGATCAAGGCATTTAACAAGAAAGTTAGACGACAAGAGTATCAAGCTGGGGATCTGGTAATCAAGCGCATTATCTTACCTCAAGGTGATCCCAGGGGCAAATGGACCCCTACTTACGAAGGGCTATTTGTGGTTAAGAACATCTTCTCAGGAGGAGCTATGATTCTAACCACCAGGGATGGTGACGACCTTCCTCACCCCGTCAATGCAGACATAGTGAAAAAATACTATGCATAATCAAAGACCCGCTAGGTCGACTGGCCTAGGCAAAATAAGGGCTTCCCGACGAACCAAAAGGGTTCGGGCAAAAATAAGGGATGAAAATGAAAAAAATTGTACACCCGGCAAGTCGAAAACCTGAAAAGGCGACTTGGGCAAAAAAGGGTATCCCAGTGGACTGAAAACCCGAAAGGGCGGTCCAGGCAAAAATTAGGGATCGAAGCGTAACACTATGTCTCATTGGATCACCTTGCAACCAGGCTTCGGTATCAACTGTCAAGCTCGGACGACACTAATCAATCTGATCTACCTTCAACCAAGTAGCAAAGTGATGAGACGCTCGAGGATATAAGGGCGATAGTAGAGTTGGAACCCAGTGGGATTATTCACATAGCTGTTTTGTTTAGTTTTTCACAAGTTGTGTAAATTCTATTATTCGGCGACGTTCTCTTACTAGTACGCCAGCCTCTTGTACAACAACGCCTATTTACATGCCAAACTTCAAAATCAATACAATTCATTTTCAGAGAAATTTCAAACTGTTTTTCCTTTTTCTGTTTTTTTTTGCAAAGAACGTCCAATGTTTATTTTTGATATATGCATTTGACAGTAATTGTTGCTCATAAATATTTACATGCGAAACAAAAGAAGATTACTCGTAATATCAGAAACAGGGGAAAATAAGATCTGTACAAGCTTTACAGTTGCTCTATCCACCAGGTACAAAGGTAGATTCAGCTGAAGAATATGGCTAAGGTAACATGCACTCCCCGTAGAGTAAAAGAAAGACAGTAATGATGGCTCTCCCCAGATGAGACTTGCAACTGTGAATGAATCGGTAATATTCTCCCCAATCAGAGTTTATTTACCATCGACACTGAAAGGTCTTAACATTCCCCAGCGGAGTATAAGAATATTCCCCAGTAGAATACAAAGTATCCCCAGTGGAGTTTGAAATTTTCCCAGCGCAGCCTGAAAGAAGCTTCCCCAGTAGACTTTGGAAGATTTTCCCCAGCAAAGTTCGAAAGGATTATCCCCATAAGAGTCTAAAAGATTATTCCCAATGAAGTCGCGACTGAAATATCATCCCCAACGGAGTTCATTCCTTTCACAAACAAGAAGTCAACCCCCAACAGGATTCAGTATCACCAGCAACGGTAATTCATCCCCAGCGGAATTTATCGGTTGAATCCTCAACAAAGCATCTCTTCTCCACAGAGTAATCTCCTCATCAGTTTTTCCCCCAATGGAGTTATTCTCTCCTGAAGGTTTATTCTCACAGTCATATTCGTTCGCTATCCCCAGCGGAAATGAAAAATTCTACTCTTCTCCAACAGCTATCCGAGATTTATTTTCCCCAGCTAAAAGCATTACACTTCCATACATCATACATATACACATCATACAACACAATCTCATTTATTTTGAGAACATCATTCCTTGATATATATCATGCATTGCATACGACTGACCTTTACCTTTCAGGAAGGATGCAGTTAAGTTCCCAGCTATGAAGCTTTTACCCAAGTCGAAGTACTGATCGTTTCTTAAATCTCAACTGAATTATTCTCGGTTGAATTACAGATAAGGTTCTAAATCTCGACGATTTTCCTCTGTCGAAGTGTGGACGAGTTCTTAAATCTCAACAGAATTATCCTCCGTTGAAGTACATACAGTCCTAGATCTCGATGAAGATCTTTCCCTCAGTCGAAGTACTGACCGGTTCTTAAATCTCAACTGAATTATTCTCGGTTGAATTACAGATAAGGTTCTAAATCTCGGAAATTTTCCTCCGTCGAAGTGTGGACAAGTTCTTAAATCTCAATAGAATTATCCTCCATTGAAGTACAGACAAGTCCTAGATCTCGATGAAGATGTTTCCCTCAGTCGAAGTACTGACCGGTTCTTAAATCTCAACTGAATTATTCTCGGTTGAATTACAGATAAGGTTCTAAATCTCGACAAAGTTCCTTCGTCGAATTACCGACAGTTCTTAAATCTCAATAGAATTATCCTCGGTTGAATTACAGACAAGTCCTAAATCTCGATGAAGATGTTTCCCTCAGTCGAAGTACTGACCGGTTCTTAAATCTCAACCGAATTATCCTCAGTGAATTACAGATAAGGTTCTAAATCTCGGCAAAGTTCCTCCGTCGAATTACAGACGAGTTCCTAAATCTCAGCAGAGTTTTCTCAGTTGAATTACGGGCAAGTTCTTAAATCTTGAAGAAGGTGTTCCCCCCCTCAGTTGAATTACGGACAGGTTCTTAAAACTCAACATATATGTTTTCTCAGTTGAAGTACAAGCAAGTTCCTAAATCTCAACAAAGATCAGACTTCCCCAAGCGGAATCTTCCACAACAACAGGTATACAAGCTCTCACTAAGGAATCTCTTATGCGATCGACACTCCTTCAGATGGCATCTTTAAGCCCATCCCCTCGTCAACAATCTCCAAATGGAATCTGTAAGCCCATTCCCTACATCACAAGACAATTACCAATTCATGCGAGTGCAAATTTCTGGGCACTCTAGTGTTCAATCATCTTCCACCTTCAGATCACGAAAGGCATGAAAGCCGATCTACATCCTCAGGTTTAAGAAGATTGAATAGGGGCAGCTGTTGTACCCCAAAATTTTCCCTCTCATATTTATCAAAATATTGCAAGAAAAATATCCAAGTGGCTCAAGGTTGCTCAAGAGTTGGACAAACAAGCTATCTCCTAAGACAGTCAACCCCAAATTAGGGTTTTGTGTTACATCAAGATCTTTGAGTCCAAATGACCTCAAGTGCTCCTCAATGTACTAATATGTTATCAAGATCATCCATGTCAAATTTCAAGCCTTGCAGAGGAAGTTTGCTCAATCAATTGCTCAAGGGTCCAAAAATCGACTGTGCTAGGGCAAAAGTCAATTGTGACCCAAAAACAGTCAAACTTCATGATTTTTTGTCAATATTCTCACTTTGAAGGATATTTCATCATTTTATAAAGGGTTTATCATGATTCATCAAGGATTGCTCAAGATTCATCAAGATTCAAAAGTTGCTAAATTAGGGTTTTGTAGGAAAAGTCAACTAAACTTTGACCAAACATAACTTTCTCATACTTTATGAGAAATGACCCATCCAAAGCTCATTTTGAAGGAGATGCAATTTCCTACAATCCATCTTCATACCCCAAGATAAAAAAATGCACTCACAAGAAGTTATAAATTTGGACATTATAGGTCATTTTTGAAAGTCAACAAAAACACCTTTTTTGCCAAAGCTTATAACTTGAGCATGGAATATAAAAATGAGATGATACCAAAAGGGTTGACTAGAGGACATCTCAAGCTTTCTAAAAAGTCCAATAACACTTCCAAAAGTTCAAAATTGAAGAAGTTATGCTTTGTTGAAGTTGGACTTTTTTGCAAAATTGCCAAAAGTCAACTATCCCCAAAACTTCAAAATTTGTCAAATGGGCCCATTCTTTTCCACTTGATTTGAGCTTGCATAGTTTCCCACGTGTCCTAGCTTCAGCCATGTGCTCATATTTCATTTTTATTATTTAATTTGATTTTTTATTGAATTTATTCATTTTAAATCAAATAAAATCATATAAAATCCAAAACTTTGATAACATAAGATTTTTTGGCTGTTTCAGGCTTTGATCACAATCATTATCATCATCAAATTCGTATCAAGCCAAATCATGGGCAAAAATATTGAAATTAGGAAAAATTGGCAAGTTTGTAAAGGGAGATAAAATCAAATATGCAAGCATTGATAGGAGAAGATTCAGTCCATATTTGTTACCCTAATACACTACACAATACATAAGCAAGCCAAAGGAGACGAGATCAGGGTTGGAAAGTGCAGAGAGAGGCATAACAAGATTGGAAAAATTCACTAAAATGCTTGAGATCGAAATCATAGTTAGAGGTGTTTTCAAGAGCTGAGCCATATCTCAATTGATTCCTGGGCGTTCACTCAAGCTATCTGGATCCAAAGCAAGCTTGTGCAAACATCCAAACGCGCTGTAAGTGTCATGAAACATACCCCTGTTCTTGAAATCAAAACTCACCATTCTTGCATCCATTAAATGAAATAACTGCATATTTGTAATCCTCACATCATTTGTAAACTTTTGGCATCATTTAATTTCATTTATCTAACCTGTAATGCAAAACGCCATAGCTAGGGTTCTTGGAAGCGTTTTTGGGGTTTTCTATTTCAGGAACAATTGATCCACAAGAAGGGCATGGTTTTGATCAGGAAGCCAGGACGAGTCAAACCATGTTCTTGGAATGGATTTATAAGACCTAGAAAAGATTTTTGAATAGGCCTGCGTTTTTAGTTGCGGATTCAAATCCGCAGGTATTTTTGTGCAGATTCCAAGACAGGGACGATGAGGTGTCCCCTGCCCATTGTCCCTTTCAAACCACGCGCGTGTTTTTTTTAATTGCTGGCATATGATTTATTTTTATATAATATATATTATTTGCATTATACTAACAAACAGAACAACATGGTGTAGTGGCAAACGTGCAACGCATTATCCTTCTGGACCTGGGTTCGAGTCCCAGGTCCCCCAATTTCTTATTAATTTTGTCTTTCAGGTGTTCCAATGCGCGCGTTGGCTTGTTACCCACCATGCATCCAAGAGACAGATGGCCAATGGCCAGATCCGATGGCTAGGTATTGAAGGACTACCAAGGCATTGGTCAATGCATGCGCACCAGATCTGAAAAAAGTCCAAGAAGGCCAACACAATTGGGCTTCAGGATTGCTTCTCATACCCCCAATTCAGGCCCATACTCCCCTCTTCTTATTTATTTTTGTTTATTTATTTTAATTGTTTTATTATTTTTATTTAACTTCTAACCAATCACAAATTTCCTTTCATAAAATAAAATCACAAAAAAATGTTTTATTATTTCAAATCAAATTTTAAACTTTATTTTTTCTTAATAAATTTATTAATTAATTAGGTTTTAATTAGAAAAACTTTAATTCCTTTTGTAAAATAAATAAAATTAATTAGACTTAATTAGTTTTAACCATTAATTTAATTATTTTAATTTCTTTCTTAAAATGTCAAAAAACTCAAAAAAAATAACTTATCTTTATTAATTAATTTAATTTAATTTAGTAATTAATTTATGTTATTTCTTTCTTAAAATAAAAAACAACAAAAAGATATTTTCTTTAACCAAAAGGGTCAAAACCCTAATCATGCGTCCGATTTAATTTTGCACCGCGATTTACTTTTTTTTATCCAATAATGTACTTGCTCCCGGATTGTAATAGTTAACAAGACTTTTAATTATTTTTATTGCTTTATTTTATTTTTTTAAAGGGTTTGTCTTTGGCGATGTAAATACCCGACGCCTTGTAATTTAAATTCCGCATTTTATTTCCGCAAATTATAACTGTTAGATGTTTGATAATAGGGTTGCGGGACAAGACTAAATGTTTTAACCTAAAATCAAATTAGACCACCCTTAACATGTACAAAGATTATAAAAAAAAACTGAAAACGACACATTCGCACATGCGCACTCTTAGGGTACACCCCACTTGGTTGCCTTCGTACACGGTCATTGAGTATAGGTCACTTTAGATGTCGCCCTCTTGTCTAAAAGATCATAGTCGCCTCAAAACGGTTGCCTCGGATATTGTTGCCTCAAACAAATGATCTAAGACATTAGGGTTACCGCTAAGGCATCCTAACATTGCTTTGGTGACCGTAAGTCCCTCATTCGAATTGACCCTTAAACTCCAACGACGGTGCTACCTACTCATCAATAGTAGGATAGCATTGTCTAAAGGAAATTAGCATATAACGATTCCTTTTTCGAGTAGGTAGATGGCTCTTAGATACTTGCTCTTTCAAAAAACAAAAAAACTCTTCACACTTACACTTTTTGAACAAAGTTTTCAAAAACACTTCATACGCTCTTGAGGACAGAAGCAAGAGTTAAATCGAAGTTTCAAATAAAAAACTTTTTCAAACCCACAAGCACAAAGAAAGCAATTTTGAAAATAATTGAGCAAGTACCTAAGAGCCCGTAGATAACTACAGATAGAAAGGGTGCTAATACCTTCCCTTTCTATAATCCACCCCCCGTACTCAGAAATATCTCGAAAAATGAATTTTTCTGTGTTTTTTTTCTTTCCTTGTTGGATAAAATAAAAGACGGTGGCGACTCTTGCTTACCGCGACATTTTGCAAACACAAACGCAAAACACAAACCAGGAAAATTTCCTTAATGAAATAGGGAAACCACGATCCCGATTCTGGCCACCGTATCACACAAGGTAAGATTTGAATTAACTGTTATTTGGTCGGAATCCAGCTTTGCAGAAAATTACTTGAAGTTGAACTGTTATCTGGTCGGGTTCCAGGCTTTAAAGTAATTTGAAGTGGTAACTATTATCTTGTCGGGTCCAGGCTTCATATTTTTTGAAAAGTTACACTATTATCTGGTCGGGTCCAGGCTTCATAGTGACTCGTTGGGAATCGTAGCTAGTTGTTATCTGGTCTGACTCCAGGCTTCATAATAACTTGCTTGAATAGACGAAGTTGAACTGATATCTGGTCGGGTCCAGGCTTCACAGTAACGTACTAGAGAAGAATAAATTAACTGTTATCTAGTCGGGTCTAGGCTTCACAGTAACTTATTGACGTTAAACTGCTATCTGGTCGAATTCCAGGCTTTGAAGATTTTAGAGGTGGATGAAGTTAATTGCTATATGGTCGGGCCCAGGCTTCACAATAACTTGTCTGAAAAGATAAAGTTGAACAGATATTTGGTCGGGTCCAGGCTTCACAGTAACTTTCTTGAAACTAGTTGTTATCTGGTCAGATTCCAAGCTTCACGAAAAATTTCTGAGGGAATAAAGTTAATTGCTATCTGGTTGGGTCCAGGCTTCACAATAACTTATCTGAAAAGATAAAGTTGAACTGATATCTGGTCGGGTACAGGCTTCACAGTAACTTGCTGGGGTAGAGGCAAACTCTATTGGGGAGAAGAAGTTAAACCCTTGTCTGGTTGAGTCCAGGTTTTTTAATATCCTGAAGAGTTAAACTATTATCTGGTCGAGTCCATGCTTCATAGTGTTTGAGAAGTTAACGATTATCTAGTCGGGTCCAGGCTTCATAGTTACTAAAAGTTGTACTATTATTTGGCCGGGTCCAAGCTTCATAGTATTTGAAAGTTAACTATTATCTGATCGGGTCCAGGCTTCATAGTAACTTGTTTAAAAGAATAAAGTTGATTGTTATCTGGTCGGATCCAGGCTTTACACCAACTTTCAAAGATAAACTGCTATCTGGTCGGGTCCAGGCTTCATAGTAACTTTCGGAGATAGTAATGACTTTGTTGGCGACTTCACTGGGGATCAGGGGTTGTGGCCCTCTAATTTGTAATAGTATGAGAGGCAAACTCAAGCTGGAGAGGGTAGACTCATCCGGGGAGACAGACAGACTCAGTTGGGGAAATAAACTCAACTGGGGAAATAAACCATGTTGAGGAATACTTGACGAACTGCTGACGAGGTAAGTTTTTTAAGGAAGAGATCCATAGGGCTTCTTCTTTTAGGACCAACTCAGCTGGGGAGAAGGTTGTCAAGAGATTGAGACTCTGGCTGGGGACTACCTCATGCAAAGGGACTTTATGGGGCAACTCTGTTGGGGAAAGGTTTATTGTAGCCGGCTCTGCAGGGATGATGCTAATGAGATAACTCTGTGGGGATATCTCAATTGTATTAAACATATTCTTGTTGCTACTTAGCAGGACACATGTGTTAGATAGTTTTAATTATATTCACATGCATATGTTCGTTCAATTTTAGTCATTCAGACATCTTTGCATTCAAAACAAAAAATAGAAGGTTTGCACTTCAAAGTATATTTGTATTGATATTTTTCCCATGAATGGGCCTTTTTTGTACAAAGAGACGGAGATCCTAGTAAGAGGAAATCGTCAAAAGGAAAACATAAATTGAAAACAAAGAAAATAGCCATGTGGAAGTGATCTCATTGCGTTCCAACTCTACTATTACCCCAATGTCTTCGAGTGTCCCTTGCCATTGACAGAAGTTGATTGGACTGATCTTGGACCGTTTGAACTCAGACCTTGGTAATAAAGTTGACTGTGGTGATTCCACGGGATATATTCATACGCTTTCAATCTTTAATTTTTGCCTGGACCGCCCTTTCGGGTTTTCAGCCCACCAGGATACCTATTTTTGCCCATGTCGCCCTTTCGGGTTTTCAACTTGCCGGGTGTACACTCTTTTGCATATATCCCTAATTTTTTTCCAAACCTTTTGGTTTGTCGGGATGCCATTATCTTGCGTAGGTGTGTCATCCTAGCAAGTCTTTTATGCGTAGTATTTTTTAACTATGTCTGTGTTTACAGGATGGGGGAAGTCTTCACCGTCCATGGTAGTTAGCATCATAGCACCACCAGAGAAAACTTTCTTGATAACAAATGGCCCTTCGTAAGTGGGAGTCCATTTTCCCTTGGGGTTGCCTTGTGGAAGAATGATGCGTTTTAACACCAAGTCGCCAGCTTGATATACCTGAGGCCTGATCTTTTTGTTAAAAGCCTTGATCATACGTCTTTGGTATTTTTGACCATGACAAACAGCAGTCAATCATTTTTCATCGATCAAGTTCAACTGATCCAATCTTGTCTGAACCCATTCGTCCTCGTCTAATCCTGATTCATTCATAATCCTTAGTGAGGGAATCTGAACTTCCACTGGTAGGACATGTTCCATGCCATAGACCAAAGAAAAGGGAGTTTCCCCAGTTGATGTTCTAGCTGAAGTACGGTAGCCATGAAGAGAAAACGGTAACATCTCATGCCAGTCCTTGTAGGTCATTACCATCTTCTGCACAATCTTCTTAATGTTTTTGTTGGCCGCTTCCACTACTCCATTCATTTTAGGTCTATAAGGAGAAGAATTGTGATGCCTGATTTTGAACTGAGTGCAAAGTTCTGTAATCATAGCATTGTTGAGGTTAGTCCCATTGTCGGTGATGATCCTTTCGGGGATACCATAGCGGAAAATAAGGTTATGTTTGATGAATCTAGCTACCATGTTCTTGGTGACTGAGGCAAATGAGGCAGCTTCGACCCATTTTTTGAAATAATCGATAGCAACAAGAATGAAGTGATGTCCATTGGAAGAAGTTGGTTTGATCTCTCCAATCATTTCAATGCCCCACATTGCAAATGGCCACAGAGCGATCATGACGTTTAGAGGAATAGGAGGTACATGGACCTTGTCAGCATAGATTTGGCACTTGTAGCAAGTCCTTGAGTGTTGATTGCAATCGGTCTCTATCATTGACCAATAGTAACCAGCTCTCAGGATTTTCTTGGCCATAGTATGTCCGCTAGAGTGAGTCCCAAAGAGACCATCATGCATGTCTTCCATAATTTCCTCTGCCTCCTTCTTGTCCACACATCGGAGTAGAGTAGAATCATGGTTGCATTTGTACAAGATTCCATTACTTAGGAAGAATTTGGCTGAGAATCTTCGTAAGAATTTTCTGTCATTGATAGGAGCTCCTTCGAGATACTCTTGTGCTTCAAGATATCTCCTCACCTCATGGTACCATGGCTTTTCCATGTCAGTGCCAAGCTCATAGTAGTGCGCATGTTCGTAGAATCTCTCAACTGTAATCATAAGAGCTTTGTTGTTCCATTTTACCTTGAACATCGAAGACATTATGGCCAAAGCATCAGCTAATTGATTTTCTTCTCTAGGGAAGTGCTCAAAGGTGATCTCTTCGAAGTATGGAATCATAGATAACACAAGGTCCTTGTAAGGAATAAGATTAGGATGTTTAGTGTCCCAAACTCCTTTTAGTTGGCTAATCACTAGAGCAGAATCCCCAAACACATTCAAATGTTTGATCCTCAAATCAATGGCAGCCTTCAAGCCCAGAATGCATGCTTCGTAATAAGCCATGTTGTTCGCACAATTGAAGCATAGTCTGACAGTGAAAGGAGTGTGGCAACCTTCAGGGGAGACTGTTACAACACCAATTCCATTACCCAAAGCATTGGAAGCTCCATCGAAGACCATAGTCCATCGGGACTCTTGTTCAGGTCCGTCATACGGTCCAGGTTTCACGCAGTCGGCCACTAGCATGATATTCTAATTCGGGAAGTCAAAGTTCATAGACTGATAATCACCAACAACTCGATGGGCCAAATGATCTGCTAGTACACTTTCTTTGATGGCCTTTTGTGTTGTGTATTGAATATCGTACAAAGTCAAAATCATTTACCATCTATCTATTTGTCTGAAAAGAGCAGGTTTCTCAAAGATGTACTTGATAGGGTCCATCTTAGAAATCAACAGAGTGGTATGAGTTAACATATACTATCTTAGCCGGCGACCAGCCCATGCCAGAGCGCAACAAGTTTTCTCGAGCAATGAATATCTGTTTTAACAGTTGGTAAACGTTTTGCTCAGGTAGTAAATAACATGCTCTTTTCGGCCAAACTCGGCAAGTTGGCCCAACACACACCCCATAGAATTCTCTAGCACCGTCAAGTACATGATCAAGGGTCTTCCTTCAACTAGAGGTATGAGGATAGGAGGTTCTTGCAGATATTATTTGATTTTGTCGAAGGGAGCTTGGTATTCATCATTCCATCTGACTACTTGATCTTTCTTCAAGAGTTTGAAGATTGGCTCACAAGTAGTAGTTAAGTGAGATATGAAGAGGGCGATGTAGTTAAGACGACCAAAGAATCCTCTAACTTCCCTTTCAGAGTGGGGGGCTGGCATTTCTTGGATGGACTTCACCTTGGCAGGATCGACTTTGATGCCTTTACCACTAGCAACAAAACCTAGAAGCTTTCTAGATCGTACTCCGAATGTGCATTTATTAGGGTTTAACCTCAACTTGTACTTTTTCAGCCTCTCGAATAGCTTGTATAGGTGATTGGGATGTTCCTCTTCAGTTTGTGATCTTGCAATCATATCATCCACATAGACATCTATTTCATGATGGATCATATCATGAAATAAAGCTACCATAGCCCTCTGATATGTTGCCCCTGTATTCTTTAGTCCGAATGGAATTACCTTGTAACAAAAGGTTCCCCATTGCGTAACAAAAGTGGTCTTCTCCATGTCTTCGGGAGCCATCTTAATTTGATTATAGCCGGAGAAACCATCCATGAAAGAGAAGACTTTATGCTGAGCAGTGTTATCGACCAAGACATCAATATGAGGTAGAGGGAAGTCATCCTTGGGCTTGCCCAATTTAGATCCCTATAATCTACGCACATACGAACTTTTTCGTCTTTCTTCGTTACTGGCACCACATTGGCAACCCATTGGGGGTAAGACGTCACAACTAGGAATCCTGCGTCAAATTGTTTCATCACTTAAACTTTTATCTTTTCAGACATGTCAGGCCTCATACGACGAACTTTTTTTTTAACAGGAGGACAATCTTCCTTTGTCGGCAGGTGATGAACTATAATATTGGTATCCAACCCTGGCATGTCTTAATACGACCAAGCAAACACTTCCACATAGTCATGCAACATCTGAATCAATCTGCTTTTGACATTGCTTCCTAGGTTAGCGCAGATATTGACCTCTTTCTTGTCTGTCTTAGTACCTAGATTGATGACTTCAACTGACTCTTCATGCAGTTGAATAGCTTTTTCCTCTTGCAATAGAAGTCTGGCTAGTTCTCCCGATATTTCACAATCTTCCTCACCTTCAACTTCAGCTTGGTTAATTGGGTGTTTGAAATCATAGTCGGTAATAGTAGATTCATTGGCAATGAGATCCGGAGTGGACGAGGACCTGTAAGCGTGTGTGTGTGCGCGCAATTAAGATACATGGCTATTTTGAAAAATGCATTTGAAGGAAAAGAAAGACAATAAGGACAAAGATTTTAATGAAAAAGTCCAATGATTTGTATTTAATGATCATATGATAAAATGAACATAAATAAAACCCTTGACAAATGGACCATAGTGCCCCAGGCCAGACATGTGGCTTAAAAGTCATTATTTAATATTACAAACAAAATGTTCTTAAATTAATAGAAAGCAATAAACAATTAATTACTCCTCAATGAAGGAGATGGGAACGAAGTCCTTTGCGCGCCAATTGTTGAGTTCTGTTGTAGTAGGGTATACCCATTCTTCAAATGCACATTCATCATCAGAATCACCCACAACGTTTACTTCATGACTTCCAATATGGAGAGGGGGCTTACCTGCACTAGCGTGCCTCACTTCTTTCTGAGCCTTGATAGTGAAACCTAAACCACATCTGTCTGCTTTGAATGGGATCTCGGGGAGTTTCCCCCAAGTATCACAAATTCCTTCTTCGATTGCGACACGAGCATCTTTAAATGATGCCATCCTTGGCACCAATCTATCAGCTTT
Source organism: Vicia faba (assembly GCA_948472305.1). Lineage (NCBI taxonomy): Eukaryota > Viridiplantae > Streptophyta > Magnoliopsida > Fabales > Fabaceae > Vicia > Vicia faba. The sequence continues at coordinate 160,040,425 of OX451738.1, forward strand.
GGGCAAGTCAGAGGAGACTTTGGCAGTAGAAATCATAGGCGGAACAACTTCAAAAGCCTGACACAGTGTTTCTATAATTCGCCATCCATCTCCACATATTTGAAAGAATTGAGGTGGCTTACCATGAACTCATCCTCACCACAAACAGTGATGATCCTTCCCTTGACCGGGTACTTGAGTTTTTAATGAAGGGTTAACGTTACTGCCCCTGCTCCATGAATCCAAGTTCGACCCAACAGACAGAATTAAGCAGGACGAATATCCACGATGTAGAAAGTAGAGTTGAAAATCTGTGAGCCCACCTTGATCGGGAGATCCACCTCTCCATGAACTGTCCTTTTGGACCCATCGAAAGCCCTCACAATAATATCACTCGATTTCAAAACTAGTCCTTTACAGTCTAAACGGTCCAAAGCACCCTTGGGTAGCATGTTTAAAGAAGAGCGAGTGTCAACTAGAACATGTGCTAGGGTAGTCCCCTTGCATTCAACAGAAACATGCAGAGCTTTGTTATGGTTCTTTCCAATTGGTGTCAGATCAGCATCCGAGAACCCCAAACCATTGTTGGCCGTCAAGCTTGCCACACAATTTTCAAACTGGTCAGTTGTGGTCTCATGAGGGACATGTGCCTTCTTCAAGAACTTAATTAATGCCCGAGCATGAGCATCAGAAAAAAGTAGCAAAGATAACATGGAAATCTTGGAAGGGGTTTTCCCCAGCTGCTCCACTATCTTGAAATCACTCCTTTTTATAATTTTCAAGATCTCATCCATTTCTCGAGCGAAAGGCTCCTCAACAGCAGTGTCCTTTGCAGGTATTTCTGTCTCAGCAGGCTCAACTACTTTCTCCTTTCCCCTTGTGTCAGTGCTAGGCTTAGCAGTGGTGATGCGAATGGGTGCCTTTGTAGCAACTGGTGGTGAGATGTTGGGTGAAAATATTCTCCCAGTTCTGGTCACCTTACTAGAGCCAGTAGTATTACCAATGTCATCAGCCTTGCTTTCTTCAATCCAAGCATCTTGCTTTATTCCATGGTAAAACACCTCATCACCATAGTTCCATGGCACAGTTTGTTGAAAGAGTACGAAATTGGCCCGAGGGCGGTAATTATCAGAGGAGCAACAGTCAGTTCTTTTGAAATCTTGATATAACCTTTGGAGGAGATCCTAAGAGGCTTGTTTGAAATTGTTATGATGGAGAGGTCTTCAGTCTTATTGGTCAAACTTTTGGCGGACGGAGTCTTCTCAAATAGGATCTGATGGCTATTCATCAGGCATTGAATGTCTTTCTTCAGCCATTTGCATCTATTGAGTTGTTTGGTGCAGCAGTCACAGTCCTTTAAACAGCCAGGAAAAACCCCAACTTTCAACAGATTCTTTTTGATAATGGTTAACGGAGTAGTCAAGTCTTTAACGGAGGAAACAAAAATGGTGTCTTCAACAGAATTGAAACCCTTGTCATGGTTTGACATTGGTGCCATTATCACATTGGGAATTGGAGGCAAATCAAATTCGATGGTCTTGTTATCTATTAAGTCCTGAATTTTATTCTTCAGTGCCCAACATTGGTCAGTCTCATGCCCGGGACTATTCGAGTGATATGCATATTTGGTATTCGGATTGTATTTAGGTGAGGAGGTATCTGGATTGGATGGAGGATCACGCAATATCACAAAATTAGCCTTTAATAGGTGTTATAAGGCTTGGGATAGAGACATGTCTATCCTTGTGTATTGTCTTTGTGGAGCCTCGAACCTTTGACGATTAGAAGATTGTCGTTGAACAGGAGCTGGGTTGGAAATCCGAACAACATTAACAGATGTATGGTCATCCTTCTTGGTACGGGCCCTTACCCTATACACAACATTGATTTCTTTCTTCCCAGTGAAGCATTTCTTTACGGGATTGGAGGTGGAAGCAGATGCTATGGGAATCTTCCCGCTTTTGATACCACTTTCAACCCTTTCACCGGTAAAGATCAGCTTGGTGAAACCAGATGAAGAACAACCGACCAATAAGTTGAAAAATGGACCAGATAAAGTTCCCATAAACATATCAATGTATTCCCTATCATTTAACGGCGGTTGGACCCTACTGACAAGATCCTTCCACTTTTGGGCGTACTCTTTGAACCCTTCATTTTTACCCATTGTCAAGTTCTGCAGTTGAACTCTTGTCGGCGCCAGGTCGGCATTGTACTGGTATTGGTGATAGAAAGCGGTGGCTAAGTCTTCCCATGTATGAATACGGGAACCCTCCAACTGTTAAAACCATTCAAGTTGAGTCCTGACCAAGCTTTCTTGAAAGAAGTGAACCCAAAGTTTCTTGTTAGCGGTGTGCACTTGTATTTTGTGCACATAAGACTTTAGGTGAAGCTTTAGGCAGAAAACCCCATCTTATTAACGAAGACTAGTATCTTGAATTTGTGGGGAATGATAACCCTGGATATTAAACCTAAATCGTCAAAATCCAAACCAGGGATGGCTTGAATCTCAACAGCCTTTAGTCGGTCCTCTAGCTGCTTGTACTTAACACTGACAGGAGGATACTGCTCGTCAAAATAATCTTCATCATCGGACGCTTCATCATTGATACACCCAGCCTGGGTACTCCCCGCTTCTCCAATTTGATTTTCGTCTTCCTCAGACGAGTCTTCCACTATCGGTATCTTACAGATCGACTCTCTGAATCTTCTACCCATGTTGACTAAGGCCTTTCTTTTTGGTTTCTTTTTGGATGCCGGCAACGCCATCAACTTTTGTCGCCCCTTGGCTAGGGTTAGTAGAGTCTCTTAAAACTGGGAGTTTTGTGCTTTTAGGTCTTTCACTATTTTCTCGATATCCATCTTGATGAAATAAACAACAGAAAGATAACGAAACCTATCGTGGAAAACCTGTTATGTTATGATGTATGGAAGATGTGCATGTAAATGATTTCAAGGATTTATGAAATTTAAATTTGTCTAGACAAAGAAGGAACAAACGTCAATTTTCATTAATTAGTTTAAAATGATTACAACGTGCCTCTTGGGCTTACAAAATAAATCTCTAAGATAAAAAGGTCGAACGCATCCTCTTCGGTGAAAGATAGGCATTCAAGCTTTGTTCTTTATGTAGTTGCTTTGTAAGCTCCAAAACCCTTTTCTCGCTAGCGTAGAATTGAGCTTCGAAAGTATCATGTTCTTCCTTTAACTGAATCCAACCTTTTTTCAAGTCTTCAAGAGAAGTAGGAATGTCGGGATAAAGGACAGTGTACAGAACATCTTATTTAGGCATAAGATCAATGATAACTGGTAGGATAGAGGGGTAAGGCATTACAAGCTTTTGAGCACGAGCTCGTACCCACCGAAGGTAAGGCTCAAGGGGAATAGAATTCTTGCATCCCAGCATCTTGCTATCCACTCTGTTTACCATCCTCCAAGCTCGTACAAACCTCTGGTGGTAGCTTTGATCGTCGTTCTCGTAGTCGAACACCACTCCTTGGATGAGCATATCATGAGGACCATCCCTTTGGGCATATCCAAACTATCGCAAAGCTAAGCAAGGGTTGTAAGTGATACCTCCCCTAATGCCAAGCAAAGGGACATTAGGTAATTCCCCATAATGGTCAATGATAATAACATTCTCTAAGGATCTAGAACACCAGTGAATATCCGAATGTCTGAGTGACATCAACCTATGGGACCATCTCAGACCTTGCTCGTTCTTTAACACATATCGGGGGAGATGCGGAACAAATCATCTAGCCAATAGAGGAGTGCAACACATGAGGGCCCCTCTCTTCCTCATAGTGCGAGAGTGGAGAGAATGTAGGATATCTCCTAACAACGTTGGCACCGGATTGCGGGACATGAAGATTTTGACAGTATTTACATCTATAAGTTGGTCAGGGTTTAGAAATAAAACTCCCATAGATGAGAAGGGCCAATATTTCTTCAAAATCTTGTAAATCCATAGTGTTCCAACAATCTTGAGCTTTTTCAAACAAGAACTTGGCTAAGAACCCTCTGACACCACTTCTTGTTTACCAATTAGTCGTGACATCGGATTGTTGCAAGTGTAGCGCTCGGGAAATCTCTTCTGGGCTTGGTTCTCTTTCGGTACCGTTGAAAGGTAGTTGATCGAGAATAGGAATCCTCGAGTTGAGAGAATTCTTCCAGAGTAGGTACCAGCTGATAGTCGGGAAAAGTAAAGCAATGGTGTAGAGGAACGGAGAACTGGAAAAACACTTTCATCATGTCTTCGTTGACGCTTGAGGTAACCAAGTTAAGGAGGCGACAATGTATTTCGGTGAATGAATAACTCTCAGGAACCCTTGATTCTATCTCTTTGATTTGAGAAGGAATTCTTACGAGATTGACTTAGATAGTATTCTTGCGGGAGGAAGCCATATTCTACAAAACAGAACAAAAATAAATCCCAATAATCCTTGAAATGGTTAGTGTGAAATGCAATGGTATGATGTTATGATGTTATGTACAAGTATCCATATACACACAAAGCAAACAAACCCTTAGGTTCAGGCTTGCATGGAGTCTTATAGGTAAGTACCCTCTTGAAGTTTAGTTGGCTTAACATGTCCTAGTGATTGTAATCGGGTTCTAAAGGATCTCAATATCACTGATCTTTCCTCATTGGGCATTGTTTCAGTGCAAGCCTCTTTAACGGCGACCAAAATATCCCGAGAAATATGATCTCAATGAGCGTAGTATCGAGTATCAACCAAATTCGGACTGCACCAAAGTCGGCTTCCTCACTACTTCCTAATGGCCAAGTTGGTCAGGTAAAGGTTCTAAAGTCAGTTAGTGCTTTATAACACCATGCGGCGGCCCCGTATTCTCCTTGACTACTCAAGGGCTACCAGTACCCACAAATGTGTCACACAATGTAGCTATTACTTAGACCATGTCGGTATATCCTGCACAGTTTCCACAATGTAATGCTACTTACCTATAAGGTATCCCAGATCCGGGTAGAGGATCAAAACAAGTCCAAATAAGGAACCAATAATGTAAAGCAAGCAAGTCAAACAACAAAAGCAAGTAAAGGTGATGTAACCCTAAGGTGACCCCACTTATAAAATTTTCCCCAACAGCGTCGCCAGTTCTGTGATACGGTGGGAGAACTGACTTGGGATGTTTTGCGTTTGATCATAATTGTTGCGGTTAGAAAGAGTCTCCACCTACTTTTCTTTTATCCAAATAAAGGAAAGGTTGAAAAGAACAGGAATGACTTTTGAGATTATTGAGTTCGGGGGGTAGATTATGAAAAGTGAAGGTATTAGCACCCTTTTCATCCATAGTCATCTATGGGCTCTTAGTTGCTTACTAGATCAACTTGATTTGTTTTAAAATATGCTTTGTGGTGGTTTTTGAAAGTATTTTTGAAAAGGCACCTTCGTTTAGGCAAACTTTGTAATGGTTCTTGTCTTATAAGAACGTATACAAAGTGTTGTACTTTTGAAAATATTTCATGTTTTGAAAGTGTTTGGTGTGTTTTTGCAAGAATGTTTGTTTTGAAAGTGAGCAAGCAACTAGGAATGTTTCTACCTACTCAAAAGTTTTTTTGTTCATTTCTCTCTTCCTTTGATATTGCTATCTTACCATTAATTAGTAACAAGCCTTATCTTTGGATGTAAAGGGACGGGCGTGGGTCATCGTATAGTCATGATAGAAATGTTGTGAGATGTCTTAGCATTTCTCTTGAGGGACTAAGCTCATTTGAAAGGAAACATTCGTAGTGTCATCGAGGGACTATGATCTTGTATTTTTGATTGTTTTTCTAAGACATCCCACATGCATAACATGACCATTTTTTAGGCAACAAGTGCAAGTAACCCTAGGGGTGCATGTGTGAATAGTGTGTTTGATTTGCATGCATTTAGTCTTTGATTAAGGATTGTCTACTTGTTGATTTCATCTTCCCATACAAATCCTACTTTACTAGCATTTATATGAAAGCGATAAATTACAGAAGGTAAATATTCTACACTATTACAAACATTAGGGGGATGGGGTATACAAATTTACAAATGGGGATTGCAAGAAATTAAAGTCCTAATTATATATTACAACCATATTGAAATAATGTACAAGAAATGTAAAAAATGGACTTGTTTTGTTTTTGTTAAGAGAAGAAATGAATTGGCTTAAGAAAAATATTTTTTAGTCTTTTTTGTTTCAAAAGAAATAAAAATAAATTATGTGAATATAAAAATATTTTTGGTGTTTTTGATTATTAAAAATGAAATGATGATAAAGATAAAAAGAGGAAAAGGGGTCAGAATCAGCGCACTGTTGAAATAGGAGAGAACAAAAGTTCTGACTTTGGTGCGCTGCAAGTCAGAAAGAAATTGTTAGCAGAAAAGGGGAAGGTCTGAAGTTCTGGGTCCACTGGGAACAAAGGATATTCTAGAAGTTCTGATGCAACTGGAAGCCTAGAAGTACTAATGTTACTGGAAGGTCATAAGTTTTTGGTTGTTGAGAGAGTTTGGAAATTCTGGATGTTGAGGGAGTTTGGAAGTTCTGATGTTGCTGGAAACCTAGAAGTTCTAGTGTTCACTGCAAACTAGAAGTTCTGATAATGGGTATGTGAGGTGTCATTGTTGTTGGATGGGAATGTCTAGAAGTTCTGATCCAGAATCGGGTAAAAATGTCAGGGGATAAACATAAAAAGGGTGTTTCTAGGGCTAGAACTCAGGACCCTTAACACTAATATCTTATGCACACGCTCTCTACCACTGGGGTGGCTATACATCTGGTATTAGTAGCAAAAACATAAACATATAACAAAAAGAAGTTCTGATGATGAGCTTCATCTCCTTCTCCATGCCAACTAGAGCATATGCAACTTAGTTATTCCTTAACAAAAATGAAGAATGCAAACATAACAAATACGACAGGTTTCATCATGGTTTCAGAAACATAAAATATTAGGACTGTAAATCAGAAGCAAGCATGAATTTTGCTAATCCTAAGTCTTAGTCGTAATTTCCTCAAGAAGTTATGAACTGAAATTATCTCTACTTAGGCAAAAAGAAATACATGGATTCTATGAATATGTAAAGAATCAGAGTCAGGATGTCTACATTGTATTTTTGAACATGTAAGCTTATCAATGTCTAAGTACTGAGGTAAAAGTCAGAAGAAACTTACCTTGTAGCTGGAAATTGTTCTGTGAGCTAAAACCTAGTTCTGACTGTTGTGATGTTTTGGTCAGCTTCCTTTAATTATCAGAAAGCTAGAACAACCCTGAACAATGGATGGCTGGAAAATTCTAGAGCAGCCAAGAAGCAATGTTCTATTTGTTTGAGATGGAGATTGATGAAGATTGTGTTACAGTCTGAACACAGAAGTTGGGATGGCTTCTAAATGTATATCAGCAGCTGTGTGGGTGATTTGGTTGGGAAATGCACAGGGAAGATTAGAGCTTGGATGCGAAAATCCAGAAATTAGCAGGTTTTTGTGTTTATGTTTTTAGTTTCAAGTTCTTTGAAATTTCAGCAAGGTTTCAAGGCTAACTTTCAAATTCTCCACCTCTTTACAGTTGTAAATGAAGTTCAATTTATAGGCAAGGATTTAGTAGCTTCGAGAAGTTAAAAGTACAGTGATCATATGCTATGATGCTGACTTGTTCTTGAAGCATGTTCAAACAAGTATGGTTCAAGGTACAAAGTAGGGTGGTTAGCAGATTTTAGCCGTGCCTAATCTGAATTTGTAAGCATGAATTATGGAAAGTACCCTCAAAAGCAAAAGCAAAGCATGGGCCCCGCATAAACTTTGTACAAAAGTTTTCTTTTCAAGGACAACAATGATACTTCTATGTCACGCGTGGGGAAATCCTTTGGATAAAGACTCAAAAATGGGTGTGAGCATTAAATAATGATGGGATTTATCAAACCAGAAATCCTGCAATATGATATTATGTATCATAGCTTACTTTGGGTTAGAAGTTTAGCATAAGCATAACTTAGAACAAATATCCAACTTCTGATCTTTGAATCTCCCTGTTCCAGCATGTTCTGAAGGGGTTCTCAGATTTTCCAAAAATCTTGTAACACGCTTTGTAGACCCTCTTTGAATTACTCTTGCAAATTCTGATTGAACCTGTATGAAAACTGGCCTAGAAGTTCTAACCAAATTCTGTCTTGGAAATTCCCAGAATTTACTGAGTGTTGCAGTTTCATGGACGTGTCTTTGAGGATTTATAACTTGAAATCCCAACGTTTCTAGGAGAAATTTTGTTCTGCAATGTTTTATATCTCATTGAAATCTATAACTCTTGTATCAGAATTTCTTCCAGAATCAGCTTGCATCATGGTGAAAATCTGGCCAGAAGTTCTGAACATATCATATTTCCTAAACACTTAGAAAAATTTCTAAGTATATAGAATTTTGACTTTTCTAAAGTAATTTTGACTTTTGATTTTCTTGATGAAACAAACTCCATATTCCAACATGTCTTGATAAAATATGATTTTTGAAACTTGATTTTGATCCAAAAGTCAAAGTTTGACTTTTTAGTGTGCAATTGACCATTTTGCCCTTGTGCCAATTCCAAGCCTAAATTGATGTATCAGTACTGCAAACTTGATGTCAGGGGAGATTTTGTGGGGGAATCCTTGAGAAATGAGATGGAAAATTTTGGGGTACAACAGTACCAAACACGCGCGCCAAATGGCCCCCCTGTAATTCGAATGAACCAATCATCTCGTCCCTTTTTTCCACACCAAGCCACCGGAGGTGGTGGCTCCGGTCATCCATTCCGGTTGGCCAAAGCATCAATCCTACGAAATCTCTTGAAAACAAAACCAAAAATGAACCTACCCCCCTAATTTGTAGTCTACGAATTCAATGGTGGCATTCATTTGGCTTGAGAGTCCATGTACATAGAGATATGATGCAACAGAACCTTATGCCCTATCCATGGCACTTTTTGATTCTGACGTTAAAGCTTGCGTATAAGGGTTCTAAACACACACAAACATTAGTATGAACACGAATATGCATATGGATTACATTTATATTTCACAAAATAAAAGTTTGAGATCAGAGAATTATACCATATGATGCAATGATGGTATGCTCGATCTAGACATTGAAGCACTTATGTGAGGAATGGGCTGGGTTCCTGGAAGCCTCAGGGATGTGCTTGAATGCTTGAAACAGTCTGAAAGTGGCTGGAACTCGCGATCTGCAATTGCACTTGAATTTTTTTGAAAGAATGTTAGGGCTTTTGGGAGGTAGTTGCGCGTGTCTGAGCTTATGCTTTTGCTTTGTATTTATAGAGGGGTGGAATGGTGAGAAAATATGGCAAGAATCCACACATAATGGCCCACTTTCAAATCAATATCAAACAAATCTAAATGTTCCAAAATTGGAATTTTTTTTGCCCTTCTTGAAATGCAATGAACCTGGCCTCTTTTGCACGAAATCTTGGGCCTAAAACCTAGCCAACCCATCAGCCCATGTGTCATAATCCATCACTCACTATTTTATGCAATTTATTTTGTATTTATTTGAATAAAAAAACAAAAAAAAGAATAAAATAGATGTAAATTTCAAAGCAAGGTAAGAATGAGTTTATAGGTCTTAAAAAGTTAGGCCATTAACTTAAAATTTCAAATTTGCATGCTTTGCATTCATGAATTTCACCAAAATTTCCCAAATTGTACCACTCATAACTTGCTCAATTTTTATCTTTTGGAGATGATCTTGGACTTTTTAGAAATCTCAAGATGTCCCCTACAATCTCTATGTTGACCATTTTTTCATTTGGATGATTTATCTTTATGCAACTTGCCTTGATAAAAAATGCCTTTTTGTTGACTTTCAAAAAGACCTGTAATGTATTGGCTCATATCATTCCAATGATGCATTTCTTGGACTTGAGGGAAAAAGAAAAGTTGTAGGGAATTGAATTTTATTCACAATGAGCTTTGGTTGGGAAAAAATGGATGAAGCATGTGAAAGTTATGCCTGGTCAAAATTTAGTTGACTTTCTCTAGGAAGCCCTAATTTGGCAAGTTTTGATTCTTGATGATTTAAGAACATTCCTTGAGAAATCATGATCAAAACTTGATCAAATGATGGATATCAATTCAAAATGTTTATGTTGACCAAAAAGATTGAAGTTTGACTGTATATTGGCCACAATTGACTTTTGACCTAGTACAGTTGATTTTCAGACATTTGAGAAATTGACTGAGAAAACTTATGATGCAAGGCATGAAACTTGGCATGGACATCCTTGAGGATATATTAAGAACTATGGAAATTCCTTGAGGCCTTTGGAAACCAATATTCTTGGTTAAAAGTGAAACCCTGGTTGGAAATCCATTGCTTAGGAGGAGAATTTGTCTGACCAATTCTTGGCCAACCTTGAGCAATTGAGGACCTCTATGACCATGTGTTGAATAAAATGAGAAGGTGAATTTTGGGGTACAACAACTGCCCCTGCTCAATATTCTTAAACCTGAGGATTTAGATTGGCTTGTCTGCCTTTCGTGATCTAAAGGTGGAAGATGATTGAACACTAGAGTGCCTAGAAATTTACACTCGCCTGTGTACAAAGTGATGTTGTTGGTTGATGATATCGGGAATGGGCTTACAGATGCCATTTGGAGAAGACAATGGAGAGTCGTCAAAGATGGGCTTATAGATGCCATCTAAAATAAATGTTGACTCCGAACTGGAAGAAGTATCAGAATAAATCTTGGGTCGATCTACCCTGAGCCATAGAAGGTCTCTTTATACGGCTTCGTACTAGAATGAATGTGTCCAATTGTATCTTAGTAGATGTGTTAGGGAATAGAGTTCAGGAGTTTTAGTTATCCATTACTCTACTAGGGAATTATTTATTGGCCGGGGAGAATGAAAGTTAGTTGTTATCTGGTCAAAATCCAGGCTTCACAGTAACTTGCTGAGGATAATAAAGTTGATTGTTATCTGGTCGTATTCCAGGCTTCACAGGGACTTACTGAGGAATATGAGATTAATTGTTATCTGGTCGGTTTCTAGGCTTCGCAGTAACTCACTTAAGACTAAACTGTTATCTGGTCGAATTTCAGGCTTTGCAGTAACTTAGATGAAAGGGTGAAGCTAATTGCTATCTGGTCGGATTCCAGGCTTCACAACAACTTACTGAGATAAATCTGTTATCTGGTTGGATTCTAGGCTTCACAGAAAAATGAAATTAAAATTTTATCTAGTCATATTCTAGGCTTCACAATAATTTTCTTAAAAGGATAGAAGTTAATCGCTATCTGGTCAGATTACAGACTTTGCAATAACTTAGATGTGATGATGAAGTGAATTACTATCTGGTCGGATTCCAGGCTTCATAGTAAATTGAAATTAAACTGTTATCTGGTCGGATCCATGCTTTACAATAAATTGAATCAACTGTCCTCTGGTCGTATTGTTGAGCTGTTACTTCAGATAGTTGCCCCATCTTGTTTCAGGAATTAATCTGAAACCTACTTTTGTTGGTTGTTGAGATAGTTTCCATGTCTGGTTTCAGGAATTAATCTCTAACCTGGTCTTGTAGATATTCGCCCCGTCTTTTTTCGGGAATTGATCTACAATCAGTTGTTCACAGATAGTTGCCATGTCTGATTTCAGAAATTAATCTGGAACTGTTGAAAATCATTGATGATATTCGTCTGTTGATCTTTCCTGAAAAGGTAAAGAGTTAGTTGCATGCAATGTCATGATACATGAAATGTATTGGGTAATTATGTTCTAAAAATAAATGATATTGTGTTATATGCATTTTGTATGTATATGCTATGACGCTTGTAAAAATGATGTATGAATGAAATATGTGAATGTATCAGTTGTTCTTTGCAGTGCCGTTGAACTGGGGAAAATAAATCCATGAATGCTGCTGGGGATGAAGAATGTAGTTGAAGTTAAATTTGCTGGGAGATGGATTTCCGTAACTAGAGAAATAAACTCTATTAGGGAAGGAAAACTTTGCAAACTGTTTGGGATTTTATAAAACCCTGCTGGGGAACCTAATAAAACTTATAGGCCATGCTGGGGAATGCTCCAAGATGCTGGAGAGATGATTGAAACTCTCGATCTGTTTAAGAAATGTCAGAATATCTGAAATCATTAGGCCATATGCTGAAGATATGGCAGTGACTTTACGGGAGGACGTCTATGTCTCTGTACCTACTGAGGAATGTACCTTTTCCGATGATGAATTTTGTGAAAATGGTCTCCTAGGGGTGTCCTGTGGGGATTTACAGACGGCTTTTCGACATTGTCCCAGCTGTTAAAGCCTTTAGTAACTGTCTTTCTATTTTTATGCATATATTTATAAACGGTAATCATATTCAAATGCATATGTTCAAAAATAATCACTGGACGTTTTTGCAAACAAAACAGAAAAATAAAAAACAGGTAGTTTTGCACTTTTAGAGAGATAATTTTGTATTGATTTGAAGAAATCTTCCTATAACAGATGTCTTTGTACAAGGAGACTAACATCCTAATAAGAGAATGTCGTTGGAAATTAAATTTATAGAAAGTAGTATACAAAGAGAAAATATCTATGTGAAATAATCCCATTGGGTTTCAATTCTGCTATTGCCTTTATATCTTTGAGCGTCTCATCACTTTGCTGCTTGGCAGAAGCTGACTAGATTAATCCATACCATTCGACCTTGTCAATTTGGATAATGAAGTTTGGCTGTAAGGTGATCCAACGGGACATAGTCGTACGCTTTTAATCCCTATTTTTTCCTGGACCGCCTTTTCAGGTTTTCAGTCCACCGGGATACCCTTTTTTGCCCGAGTCGCCTTTTTAGGTTTTCGACTTGCCGGGTGTATAGATTTTTCATATACATATCCCTAATTTTTGCTCGAACCCTTTTGGTTCGCTGGGATGCCCTTATTTTTTCCTAGACCAGTCAACCTAGCGGGTCTATTTTCATGCGTAGTATCTTTTAACTATGTCTGCATTTGCTGGGTGCGGAAGGTCGTCACCGTCCATATTGGTTAATATCATAGCTCCATCGAAAAATATACTCTTGATCACAAATGGTCCCTCGTATGTTGGAGACCACTTGCCCCTGGGATCACCTTATGGCAGGATGATGCACTTGATTACTAGGTCACCAACTTGATATACCTGACGTCTGACCTTTTTGTTAAAAGCTTTGATCATATGTTTCTGGTATATCTGACCATGACAAATAGCCACGAGCCTTTTCTCATCAATTAGGTTCAATTGGTCAAGCCGAGTCTGAACCCATTCGTCTTTGTTTAAACCTACATTCTTCATGATTCCCAGTGAAGGGATCTGGACTTCGACGGGTAAAACAACTTCCATACCGTATACAGGAGAAAAAGGGGTTGCCCCTGTTGACGTAGGTACTAAGGTACGGTAGCCATGAAGATCAAAGGGTAACTTTTCGTGCCAGTCTTTATATGTTACTGTCATTTTTTGTATGATCTTCTTTATATTCTTATTAGCGGCCTCCACAACGCCATTCATCTTCGGCCGGTAGGGAGAAGAGTTATGATGCTGGATCTTGAATTTTGTACAGAGCTCGGTGATCATAGTATTATTGAGGTTGGTACCGTTATCTATGATAATTCTTTATGGGATACCGTACCGATATATAAGATTATTTCTGATGAACCGGGCCACGACGTTCTTAGTAACAGAAGCAAATGAAGTTGCCTCGACCCATTTTGTGAAGTAATCAATGTTAACAAGGATGAAGCAGTGCCCATTGGAAGTGGTAGGTCTAATCTATCCAATCATATCAATGCCCCACATTACGGATAGCCAGGGAGCAGTCAAGACATTTAAAGGAACCAAAGGTACGTGTACTTTGTCAGCATAGATCTAGCATTTATGACAATTTCGGGAGTGATGATGACAATCTGCTTCCATAGTGGACCAATAGTATCCTGCCCGTAGGATACTTTTAGCCATTGTATGCCCACTAGAATGGGTGCCAAAAGTACCTTCGTGCATATCTTCCATGATCTTCTCTGCCTCACTCTTTTCTACGCACTGCAGTAAGGTAGAATCATGGTTGGGCTTGTAGAGAATTTTGTTACTCAGGAAGAACTTGGCAGAGAACCTTCTTAAGAACTTTTTTTCATTGATGACAATCCCTCAGGGTACTCTTGAGCTTCAAGATACCTCTTCACCTCGTGGAACCAAGGCTTTTCTTCTACTCCCTCAGCATCAATCTCATAACAGTGGGCCAGTTCGTCTAATCTTTCAATAGTGATCTGAGGGGCTTCATTATCCCATCTGACCTTAAACATGGATGAAATGGTGGATAGCGCATCCGCTAACTGATTTTCTTCTCGTGGAATATGTTCAAAGGTAATCTCTTCAAAGTATGGAATCAATGTCAACACATGCTCTCGATAAGTGATGAGATTAGGATGCTTTGTGTCTCATTCCCCCTTAACTTGGCTGATCACCAAGGATGAGTGTGATGCGGTGGGATAACTGACTTGAGGGTTTGCGTTTTGTCGCAAATGTTGCGGTTAGCAAGAGTCGCCACCGACTTTTCTTTTATCCAAAAGGAAAGGTGAAAAAGCACAAGAAAGACCTTTGAGATGTTTTCTTGAGTTCGGGGGGTAGATTATGAAAAGGGAAGGTGTTAGCACCCTTTTCATCCATGGTTTTCCATGGGCTCTTAGTTACTTGCTTAGATCACTTGCTTTTGTTGTTTGAAATTGTGCTTGGTGTGGTTTTGAAAGTATTTTGTAAAAAGAGGCCATTCGTTTAGACAATCTTTGTAATGATTCTCGTTCATAAGAATGTATACAAAGATGTTTATCTTTTGAAAATGTTTTCAATGATTGTAAGATGTTTTGAAATGTGTGTGTTTGTTTTTGAAAAATAGCAAGGATTGTTGTTTGAAATAGAGCAAGTAACTAAAAGCTATCTACCTACTCAAATGTCTTTCTTATGTATTTTCTATTCCTTTGACATTATTGTCTTACCATTGATTTGGTAAGCAACCCTATCTTTGGATGTAAACGGGACGGGCGTGGGTCATCGTATAACCATGATTAGCAATGTTGCAAAGTATCTTAGCATTTTTTGAGGGATCAAGATCATCTTATAAGGCATCTTTTGAATAGCCTCATCGAGGGACTATAATCTTATATTTGTTTGTTTTGCCAAGATACTTCACATGCGTAATATGGCCATTTTTGTATAAGGCAACCAAGTGGAGAAACCCTAAGGGTGCTTGTGTGTAAGTGTGTTATTTTCATGCGTTTTGTCTTTGATTAGGATTGTCTATTTTGTTGTTTTTATCTTTCCATACACACTTACTTATTAGCAATATATGAGAAGAAAGTAAAAGGCGGAAAGTAAAATCTAAGATATTACATCCCTTTAGGGGGGTGGGGGTACAATTTAGCAATAGGGGTGAAGTAGGAACTAAAATATTACAACCATATCGAATGATAATAAAAAGAATGTGAAAACAATGCAAAATAAAGGAAAAATGCACTTTTGAACTGCTATGTGTCGACCCATGCTGCTATACATCGACACATAACTTCTCCTTGCCCCTGTAAAGTGAAATCTGTTCAGTATGAGTCGACACATAGTGGGATGTATCGACTCATACACCTTTTTGCATTGATACGAAATGCGTATGTGTCGACTCATTGTCCTTTCCAGTTTCTATTTTGTGACCTGAACTCACTATGGGTCGATGCATGAGGGTCTTGTGTCGACTCATACCCTGTATTTTCACTAAGATGGATCGACACATGTGGATATGTGTCGATACATACTGCATTTTTCTGCCTTAAACACCATTCTTTGCATACATCAGTTAGTTTTTAACATATGAATGAATAACAGGAACAACACATAAATGATTAACTTCAAGAATAATGATTGCTACATCCTATAAACAGAAAAGTTGATGTATGGAAAAGGAAAGGTAAAGATGACTTACCTTGAAACTGCACTTTAAGTTTTGAGTCCAAATGCCCTTCAAGATGTTGTATGAACCTTAAGGAAGCTCCAACAGGCTGTTAGACTTTCCTTTTTGTTGAAGGTTATTAAACAACCTTGTGTGGTATGAAATGTTTAGATGGTTTTTAGAAGGAATATGCAAAGTGTGAGAGGTTTTAAGGTTTAGACTTCAAAACTCAAGAGTGGAAGTCTTAGGGTATGTTATGGCTTTTTTGAAGGTTTATCAATAAAACTACTGGCCGTTCACTCTATTTTTCTAACTCTTTTCCAACCTGTTTTTTCAACCCCTTTCTCTTGCAACTGGCCTCTCTGTTTATAGAGAAGGTTTGAGATTTGAAAACTCAGATTTTTAATCACATGTTATGGCTAGGTTAGGTTGTACATGAAGCAAGCTTGAAAATTGTAGTTCCAATTCTTTGTACTTTATTGCATAGAGATGTTGGACACTTTAAGCATGCCCTTCTGATTTGTGTGTGATTAGAACAACAAGTTAGAGGCTCAAGAAATTGACTTTATGATTAAAATGAACTTTGCAAGAATGGCAATGGTGCCTTTGTGCCAAAAATAGAAAGATCACTTGAATAATGCTTAAACCCAATGGACCATAGCTCAAAAGTTTGCGTAAGCATTAAATTATGGTAAGAGTTGCAAGTAACAATGCCTGTAAATTGGAGATTATGCAGCATGGGTTAAGATTCTTGTTCCTTGCTCATCACAAATCTGCCTTGTAAATCAAGAATGAATGTCCAACTTCAGGTCCTTGTATCTCCTAACTCAAATAAGATAAATTCATGCTCTTGGATGTTTTGGAAAGCTTGAAACACCCTCTATAACTTTCATGTTGGCCACTTTTGTTAAATCAAACTGGAACTAGATGAAAAATGGGCAAGAAGTTGGGATAAAAACCTGACCAAAACTGCTGAAAATTTCTCTAAGTGTTTAAATGAAAATGTCATGAATTTATAACCTGAAATCCAAGCCTGTTTAGGAGAAGTTATGTAAAGGAATGTTGTAGATATCATGGATATCCACAACTTTCATGTTGGAAGCTTATCTTGAATAATCTTGCATCAAGGTGAAAAGTTGGCATGAAGAAATGAGATTATCACGTATAAAAAACACTTAGAAAAATTTCTAAGTCTTGAAGGGTTTGAACTTTCACATTGACTTTTGACTTTCTTGATTTCTTGATGATCAAGTTTTATATTTTTGAATGTCTTGATGAAATTTGATCCTTGGAATGTAATGTTGACCAAAAAGTCAAAGTTTGACTTTCTAGTATGCAATTGACCATTTTGCCCTTTTGCCAATTCCAAGCCTAAATTGATGTATCAGTGCTGCAAACTTGATGTCATAGAAGATCTTGTGAGAAAATCCTTGAGAAATGAGAGGGAAAATTTTGGGGTACAACAATGAGTCTATGTATACCTGTAAGAACTTGATTCTCATGTCAATAGCAGCCTTGATACCCATAATGCATGCTTCATATTCGGCCATATTTTTGGTGCAATTAAAACATAGTCTGGCGGTGAAGGGTGTATGGTAGCCTTCTGATGAGATAATCACAACGCCAATTCCATTTCCGAGTGCATTGGAAGCTTCGTCAAAGACCATAGTCCATCGGGATCCTTTTTTAGGTCCTTCATCCGGTCCAGGTTCTTCGCAGTCAGTTACTAGCATATTGTTCTCACCTGGAAACTCAAAATTCATTGACTGATAGTCGTCTACAGCCTGATGAGCCAAGTGGTCAGCTAGTACACTTCCATTTATTGCCTTTTTAGTAGTGTACTGGACGCCATATTCGGTCAGGACCATTTGCCATCTTGCTGTTCTTCTAGAGAGAATGGGCTTCTCAAATATGTATTTGATAGGCTCCATTTTAGATATCAATAAGGTAGTGTGAGTCAACATATATTGTCTTAATCAGCGAGCAACCCATGCCAAAGCACATCAAGTTTTCTCGAGCAGTGAGTATCTTGTTTCACAGTCGATAAACTTTTTTCTAAGGTAGTATATCACACACTCTTTTTGACCAGACTCATCATGCTGCCCCAGCACACACCCTATTGAATTTTCTAATATTGTTAAGTACATGATCAAAGGTCTTCCTTCAACTGGAGGCATCAAAATTGGAGGTTCTTAAAGATACTCTTTGATTTTGTCAAAGGCTGTCTGGAAATCATCATTCCACTTTATTACTTGATCTTTCTTCAGTAATTTGAAAATTGGTTCACAAGTAGCGGTTAGGTGGGAAATGAATTTGGAAATGTAGTTTAGACGTCCCAAGAAACCTCTAACCTCCTTCTCGATGCAGGGAGTTGGCATCTCTTAAATATATTTAACCTTCGCAGGATCTACCTCAATACCTTTACCACTGACAACGAAACCTAGAAGCTTTCCAGATCTTACTCCAAAGGTGCATTTGTTCGGGTTGAGTCTTAGCTTGTACTTCTTCAACCTTTCAAACAGTTTTTGATGGTGATCAAGGTGCTCTTCTTCAGTCTGAGACTTGGCTATCATACCGTCGACGTAGACCTCTATCTTGTGATGGATCATATCATGAAATAAAGCTACCATAGCACGCTGATAGGTTACCCCGACATTCTTCAATCCAAATGGCATAACTTTGTAATAGAAGGTCCCCCACTGTGTGACGAAAGTTGTTTTATCCATGTCTTCTGGTGCCATTTTGATCTGATTATAACCAGAGAAACTATCCATGAAGGAGAATATCTTATGTTGTGTGGTGTTGTCAACCAGAACATCAATATGGGGAAGCGGAAAGTCATCCTTGGGGCTTGCCCTATTCAAATATCTGTAATCCACACACATATGCACCTTACCGTCCTTTTTAGGTATCAGTACAACATTCACAACCCATTGTGGATAAGAAGTAATAGCTACGAATCCAGCACTAAATTGTTTCTTGACTTCAGCCTTGATCTTTTCTGACATCTCAAGACGCATACGATGAACCTTTTCCTTCACTGGGGGGTAGTCTTCTTTCGTTGGCAGACGATGAACCACAATACCAGTGTCCAGCCCCGAAATGTCTTTGTATGACCATGCAAAGATCTCAACATAGTCATGTAACATATGAATTAACCGTTCTTTAACACCGTTTTCCAAGTTGGCACCTATCTTGAATTCCTTTTTATTCTCCTCAGTACCCAAGTTTACTACCTCAACTGACTCTTCATGAGGCTGTATTGCTATTTCTCCTTGTTGTAACAGTCTAGCAAGTTCTCCTGGTACTTCACAATCTTCCTCACCTTCGTCCTCGACTTGGTAGATCGGATTTTCAAAGTCATAACTAGCAATAGCCGAACTGTTATCAATGGGATCCAGGGTAGATGTGGATCTACAATTTGAGATGTGGGTGTGTGTAAGAGCATAACTATTTTGACAAAGTAGAGTAAAAAGGAAAACAGAGAGCATAAAATTTGCATGCAAATCGTCCAATGATTTATTAATGACATATGAATATGACGTGATAAACCTCACAAATAGACCGTTGTGCCTCGGGTAAGACACAAGGCTTTAGAGTTTAAACTGTTCAAAAATTACATATCCTCAAAAATAGAAAAACAATTACTCCTGGATAAAAGAAATAGGCACAAAGTCTCTAGCTGTCCAATTATTAAGTCCACTGTTGATAGTAGGGAAGATCCAATTGTCTAGGTCACAGTCACTACCAGTGTCTTCCATAATATTGACTCCATGGTTGTTGATGCATAGTGGTGGTCCTCCGGCGCGAGCAAGACGAATACATTTTTGAGCTCCTGAAGTGAAACCCAAACCAAATTTTTCAGACTTATAGGGGATGTCAGGTAGTTGGCCCCAAATAGTACGCCCACCTTCTTCAACTATAGCCTTAGCATCTTTTAGAGAAGCCATCTTCAGTGGAGGTCTGGAAATCTTTGGAACAACAACAGCAGCCCTGGTAACAATGATCGTCTGAGGAATCTCTTCAAAATTCTGACAGGGGGTCTTAATGAATTCTCCATCCATCTCGACATATCTGAACGAGTTTAAGTGGCTTACCATATACTCTTCTTCGCCACCGACTGTAACAATCTTTCCATTAATCGTATATTTTAACATCCGATGCAAAATGGAAGTGACTGTACCGGCCCCATGAATCCAAGGGCGTCCTAGTAAACAAGAGTAAGACGGGCGAATGTCCATCACAAAGAAAGTGGAGTCAAAAGTTTGTGAACCAACTTTAATTGGAATGTCTACCTCCCCGTTTACCATCCTTTTGGAACCATTAAAAGCCCTCACCCCAATATTACTGGGCTTCAATGTAAGTCCTTCATAATCCAATATGTCCAAAGCACCCTTGGCTAGAACATTTAGTGACGAACCCTTATCAACTAGAACATGAGCCAGGGTAGTGCCCCTGCACTCAATAGAGACATGCATGACATCATTATGCTTTCTTCCTTTGTACGTAAAATCAGCATCGGAGAAACCGAGTCCATTGTCAGCAGTCATACTAGCAACACAGTTCTCAAATTGGTCGCCAGAAGTCTCTTGCGGCACATGAGCAGACTTCAGGAACTTCATCAAGGCCATAGCATGGGCTTCGGAGCATAACAACAAGGCCAACATTGAAATTTTTTAGGGGGTCTGCCCCAATTGTTCCACAACATTATAGTCACTTTTCCATATAATCTTCAGTATTTCCTCCATTTCTTGTTTGGAGGCTTCACGAATGGCTTTTTTGGGTGCCTCCGTCCGGGCAGGCTCAACCGATATTTCTTTGCCCCGGGTCTCAGCTAACTCAATAGCAGGAATAACAACGGGAGTAACAACAGGAGTATTAACAGGAGTATCAACATGAGTATTAGCAGGAATAACAAAAGGAGTGGCAACAATCTTTGGAGAGATTTCATGAGATAAAATCCTTCCGCTTATGGTGATTTTACTGGTCCCAAGAATTTTGTCAACATTAGGATTAGTATCTTCAGTAACTTCATTCTTGATGGCCAACAGGTCTTGCTTGACGCCATGATAATAAACGTCAACTCCATAATTCCAAGGAACGACTTTGTCGGTGGAATATGGTATGGGCCCTGGAGAGGTAACGATCAGGGGAGAAATTTTAGGACTGTCAGTAATCCTTATAGGCCTTTTGGAGGAGACCCTTGTAGGATTATTAAATATGGTAATAATTGATACATCTTCACACAAACGTTTCTCAGACAGAACCCTCTCAAAGAGGATCTTCCGATCATCTATCAAATGTTGAACACATATCTTCAACAACAAACAACCATTGGGCAGAGACGCACACAGGTTGAAACCATCACCACAGCCTGGAAATAAACCGGCTCGTAAGAGATTCTTCTTAATAATTGGAAGAGGAGTAGTTAATTCACCCACAGAAGAAATAAACAAAACATCATAAACAACATTGATACCCCTGTCATGCTTGGGCATCGGTGCAGTTAATACATTGGGAGTTTCAGGAGGGTCAAATTCAATCTCCTTTGCATCAATAAGATCCTGAACTTTATTCTTCAGAGCCCAACAATCATTGGTATCATGCCCTGGACTGTTGGAGTGGTAGGCACACCGAGCATTTGGATTATAACAGGGAGATGTAATGTTTGGATTTTGAGGAGGATCCCTCAGAGTGACCAAGCTAGACTTCATTATATGCTACAATACCTGAGATAAGGGCATATTGAGTATGGTGAATTTTCTTCTAGGCACATCCTATTTGTGCTGATTGTTTTGTCGTTGAGTTGATGCAGGGTTGGAGACCATTATAGTTCCTACCGTCGGATGCCGTTCAGCTTTACCCTGATTTCTCTGGCCATATGCATCACTAACTTCCTTCTTCCTGCTGAAAGGCTTCTTCACAGCACTTGAATATGCAACCCCTTGAATTTTTCCACTTTTGATGCCAGCTTCTACTCGTTCTCCCATCAATATCAGCTCGGTGAACCCAGCTGAAGAGCTTCTGATCAAATGGTTGAAAAATGAGTCTGACAAAGTACCCAAGAATATATCTACCAGCTCTCTATCAGATAGAGGAGGATGGACTCTTCCTGCAAGATCTCTCCACTTTTGGGCATAATCTTTGAAATCCTCACTAGGACCCATAGGTATGCTTTGAAGTTGCGTACGGGTTAGAGCGAGGTTAGCATTGTATTGGTACTGCTTGTAAAAAGCAGCGGCCAGATCTTCCCAATTGAGAATGTTGGTTCCTTCCAGTTGATAGAACCATTCCATCTCCATCCTTGACAAACTCTCCTGGAAGAAATGAACCAATAAATTCCTATCAGTTGTGTGGGGTTGGATCTTTGAATTTGTGCGGGATGACCACCCCTGAGACCAGTCCTAACTCTTCAAAATTCAGACCAGGTACCCTCTAAATCTCCATAGCATTGATGACGATCCTCTAGCTGTTTATACTTGTTATCAGTAGAAGGATATTATTCTTCAACATACTCTTCTTCCTCTTTATCAGTCCATGGGCTGTTATCCTCTTCTTTTGTCTTCTTGTCATCCTCTTCCTGATTATCCCCCTCATTTGATGGAGTTGCGAATTCTAGAGCTCGCTTGGCTGGTCCTCTAAATCTTCTTCCCATATTCAGGACGCCGACCAGTTTCTTTGCCTTCTTTTTCTTCTCTTTGATGATGAGAGCTTTCAGATCTTCTTGTCCCTTAGCCAGAGCCAGGAACATTTGTTAGAATTAAGCGTTCTATGCTTGAAGATCCTTAATATTTTGTTTAAGAGCCATTTCTTTTTCCTGAAATAAACAGCGAAAAGATAAGAAACCTGTCTTGAAATACCTACTTATGTAATGATATGCATGACATGTTTATGCGATGTTTTCAAGGACTTCGGGAAATTTAAATTTGTGAACCAAAATGAAACAAAGATTTTATTAGTAAAAATTCAAATTACAACTGCCTTTTAGGCTTACAATTGAAAATTAAAAACTCTTAAAATCAAGAATTAAGCCTCCCATGGGCGCTTCCTGTTCATGCCGAGATAGACATTAAGACTTTTTTCTTCGTGAAGTTACTTCGTGAGCTCCAACACTTTATTCTCATTGGTGTATAATTGATCTCTAAAGGTATCTCATTCTTCCATTAGATGAATCTAGGACCTCTGCAACTCTTCAAGATCAGTGGGCATGTCAGGATGTAGAACTGTATAAGAAATATCTCCTTCGGTGATAGGCTGCACAATCATTGGCAAGATGGCTGTATAAGGCATCATAAGGTTTTGGGCGCGAGCTCGTACCCATTTGAGATAAGGCTCCATAGGAATGGAATTCTTATGCCCTAAAGTCTTGTTATCAACCTTGTTTACCATGCCCCAAGCTCGTACGAACCTTTGACGATACCCTTGAACATCATCCTCGTAGTTGAACATAATGCCTTGGATAAGCATATCCTGGGGACCATCCCTTTGAGCATAACCGAATTTTCGTAGAGCCAAAGAAGGATTATAAGTGATACCTCCCCTAATGCCAAGGAGTGGGACATTAGGGAATTCCCCACAGCGATTGATGATAGAGACATCTCCCATAAACCGGGAGTACTAAAGAATATCCAAGTGAGAAAGTGACATTATCCTTTGTGACCAACCCAAACCTTCTTCGTTCTTCAATACTGATTCAGGAAGGTGCGAAATAAACCACCTAGACAACAATGGTATACAACACATAAGAACCCCTCTTCTCTTCATGGTACGAGTGTGGAGGGAATGAAAAATATCTTCGAGCAAAGTAGAAACAGGGTTACGAGAGAGGAAAACCTTGATAGCATTCACATCGATGAGTAAGTCCGGATTAGGGAACAGTACTAACTCATAGATTAGAAGAGCCAGAACTTCTTCGAATGCTTGGAAATCCAAATCATCCCAAAATAATTGAGCCTTTTCTAATAGGAACTTGACTAGGAAACCCTTGACTCTGCTTCTTATTTCCCAATTGGATATTGTGATGCGGTGGGAGAACTGACTTGAGGTTTTGCGTTTTATCGCAAATGTCGTGGTTAGCAAGAGTCGCCACCGGCTTTTCTTTTATCCAAAAGGAAAGGTGAAAAAGCATAGGAAAGACCTTTGAGATGTTTTCTTGAGTTCGGGGGGTAGATTATGAAAAGGGAAGGTGCTAGCACCCTTTTCATCCATGGTTTTCCATGGGCTCTTAGTTACTTTCTTATATCACTTGCTTTGGTTTGTTTGAAATGGTGTTTGATGTGGTTTTAAAAGTATTTTGTAAAAGAGGCCATTCGTTTAGGCAATCTTTGTAATGATTCTCGTTCATAAGAATATATACAAAGATGTTTGTCTTTTGAAAATGTTTTCAATGTTTGTAAGATGTTTTTGAAATGTGTGTGTGTTTGTTTTTTTTTGAAATAGCAAGGATTGTTTGAAATGGAGCAAGTAACTTAGAAGCTATCTACCTACTAAAATGTCTTCCTTATGCATTTCTATTCCTTTGACATTGTTGACTTACCATTGATTTGGTAAGAAACCCTATCTTTGGATGTAAACGGGACGGGCGTGGGTCATCGTACAACCATGATAGAAATGTTGCAAAGTCTCTTAGCATTTTTGAGGGACCAAGATCATTTTGTAAGGCAACTTTTGAATAACGTCATCGAGGGACTATGATCTTAAATTTGTTTTGTTTTGCCAAGATACTTCGCATGCGTAACATGGCCATTTTATTTTAGGCAACCAAGTGGGAGAAACCCTAAGGGTGCTTGTGTGCAAAGTGTATAATTTTTCATGCTTTTGATCTTGCATTTAGGGTTTTCTATTTGTTTTGTTTCGTTATTGTCATACAAACCCTAATTACTAATCATGGCATATGAAAGCAATAAATTGCGTAATGTAAATATACTAAGCTATTACAACAATTTCATGGGAGGGGGGAATACAAGTTTGAATGGGGATTTGCACAAACATAAAGCTAAATATATTATTACAACCAAATCAAACTTGCGCGAATTAAGATAAATATAATACAATACTTAAAATGTAATGCAATGTACAAGTGAGAAAAGATGTTTTATGTCTTGCTTTTGTATAAAAGAAAATTTAATTTAAACCTAAAAAATATAAGAAAAAAAGATTGAATTTTTGAAAGGGATTAAACCCTAATTTTTATTTAAAAGAAAATAATGTTTCTATATTATTATTTTGTGCATTTTTTGTGTAAAAAAATAAATAATATTATACATAAATATTAAAAATTTAATATG
Organism: Vicia faba; assembly: GCA_948472305.1. Taxonomy (NCBI): domain Eukaryota; kingdom Viridiplantae; phylum Streptophyta; class Magnoliopsida; order Fabales; family Fabaceae; genus Vicia; species Vicia faba. The sequence goes on from OX451738.1 coordinate 160,065,629, forward strand.
TGCAAAAAAATAAGTATTTGTAAATATGGAAAGTAAAATAAAAATACTAAGTATATTTAATTATATTTATAAGTTTATTAAGAAAATAAATTAAATCCTATCAAAATAAATTAAATTTTTATGTGAGAAATAATAAAAAAATAAAATAGAAGTGTAAAAATAATTAAATTATTTTTTAGGATTTTTTATCATTAAAGAAAATAATTAAAAGTATTAAATATAAAAAAGAAAAAAAGATTTAAAAAAAGTGTTAGCAGGGGGTGAGAAAGCAAAACAGTGGTGATGTTAGCAAAATCAAAAAAGCCCAGGAAGCCAAAAAGCCCAAAACAAGCTTCGTCCCTGTCCTGCCTTCTCTTCCTCACGCCATGGCCGGTCAACCTGTAACTTCCTCATGCTTGCATAAAAATGAAAACTTATAACATGAAAAATGTAGCATTTGAACTCAGGATTCCAACCATATAAATTATGTAATCTAACTATCAAAGATCAAAGAGAATTTTGAAATCCCTAAATCCTAACCTAAAATTTTCATAGATTTCAAACTCCAAATTCTCTTAGCACAGGTAATATAAATGCAAGATAATGATATGTATAGCTTCGTTAGGATGAGAACTACATTTTTTATTCACAGATTGTGGCTTGAGGTTGCCTGTACAAGGAGGGAGAGTTTGAAAATTTACCTCCTTCAGCTGGAATCGTGTATGGCAATGTAGGGACTTTAATGGAAGCCTGATGATTGTTTGAGCTTCCTTGAGCTTCCCTGAATCTATTCCAACCCTTACCTTGCTCTGAAAGTGGCTAGAACTCCCTGACCAAGTCCAACTGCAAGCTTCAAAGTTAACAATGGAAGATGGTTAAACAGAGGTTACAGAACAGGGATGATGGTTTGGATTGACTAGGTATCAAGCATGTAAGATGTTTGGATGATCTAAACACAAAACGCATGAGCCAAATGGATGCTGGATATGCTTGTGCAGAAACTGTGTGTTTTGGATAGTTTTTGGTGCTTTTCTTGCTCTAAGTCTTTAAGGCCTTTGCTTGGTGTTCTCTATGTTGTATATCCTTTTCACATTAGTATAGAAATGGTTTTAAGTCAACTCTCTATCAGTTGTACAAGCCCTAGCCTTTTTGCAACTTTTCTTGTACTTGAAGCAAAGTGACAAGACAAAACTCTCATGCTTGTACCAGCTTGCTTAGGGTTGGTATTTCTTCCTTACAAGTTTCCTTTGGTCTGTGGTACTTGCTTGTATCAAGGGGACAGGTCCAATGCTCAAGATCACAAAGTTTGCAAAAGTTGCTCTTTATGAAAATGGCAATGGAACCTTTTTGCCATAAGTGGAATTATCAATTGGATAAAGGTTCAAAAGCATGGATAAAGGCTTTGTCAATTGAGTATGCATTTAATTAAGGAGTGTGTAGCAAGGATAGGACCTGTAAAGCATGAAATAGTCAGCATAGGTTTGATTTGCAACTTGGTTCTTCATGAAAATGGCTTGAACAACAAGTGAGAAAATGCCAACTTCCTCTCTTCGATTCTCTTTACTCAAAAATGATCTTGGAGAGTTCTTGGACATTTTGTAAAGCTTGAAATGTGCTATAAAATACATCTTTGAAATGAATTTTGAGATACCTTTTGGAACTAGGTGAAAAATTGCCATGAAGTTGGGTCCAAAACCTGCCTAAATTAGGGCAAAACTTCACTAAGTTAAGAAGTTCATGACCATGTATTCACAAATTTATAACTTGAGATCCAAGCATATTTAGGGAAAAGTTTATGAAACAAAGTTGTAGGTTTCATGGAGGTCTACAACTTTCATGATGGGGACTTTCGTTGAATATAAATGCATCATGGTGAAAAAGTATAAAAAATAAGAAAAATTTTATACTTAGAAAATTTCTAAGTTATGAAAATTTTCAAATTCAAACCCTAATTTTCAAATTTGATTTTCTTGGTGAACAAGTTTCACATTTTGACACATCTTGATGAATTATGACTCTTGGTACTTGATTTTGACCAAAAAGTTAAAGTTTGACTTTTCAGTATACAGTTGACTTTTGATCAGTTGACTACAAATTTCATCTGTCAATCCAATGAAATTGAGATGTTTTGAACCATGTAATTGAGTCAAGATGATGCCATTGAATCCTTGAAATCATGCTTTAACTCAATTGGTCATTGGCTAGGTTAAAAATCAGAAATTTCCCTTCCTCAGTCAAAACCCTAATTTTGACCATTTTGCCCTTTTGATGATTTGATCAAATTTCTTGAGGAGTTGTAATCCAAACTTGGTCAAATGGTATATATGAGTCTAAAATGTTGATGTGGATCAAAAATATGAAGTTTGACTGTAAATTGGCCATGGTTGACTTTTTCCCCAATACAACTGATTTTTAGGTCAACTGTCCAATTGACTGATCAAAAATGTGGTTCAAGGCTTGAAACTCATCATGAGCAATCTTAGGGGTCCAAAATGATGTATGAAAGTCACATGAAACATTGGTGGTCCAAAAATCCTTGTGCAAACTCAAACCCTAATTTTAGGTTATCAGTGCAAGATGAGATGTCTTGAGCTGACCAAACCCTAATCTTGTCTTGAGTTAAGGAAGTCTTGTGAGAAAAGTCTTGATAAATGAGAGGGAAAATTTTGGGGTACAACAGATATAATGTCAAACTGTTTCAGATGAAAGGATGCTTCAATGACCTCTGGCTTTGGAGCTTCCTCTAAACCGGTGAAAGGCATCTGATCAAGAATAGGTACACCCAATAATTGAGATAACTATTCCATGATGGGTACCAACTGATAATCGAGAAATGTGAAGCAATGGTGTTTGGGGTCAAAGAACTGAAAGAGTACGCCCATCATATTATCATCAAAGCTTGAGGTAACCAGGTTGAGAAGTCGACCATATTTCTTGGTGAACGAGGAAATCTTAGGAACCCTTAATACTAGCTCTTTAAGTTGAAGAGTTATTTCTATGAACAGAAGCCGTGATCTGCAAAACAAAACAAATATAAATTCCCTCGGTCCTTAAAATGGTTAGTGAAATGAAAATGGATGTTATGATGCATGATGTTATGTTTGAACAATTTAATCATACACAAGCAAAACACATAATATCTTAGGTTTAGGCTTGCATGGGGTTTATAGGTAAATACCCTCTTGAAGTTTAGTTGGTTCCACCTGTCCTAGAAAAGTAACCGGGTTCTAAGGAGTCTCAATATCACTGATCTTTCTTTATTATGCATTGTTTCAGCTCAGGCGATCTTTTCTCGCGGATGAAATATCCCGAAAGTCTGATCTCAATGAGTGTAGTATCGAGTATTAACCAATCCTCAGATTTATACCGAAGCCAGCTATCTCACTACTTTTCTAATAGCCAAGTTTGTTCATTTAAGGTTCTAAGGTCAGTTAGTGCTTTATGACACCACAAAGTGGCCCCGTATTATCTTCGATTTAACACAAGGGTTACCGGTACCAACAAATGTATCACACTAACGCAACCATCGCTTCAACCATATCGGTCTATGCTGTACAGTCTCCGCGATCTATTGCTACTTACCTAAAAGTGCCTCAGATCCGATTATAGGATCTTTAACAGTAACCCCAACAAACCCTTTAAAAATAAAGCATATAAAACACACAAGGAAAGCAATTTTAAAATGATCTAACTCTAAGGTAATCCCACTTTTTATATTTCCCCAGCATAGTTGCCAGTTCTGTAATACGGTGGAAGAACCGACTGTTATACTGGTTTTGCATTTTGTATTTGCAAATGTTGCGGTAAGCAAGAGTCACCATCGACTTTTCTTTTATCCAACAATGGAAAGGGTGAAAAGAACAGAAAGAGATCTTTTGAGATAATCTTTGAGTAAGGGGGGTAGATTATGGAAAGGGAAGGTGTTAGCACCCTTTCCATCTGTAGTTATCTACGGGCTCTTAGATGCTAGCTCATTTTAAAATACTTGTGTTTGTGTGTTTGAATAAGTATCTTGAAAATACGCATTAGTGAGGAAAACTTTGTAATGTTTCTCGTGTCGTGCAGAACGTATACAAAGTTTCTTTGAAAATATTTTTGGAAAGGAGTGTATGTGTGGAAAATTGTTTTATTTTAGAAAGCATCTAAGAACTATCTACCTACTCGAAAGGGTTTGTTCTTTTCCTCTTTTACTTTAGATAGTGTTATCCTACTATTAGTGAGTAGGTAGCCATATCGTTGGATGTTTGAGGGACAATCGAAGGGGAATCGTATAGTCACAAAGGCAATTTGGCAAGATACTTTAGTAACTACCCTAGGGTTTTAAGATCATATTGAGGCAACAACGAGAGGGTCATTTTTGTGATCTTTAAACCGGAGGACAGTCACTAAAATCTCTCACGTTTCGAGAGTTGTGACTGTTTTATTCCGAAGGCAACCAAAGTGGGGGTACCCTAGAGGTGCGCATGTGCGAGTGCATTGTGTTTCACTTATTTATCTTTGCGTTAGGTTTGCTAACATTTTGTTTTTAATTCTTGTCATGCAATCCTATTAGGAATGCATCTATCAGTTAATATATATATATATATATATATATATATATATATATATATATATATATATATATATATATATATATATATATATATATATATATATATATATATATATATATATATATATATATATATATATATATATATATATATATATATATATATATATATATATATATATATATATATATATATATATATATATATATATATATATATATATATATATATATATATATATATATATATATATATATATATATATATATATATATATATATATATATATATATATATATATATATATATATATATATATATATATATATATATATATATATATATATATATATATATATATATATATATATATATATATATATATATATATATACAGGAATTTAAAGTGCGGAATTTAAAACCTAACTATTACATGGCTTCGGGGAGAGGGAATTTAAAAATCTAAAAACGGGGAAACAAAAAGTAAAAAGAAACCTAATTAGTCTATTACAATCCACGGGCAGATACAATAATAATAAAAATGCGAAATTTAAAATAAGCGCGCGAATATGGAAAGGGAGGTAAAACCCTAAAACTTCTACACACTTGGAATATTTTTGTTGTTTTTGCTTATTTGGGAAAATATTAAATTAAAATAAATCTAACCTCAATTAATTAAAATAAAAAAGGAAAATAAAATTATTAATTAAAATTAATTCTAAACAAATCTAATATTTTTGGCATTTTTGCTTTAGGAAATATCGAAATTTTAATCTAATTCTAATTGGTTTTAACTAATGAAATAAAGTAAAAAATAATTAAATTAATTAATTTATGAAAATTAAATTAAATAAAAAAAACCTAATTCTAAGTTTTTATCTTTTTTTTTCTTCTGATTTTATAGCTATAACTAAAAATGATATTGAAAATAATATGAAACAAATAAATAATAAACTAAAAATTAGAAAAAGATGGGCCTGGTGTTCAAAGTGAAATAGGGGGGATTGGAATTCGTTAGGCCCAACAAATTCAGGCTTGATGCTTACTGTACCAAACACGCGCGCCAGATGGGCCTCTTGTAATAATCATCTCGTCCCTTTTTGCCACGCCTCAGTCAATGTCGGTCAAGCCACCGGAGGTGGTGGCTCCGGTCATCCCTTCCGGTTGGCCAAAGCATCAATGTGAAATATCATGAAAACAAAAACAAAAATGACCCTACCCCCTTAATTTGGGGTCTAGGAATTCAATGTTAGCGTTCATTTGGCCTGAGAGTCATTGTACATAGAGTAATGTATGCGCATGTAAGCTCATCCGCTATATTGTTGAGGAAAATAAATCCTTGACTGCTGCTGAGGATATGTGGATTCTTCATGTCTTGAAGTTGGAGTAATTAACAAAAGTTCTGTTGTGAGCAATGCCATATACTGCTTGAGTAATCTACTTGAGGAATCCATAGAATTTTGATGACTTCTACTGGGGATTTAACGATGGGAATCTTCGTTCCGTCGGGGAGCAATGAAAACTCTATGGGGAAAAAGCTTATTCCTGTTTGGGAAAAAGTTCAGGAGTTTCGGTCGTCTGCCACTCTACTGGGGAATTATCCTAGGTTAGGGAGAAACAGAAGTTAGCCGTTATCCGGTTGATTTTCAGGCTTCAAGACAACTTGCTGGGGAATTTGGAGAAACTGGATGGTTTCCACTGTAGATTAATAGTTTGAAGTTTCAGCTCCGCTGGGGATCTTAATGACGTACTGTAGGGATTGCTCATGGAATAACCTAAAGACATTTTCCTATTCTTTCAACCTGTCAGTAATTGTTCTTTTTCATTTTGTTTATTTATAAACAGTAATTATGTTCAAATGCATATGTTCGTTAATGAATCATTGGACGTTTTTGCAAATAAAACACAAGTGTAAAAGAACAGGACAAATAGTTTTCTGTACTTTTAAAGAGATATCTTCGTATTGAATTTTGAATAAGTATTTTGTACAAAGGAGACAATCATTCTAGTAAGATAAATGATGCCATAAAAAGCAAGAAAAACTTTATACAAAGAAAGACAGCTATGTGTGATAATCCCATGGGGTTCCCATTCTGCTATAGCCTTCGTATCTCCAAATATCTTGTCTATTTATTGCTTCGTCCGAAGATGATTGAATTGATCAGAAACTCTGAGTTTGTTAGTGGAAGTCAAGAGGTTGTCCTCAAAGTGATCCAACGAGACATAGTCATACGCTTTAATTCCCTAACTTTTGCCTGGACCGCCCTTTCAGGTTTTCAGTCCACCGGGAAACCCTTTTTTGCCCAAGTCGCCCTTTCGGGTTTTCAACTTGCCGGGTGTACAGATTTTTTTTGTTTTATCCCTAATTTTTGCCCGAACCTTTAGGTTCGCCGGGATGCCCTTTTTTTGCCTAGGTGTGTCAACCTAGCGGGTCTTTTATGCGTAGTATCTTTTGACTATGTCTGCGTTTGCAGGGTGTGGAAAATCGTCACCGTCCATGGTGGTTAAGATCATTGCCCCACCGGAGAAGATGTTCTTGATTACAAATTGTCCTTCATAGGTAGGAGTCCATTTGCCCCTGGGATCACTTTGTGGCAAGATGATGCGCTTGATCACCAGATCTCCAACTTGATATACTTGGTGTCTGACTTTCTTGTTGAAAGCCTTGATCATCCGTTTTTGATACATCTGACCATGGCAAACAGCAGTAAGTCTCTTTTCATCAATTAAGTTTAGTTGATCAAGCCGGGTCTGGATCCAATCATCTTCACTCAAACCTGCATCTTTCATAATTCTCAAAGAGGGGATTTGAACCTCAATAGGCAAGACAACCTCCATGCCATAAACCAAAGAATCGGGTGTTGCCCCAGTTGATGTGCGAGCCGTGGTGCGGTACCCGTGGAGAGCAAACGGTAGCATTTCATGCCAGTCCTTATAGGTGACTGTCATTTTCTGTATGATCTTTTTAATGTTTTTATTAGCAGCTTCAACTGCACCATTCATCTTTGGCCGATAGGGGGATGAATTGTAATGTTGAATCTTGAACTGCTCGCACAAGGCGGTGATCTTAGTATTGTTAAGGTTTCTACCGTTATCAGTGATGATCCTTTCTAGGATACCGTACCGGCAAATAAGATTCTGCTTGATGAAGCGGGCAACAACATTCTTAGTAACGGATGCGAAGGAAGCTGCTTCGACCCACTTTGTGAAATAGTCAATGGCCACTAGAATGAAGCGGTGTCCATTGGAGGTTGTAGGCTTGATCTCCCCAATCATATTGATTCCCCACATAGCGAAGGGCCAAGGAGTTGTTAAGACATTTAGAGGAACCGGAGGCACGTGCACCTTGTCTGCATAGATTTGACACTTATGACTGATCTGTTAATGTTGATAGCAGTCTGCTTCCATGGTAGACCAATAATAGCCTTCCCGTAGGATTTTCTTCGCCATCGTATGCCCACTAGAGTGAGTGCCAAAGGTACCTTCATGTAATTCAGCCATGATCTTTTCAGCTTCAATCCTATCCACACAACGGAGTAGAATAGAATCATGATTACGTTTGTACAGGATGCCATTACTAAGGAAGAACTTAGCAGAGAATCTCCTTAGGAACTTTTTATCATTTATTGAAGCTCCTTCCGGATATTCTTGAGCCTCGAGATACCTCTTGACTTCATGAAACCAAGGCTGGTCCACTACTTCTTTAGTATTAATCTCGTGATAGTATGCTGGTTCATTCATTTGTTCAATGGTGATTTGGGGAGCCTCGTTATCCAAATTAAGTTTAAATATAGATGACATTGTGGCTAGAGCATCTGCTAGCTGATTTTCTTCTCGCGGGAAATGCTCGAAGGTAATCTGCTCAAAATGTGGTAACAATGTCAAAACATGTTCTTTGTAAGGGATAAGATTTGGATGCTTAGTGTCCCATTCTCCTTTGATCTGACTGATGACCAAAGCTGAATCTCCAAATACAACTAAAGATTTGATTCCCAAGTCTATGAAAGCCTTGAGACCAAAGATGCATGCTTTGTATTCCTCCATGTTGTTCGTACAGTTGAAGAAAAGTCAGGAAGTAAAGGGAGTATGGCACCCTTCCGGATATATGAGTACAGCGCCGATACCATTACCAAGTGCATTGGATGCCCCATCAAAGAACAGGGTCCATCGGGATCCTTGTTCAGGTCCGTCATATGGTATGATTTCTTCACAGTTGTCTAATGTCATGATGTCTTCGTCTGGGAATTCAAACTTCATGGACTGATAATCTTCTACAGCTTCATGAACAAGATGATTAGCTAGCACGCTGCCCTTTATAGCTTTTTGGGTAGTGTACTATATGTCGTATTCTGTTAGGATCATCTGCCATCTAGCTATCCTCCCAGACATAGCAGGCTTCTCAAAGATGTACTTTATCGGATCCATCTTAGATATCAACAAAGTGGTATGAGTCAACATATACTGTCTTAGCCGGAGAGCAGCCCATACCAGAGTGCAACAAGTTTTCTTAAGCAGTGAATATTTGGTTTCACAGTCGGTAAACTTTTTGCTCAGGTAGTAAATAACATGCTCTTTTCGGCCAGACTCGTCATGCTGCCCCATTACACACCCCATTGAGTTCTCTAAAACGGTCAGATACATGATCAGTGGTCTTCCCTCGACTGGTGGCATCAAGACAGGAGGCTCTTGTAAATACTCTTTGATTTTGTCAAAAACAATCTGACACTCATCATTCCATCTGACTACTTGATCTTTTTTCAACAGTTTGAAGATTTGTTCACAAGTAGATGTTAGGTGAGAAATGAATCTGGAAATGTAGTTTAGGCGTCCCAAGAATCCTCTAACTTCCTTCTCAGTACGAGGAGCAGGCATTTCCTGTATTGCTTTAACCTTGGCAGGATCAACCTCGATGCCTTTGTTGCTGACAATGAAACCTAAGAGTTTACCAGATCGGACTCTGAATGTGCACTTCTTTGGATTCAACCTTAGTTTGTACTCCTTCAATCTTACGAACAACTTTTGCAAGTGATCAAGGTGCTCCTCTTCAGTTTGTGATCGGGCTATCATGTCATCTACGTAGACCTCTATCTCATGATGTATCATATCATGAAACGAAGCTACCATGGCGCGTTGATAGGTTGCCCCGACATTCTTGAGTCCGAATGGCATCACTTTGTAGCAGAATGTGCCCCATTGCGTGACAAACGTAGTTTTCTCCATGTCCTTAGGTGCCATTTTGATCTGGTTATAGCCTGAGAATTCGTCCATGAAAGAAAATACTTTGTGTTGGGCCGTATTATCAACTAGGATGTCGATGTGGGGGAGTGGAAAATCATCTTTAGGGATGGCCCTGTTTAAATCTCTATAATCCACGCACATCCGTACTTTACCGTCCTTTTTAGGCATGGGAACAATGTTGGCCACCCATTGAGGATAAGAAGTAACAGCCAGAAATCCAGCATTGAACTGCTTCATGACTTCCGCTTTGATCTTCTCGGACATGTCAGGTCTCATGCGGCGGACTTTTTGTTTCACTGGTGGACAGTTTTCTCTTATGGGTAGACGATGTACCACGATGTCTATATCCAGTCCCGACATGTCCTCGTATGACCAGGCAAAGATCTCAACATAATCATGCAATAGCTGAATTAGACGTTCCTTGACACTCGGCTCTAGGTTGACACCCACTTTGATTTCCTTTTTATCTTCCTCGGTACCCAAGTTGATTGTATCCAACAGTTCCTCATGAGGCTGAATAGCTCTTTCCTCTTGTTGTAGTAGTCTGGCCAATTCCCCTGGCACTTCACAATCTTCTTCACCTTCGTATTCGGCTTGATAGATTGGATCTTCAGAGTCACTGAAGGCTATAGCAGTATCGTTACCCATGGGATCCGGGATGGAGGGGTACCTGCATTTGTGAGTCTGGGTGTGTGTAAGGGTATAGCCATCTTTAAACAACAAAAATGTAAAACAAAGACAATGAGCACAAAAGGTTTGTATGTGAAAAAGCGTCCATGATTCATTGAATGTCATATGAAGATGAAATAAAAACCCTTACAAATGGACCATTGTGCCTCGGGTAAGACACAAGGTTTTTAAAGTGCGAATTGTTTGTGAATATTACAAGTCCAACAGAAATGTAAAAGATAAATTACTGTGAGATGAAAGTTATTGGGACAAAGTCTCTGGCTTCCCAGTTGCGAAGTCCTCTGTTGACAGTAGGAAATATCCAATCTTCCAAGCTGCCATCTTCTTCAACATCTTCCATTGCGTTGACCTCTATGTTACTAATCTTCAAAGGTGGCCCTCCAGCACGGGCACGACGCACAGTCTTCTGAGCAGTTGAAGTAAACCCCAAGCCAAACTTGTCTGATTTATACGGGATGTCTGGAAGCTGCCCCCAGATGGTTCATCCACCCTCTTCCACTACTGCCTTTGCGTCCTTTAGAGATGACATCTGAAGTGGAGGTCTTGTGACCTTGGGAATTGAAGATACCGCCTTGGTCACCGCTACTTCTTGAGAGACTTCTTTAAAATGTTGGAAAGGGGTTTCAATGAACTAGCCATCCAACTCCACATATCAGAAGGAATTTAGATGACTAATCATGTACTCCTCTTCTCCATGGACAGTTATGATCTTTCCTTGGACCGGGTACTTCAGCATCTGGTGTAGCATGGAAGTGACAACACCGACATTATGGATTCAGGGGCGTCCTAATAGACATGAATAAGAGGGGCAGATGTCCATCACATAGAAGGTTGAGTTGAATGTCTGAGTTCCTACTTTTATCGGGATGTCCACCTCCCCGTGGACCTTCCTCTTAGAGCCATCAAATGCTCTCACAATTATGTTACTGGGTTTCAACGTCAGCCCTTTGCAATCCAATCTGTCAAGAGATTTCTTTGGTAAGACGTTCAAATATGAACCAGTGTCTACCAAGACATGGGCTAGCATTGTTCCTCTACACTCCACAGAGACATGCAATGCCTCGTTGTGCTTTCTCCCTTTTGGTGTCAAATCAGCATCAGAGAAGCCCAAGCCGTTATCAGCTATCAAACTGGCCACACATTCTTGGAATTGGTCAGTAGACGTCTCTTGTGGCACATGAGTTATCTTCAGAAATTTTACCAGAGCTTTCGCATGTGCCTCAGAGCATAACAGCAATGCTAGCATGGAGATCTTGGAAGGGGTTTGCCCCAACTGTTCAACCACATCATAATCACTCTTCTTTATTATCCTCATGATTTCTTCCATTTCCTTCTTGGATGTTTCAGGGATAGCTAGTGATTGAGCCTTCATCCGGACAGGCTCTTCTTGAATGCTTTTTCCTTTATTCTCAGCAGTAGAGGTACTGGTAGGGACAGGAATTGTGTCGTCTTTATTGGTAGGTACGCTTGCAGGTATAATCACTGGTACAGAGGTAATCTTCGGAACAGCCACGGGTCCAAAAACTGCCTTTGGAGGGGAAATCTCTAGAGATAAGATTCTACCGCTGCGGGTAATCTTGCTAGTTCCGAAAATATTGCTAATGTCAGAATTTTCTTCTTTGGAGCTCTCTTCTTCGGCACTCAATTTATCTTGTTTGATTCCATGGTAGTGGATTTCTCCACCATAATTCCATGGTACTATTTTATCTGACTCATACGGGACCAGCCCGAGCATTGTGATCTTAAGTGGAGTAGTTTTTGGAGCAGGTGTAATCCTAACGGGCCTTTTGGGGACCCTGGAAGGATTGGCGTAGATGGTTATGATTGAAACTTCTTTAACTGGAACGGGTAACATGGGAGCATTCTCAAATAGAATTTCTTGGTTATCAATCAGGCATTGGATACCGGTCTTCAATAGAGGGCAATCGGCGGGTGAGGATAAGCAATGATGGCAGTCTTCCTTACATCCTGGGAATACACCAGCTTTTAACAAATTCATCTTAATGATCGGGAGCGGAGTCAAAAGTTCATCCACTATGGCAACAAATAAATCCTCCTTGACAACATTGGCATTGTGACCATGCCTAGGCATCAGAGCGGAAATAACATTTGGCTTCTCAGGTGCATCAAACTCAACCTACTTTGCATCAATAAGGTCTTGAATTTTTTTCTTCAGAGCCCAATAGTTGTTAGTGTCTGCCCTGGACTTTCAGAATGGTATGCGCATCTGGCATTTGGATGATAATGAGTGGATGCAGTATTGGGATTCTTTGGGGCCTCTTTTAAAGTTTCCAGATTCAATTTCAGAAGATGTTGTAGAACTTATGCTAGAGTCATGTTAATCCTGGTGAGTTGCCGGACTGGCCTTTCCACCCTTGGCTGGTTATTTTTAGGCTGGTCAGATGCGGGCTTTGGGATCATAACGGCCCCCACCACCGGTCAGCGTTCAAATCTTCCTTGATTCCTTTGTGAATAAAAAAAAAATACTTCCTTCCTCCCAGTGAAGGGTTTTTTCACAATTGTAGAAGCAGAAGAATCTTTCTGAATCTTCCCACTTCTTATACCAGCTTCCACCCTTTCGCCAGTTAATATCAATTCAGTAAACCCTGCAGAGGAACTCCCAATCAGATGATTGAAGAAAGGGCCCGATAGAGTTCCCAAGAACATGTCTACCAACTCCCTTTCGGATAGAGGGGGTTTCACTCTTCCGGCTAGATCTCTCCACTTTTGCGCGTAATCTTTGAAGCCCTTATTGGAAGCCATAGCCATACTCTGAAGTTGAGTACGAGTAGGTGCCAAATCGGCATTGTACTGGTATTGTTTATAGAAAGCTGCGGCCAGGTCTTCCCAATTGTGGATGTCGGCCCTTTCCAATTGGTAAAACCAATCGAGTTGTGTTCCTGATAAACTGTCTTGGAAAAAGTGGACCCATAAGTCTTTATCAGTAGTGTGTGGCTGAATCTTCCCGACATATGATCGGAGGTGCATTTTAGGACAAGACACCCCATCATACTTGGCAAATAATGGCACTTTAAACTTTGGCGGGATTACAATTCTTGATACCATCCCTAACTCTTCAAAATCTAGACCCGGTACTCTCTGGATTTCCATAGCGCTTAAACGCTCTTCAAGGTGTTTGTACTTATCATCAGCCGGAGGGTATTGCTCATCAGAATAGTCCTCCTCTTCCTCCTCTTCTTCAGAGTCTGACGGAACTGCCGTTTCTTTTCCTTTTCTTTCCCCTTCATCAGATGTTACTGGAAAATCTAAGGTCCTTCTAGCTTGTCCTTGAAACCTTATGCCCATGATTACCACACCAGCTGGCTTCTTCTCTTTCTTCTTTTTCTCTTTTGCTAGCAGAGTCTTCAGCTCCTCCTTCCCCTTGGCTAAGGTCATGAGTAACTGTTGAAATTGTGTGTTTTGAGCTTGAAGGTCTTTGACCGTCTGTTCGAGATCCATCTTACTGAAATAAACAGTAGAGAAATGAGGAAACTTGTTTCAAAGACCTGTTTATGTCATGATGAATGATATGTATACATGCAATGCTTTCAAGGATTTAAAAATTAAAATTTGTTTTAAACAAAAAGAAACACACGTTATATTAATAAGATAGAATTTAAGTAAATTAATGCCCCTTGGGCAAAATAATACAAAATTCTAAGATAAAAAGGCATTGCGCATCCTCTTTGGTGCAATGTAGGTATTTAGCGTCTGCTCCTCATGAAGCAATCGAGTGAGTTCCAAAACCTTCTTCTCTCTTGCGTAGAATTGGGCTTCGAAAGTATCCCGCTCTCCTTTGAGTTGGATCCAATCCCTTTGTAGATCTTCGAGTGATGTCGGCATGTCAGGATGTAGGATAGTGTATGGAAATTCTCCTTCCTTAACAGGTTCTATAATCATTGGGAGAATGTAAGGATAAGGCATCATAAGACTTTGAGCGCGGGTTCGTACCCACTTGAGGTAAGGCTCAAGAGGGATGGAATTCTTGTGTCCCAAAGTCTTGCTATCTACCTTGTTTAGAATCCTCCAATCTCTGATGAATCTCTGGCGAAGACCTTGATCGTTGTTGTCGTAGTCGAAAACCAAACCTTGAATCAGCATATCATGTGGGCCATCCTTTCGGGCATAACCAAACTGTCTTAGAGCTAAGCACGGGTTGTAGGTGATGCCTCCCCTAATGCGAAGTAGGAGGACATTAGGGAATTCCCCACAACGGTCAACAATGATAACATTCTCTTTGGATCGAGAATACCAATGGATATCTGAATGTTTAAGCGTCATTAACCTTTGTTACCACCTCAAACCTTGTTCATTCTTTAAGACTGCTCGGGGAAGATGAGAAATAAACCATCTTTCCAGGAGAAGAGTATAACACATAAGAACACCTCTTTTCCTCATTGTACGAGTGTGAAAAGAGTGTAAGATATCCCCAAGCAATGTAGGCACCAGGTTACGTGACATGAAGATTTTGACAGTGCTCACATCTATGAGTTGGTCAGGATTGGGGAACAATACCATCCCATAGATAAGAAGAGCCACAATCTCCTCAAATGCTTGCAAGTCTAGGGAATTCCAATAGCTTTGAGCTTTCTCAAATAGAAACTTTGCCAAGAAGCCTTTGACACCACTTCTAGTTTCCCAAGGAGTTGTGACATCAGATGAGGGAAAGTGCATGGCTTGAGCAATCTCTTCTGGCCTTGGATCTCTTTTTGTACCGTTGAAGGGTAGTTGATTGAGAATAGTAATCCTCAGAAGTTGAGATAATTCTTCCAAAGTGGGCACAAGTTGATAGGCAGGAAATGTGAAGCAATGATGCGAAGGGTCAAAGAACTGGAAGAGAACCTTCATCATATCCTCCTCTGTGTTGGAGGTGACCAAGTTGAGTAGACGACCATGTCTCTCGGTGAATGGAGAGTTCTCAGGGATCCTTGAAGCTAGCTCCTTGAGTTGTGGAGGAATTCTTACAAGGTTGATTTGGATAGTTTTCCTGCGAAGTGAATCCATATCCTACAAAACAAGAACAAAGATGAATTTCCAAAATCCTTGAAATGGTTAGTGAATGCAAATGATGTTCATGATGTCCATGATGTTATGTACAAATATGCATATACAAGAAAATCAAACAAGTTCTTAGTTTAGGCTTGCATGGGGTTTCATAGGTAAGTACCCTCTTAAAGTTTAGTTGGCTCAACCTGTCCTAAAAATAGTAACCGGGTTCTAAGGAGCTCAATATCACTGGATTGTTTCCTTGGTCATTGTTTCAGCTCAAGCCTCTTTAATGGCGACCTAAATATCCCAAGAAACCAACCATCAATGAGTGTAGTATCGAGTATCTACCAACTTCGGACTGCACCAAAGCCGGTCATCTCACTACATCCTAAAAGGCCAAGTTGGTCAAGTAAAGGGTTCTAGAAGTTCATTAATGCTTCATGACATCACTCAGCGGCCCCGTATTCTCTTTGATTAACTCAAAGGCTACTGGTACCTACAAATATGTGACACTAACATAGCTATTGCTTACACCATGTCGGTATACCCCGCACAGTTTCCATAACGTATTGCTATTTACCTATAATGTTTCCCAAATCCAGGTGGAGGATTTAAACCCAAACAAAGAACCATAATTGTAAAGCAAACAAGTCAAATAAGGTAAGAAAATAAATGTGATCTAAACCCTAAGGTAACCCCACTTTTATAATAATTCCCCAGTAGAGTCGCCAGTTCTGTGATGCGGTGGGAGAACTGACTTGAGGTTTTGCATTTTATCACAAATGTTGCGGTTAGCAAGAGTCGCCACCGACTTTTCTTTTATCCAAAAGGAAAGGTGAAAAAGCACAGGAAAGACCTTTGAGATGTTTTCTTGAGTTCGGGGGGTAGATTATGAAAAGGGAAGGTGCTAGCACCCTTTTCATCCATGGTTTTCCATGGGCTCTTAGTTACTTGCTTAAATCACTTGCTTTGGTTTGTTTGAAATGGTGTTTGATGTGGTTTTGAAAGTATTTTGTAAAAGAGGCCATTCGTTTAGGCAATCTTTGTAATGATTCTCGTTCGTAAAAATATATATAAAGATGTTTGTGTTTTGAAAATGTTTTCAATGTTTGTAAGATGCTTTTGAAATGTGTATGTGTTTGTTTTTTTTTTAAAATAGCAAGGATTTTTTGAAATGGAGCAAGTAACTTAGAAGCTATCTACCTACTCAAATGTCTTCCTTATGCATTTCTATTCCTTTTACATTGTTGACTTACCATTGATTTGGTAAGAAACCCTATCTTTGGATGTAAACGGGATGGGCGTGGGTCATCGTACAACCATGATAGCAATGTTGCCAAGTATCTTAGCATTTTTGAGGGACTAAGATCATTTTGTAAGGCAACTTTTGAATAGCGTCATCGAGGGACTATGATCTTAAATTTGTTTTGTTTTGCCAAGATACTTCGCATGCGTAACATGGCCATTTTATTTTAGGCAACCAAGTGGGAGAAACCCTAAGGGTGCTTGTGTGCAAAGTGTATCATTTTTCATGCTTTTGATCTTGCATTTAGGGTTTTCTATTTGTTTTGTTTCGTTCTTGTCATACAAACCCTAATTACTAATCATGGCATATGAAAGAAATAAATTGCGTAATGTAAATATACTAAGCTATTACAACAATTTCATGGGAGGGGGGAATACAAGTTTGAATGGGGATTTGCACAAATATAAAGCTAAATATATTATTACAACCAAATCGAACTTGCGCGAATTAAGATAAATATAATACAATACTTAAAATGTAATGCAATGTACAAGTGAGAAAAGATGTTTTATGTCTTGCTTTTGTATAAAAGAAAATTTAATTTAAACCTAAAAAATATAAGAAAAAAAGATTTAATTTTTGAAAGGGATTAAACCCTAATTTTTATTTAAAAGAAAATAATGTTTCTATATTATTATTTTGTGCATTTTTTTTGTATAAAAAAATAAATAATATATACATAAATATTAAAAATTTAATATGTGCAAAAAAATAAGTATTTGTAAATATGGAAAGTAAAATAAAAATACTAAGTATATTTAATTATATTTATAAGTTTATTAAGAAAATAAATTAAATCCTATCAAAATAAATTAAATTTTTATGTGAGAAATAATATAAAAAAAATAAAAGTTTAAAAATAATTGAATTATTTTTTAGGATTTTTTATCATTAAAGAAAATAATTAAAAGTATTAGATATAAAAATAAAAAAAAAAGATATAAAAAAAAGAGTTAGCAGGGGGTGAGAAAGCAAAACAGTGGTGATGTTAGCAAAATCAAAAAAGCCCAGGAAGCCAAAAAGCCCAAAACAAGCTTCGTCCTTGTCTTGCCTTCTCTTCCTCACGCCATGGTCGGTCAACCTGTAACTTCCTCATGATTGCACAAAAATGAAAACTTATAACATGAAAAATGTAGCATTTGAACTCACGATTCCAACCATATAAATTATGTAATCTAACTATCAAAGATCAAAGAGAATTTTGAAATCCCTAAATCCTAACCTAAAATTTTCAGAGATTTCAAACTCCAAATTATCTTAGCACATGTAATATAAATGCAAGAAAA
The DNA here is from genome assembly GCA_948472305.1 of Vicia faba. Taxonomy (NCBI): domain Eukaryota; kingdom Viridiplantae; phylum Streptophyta; class Magnoliopsida; order Fabales; family Fabaceae; genus Vicia; species Vicia faba. Next base: position 160,083,670 of record OX451738.1, read on the forward strand.
TGATATGTATAGCTTCGTAAGGATGAGAACTAAATTTTTTATTCACAGATCGTGGCTTGTGGTTGCCTGTACAAGGAGATAGAGTTTGAAAAATTACCTCCTTCAGCTGGAATCGTGTATGACAATGCAGGGACTTTAATGGAAGCCTGATGATTATTTGAGCTTCCATGAGCTTCCCTGAATCTATTCCAACCCTTACCTTGCTCTGAAAGTGGCTAGAACTCCCTGACCAAGTCCAACTGCAAGCTTCAAAGTTAACAATGGAAGATGGTGAAACAGAAGTTACATAACATGGATGATGGTTTGGATTGACTAGGTATCAAGTATGTAAGATGTTTGGATGATCTAAACACAAAACGCATGAGCCAAATGGATGTTGGATATGCTTGTGCAGAACCTGTGCGTTTTGGACAGTTTTTGGTGCTTTTCTTGCTCTAAGTCTTTCAGGCCTTTGCTTGGTGTTCTCTGTGTTGTATATCCTTTGCACATTAGTATAGAAATGGTTTTAAGTCAACTCTCTATCTACTATACAAGCCCTAGCCTTTTTGCAACTTTTCTTGTACTTGAAGCAAAGTGACAAGACAAAACTCTCATGCTTGTACCAACTTGCTTAGGGTTGGTATTTCTTCCCTACAAGTTACCTTTGGTCTGTGGTACTTGCTTGTATCAAGGGGACAGGTCCAATGCTGAAGATCACAAAGTTTGCAAAAGTTGCTCTTTATGAAATTGGCAATGGAACTTTTTTGCCATAAGTGGAATTATCAATTGGATAAAGGTTCAAAAGCATGGATAGAGGCTTTGTCAACTGAGTATGCATTTAATTAAGGAGTTTGTAGAAATTTTAGGACCTGTAAAGCATGAAATAGTCAGCATAGGTTTGATTTTCAACTTGGTTCTTCATGAAAATGGCTTGAACAAAAAGTGAGAAAATGCCAACTTCCTCTCTTCGATTCTCTTTACTCAAAAATGATCTTGGAGAGTTCTTGGACATTTTGGAAAGCTTGCAATGTGCTATAAAATACATCTTTGAAATGAATTTTGAGATACCTTTTGGAACTAGGTGAAAAATTGCCATGAAGTTGTGTCCAAAACCTGCCTAAATTAGGGCAAAACTTCACTAAGTTAAGAAGTTCATGACCATGTATTCACAAATTAATAACTTGAGATCCCAGCATCTTTAGGGAAAAGTTTGTGAAGAAAAGTTGTAGATTTCATATAGGTCTACAACTTTCATGCTGGGTACTTTCCTTGAATCAAAATGCATCATGGTGAAAAAGTGGTGCAAAGTTGAGAAAAAATAAGAAAAATTTTATACTTAGAAAATTTCTAAGTTATGAAAATTTTCAAATTCAAACCCTAATTTTCAAATTTGATTTTCTTGGTGAACAAGTTTCACATTTTGATATATCTTGATGAATTATGACTCTTGGTACTTGATTTTGACCAAAAAGTTAAAGTTTGACTTTTCAGTATACAGTTGACTTTTGATCAGTTCACTGCAAATTTCATCTGTCAATCCAATGAACTTGAGATGTTTTGAACCATGTAATTGAGTTAAGATGATGCCATTTAATTCTTGAAATCATGCTTGAACTCAATTAGTCATTGGCTAGGTTAAATATCAGAAATTGCCCTTCCTCAGTCAAAACCCTAATTTTGACCATTTTGCCCTTTTGATGATTTGATCAAATTTCTTGAGCAGTTGTAATCCAAACTTGGTCAAATGGTATATATGAGTCTAAAATGTTGATGTGGATCAAAAATATTAAGTTTGACTGTAAATTGGCCATGGTTGACTTTTCCCCCAATACAGCTGATTTTTAGGTCAACTGTCCAATTGACTGATCAAAAATGTGGTTCAAGGCTTGAAACTCATCATGAGCAATCTTAGGGGTCCAAAATGATGTATGAAAGTCACATGAAACATTGGTGGTCCAAAAATCCTTGTTCAAACTGAAACCATAATTTTAGGTTATCAGTGCAAGATGAGATGTCTTGAGCTGACCAAACCCTAATCTTGTCTTGAGTCAAGGAAGTCTTGTGAGAAAAGTCTTGATAAATGAGAGGGGAAATTTTGGGGTACAACAGATATAATGTCAGACTGTTTCAGATGCAAGGCTGCTGCAATGACCTCTGGCTTTGGAGCTTCCTCTAAACCAGTGAAAGGCATCTGAGCAAGAATAGGTACACCTAATAATTGAGATAATTATTCCATGATGGGTACCAACTGATAATCGAGAAATGTGAAGCAATGGTGTTTGGGGTCAAAGAACTGAAAGAGTACACCCATCATCTTATCATTAAAGCTTGAGGTAACCAGGTTGAGAAGTCGACCATATTTCTTGGTGAATGAGGAAATCTTAGGAACCCTTAATACTAGCTCTTTAAGTTGAAGAGTTATTTTCACAAAGCTGATTCAGACAATATTTCTATGAACGGAAGTCGTGATCTGCAAAACAAAACAAATATAAATTCCCTCGGTCCTTAAAATGGCTAGTGAAATGAAAATGGATGTTATGATGCATGATGTTATGTTTGAACAATTTAATCATACACAAGCAAAACACATAAGATCTTAGGTTTAGGCTTGCATGGGGTTTATAGGTAAATACCCTCTTGAAGTTTAGTTGGTTCAACCTGTCCTAGAAAAGTAACTGGGTTCTAAGGAGTCTCAATATCACTGATATTTCTTTATTATGCATTGTTTCAGCTTAGGCGATCTTTTCTCGTGGATGAAATATCCCGAAAGTCTGATCTCAATGAGTGTAGTATCGAGTATCAACCAATCCTCAGATTTATACTGAAGCCATCTATCTCACTACTTTTCTAATAGCCAAGTTTTTCCAACTAAGGTTCTAAGGTCAGTTAGTGCTTTATGACACCACACAGTGGCCCCGTATTCTCTTCGATTTAACATAAGGGTTACCGGTACCAACAAATGTATCACACTAACGCAACCATCGCTTCAACCATATCGGTCTACGCCGTACAGTCTCCATGATCTATTGCTACTTACCTAAAAGTGCCTCAGATCCGATTATAAGATCTTTAACAGTAACCCCAACAAACCCTTTAAAAATAAAGCATACAAAACACACAAGGAAAGAAATTTTAAAATGATCTAACTCTAAGGTAATCCCACTTTTTATATTTCCCCGGCATAGTTGCCAGTTCTGTAATACGGTGGCAGAACCGACTGTTATACTGGTTTTGAATTTTGTATTTGCAAATGTTGCGGTAAGCAAGAGTCTCCACCGACTTTTCTTTTATCCAACAAAGGAAAGGGTGAAAAGAATAGAAAAAGATCTTTTGAGATAATCTTTGAGTAAGGGGGGTAGATTATGGAAAGGGAAGGTGTTAGCACCCTTTTCATCCGTAGTTATCTACGGGCTCTTAGATGCTAACTCATTTTAAAATACCTTGTGTTTGTGTGTTTGAAAAGGTATCTTGAAAAGACGCCTTAATGCGGCGAACTTTGTAATGTTTCTCGTGTCGTGGAGAACGTATACAAAGTTTCTTTGAAAATATTTTTGGAAAGGAGTGTATGTGTGGAAAATTGTTTTATTTGAGAAAGCATCTAAGAAATATCTACCTACTCGAAAGGGTTTGTTCTTTTCCTCTTTTCCTTTAGATAGTGTTATCCTACTATTAGTTAGTAGGTAGCCATATCGTTGGATGTTTGAGGGACAATCGAAGGGGCATCGTATAGTCACAAAGGAAATTGGGCAAGATACTTTAGTAACTACCCTAGGGTTTTAAGATCATATTGAGGCAACAATGAGAGGGTTATTTTTGTGATCTTTAAACCGGAGGACAGCCACTAAAATCTCTCACGTTTTGAGAGTTGTGACTGTTTTATTCTGAAGGCAACCAAAGTGGGGGTACCTTAGAAGTGCACATGTGCGAGTGCGTTGTGTTTCACTTATTTATATTTGCGTTAGGTTTGCTAACATTTTGTTTTTAGTTCTTGTCATGCAATCCTATTAGGAATGCATCTATCAGTTAATATATATATATACAGGAATTTAAAGTGCGGAATTTAAAACCTAACTATTACATGGTTTCGGGGAGGGGGAATTTACAAATCCAAAAATGGGGAAACAAAAAGTAAAAAGAAACCTAATTAGTCTATTACAATCCACGGGCAGATACGATAATAATAAAAATGCAAAATTTAACATAAGCGCGCGAATATGGAAAGGGAGGTAAAACCCTAAAACTTCTACACACTTGGAATATTTTTGTTGTTTTTGCTTATTTGGGAAAATATTAAATTAAAATAAATCTAACCTCAATTAATTAAAATAAAAATGGAAAATAAAATTATTAATTAAAATTAATTCTAAACAAATCTAATATTTTTGGCATTTTTGCTTTAGGAAACATCAAAATTTTAATCTAATTCTAATTGGTTTTAACTAATGAAATAAATTAAAAAATAATTAACTAACTTAATTTATGAAATTAAATTAAATAAAAAAACCTAATTCTAAGTTTTTATCTTTTTTTTCTCTTCTGATTTTATAGCTATAACTAAAAATGATATTGAAAATAATATGAAACAAATAAATAATAAACTAAAAATTAGAAAAAGATGGGCCTGGTGTTCAAAGTGAAATAGGGGGGATTGGAATTCGTTAGGCCCAACAAATTCAGGCCTGATGCTGACTGTACCAAACACGCGCACCAGATGGGCCTCTTGTAATTTGAACAAACCAATCATCTCGTCCCTTTTTGCCACGCCTCAGTCAATGTCGGTCAAGCCACCGGAGGTGGTGGCTCCGGTCATCCCTTCCGGTTGGCCAAAGCATCAATGTGAAATCTCATGAAAACAAAAACAAAAATGACCCTACCCCCTTAATTTGGGGTCTACGAATTCAATGTTAGCATTCATTTGGCCTGAGAGTCATTGTACATAGAGATACGATTCAACAGAACCTTCATGCCCTAACCATGGCACTTTTTTATTCTGACGTTAAAGCTTGCATATAAGGATTCTAAACACACACAAACATTAGTATGGACACGAATATGCATATGGAATCCATTTATATTTCACGAAATAAAAGTTTAAGATCAGAGAATTATACCATACGGTGCAATGGTGATGTGATCGATCCAGACATTGAAGCACTTGTGTGAGGACTGGGTTGGGTTCCTGGAAGCCTCAAGGATGTGCTTGAATGCTTGAAATAGACTGAAAGTGGCTGGAACTTGCGATCTGCAATTGCACTATTCTTTGAATTTTTTTTGAAAGAATGATAGGGCTTTTGGGAGGCAGTTGCGCGTGTCTTGGCCTATGCTTTTGCTTTGTATTTATAAAGGGGGTGGAATGGTGAGAAAATATAGCAAGAATCCACACATAATGGCCCTCTTTCAAATCAATATCAAACAAATCAAAATGTTTCCAAAATTTGAAAAAACATTCCCTTCTTGAGATGCAATGAACTTGGCCTCTTTTGCACGAAATCTTGGGCCTAAAACTAAGCCAACCCATCAGCCCATGTGTCATAATCCATCACTCACTATTTTATGCAATTTATTTTGTATTTATTTGAATAAAAAAACAAAATAAATATGAATAAAATAGATATAAATTTCAAAGCAAGATAAGAATGAGTTTATAGGTCTTTCATAAGGTAATGAATATGTTTGAAGCTCAAAAAGTTAGGCCACTAACTTAAAATTTCAAATTTGCATGCTTTGCATTTCATGAATTTCACCAAAATTTACCAAATTGTACCACTCATAACTTTCTCAATTTTTATCTTTTTGAGATGATCTTGGACTTTTTACAAAGCTCAAGATGTCCCCTACAATCTCTATGTTTACCATTTTTGAATTTGGAGGATTTATCTTGATGAAACTTGCCTTGATAAAAAATGCCTTTTTGTTGACTTTCAAAAAGACATGTAATGTATTGGCTCATATCATTCCAATGATGCATTTCTTGGACTTGAGGGGAAAAGAAAAGTTGTATGGAATTTAATTTTATTCACAATGAGCTTTGGTTGGGGTAAAATGTATGAAGCATGTGAAAGGTATGTCTGGTTAAAGTTCAGTTGACTTTCTCTAGGAAACCCTAATTTGGCAAGTTTTGATTCTTGATGATTTGAGAATATTACTTGAGGAATCATGGTCAAACCTTGATCAAATCATGGATATCACTTCAAATTATTAATGTTGACCAAAAATCTTAAATTTTGAATGTATATTGGCCACAGTTGATTTTTGACCTAGTGCAGTTGATTTTTAGACATTTGAGCAATTGACTGAGCAAACTTATAATGAAAAGCATGAAACTTGGCATGGACATTCTTGAGGATATATTAAGAAATATGGAAATCCCTTGAGGCATTTGGAAACCAAGCTTCTTGGTGAAAAGTGAAACCCTAGTTGGAAATCCATTGCTTAGGAGGAGAATTTGTCTGACCAATTCTTGGCCAATCTTGAGCAATTGAGGACCTCTATGAGCATGTCTTGAATAAAATAAGAGAAACAATTTTAGGGTACAACATCCTCCATCATGCATTTTGAGAACTTTGAGCTTGTGACCGCTTTTCCTTTCAACCATGGATTTGAACTTTTTAAAAACTTCAAGTACCTTATCCATTCTCTTGATTAGTTATGTCCATAATTTTATACTATGATCATTAATGAATGTAATAAAATATCTATTTCCACCAATGGAATTAACTTGAATCGTTATACACACATCCAAATACACACCTTCAATTTGACACTTGGTTCTATAACCTGCATCCTTGTTGAATTTTACCTTATGTTGCTTTGCTTGCACACATTAATTACAAATTTCAATGGGTATGTTGATCAATGGCAATACTATCATCATTCCATTATATATTGCAAGGCATCGAGATCTCATAAATTAAGATTCTCAAGCCTATATTGCCATATCCACTCTTCTCGACTAGTCATTGTAGCAAGACACCTATGCTCCATAAAATTAAACTAAACTTTGAAAGTTCTATTGGGAGTCATAAGAGATTTTAGGACCAAAGCTCTGCTTGCATCCATAACGCGTAGCATCTTGTTCTCCATACGAATCTTGTAATCCTTCTCAAGCTATTAGCCAATACATAGAATATTATACTTGATTTAGGGGATATACAATACATCATTTATCAAAGAATGGCCATTATCCATTCTATTGATAGATACATCACTGATCCCTTCTGCCTATAGAGTGGTATCATACCCAAACATTACTTTGTTCTTTAGGGCACGTTTGATTCTAACAAACCAATAGTTTCTTCCTGTTATGTGTTTTGAACATTCAGAGTCCAAATATGATTGATCGTTGCACTATACTTCCTCTTTCATAGTCACCGTGGAGTTTTATTCTAAATTTAACCAATAACAGCATATATGTAACAAGTAACAACCTTCTCTACCATCATGTTGTAACATGTTACAGCTATTCGAAACTTTGCTACTATTGGATTGTCCATCATGTGAGTGCAACTTCACCATTAGATGTTTTTCCTGATGTCAAAAGTAAGAAAATTTAGAATTTCTGTATATTGGACGGTATCTTTGCGTCATTTGGTTTACTCTTGCAATAGAGGTCTTAAGAAGCAATCAAAAACAAGTTTGAAATTGGCCAAAAACACGAAAGTTTGTTTTCTGCACAAAAGATAACAACATGTGCCGACACATCCGCTTTTATGGCCAACACATGTACTTTATCATTAAAGGTTATAGCCTTTGTATTGCATAGGTCAATACATAACATGTTTGAGGTCAGAACATGTACTGCATTATTAAAGGTTGTAGCCTTTGTCTTGCATAGATCGACACATAGCCTGTTTGAGGTCGACACATACTAAAAATTTTGTGCTTAGATGTCGGCACATTACTTTCCAGGACGAAACATGTTTTAATGTTTGACAGTATGTGTCGACACATAACTCGTATGTGTCGGCACAGCCTGTTAGTTGGTCATTTTTTAAATTGTTTTTAATTCTGACGTTTCCCTCTTTGCCACCAAATTTCCATAACTATAATAAATACATCATACAGGCTTCATTTCAACTCGATGAAACTATAAACACTTACCACCATTTCTATTCATCTTCAACCTCTAACCTATGTATACACACTAACAAACTACACATAATCATTTTTTGTTGGGGTGCCATTTAGACAAGGTTTGATAACGTCCAATTAGGTTTGTGTAACCCAGAATATTGGGTTGAAAATTGTGTAGGATTTCAATAGCAAAAACCTAGGGTTTTTCCTCTAAGATCTTTGGAATATTAAGGGGTTTTGTTCAATACTTTTCAATAGTGGATTCGGCCGAGTGAAAGCTTTAAAGATTGGAGATCTTGCAAAGGAGTAGTGCGAGACGATGAATCATATTGGAAGCTCTTGTGGTTAATATTTTGCAATTGGATTCAATCAAGTGAAAGCTTTAGAGATAGAGGATATCGCAAAGGAGTAGCGTGAGACATTTAATCAATTGGATCTATTGTGTCTTGGTTTTTCTCAAGATCAAAAGAAGATAAGGGGTTAAATTAACATCTACAAAGCTCAAAAGGAAATATGAAATATTAATCGAACACCAAGTGTTCAATAAATTGTCAAGTTTTGTTTTTATTTCAATTTTGTTGGAAATAGGTGATTGTTGTGATTTGTTATAAACGATTAATTGTGATACAATTGTGTTAGTTGCTTTATCATTGTTAATTCCATACGTATTTTTGCATATCTGAGTTTCCAATAACTAGGTTCGTTTAAACGAGTTCTTGATCTAGGAAAAAATTCTTCTGCTCAACATTTGCTTTCAAAATAAATTTTAATTACCTATTTTTGAAAGGTAATTTTACTTGGGGATCTATTTACACCTCTCTAGATAAGTCGTCATTGTCTAACAAGTGGTATCACGAGCTCCGGTTGATTTCGTGCTTCGAAATTCTTATTAGAAAATGACTAACGAACCTAAAGGGGAATCAATAGAATGCCAATTTTTACGGGAGAACTATAGTTATTGGAAAGCTTGTACGTGTATCCATGTCAAGTCATATTACAAACATGTGTGGGAAGATATTTTAAATGGTCCAACACCTGTTACTCAAACCGATGTCGATGGTGCTACCACACCTAAGCCTAAAGCACTATGGAATGGTGATGATAGAAAGAAGTGGGGACATGATTAGAAGCGCAAAATATTCTCATATCCGATCTTGGTGTTGACGAGTTTTATCGCATTTCCCATTGTAAAACTGCTAAGGCAATGTGGGACATTATGTCGAGTAAATCAAAAGAAATTATTTCTTTATCGTATCCACAAAGACTAGAGCAATATTACCAATGTTTAGACTATCAATATCTTTCAAGTTAAAGTTTAAGAAAAGTTTGATTTGATACGAGTTATAAAAACGTAAAATAGAAGAAATTAATAAAAAAAAGTTTTGATATGATAAGTGTGATACGATGGCAGAACCGACTATTTTAGGAAAATGCTGGTTTGCGTTTTGTGTTTGTGTTTGCAAAATGTCGCGGTAAGCAAGAGTCGCCACCGACTTTTATTTTATCCAACTGGAAAGGATAAAAGCACAGAAAAATTCCTTTTTTGAGATTTTGAGTACAGGGGTAGATTATAGAAAGGGAAGGTATTAGCACCCTTTCTATCTGTGGTTTTCCACGGGCTCTTAGGTACTTGCTCATCTTTTAAAAATTGTTTGTGTGTGTTTGTTTTGAAAATTTTTGTTTTACTTCGTTTTAACCCTTGCTTCTGTCTTCAAGAGTGTTATGAAGTCGTTTTGAAAACTTTGTTTGAAAAGAGTGTAAGTGTGGAAAAAGTTTGATTTTGAGCAAGTACCTAATAGCATCTACCTACTCGAAAAAAGAATGTTTATGTTCTTGTTTTCTTTAGACAATGCTATCCTACTATTAGTGAGTAGGTAGCATCGTCGTTGGAGTTGTAAGGGTCAACTCGAAAAGGGACGTACGATCATTAAAGCAATGTTAGGACGTCTTAGTAATAACCCTAATGTCCTAAGATCATATTCGAGGCAACATTTTTGAGGCTACATTTTCGAACGAGACTTTTGATCTTTGTTTAGACAAGAGGGCGACCACTAAAACACCCTATACTTAATGACCGTTTACCGAAGGCAACCGAAGTGAGAGTATACCCTAGGAGTGCATGTGCGAGTGATTTGATTTTAGGTTATTATCTTTACACATTTAGGGTTTGCTAACCGTTTTAAAATTAACATATATTCTTGTCATGCAATCCTATTATCATACATCTAACAGTTAATATTTACGGAAATTAAAATGCGAGAAATAAAACTACGCTATTACAAGGCTTCGGGGAGGGGGGTAATTACATAGCCAAAAAACCCGTAAAATGATAAATGAAAAGAAAACCCTAATTAAACTATTACATCCCATGAGCAGTTACACTAATATTGTAAAAATAAATAAATGTGCGCGATGAAACGAGAACGAGAAAAAATTAGGGTTTTGACCCCGCCTAACCTAATTAAAAGAAAAATCATTTTTTGGTTATTTTTGATTATTTTTGAGAAAAATAAGGTTTTAAATGAATATGATACAAACCTAATTACTAATTAAATTAAGTTAAGAAGAATAATTAATTTTGACCTATTTTGTATTTTGGTTATTTTGAGAAAATTAAATTAAATTAAATTAAACAAAACCCTAATTTTCTAATTGATTTTAATTTATTTACAAAAAGATTAAAATTACCCTAGAATTAAATTAAACTAATTAAATTAATTTTGATAAAATAAAAATAAAAAGCCTAAATTCTAATTTGGTGAAAATTGATTTTATGAGTTTTTTATAAAAAAGAATTAAATTTGTGTGAGAAAATAATTTAAACAAATAAATAAATAAAAGAGAATATATAAAAGAAAAGAAAAAAGGAATTGGGCCTAGTAAACTAGCAATTGAAGGGGGTGCCCATCTGACTTTCAAGCCCAATAAGCCTTGGCCCAAAGTTGACTTCTCAGATTCCATGTTGCAAGTTGTGTACAAACATGCCTTGCACGATTTGATCTCATTGCCAGCTATTCATGGACCTGAAATGTGCACAAAATCTCAAGGTTTAAATGATTTTGATTTTCTCATGATTTTATTTTGATTTAATTTGATTTAAATGAAATAAAAATCAAAATAAATGACAAAAATAAAATAAAGGCAAATGGGAAGGATCGTGGGTCGTGGACCATGTTAAAAACTCAATACAAGCACAAAAAGTTCGGCCCATTTGACAAAAATTGCAATTTGAGGCATATTTCACTTTTGGCAATTTTGCAAAAAGGGTCAACTTTGCCAATGCATAACTCTCTCAATTTTGACCCTAGAGAGGTGTTCTTGGAATTTTTGGAAATCTTAATATGTACTCTAAGCAACCCTTTTAGTATCATCTCAATTGAGTCTTCCATGTTCATGTATGAAGCTTTGACATAAAAGGTGTTTTTGTTGACTTTTCAAAATGACCTATAATGTCCAAATTCACAACTTTTTGTGAGTGCATATTTTGATCTTGGGAGCTGAAGATGAATTGTATGGAATTGAATCCTCTTCAAAATGAGCTTTTGATGGATCATTTCTAATAAAGTATGAGAAAGTTATGCTTGGTCAAAGTTGGGTTGACTTTTCCTACAAAACTCTAATTTAGCAAATTTTGGGTTTTGATGAATTGTGAGCAATCCTTGATGAATCATGATTAACCCTTGATCAAATGATGAATAATACTTCAAAATGAGGATGTTGACCAAAAATCTTGAGGTTTGACTGTATGGGGACCACAGTTGACTTTTGCCCTATCAAAGTCGATTTTCAGGCCTTTGAGCAATTGACTGAGCAAACTTTCTCTGTAAGGCTTGAAACTTGACATGGATGATCTTAAGAACATATTAGGCCAATGGTGAGCATTTGGAAACCATTGGGATCAAGTTTATTGATGCAACATGAAACCCTAATTTGAGGTAGACTGCCTTAGGAGAGAGTTTGTCTGGCCAACCCTTGGACTTCTTTGAGCAATTTGAGGATCTCACTTGAAATGTTTTGAGAAATATGGGAGGGAAAATTTTGGGGTACGGCAGCTGCCCCTATTCAATCTTCTTAAACCTGAGAATGTAGATTGGCTTGCTTGCCTTTCGTTATTTGAAGGTGGAAGATGATTGAACACTAGAGTGCCCAAGAAATTTGCACTCGCATGAAGTGGTACTTGTCTTGTGATGCCGGGAATGGGATTATAGATTCCCTTTGGAGATTGATGATGGAAGATGGGCTTAAAGATGCCATCCGAAGGAGTGTCGATCGCCTAAGAGATTCCTTAGCGAGAACTTGTATACCTGTTGTTGAACAAGATTTCGCTGGGGAATGTTGTTCTCTGTTTTGGTAAAAGTTGAATTTTAGGAGCTTCGGTCATCCGTTATTCTACTGGGGAATCGTCTCTTGGTCAAAGAGGTGAAAATGAACTAATATCCGGTCATGATCCAAGCTTCATAGTGATAATATCGACTGCTATCTGGTCGTACTCCAGGCTTTGCAGTGACTTACTGGGGAGATGAGGTTAAACTTGCTATTCGGTCGTAATCCAAGCTTCGTAATTTCTCAATTCTTATCAAGTTGTAATACAGGCTTCAGAAGGAATTAAATTATTATTCGGTTGTATCTGGGCTTCAACTTGAATTTAGGGCACACTAATATCCAGTCGACTTCGGGCTTCTTAGTAATTGTCCAGGTAAACTTCTATTTGGTCGAAATCCAAGATTCGTAGTGTCTTGTACTGTTATCTGGTTGATTCCAAGCTTCAGTTCTTCGTCGCTATCTGGTCGTAATCCAGGCTTCACGATGTTTCATACCATTATCTGGTCGAATCCAAGCTTCATGGTGTCCTGTACTGCTATCTGGTCGATTCCAGGCTTCACAATACCTTACTTCCTATCTGGTCGTACTCCAAGCTTCAGAAGAAATCAAGTGGTTATCCAGTCGCATCCGGGCTTCCATTTGACTTTAAGGCCTACTAATATCCGATCAATTTTCGGGCTTCATAGTAATTGGCTGGGTAAACTGCTATTTGGTCGAAATCCAAGCTTCATAGTGTCCCTTAATGTTATCTGGTCATAATCCAGGCTTCAGTGTCTTTTACCTCTATTTGGTCGTAATCCAGACTTCACGATGTTTCATACCATTATTCGGTCGAATCCAGGCTTCATGGTGTTTAGAGAAATCAAGATACTATCTGGTTGAACCCGGGCTTCATAACTTGCATTAAAGATATACTACTATTTGGTCGACTCCAGGCTTCGTAGTATTCTTGGCTGCTATCTGGTCGTAATCCAAGCTTCACAATGTCTTATACCATTATCTGGTCGAGTCCAGGCTTCATGGTGTCTTGTATTGCTATCTGGTCGTAATCTAGGCTTCACAATAACTTGCTGGGGATTAAACTATTATCTGGTCGAATCCGGGCATCATAGCTTTAAGATAAACCACTATCTGGTCGATTCCAGGCTTTACGGTATTCTGATACTGTTATCTGGTCATTCTCCGGGCTTCACAATATGATGGAGGAATCAAGATATTATCCGGTCGGATCCGGGCTTCATAGCTTAAACTTTGTGAGAATTTAATTGTATTTTTTCCTGAAAGGTAAAGGGTTAAGCGTATGTAATGCCATGATGTATGAAGTGTATTGAGCAATGATGTTCTCAAAATAAATGAGACTGTGTTGTATGATGCTTATGCGCATGTCATGAGGTATGAATATGCAATGTTCTTATGATGTTCTTTAGCTGGGGAAAATAATTCTCGGATTGTTGTTGGAGGGTACAAAGAGTTGAATTCTTCGTTCCCGCTGGGGATGACGGTCGAAGATGATTTGAGAAAAAATTGGTAGGAGAATAACTCTGCTGGAGAATAAACTAGCAAGAAAATGACCTTGTGGGGAAGAGAGGTACTCTGCCAGAAAAATCTGCTGATTTGGAGAAATAACCTCGGCAGGGGATGAATTACCGTTGCTGGAAATAATGAACCCTGTTGGGGATTGAGTTTCTACTTGTGGAAGAAATAAACTCCGCTAGGGATAGTCTTCCATTGTTGGTGATAGATAAACTCTGCTTGGGGAGAATTAACACCACTGTTTTTGGGTATTTCTTACTCTGCGGGGAGTGTATGCACCCTTAGTCATATTCTCTAGCTGGGTCTATCACCGTACCTGGTGGATAGAGCAATTGTAAGGTTTGGACATTTCTGTTTGCCCCTGTTCTTGAAATTACGAGTAATCTTTGTTTCACATATAAATATTTGTGAGCAACAATTATTTTCAAATGCATATATCAAAAATGAATCATTGGATGTTCTTGCAAAACAAAACAGAAAAAGAAAAACAATTTTGAAATTTATTGTAAAATGAATTGTATTGATTTTGAAGTTAACCTGTAATAGGCGTTTTGTATAAGAGGCTGGCGTCCTAGTAAGAGAATGCCGCCGAAAGATAGAAATTATACAATTTGTGAAAAACAAAGAAAAAAAGCTATGTGAACAATCCCACTGGGTTCCAACTCTGCTATTGCCTTTATATCTTCGAGCGTCTCATCACTTTGCTACTTGGTTGAAGGTAGATCAGATTGATTAGTGTCGTCCGAGCTTGATAGTCGATACTGAAGTCTGGTTGCAAGATGATCCAATGAGGCATAGTGTTACGCTTTGATCCCTAATTTTTTCCTGAACCTCCCTTTCGGGTTTTCGGTCCACTGGTGTTGTACCCCAAAATTTTCCCTCCCATATTTCTGAAAACATTTCAAGAAAGATCCCCAAGTTGCTCAAAGTAGCCCAAGGGTTGTCCAGACAAGCTCTCTCCTAAGGCAGTCTACTTCAAATTAGGGTTTTCATGTTACATCAATATACTTGAGTCCAAGTGGTCCCAAATTCTCAACATTGTCCTAATATGTCCTCAAGATCACCCATGTCAAGTTTCAAGCCTTGTAGAGGAAGTTTGCTCAGTCAATTGCTCAAAGGTCCAAAAATCGGCTGTGCTAGGGCAAAAGTCAACTATGACCCACATACAGTCAAACTTCAAGATATTTGGTCAACATCCTCATTTTTAAGTATATTTCATCATTTGATCAAGGGTTGATCATGATTCATCAAGGATTTCTCACACTTCATCAAGACTCAAAAGTTGCTAAATTAGGGTTTTATAGGAAAAGTCAACTCAACTTTGACCAAGCATAACTTTCTCATACTTTATGAGAAATGACCCATCCAAAGGTCATTTTGAAGAGGATTCAATTCCCTACAATCCATCTTCAGCTCCCAAGATCAAAATATGCACTCACAAGAAGTTATGAATTTGGACATTATAGGTCATTTTGAAAAGTCAACAAAAACACCTTTTTTGTCAAAGCTTCATACATGAGCATGGAATATCAAATTTAGATGAGACCAAAAGGGTTGATTATAGGACATCTCAAGCTTTCTAAAAAGTCCAAGAACACCTCCAAAGAGTCAAAATTAAGGAAGTGATGCATTGTTGAAGTTGACCTTTTTTGCAAAATTGCCAAAAGTCAACTATCCCCAAAACTTTAAATTTTGCCAAATGGGCCCATTCTTTTTCACTTGTTTTAAGTTGGCAACATAGCCCACGTGCTCTATCCTTTTCCATTTGTCCATATCATATTTTTATTAATTATTTTGATTTTGATTTGAATTAATTTGATTTAAATCAAAATAAATCAAATAAAAATCCAAAGCATTGATAACAAGGGATTTTTTGCTTGTTTCAGGTTCCAATTACAGCTAGCATCATTCCAAATTCGCATCAAAGCTTGTGTGCACAAAAAGATTCAAAATAAGCCATGTTTGGAAAGATTGTAAAGAGGAATCAAATCAATATCCAAAGCATTGAAAGAAGAAGATTTGGATGCAATTTGCAACCCTAATCCCTTCACTAATACGTAAGGAATGCGTGCAGATCAAAAGCAAGGTTGGAAATCAGGCACAGAGAAAGAACAAATTTTGAAATAACAAGCAAAAATTGTGAGATCGAATTGGTGGTTAGAGGCATCCTTAATGCTTGGTATCGGTCCCAATCGTTTCCTGGCATTCTCAGGAACCTAAAGCAATCAAAACCAAGCGTTTTCAAGCCCTCCCACGCACTGTAAGTCCATAGCGGTATCACCATCTTCTTGAATTCAAATAGCCTTATTCTTGCATCCATAGTGTAAAATAATTGTACATTCTTGATTACCATGATGTTTGCAAACTTTCTACAATAGCCAATTGCATTTTAATGGACTGAATCGTGAATCACCATTGTTAGGTTTTTTTGGAGTTTTGTAGGGTTTTTGATTTCAGGAACAATTGGCCTTGGCAACGGGTATGGTTGTGATCAGAAGGACGAGACGAATCTAACCATGGTGTTAGATTCCATTTATGTGGCCTGTAGCAGATTTTGGAACGGGCATGGCTTGTAGTGACGGACAGCGTCCGTGGGTATAGGTCTCAAAGTTTTTATCCACAAAGGGAGGAAGAAGATGATTAGTTGTCGTCCCACCATTGGCTTGTTTAAACGAGCGCGCGTTTTCTGTTTTTGTTTCCACTATATTTCATTTTTCTTATATTATTATTATTTGGCAATATGATAACAATAAGAACAACATAGCCCAGTGGTTGCCACGTGAGTGTTACGGCATTCAGAGGCTGGAGGTCAGGGGTTCGATCCCTGCCTCCAGCATTTTTTATTTTTCATTGTTATTTTAGGAAATCCAGTATGCATGCAAGCCAGGACGTCCACCATGATCCTTCCTCATCAGCGCGCCAGATGGCCAAATGGCCAGATCTGATGGCTACCATTGCAAGCACACCATGAGCCATGTCAAGGATGTCACATAGGATCAAAAAAGTCAAATGGACCTCCACAAATGGGCCCAGATTATTGTTGTTGGCACCCCACTTTCTCATGCCCAATCTCTATCTCTTTATACTTTATTTTATTTCAATTAGTTATTTTATTTATTTTATTAACCATAATTTATTTTCTTTTTATCAAAAAATCACCAAAAATATTTTTTATGTCCAAATAAATCAGAATTTTTATTTTTCATCAATAAATATTAATTAAAATAATTAGGTTATTTATGTTAGATAACTTTAATTGATTTTTGTAAATATTTAAAATTAATTAGAATCAATAGGTTTTAACACTAATTTAATTATTTTATTTCTTTCCTAAAATAATCAAAAATCCAAAAATATGTCATTAATTATTTTCACTATTTTTGCCTAGGCCAGTCAACCTAGCGGGTCTTTGATTATGCGTAGTATTTTTTCACTATGTCTGTATTGACGGGGTGAGGAAGGTCGTCACCATCCATGGTGGTTAGAATCATAGCTCCTCCTGAGAAAATGTTCTTAACCACAAATAGCCCTTCGTACGTAGGGGTCCATTTTCCCCTGGGATCACGTTGCGGCAGTATGATGCGTTTGATCACCAGATCCCCAACTTGATACTCTTGTCGTCTAACTTTCTTGTTAAATGCCTTGATCATTCGCTTTTGGTACGTCTGACCATGACAAATAGCAGTAAGTATCTTCTCGTCAATTAAATTCAGCTGATCAAGTCGGGTCTGGATCCAATCGTCCTTGCTTAAACCTGCATCCTTCATAAGTAACCATTTGTAGGTTTGTACTTTTTCAAATATTTACCATTTACTCTCAAGAGCCTTTTATCTTCACCTAGCTCTTCGACTTCATAGGCTCTACTAGAAAAAGTCTGGATAACTCTGAATGGTCCTTCCCATTTGGGTGACCATTTTCCCATGCTTCGATCCCTTCGATCCATGGGAAGAATCACCTTCCAAACTAGTTCTTCAGGCGAAAATACTTTAGGTTTCACCTTTTTATTATAAGAGTCTTCTACTCTTCTCTTCTGAAGCCTGAGTAGGTCAAGAGCGCGCAATCTTTCTTCGTCTAACATCATATCCCAATAAATTTCAGAGGGAATATCATAATGTCTCTGAACCCTTGCAGATTGAAGACAAATTTCTGCTGGCAACACTGTATCATGGCCAAAAGTTAGCCTATATGGTGTTGTACCTATGGCTTCTTTTGGGGACGTTCGACAAGCCCACAAAATCTGGTCTAACGTCTTATGCCAATTTTTTGGCTTCTTCCCAACATGCTTTTTTATCAAGCCAATCACTACTTTGTTCGCTGCTTCGACTTGACCATTTGCCTGTGCGTAATAAGGCGTTGATGTTAGGAGTTTGAAACCTGTTTCCTGAGCGAATTCCTGCATCTTTCGACCAGTGAAAACTGATCCTTGATCAGTAGTTATAGTCTCAGGGATTCCATACCTAAAGATAATGTTCTTTTGAATAAATTCAATGACATTTTCTTGGTCTACATTGACTAAAGGGATAGCTTCGATCCACTTAGTAAAATAATCAATTCCTACCAATATATACTTCTGACTCTTTGATGATGCTGGTCGAATCTCTCCAATGAAGTCCAACGCCCATCCTCTAAAGGGCCAAGGTTTCACTATCGAGTGAAGTTCGCTTGCTGGTACATGTTGGATGCCTGTATGGACTTGACATTCTTGGCAACCTTTGGCGAACTCAACACAATCTTTCAGCATAGTGGGCCAGTATAGTCCTTGTCGAAACAACAACCATTTCATCTTATGGCCTACTTGGTGAGCCCCACATGCTCCAGCGTGCGTAGTCGAAAGGGCTATGTATGCCTCAGTTTCACTTAAGCATTTTAGCAATACCCCTTCAGGCGTATTTTTAAATAACTCATTACCCATGAGTACATAACTCAACGCCCTGTACTTTGTTTTTCGTTCTGTCGAAGTTCCTGGATTTTGAAGATAATCCACAATGGGCTTCCTCCAATCTTGTTCTGACAAATTATCTATGAACGAAATTTCGAAGTTACTTTGATCAGCATATCCTAGTCTTGTCGATTCCAAGTCTGTTGGTTATAGACAAGTTGCTTTTATCTTTTCTCGAACTTCGATTGCTCTTAGTAATCTCGTTTTTGAAATCTTGTACCCAGATGCAATTTGTGCCAAGTCGTTGGCTATTTGATTTTCCACTCTGGGTATGTGTCGAATATTGACCGTTTCAAATTTTTTCAATAAACGATTTGCTATCACAAAGTACATAATGAGATTTTCTCTTATGCATTTATATTCTTTTGTGACTTGCTTAATGACTAACTCTGAGTCTCCCATTATTTCGACTCGAGTTGCCCCCAATTCCAACAATATTTCAAGGCCAGTAATTAGAGCTTCATACTCAGCCTCATTGTTCGAACAAGAACCTGCTATCTTGTACTTGAATGTTGTTGGAATTTTTTCTGGAGAAATGATCAAGACTCCTACTCCCGTTCCATCTTTATGGCTGGAACCATCGAAGTAGAATTTCCAAGGTTCTATCTCCACATAATTAATATCCTCAACTTGAATAGAGTGGTCGACTATAAAGTCTGCAACCACTTGTCCTTTCACTGCCTTAAGAGGCATAAAGGTCAAGGAGTATTCAGTTAATGCTAGTGCCCACTTGCCAATTCGACTGTGCAAGATAGGTTTCGACAACATGTACTTGAAAACATCAAAATGAGACGAAACATACACATCAACTGGTTTTATATATTGCTTGAGTTTTGTACAAGAGAAATACAGACATAGACACAATTTTTCAACTTCGCTATATCTAGTTTCTGCATCGTTCAAAACTCTACTAAGATAGTAAATGGGTCTTTCGACTCCATTCTCATCTTCTTGGGCTAACATGCTTCCCAAAGTTTTGTCGGATGCAGCTATGTACAATCTCATACTCCTATTGCTACAAGGAGGCACCAAAATAGGTGGCTTAGTGAGGTACCCTTTGATTTTGTCGAAGGCTTCTTGTTGCTCTTGCCCCGATTCGAACCCCTCTTTATTCAGTCGAAGTAAGGGTGAAAAGGCCTGAGCTTTCCCATATAGGTTAGATATAAATCTCCTTAGGAAATTTATCTTGCCTAACAGAGACTGCAGTTCCTTCTTATTCGATGGCGCTTTCGCTTCCAGAATTGCCTTCGTCTTGTTCTGGTTGATTTCGATTCCTTTCTTGTGGACAACGAAGCCCAAGAAATCTCCAGCTTTCACACAGAATGCACACTTCAAAGGGTTCATCTTCAGACCATGTTCTCTCATTCTTTCGAATGATTGTCGAAGGTGGTCAATATGATTCTTCCTGGAAACAGATTTTATAACAATGTCATCAATATATACTTGCATAAAAGTGTTAATAAAATCATGGAAGATAGAATTCATCGCTCGCTGGTATGTTGCCCCAGCGTTCTTTAGGCCAAAAGGCATCACTACCCATTCGTAAGTGCCTAGAGCCCCAGGGCATCGAAAAGCTGTTTTCGAGACATCCTCTTCAGCAATGAATATTTGATTATATCCTGAATAACCATCGAGCATACTCAGGTATTCATAGCCAGCGGCAGAATCGACTAGCATTTCCGCCACAGGCATAGGATATTCATCTTTGGGCGTAGCAACATTCAAATCTCTGAAATCTATGCACACCCTTAATGTACCATTTTTCTTAATTACTGGCACAATGTTTGCAATCCATTCGACATACCTTGTAACGCGTATGAATTTGCACTTCAGCAGTCTTTCGACTTCCGTTTTGATCTTCGACAGTATTTCTGGAGCGAAGCGTCTTGGACTTTGCTTAATTGGCTTCTTCCCAGGTTTGATTGGCAACTGAAGTTCTACCAATCCTCTGTCGAGACCAGGCATTTCGTCGTAATCCCATGCAAAACAGTCTTTGAACTCTTTCAACAATTGGATTACTTCCAACCTAAGTTCTGGGTCAATTTTGGCGCTGATATAAGTTGGCTTTTTCTCTGACCCTTTGCCTAAGTTGATTTCTTCTAAAGGATCTTGCGCTAACATTTTAATGTTGTTCGCCAAGGGGTCCTTTTCGAAGCCCAAAGGCTCATCGTCATAAATGGCGTCGAGCCTCTGTTCCTGCATTCCTTCAGGCATGATGTCAGGGGGTTCTGGATCGAAATCCTTTCCTGGACCTGCAGCAGATAACTGTTGATCATTGGCCTGTGTGGCCATGTACTTTACTTCGGCTTCGAGAGCCGTTATCATCTTTGTTTCGGCTACATAAGCCGAAATTCGCTTCAATGATTGTGACTCAGTCATTATCACTGAATTCACTTCCCCAACCAGTTGGTTGGATATCAGTTAATCCACTGAAGTCTATGTGGGACAAGTCTTCTCTGTCCCATTGGAAACCATGCTCAGGATGCAGGTATAGGGAACAAAAAGTATTTGGCGCTGGCGCCAAGTCGAAGTCAGGTGTTGGACATGGCCCTATGTGAGCCAAGTTCTTGTCGAAATCTGCCAGCCCTAGGTGATTCACTTCGCACAGGTAATAGCTTTGATCTGCCTCTATGTTTTCGACCATCCCATCTGGACGCCATAGCAGCAGCCTCTGGTGCATTGATGATGGCACAGCTCCAACACCATGAATCCATTCACGGCCCAACAAAAGATTGTAGTTAGGTTTGGCCGATATGACCATAAACATTGTTGGTCAAAGGATAGATCCTACCTTGATATCTAGTTGGATCACTCCCATAGTGGTCCCTATGCCGCCCTCATAGTTCGACAAGACCATGTTGTGAGGCTTAATGTCCTCATCCCTTTTGCCAATTTTCCTTAGCATAAAGTGAGGAATAATGTTGATGGTTGCCCCACAATCCACCAAGATTTTATTCACTGTAGTTTCTTCGAGTTTAGCCCTTATAAATAAAGGCTTGAGGTGATTTTTCATCGCCTCTGTAGGTGGTTCGAAGAATCCATTTTGTTCCTCAGTAGTGCCATTGTCCATGACGAAATAGCACACTGGCCTATGTTTGGCCATTTCTTGCTCCACTTCCTAGTCACTTGCTTCGACCTCCACCTGTCGGTTGAATTCTCTGGGCAGCACTGAGACTATATTCACCATTATGTCCAAAGTATCATCAGACTCAGAACCATCTTCGTCTTCAATTTCACCTTGGTTAGGCCAAACTAGCCTGTTGGTTACTGGCTCTCTCTCTAGAGGTTTCCTTTGCTTCCTTAGAGGAACATTTGAACTGGTTTCTGCCTTTGGTTCATTGGCAGCCTCCCTCTCAGCTTTTCGTCTCCTTTGGTATCTCCTCCATTGAGATCGAGACATGGGATTTTTCCCTTTGTAGTTGCTTGACACTTGTGCAACTTTAGGTGCAGCAACTTGAGGCTCTTTCTTTTGTGTTAAAGATGAACCCCTTGGCACGTCGAAAGAGCGCCATCTCTCCTCACTTGGCCTCTTTCGACCAGAGGTTTTGTACCAGGTATCTACTGGCACATTTGTTGGAGGCCTGAAAGTCAATGGCCTCTTTTCTTGGTTTGAACCTCTTTGGGAGGCTCTTCTGGGGTCATGTCGAAGATCAACATTTTCCCTTCTCTTATTTGCTGCTCTTACGCCTTGAATATACTCAGCAGCTTTTTTGTCAAAGATCGAACTGCATCTTGGACACAGCATCACCTCTGACTTCTTTTTCTGGCATCTTTGCAGGAAATCTGCTAGATTTTCATTTTCCCGAGGGAAAGCAGTCTTATTAGCTTGTTCTTGCCTCATGGCCTCTTCTGATGCTTTTGGGTCAGAGAGTTCGACCATGTTGATATTCATTGTATCTTTGTTGGCAAGAGTTAACTGCTTCATTTATATCTCCAAATTCTCCGTCTGGCCTTGAACTGTGGCCAAGTGAGAACTGGGTTTTGGTCCAGTTTTTTGTGCTTCAACGGTCTCCAGCTTTGGGCTTTCGACCGCTTTCTGAACTGCTTCAATTGTCTTTCTGGATAAATTCCCATAAAAACTGCCAAAGATTGGCATGTTGATATGGTCCTTTGAGACTTCGACCATTGTGATTCCTGGCCTCTTCGACTGGCTCCTGGATGCCTCGATCACGTTCACCTCAGAAGGCTCAGCATAGTGGGCTTCAGTCTGCAACGGATTTGAGTCGACAGCCATGGGGGTCTTGTCAGCAAACTTCAACCTCCCTTCTTCGATAACTTCTTGCACAAGATTCCTGAAAAGAAAACATTGAGAAGTTTTATGGCCCAAAAAATTATGATATTTGCAAAAGCCTCTCTTCTTTCTTTGATCAAGAGGAGGCACTTTTACCCCTGGGGGTACTATCATTTGGCCATCTTTTACAAGCAAGTCAAAGATCTCGTCACATTTTGTGATGTCAAAACTATAAGTCTTTTTGAGGAACCTATCGTTGGTCCTTTCTGGACCAATGGGATTTTTCCCACTTGAGGGGACTAATAGTTTGCAAGAGTATGGTGGCCCTTGTTTTAGTTCCGCTAAATCGACTTCTCCTTCTTCGACAGTTATAGTATCGTCGAAGGATTCTGGATCTTCGTCATCCATCTCAACATACGCTATCCTCTCTCTCTTATGAGCTTTCGTTGCCTTTGCTTTTTCAGCTTTGAGGCGTTCTACCTGTCGAACTCTATCGGCCAGTTGGGCCATGTCTCTCAGGTATTGGGTGTCTAACTTCTTCCTAATGGAATAATTTAAACCGCCTGCGGCTATTTCGACTAACTCATGTTCCGGCACTTATGTAAAACATCTCGCCTTGAGCAACCTAAACCTATTTAGATATTCGTCTATAGGTTCAGTGAAACGTCTCTTTACACTGGCCAATTCTTTCAGGCTTATCTTGGTTTGCCCCATGTAGAATTGTTCATGGAACAATCTTTTCAACTGGGTCCAATGATGGATCGAATAGGGGGGAAGAGTTGTAAACCAAGTAAAAGCGTTCTTCGTTAAAGAACTTGGGAAGTACTTAATCCTCAGGTTTTCGTTATTTGAAATATCTCCTGCTTCGATCAAGTATCTCGCCACATGCTCGACAGTAGATTCTGTCGTGTCCCCAGAGAACTTAGTGAATTTGGGGACTTTGCATCTAGGAGGTAAGTCTGTTTGTAACACGTATTCTGACAATGGGGATGTAAAGTTGGGCCTTCGAAAGCCCATGTTCATCCCATTTTGAGTCATGATCCTTTCGATCATGGTTGTCAGATTATTTTCCAAACCCATGTTTTGGTATTGGATATGCTGAACCACTTCGTCAGCATTTTGGTTTCTGTTAACTAACCTTACCTCTGGGGTTATTACCCT
Source organism: Vicia faba (assembly GCA_948472305.1). Classification (NCBI taxonomy): domain Eukaryota; kingdom Viridiplantae; phylum Streptophyta; class Magnoliopsida; order Fabales; family Fabaceae; genus Vicia; species Vicia faba. Next base: position 160,107,909 of record OX451738.1, read on the forward strand.
AGGTTCCTCGACAGGTTGCTCCAATCGTGCCCTAAAGTTTTCTTTGACAGGCTGTTGGACTTGGTTGATGGTGGTTTCTTCCTCTAAGAATATACCCTGGTTTCCCCTTATTTGCGCCCTTTGGGGCTGTCGAATAGGTTGGGGTACTCCAAAGAAATCAGCCAAACGCGTCATTTGCGTTGTCATCTGCTGATTCGATTGAGTAGTGTTTTGTATTAGAGGGTTCAGCACTGTACTTAAAGTTTGTGCCAACATTTGCACCATATCATGGTTGCTTTCGTCCATTTGTTGCCTCAAGACTGCTGTCGAGGCATTTGTAAGGCCATGGGCTACTTGGGACGTTCCTCCTAAGAGTTGGGTCCTATTTCTATTCGCCATACCTACTCCAGAACCTTGGAGTGGCGAAGAGGCACTCACTAAAGGGTCTGAAAAAGTGGACGCAACATTCGTCAGGCTAGCCAAGTCAGAAGTTGGCATGCCATAGAGTGGTTCTCGATTATGACCGCCTGTCATAAATCCTGGGGGAACAAAAGGCCTTGTGCCTAAATTTCCCCTTGGTGGGGGAGTTCCCAAAGGCACTCTGGGGCCTGTGAACGGAGGTAATGGCCCCGTTGCTGTGATCGTTACTGCTGGTGTCGAACCAGCGGTTATCGCTTCACTTACGGTCGGGATAACCGTTGCTCCCACATTCGTTTGTGGGATTTCGTTATTGTTTGGCGGATTCGCCATCTCTTCCCTTCTTCTGGCAGTATTGGTATCGTTAGTGTATATTCTACCACTTCTCAATAACATGCAACACTCCTCGAAAAGATGAGATTATTTTCAAAAATCAACACACGGTCCCACCAGGTGTGCCAATTTGTTTACCGTGGTTATTGGTAAACAACCGCTGATCCTCCAAATGGTTACTTATTTGGTTACTCGCAGGATCGATCAGATTGATCCTAGGACATAGGTTGATTTTGAGGTTTTGATTAAATTGGATAATGGTTAAATGACAATAAAATAAAGAGGCTTTAAATAAATTGCATGAAGAAGTAGGCTTGGTAAAATAAATGAAGGCTTGCAGTAAAGGATTTCGACAGGAAAGTAAAGAAGAAAGCAAGTAAAGTTTCTGGAAAAGTAAATGACTTTGATTAATAAAGTTGGTGTTTCACACATACATTTCTCAACAATTCTTTCTCACACGCTGGATACTCGAATCTATATGAGTGACTTTGTATATAATTGTGAACACACGCGAGAAACTGCGTGAACTACTACTATTTATACTAAAACATCCCAAGTAACCGTCGGGCAGTTACACTGCTTCGAGATGATCCCACTTGGCACGTTCTCAACGTTCGACGCTCCAGATCTTTGCACGTTGCACTTGGTAACTGCTGGAAACCGTTTTCCCTCCAAATGCTTGAATTTCAAACCGTTCCACTCTGTACCATCGAACATCTTCGCCGAGAAGCATCTTCGACGAGAAACACCTTCGACGTCGAAGGCAACCAACTTCTCCCTTGGAAGAAAGCTTCTAAGTACATTGCCATCTTCCGATGGGTATTTCGACGGACCTAGCTGGTCGAAAACAACCTTCAGCTTTAATGGCTGACCTTAATGAAACAAGGGTGTCGAATTTAAAAGCCAACAGGTATGTCCACTAGAATGAGTTCTGAAAGTACCTTCATGTAACTCTTCCATGATCCTTTATGCCTCATTCTTGTCCATACATCGCAGTAAGGTCGAATCATGGTTACGCTTGTGAAGGACACCATTACTGATGAAGAACTTTGTAGCGAACCTTCTCAAGAACTTCTTATCATTAACAGATGCACCCTCGGGGTACTCCTGAGCCTAAGATACCTCTTTACCTCATGGAACCAGGGTTTATCTGCTACCTCTTCAGTCTTGATGTCACAACAATGTGCGGGTTCTTCCAACCTCTCGATGGTAATCTGGGGAGCTTCATTGTCCCGCCTGACTTTGAACATAGAAGACATGGTAGCTAGCGCGTCCGCTAACTGATTCTCCTCTCTCGGGAAGTGTTCAAAGGTTATCTCCTTAAAGTGTGGGAGCAACGTCAGTACATACTCCTTGTAAGGAATAAGATTTGGGTGTTTCGTATCCCACTCACTTTTGATCTGATTGATCACTAGAGCGGAATCTCCGAATACACTCAAGAACTTAATCCTTAGGTCAATAGTTGCTCGAATACCCATGATGCACGCTTCATACTCCACCATATTGTTGGTGCAGTTAAAACATAATCGGGCAGTGAATGGAGTATGACAGCCCTCAAGAGATATAATCACAGCGCCAATGCCATTACCCAACGCGTTTGAAGCTCCATCAAAATACATAGAACATCGGGATCCTTCCTCGGGTCCTTCATCCGGTCCAGGTTCTTCACAGTCGGTCACCAACATGATGTTCTCATCCGGGAACTCGAAATTCATGGATTGGTAATCATCTGCGGCCTGATGCGCCAAATGATTCGCCAACACGCTACCCTTGATTTCTTTTTGGGTTGTGTATTGGATGTCATGCTCAGTTAAGATCATCTGCCATCTTGCTATTCTTCTGGACAAGGAAGGCTTCTCGAAGATATACTTGATTGGATCCATCTTTGATATCAATAGGGTAGTGTGAGTCAGCATATACTGTCTCAGCCGGCGAGCAGCCCATGCCAAAGCGCAACAACTTTTCTCAAGCAGTGAATATCGGGTCTCACAGTCGGTAAACTTTTTGCTAAGGTAGTAAATAGCATGCTCTTTTCGGCCAGACTCGTCATGCTGCCCCAACACGCACCCCATTGAATTGTCGAGTACTGTTAAGTATAAGATCAAAGGTCTTCCTTCAACTGGAGGCATCCGAATTGGTGGCTTTTGGAGGTATTCTTTGATCCTTTCGAAAGTGGTCTGACATTCATCATTCCATTTTACCACTTGATCTTTCTTCAACAGCTTGAAGATTGGCTCACAAGTAGCAGTCAGATGTGAAATGAATCAGGAAATGTAATTCAGCCGTCCCAAAAAGCCTCTGACTTCTTTTTCTGTTCGGGGAGATGGCATCTCCTGTATAGCCTTCACCTTTGCGGGATCCACCTGAATACCTTTATCGCTAACAACGAAACCCAGCAGCTTACCCGACTTTACCCCGAAGGTGCATTTGTTCGGGTTTAGCCTCAGCTTGTACATCTTCAACCTGTCGAACAGTTTCTGGAGATGGTCAAGATGTTCTTCCTTAGTCTGGGACCTTGCGATCATGTCATCAACATAAAACTCAATCTCATGGTGAATCATGTCGTGGAACAAAGCGACCATGGCGCGTTGATACGTTGCCCCAGCATTCTTCAATCCGAGCGGCATGACCTTGTAGCAAAAGGTGCCCCACTGCGTAACGAAATTTGTCTTCTCCATGTCCTCGGGAGCCATCTTAATCTGATTGTAACCAGAAAAACCATCCATAAAGGAGAAGATCTTATGCTGCACGGTGTTGTCGACCAGAACATCGATGTGAGGAAGTGGGAAATCATCTTTGGGGCTCGTACTATTCAGATCTCTATAGTCCACACACATCCGAACCTTACCATCCTTCTTGGGTACTAGAACAACGTTGGCGACCCACTGCGGATAAGAAGTAACAACTAGAAATCCGGTGTCAAACTGTTTTATGACCTCAGCTTTGATTTTCTCAGACATCTCAGGGCGCATACGACGAACCTTTTGCTTTACCGAAGGACAATCTTCTTTAGTTGGCAGGCGGTGTACCACCATATTAGTGTCTAAACCAGTCATATCTTCATAAGACCAAGTGAAGATCTCAACATAGTCACGTAGCATCTGTATCAACTGCTGCTTGACACTAGGCTCCAGATTTGCACCTATCTTGACCTCTTTCTTGTCTTCCTCTGCACCCAAATTCACTAATTTCATTGGCTCTTCATGAGGCTGTATGGCCCTCTCTTCCTGTAGTAACAATCTAGCAATTTCCCTAGGCACTTCACAATCATCCTCACCTTCGTCCTCGGCTTGTTTGATCGGATTCTCGAAGTCATAACTGGCAGTAGCAGAGTCGTTATCAATGGGATCCATAGTGGATGTGGATCTGCATTATGATATGTGAGTGTGTGTAAGACAATAGCTGTTTTGATAAAGTGCAACATAGAAAAGAAAAACAGGGAGCGTAACATTTGTAATGCAAGAAAACGTTCAATGTGTGATACGGTGGGAAGAACTGACTGTTTTTGGAATGCTGGTTTGCGTTTTGCATTTGTTTTTCGCAAAATGTCGCGGTAAGCAAGAGTCTCCACCGACTTTTATTTTATCCAACAAGGAAAGGAAAAAAGCACATAAAAATTCCTTTTTCGAGATATTTTTGAGTACGGGGGTAGATTATAGAAAGGGAAGGTATTAGCACCCTTTTTATCCGTAGTTATCTACGGGCTCTTAGGTACTTGCTCATTGTTTTCAAAATTTCTTTCTTTGTGCTTGTGGGTTTGAAAAAGTTTTTGTTTTGAAACTTCGATTTAACTCTTGCTTCTGTCCTCAAGAGTGTATGAAGTGTTTTTGAAAACTTTGTTCGAAAAGGAGCGTAAGTGTGAAAAGTTTTTGTTTATGAAAGAGAAAGTATCTAAGAACCATCTACCTACTCGAAAAAGGAATCGTTCTATGCTAATTTCCTTTAGACAATGCTATCCTACTATTGATGAGTAGGTAGCACCATCGTTGGAATTTGAGGGTCAATTCGAATAGGGACATACGGTCACTAAAGCAATGTTAGGACGCCTTAGCGGTAACCCTAATGTCTCAGATCATTTGTTTGAGGCAACAATATACGAGGCAACCATTTCGAGGCAACTATGATCTTTAGACAAGAGGGCGACCTCTAAGACGACCTATACTCAATGACCGCGTACGAAGGCAACCAAGTGGGGTATACCATAAGAGTGCGCATGTGCGAGTGTGTCGTTTTCAGTTTATTTTTATCTTTGTACATGTTAAAGGTGATCTAATTTGATTTTAAGATTAACATTCAGTCTTGTCATGCAACCCTATTATAAAACATCTAACAGTTATAATTTGCGGAAATAAAATGCGGAATTTAAACTACAAGGCGTCGGGTATTTACATCGCCAAAGACAAACCCTTTTGAAAAATAAAATAAAGCGATAAAAAATAATTAAATGTCCTATTTACTATTACAATCCGGAAGCAGGTACATTATTGGATAAAAAAGTAAATTGCGGCGCAAAATTAAATCGGACGCATGATTAGGGTTTTGACCCTTTTGTTTAAAGAAGAAATCCTTTTTTAGGTTTTTGTTGTTTTTATTTAAGGGAAAGAAATTAAACCTAACTTAATTACTAAATTAAATTAACGAATTAATTAAATGAAAAATAAATTATTTTTGGAGTTTTGATTATTTAGGAAAGAAATAATAATAATTAAATTAATGGTTAAAAAATAATTAAGTCTAATTAATTTTATTTATTTTACAAAAGGAATTAAAGTTTTCTAATTAAAACCTAATTAATTAATAAATTTATTAAGAAAATAAAAGTTTAAAATTTGATTTGAAATAAAAAATGTTTTTTATGATTTTATTTGATAAAAGACTAAATTTTGATTGGTTAGAAGTTAAACAAAAATAATAAAACAATTAAATAAATAAAAAATAAACAAAAAGAATTATGAGAGAGGAGTATTGGGCATGTTTTTGTGGTGTGAGTAGCAATTCTGAAGCCCAACATTGCTGGCCTTTTTTGACTTTCTCTGATCTGGTACATGTGCATTAACCAGTGCTTCTATGAACCTTCAGACCATAGCCACCAGATCTGGCTCTTAGCCATCTGACACTTAGATGGGTGATGGCACACGGTAGGCTGCACGCTTGAGCAAGCATATGATTATCTGAAAAATAATGAGAAAATACAAAGCGCTGGAGGCAGGGATCGAACCCCTGACCTCCAGCCACTAACGCCTTGGAATTGGACTTGTTGACCACTGGGACACGCTGCTGGATTTGTTATAATAATACAAAATATATATATTATATAAAAAACAAAATCATTGCCAGAATATAAAAAAACGCGCGTAACATTTGAATCCACCAATGGACGGGGGACACTTCATCGTCCCTGTCCTGAAACCTGTAAAGAATACCTGCGGATTTGAATCCGCAGTTAAAAGCGCAGGCCCATCCTAAAATCCTTATGAGGCCACAAAAATTAATTCCAAGGGCATGGTTGTATTCGTCTCACCCTCCCGGTCACAACCATGTCCATCTTGTAGCTTAATTTCACTTGAAAAGAAAACCCCTAAAAACATCCAAGAAAACCTAGCTATGGCGAATTGCAGTACAGATCATACAAATGAAATTAAATGATGCCAACAGTTTACAAATGATGTGAGGATTACAAATATGCAGTTATTTCATTCAATGGATGCAAGAATGGTGAGTTTTGATTTCAAGAAGGAGGCGGATCCGCGAGGTACTTACAGTGCTTTAGAGTGCTTGAAAACACGTGGTCTGGATTGTAAAAGCTCCTGGAGATGATCAGCAACCAATTGAGACAAGTCCCAAGTCCTGAAAACGCCTCTAGCTTGGACTTTGATCTCTCACTTTTTTGTGAATTTTCCAATTCTGGTTCTGCCTCTCTCTGCACTTTCCAACCCTGATTTCGTATCCTTCTGCTTGCTTATGTAATGTGCTTTGTATTAGGGTAAGAATCATGGACTGAATCCCTTCATATCAATGCACATGAATGTGATTTGATCTCCATCATGAAACCTTTCCAAATTTGGTTCAATTCAATCTTTTTGCCCATGATTTGATTTGATACGAATTCCATGGTGATGCTAGATGTAAACAAAGCCTAAAACAATCAGAAAATCATGAGTTATTAATTCTTTGGATTTTCTATGATTTTATTTGATTTAAAATAAATAAATTCAATTAAAAATCAAATTAAATAATAAAAATGAAATATGGGCTCATGGCCGAAGCTAGGACACGTGGGAAATTATGCAAACTCAAATCAAGTGGAAAAGAATGGGCCCATTTGACAAAATTTGAAGTTTTGGGGATAGTTGACTTTTGGCAATTTTGCAAAAAAGTCCAACTTCAACAATGCATAACTTCTTCAATTTTAAACTTTTGGAAGTGTTTTTTGACTTTTTAGAAATCTTGAGATGTACCCTAACCAACCCTTTTGGTCTGATATCATTTTGATATTCCATGCTCAAGTTATAAGCTTTGGCAACAAAGGTGTTTTTGTTGACTTTCAAAAATGACCTATAATGTCCAAATTTATAACTTCTTGTGAGTGCATTTTTTGATCTTGGGGTATGAATATGGATTGTAGGAAATTTCATCATCTTCAAAATTAGCTTTTGATGGGTCATTTCTAATAAAGTATGAGAAAGTTATGCTTGGTCAAAGTTGAGTTGACTTTTCCTACAAAACCCTAATTTAGCAACTTTTGAGTCTTAATGAATTTTGAGCAATCCTTGATGAATCATGATCAACCCTTGATCAAATGATGAAATATCCTTAAAAATGAGAATGTTTACAAAAAATCTTGAGGTTTGACTGTTTGTAGGTCACAGTTGACTTTTGCCCTAGCACAGTCGATTTTTGGACCCTTTGAGCAATTGACTGAGCAAACTTCCTCTGCAAGGCTTGAAATTTGAAATGGATGATCTTGAAAGCATATTAGGACATTGGGGAGTACTTTAGATCATTTGGACTCAAAGATCTTGATGCAACATAAAACCCTAATTTGGGGTAGACTGCCTTAGGAGATAGCTTGTCTGTCCAACTCTTGAGCAAACTTGAGCAACTTGGAGATTTTTCTTGCAATGTCTTTAGAAATATGGGAGGGGAAATTTTTGGGTACAACACAATGATTTATTGATGATATATGAAAATGACAAATAATAAGCCCTCACAAACAAATCCAAGGTGGCTCGGGCAAGGCACCGGGCCGTAAAGTTTTAAACTGTTTGTTACAAATCTCAAAACAAAAGTCTATTACTATGTAGTAAAAGAAACGGGCATGAAGTCCTTCGTCGTCCAGTTGTTCAATCCACCATCGGTAGTCGGGTAAATCCAGCTGTCGATATCTAACTCTTCTTCATCATCCTTGATTGTATTCACTCCCTGATTACTGATGTGCAGATGAGGTCTCTCGATCCGCGCGCGCCGAACAGCCCTTTGAGCCTCTGCAATAAAGCCCAAACCAAACTTGTCAGTTTTGTGTGCGAAGTCAGGGAGCTGACCCCAATCTGCACACCCACCTTTTTCAATTACAGCCCTGGCATCTTTGAGGGAAGCCATCTTCATCAAAAGTTTGCCAGCAGCAACTTTAGTCGACGCCTGAGTCTGGGGGACCTCTTCAAAGTTCTGACACGGGGTTTCTATGAACTCTCCATCCATCTCCACATACCGAAAGGAGTTAAGATGACTCACCATGTACTCCTCTTCTCCTTGCACCGTAACAATCCTCCCATTTACCGGATATTTCAACATCTGATGGAGCGTAGAAGTCACTGCCCCAGCCTTATGAATCCAAGGGCGACCCAACAAGCAAGAATATGACGGTCGGATATCCATCACATAGAAAGTAGATGAAAAAGTCTGAGATCCAACTTTAACAGGGACGCCCACCTCCCCATGCACCACTCTTTTTGACCCGTCGAAAGCCCTGACCACAATATTACTCGGCTTCAGAATCAAACCTTCACAGTCCAGACGATCTAATGCTTTCTTGGGAAAAACATTCAAAGAAGACCCGGTATCCACTAGTACATGGGTCATGGTAGTGCCCCTGCACTCGATTGAGACATGCAGAGCGTCATTGTGATTTCTTCCTTTAGCAGTCAGATCTGCATCGGAGAAACCTAACCTGTTGTCAGCAGTCAAGCTAGCTACGCAGTCTTTGAATTGATCGGCAGAAGTCTCCTGTGGCACATGCGCAGTTTTAAGGAAAGCAATTAAATCCTTTGCATGGGCTTCCGAGCATAATAATAAGGATAACATAGAGATTTTTGACGGGGTCTTCCCCAGCTGCTCGACTATGTTGTAGTCGCTTTTCTTGATAATCTTCAAAATTTCCTCTATCTCCTGCTTAGAGGTTTCTATGATGATCTTCTTAGGTGCCTCCATCCGGGCAGGCTCACCTGTGATTTCTTTGCCCCGAGCCTCAGATGGCTCGGCGGCAGGGGTGATAACTAGAATATGAACTGGGATAATAGCTGATGTACTAGCAGATGGAATGACAACAGGTTTGTGAACAGTCGGAGGGGAAATCTCAGGAGAGAAGAGCCTTCCACTTCTGGTGACCTTGCTAGCCCCGACAATATTGTTGACATCAGCATTAACTTCTTCAATCTTTAAGTCTTGCTTAACCCCATGGTAATACACATCGGCACCGTAGTGCCAAGGGACAGCCTTATCCGAAGTGTATGGGATAGGACCAGGGACAATAATGATTAATGGAGCGATTCTTGGAACAGATGTAATCCTAACAGGCTTTCTCGAGGAAGCCTTGGAAGGATTGGCGGAAATGGTGATGATGGCAACATCTTCAATCGGAGCTAATGGAATCAAAGTCTTCTCAAACAGGATCTCTTTGTTATCCATCAGGCGTTGGACACCTGATTTCAATAAATGGCAACCATCGGGTAGGATTGAACATAGGTGGTAACCTTCACCACATCCCGGAAATAAACCGGCCAACAATAGATTCTTCTTAACTGTCATCAAAGGAGTAGAAATTTCTTTCACGGAGGTTACAAATAAATCATCATCCACAGCATTTACACCACGACCATGCTTGGGCATAGGAGCAGTTATGACGTTGGGTTTCTCCGGAGCGTCAAACTCAATCTCTTTAGCTTCAATCAAATCTTGCACCTTATTCTTCAAGGCCCAACAGTTATTTGTATCATGACCTGGGCTATCGGAGTGATAGGCACAGCGGGCGTTCGGATTATATAGCAGAGATGTGGTGATGGGATTCTTTGGGGCTTCCCTTAGAGTTACCAGGTTGGTCTTCAATAATTGTAGTAGAATTTGAGACAAGTTCATATTAAGCCGAGTGTACTGTCTATGTGGTCTCTCCATTCTTTGCTGATTGTTGCGTTGTAGGGCAATGGTGGGTCTTGATATTACTACCGCATTTACTGCTTGACGGCGCTCAGGTCTCCTTTGGCTCCTCGAGCCATAGACTGCACTAGCTTCTTTCCTACCAGCGAAAGGCTTCTTTTCTGTACTCGATGAAGTACCTTTCTGTATCTTACAACTTCGGATACCAGCTTCTACTATATCCCCAGTCAGAATCAATTCAGTAAACCCAGATGATGAACTACCGATCAGATGATTGAAAAATGGACCGGACAATGTCCCTAGAAACATGTCAACCAACTCCCTGTCAGACAAAGGGGGTTGGAATCTTCCAGCCAAATCTCTCCACTTTTGAGTATAATCCTTAAAACCTTCACTTGCACCCATAAACATACCCTGAAGATGAGTACGAGTGGGAGCAAGGTCGGCATTATACTGGTACTGCCTGTAGAAAGCAGTATCAAGGTCCTCCCAGTTTCGGATATTAGCTCCTTCCAATTGATAAAACCATTCAAGTGAGTCCCTGACAGACTATCTTGAAAGAAATGTACCCATAAATTTTTATTAGCAGTGTAAGGTTGGATTTTTCGGACATATGAGCGGAGATGGAGTTTTGGACAGGATACTCCATCGTACTTGGCGAAAACCGGAGATTTGAATTTATGAGGGATCACCACCCCAAATGCTAGTCCCAAATCTCCAAAGTCCAAACCAGGTATCTTCTGAATCTCCATAGCGCTCAAACGGTCTTTGAGTTGTTTGTACCTATCCTCAGCAGGAGGATATTGCTCATCATCAAAATCAATATCATTATCAGAGACCACAGTAATGGGACCCTTTTCTTCTTCTTGGTCCTCCTCTCCTTTGGATGAAAGAGACAGATCAACTTCCTGTCGCAACCTATTCCCAAATCTGTTACCCATATTCAGAAGAACCACCTTCTTCTTCTTCTTCTTCTTCTTCTTCTTCTCCTTCAGGATGAGAGTCTTCAAATCCTCTTGCCCTTTAGCCAAGTTCAAGAACATCTCTTGGAATTGGGAATTTTGTGCCTGAAGAGCTTTGATGGCTTGATCGGTAGGTATTTCAGAAGACATTTCGTGCTAAAATAAACAGCGAAGAAGATGAGAAACCTGTAATGGTACCTGTAATGATGTGCATGATAATGGGATGCGTATGTGTTTACCTTGGGTTTTGGTAAACAACCGCTGATCCTCCAAATGGTTACTTATTTGGTTACTCGCAGGATCGATCAGATTGATCCTATGGACATAGGTTGATTTTGAAGTTTGATTAAGTTGGATAAGGCTTTAAGTAAATTGGCTTTAAATGAATTGCATAAAGGAAAGACTTGGTAAAATAAACAAGGCTTTAAAGTAAAGGTTCGACAGGAAATGTAAAGAGAAAAGCAAGTAAAATTCTGGGAAAGTAAATGACTTTAATTGATAAAATTGGTGTTTCACACATACATTTCTCAACAATTCTTTCTCACACGCTGGGTACTCGAATCTAAATGAGTGACTTTGTATAGAATTATGAACACACACGAGAAACTACATGTCTACTCCTATTTATACTAAAACATCCCAAGTAACCGTCGGGCAGTTACACTGCTTCGAGATCAATCCACTTGGCACGTTCTCCATGCTCGACGCTCCAGATCCTTGCACGTTTGCACGTAGTAACTGCTGGAAACCGTTTTCCCTCCAAAAGCTTGAATTTCAAACTGCTCCACTCTGAACCATCGAACACTTTCGTCAAGAGACATCTTCAACGAGAAACTCCTTCGACGTCGAAGGCAATCAGCCTTCTTCCTTGGAAGAAATCTTCTAAGTACTTTTACCATCTTTCGACGGTCACTTCGACAGACTTAGCCAGTCGAAAGCATCTTTCAGCTTTAATGGCTGATATCAAGCAAAACAAAGGTGTCGAATTTAGGAGCCAACAAATTGCCCCCCAAGAATGCCTTATTTCGACTCTGAAAGAAAAAGGCATTCTTTGAAACGCCATTCGACACCTGTCTTTCCACACTTAGTCACAAGTTAACTTGTGCACTTTTTGTTGCTTTTTACCAACTATTGGCAATCCCAAGAAACCATCATTGATTTGATCCTAGGACGTCACTTTCAGTACGGCGTGCAGTACCAAACGTCATTTCAGAATTTGTCATTATGACAAATCCCAAAAACGAGGACGCACACTGCGTCCCTCTATTTCTGCAGAAACGGCCAAAACAACAGGGGCTGCCACGCGTCCCACTAACTCCTGCAGCATTAAATGGCATTTAATGTCCTCGTTATTGGGGATTTTTCCCACTACTATAAATAGCAGTGAATATCCCATTGTGGGACTTTTTACGCCATCTAGCCTTCAAACTTCCTAGTTTTCGTACAAGCTTGCTCTCTTTGCAGAAAACTCTTCCTCTTTCACTTCATCTTCAACCTCATTTCAAAAAATGGCCTCTGCTTCTACTGCTCCTAGTGCTAATGCATCAACTGAACATGTTAAACCCAAGGTCTTCGTCACTACTCCGGTAGTAAACTCTACAGGCAAACGAAGGGTTCCTGTACCTTCTGACATCTCCGTTCGCGATGCTTACTCGCGCCACTTGATGATCCCGGTTGGATACTCCAACCAGATCTTCGCAATGTCTGGCCCTATGAATCCAAGCATCTCTGAAGCTCTGAAGATCAAGAGCTATTTCCCAATCGTCGAGAAACTCAAGCCAGTAGCATGCGCCAAGAAAGACGCAGAAGACAACGAAGACCCTACTCGTGAAAAAATCGACCTCCGCTTCTTCAACAGAGGGGTTAGGGTCTTCAGGTCTTGCCCTAATCTGACCTCCGATTATGTTGCTTGGCTAACAAAGTTGGAGAAACACCAAACCTCGATCTGGAAGGATATGGGAATCTTCGACCTAGTGATGCTGTCGAAGACGGGTTTGAACTACTCCCCAGAGATGCTGATAGCTTCACTGTTGTTCTGGGACTACTCCCATTTTACTTTTCATCTTCCATGTGGGATGTTAACCCCCACACTCTTCGACGTGGCCGCTATTACTGGCCTTCGACCAACCGGGGATTACTTCGATCCGGAGGAGATGTCGGAGGACCAAATTGGCTTCTCCGAGACCAAGCCAACATACACCACTTTTATCAACCATTATCACGACAGGTCGACAGATGCGGTGTCGGATGTCGAACACATAGCGTTTCTAGCCTTATGGCTAACTCGCTTTGTGTTTTGCTCGAAGTCTCTGCAGGTGACCAAAAAGATGGTCACTCTCGCTACCCAACTGCATCACCGCCAAAACATTTGTTTGGCAGAACTGATTCTGGCCAGTCTTTATGACTCGATCAGCAATGGGGCCACTCTTCTGAAACATATCGAGGACAGGGCCAGCTTGCTACTCGCTGGGCCTTTTTGGCTACTTCAACTGTGGCTCAACGCCACTTTCGAATCTTTCTTGCCCAAGAAGGTTCAGATAAATGAACAAGCTCCAGCGATAGCAAATAGACGCATCGAAGGAATCAGGCTGGCTATGCTGACACCTGTAGAAGATGGGCTGGAGTTTCAACAAACCTTCACCAACTTTGTTCTGATGTTCGCTCGAAGGAAGGAATTTGTTTCAACTATGGCTCCATTTGCTCGACGACAAGTAGGCCCAGCATGGTTCACAAGGCCACATCCAAAGGAGTCGAGTGGTCCCAATGTTGATGAACACACAGTACTTTGGGAGGCGTTCCTTACACCAAGGATCATGCCTCTTCGATTCAAGAGTTCTAAGACTCATCTGAGTCTGATCGCCTACCAACCAAATCTGGTATCTCGCCAGTTTGGTATTATCCAAACCCTACCTTCTCCGATTTTTCAAAGAGAGAAGTCAATGTTGTACTTCTGCAACGATTATACAGAAGAAGCTGCCATCAAGCATATAGGAAGATATGCTGGTCGAACAATCCTCTCGCTGTTTAACTACCAGCTTAATTTCCTTTGTTCACCATCCTTCGAGGAGTGGTGGAGAAGATATTATGCTGAGTACTTCTTTGACGAGAAGGACTTCATGGCTGAGCTGCAGAAGTCTTTTGTCCTTGTGTTGGACAAAGTAAAGAAATGTAAGTTCACTCTCTCACATTACTTTTTGTCTTTCTCTTCGACTGCTAGCCTGTTAACCTTTTCATTTGCTTTCAGTTGTTCGAAAGCCTGTAGCCAAGAAGGCTACAGAAGGCCAACAGGGAGGAGCCCCTTCAACAAAATCTCCACCGCCGGCGAAGACTGCAGCGCCGGCGAAGACCACAGGCAACCAACAGGGGGAAGGCTCTTCGAAGAGGCCTCCTATATCGGTAACCAGACTTTCTTCATTTTCCTTCTGGCTTTCGATTCTGATTTTCGATGTAATTATTAAATCAAATTCCCATTGGTTTTCTAGGCACCTTCGCCCAAGAAACGGCCAGGACTGGTGGTCGAATCTGGGAGTGATGAAGAGAGTGATTCCCCTCCTGCCCCCTTAAAAAGGCGAAAGTTGACGAAGGATGCTTCTGTTCCTGGTCCTGCTCCTGAAGGTCGAACCGTCAGAATAAAGGTTGCTGTGAGGAAGCCTAGGCCACCTCCAGTGATCATCGAGGAGCCAACTGAGGAGGAACTGAACGTTCTTCTTAACAAGCCTGTCGAAAGTGACAATTCCAGCCCTGGGGCTGAAGTTAATCCACAGGTAATCCCTTAGACCTTTTTTATAATTTAGGCATAGATACCCATATTTGATTGTGTCTCTTTCGACATCTGAAGATTTGTCTTCTTTCCTTTTTCAGGACACCACTGAGAGTTCTCCGCCAAGGACCTCAGAAACGCTGGAATCTGCTGACCTTAGCAGGCCTCAGGAAAAAAGCTTGGGCAATGACGAAGCCCATACTGAGAATGAGGCCAATGCTGAAACAGTGGAGAAAACAACAGAGGAACCTCTGGTGGAGGAACAACAGCCAGAAACTGTTCAGGTGGTGGACCTGTCAGAAGAGAATGATGAAGAAAGGGACCAAGGCAATGACGGCGAAGAGAATCAAAATGCTGCCGACGAAGAGAACCAAGGTGGTACTGGCGAAGGACACCAGGGTGACGCTAGCGAAGAGCCACAAAATGACGCTGGCGAAGGACCCCAGGGTGATGCTAACGAAGAACCACAAGTCGACGCTGGTACCGCCTCAGTCCGAGTCGAAGAGCAACCAGTCGAAGCACTTAACACTCAAGAACCTCAAACCCAAGATAATACTGTTGCAAGGGTTACCTCCTCGAAGCACAGGTCAAAAGAGGACTTGGAACTCTTGAAAGAAACTGACCCTGTTAGCTACCTCAATGCCATCATCGAGAGTAAGAGTTCGTCTGACGCGAGTCAGGAAGTCCCTACCCTGTCGGGGAAGTCTACTGAAACTTCTCCCCTTGATGATGCTTTGGCGAAGGTTAAGGCCCAGTTCTTCAAGAGGGACCTGATGAAGGCTTTAGAGGGGGACCCCACTGCTCCATCATGCTTAAAAGAGGTCTTGAATGCTGTCGACTTTGAAGCTGTAGCCCCAGAAATCTCAGACTTGATCATGGAGTTACACTCTATGATTGATCAAGTTTCAGCGGATTACAGGCGCCAAAGAGGGTTTAACAGTCAGCTTGAAGTGCTGTATGGAAAAAGCTCATCTGCGTGGACTGCTGTCTCAGATTCGACTTCTCGAATTGCTGAGTTGTCGAAACAAAAAGCGTCTGCACAGGAAAGAGTTGATGCCATTGATCGAGAGAACGTTTCCTTCCGGGCACAAATCGCAGAGATAGAGGCGAAGATAAACGCCAACACTGTACTCAAGGAGGAAATTCTTTCGACCATCTCAGACACTGAGAGCCAGACTGAGATCAAACAAGGCCTGGAATTCGCTGAGAGGGCCCAGAGCCTCGACGCTCAAATTGCCAAACTAGTGCAAGAAAACTCCTGGTGCAAGAAGAGGTTGGAGCTACAGCATGCCAAGTATCTTCGACTCAGGAACTCTCTTACCTTTTGATTGATTCTCTTTTGTAACCATCTTCTGTAATCGTTATTCGACAACAATTGCCATCTTGGCTGAAATTAATAAAAATTTCCATTTTGGCATTCTTATGGTTAATTTAGACTTCTTTTATTATTTTATTTTTATCTCTTGAAGTATAGGTTTGTATTTTTTCAAATATTTACCATTTACTCTCAAGAGCCTTTTATCTCCACTTAACTCTTCGACTTCATAGGCTCCACCAGAAAAAGTTTGGATAACTCTGAAGGGTCCTTCCCATTTGGGTGACCATTTCCCCATGCTTAGATCCCTTCGATCCATGGGAAGAATTACCTTCCAAACTAGTTCTTCAGGCAAAAATACCTTAGGTTTTACCTTTTTATTATAAGAGTCTTCTACTCTTTTCTTCTGAAGCCTGAGTAAGTCGAGAGCGCGTAATCTCTCTTCGTCTAAATCCACCAGTTCATCTAACATCATGTTCCAATAAACTTCAGAAGGAATATCATAATGCCTCTGAACTCTTGCAGATTGAAGACAAATTTCTGCTGGCAACACTGCATCATGGCCAAAAGTTAGCCTATATGGTGTTGTACCAGTGGCTTCTTTTGGGGACGTTCGACAAGCCCATAAAATCTGGTCTAACGTCTTATGCCAATTCTTTGGTTTCTTCCCAACATGTTTCTTTATCAAGCCAATCACCACTTTGTTAGCTGCTTCGACTTGACCATTCGCCTGTGCATAATAAGGCGTGGATGTTAGGAGTTTGAAACCTGTTTCCTGAGCAAATTCATGCATCTTTCGACCAGTGAAAACTGACCCTTGATCAGTTGTTATTGTCTCAGGAATTCCATATCTAAAGATAATGTTCTTTTGAATAAATTCAATGACATTTTCCTGGTCTACATTGACTAAAGGGATAGCTTCGATCCACTTAGTAAAATAATCAATGCCTACCAATATGTATTTCTGACTCTTTGATGATGCTGGTCGAATCTCTCCAATGAGGTCCAACGCCCATCCTCTAAAGGGCCAAGGCTTCACTATCGAGTGAAGTTCGCTTGCTGGTACATGTTGGATGCCTGTATGAACTTGACACTCTTGGCAACCTTTGGCGAACTCAACACAATCTTTCAGCATAGTGGGCCAATATAGTCCTTGTCGAAACAACAGCCATTTCATCTTATGGCCTGCTTGGTGAGCCCCACATGCCCCAGCATGCGTCGTCGAAAGGGCTATGTATGCTTCAGTTTCGCTCAAACATTTCAGCAACACCCCTTCAGGCGTCTTCTTGAATAACTCATTACCCATGAGTACAAAACTCAACGCCCTGTATTTTGTTTTTCGTTCTGTCGAAGCTCCTGGATTTTGAAGATAGTCCACAATAGGTTTCCTCCAATCTTGCTCTGACAAATTATCAATGAACGAAATCTCGAAGTTACTGTGATCAGCATATCCTAGCCTCGTCGATTCCAAGTCTGATGGTGATAGACAAGTTGCTTTTATCTTTTCTCGAACTTCGATTGCTCTTTGTAATTTCGTTTTTGAAATCTTATACCCAGATGCAATTTGTGCCAAGTCATTGGCTATTTGATTTTCGACTCTGGGTATGTGTCGAATATTGACCGTTTCAAATTGTTTCAATAAACGATTTGCTATCACAAAGTACATAATGAGATTCTCCCTTATGCATTTATATTCCTTTGTGACTTGCTTGATGACTAACTCTGAGTCTCCCATTATTTCGACTCGAGTTGCCCCCAATTCCAACAATATCTCAAGGCCAGTAATTAGAGCTTCATACTCAGCCTCATTGTTCGAACAAGAACCTGCTATTTTGTACTTGAATGTTGTTGGAATTTTATCTGGAGAAATAATCAAGACTCCTACCCCTGTTCCATCTTTATGGCTGGAACCATCGAAGTAGAATTTCCAAGGTTCTATCTCCACATAATTAATATCCTCGACTTGAATTGAGTGGTCGACTATGAAATCTGCAACCACTTGTCCTTTTACTGCCTTAAGAGGCATAAAGGTCAAGGAGTATTCAGTTAATGCTAATGCCCATTTGCCAATTCTACTATGCAAGATGGGTTTCGACAACATATATTTGAAAACATCAAAATGAGACGAAACATAAACATCAACTGGTTTTATATATTGCTTGAGTTTTGTACAAGAAAAATACAGACATAGACACAATTTTTCAACTTCGCTATATCTAGTTTCTGCATCATTCAACACTCGACTGAGATAATAAATGGGTCTTTCGACTCCATTCTCATCCTCTTGGGCTAACATACTTCCCAGAGTTTTGTCAGATGCAGCTATGTACAATCTCATACTCCTATTGCTACAAGGAGGCACCAAAATAGGTGGCTTAGTAAGGTACCCTTTGATTTTGTCGAAGGCTTCTTGTTGCTCCTGCCCCCATTCGAACCCTTCTTTATTCAGTCGAAGTAAGGGTGAAAAGGCCTGAGCTTTCCCACTTAGATTAGATATAAACCTCCTTAAGAAATTTATCTTGCCTAAGAGAGATTGCAATTCCTTCTTATTCGATGGCGCTTTCGCTTCCAGAATTGCCTTCGTCTTGTTCTGGTTGATTTCGATTCCTTTCTTGTGGACAACGAAGCCCAAGAAATCTCCAGCTTTCACACAGAACGCACACTTCAAAGGGTTCATCTTCAGACCATGTTCTCTCATTCTTTCGAATGATTGTCGAAGGTGGTCAATGTGATTCTTCCTGGAAACAGATTTTATAACAATATCATCAATATAAACTTGCATAAAAGTGTTAATAAAATCATGGAAGATAGTATTCATTGCTCGCTGGTACGTTGCCCCAGCGTTCTTTACGCCAAAAGGCATCACTACCCATTCGTAAGTGCCTAAGGCCCCAGGGCATCGAAAAGCTGTTTTCGACACGTCCTCTTCAGCAATGAATATTTGATTATATCCTGAATAACCATCGAGCATACTCAGGTATTCATAACCAGCGGCAGAATCGACTAGCATTTCCGCCACAGGCATAGGATATTCATCTTTGGGGGTGGCAGCATTCAAATCTCTGAAATCTATGCACACCCTTAATGTGCCATTTTTCTTAATTACTGGCACAATATTTGCAATCCATTCGACATACCTTGTAACACGGATGAATTTGCATTTCAGAAGTCTTTCGACCTCCGTTTTGATCTTCGACAATATTTCTGGAGCGAAGCGCCTTGGATTTTGCTTGATTGGCTTCTTTCCAGGTTTGATTGGCAACTGAAGTTCTACCAATCCTCTGTCGAGACCAGGCATTTCGTCATAATCCCATGCGAAATAGTCTTTAAACTCTTTCAGCAATTGGATTACTTCCGACCTAAGTTCTGGATCGATTTTGGCGCTGATATAAGTTGGCCTTTTCTCTGATCCTTCGCCTAAGTTGATTTCTTCTAAAGGGTCTTGTGCTAACATTTTAATGTTGTTCGCCAAGGGATCCTTTTCGAAGCCCAAAGGCTCATCGTCATAGATGGCGTCGAGCCTCTGTTCCTGCATTTCTTCTGGCATGATATCAGGAGGTTTTGGATCGAAATCCTTTCCTGGGCCAACAGCAGATAATTGTTGATCATTGGCCTGTGTGGCCATGTACTTTACTTCGGCTTCGAGAGTCGTTATCATCTTGGTTTCGGCTACATAAGCCGAAATTCGCTTCAAAGATAGTGACTCAGTCATTATCACTGAATTCACTTCCCCAACCAGTTGGTTGGATATCAGTTAACCCACTGAAGTCTATGTGGGACAAGTCTTCTCTGTCCCATTGGAAACCATGCTCAGGATGCAGGTATAGGGAACAAAAGGTGTTTGGCGCTGGCGCCATGTCGAAGTCAGGTGTTGGACATGGCCCTATGTGAGCCAAATTTTTGTCGAAATCTGCCACACCCAAGTGATTTACTTCGCCAAGGTAGTAGCTTTGATCTGCCTCTATGTTTTCGACCATCCCATCTGGACGCCATAGCAGCAGCCTTTGGTGCATCGATGAAGGCACAGCGCCTACACCATGAATCCACTCACGGCCTAACAAAAGATTGTAGTTAGGTTTGGCCGATATGACCATGAACATCGTTGGTCGAAGGATGGACCCAACTTTGATATCTAGCTGGATCACTCCCATAGTGGTCCCAATGCCGCCCTCATAGTTCGACAAGACCATATTGTGAGGTTTAATTTCCTCATCCCTTTTGCCAATTTTCCTTAGCATAGAATGGGGGATAATATTGATAGTTGCCCCACAGTCGACCAATATTTTATTCACAGTAGTTTCTTCGAGCTTAGCCCTTATGAACAAAGGCTTGAGGTGATTCTTCATTGCCTCTGTAGGTGGCTCGAAGAAGCCATTTTGTTCCTCAGTAGTGCCATTGTCCATGACAAAATAGCACACTGGCCTATGTTTGGCCATTTCTTGTTCCACCTCCCAGTCACTTGCTTCGACTTCCACCTGTCGATTGAATTCCCTGGGCAGCACTGAAACAATATTCACCATTATATCCAAAGTATCGTCAGACTCAGCATCGTCTTCGTCTTCGACTTCACTTTGGTTAGGCCAAACTAGCCTGTTGGTAACTGGTTCTCTCTCTAGAGGCTTCCTTTGTTTCCTTTGAGGAACATTCGAACTAGTTTCTGCCTTAGGTTCGTTGGCAGCCTCCCTTTCAGCTTTCCGTCTCCTTTGATATCTCCTCCATTGAGATTGAGACATAGGGTTTTTACCCTTGTAGTTGCTGGACACTTGAGTAACCTTAGGTGCAGCAACTTGAGGCTCTTTCTTTTGAGTTAAAGAGGAACCTCTTGGCACATCGAAGGAATGCCATTTCTCCTAACTTGCCCTTTTCCGGCCAGAGGTTTTGTACCAAGTGTCTACTGGCACATTTGTTGGAGGCCTAAAAGTCAGAGGCCTCTTGTCTTGGTTAGAACCCCTTCTGGGATCATGTCGAAGGTCAGCATTCTCCCTTCTCTTGTTCGCTGCTCTCACGCCTTGAATGTGCTCAGCAGCTTTTTTATCAAAGATCGAACTGCATCTTGGACACAGCATCACCTCTGATTTCTTTTTCTGGCATCTTTGTAAAAAATCTGCCAAGTTTTCGTTTTCCCGAGGGAAAGCCGTTTTATTAGCCCGCTCTTGCCTTATGGCCTCTTCTGATGCTTTTGGATCAGAAAGTTCAACCATGTTGATATTCATTGTATCTTTGCTAGCAAGAGTTAACTGCTTCATTTGTGTTTCCAGATTCTCCGTCTGGCCTTGAACAGTGGCCAAGTGGGAACTGGGCTTTGATCCAGTTTTTTGGGCTTCAGCAGTCTCCGACTTCGGGCCTTCGACCGCTTTCTGGACAGCTTCAATTGTCTTCCTGGATAAATTTCCAGAAAAACTGCCAAAGATTGGCATGTTGATGTGGTCCTTTGAAACTTCGACCATGGTAATTCCTGGCTTCTTCGACTGGATCCTGGTTGCCTCTATCATGTTCACCTCAGAGGGTTCTGCATAGTGGGCTTCAGCCTTCAGTGGATTGGAGTCGACAGCCATGGGGGATTTGTCTGCAAACTTTAATCTCCCTTCCTCAATAGCGTCTTGCACAAGATTCCTGAAAAGAAAACATTGAGAAGTTTTATGGCCCAAAAAATTATGATATTTGCAAAAACCTCTCTTCTTTCTTTGATCAAGAGGAGGCACTTTTACCCCAGGGGGTACTATCATTTGGCCATCTTTAACTAGTAAGTCGAATATTTCATCACATTTTGTGATGTCAAAACTATAAGTCTTTTTTGGGAACCTATCGTTGGTCCTGTCTGGACCAATGGGGTTTTTCCCATTTGAGGGGACTAACTGTTTACAAGAGTATGGTGGCCCTTGTTTTAGTTCTGCTAAATCGACTTCTCCTTCTTCGACAGTTAAAGTATCGTCGAAGGATTCTAGATCTTCGTCATCCATCTCAACGTACGCTATTCTCTCTCTCTTGTGAGTTTTCGTTGCCTTAGCTTTTTCAGCTTTGAGGCGTTCGACCTGTCGGACTCTATCGGCCAGTTGGGCCATGTCTCTAAGGTATTGGGTGTCTAGCTTCTTCCTAATGGAATAATCTAAACCGCCTGCTGCTATTTCGACCAACTCATGTTCTGGCACTTGTGTAAAACATCTCGCCTTGAGCAACCTAAACCTATTCAGGTATTCGTCTATAGGTTCAGTGAAACGTCTCTTCACACTGGCCAGTTCTTTCAGGCTTATCTTGGTTTGCCCCATGTAGAATTGTTCATGGAACAATCTTTCCAACTGGGTCCAATGATGGATCGAATTGGGGGGGAGAGTTGTAAACCAAGTAAAAGCGTTCTTGGTTAAAGAACTTGGAAAGTACTTGATCCTTAGGTTTTCGTTATTCGAAATGTCTCCTGCTTCGATCAAGTATCTTGCCACATGCTCGACAGTAGATTCTGTCGTGTCCCCAGAAAACTTAGTAAATTTGGGGACTTTGCATCTAGGAGGTAAGTCCGTTTGTAACACGTATTCTGACAATGGAGATGTAAAGTTGGGCCTTCGAAAGCCCATATTCATCCCATTCTGAGTCATGATCCTTTCGATCATGGTTGCCAGATTGTTTTCCAAACCCATGTTTTGGTATTGGATATGCTGAACCACTTCGTCAGCATTTTGGTTTCTGTTAACTAACCTTACCTCTGGGGCTATTACCCTAGGTTCTTCGACAGTTTGTTCTAATCGTGCCCTAAGGTTTTCTTCGACAGGCTGTTGAGCCTGGTTAATGGTGGTTTCTTCCTCTACAAATATCCCCTGATTTCCCCTTATTTGCGCCCTTTGGGGCTGTCGAACAGGTTGGGGTACTCCAAAGAAGTCAGCCAAACGCGTCATTTGCGCTGTTACTTGCTGATTCGATTGAGTAGTGTTTTGTATTAGAGGGTTTAGCACTGTACTCAAAGTTTGTGCCAACATTTGCACCATATCATGGTTGCTTTCGTCCATCTGTTGCCTCAAGACTGATGTCGAGGCATTTGTAAGGCCATGGGCTACTTGGGACGTTCCTCCTAAGAGTTGGGTCCTATTTCTATTCGCCATGCCTACTCCAGAGCCTTGGAGTGGCGAAGAGGCACTCACGAAAGGGTCTGAAAAAGTGGACGCAGCATTCGTCAGGCTTGCCACCTCAGAAGTTGGCATACCATAGAATGGAATAAATCCTGGGGGAACCACAGGCCTTGTGCCTATATTTCCCCTTGGTGGGGGAGTTCCCAAAGGTATCCTGGGGCCTGTTAACGAAGGTATTGGCCCCGTGGTTGTAACCGACACTGCTGGTGTCGAACCAACGTTTGTCGCTTCGCTTACGGTCATACTAACCGTTGCTCCCACACTCGTTTGTGGGATTTCGTTATTGTTTGGCGGATTCGCCATCTCTTCCCTTCCTCTGGCAGTATTGTTATCGTTAGTGTATATTCTACCACTTCTCAATAACATACAACTCGAAAAGATGAGATTATTTTCAACAATCAACACACAGTCCCACCAGGTGTGCCAATTTGTTTACCTTGGGTTTTGGTAAACAACCGCTGATCCTCCAAATGGTTACTTATTTGGTTACTCGCAGGATCGATCAGATTGATCCTATGGACATAGGTTGATTTTGAAGTTTGATTAAGTTGGATAAGGCTTTAAGTAAATTGGCTTTAAATGAATTGCATAAAGGAAAGACTTGGTAAAATAAACAAGGCTTTAAAGTAAAGGTTCGACAGGAAATGTAAAGAGAAAAGCAAGTAAAATTCTGGGAAAGTAAATGACTTTAATTGATAAAATTGGTGTTTCACACATACATTTCTCAACAATTCTTTCTCACACGCTGGGTACTCGAATCTAAATGAGTGACTTTGTATAGAATTGTGAACACACACGAGAAACTACATGTCTACTCCTATTTATACTAAAACATCCCAAGTAACCGTTGGGCAGTTACACTGCTTCGAGATCAATCCACTTGGCACGTTCTCCATGCTCGACGCTCCAGATCCTTGCACGTTTGCACGTAGTAACTGCTGGAAACCGTTTTCCCTCCAAAAGCTTGAATTTCAAACTGCTCCACTCTGAACCATCGAACACTTTCGTCAAGAGACATCTTCGACGAGAAACTCCTTCGACGTCGAAGGCAATCAGCCTTCTTCCTTGGAAGAAATCTTCTAAGTACTTTTACCATCTTTCGACGGTCACTTCGACAGACTTAGCCAGTCGAAAGCATCTTTCAGCTTTAATGGCTGATATCAATCAAAACAAAGGTGTCGAATTTAGGAGCCAACAGTATGTAATGATTTCAAAGACTTTGGGAGATTTAAATTTGTAAAACAAGAAATAAACAAACTTTATTAGATTAAACTTGTAAAAATGTTTAACAATGCCTTTGAGGTGTTACAAAAGAAATAAATGAAAACAAATCTAAACTAGAAAAAGCAAAAATCAGAAATCCCATGGACGCTTCCCCTTCGTGCTGACATAGTCATTGATCGTCCTTTCATTCTCAACATGTCTCGTGAGCTTCAAGATCTTCCTTTCTTGTTCATGATACTTCTCTCGGTAGGTATCCCTTTCCTCTTTCAACTGAATCCATGATCTCTTCAATGCCCCAAGATCAGTGGGCATGTAGGGGTAAAGGACTGTATAAAGAATGCCCTCTTCATTGGTAGGTTCCACAATCACTGGCAACACAGCTTCATAAGGCATTCCAAGCTTCTGAGCACGAGCTCGAACCCATTGGATATAAGGTTTCATAGGGACAGAAGTCTTTGGTCCTAGTTCTTGAGGGTCAGACCTGTTCACCATGCCTCAGGCTCGTATAAACCTTCGGCGATTCTCGTCAACGTCCCCCTTGTAGTCAAAGACAATATCTATAAGAAGTAGCTCATGAGGGCCATCTCTCCGAGCGCGACCAAACTGTCGTAAAGCCAAGCAAGGACTATAGGTTATTCCCTCTCTGATTCCAAGCAACGGAACATTAGGGTATCCCCCACAACGATCAATGACAGCAATGCTTTCCATAGCCTTATAACTCCAAAGAATGTCTGTATGGGCAAGGGACATTATCCTGTAAGACTATCCTAAACCTTCCTCATTCTTCAGTACAGACTTGGGGAGGTGCAAAATAAACCACCTCGCCAGCAAAGGCATGCAACACATGAGGTTCCCTCTTCTACGCACAGTACGAGTGTAGAGGGCATGCAAGATATCACCCAGTAGAGTAGGCACAGGATTGCGAGACAGTAAGATCTTAATCGCATTCACATCTATGAAGGAATCTGGATTCGGGAAGAGAACCAAACCGTAGATAAGGAGAACCAAGATGTCTTCGAAATCCTAGAAATCCAAGTCATCCCAGAATAACTGAGCTTGATCCATCAGAAACTTGGCTAAGAAACCTTCAACCCCGCTTCGTGTTTCCCAATTAGATACTACATCAGCCCGCTTCAAATGTAGAGCTGAAGTAATGTCTTCTGGTCTAGGAGTCTCTTCCAAACCTGTGAAGGGCATCTGCTCAAGGATGGATATGCCTAATAAGTGAGAAAACTCTTCCATAGTGGGAACTAGCTGATAATCCGGGAAAGTGAAGCAATGATGCACCGGATTGAAGAACTGGAAAAGCACACTCGTCATATGCTCATCAAACTTTGAGGTAACCAAGCCAAGAAGCTGACCATGTCTCCTAATGAATGAAGAAGTATCAGAAACTCTCGAGGCTAAATCTTTGAGTTGAGCAGGTATTTGCACAAAGTTAACTCGAATGGTGTTTCTGCGTACGGAAGCCATAATCTGCAAAACAGAACAAAGATAAATCCCCTCGGTCTTTGAAATGGTTAGTATAATGGAGTATGCATGCTATGTTATGATGCATGATGTCATGGTAAAACACACAACAGGTATAGCAGATAACAGACATGGTAAAGGCAAACAAGTCACACAAGAGCCCTTAAGTTTCAGGCTTGCATGGGGTCTAGGTATTACCCTCTTGAAGTTCAGTTGGTTTCAACCTGTCCTAATAATAGTAACCGAGTTCTAGAGGTTCTCAATATCACTGACCATCCTCCATCGGCCATGGTTTCAGCTCACGCAATATTTTCTTGCAGCCGGAACTATCTCCAGAGTATGGTCTCAATGAGTGTAGCATCGAGTATCAACCAGTTCCTAGCTTTACACCGAGACCGGATATCTCACTACTTCCTATGGCCAAGTTTGTCAATTATAGGTTCTAAGGTCAGTTGATGCTTAACGACCCATATAGCAGCCCCGTATTCTTCTTGTTTCTCCATAAGGGATACCAGTACCAACCAATGTGCCACATCAATGTAGCTACTGCTTCAACCGTATCGGTCTACGCCGTATAGTTCGCTCACAGTTTATTGCTACTTACCTAAAAGGTGTCCCCCAGATCCGTGTTAGGATCTATAGTAACTCCCGATACAACACCCTCAAAAGTAAAGCAACCAAAACAAACAAGAGAAGCAATATGATGAATTATTCCTAAGGTATACCCCACTTATTAATTCCCCAACAGAGTCGCCAGTTTTGTGATACGGTGGCAGAACCAGCTGTTTTAGGAAAATGCTGGTTTGCGTTTTGCGTTTGTGTTTGCAAAATGTCGTGGTAAGCAAGAGTCGCCACCAACTTTTATTTTATCCAACTGGAAAGGACAAAAGCACAGAAAATTCCTTTTTCGAGATTTTGAGTAAGGGGGGTAGATTATAGAAAGGGAAGGTATTAGCACCCTTTTTATCTGTGGTTTTCCACGGGCTCTTAGGTACTTGCTCATTGTAATACAGTGGCCAGAACCGGGACTATTTTAGGAATGCTGGTTTGCATTTTGCGTTTGTGTTTGCAAAATGTCGCGGTAAGCAAGAGTCGCCACCGACTTTTATTTTATCCAACAGGAAAGGAAAAAAGCACCAAAAAATTCCTTTTTTCGAGATTTTGAGTACGGGGGGTAGATTATAGAAAGGGAAGGTATTAGCACCCTTTCTATCTGTGGTTTTCCACGGGCTCTTACTACCTGCTCATCATTTTCAAAATTGCTTGTGTGTGTTTGATTTGAGAAAGTTTTTGACTTCGATTTAACCCTTGCTTCTGTCTTCAAGAGTGTTACGAAGTGTTTTTTGAAAACTTTGTTTGAAAGAGGAGTGTAAGTGTGAAAAAGTTTGTTTGGATTGAGCAAGTACTTAAGAATCTACCTACTCGAAAAAGAGAATTGTTCTATGTTTGTTTCCTTTAGACAGTGTTATCCCACTATTAATGAGTAGGTAGCATCGTCGTTGGAGTTTTGAGGGTCAATTCGAAAGGGACGTACAGTCACTAAAGCAATGTTAGGACGTCTTAGTAATAACTCTAATGTCTTAAGATCCATATTCGAGGCAACAATTCCGAGGCAACCATTCCGAGGCAACTTTTCTGAATGGGACTTTGATCTTTGTTTAGACAAGAGAGCGACCACTAAAATATCCTATACCTAATGACCGTTTACCGAAGGCAACCGAAGTGGGAGTGTACCCTAGGAGTGTGCATGTGCGAGTGATTCAATTTCAAGTTTATTATCTTTGCAGATTTAGGGTTAGCTAACCGTTTTAAAGTTAATCATACATTCTTGTCATGCATCCCTATTATTCATACATCTAACAGTTAATATTTGCGGAATTTAAAATGCGGAAAATAAGCTACGCTATTACAAGGCTTCGGGTATTTACATAGCCAAAAACAAACCTGTCAAAACGATAAATGAAAAAAGAGAAAAATCCTAATTAATCTATTACAACTTATGAGCAATTACATTAATATGGAGAAAAAAATAAAGCACGCGCGATGAATTAAGGACGATAAAAGTTAGGGTTTTGACCCCGTCTAAGCTAATTAAAGAAAAAAATATTTTTTTTGTTTTTAATTATTTTTTAAGAAAAAGAATAAGGTTTTTAAATTAAATACAAAATTAATTAGTAATTAAATTAATTAAAGAAAATAATTTACATGGCCTATTTTTATGTTTTTGTTATTTTTTAAGAAAAGAGAAAATAGAATTTAAATTAAACTAAAACCCTAATTTTCTAACTTGTTTTAATTTATTTTACAAAAGAAATTAAAGTTACCTATTAAATTAAATAACCTAATTTAATTAATTAATTTTTTTTTGATAAAAAAAATAAACCTAAATCTAATTGGATGAAAATATTATTTTTATGATTTTTTGATAAAAAAGAAAAATTAATTTGTGTTAATAAAAAAGTAATTTAAATGAATATAAAAGAAAGGAAGAAGAATTGGGCCTGAAATCAGTAATTTTGGGGGGTGTGGATATCAAATTCTGGGCCCAAAACAGGTTGGTCCACGTTGACTTGCCCAGATTTCCTGTGATGCATTGACCATGGCCTATGATGCTCCTTCATTGATGGCCTTCACATCTGGCTTCCAGGAGATCAAATGGTTGGATCCTGAGGTCACATGGTACTCTCCTGGCCTTGTGTACGTGCCTGAACATTGAAAGAAAAATAACATGAAAGAATGGGGGACCTGAGATTCGAACCCAGGTCCTGAAGCCTTTTACACTCGCCTGGCTACCAACTGCGCTAGCTTTAATAATTGTTCATATAATAAACATAAAAAATAATATGAGAAAATAACAAAATACTAAATCCAAACGCACGAATTTTCAAACGGGCGAATGGTTGCTTGCCACGACATCTTCTTCTCCAAGGATCTGTTGTCTTAGATGACAGACTTTTACCAACAGACATTCATCGTAGGTATAAACCTGTGTATTTCAAAAATCATGTACAAGCACAATAAATCCATGGTGATGGTACCAATCCATTCGTCTCAGTCTCATGAACTTCATGGTACACTAATCATGGCCCAATTTTGCCTAGATTAAGAAACCCCAAAATGAGCTTGTAAACCCTAGCTATGGCATATGGCAATTCCAACGTTGTAAATGCAATTAAACAGTACCAATATCTTGCAAACAAGATGGTGAACAAGAATATATGATTAGAATGTGATGAATGTGTAAGAATAACAAGATTCAGTTTTGGAAATATGGGCAAACCGTGGGAGTCGTAGGGACGAATTCTGGGCACTAGCGCGCTTGTTTTTAATTGGTACTGCTTGCTTGCACTCCCAGGAAGTGAATGAGATGGTCAAGAAGTCTTGTAATTGCCTGGAAGTGTGAAATCGAGTCTGCACTTTTTTTGTGATTTTTCCAAGTTTGGTTCTTGTTCTTGGAGGCAGCTCTGCACAAAAATTCTTGTCCTTAGGGTTCAATGACATTTAGCATAAGTAGTGAATCACATTAGATTAATTATTTTTGGCCAAGATCTCAAGAATTCATGAATGGAATATTTTGTCTTTAAGCCATATGAAATCTTTCCATAACCATGCAAATCATTCCCTTTTTCCTTGATTTGAATTTGGTTGATTAGGCCAGCTCATTTGGATTTGATTTTCATCAAAATCAGATCTTCAAAACAAATCTTGGTATTTTTTATCATTTATTTGATTTAAAATGATTTTTAATAAATAAAAACCATAATAAAATAAATAAATGGAGCAAATAAGATGTGGTGGTTGCCATAGGTCGTGGACCATGCTACCAACTCAAAACAAGTGCAAAAGATTGGGCCCATTTAGCAAAAATTGCAATTTGAGGCATAGTTGACTTTTGACAATTTTACAAAAAAGGACAACTTCACTAATTCATAACTTCCTCAATTTTGAATCTTTGAAGGTGTTCTTTGACTTTTTATAAAGCTTGAGATGTCCTATAAGCAACCCTTTTGGTCTTATCTCAATTTGGTCTTCCATGTTCATGTATGAAGCTTTGACAAAAAAGGTGTTTTTGTTGACTTTTCAAAATGACCTATAATGTCCAAATTCATAACTTCTTGTGAGTGCATATTTTGAACTTGGGAGATGAAGATGGATTGTATACCATTGCATCCTATTAAAAATGAGCTTTGTATGGGTCATTTCTCATAAAGTATGAGAAAGTTATGCTTGGTCAAAGTTGAGTTGACTTTTCCTACAAAACCCTAATTTAGCAACTTTTGGTTCTTGATGAATTGTGAGCAATCCTTGATGAATCATGATCAACCCTTGATCAAATGATGAATGATACTTAAAAATGAGGATGTTGACCAAAAATCTTGAAGTTTGACTGTATGTAGGCCACAGTTGACTTTTGCCCTAGCATAGTCGATTTTCAGGCCTTTGAGCAATTGACTGAGCAAACTTCCTCTGCAAGGCTTGAAATTTGACATGGATGATCTTGAGAACATATTAGGACAAGAAGGATCTTTTGTTATCCCTTGGACTCAATTATCTTGATGCAACATGAAACCCTAATTTGAGGTAGACTGCCTTAGGAGGGAGCTTGTCTGGTCAACCCTTGGACTTCCTTGAGCAACTTGAGGATCTTTCTTGAAATGTTTTGAGAAATATGGGAGGGAAAATTTTGGGGTACAACAGCTTCCCCTGTTCAATCTTCTTAAACCTGAGGATGTAGATTGGCTTTTCTGCCTTTCGTGATCCGAAGGTGAAAGATGATTGAACACTAGAGTGTCCAGAAATTTGCACTCGCGTGAAGTGGTATTTGTCTTGTGACGTCGGGAATGGGCTTACAGATGCCATTTGAAAATTAATGACGGAATATGGGCTTAAAAGATGCCATCCGAAGGAGTGTCGATCGCATAAGAGATTCCTTAGCGAGAGTCTGTATACCCGTTGTTGAGGAAGATTCCGCTGGGGAATGATGTTCTCTGTCTTGAGAAAAAGTTGAATTTTAGGAGCTTCGATCGTCCGTTATTCTACCGGGGGATTGTCTCTTAGTCGAGTAGGTAAAGAATGAACTACTATCTGGTCGTGATCCAGGCTTCATGGTGATAAGACCGACTGCTATTTGGTCGTAATCCAGACATTACAGTGACTTACTGGGGAGATGAGATTAAACTTGCTATCTGGTCGTAATCCAGGCTTCGCAATTTCTCGATTCTTATCTGGTCGTAATCCAGGATTCAGAAGGAATTAAGTTATTATCCGGTCACCTCCGGGCTTCAACTTGAATTTAGGGCACACTAATATCTGGTCGACTCCGGGCTTCTTAGTAATTGTCCAGGTAAACTGCTATTTGGTCAAAATCCAAGCTTTGCAGTATCTTGTAC
This sequence comes from Vicia faba, assembly GCA_948472305.1. NCBI lineage: Eukaryota > Viridiplantae > Streptophyta > Magnoliopsida > Fabales > Fabaceae > Vicia > Vicia faba. The sequence continues at coordinate 160,139,246 of OX451738.1, forward strand.
TGTTATCTGGTCGTAATCCAGACTTCAGTCATTTTATTGTTATCTGGTCGTAATCTAGGCTTCATGATGCTTTATACCATTATCTGGTCGAATCTAGGCTTCATAGTGTCATGTACTTCTATCTGGTCGTAATCCAGGCTTCACAATACCTTACTTCTTATCTGGTCATAATCCAGGCTTCAGAAGGAATCAAGTGGTTATCTGGTCGCATCCGGGCTTTCCATTTGACTTTGGGCCTACTAATATCAGGTCGAATCCGGGCTTCATAGTAATTGGCCGGGTGAACTGCTATTTGGTCGTATACCAAGCTTCACAATTTCCCTCACTGTTATCTGGTTGTAATCCAGGCTTCAGTGTCTCTTACCGCTATCTGGTCGTAATCCAGGCTTCGCGATGTCTCAAACCACTATCTGGTTGAATCCATACTTCATGGAGAAAATCAAGATACTACCCGGTCGAATCCGGACTTCATAACCTGTGTTAAAGATATACCACTATCTGGTCGTAATCCAGGCTTCGCGGTGTCTTTGCTGCTATCTGGTCGTAATCCAGGCTTCACAGAAACTTGTATTGCTATCTGGTCGTAATCCAGGCTTCGCAATAACTTGCTGAGCTGTTATCCGGTCGTAATCCGGGCTTCACAGCTTGTGTTTATGATATACCACTATCTGGTCGAACTAGGCTTCATGGTGTCTCGGACTGCTATCTGGTCGTAATCCAGGCTTCACAGTAACTGGCTGGGCTGTTATCCGGTCGTAATCCGGGCTTCACGGCTTGCTGGGGATTAAACTATTATCCGGTCGTTCTCCGGGCTTCATAGCTTAAAGATAAACCACTATCTAGTCGAATCCAGGTTTCGCGGTGTTTGATACTATTATCTGATCATTCTCCGGGCTTCACAATATGCTGTAAAAATCAAGATACTATCCGGTCGGATCCGGGCTTCATAGCTTGAACTTTGTAAGAGTTTGATTGTATCCTTCCTGAAAGGTAAATGTTAGTCGTATGTAATGCATGACATGTATCAAACAATGATGTTCTCAAAATAAATGAGATTGTACTGTGTGATGCGTATGCATATGTCATGATGTATGGATATGAGATATTTTTGTGATGTTCTCTAGCTGGGGAAAATAAATCCCAGGTTGCTGCTGGAGAGTACAAGAAGTTTAATTCTTCGTTCCCGTTGGGGATAGTGAATGAAGATGGTTGTGAGAATAATCCTGCTGGAGAATAAACTGACAAGAAAATGATTTTGTGGGGAGGAGATGCTCTGCTAGAGAATCTGTTGATTTAGAGGAATAACTTCGGCTGGGGATGAATCACCGTTTCTGGCGATAATGAAACCTGTCGGGGATTGAGTTTCTGCTTGTGAAAGAAATAAACTCAACTGGGGATAATATTTTAGTGCTGATGATAGATAAACTCTGCTTGGGGAGAATCTTACCGACTCATTCTTGGTTGCAAGCCTCAGCTGGGGAGAGTTGTGTCATGTTCGGGACTGCTAACATCACTGTATTTTTCTTACTCTGCGGGGAGTGAATGTACCTTCAATCATTTTCTCCAACTAGGTATATCCCTATACCTGGTGGACAGAGTAACTGTAAGGTTTGGACATTTCTTGTTTGCCCCTGTTCCTGATATTACGAGTAATCGTCTTTTGTTTCGTATGTAAATATTTATGAGTAGTGTGATCGGTGGATTTAGAACTGACTGTTTAACGCTGGTTCGCGAAATGTCGCAGAAGCAAGAGTCGCCACCGTCTTTTATTTTCTCCAACATGGACAGGACAAAAGCACAGCAAAATTCCTTATGAGATAGTTTCTGGGTTCGGGAGGTAGGTTTATAGAAATGGAAGGTGTTAGCACCCTTTCTATCCATGGTTATCCATGGGCTCTTAGATACTTACTCATTGTGTTTTCAAAATGTTCGTTTTCCTTTTCAAGTGTGAGTGGGTTTGAAAAAGTTTCGTTTAAAGTTTTCTGAATAACACTTGTATCAGTCCTCAAGAGTGTTTGAAAAATTGTTTTGAAAGTGTCGGTGTGAAAAGAGTTTTGATTTGTTTTTGAATAGAGCAAGTATCTATGAGTCATCTACCTACCCTAAGGAATTAGGCTGTGTAAATGTCCTTTAGATAGTGCCATCCCACCACTGAGAGGTAAGTAGCACCACCATTGGAGGTGTTCGGGTCAATTCGAGTGTAGGGACAGTGTGGTCACCGAAGCAACAGTTAGGACACCTTAGAAGCTACCCTTATGTCATTGATCCTTTTTATTCCTAGGCAACCGTTTCGAGGCAACTATTCCAAAGCAACCGTTTCGAGGCAACTTGTTTTGAGGCAACTGGATCATGAACATAAGGACTTACTAAGACGTCCCATACTTGACGACCACGTTTCGAAGGCAACAGGTGAGGCGTATCCTAAGAGTGGTGTGTGAATTTGTGTGTTGTTTTCATGTTAAGTTTATCTTTGATCATGGTATTGTGAGCTACGCTTGTTTTTAATTAACCATACATTCTTTCATGTAATTAGAATTTAAGAGTGCGGAAATTTAAAAGCGGAAAGATAAAAACTACGCTATTACAAGGCGCGGGTCTATAGATCGCCAAAATACAAAGACCCGTTTGATAAAAATGCGGAAAGTAAAAAGACCTAATTACTATTACAAGCCTTGAGCAGTTACATAATATTCGAAAAGAAAATAAGAATAACGTGCGAAAGAATAAAAGTTAGGATGTTTGAGGGTTTTGACCCTTTTGAAATTAAATTGAATTAAAAGCTAATTAATTATTTAATTAAAGAAAAGAAATTATTTTTATGTTTTTTTTTGTATTTATGAAAATAAAGAAAATTGAAATTCAAGAGAAACCCTAATTCTAAGTTATTTTAATTATTAACGAAAATATTAAAGTTACTCTAATTTACTAATTAATTAATGTACATGTTTATTTACAAAAATATTTAATAATAATAATAAATAATGAAGCAAGTAATTAATTAAGAAAAGGATGAAAAATGTCAAAAACCCTAAGTCTAGATATTTTTTATTTATTAAGAAAAGGATTAAAGTTTAAAACCTAAATTAACTAAATTAATTATTAAAATTTATTTACAAAAACATTTTAATGGTTAAATTAAATATGATTAAATAAACATTTTTTTTAGTTTCTGATTTTTTTATTATGAAAATTATTTTATGGTGACTTAATGAAAATAATTTAAAAAACAATTAAAAAGAATTTAGAAAAGAAAAGAAAATAAAACTAAAGAAAAAAAGTGCAAACCAAAGGGGGTGTCAGGCCCCAAAAGGAGGTGAATTGAAGTAATTTTGGCCCATCAGCATAGGCCTTGCTTGACTTTTTGGTATCACGTGTGGGATGGTTGACTGAGTGTACCATGGACCTCATCCTGCAGCCTTAAGATTGGACCTTGAAGCCACTTGTCAGGCCAGCGCATGAGCGTGTATGGTAGAACGTTTGATGGAAGTTGCATGGGAATACGTTACAACAAAAATTATGCAATATGTGGGGGACCTGGGAATCGAACCCAGGTCCCTATACCTGCCAGCCACGTCTCCTACCAACTGAACTATGGCGTGCGTTTGTATACACAATGGAAAATAAATATTATAAAAAAAACAACGTTAGTGATATAAAACAAAGAAAAACGCGCCAACTTTTGAATTGCCCAACTAGTGATGACACGCCAGGCTTCTTCTTCGTTTTCTCTGTAAACATAAAGCAAGTAGCGGGGGTTTTAAACCCCCACAAACTGCAACCTGTAAAAATAGCGAATAGAATATGTTGTAATATAAAAAGGGCGCGATTGCTTCATTGGATTCGTCTTGATGTAACGATTCTGCCCATATAGGTTAGGTGGTCTAATTTTACCGTATGAGGAAAGCCCCAATTTTGAAGTTCTGAAACCCTAGGTTTCATCAATGGTGGATTTGGCTATAAGCATTGTTAGTCCAATTAAATGTCACCAATCGCTTCAGAACATCATTATTAGTGTAAATCAACAATCAAAATATAACAATGATGCATAAAATGCAGAGTTCGATTATGGAAATTTTCGTGAGAAAGATGATTTTGTTCTACCATTTCTTGGAGTATGGAAGCGTGTTCTTGATTGCAGTCAATTCCTGGAAGGTTCAGCAACGTGTTGGAATACTTGTTATGCTTTGAAACGCCCTGCAACTATGATTTCAGTTTCCAAGTTTTTATGAAAATTTTGCAAATTGGTTATATGCTTGTGAGCAGCTTTTCGTGTATCCTTTAATAGGGTTTCACTATGCCTTTGTATCTGAACGTGATTAGGTCAAAAAAAACAAGCCCAAGGTCCATGAATTGATGATTTGAAGATTTGATTTTTCCCATATCTTTTTCAATCTTTTTTCCATGCAAATCTTGCCAAATATGGATGATCTTGTCTTGTTGATTGGTGCACGAAATCTTTAGCCTATAATGAGTGAATTTGCTGCACAAAAAGATTTAAAAAAGCATGATTTGATATTTTCTCACAATTAAATCTAATTAAATGAATTAATAAGATTAAAAATTCAATTAATTAATTAAAAATAAGAAAATAAATTCCTTTGAGCTTAATGGGTCGTGCATATGCTTTGGGTAATGATTCAAGGAAGAATTTGAGGCCCATTAGCATTTTGGAAGTGTTTTAGGCAAAGTTGACTTTTCAAAATTCCCAAATATTTCCCAACTTTGCCAAGGCATATCTTGCTCAATTTTGAAGCTATGAACATGTTCTTGGACATTTTGGAAAGGTCTTGAAGTCCTCTAACCAATGTCTTTGGTCCCATGTCATTTTGATTTACCAATCTCAAGTTATGGTCTTTGACTTAAAGTGTCTTTTTGTTGACTTTTGAAAATGACCTATAATGTTGAAATTGATAACTTTTTGTGAGAGAATTTCTTGGACTTGGAGTGTGAAGATGAGTTGTAGGAAATGTCATCCTCTTCAAAATGAGCTTTGGATGGGATTTTTCTGATAAACCATGAAGAAGTTATGCCTTGGTCAATTTGCAATTGACTTTTCAGTTGTCCAAAAATAGAAACTTTTGCATCTTGAGACTTTTTGAGCCATGCTTTGAGAAATCATGATCAAGAATTGATCAAATGATGTTTGTGGCTTCAAAATAAGATGTTGACCAAAATTTTTGACTTTTGACTGTCAAATGACCATTTTGCCCCTGTAGTTGACTGTGGAGCAATTAGGGTTTTTTGATTGTGCAATTTGATGCTGTGAGTCTTGAAACTTGACATATGAATGCTTGACAATATATGTAGGCATATGGCACTTGATTGGACCCTTGAAAACCTCATTTTCTTTGCAAGGACCAAAACCCTAATTTTGACTGTGTTAGGAGGCCATTGGACTGTGCAGCTCTTGAGAGATTTTGAATCATCTGAAGATTGATCTTCGCAAATCTTTGAGAATATGGGAGGGCAAATTTTAGGGTAAAACAGTTTCCCCTATTCAATCTTCTTAGACCTGAGGATGTAGATTGGCTGGCGTGCCTTTCGTGATCCGAAGGTGGAAGATGATTGAACACTAGAGTGCCCAGAAATTTGCACTCACATAGTAGAGTATCAGCAGTGTGATGCATGGAATGGGCTTACAGATGCCATTTGGAGAGATGATGGATAGGAGGATGGGCTTATAGATGCCATCTGGAAATGTGACAGAACCTTGTCGGGAATGGGCTTATAGATGCCATTTGGAGACTGTTGGTATGTGGATGGGCTTATAGATGCCATCTAGGTGTTGATCGCGTAAGAGATTCCTTAGCGAGAACTTGCGTACCTGAGAAAGAAAATAATTACCTGGCCTTTTACAGGAGTTGATCTTCAAACTCTTTATGTAGATGTGCCCTGGCTGGATACAGGAATCAAATCTTTAAACTCTTCAGACGTGCCCTGGCAAGATACAGGAATCGAGTCTGGAATATAGTCGTCAACAGATACACCCTGGCAGGATACAGGAATAGGATCTTCAAACTCTTCATACGTGCCCTGGCAGGATACAGGAATCGAGTCTGGAATATAGTCGTCAACAGATACACCCTGGCAAGATACAGGAATCAGATCTTCGAACTCTTCAGACGTGCCCTGGCAGGATACAAGAATCGAGTCTGGAATTAGTCGTCAACAGATACACCCTGGCAAGATACAGGAATCGGATCTTCGAACTCTTCAGACGTGCCCTGGCAAGATACAGGAATCGAGTCTGGAATATAGTCGTCAACAGATACACCCTGGCAGGATACAGGAATCGGATCTTCAAACTCTTCAGACGTGCCCTGGCAGGATACAGGAATCGAGTCTAGAATATAGTCGTCAACAAATACACCCTGGCAAGATACAGGAATCGGATCTTCGAACTCTTCAGACGTGCCCTGGCAGGATACAGGAATCGAGTCTGGAATTAGTCGTCAACAGATACACCCTGGCAAGATACAGGAATTGGATCTTCGAACTCTTTAGACGTGCCCTGGCAAGATACAGGAATCGAGTCTGGAATATAGTCGTCAACAGATACACCCTAGCAAGATACAGGAATCGGATCTTCGAACTCTTCAGACGTGCCCTGGCAAGATATAGGAATCGAGTCTGAAATTAGTCGTCAACAGATACACCCTGGCAAGATATAGGAATCAGATCTTCAAACTCTTCAGACGTGCCCTGGCAAGATACAGGAATCGAGTCTGGAATTAGTCGTCAACAGATACACCCTGGCAAGATACAGGAATCGGATCTTCGAACTCTTCAGACGTGCCCTGGCAGGATACAGGAATCGAGTCTGGAATTAGTCGTCAACAGATACACCCTGGCAAGATACAGGAATCGGATCTTCGAACTCTTCAAACGTGCCCTGGCAGGATACAGGAATCGAGTCTGGAATTAGTCGTCCACAGATACACCCTGGCAAGATACAGGAATCGGATCTGGAATCACGACAGTTGATAGTAATTATCTTTGTATTGGCCTTTGTCCTGAAAAGACAAAACGTTAGTTGTATGTGATGTCATGATGTATGATATGCGTGATGTTCTCAGAAGGAATGAGATTGTATGTTCATGATGCGTATGTGCATGCTATGTATGAAGATATGATGTTCATGAATGTATTTTCGTCTCGGAAAATAAATCCTTGACGGATGCCGGGTAATTAATTCCTGGGCTGATGTTTGAAGAATAGAGCTTCGTTGTTTCCGCTGGGGATGATGGTTGCAAGAATACCGGTAGGAGAAGATGACTCCGTTGGGGAATAAACTTGGCGAAGAGATTACTCTGCGGGGAATGAACTCTGTGGGGAAAGAGAAGTTCTTTGCTGAAGTCGATGATAACTCTGCTGGGGATACCATTGATGTGTTATGTTGAAGGAATTGATGAACTCCGCTGGGGGATAGGCTTCGTCGGGGACGATCTTTCCGTGGCAATTGGATGAGGATAACCCAGTTATATCCTAGTGGGGAAATAACCTTCTGAATAAAGTCGGGGAGAGATATGTGTACTCTGTAGGTGACAAGCTTCCAGAATCTACTGGGGGTAAGCTTCCTGCTGGGGAGATGGATTCCACTTTCCTGGGGAAGCTTTTCAAATTGGACTGGAAAATGGCTCCACTGGGTGTTCGGTATACCGGCGGGGAACAATCCTAGATCAAGATTGTCGGGGATTCTTGTTTAGGAACACCTGTATACTCCGCTGGGGAATATTGAGATCTGCTGGGGATACCCAATTTCCCTAAGGCTAACAGTAGGCTAACTCTACCTGGGGAGAGTGTCGCTGACTTGCTGGAGATACGGTTCCTTGTTCAGGGCTGATGGGAGGTCAACTGCTTGGGAGAATTGCTGAATTTTGTCTTACTCTCTGAGGAATTAAGATATCTTGGTTACACTCTTCAGCCGGACTTACCTTGGTACCTTGGTGGACAGAGCAATTAGATTGCTTAGACAACTCATTATTGCCCCTGTTTCTGATGTTACCTGTAATTAATCCTTCGTTTCGTATACAAATATTTATGAGTTAGCAATTAGTGTCAAATGCATATATCACAATTGAACATTGGACGTTCTTCGTAAAACAAAACAGAAAAAGGAAAAAACAATTGGCAATTGGTCTGAAAGAGTGAATTTGTATTGATTTTTGAATTTGCCTGTAAATAGGCGTTTATGTATAAGAGGCTGACGTCCTAGTAAGAGAATGCCACCGAACAACAGAGTTTATACAATTTTACGAAAAGGGAAAACAAAACAGTTATGTGAAAAGAATAATCCCACTGGGTTCCAACTCTGCTATCGCCTTTATATCTTCGAGGGTCTCATCACTCGGCTGCTCGGTTGAAGATGAAGCTGATTAATCGATGCCGTCTGAACTTGATGTTGATTAGGGATGTCAGTTTGAACCTATTAATGGGGATCCCCACGGGGAACGCCCCGTTCGGGGCCCCAAAGATGGGGAATTTTCCCCCGTGGGGGCGGGGATGGGGAGAAAAATTCCCCCGAGAGCATTTCGGGGACGGGGACGAGGAATACACCCCCCGCCCCGCGGGGACCCCGCCCCGCCTATTATTTTAATATAGTTAATTTAATATATATATTTTAGATTAGGTTTTTTAGTCATTTCCTTTATGTTTATTTATAAAAATAAATAAATAAATATTCATGTATTTATTAAGAGAGAGAAATGTAAATATTAGACCCTAAAAAAGTTGAAGCGTTTCATTTTCTTCTACCAGACATTTAGAGTTTCACACGTTAGACTCCTTTTTTTCTTCTCCAGTCAAATCTCCATTCATCTTCCTCTTCCAATTCCATCTTCTCTATTTGGTGTGCTTCCATTATTCACAGCTCTTACAATTTCATCAATAAGGTTTGATTTTCATAAATTTGTTCATGTAATTATTTATAGGAAAAAATAGATTATTTCTCTTTGATTCTCATAAATCTGTTTATATTATTGTTTATAGAAAAAAGTAGATTGTTTCTCCTTGATTCTCATAAACCTGTTCATGTAATTGCTTATAGGAAAAGTTGATTATTTTGATTAAATTTAAATTAAATTGTTTAGAAATTTTAGAGTTATCAAATCATTTGCATATTAAAAAAATATAAAATAATCAAAAAATTACTCATTTTTATCTCCTTTTAAATATTTTTGTGTTCATTTTTTATCTATACTATGCATTTGTAATTAAAATAATATCGTCAGTTTTTCCTTAAAAAATATTAAAATATACTTTTCCTATTTTTTATTAATATATCACACTATAATTTAATTTTCTATATTAAACAAAAAAATATTACTTTTTAAATGAATCAATATATCATGCTATCACGGTATCACCCATAAAAAAAACCAAATATCTTATATTTCTAATTATTAATGAAATAATAACATATAAACAATAATATATCATGCTATCACCCATAAAAAAAATATATATCTTATATTTCTAATTATAAAACCAAAGCCATTAAGTAAAATAATAACATATAACTTTTTACACGAGTAAATATATCATGTATATAGGTAAATAAATGTATTCTCAATGTATATAATTAATTAATATATGTTATTATTTCTAATTGAAAAGTTACAGTAAATAAGGCATATTTAGAAATATGTGTAATGCATCATATATTTAGAAATATAAGATTTTTCTTATTAATTATTTTTTGTGTGAATTTCATGTATTTACTATTTCATTTATTTATTATTTTTTCATATATTTATTATTTTTGTTCTACTTCCATGTAGCCTTTTAAAATTTGTGTTTGTGTGTGCCAGGTTTTTGGTAAAAGAATGGTTGGTGAAGTTCAATCATCTAATAGTCCTAATGTTGCTTTGGAAGGGAATGAAGTTCCTATAGAAAGTAGTGGAGTTTCACTCACACAGGAAGTTCAATCTACTCCAAATGAAATAAATATAGAAAATCAAGATCCTGAAGCTCCCGTTGAACCCACTACAAGTCCTAACAAAAGGGGATTAAAATCAGATGCTTGGCCCTATTTTAAAAGGCAAAAAATAGGAGGCATTTGGAAGGCTATATGCAAATCTTGTGATAAGAAAATTGGTGGTGATACAAAAAATGGTACTAAACATTTATTTGATCATATTAGCATATGTCCAAAACGCACAGAGAGAGGTCCAAAACAAGCCATGCTTAAAGTGACAGAAAAAAAATCCGGAAACAGACATGAATCATTTGTGATTGGAAATTATACATTTAATCAAGATGTTTCTAGGAATGAACTCGCGAAGATGATTATATTGCATGAATATCCCATCATGATGGTTAACCATATTGGTTTTAGAAATTATAGCCATTCTCTTCAACCTTTGTTCAAGATAGTTTCTCGCAACACCATGAAGAATGATATAATGAAGTTGTATGAAAGTGAGAAGTCAAAGCAAATGAAAATACTTGCAAAGAATAAAAGCCGCATTGCAATAACTACTGATATGTGGACTGCTAGCAACCAGAACAAAGGATATATGTCTGTTACAGCTCATTACATTGATGAAAATTGGATTTTGCAGAATCGGATCATCAGGTAACTTCTCCCTTCCATTTACGTTATTATTATAATATAGTTATTTTATGTGATATTTATTATAATTTATTTTTAGGTTCATTTATGTCCCTACGCCACATACTGCTGAGGTCATTTGTGATTTTTTGGTAGATTGTTTGATGGATTGGAATATTGATAGAAAATTGTCAACATTAACCGTTGATAATTGTAGCACCAATGATGCTCTGATTGACCATTTGATTGATAAGATATCACCTTCTTCTTTTATTTTAAAAGGGAAATTGTTTCATATGCGTTGTTGCGCCCACATATTAAACTTGATAGTGAAAGATGGCATGCAAACAATTTCTAGTTCAATTGAAAAGATTAGGGAAAGTGTCGGTTTTTGGGTAGCAACACCAAAGAGGGAGGAGAAATTTAAAGAAACTTGTAATCAATTGAACATGACTTATGAAAAGAAGCTTGCACAAGATTGTAGAACAAGATGGAACTCTACTTATTTAATGCTTGCTTCTGCATTGCCTTACGAACAAGTTTTTAAACGTTTAAAACAACGCCGTGATTCCCAATATAAGTGTGCACCAAGTGAAGAAGATTGGAAAATGGCAAGAGAAATTTGTGACAAGTTGAAATTATTTTTTAGTGTCACTGAGTTGTTCTCGGGTACTAAGTATCCAACATCAAACATTTATTTTCCCAAAGTTTGTCAAATAAGATTAGCTTTAAGAAAGTGGGAAGATTCTTCTAGTGATACTATACAAAGTATGGCAAGAAGTATGATAGTGAAGTTTGACAAATATTGGAGTTTGATTAATGGGGTGATGGCAATAGGGGCTGTTTTGGATCCTAGATATAAAATAACTTTGTTGAATTACTTCTTCCCACTTATGTATGGGAATAATGCTCCCAAAGAATTGGAAAAGGTAATACAAATGTGTGAAGATTTAGTTGAAGAATATCAACCAAATAATGATATGGTTCCTACAAGTAGTGAAGTTGGTGCATCAACATTGGTAGATGACATTGATGTCACAAGTCAAGATTGGGAGAAGGCTTATTCGGAATATGTGATGGAAAATACTTCAACTACAAATGTCAAGTCAGAATTTACTTCCTACTTGGAAGATGGTGTCTTGCTTGATAAACAAAAAAAGGAAAATTTTGACATCTTAGGATGGTGGAAACAAAATGGTTTGAAATTTCCAACTTTGCAAAAGATTGCAAGGCACTTTTTAGCAATTCCTATCTCTACCGTTGCTTCAGAGTCCGCCTTTAGTACTAGTGGTCGTGTTTTAAGTCAACAACGTAGTAGGTTGAAGGAAGACACTTTAGAGGCTTTGATGTACACTCAAGATTGGATCCGAAAAGATATAAAAGGTAATATATTTTCATCTTTTACAAGATTAATTGAAAAGGATTTTTAAATTTTAATTTAGCTATTTGTTTCTTAGGTTATTCAAAAACGTTGACTCAATTCGAATGTATGGATGAAGATATGGATGATGATGATGATGATGATAATAAGGTAATTTACATATTAGTGTTGATTACCTTTTAGTTTTTAAAGTATTTTTTTAAGTAAATATAATTATTGATTGTTTACTTTTCGTAGGAAAAAGAAAGTCATATCTAATTGTGGAATGAGGAAGAAGACCTTGCAAGGAGAAGTTGGAAAGAGAGACATGATTGATCATTACTTGTTTGGATATTTTGCTTAATATTTTAGTTTATTTATATGTAACTTTGTTTTAAGTATTTTGATATTTCTACTTTACGTGTGTTATCAATTGAGCAAATAGAGATATGTTGACTTTTGCTTTTAGTTGACTTATTATGAAGTATTTTTTAGCTTTTCAAGCATACTCATGATGCTAAATTTTATAATTATCCCTTATTAGTTTTGATGAAGTATAGTTTTTTAAGCATAATTATGTTGTTGGATTTTTTTAGTTGTTTAGGCATATTGTTACTTTAAAAAGTATTATAGTTCATTTTGTTGAATTTTATAGCATTTTATAGAAATTTATAAAAAAAATATTATTATTTTGTGTTCCATTAGTATTTTTAATAAAAAATAATAAATGTCAAATACTAGTATTTTTTAATAACATAATAAATATGTGAATTCTTTGTGCTTTTTATTTTTATAGAAAATATAAACATTTTAAAAAAATAAAATATTAATGAATAAATGTAGGATCTATGGGGATCCCCGCGGGGAACGGGGATCCGCGAGGAACAGGGATGGGGATAGAAATTCCCCCGTGACGGAGATCGGGGACGGGGACGGGGAATGAATTTGATGGCGGGGAAAAAGATGGGGAAGTGTCCCCCCGGCCCCGCCCCGCCTCATTGACATCCCTAATGTTGATACCGGATTCTAGATGCAAGGTGATCCAATGAGACATAGTATTACACTTTAATCCCTAACTTTTTCTTGGACCGCCCTTTCGGGTTTTCAGTCCACCGGGATACCCATTTTTGCCTAAGCCGCCTTTTCAGGTTTTCGACTTGCCGGGTGTACAGATTTTTTCATTTCATCCCTCATTTTGCCCGAACCCTTTTGGTTCGCCGGGAAGCCCTAATTTTTGCCTAGGTATGTCAACCTAGCGGGTCTTTTGTTCATGCGTAGTATCTTTTTACTATGTCTGCATTGGCGGGGTGAGGAAGGTCATCACCATCCATGGTGGTTAGGATCATGGCTCCTCCTGAGAACACATGTTTAACCACAAATGGCCCTTCGTACGTAGGGGTCCATTTGCCCCTGGGATCACTTTGAGGAAGAATGATGCGCTTGATTACCAGGTCCCCAACTTGATACTCTTGTGGCCTGACTTTCTTGTTAAATTCCCTGATCATCCGTTTTTGATACGTTTGACCATGACAAATAGCAGTGAGTCTCTTTTCGTCAATTAGGTTTAACTGATCAAGTCGTGTCTGGATCCAGTCATCTTCGCTCAAGTCTGCATCCTTCATTATCCGGAGAGAGGGTATCTGGACTTCAATCGGCAAGACTGCCTCCATGCCATAGACCAAGGAAAAAGGAGTTGCCCCGGTTGACGTTCTTGCTGAGGTACGGTACCCATGAAGAGCGAACGGTAACATCTCGTGCCAATCTTTATAGGTCATTGTCATCTTCTGCACAATCTTTTTGATATTCTTATTTGCCGCTTCTACAGCCCCATTCATCTTCGGTCGGTAAGGAGAAGAGTTGTGGTGCTGTATCTTGAATTGCTCGCAGAGCTCAGTGATCATCTTGTTGTTGAGATTGGTACCATTGTCCGTAATGATCCTTTCTGGGACACTGTATCGACAGATCAATTTATGCCGAATGAACCGTGCCACGACATTCTTGGTTACAGTGGCATAGGAAGTTGCTTCAACCCACTTTGTAAAGTAATCAATCGCAACCAGGATGAAGCGATGCCCATTGGATGCCGTAGGTTTAATCTCACCGATCATATCAATTCCCCACATAGCAAAAGGCCAAGGTGCTGTCAAGACATTCAGAGGAACTGGAGGAACGTGCACCTTATCAGCATATATCTGGCATTTGTGACATGTCCGAGAATGTTGGTAACAGTCGGCTTCCATTGTGGACCAGAAATATCCTGCCCGGAGGATTTTCTTTACCATAGTGTGTCCACTGGAATGTGTTCCAAATGTACCTTCATGTAGTTCTGCCATGATCCTTTCTGGTTCAGTCTTATCCACACAACGCAGTAAGGTTGAATCATGGTTTCGTTTGTACAGAATGTCGTTGCTGAGGAAGAACTTTGCTGCGAACCTTCTCAGAAACTTCTTGTCGTTGACAGATGCCCCTTCAGGGTATTCCTGAGCTTCCAAATACCTCTTTACCTCGTGATACCAGGGTTTTTCAGTTACTGTCTCAGTCTCAAGATCACAGTAGTATGCAGGTTCGTCCAGTTTCCAGATAATGATCCGGGGAGCCTCATTGTCCCATTTGACTTTGAACATAGAAGACATCGTAGCTAACGCGTCCGCCAACTGATTCTCCTCTCTTGGGAAGTGTTCAAAAGTTATCTTTGTGAAATGGGGGATCAATTTCAACACACACTCTTTGTAAGGAATAAGGTTCGGATGTTTCGTATCCCACTCGCCTTTGATCTGATTGATCACGAGAGCGGAATCTCCGAAGACACTCAGAAACTTGATCCTTAAGTCAATCGCAGCTTGAAGACCCATGATGCATGCCTCATACTCCGCCATGTTGTTGGTGCAGTTGAAACATAGCCGGGCAGTAAGTGGAGTATGAGTGCCTTTGGGGGATATGATCACAGCATGGATACCGTTACCCAAAGCGTTGGAGGCTCCGTCAAAGTGCATAGACCATCGGGATCCTTCCTCAGGTCCTTCATCCGGTCCAGGTACTTCGCAATCAGTCACTATCATGATACTCTTGTCAGGAAACTCAAAGTTCATTGATTGGTAGTCATCCACTGCCTGGTGTGCCAAATGGTCTGCCAATACACTTCCTTTGATAGCTTTCTGAGTCATGTACTGGATGTCGTATTCTGTCAAGATCATTTGCCATCTTGCTATTCTTCCAGACAGAGCAGGCTTTTCGAATATGTACTTTATTGGATCCATCTTTGATATCAATAGAGTAGTGTGAGTCAGCATATACTGTCTCAGCCGGCGAGCAGCCCATACCAAAACGCAACAAGTTTTCTCGAGCAGTGAGTATCGGATCTCACAGTCGGTAAACTTTTTGCTAAGGTAATAAATGGCATGCTCTTTTCGGCCAGACTCGTCATGCTGCCCCAGCACACACCCCGTTGAACTGTCAAGTACTGTCAGGTATAGTATTAGAGGTCTCCCTTCAACCGGTGGCATAAGAATGGGTGGTTCTTGGAGATACTATTTGATTATGTCGAAAGCAGCCTGACATTCATCATTCCAACGTACTACCTGATCTTTCTTCAGCAGCTTGAAGATTGGCTCACAGGTAGCAGTTAGGTGCGAGATGAATCGGGCAATGTAATTCAGACGTCCCAGAAAGCCTCTGACTTCTTTCTCTGTCTTTGGAACTGGCATCTCTTGTATGGCTTTAACCTTGGCAGGGTCCACTTGAATACCTTTGTCGCTCACGACGAAGCCTAGCAACTTTCCAGATCTTACCCCAAAGGTGCACTTGTTCGGGTTCAACCTTAGCTTGTACAACTTCAGACGGTCAAACAGCTTCTGTAGATGGTCAAGGTGTTCCTCCTTAATTTGGGACCTTGCAATCATATCATCAACGTATACTTCTATCTCGTGATGGATCATGTCATGAAATAAAGCAACCATGGCACGTTGGTAGGTTGCCCCAGCATTTTTCAGTCCAAATGGCATGACCTTGTAGCAGAAGGTGCCCCACTGAGTAATGAAGGTAGTCTTTTCCATATCTTCAGGAGCCATCTTGATCTGATTATACCCAGAAAATCCATCCATGAAGGAGAACACCTTATGCTGAGCAGTATTGTCAACCAGAACGTCGATGTGAGGTAGGGGAAGTCATCCTTGGGGCAGGCCCTGTTCAGATCCTTGTAATCAACACACATTCGGACCTTACCATCTTTCTTTGGCACTGGAACCACGTTGGCCACCCACTGAGGGTAAGAAGTCACTGCTAGAAAACCGGCATCAAACTGTTTCATAACCTCAGCTTTGATCTTCTCGGACATCTCTGGACGCATACGGCGGACCTTTTGTATAACCGGAGGGCAGTCTTCCTTGGTAGGTAAGTGATGGACCACAATGTCAGTATCCAACCCAGGCATGTCTTCGTAGGACCAGACGAAGATCTCTACATAATCATGCAACATTTGAATCAACCGTTGTTTCACACGAAGCTCCAGATTGGCACCAATCTTAACTTCCTTTCTATCTGTCTCAGTACCCAGATTTACCGTTTCCACTGGCTCTTAATGTGGCTGAATGGCCCTCTCTTCCTGGAGTAACAGTCTTGCAAGCTCCTCAGGCACTTCGCAATCATCTTCACCTTCGTCTTCGGCTAAGTTGATCGGATTTTCGAAGTCATAACTGGCAGTAGTAGAGTCGTTACCAGTGAGATCCAGAGTGGATTGAAACCTGTATGAGTGAGTGTGTGTAAATATAGCTGTTTTGCAATAAAGAAAGAAAGAAAGAAAGAAAGGGAGCACAAGATTTGAAATGCGAAAAACGTCCAATGTTTTTATTCATGATATATGGAAATGACAAGTAATAAGCCCTCACAAATGAAGCCAACGATGCCCCGGGTAAGACACCGGGCCGTAAAGTTTCAATTTATTGTTCATTACAAATAAAAACAAAGGAATTCATTATTGCGTAACAAAAGTAACAGGTATGTAGTCTTTTGCAGTCCAATTATTCAGTCCACCGTCGGCCGTCGGGTAGATCCAGCTATCAAACTCTGATTCCTCCGCCTCGCCTTCAATAGCATTCACTCCCGGGTTGGTGATGAACACGGGAGGTCTTCCGATCCTTGCTTTGTGTACATCCCTCTGAGCCTCTGCAGTAAAACCCAGCCCAAACTTGTCAGTCTTAGGAGTAAAATCAGGGAGCCTGCCCCAGTTAGCACATTCACCTTTCTCAATTACATCCCGAGCGTCCTTTAAGGAGGCCATCTTCAAAGGAGAGTCTTCTTCAATTACTGTTTCCGCTGACGCCAATGTTGGAGGTACCTCTTCGAAATGTTGAAAGGGGGTTTCAATAAACTCCTCGTCCATCTCTATATACTGGAATGAATTTAGATGACTAACCATGTATTCTTCCTCCCCCTGCACTGTAACAATCTTCCCTCTGACAGGGTACTTGAGCTTCTGGTGTAGAGTGGAGGTCACAGCCCCAGCTTTGTGAATCCAAGGTTGACCCAGCAAACAGGAATAAGATGGAGGATATCCATCACATAGAAAGTTGAATCGAAGACTTGAGAACCAACACGAATCGGAATATCTACCTCACCATGTACCATCCTCTTCGACCCGTCGAAGGCTCAGACAATGATGTTACTAGGCTTCAACTCCAAACCCTCACAATCCAACCTGTCTAAGGCCTTCTTGGGCAATACATTCAGCGAAGAACTAGTGTCAACCAGCACGTGAGCAAGAGTAGTGCCCCTGAATTCAATGGAGACATGCAGGGCATCATTGTGGTTCCTTCCCTTAGCGGTAAGATCAGCATCCGAGAAACCCAAACCATTGTCAGCGGTCAAATTGGCCACACAGTCAGTGAATTGATCAGCGGACGTCTCTTGTGGCACATGAGCCGTCTTCAGAAATGAAATCAGGGCCTTGGCATGGGCCTCTGAGCATAACAGTAGTGATAGCATAGAGATCTTGGAGGGGGTATGCCCCAGTTGTTCAACGACGTTGAAGTCACTCTTCTTAATGATCTTAAGGATTTCCTCCATCTCTTGCTGGGAGGCTTCAACATTTACAGTCTTCGGTGCCTCCATCCGGGCAGGCACATCATCAATCCCTTTGCCCCGAGTATTAGATGACTTAGCAGCAGGGGTAGAAACTTGATCAGAAGGGGAAACAGACGCACTTGTAGGCGTTATTATAAGAGGTCTTCGGATAACTGGTGGCGCAATGTCAGGCGAGAAGAGCCTGCCACTGCGAGTTACTTTAGCTGGACCGGTGATGTTGCTGATACTAGTACCGGTGTTGAACTCCTGCTTTACTCCAAGTACATACACATCTGCCCCATAGTGCCATGGGACAGCCTTGTCAGATTCATAGGGGAGGGGCCCCGGAACAGTAATGATAATAGGTGCAACAGACATCATTTTGACTGGCTTCCTCGGGGGAGCCTTGGTAGGATTATTGAAGATGGTGACAACAGATACTTCTTCAACAGGAACAATAGGAACAACAGTCTTCTTGAACAAGATTTCCTTGCTATCCATCAGGCTTTGGATGCCTGACTTCAGCAACGGACAACCAGTAGGGGAAACGGCACACAGAAGGCAACCCTTGCTACAACCCGGAAATAAACCGGTCAGCAACAGGTTCCTCTTAACAGTCAATAAAGGGGTAGCAACATCATCCACAGAAACTGCATACAAGTCTTCCTCAATAGCATTTACTCCATGCTGGGGCATAGGAGCAGTCACAACATTGGGCCTCTCGGGCGCCTCAAATTGTATTTCCTTCACATCAATAAGGTCTTGAACCTTATTTCTTAGGGCCCAACAATCATCAGTAGAGTGCCCCGGGCTATCAGAGTGATAAGCACAGCGGGCATTTGGATTATACTTCGGAGAGGTCGTATTCACCACCTTCGGAGCCTATCTGACGGTTACCAAGTTGGTCGATAGCAGTTGCGGCAAGATCTGTGACAAGGTCATACTAAGTCGAGTATATTCTCTTCTGGGTCTCTCACCCCTTGGTTGGTTAGGTTGCCGAGGAGCGGCAGCAGGCTTTGCAATTACCACCGCGTTGACAGCTTGGCGGCACTCTAGTTTATTTTGCCTCCTAGGCCCATACACAGCACTGGCTTCCTTTTTGAAAGGCTTTTTCTCAGAACTTGAGGACGCACCTTTCTGAATTTTCCCTGACTTCATACCAGCTTCTATCCTTTCCCCAGTCAGGATGAGATCTGTAAACCCTGCAGACGAATTGCCAATGAGATGATTGAAGAATGGCCCGGATAGGGTCCCCAAGAACATGTCCACAAGCTCACGGTCCGTTAATGGTGGTTGCACCCTGCCAGCCAGGTCCCTCCATTTCTGCGCATACTCTTTAAAACCTTCTCTCGATCCTAGCGACATACCCTGGAGTTAGGTACGTGTAGGAGCGAGGTCGGTATTATACTGATACTGCTTGTAAAAAGCAGTAGCCAATTCCTCCCAGTTACAAACCTTGGTCCCATCCAGCTGATAGAACCATTCGAGATGAGTCCCTGAAAGACTCTCCTTGAAGAAATGGATCCACAAGTTCTTGTCCACAGTGTATGGTTGGATCTTCTGCACATAAGATCTGAGATGTAGCTTAGGGCAGGACGCCCCGTCATACTTTGCGAAAGATGGTGCTTTGAACTTGTGTGGGATTACCACACCAGAAGATAGACCCAAGTCTCCAAAATCCAACCCAGACACTTGTTGAATTTCCATGGCATTCAGACGATCCTCTAACTGCTTGTACTTGTCTTCGGCTGGAGGATACTGCTCCTCATTGAAATCAGTCTCGTTGTCAGAGACCACCGGGCTAAGAGCCCTTCCCCCTTGGGGACTGCCTTTCCCTACAGAAGAACCAGCTTGGTCAACCTCATTCTGCAGCGTGTTACCAAACCTCCGGCCAGTGTTGAATAGTACAGTTCTCTTCTTTTTCTTCTTGACCAGCAAAGCCTTCAATTCCTCTTGACCTTGGCCCAAACTCATAATCAGCTCTTGGAATTGGGCGTTCTGAGCCTGAAGGGCCTTGATGGACTGCTCAGTAGATGATTCAGGGTTCACGATGGCGAGCTGAAATAAACAGCGAAGAACATTAAGCAACCTGAAAAGAAGAGTACCTGCTATGCACATGATGCATGATATGTGTTTATGCAATGCATTCAAGGGTTCGAAAGTTCAAATTTGTTGTAGATAAAAAGGAACACACGTTATCATTAAGAAGTAATTGTTCAGTACATCAAGGCCTCATGGGCAAACATTACAAAGTAAATCAATCCCAAAAGACACTGCGCATCCTCTTTGGAGCTATGTAGGTGTTGAGAGTCTTTTCCTCGTGCAGTAGGCGGGTGAGCTCCAAGACCTTCTTTTCACTAGCATATAGACTGGACTCAAGAGAATTTTGTTCTTCCTTAAGCTGGATCCAGCTCTTCTGCATTTCTTCCCAGGATGTAGGCATGTCAGGATGTTGAATGGTGTAGGACACCTCTCCTTCCAAAACTGGCTCTTTGATCACAGGGAGAACATGAGGATATGGCATCACTAGCTTCTGGGAGCGGGCTCGTACCCATTTGAGATAAGGTTCCAACGGGATGGAGTTCCTGTGTCCCAGTGTCTTGCTATCTACCTTGTTGGGCATCCTCCAAGCTCTGATAAATCTCTGGCGAAGTCCTCGTGCATCGTTGTCGAAGTCAAAAACTATGTCAGGAATTAACATGTCATGAGGGCCGTCCCTCCGAGCATAACCAAACTGTCTCCAAGCCAGGCACGGGTTGTAAGTAATACCTCCTCTGATTCCAAGTAAAGGAACATTAGGAAACTCCCCGCAACGATCAATGATAGTGACATCCTCTCTGGACCGAGAACACCAATGTATATCAGCATGTGTAAGAGTCATCAATCGTTGTGACCATCTCAAACCCCGCTCATTCTTCAAAACTGATTGTGGAAGGTGCGAAATAAACCACCTTCCCAAGAGAGGAGTGCAGCACATAAGAACACCTCTTTTTCTCATGGTTCGAGTGTAACATGAGTGAAGGATGTCCCCAAGCAACGTAGGTATAGGATTCCTGGACATGAAGATCTGGACAGCATTGATATCTATAAGCTGGTCTGGATTAGGGAACAACACCAACCCATAGACAAGGAGGGCCATAACTTCTTCAAAGGCTTGTAGGTCAAGGGAATTCCAACATTCTTGGGCCTTCTCAAATAGAAACCTGGCCAAGAACCCTTTGATACCACTTCTAACCTCCCAATGTCCCTTGATGTCAGATGGTTGTAGGCGTAATGCTTTAGCAATCTCTTCAAGTTTGGGTTCCTTTTCCATACCGTTGTAGGGTAGTTGACTAAGAATAGGGATATTCAGAAGCCGGGAGAACTCTTCCAATGTAGGCACCAGTTGATAATCCAGGAAAGTAAAGCAGTGGTGCAGAGGGTCGAAGAACTGGAAGAGGACCTTTATCATATCTTCCTCAATATTGGTGTTGACCAAACTGATGAGTCTTCCATGCCTCTCACTGAAAGAAGAGCTCTCGGGAATCCTGGATATAAGTTCCTTAAGCTGAGGAGGGATCCTTACAAGGCTGATCTGAATTGTCTTTCTGCGGATAGTTTCCATGTCCTACAAAACAAGAACAAAGATGAAGATTCGAACCCATGAAATGGTTAGTCAATGCATATGATGCTGTATGATGTTATGATGCTATGATAAAGCATACCACAAGTATTCACAAAAGCAAACATGGTAAAGCACACAAGTCACACCACAACCCTTAGAGTTTAGGCCAACATGGGGTCTGGGGTACTACCCTCTTGAAGTTGGTGGGCTCAAAACCTGTCCTATCATAAGTAACCGGGTTCTAAGGGTCCCAATATCATTGGATTGTTTTCATTGTTCATCGTTTCGATTTAGCCACTGAACTGGTGACCGAAATATTCCAAGAAAACAACCCTCAATTGAGTGTAGTATCGTGTATCAACCAACCTCGGACTGCACCAAAGTCAGTTATCTCACTACCCTAAAGAGGCCAAGATGGTTCAATTAAGGTCCCTAAGGTCAGTTGATGCTTCACGACACCACGCGGCGGCCCCGTACTCTCCTTGACTGGACTCAAGGGTTACCGGTACTCACCAAAGTGCCACATCAACGTAGCAGACTGCTTCAACCATGTCGGTATACCCCGCACAGTTCCCTCACATCCTTGTTGCTACTTTCTAAGAAGGTTCCCCCCAGATCCGGGTTAGGATTTATAGAACTCCCAAGACAGTACCCACAATAATAAAGCAAGCAATTCAGACAATTGAAAACACAAGTGATCTTAGTCCTAATGTACACCTCACTTTTAAAGAGTCGCCAGTTCTGTGATCGGTGGATTTAGAACTGACTGTTTAACACTGGTTCGCGAAATGTCGTGGAAGCAGGAGTCGCCACCGTCTTTTATTTTCTCCAACATGGACAGGACAAAAGCACAGCAAAATTCCTTATGAGATAGTTTCTCGGTTCGGGAGGTAGATTTATAGAAAGGGAAGGTGTTAGCACCCTTTCTATCCATGGTTATCCATGGGCTCTTAGATACTTGCTCATTGTGTTTTCAAAATTTTTGTTTGCCTTTTTAAGTGTGAGTGGGTTTGAAAAAGTTTCGTTTAAAGTTTTCTGAATAACTCTTGTATCAGTCCTCAAGAGTGTTTGAAAAATTGTTTTGAAAGCTTTTTGAAAGTGTCGGTGTGAAAAGAGTTTTGATTTGTTTTTTAATAGAGAAAGTATCTATGAGTCATCTACCTACCCTAAGGAATTAGGCTGTGTAAATGTCCTTTAGATAGTGCCATCCCACCACTGAGAGGTAAGTAGCACCACCATTGGAGGTGTTCGGGTCAATTCGAGTGTAGGGACAGTGTGGTCACCGAAGCAACAGTTAGGACACCTTAGAAGCTACCCTTATGTCATTGATCCTTTTTATTCCGAGGCAACCGTTTCGAGGCAACTATTCCAAGGCAACCGTTTCGAGGCAACTTGTTTTGAGGCAACTGGATCATGAACATAAGGACTTACTAAGACGTCCCATACTTGACGACCACGTTTCGAAGGCAACAGGTGAGGCGTACCCTAAGAGTGGTGTGTGAATTTGTGTGTTGTTTTCATGTTAAGTTTATCTTTGATCATGGTATTGTGAGCTACGCTTGTTTTTAATTAACCATACATTCTTTCATGTAATTAGAATTTAAGAGTGCGGAAATTTAAAAGCGGAAAGATAAAAACTACGCTATTACAAGGCGCGGGTCTATACATCGCCAAAATACAAAGACCCGTTTGATAAAAATGCGGAAAGTAAAAAGACCTAATTACTATTACAAGCCTTGAGCAGTTACATAATATTCGAAAAGAAAATAAGAATAACGTGCGAAAGAATAAAAGTTAGGATGTTCGAGGGTTTTGACCCTTTTGAAATTAAATTGAATTAAAAGCTAATTAATTATTTAATTAAAGAAAAGAAATTGTTTTTATGTTTTTTTTTTTGTATTTATGAAAATAAAGAAAATTGAAATTCAAGAGAAACCCTAATTCTAAGTTATTTTAATTATTAACGAAAATATTAAAGTTACTCTAATTTACTAATTAATTAATGTACATGTTTATTTACAAAAATATTTGATAATAATAATAATAAATAATGAAGCAAGTAATTAATTAAGAAAAGGATGAAAAATGTCAAAAACCCTAAGTCTAGATATTTTTTATTTATTAAGAAAAGGATTAAAGTTTAAAACCTAAATTAACTAAATTAATTATTAAAATTTATTTACAAAAACATTTTAATGGTGAAATTAAATATGATTAAATAAACATTTTTTTAGTTTCTGATTTTTTTATTATGAAAATTATTTTATGGTGACTTAATGAAAATAATTAAAAAAAACAATTAAAAAGAATTTAGAAAAGAAAAGAAAATAAAACTAAAGAAAAAAAGTGCAAACCAAAGGGGGTGTCAGGCCCCAAAAGGAGGTGAATTGAAGTAATTTTGGCCCATCAGCATAGGCCTTGCTTGACTTTTTGGTATCACGTGTGGGATGGTTGACTGAGTGTACCATGGACCTCATCCTGCAGCCTTCAGATTGGACCTTGAAGCCACTTGTCAGGCCAGTGCATGAGCGTGTATGGTAGAACGTTTGATGGAAGCTGCATGGGAATACGTTACAACAAAAATTATGCAATATGTGGGGGATCTGGGAATCGAACCCAGGTACCTATACCTGCCAGCCACGTCTCCTACCAACTGAAGTATGGCGTGCGTTTGTATACACAATGGAAAATAAATATTATAAAAAAAAACAACGTTAGTGATATAAAACAAAGAAAAACGCACCAACTTTTGAATTGCCCAACCAGGTGATGACACGCCAGGCTTCTTCTTCGTTTTCTCTTTAAACATAAAGCAAGTAGCGGGGGTTTTAAACCCCCACAAACTGCAACCTGTAAAAATAGCGAATAGAATATGCTGTAATATAAAAAGGGCGCGATTGCTTCATTGGATTCGTCTTGATGTAACGATTCTGCCCATATAGGTTAGGTGGTCTAATTTTACCGTATGAGGAAAGCCCCAATTTTGAAGTTCTGAAACCCTAGGTTTCATCAATGGTGGATTTGGCTATAAGCATTGTTAGTCCAATTAAATGTCACCAATCGCTTCAGAACATCATTATTAGTGTAAATCAACAATCAAAATATAACAATGATGCATAAAATGCAGAGTTCGATTATGGAAATTTTCGTGATAAAGATGATTTTGTTCTACCGTTTCTTGGAGTATGGAAGTGTGTTCTTGATTGCAGTCAATTCCTGGAAGGTTCAGCAACGTGTTGGAATACTTGTTATGCTTTGAAACGCCCTGCAACTATGATTTCAGTTTCCAAGTTTTTATGAAAATTTTGCAAATTGGTTATATGCTTGTGAGCAGCTTTTCGTGTATCCTTTAATAGGGTTTCACTATGCCTTTGTATCTGAACGTGATTAGGTCCAAAAAAAACAAGCCCAAGGTCCATGAATTGATGATTTGAAGATTTGATTTTTCCCATATCTTTTTCAATCTTTTTTCCATGCAAATCTTGCCAAATATGGATGATCTTGTCTTGTTGATTGGTGCACGAAATCTTTAGCCTATAATGAGTGAATTTGCTGCACAAAAAGATTTAAAAAAGCATGATTTGATATTTTCTCATAATTAAATCTAATTAAATGAATTAATAAGATTAAAAATTCAATTAATTAATTAAAAATAAGAAAATAAATCCCTTTGAGCTTAATGGGTCGTGCATATGCTTTGGGTAATGATTCAAGGAAGAATTTGAGGCCCATTAGCATTTTTGAAGTGTTTTAGGCAAAGTTGACTTTTCAAAATTCCCAAATATTTCCCAACTTCTCCAAGGCATATCTTGCTCAATTTTGAAGCTATGAACATGTTCTTGGACATTTTGGAAAGTTTTTGAAGTCCTCTAACCAATGTCTTTGGTCCCATGTCATTTTGATTTACCAATCTCAAGTTATGGTCTTTGACTTAAAGTGCCTTTTTGTTGACTTTTAAAAATGACCTATAATGTTGAAATTGATAACTTTTTGTGAGAGCATTTCTTGGACTTGGAGTGTGAAGATGAGTTGTAGGAAATGTCATCCTATTCAAAATGAGCTTTGGATGGGATTTTTCTGATAAACCATGAAGAAGTTATGCCTTGGTCAATTTGCAGTTGACTTTTCAACTGTCCAAAAATAGAAACTTTTGCATCTTGAGACTTTTTGAGCCATGCTTTGAGAAATCATGATCAAGAATTGATCAAATGATGTTTGTGGCTTCAAAATAAGATGTTAACCAAAAATTTTGCCTTTTGACTGTCAAATGACTATTTTGCCCCTGCAGTTGACTGTGGAGCAATTAGGGTTTTTTGACTGTGCAATTTGATGCTGTGAGTCTTGAAACTTGACATATGAATGCTTGACAATATATGTAGGCATATGGGACTTGATTGGACCCTTGAAAACCTCATTTTCTTTGCAAGGACCAAAACCCTAATTTTGACTGTGTTAGGAGGCCATTGGACTGTGCAGCTCTTGAGAGATTTTGAATCATCTGAAGATTGATCTTGGCAAATCTTTGAGAATAAGGGAGGGCAAATTTTGGGGTACAACAAGTAGCAATTATTGTTAAATGCATATATCAAAGATGAAACATTAGACGTTCTTGCAAAATAAAATAGAAAAAAGAAAAATAATTTGAAATTTCTTTGTGAAAATGAATTTTATTGATTTTGAAGTTGGCCTGTAAATAGGCGTTTACGTACAAGAGGCTGACGTCCTAGTAAGGGAACGCCGCTGAATGATAGAAATTATACAATTTGTGTAAAACAAAGAAAAACAGCTATGTGATCAATCCCACTGGGTTCCAACTCCGCTATTGCCTTTATATCTTCGAGCATCTCATCACTTTGCTACTTGGTTGAAGGTAGATCAGATTGATTAGTGTCGTCTGAGCTTGATAGTCGATACTGAAGTCTGGTTGCAAGATGATCCAACGAGACATAGTGTTACGCTTTGATCCCTAATTTTTGCCCGGACCGCCCTTTCGGGTATTCAGTCCACCGGGATACCCTTTTTTTCCCAAGCCGCCTTTTCAGGTTTTCGACTTGCCGGGTGTACATATTTTTCATTTTCATCCCTTAATTTTGCCCGAACCCTTTTGGTTCGTCGGGAAGCCCTTATTTTTGCCTAGGCCAGTCGACCTAGCGGGTCTTTGATTATGCGTAGTATTTTTTCACTATTTCTGTATTGACGGGGTAAGGAAGGTCGTCACCAGCCATGGTGGTTAGAATCATGGCTCCTCCTGAGAAAATGTTCTTAACCATAAATGGCCCATCGTACGTAGGGGTCCATTTGCCCCTGGGATCACCTTGAGGTAATATGATGCGTTTGATCACCAGATCCCCAACTTGATACTCTTGTCGTCTAACTTTCTTGTTAAATGCCTTGATCATCCGCTTTCGATACGTCTGACCATGACAAATAGCAGTAAGTCTCTTCTCGTTGATTAAGTTCAGCTGATCAAGTCGGGTCTGGATCCAGTCGTCCTCGCTCAAACCTGCATCCTTCATAATCCTAAGAGAGGGTATCTGGACCTCAATGGGTAAGAATGCTTACATGCCATACACCAAGGAGTAGGGTGTTTCCCCTGTTGAAGTTCGCGCTGAAGTTCGGTACCCATGAAGAGTAAACGGTAACATCTCGTGCCAATCTTTGTATGTCACCGTCATCTTCTGCACAATCTTTTTGATGTTCTTATTAGCTACTTCAACAACCCCATTCATCTTCGGCCGGTAAGGAGAAGAGTTGTGATGATGTATCTTGAACTGCTTGCAGAGCTCGGTGATCATCGTATTGTTGAGATTTGTACCATTGTCCGTGATGATCCTTTCTGGTACGCCATATCGACAGATTAAATTGTGCCGAATAAACTGTGCTATGACGTTCTTGGTCACTGTAGCAAAGGAAGTTGCTTCAACCCACTTCGTAAAGTAATCAATGGCTACCAGGATGAAACAATGCCCATTGGACGCAGTAGGTCTGATCTCACCAATCATATCGATGCCCCACATTGCAAAGGGCCACAGAGCCATTAAAACATTCAGAGGAACTGGAGGTATATGCACCTTATCAGCATAGACTTGGCACTTATGATAGGTCCGAGAATGCTGATAATAATCGGCTTCCATAGTAGACCAATAACATTCCGCCCGTAGGATCTTCTTTTCCATGGTGTGTCCACTAGAATGATTTTCGAAAGTACCTTCATGTAACTCTGCCATGATCTTTTCTGCCTCGTTCTTATCCAGACATCGTAGTAAGGTTGAGTCCTGGTTACGCTTGTAAATTATACCATTGCTGATGAAGAACTTCGCCGTGAATCTCCTCAGAAACTTCTTATCATTAACAGATGCACCCTCAGGGTATTCTTGTGCCTCAAGATACCTCTTTACCTCGTGGAACCAGGGTTTATCTGCTACTTCTTCAATCTCAATGTCATAACAATGTACGGGTTCGTCCAACCTCTCAATAGTAATCTCGGGAGTTTCATTGTCCCATTTGACCTTGAACATAGAAGACATGGTAGCTATCGCGTCCGCTAGCTGATTCTCCTCTCTCGGGAAGTGTTCAAAGGTTATCTCCTCGAAGTGCGGAAGCAACTTCAATACATACTCTTTGTAAGGAATAAGATTTGGGTGTTTCGTATCCCACTCGCCTTTGATTTGACTGATCACGAGAGCGGAATCTTCGAACACACTCAAAAACTTAATCCTTAGGTCAATAGCTGCTCGAAGGCCTATGGTGCACGCTTCATACTCCGCCATATTGTTGGTGCTGTTAAAATATAATCGGGCGGTGAACGGAGTATGAAAGCCTTCAGGAGATATGATCACAGCGCCAATGCCATTACCTAACATGTTTGAAGCTCCGTCAAAATAAATAGACTATCGGGATCCCTCCTCAGGTCCTTCATCTGGTCCAGGTTTTTCACAGTCAGTCACCAACATGATGCTCTCATCCGGAAACTCTAAATTCATAGACTGGTAATCATCCACGGCCTGATGCGCCAAATGATCTGCCAACACACTCCCCTTAATTGCCTTTTGGGTCGTGTATTGAATGTCATACTCAGTCAAGATCATCTGCCATCTTGCTATTCTTCAGGACAAGGCAGACTTTTCGAAAATATACTTGATTGGGTCCATCTTTGATATCAATAGAGTAGTGTGAGTTAGCATATACTGTCTCAGCTGCCAAGCAGCCCATGCCAAAGCGCAGTAAGTTTTCTCGAGCAACGAGTATCGGGTCTCGCAGTCGGTAAACTTTTTGCTAAGGTAGTAAATAACATGCTCTTTTCGGCCAGACTCGTCATGCTGCCCCAGCACGCACCCCATTGAATTATCCAGTACTGTCAAGTATAAGATCAAAGGTTTTCCTTCAACTGGAGGCACCAAAATTGCTGGCTCTTGGAGATATTCCTTGATCCTTTCGAAAGCGGCCTGACACTCATCATTCCATCTTACCACTTGATCTTTCTTCAACAACTTGAAGATTGGCTCACAAGTAGCAGTCAGGTGAGAAATGAATCGGGCAATGTAATTCAGACGTCCCAAAAAGCCTCTGACTTCCTTTTCCATTCGGGGAGCTGGCATCTCCTGTATAGCCTTCCCCTTTGCAGGATCCACTTGAATACCTTTGTCACTAAAAACGAAACCCAGCAGCTTACCAGACCTCACCCCGAAGGTGCACTTGTTCGGGTTTAACCTCAGCTTGTACATCTTCAACCTGTCAAATAGCTTCTGGAGATGGTCAAGATGTTCCTCTTCAGTCTGGGACCTTGCAATCATGTCGTCAACGTATACCTCAATCTCATGGTGGATCATGTCGTGGAACAAAGCGACCATGGCACGCAGATACGTTGCCCCAGCATTCTTCAATCCGAACGGCATGAATTTGTAGTAAAAGGCACCCCACTGTGTAACAAAGGTTGTCTTCTCCATGTCTTCGGGAGCCATCTTAATCTGATTGTAACTAGAAAAACCATCCATAAAGGAGAAGATCTTATGTTGTGTGGTGTTGTCGACCAGAACATCGATGTGACGGAGTGGGAAATCATCCTTGGGGCTTGCCCTATTCAGATCCCTATAATCCACACACATTCGCACCTTACCATCTTTCTTCGGCACCGAAACCACGTTGGCAACCCACTGTGGGTAAGAAGTAACTGCTAGAAAACTGGCATCAAACTGTTTCATGACCTCAGCTTTGATTTTCTCAGACATCTCTGGGCGCATACAGAAAACTTTCTGCTTTACTGGAGGACAGTCTTCTTTGGTTGGTAAGCAGTGTACCACAATGTCGGTATCCAACCCAGGCATATCTTTATAAGACCAAGCGAAGATCTCAACATAGTCACGCAGCATCTGTATCAACCGTTGCTTGACACTAGGCTTCAAATTTTCCCCTATCTTGACCTCTTTCTTGTCTTCCTCTGTACCCAAATTTACTGATTCAACCGGCTCTTCATGGGGTTGTATGGCCCTCTCTTCCTGAAGTAACAGTCTAGCAAGTTCCCTAGGCACTTCACAATCATCCTCACCTTCGTCCTCGGCTTAATTGATCGGACTTTCAAAGTCATAATTGGCAGTAGCAGAGTCGTTATCAGTGGGATCCATAGTGGATGTGGATTTGCATTATGATATGTGAGTGTGTGTAAGACAGTAGCTGTTTTGATAAAGTGCAAGGTAGAAAAGAAAAACAAAGAGCGCAAAATTTGTAATGCAAGAAAATGTCCAATGCTTTATTGATGATATATGGAAATGACAAACATTAATCCCTCACAAACAAAGCCACGGTGTCTCGGGCAAGGCATCGGGCCGTAAAGTTTCAAATTGTCTGTTACGAATCTCAAAACAAAATTTTATTACTGTGTAATAAAAGAAATGGGCACGAAGTCCTTCGCCGTCCAATTGCTCAACCCACCGTCGGTAGTCGGGTAGATCTAGCTGTCAAACTCTGACTCTTCTTCGTCGTCTTCAATTGCATTCACTCCCTGATTACTGATACGCATGGGAGGTCTTCCAATCTGCGCATGCCAAACAGCCCTTTGAGCTTCTGCAGTAAAACCCAAACCAAACTTGTCAGTCTTGTGTGCAAAGTCAAGGAGTTGACCCCAATTTGCACACCTACCTTTTTCTATTACAGCCTGGGCATCCTTGAGGGAAGCCATCTTCATTGGAGGTTCTTCAAGAGCAACTTCAGTCGACGCCAGAGTCCGAGGGACCTCTTCAACGTTTTGACACGGGTTTCGATGAACTCCACATACCGAAAAGAGTTAAGGTGGCTCACCATGTACTCCTCTTCTCCTCGTACTGTAACAATCTTCCCCTTCACTGGATATTTTAACATCTGATGGAGCGTGGAAGTCACTGCCCCAGCTTTATAAATCCATGGGCAACCCAGCAAGCAAGAATAGGATGGTCGGATGTCCATCACATAGAACGTAGATGCAAAAGTATGAGAGGCAACTTTAACAGGGACATCCACCTCCCCATGTACCATCCTTTTGGACCCTTCAAAGGCCCTAACCACAATATTACTCGGCTTTAGAACCAACCTTTCACAATCCAACCGATCTAATGCTTTCTTGGGTAAAACATTCAATGAGGACCCAGTATCCACCTGTACATGGGCCAGAGTAGTGCCCCTGCACTCGATCGAAACATGCAGAGCGTCATTGTGGTTCTTTCCTTTGGTAGTCAGATCTGCGTTGGAGAAACCCAACCCGTTGTCAGCGATCAAACTAGCCACACAGTCTTTGAATTGATCAGCAGATGTTTCCTGCGGCACATGCGCAGTTTTAAGGAAAGCAATTAAAGCCTTTGCATGGGCTTCTGAGCACAACATTAAAGTTAACATGGAGATCTTCGACGGGGTTTTCCCCAGTTGCTCGACTACGTTGTAGTCACTCTTCTTGATAATCTTCAGAATTTCCTCTATCTCCTGCCTAGAGGTTTCTGCAACAATCTTCTTAGGTGCCTCCGTCCGGGCAGGCTCACATGTGATCTCTTTTCCCCGAGCGTCAGATGACTCGGCGACAGGGGTGATAATTGGAATATGAACTGGGACAGTAGCTGATTTACTGGCAGATGGAATAACAACAGGCTTTTGAACAGTTGGAGGGTAAATCTCAGGAGAGAAGAGTCTTCCGCTTCGGGTGACCTTGTTAGACCCGATAATATTGCTGACATCAGTATCAACTTCTTCAACCTTCAAGTCTTGTTTGATCCCATGATAATACACATTGGCACCATAGTGCCACGGGATAGCCTTATCCGAAGTGTACGGGATAGGACCAGGGATAGTAATGATCAATGGAGCAACTCTTGTAACGGGTGTAATCCTAACAGGCTTTCTCGAGGAAGCCTTGGAAGGATTGGCGGAAATGGTTATGATGGAAACGTCTTCAACAGGAATCAATGGAACCAAAGTTTTCTCGAACAGGATCTCTTTGTTATCCATCAGGCGTTGAACACCTGATTTCAATAAATGACAACCAGCAGGTTAGATTGAACATAGATGGTAACCTTCGCCACAACCCAGAAATAAACCGGCCGATAATAGATTCTTCTTCACTGTCATCAACGGAGTTGAAATGTCCCTCACAGAGGTCACAAATGAATTATCGTCCACAACATTTACTCCATGCTTGGGCATAGGAGCAGTCATGACATTAGGCTTTTTCGGAGCGTCAAACTCGATTTCTTTAGCTTCAATCAAATCTTGCACCTTATTCCTCAAGGCCCAGCAGTTGTTTGTATCATGCCCTGGGCTATCGGAGTGATAGGCGCAGCGGGCGTTTGGATTATACAGCGGTGAGGTAGTACTGGGATTCTTTGGGGCTTCCCTCAGAGTTATCAGGTTAGTCTTCAACAATTGTGGTAGGATTTGAGACAAGGTCATACTGAGCCGAGTATATTGTCTTTGCGGTCTCTCTATTATTTGCTTATTGTTAGGTTGTGGGCCAATAGTGGGTCTTGATATTACTACCACATTTACTGCTTGGCGGCGTTCAAGTCGGTTTTGGCTCCTCGAGCTGTAAACTACACTAGCTTCTTTTCTGAAAGGCTTATTTTCTATACTTGATGAAACACCTTTCTGTATCTTGCCACTTTTGATACCAGCTTCCACTCTCTCCCCAGTCAAAATCAATTCAGTGAACCCGGATGATGAACTGCCGATCAAATGGTTGAAAAATGGACCAGAAAAAGTCCCAAGAAACATATCCACCAACTCCCTATCAGACAGAGAGGGTTGGACTCTTCCAGCCAGATCTCTCCATTTATGAGCATAGTCCTTAAAGCCTTCACCTGTACCCATAAACATACCCTGAAGTTGAGTACGTGTGGGAGCAAGGTCGACATTATACTGCTATTGCTTGTAAAAGGTAGTAGCAAGGTCCTCCCAGTTGTGGACATTAGCTCCTTCCAATTGATAGAACCATTCAATTTGAGTCCATGACAGACTATCTTGAAAGAAATGAACCCACAGGTTTCTATCAGCAGTATAGGGTTGGATTTTTCTGACGTATGAGCGGAGATGAAGCTTTGGACAAGATACTCCATCATACTTAGCAAAGACAAGAGCTTTGAATTTGTGAGGGATCACCACCCCAGATGCTAAACCCAAATCTCCGAAGTCCAAACCAGGTATCTTCTGAATCTCCATTGCACTCAGCCGGTCTTCGAGTTACTTATACTTATCCTCAGCAGGAGGATACTGTTCTTCATCAAAATCAGTGTCATTATTAGAGACCACAGGACTATGACCCTTTCATTCTTCTTTATTCTATCCTCCTCCAGATGAATGAGACAAATCAGTTTCTTGTCGCAACCTATTCCCAAATTTGTGACCCATATTCAGCATAACCACCTTCTTCTTCTTCTTCTTCTTCTCCTTCAGGATAAGAGTCCTCAAATCCTGCTTCCCTTTGGCCAAGTTCAGGAACATCTCCTGGAATTGAGCATTTTGTGCTTGAAGAGCCTTGATGGCTTGATCGGTAGGTGTTTCAGAAGACATTCTGTGTTGAAATAAATAGCGAAGAAGATGAGAAACCTGTAATGATACCTGTAATGAGGTGCATGATAATGAAATGCGTATGAAATGATTTCAAAGACTTTGGGAGATTTAAATTTGTAAAACAAGAAATAAACAAACTTTAATAGATGCAAACTTGTAAAATGTTTAACAATGCCTTTAAGTCGTTACAAAATAAATAACTGAAAATAAATCTAAACTAGAAACAAGCAGAAATCAGAAATCCCATGGTCGCTTTCCCTTCGTGATGATATAATCATTGATTGTCCTTTCATTCTCAAGCTGCCTTGTAAGCCTCAAGATCTTCCTCTCTTGCTCATGATATTTCTCCCTGTAGGTATCCCGCTCCTCCTTTAGCTGAATCCAGGATCTCTTTAATGCCCCAAGATCAGTAGGCATGTAGGGATGAAGGATCGTGTAAGGAACACATTCTTCATTAGTATGCTCCACAATCACTGGCAAAACAGCTTCATAAGGCATCCCCAACTTTTGAGCACGGGCTCGAACCCACTGGAGATAAGGTTGCATGGGGAGAGAAGTCTTTAGTCCTAGCTCTTGAGGGTCAGACCTATTCACCATGCTCCAGGCTCGTATAAACCTTCGGCGATGCTCATCCACGTCCCCTTTGTAGTTAAAGACAATGTCTATAAGAAGCAGCTCATGAGGACCGTCTCTCTGAGCGCGTCCAAACTGTCATAGAGCCAAACAAGGACTGTAAGTTATACCCCCTCTAATTCCAAGCAATAGGACATTAGGGTATTCCCCACATCGATCAATGACAGCTACTCTTTCCATATCCTTAGAACTCCAAAGGATGTCCGTATGAGCAAGGGACATGATTATGTAAGCCCAACCTATACCTTCCTTATTCTTCAATACAGACTTGGGGAGGTGCGAAATAAACCACCTCGCCAGCAGCGGCGTGAAACATATGAGGCCCCCCTTCTTTGCACAGTACGGGTATAGAGAGCATGTAAAATATCCCCCAGAAGAGTAGGCACTGGATTACGAGACAAGAAGATCTTGACCGCATTCACATCTATGAAGGAATCTGGATTCGAGAAAAGAACCAATTCGTAGATAAGGAGAGCCAAGGTGTCTTCAAAAGCTTGAAAGTCCAATTCATCCCAGAATTGTTGAGCTTAATCCATTAGAAACTTGGCCAAGAAACCTTTAACCCCGCTCCGTGTCTCCCAATTAGACACTACATCAGCCTTTTTCAAGTGTAAAGCTGAAGCATTGTCCTCTAGCCTATGAGTCTCTTCTAAACCTGTGAAAGGCATCTGCTCGAGGATGGATATACCCAACAAATGAGAAAACTCTTCCAAAGTAGGTACTAGCTGATAATCCGGGAAGGTGAAACAATGATGCACTGGATCGAAGAACTGGAATAGCACACTCATCATTTGCTCATCAAACCTGGAGGTAACCAAACTAAGGAGCTGACCGTGTCTTCTAATGAATGAAGAAGTATCAGAAATTCTTGAGGCCAAATCTTTGAGCTGAGCAGGTATTTGCACAAAGTTAACTCGAATGGTGTTTATGCGCATAGAAGTCATGATCTACAAAACAAAACAAAGATAAATCCCCTCGGTCTTTGAAATGGTTAGTCTAATGAAATATGCATGCTATGTCATGATGCATGATGTCATGATAAAACACACAACAGGTATAGCAGATAGCAGACATGGTAAAGGCAAACAAGTCACACAATAACCCTTAAGTTTCAGGCTTGCATGGGGTCTAGTTATTACCCTCTTGAAGTTCAGTTGGTTTCAACCTATCCTAATAATAGTAACCGGGTTCTAGAGGTTCTCAATATCACTGACCATCCTCCATGGGTCATGGTTTCAGCTCACGCAATCTTTTCTTGCGGCTGGAACTATCTCGAGAGTATGGTCTCAATGAGTGTAGTATCGAGTATCAACCAGTTCTCAGCTCTATGTCGAGGCCGGCTATCTCACTACTTCCTATGGCCAAGTTGGTCAATTATAGGTTCTAAGGTCAGTTGATGCTTAACGACCCATATAGTAGCCCCGTATTCTCCTTGTTTCTCCACAAGGGATACCGGTACCAACTAATGTGCCACATCAACGTAGCTACTGCTTCAACCGTATCGGTCTACGTTGTACAGTTCCCTCACAGTTTATTGCTACTTACCTAAAAGGTGTCCCTCAGATCCGGGTTAGGATCTATAGTAACTCCAATATAAAGCCCACAAAGATAAAGCAATCAAATCAAATAATATAAGCAATATGATAAACTAATCCTAAGGTATACCCCACTTATTAGTCCCCAGCAGAGTCGCCGGTTCTGTGATACGGTGGCCAGAACCAGGACTGTTTTAGGAATCCTGGTTTACGTTTTGTGTTTGTGTTTGCAAAATATCGCGGTAAGCAAGAGTCACCATCGACTTTTATTTTATCCAACAAGAAAGGAAAAAAGCCCAGAAAATTCCTTTTTTCGAGATTTTGAGTACCCGTGGTTTTCCACGGGCTCTTAGGTACTTGCTCATCATTTTCAAAATTGCTTGTGTGTGTTTGATTTGAGAAAGTTTTTTACTTCGATTTAACCCTTGCTTCTGTCTTCAAGAGTGTTACAAAGTGTTTTTTGAAAACTGTTTGAAAGAGGAGTGTAAGTATGGAAAAGTTTGTTTGGATTGAGCAAGTACTTAAGATTCTACCTACTCGAAAAAGATAATTGTTCTATGTTTGTTTCCTTTAGACAGTGATATCCCACTATTAATGAGTAGGTAGCATCGTCGTTGGAGTTTTTAGGGTCAATTTGAAAGGGACGTACGGTCACTAAAGCAATGTTAGGACGTCTTAGTAATAACTCTAATGTCTTAAGATCCATATTCGAGGCAACAATTCCGAGGCAACCATTATGAGGTAACTTTTTCGAACGAGACTTTGATATTTGTTTAGACAAGAGAGCGACCACTAAAATATCCTATACCTAATGACCGTTTACCTAAGGCAACCGAAGTGGGAGTGTACCCTAGGAGTGCGCATGTGTGAGTGATTCAATTTCAAGTTTATTATCTTTGCACATTTAGGGTTAGCTAACCGTTTTAAAGTTAATCATACATTCTTGTCATGCATCCCTATTATTCATACATCTAACAGTTAATATTTGCGGAATTTAAAATGCAGAAAATAAGCTACGCTATTACAAGGCTTCGGGTATTTACATAGCCAAAAACAAACCTGTCAAAACGATAAATGAAAAATGAGAAAAATCCTAATTAATCTATTACAACTTGTGAGAAATTACATTAATATGGAAAAAAAATAAAGCACGCGCGATGAATTAAGGACGATAAAAGTTAGGGTTTTGACCCCGTCTAAGCTAATTAAAGAAAAAAAATATTTTTGTTGTTTTTAATTATTTTTTAAGAAAAAGATAAGGTTTTTAAATTAAATACAAAATTAATTAGTAATTAAATTAATTAAAGAAAATAATTTACATGGCCTATTTTTATGTTTTTGTTATTTTTTAAGAAAAGAGAAAAGAGAATTTAAATTAAACTAAAACCCTAATTTTCTAACTTGTTTTAATTTATTTTACAAAAGAAATTAAAGTTACCTATTAAATTAAATAACCTAATTTAATTAATTTTTTTTTATTAAAAAAAACCTAAATCTAATTGGATGAAAATATTATTTTTATGATTTTTTGATAAAAAAGAAAAATTAATGTGTGTTAATAAAAAAATAATTTAAATGAATTAATAAAGAAAAATATAAAAGAAAGGAAGAAGAATTGGGCCTGAAATCAGTAATTTTGGGGGTGTGGATATCAAATTATGGGCCCAAAACAGGTTGGTCCACGTTGACTTGCCCAGATTTCCTGTGATGCATTGACCATGGCCTATGATGCTCCTTCATTGATGGCCTTCAGATCTGGCTTCCAGGAGATCAAATGGTTGGATCCTGAGGTCACATGGTAGTCTCATAGCATTGTGTACGTGCTTGAACATTGAAAGAAAAATAACATGAAAGAATGGGGGGACATGGGATTCGAACCCAGGTCCTGAAGCCTTTTACACTCGCCTGGCTACCAACTGCGCTAGCTTTATTAATTGTTCATATAATAAACATAAAAAATAATATGAGAAAATAACAAAATACTAAATCCAAACGCGCAAATTTTCAAACGGGCAATGGTTGCTTGCCACGACATCTTCTTCTCCAAGGATCTGTTGTCTTAGATGACAGACTTTTACCAACGGACATTCATCGTAGGTATAAACCTGTGTATTTCAAAAATCATGTACAAGCACAATAAATCCATGGTGATGGTACCAATCCATTTGTCTCAGTCTCACGAACTTCATGGTACCCTAATCATGGCCTAATTTTGCCTAGATTAAGAAACCCCAAAACGAGCTTGTAAACCCTAGTTATGGCATATGGCAATTCCTGCGTTGTAAATGCAATTAAACAGTACCAATATCTTGCAAACAAGATGGTAAACAAGAATATATGATTAGAATGTGATGAATGTGCAAGAATAACAAGATTCAGTTTTGGAAATATGGGCAAACCGTGGGAGTCGTGGGGACGAATTCTGGGCACTAGCGCGCTTGTTTTCGATTGGTACTACTTGCTTGCACTCCTATGAAGTGAATGAGATGGTCAGGAAGTCTTGTAATTGCCTGGAAGTGTGAAATCGAGTCTTCACTTTTTTTGTGATTTTTCCAAGTTTGGTTCTTGTTCTTGGAGGCAGCTCTGCACAAAAATTCTTGTCCTTAGGGTTCAATGACCTTTAGCATAAGTAGTGAATCACATTAGGTTAATTATTTTTGGCCAAGATCTCAAGAATTCATGAATGGAATATTTTGTCTTTAAGCCATATGAAATATTTCCATAACCATGCAAATCATCCCCTTTTGCCTTGATTCGAATTTGGTTGATTAGGCCAGCTCATTTGGATTTGATTTTCATCAAAATCAGATCTTCAAAACAAATCTTGGTATTTTTTATCATTTAGTTGATTTAAAATGATTTTTAATAAATAAAAACCAAAATAAAATAAATAAATGGAGAAAATAAGATGTGGTGGTTTCCTTGGGTCGTGGACCATGCTACCAACTTAAAACAAGTGCAAAAGATTAGGCCCATTTAGCAAAAATTGCAATTTGAGTCATAGTTGACTTTTGACAATATTGCAAAAAAGGTCAACTTCACCAATGCATAACTTCCTCAATTTTGACTCTTTGAAGGTGTTCTTGGACTTTTTATAAAGCTTGAGATGTCCTCTAAGCAACCCTTATGGTCTTATCTCAATTTTTTCTCCCATGTTAAGGTATGAAGCTTTGACAAAAAAGGTGTTTTTGTTGACTTTTCAAAATGACCTATAATGTCCAAATTCATAACTTCTTGTGAGTGAATATTTTGAACTTTAGAGCTGAAGATGTATTGTAGAGAATTGCATCCTCTTCAAAATGAGCTTTGGATGGTTCATTTCTCATAAAGTATGAGAAAGTTATGCTTGGTCAAAGTTGAGTTGACTTTTCCTACAAAACCCTAATTTAGCAACTTTTGGTTCTTGATGAATTGTGAGCAATCCTTGATGAATCATGATCAACCCTTTATCAAATGATGAATCATACTTCAAAATGAGGATGTTGACCAAAAATCTTGAAGTTTGACTGTATGTAGGCCACAATTGACTTTTGCCCTAGCATAGTCGATTTTTAGTCC
This sequence comes from Vicia faba, assembly GCA_948472305.1. Taxonomy (NCBI): domain Eukaryota; kingdom Viridiplantae; phylum Streptophyta; class Magnoliopsida; order Fabales; family Fabaceae; genus Vicia; species Vicia faba. The sequence goes on from OX451738.1 coordinate 160,178,569, forward strand.
TTTGAGCAATTGACTGAGCAAACTTCCTCTGTAAGGATTGAAATTTGACATGGATGATCTTGAGAACATATTAGGACAAGTAGGAGCATTTGGGATCCCTTGGACTCAAGTATATTGATGCAACATGAAACCCTAATTTGAGGTAGACTGCCTTAGGAGGGAGCTTGTCTGGTCAACCCTTGGACTTCCTTGAGCAACTTGAGGATCTTTCCTGAAATGTTTTGAGAAATATGGGAGGGAAAATTTTGGGGTACAACACTCATCTTTTAAAAATTGCTTGTGTGTGTTTGTTTTGAAAAGTTTTATTTTACTTCGTTTTAACCCTTGCTTCTGTCTTCAAGAGTGTTATGAAGTCGTTTTGAAAACTTTGTTTGAAAAGAGTGTAAGTGTGGAAAAAATTTGTTTTTGAGCAAGTACCTACTAGCATCTACCTACTCGAAAAAATAATGTTTATGTTCTTGTTTCCTTTAGACAATGTTATCCTACTATTAGTGAGTAGGTAGCACCGTCATTGGAGTTGTAAGGGTCAATTCGAAAAGGGACGTATGATCACTAAAGCAATGTTAGGACGTCTTAGTAATAACCCTAATGTCCTAAGATCACATTCGAGGCAACATTTTCGAGGCAACATTTCTGAGGCTACATTTCCGAACGGGACTTTTGATCTTTGTTTAGACAAGTGGGTGACCACTAAAACACCATATACTTAATGACCGTTTACCGAAGGCAATCGAAGTGAGAGTATACCCTAGGAGTGCATGTGCGAGTGATTTGATTTTAGGTTATTATCTTTGCACATTTAGGGTTTGCAAACCATTTTAAAATTAACATATATTCTTGTCATTCAATCCTATTATCATACATCTAACAGTTAATATTTGCGAAAATTAAAATGCGAGAAATAAAACTACGCTATTACAAGGCTTCGGGGAGAGGGGTTAATTACATAGCCAAAAAACCCGTAAAACGATAAATGAAAAGAAAACCCTAATTAAACTATTACATCCCATGAGCAGTTACATTAATATTGTAAAAATAAATAAACGTGCGTGATGAAACGAGAACGAGAAAAAAATTAGGGTTTTGACCCCTCCTAACCTAATTAAAAGAAAAATCATTTTTTGGTTGTTTTTGATTATTTTTGAGAAAAATAAGGATTTAATGAATATGATACAAACCTAATTACTAATTAAATTAAGTTAAGAAGAATAATTAATTTTGACCTATTTTGTATTTTGGTTATTTTGAGAAAATAAAATAAAATAAAATTAAACAAAACCCTAATTTTCTAATTGATTTTAATTTATTTACAAAAAGATTAAAATTACCCTAGAATTAAATTAAACTAATTAAATTAATTTTGATAAAATAAAAATAAAAATCCTAAATTCTAATTTGGTGAAAATTGATTTTATGAGTTTTTTATAAAAAAGAATTAAATTTGTGTGAGAAAATAATTTAAACAAATAAATAAATAAATAAATAAAAGAGAATATATAAAAGAAAAGAAAAAAGGAATTGGGCCTGGTATACTAGCAATTGAGGGGGGTGCCCATCTGACTTTCAAGCCCAATAAGCCTTGGCCCAAAGTTGACTTCTCAGATTCCATGTTGCAAGTTGACCAGGGTGCATCATGGACCTCCAAATAACGGGCGTTAGATCTGGCCTTCTGGAAATCTAGTGATTGATTGTTGAGGGCACATGGTGAACCCCTTACCTATACACACGCCTGATTATACAAGAAAAAATGTTATGAAATAATATGGGGGACCTGGGATTCGAACCCAGGCCCTTTAGCCTTTTCCACACACCTCCTTACCAACTCTGCTAGCGCACTTGTTTGTATATGAAATAACAACAATTGATAATATGTGATAACGTGAGTTAGTGGAGGAAAATAGCAAAAAGTGCATGCCAGTTTAAATGGACTAACCAAGGGGTGCCACGCCACCCTTCTTCTTCCTCTCTCCGTTGGTAAAAGTCCAAGACTTTTACCTACAGACAAAAGTCTGTAGCTATAGCCCCTGTGATTTCCAGAATCTCATACACGCACCATAAATGAAAACTAATGGTACAGGCCAATTCGTCTTGGCCTTGTGAACACCATGGTACCTCTCTTTTAGGCCAATTTCACCTACATAAGAAAAATCTAAAACGAACCAAGAAAACCTAACAATGGTGGATCTATGTATGGTTAGCAAACATGCAATTAATTGTTACCATTATCTTGCAATTGCTTCAAGGATTCAGAATATATAAACCAATCATGCTAACAATGTCAAATTCATGAGATTCGATTTCAAAAAGGGAAGGATGTCGTGAGGCACTTACATTGCGTTTATGGGCACGAAAATGCATGTTGGTGATTGGGATAGACTCCTTGAACACCCAGGAAGCGAATGAGATAGCTTGGAAGGCTTGAAATATCCTGGAACTATGAAATCAGATTGCCACTTTTTCTTGATTTTTTGAAAGTTCTCCTTCTCTTTTAACGCCTCCAACCCTTGTGCATTTGGTCTGAATTTGTTCTATATATGTCCTTGAGTGAATTAGGTTTACAAGTTTGCATCCAATCTTTGCAATTATGAAGATTTGATCCTTGATTCATACTTGTATCCAATCTTTCCAAAACAAGAAAGAATCAATCTTTTTGTGTACAAACATGCCTTGCACGATTTGATCTCATTTCCAGCTATTCATGGACCTGAAATGTTCACAAAATCTCAAGGTTTAAATGATTTTGATATTCTCATGATTTTATTTTGATTTAATTTGATTTAAATGAAATAAAAATAAAAATAAATGAAAAAAAATAAAATAAAGGAAATTGGGAAGGATCATGAGTCGTGGACCATGTTACAAACTCAATACAAGCACAAAAAGTTGGGCCCATTTGACAAAAATTGCAATTTGAGGCATATTTGACTTTGGCAATTTTGCAAAAAAGGGTCAACTTTGCCAATGCATAACTCCCTCAATTTTGACCCTAGAGAGGTGTTCTTGGACTTTTTAGAAATCTTAAGATGTCCTCTAAGAAACCCTTTTGTTATCATCTCAATTGAGTCTTCCATGTTCATGTATGAAGCTTTGACATGAAAGGTATATTTGTTGACTTTTCAAAATGACCTATAATGTCCAAATTCATAACTTTTTGTGAGTGCATATTTTGATCTTGGGAGATGAAGATGAATTGTATGGAATTTCATCCTCTTCAAAATGAGATTCGGATGGGTCATTTATAATAAAGTATGAGAAAGTTATGCTTGGTCAAAGTTGGGTTGACTTTTCCTACAAAACCCTAATTTAGCAACTTTGGGTTTTGATGAATTGTGAGAAATCCTTGATGAATCATGATCAACCCTTGATAAAATGATGAATAATACTTAAAAATGAGGATGTTGACCAAAAATCTTGAGGTTTGACTGTATGGGGGCCATAGTTGACTTTTACCCTAGCATAGTCGATTTTTAGGCCTTTGAGCAATTGACTGAGCAAACTTTCTCTGTAAGGCTTGAAACTTGACATGGATGATCTTAAGAACATATTAGGACAATGGTGAGAATTTTTTAACCCTTGGGCTCAAGTTTCTTGATGCAACATGAAACCCTAATTTGAGGTAGACTGCCTTAGGAGAGAGTTTGTCTGGCCAACCCTTGGACTTCCTTGAGCAATTTGAGGATCTCAATTGAAATGTTTTGAGAAATATGGGAGGGAAAATTTTGGGGTGCAACAATAAGATATCTTTTACGGATTGGATTCCTCTATCGTTTTACGTATGCAATTTACCAATTAATTTCTGCATAACCATGTAGCCATTCAAATCTCCACATACTTTTAACAACAACATGTATGTCTACATGATACTTTCATGGTTTTAATAGGTTCGTTGAATCTATAATGTCTTAATCGATTAAACAATCTGATTGTATGAAAATCAAGTGTTTGGTGCAGATATTTAACCTAATTCTATGTCTAGCAATTAGTGTTTAATTGATTCTTTATCTTTGATTCGTGATTTCGAAAGTAATTCTAATTAACAATTCGAATTCATAAGATTCAACAATAATATCAAGATAGAATCAATAATCATGAAAACATGCTTATATTAAAAGTATAATCGGTAAATATACATACGATTACGGTAGATTCTTCCAATCCCAGCAAGAGAAGGAGTTTAGCTAGCCATTGTCATGGTAACTTGTACAAAAAGGAAGAATTGGAGATGAATGAGCATCAAAGATGATTCATCGGTGTTTTGATGTGTATCCATATCGATTCTTCGATTACCTCCTCGAAATATCTATTACAACTGAATTGAACAGAAGTTCTTAACTATTATAAACTATATTCAAAATATGAGATGATGATCCTTTGCATTGCACTTGGTCCTTTTTTTTAGCAGTTCTTCCCGCCTGAGTTTGCTATCCTTTCTTCTCTACTAAGTTTTTGAATTGTCAAACCGCCTTGCAGAAACCGCCAACTTTTGATATGCGACAAATAGTTTGCTCATCGAACTTTCCTTTGCTTGCTTCTCGCTTCTAGTGAATCTAGAGTGTTTTTGTTCTATCTTGGTTTCACTAAGCTAAATAAGTTTGCTTAGCGACTCGGGCCTTCGCTTCTCTTCGCTACTAGCTAACATGTTTTGCTTTTGAGTTGAGGTCGCTTAGCGAAATATAGTTTGCTTAACGAAGTAGGACATGCTTTATTTTCTTTTTTCCTCCCTTTGCTTTATCCCTGCAATAATCAACCACATACCATTAGAAGTATCAATTTCTTGACAAAGTTTGAATTTTTCATGAATAAGTGTTTCATTACTTTGATAAATGTTATCTTTTATAAGTAAATGTATTTAATTTTTAGGCACTTATCAAATACGACCCAACTTGAATTCTTGTTTGTCCTTAATCAAGATCATATTTTCAAAATGAGTTTCTTTAATTGCACAATTCTGGTTTCTTGTGATAACATGGTTAAAACGGAAGATGCTTATTGCAAATGGTCTTTGTTCTTTTTACTTTGATAGAATCAAATCATGATTATGAAATAATGTGTTTCTATGCAAAGATCTCTTTATGCAAACAATATAGTAAACAATATCTCGTTCTTTAAATTATCCTATCCCTCATCTTCATAAAAACGATGAAGATTTCTTTGAAGTTTTTTGGTGTTAAATTGACCTCTCATTAATAACCTTGTTAACATCTTGATTGATTCATATTTCCACCTTGACAATTTTGTTTTTGAACATTTTTGTGAGCAGAAATCTTTAAGGGCTTTGATTGTGGTTATAGCTTGGACAAGTTTTATAGGTATGATTGATCCTAAGGCTATTTGGCTAAAATAATTTATCCATAAAGTCTTCCCTTTTTGTTTGTTCTATTCTTTCCTCTTTATTTTCTTTTCTTTTGTCAATTGTTTAGTGAGGCTATGTCATTTTATTTTTCAAACTTTTCTTTCTTTTCTTTTTTGCTCATTATTTTTCTCTTTTCTTGTTAATTTTCATAGCCTCTCCCAACTTATGATTTTCATTCTTCCTTTTCATAATTGTATCGTTCAAAGAAATTTTCTCCAAGCTCATTTTGTTTTGGTTTTCCAAAAAGTGTGAATGGATCATTTGATATTCACGTATCACATTTTCAATAAGTGGTTGTCATAGTGTATTTAGTGTTTGATCCATTTATTTTCTTTATCCAGCTCAATGTGGTTTTTGCAAATACTCACTCATGTCACATGATATAATGAGGCTTTTTGGTTTGAGTGGTTTTTCTTATGAGGAACAAATTGCCTTGATCATCTTTATGCTTTTCAAAAAAACTCAAAAAGAATTGTTAAGGTTCCATATGAATCAATCGAGTTTCAATCAAGGATCATTATCTCATGAACTCTTTTTAGTACACAATGGAAGGTTTCTCACTTTTCTATTTTTCGGCTATATAATTCAATCAAGAAGATATGTGTTTGTAAAATTGAAGCATGAAAGGATTTTGCAAGAACCACATATTTCAAAATCATTCTATAATTCTACAAAGATTCATAAAACATGTACCTTTTCCTTGTACATTTTGTCCGAATTTTATCATTACCACTCATGTTTGTTGAATTTGTGAAAACAGATTTTTGATTTATCGACAATTTTGAACTTTTGATGAGGATAACAAGAATTTGAAATTCTTGGCATAACAATACATATAATGACATTAGCAAATTTTAAGACAAACATACAACATACTAACCGTTTAAAAAAAGTACCAAATCAAGCAAGATTACAACATATCATACCGTCAAAGTATTAAAAAATAAGTGCGGAAAATAAACTGAAACTGAAAAGTGCTAAAAACTGAAACTGAAAGCTTTAAAATATCACTCATTTTATGGAGAGCTTTCGGTTTCGGCCTCCTCTTTATTCTTCTCTCATATTTTCATCATCACTGGCTTCAGATTCCATTTTAGAACCACCAGAAGTTCCTTCTTCATTATCTGGTTCAGCCTCCTCTTCTTCTTCATTTTCGTCTCCATGACCAGCTACCTTCCTCTGGTTGAATGCCGTGTCCCTAGGCCATGCAATGTGGCTTTGAAACACCTCCGGAGTCATCATTTGGTGGGCTGTATCGCGATGCAAATCTGGCTGGATTTACAACATGTAAATAGCATCATGTAAAGACACAACAACTCTATGGGTAGAATCATTTTGATCCCAAGTGTAAGTAAAATCTTGGCGGAGTCTCGGATCCCAATCATCGTAGTTCAAGTTTCTGATGAAGTTTGCCCCATCTGCCCTCTTTTATTTTTCTTTTCCAAGCAATATCTATCCACATATGTGTTATTAACCTTGGTTTTGATCTTAAAGTGTACCACATTTGGAATTCGCACACGTGAAGCAATGAGTAATCCTATGATGAGATCGCGAAACACAAGAGGACAAGTGGTTTTGGTTCCTGCCCCAAACTCCTTACCAATTTCTGCAACATTTCTCATTTCATTAGCAATGATTTGAGCAACATCAATTCTCTTTCCTTCCATGATCAAATAAAAGAGTTGATATGTATCCAATGTGAATGTGGAGGTGTGGCTTCTGGGCCTGATGTTGTGTAAAATGATTAGGAGAAAAACTTGATCTTCCAGGAGTAAATCCTCCCTATGAAACTTAATTGCCACACCATAAGAATTTATTTCCACTCTTCGCCCATTCAAAAGAAATCACTTAGAAATCACCTCGACATCTGGCACAGTATTGATGGATTCTTGATATCGGCACATCTGTCCTTCCTTCAAGACTAGAGGATTTCCCAAATATTCACTAATGGCATACCTATTAAATTGAATTGTCCTCCCTTCAACCTTGGTTGAGAAGGAGAATCCAGTTTCAGTAGAGGGAAAGACATTGGCAAAGAATTCTCGAAGAACATCAATATTTATATTGCGGTGTGGGCTCAGGAGCGTATCCCATTTGTGTTTGGCCCACTGGGCACTTAAGGACCTGTAGTATCCTTCAAAGTTGATCTAAAAAATTCTCTCAGACCAGATGCTCCTTCCAATTAGCTCATTATACCTATCCCGTTGTTCAGGTTCGAGAAATTTTGTTCGGCCAAACGGCTCTTGCACTCTTGAAGATTCAGCCTCTGTGGTTTTCTGCTTCTTTGAGGTAACAACTATTTTTAGGGCCATGCCTGAAAAAATATAAACAACAAATAATTATTCTGTTAGCAAGCTGATTTTTCTGTATCAGGGCAAGTTTGCTTAGTGAACTTAAGTTCACTTAGCGAACTCTATGATTTTTGAAAAAAATATGGTTGACAGATTTCTGGTTTCTGATTCTTTCCTCTTTTCTTTAAACCAAAATTTTGATGTACTGAAACTTGTTTTTTTTTAATACATTTCAAATTATGTGCATATCATGAACATGTAAAAACATAAAGTATGCTATGGAATATAATAGTTAAACTAATTTCAACCATAGATGCACAATAATCTGACTTTCCACACTATAGTTTCAGCAAATATTCATAAGAAAGTTGTTATAATAACATTATGTAAGAGTTACATAAAAGTTATACTAAAAGAGCGTGAAAAAGAATAGAAGTATAACAAGTAAAAGATGATGATGTGTCGTAACCGGCAAAAAATAAGAGAGTCGTCACCATTAAATTTTGTCCTAAGGACAGGGAAATAACGGGTAACCCTAATTCGTACAGAGATTATAAATTCGTGAGTCGGTTAGACGAATGGAAGGTGTTAGGCACCCTCTATCTCCTTTGTTCTCAAGGGGCTCCACTTTTTGGTCGTAGGGTAAATCGAGAATTTCTACTCAAAGGTTATTGTTTCCATATGTTTAAGAAAAGGGTTTAATTTTTTAATAGCGGGACTCTCCTTGGTTTTAACCTCGTGCCTACGTATCTCCTTGCGAAGAATTAAAGTCTAATTTCGTAGTTCGTAATGTTTGGTTGGTGTTTTTTATAGGATTGCGTAAAATTGTTTTTGAGTTATCTTTGAACCTTGTCTAGGTTTTGTAAAATAGTGATCGTAGACGTAGTTCACAGTTAATTTTGAAAGCGATACTATTTAATCCTTTTTTAGAAAATAATCTTGGTTTTTTATTATGTTAGTAGAAAATGGTTTGAATTGTTGGTTAGCTGATTTAGATTAATTTTGGATCATCGACGAAAGTCGGGTCTTCATCCGAATTAAGTCGCTCTAGACAAAGTAATTGATTCGATTGAGTCTTGATAAAGAATCTTGATCTTTATCAAAATTAATTCGCTCGAGGCGAAGAAATTTGACTTGTTCATTTATCGCTTTGAAAGATAGCGTTTGATTATTGCTCTAGACATAAACCAAATTTCGCATGAATTTAAATTGTTTGATTTTGAATAATTACTTAGTAAACGTTAAGTCGACCACTTAATTACTCGAGGATATACATCCTATTACTTATAAAAACACTAGTGCAGAAATGACTTTTTAGATCGGGTAAAATTGACTTTTTACATTGGTTTTGGGTCCGATGTAAAGTCAGGTGATATAGTAAATCAGGGACTTTTTACATCGGTTCTGGGACCGATGTAAAAAGTCCCTTTTTTACATCGGTTATAATATCAGAACCGATGTAATAACCTGTTATTATGCACATTTTTTAAAAAATTGATCCAGTTTTTTACATTGGTTGGAAGTAATACCCGATGTAAAAAGTACATTTTTTACATCGATTATAATATATGAACCGATGTAAAAAACAATTATTATGCACATTTTTTTAAAAAATTGATCCAGTTTTTTACATCGGTTGGAAGTAATACCTGATGTAAAAAGTCCCCAGTGACGCGACTTTTTACATCGGTTATTATCTCCAACCGATGTAAAAAGTCCCTTTTTGAAAGTTTTTACATCAGTTTTACTAATAACCGATGTAAAATGTATGAAATTTTTTTGGAATAGATTATTTATTTTCTGGGTTTCCCTATACAAATATAATTTGTACCCATTTTTTCATATTTTTCCAATATCAAACAGACTATATTTATGTCGCTATATAGATTTCATAGCTTTCCAACATCACATATATCACATTTAGGACGATGTTTTCATATTTTTCACAACAAACTTACAAATTGAACAATTGTATTGCAAACTTGTATTGTATTACAACATACAAACTTACAATTACAAATTCTTCACAAAATATAAAACAATATTCAACTATTTATAAGTCTTTTTCAAAACTTACAATTACATAATATTCACAAAATATACATATACTAAAATATTCAACTATTTCTAAGTTTCCAAACTTGAATTACCAATATAAAATCTTCGGTAGACAACACCAAAATCATATTGCCTGACAATAAATAATAACAATTAACATCAGCAAAAAAATCAAGAAACTCAACACATGAGCAAAAACCACATGTATTGTGCAAAAACCACAACTTATACAATTCTATAAAACTCACCAAGCTAAACTTAAGTTCCATGTAAGTCAAAGAAACATTTTGCCCAACGAAGTCGCAAATCATACAAATCATCTGGTGTTAATTCTGTTGGGTCATCAAATACCTATAATACATAAATATAACAATATAGAGTTATTTTTTAAAAATTCATATTAAGTCGAAAAACAAAAAGTAAAGAACAAAGTAAAGTTATTTTTAGTACCTGCATCCAATTCTCGGTTATATTAGCAGAGACAATATCCAACATATTTTTCATCACATAGTATTCACAATCATTAGAGTTATGTTGTTGCCTTGTCTACAATTGAATGACATAATTAGTGAATATTTATCGTATATATTTAACTATAGAATTACAATTTACATCACACTTACATTGGGATGAAGCCATGTAGCCTTTTTTCTATTTCTATTTGCCATTTGATGAATCCCAAAAGAACTAATACAGAAAGATATAAACATCACATAACTAAATATACTCGCCAATGAAAAATCACATAACTATTAGTTGTCAATGAAAGTCACATGAAAGATAAACTTACTTTGTAATAATTTTCTTCGTGTTCTGGTCAATTTCCCGATGAAGTGAACAAAATACGACAACTAAATTGTCTCTTGGACACATGACTATTAATTGCCAATGTCTCCTGTACGTGTGTGTGGAAACAGAAAAGTCGCATAAAATATATATGTTATCAAAATTAAATAATATAAAACACAATTTCATAAAAATTCTTACCCATGAATTAATGGTAGTAAGTGGCACGCTCTGTTTTCATCACGTAACTTTTCTAGCACGTAATTTTTAACATCTTGAGATTTCGCTACATTATCATTATAAATACACCTAGCAGGGTCCATAAATCCATATAATTCTGAAATGGAATTCTCAAGACAAACACGATGAATATACCTGAATAATTTTAAAATTAACATTAGAATCAAAGTGATGAGAGATATAACATATTAATAGAGATTGACTTTAATAAAACAATAAAATGTACTTACGTGCACCAAATTTGAAGAATAGACACGTCAAGCCAATGACCTAAATCCACCAATAACTCTCTGATACATTTAGCTGAAACATAAAAATTAGAGACACTCGCACAATGACTTAATTGTATTGCCAAATGGTTATCATCCAATTTCAAAACCATGAGTAACAATCTCTGAACATCATCAACTTCCACGTCTTTTGTGCTCTCTTTTGTGCTTCCCTTTGCAGCTGAACAACTTCCTTTTCCGCTTCCATCAATAATTTCCAATTTTTGAATGCATTTAATATCACCTGTGCTTTGTGATAAACCCATAGACTTAAGTGTCTCCATTAATGATTGCTGAAACATCTTACGCTCTTCAACCAACTTTTCTTCAAGTTCAGCTCTAAGTTTTGTTTCCAATATTGCAAGTTGTTCATTTACGTCGATATGTTGACTTTTTCTTCCAAAGTAAGTGCTTTGTTTATGGTGTTTTCCAACACCACGAACACGACCTCCATGCTCAGATGTTCCAATGGCTAATGATAAGATATCGTTACGTCCATCTGGAACAATTGCACCTTTTTCAGCTTCTTTAACAAGAGAATCCTACAAAATGCAAAAACATCAATTAATCAATCACAAATATAATGATACTTTGTAATAATTTTTCGTTGTTTACTTACAATTTTTTCAGCAACCTCTTGTGTAGATTTTGATGTGTATTCTCCTCCTTTCTTTTGCCGTGCTCTCTTCCATAACTCATGGCGTGATGGTGGAGATGGACTATCATTATCATCTAATGTGGAATTATCTCTCGATGATGACTTTTCTTTCATAATTTTCTCCTCAAGTAAGCGATACCCTCCACGAGACAATACGTGTGGGTATACATTTTTGGCCACATTGTCCTTACCCTTCTGACTTTTTTCCTATTATAAACTCAAACAAGTAATTAATCACTAAATATAATAAAAATGATATGCACACAAAAAAATATAACTCCTACTAACCTTAAATTCAGGGGTATCTCGAATCTTGAGAAACTCTTTCCAGGCGTCTTCTGTAATAAAGTTATACTTGACATATGGAGGAGGATCATTTTCTATGGGATGATGAATATATCTATCTGTGAGTTGTGTCTTAAAACCTCTCCATCGCTCTCCCGCATATTTAATCCATTCTTTCTTCAACCTATCATTCTTTGGATCTTTACATTCTGGAATAGTAAAATGAGCCTACAAATGTAGTATATGTCATATGTTGTTAATTAGTATATGATTATAAAATATAATAAAGTATTGTATTTAAAATACCTGAATATCAGTCCAAATAGCATCTTTTACGCCTTCATCTACTTCTTTCCAATCATTTTTCACAATGCTACAATACTGTCGAGCAAGAGATGCTATATAACTCTTGAAATTTGTAGCATTTTTACCAACACCAATACATTCATAGGTTCTTGCATTAAACTCGACCTTTATCTTTTCACCTGTTTGATGAACTTTGTCAATTTGTGTCATTAAAGTGGGACCTCTAACTCTTCTTTTATTGGGGTTTGAATCACCCATGTATCTGTTTACACAAAACAAAAATAATTAGAAATAATATTAAGCACAAAATAAAAACAATTAGAAATAAAATTAAGCACAAAATAAAAACAATTAGAAAATAAAGTAACGTGCAATTAACTTATACAAAAAATCTTACTAGTCCTCCCATATCCCTTCTTCATGGTCTATGCGAATAGCATGCACATCATCCCCTTCATTTTCTTCAATGAATGTAGTCACATTTGTTGAGAAAGGATGAGTTTAAGAAATATCAAGGTTCTCATCATGATTTTCGTCACTATCATGGACCTTTCCTTGTAAAACCACAGACCACTTTTTATTAGAAGGATCTGTGACATAAAACACTTGTTTTGCTTGAGATGCCATGATGAATGGTTCGTTCGCATAAGCTAACTTGCTAAGATCAACCAGTGTAACTCCAAATTCATCGATTCTGACACCACTGTTGATATCAATCCATTTGCATTTAAATACAGGAACTTTAAACACAACATAATTAACTTCCCAAATCTCTTCAATCACCCCAAAGTACGGTGTAGACGCCATAACCGGGTTTTTATCTTTAGCACTAGAGAAGTGCATGGACTCGGCCACAATCATTACCCCACTATTTTGCGTGGTACTACGGTCATCCTTTGACTTTGTATAAAAAGAGGTTTTATTAATATCATATCCACTCCAAGTTATTAGGTTACATTTAGGCCCATAAGACAACCACTTAATTGTATTAGAAACACTATCTTCATTAGCAATTCTTTCTTTAAACCACTCAGAGAAACTCTTATTATGCTCTTTTAACAACCCTCTTTCATTCATCTTGGGGTACTTTTTCTTTACGATGCTTTTGTGAGCAGATAAGTAAGGTTGAACTTCATCTATGTTATTCAATATATACAAATGTGCTTGAACAACCACATCAATACTTAAGCTCTTGACTTTTAAACCTTGTGTACCCACACCCTCATATCTTCCATCATGACGAGACTTGGGAACCCCTACAACATCCACTCCTGACAAATAGTTAGAACAAAACTCAATTGCTTCTTCTGCAATGTACCTCTCAATAATCGATGCTTCTGGACAGTGTGGGTTTTTTGTATACCCTTTTAGAATCTTCATGTATCGCTCTATTGGATACATCCACCGTAAAAAAACTGGACCACATAATCTAATCTCCCTTACTAGATGAACAATCAAGTGAACCATAATGTCAAAAAATGAAGGAGGAAAATACATCTCTAATTGGCACAAGATAACTGCAGCCTCATTTTCCAAATCGTCTAACTTTAGTGGATCAATGGTTTTACAACAAATTGCATTGAAAAATAAGCATAACCTAGTTATGGTCTTCCTTACGTTGTTAGGCAATATCCCACGAATAGCCAATGGTAGTAGTTGTTGCATTAAGACATGACAATCGTGAGATTTTAAGCCAACTAATTTAAAATCTTTAACTGATACAAGCCTCTTGACATTTGATGAGTAACCATGCGGCACTTTGATACTTTGTAAACACTCACAAAAACTTGTTTTCTCTTTTTTAGACAAAGTGTAGCAGGCAGGAGGCAAATATGTCTTGTTACCTATATATTGTGGGGTTAACTCTTCTCGTATACCCATCAAACCCAAATCCAGACGAGAATTAATACCATCTTTTGTCTTGCCTTGAATGTTGAGAAGTGTTCCGATTACACTATCGCATACATTTTTCTCCACATGCATCACATCAATACAATGTCTTACATCAAGACTAGACCAATATGGAAGATCGAAGAAAATCGATCTCTTTTTCCATACATTTTTCACAGTAGATCGTTTTTGGTACTTTCCAAAGATAACATCAAGTCCCTGTTGTCGCTGATAAACTTCCTCTCCAGACAAGGGCTTTGGAGCAACACCATGCTCTTGTTCCCCATTAAAAGCTTTCCGCAATCTACGATATGGATGATAACGTTTTAGAAATTTTTGATTCCCGAGATAAACGGTCTTCTTTCCTTTTTCAAGCTGATGGTAACAAGTGTCTTTTTCACATATAGGACACGCATTATGCCCTTTAACTTTATACCCAGACAAATTACCATATGCCGGAAAATCATTGATGGTGCAAAACAACATGGCACGCATATTAAATTGTTCGCCAGAATACGCATCAAAAACATCCACCCCTTCCTCCCACAACACTCTTAAATCATCAATCAGTGGACTTAGATAAACGTCTATGTCATTTCCTGGTTGTTTTGGGCCCGATATCATCATCGATAACATAATATATTTACGCTTCATGCACAGCCTAGGAGATAGGTTGTAAATCATCAAGAGAACAGGCCAAGAACTATGGTTAGTACTAAGATTACCGAACGGATTCATTCCATCAGTAGCAAGTCCAAGTCTAAGGTTTCTCGACTCTTTGCCAACATTTGGAAACAAAGTATCTATTTTCTTCCATTGCAAAGAATCAGCTACATGACGAATTTGTCCAGCATGTTTTCTTTCTTCTGCATGCCATCTAAGATTCTTTGCGTCATCTGCATTGGCGAATAATCTCTTGAACCTTGAAATTATTGGTAGGTACCATACCACTTTCGCAGGAGGACCCTTTTTTACCACCTCATCATCAATTGACTCACCATCTTTCTTTTTGTAGCGTGAAGCCTTACACTTTGGACAATGATTATACTTTTCATACTATTTTCTGTATAATATGCAATCATTAGGGCATGCATGTATCTTTTCATACTCCAAACCCATCGGACACAATATTTTCTTCGCCTCGTAATAACGACTTGGCATTACATTACCTTCTGGAAGCATTTCGGTCAACAATTCAAGCAACTCGGTAAAACTTTTGTCAGTCCACCCATTCTTTGCCTTCAGATTAAATAATTTTAACACGGCTGACAGACGTGTAAATTTTTTGCATCCCGGGCACAATGGTTTATCCTTGTCATTGCATATAGTATCATACGTATGTTCCCTCTTAAACGAATCTTGTCCAATATCATGCATCATGTCTTCTAGACGATCATCCATTTCTTCACTAACATCATCTCTTTGAGACACGTTAGACTTTGCTACTACTTCACCGTGCCATATCCATTTTGTATAACTTTGACAAATCCCTACACAAATTAGATGATCCATGATTTCTTTCTTACTACGTTTTGGTTCTTTATTTGCACAACGAATACATGGACAAAGAAAAACCGTAGGAAGACTTTTGTCAGCATTACTTTCAGCAAACTGTAGAAATTCCATCACTCCATGTTCGTACTCGTCACTTAATCGATTAGCTCTCATCCAACTACGATCCATAACTATGTTCACACGGAGGAAGGTCTGACGAACGGTGTGTCCGCGGCTGCGCTACTTCACGAAGATTCCGAGATTGCAAGTTGCGCTGCTTCGCGGAGAAAGAAAAATAGAATCAAATTTCAATGGCAAGGTGATAACTCTATTAAGTTTGATAGGTTAAATATAAACAACGTGTTTCTGAGAGGACCATTAATTCTTTTAGCACAATTGATTACATGTTATTTTTTATTACAGAAGAACACCTTTAAGAAACTACTTTAATTAGTGTTGTGTTCATCCACATATATAGTTAATTTACTCTTGAGTAACAATTGAGTGGAATGAATACTTATTTACATGTAAATTTTGTTGGAGAACATATATGTATCTGCATTTTAGGATAGCATTATTCTGCACTAAAAATCATATTTTCTCTTTATTTTCTTTTGTTTTAATTAAAATAATTAAACATTTTTAATTAAAATAATTAAAAATCATTAACTTTTGTTCTTAATTAAAACCATGTTTGTGTATGAAATTGAGACTTAACCTTTGTTTACTGATTTTATTACACAGGAGCTACTAAAGTCACTTAAAAATGTGGTGATGCATCCCTATATATCACCTATATGCAACTTCTTATTTTCTTACACTATTATGTATCTATCAAATGGTATTACATTGTTAATGGCCTATATAGTTATTATATTAGATTTTTTCTAAACAAAAATAATATATTAACACTAACAACTTTATCATTTAAATAAAATATTATATCTATACTACTAATATTAGATACTCCCTTCCACTATTTCTCGCATTAAAACCCTTACTAACCCACAAAAAATCCAACAAAACAGATTAACAAAATAAAAAACATAACCAGAACAACAACAACATAGTACTTAGAATTTTTTTCGATCAGAACAATCAACAAAAATTTCTCTCTTACAGTTGAAACTCAAAGAGGAATAATGCTAATAATTCATTTTTTAAACAAAAATTTGCACTTACAGTTGAAACGGCGAGCGAAGAGTTGTGAAGGTGAGCCGTTGACGGTGGGCGTCGGAGGAGAGACGACGAAGTGGGACGGTCGTTGACGGCGACGACGGTGGGCGTAGGAGGGAGACGGCGTCGCGGCAGCGGTGGGCGTAGGAGGGAGACGGCGTCGCGGCAGCGGTGTGCGTCGGAGGAGAGAAGTCGAAGAGGGACGGTCGTTGACGGCGACGACGGTGGGTCGGAGGAGGAGAGACGGCGAAATGGCGTGGTGGTGGGCGAAAATCTGGTCGCGGCGAAAATGGGTCAGAAAAAATGGGTAGAGAAAAAGAAGAAGACTGTACAGTTCTCAAGTTATTATTTTTGTTTTTATTACCTTTATTACATCGGTGGATACTTCACCCGATGTAATAGCTTGCCACGTTTGTGCTATTACATCGGTGGATATTCCACCCGATGTAATAGCTTGCCACGCCTTTATTTTTTTTTTGTTTTTATTACTTTATTACATCGGTGGATATCCCACCCGATGTAATAGCTTGTCACGCCTTTATTATTTTTTTTTTTATTACTTTATTACATCGGTGGATATTCCACCCGATGTAATAGCTTGCCACGCCTTTATTTTTTATTTTTTTTTTTTATTACTTTATTACATCGGTGGATATTCCACCCGATGTAATAGCTTGCCACGCCTTTATTTTTTTTTTGTTTTTATTACTTTATTACATCGGTGGATATTCCACCCGATGTAATAGCTTGCCACGCCTTTATTTTTTTTTTATTACTTTATTACATCGGTGGATATTCCAACCGATGTAATAGCTTGTGTTGACACGCGTTGGTTTTTTCTCCTTTTTTTAATATATCTTTTATATCTTTTATTACTTTATTACATCGGTGGATATTCCAACCGATGTAATAGCTTTCTTATATTTTTTAAACGTTTTAGACACGTTGTCTCTTATATACAAAAATGCCACCGTGTTTTTTTTGTAAATCTTTTACATCGATGGATGAGATTGCCCGATGTAATAGGTGACGAAAAAAAAATTTTCCTTATTTTTTATATCATTGTAATTAAATACCTGATGTAAAAAGTTTGTTAACTGTATTTTTTACATCACATATTTTGATACCGGATGTAAAAACTTTTTCTGAAATGTCTTTTTTTTAGTAGTGAAATATTTAATTAATTTGATTTTTTTATGAGCTTATGGAAAAAAAATTATTTTTTAGTATTTTTGATTATTTGTGACCTAAACTAGCTCAAATTAAAGGAAGTCTAATTAAATCCTAAATTGATCTAATTTCTAATTACTAACTTAAATAAAATTAAAAAGTTTAAATAAGAAACAAATTAAATAATTCACAATAAAATAAAATAAAAAATAAACGAGTAAGAGTAAATAAAAACAAAAGTAAGTAATCGGAATTGAAAATAAAACTAAAATGAAAATAAGAAAGAATGGTGCATATGGTATTCGACCAAATTAAATCTAATAGTCTAAGATAAATAAATAGTAACTAACATAAAATAAGAGGAAAAAAATATAACCAAGGCAAAAAAAAAAAAAAAAAAAACTAGATCAAGTATGCTATGTTACATGTAGCAGTCTCTTAGTTTCCTATCTGCTATGCTAATATATAATAACCAATTAAACTAATACTCAATTTTCTATTATATTAAACTAGTATCCAATTTTCTATCCCACAACAAATTGATATATTTACACTTTTTATCAACACATCAATGTATTAACAAGCAGAGCAAATGAAAACACAAAAACAAATAGAAACGTAGAAAATGAAAACATGGACTAACCGCAACGGTGGTGACACACGAACCGTGATGGCGATGACTATGGATCCGATGACGGAGGCAGTTGCGATTCCGGAGATGGAGGCGGTGGCTGCGGTGCTGTTGGGATGAGTGGTTGTCGGCATCGGTTCGCGGAGCGGATTTGTCGGAGGTGTCGTCGACTGTCTGTGAGTTAGGACTTGGTGCTTGAATATCGATAAAACGGTATCTGGGCAACATACAGAGATAGCAACACAAAAAGAGTTATAGATGACCGATGAGAGTAGTTTTTGTGGCGATAGCGTTAGATCCGCATAAGGAGAATAACCATCATTGCCTTTGATTCTTCTCTCTCTGTTTTCTTCCCTTTTCTTGAATTTGGTTTTGAGCATGATATTGTCAATGTTGAAAAATTTGCTAGGCCTGGATGTTAGTGATTATGACTTCGATTTAGAGTGAACAATATATATAGTGTTGGTGAATTTTGCACGTGTGATATTGTTGTACTTCAAAATTTGTCTTATCATTTTCACATAAAACATACTCTTAGAGGTCCTCATCGAGATGTTCTTAGAATAAAGTTTGTTTCTAATCAATATCTTAGAGTTTTGATGATAACAATGAAATAAATATTCTGAAATATATTTTATACTCTGATGTGTACGTTCTCTATATTCAGATAATGTTCTGACTTATGCATATCAAAAGTGAAGCACTCCAAGGCAAACTCTGATGGAAAAACAATCCTAAGCATTCTCTGATAACGTTAGCTGAAGCGAAGATATAAAAGGAGCACGCTGAAAGCAACATCTGATAATGCAAGCTGAAGCAAACTCTGATGAACATAAAGTGAAGAATACTCTGATAGAAGAATAGTTAAAGTAAACTCTGAAGTGGCAACGCTGCAAGCAAACTCTTAAACTTCCAAAGACAAGTTCTGACAGTACCGTTGGCCATTGAATGCTAAGACGGCTAACGCACTCAAGTGGTACTACGCACGAGAATTTTAAAAACATAAAGACCAAGCCAACACGCTTCATTAATGCAAACACTCTCTTCAAGGCAGTAAC
Organism: Vicia faba; assembly: GCA_948472305.1. Lineage (NCBI taxonomy): Eukaryota > Viridiplantae > Streptophyta > Magnoliopsida > Fabales > Fabaceae > Vicia > Vicia faba. The sequence continues at coordinate 160,198,234 of OX451738.1, forward strand.
GGTCAAGATTGAAAGCTATATATAGAAGATCATTTATTTTAAAGAAAAGTTATTGATCCACGAGAAACATACTAACGCTCATTGCTTTCATTCTTGTAAACTAATACTGTATAATGGGTAAATCTTATGTTTTGGGCAACAATCTTAGTGATAAATCACAGTTTGTGATAAAGTTTATTAGAAGCATTCTGTTTCACTACTATTAAGAGTTAATTTTTGTAAGTGTTCCTTGAGAGACCAGTTGGGTCAGATTTCTTAAGAGGGCTAGGACTAGTTGAGTCTTAGAGGTGTTAGTCACTTGCAGTTGGCTTGTGCATTGTATTGTTAGTCATAAAATTTTGGTTGTGCAATTGTAATCAGTTTGATTATAGTGGATTAAGTCCTCGTTGAGAGAGGCGAAATCACCTTGGCGGATGGACTGGAGTAGTTTAAGTTTCAAACGAACCAGGATAAAAATATTCGTGTCCTTCTATTAGTATTGCGCGTGAAAAAGGAAAAACTTATTCAACCCCCATTCTAAGTGTTTTCTCATCCTTCATTTGGCATTAGAGCTCTAGTTCTGGATGCAAACACCTAATAGTGTCAGAAAAAGATCCAGAAGGAAAACACTATGGCAACTGAACAAAACAACAACTGCACCAAATCTCCTGTGTTTGATGGAGAAGACTTTGAATACTGGAAGGATAGACTAGAAAGTTTCTTTCTAGGTCATGATGTTGATCTATGAGATTTGGTCCTAGATGGTTACACACATCCAAAAGACAAAGACGGAAACAAGATTGACAGAAGGAACATGGATAAACAACAGAAGTTATATTTCAAGAATCACCACAGAGCCAGAAACATATTTCTGAACGCTATCTCTAAAACAAAATATGAGAAAATCACCAACAGAGATACCGCACATGACATGTTTAAGTCTCTCAAAATGACTCATGAAGGAAATGCTCAAGTAAAAGAGACAAAAGCTCTGGCTCTCATCCAGAAGTATGAAGCCTTCAAAATGGAAGAAAATGAGTCCATTGAAGCCATGTTCTCAAGATTTCAAACTCTGACAGCTGGTCTGAGAGTTCTGAACAAAGAATACACCAAGGCAGACCATGTTAATAAAATTATCATAATTTTACCCAGAAGATGGACACCTATGGTTACTGCATTCAAAGTGTCAAAAGATTTGAATGATGTATCCCTTGAAGAACTTATCAGTGCTTTAAGAAGTCACGAGATAGAACTTGATAAACATGAGCCTCAGAAGAAAGGTAAGTTTGTCGCCCTTAAATCTATTAAAAATGTGAAACTAACGCTTTTCAGGCAGAAGAAGGAAACTCTGAAGATTCTGCATCAGAAGAAGATGAGTTATCTCTGCTCTTCAGAAGGATCAACCAGATGTGGAAGTACAAACAAAAGAAGTTCAGAAACTACAAGAGGTTAGAAGATAAACCAGAATCTTCTGGATATAAGAAGTCAAGCAGGAGAGATATAGTCTGCTATGAATGTAAAGAACCAGGACACTACAGAAGTGATTGTCCTACGCTGCAAAGAGAAACACCAAAGAAAAAGTTTGGAAGAAAGAAAGGCATGATGGTCACCTGGGATGATTCAGAATCTTCTGAAGCTGAATCTAACTCAGAAGATGAACACGCTAACCTAGCGTTTATGGCTACCACAGCAGATGACGATGACTCAGACTCTGATTCAGAACCGAAAGAGGTATTCTCTTAATTTTCTAGAACTGAACTTGCTGAAAGCTCATCTGAACTTCGTGAAAACTACAGTAAACTCAAAATCAAATACAAGAAACTCAAAAAGAATCTTGCATCTGATTTTGAGAAACTTGAAACAGAAAACTCTGAACTTAAATAGAAAACATTTTTAAACTCAAAGAGGAAGTTCAAAAATTTCAAAAGACTTCTATTTCAGATTCTGCTTCAAGTTCAAAAGATATTCTTAAAGAATATGACTCTAGTTTTCAAACATTTCTTGATAAAAGCATAGATAGAAGCAGAATGACTTCAATGATCTATGGGGTTAGTGGAAATAACAGAAGAGGTATTGGATATGAAACTCCCAAAGGGAAAGAAACATATAAACCTAAGCATGTTGAGGAAATGATTATCACATATAAACCACTACACAAACAATTTAGTTTTAGGCACACACATTGTTGTACCCCAAAATTTACCCTCCCATATTTCTCAAGACATTTCAAGAATAATCTCCAAAGTGGCTCAAGATGGTTCAAGAGTTGGACAGTCAAATCATCTCTTAAGGCAGTCAATCTCAAATTAGGGTTTTTTGTTGCATCAAGGTCCTTACATCCAAATGACCTCAAGTTCTACCCAATGTCCTAATATGTTCTCAAGTTTATCCATGTCAAATTTCAAGCCTTGCAGAGGAAGTTTGGTCAGTCAATTGCTCAAGAGGCCCAAAAATCAACTGTGCTAGGGCAAAAGTCAATTGTGGCCTACAAATAGTCAAACCTCAAGATTTGTTGTCAACATTATCATTTTGAAGGTTAATTCATCATTTGATCAAGGGTTGATCATGATTGCTCAAGATTCATCAAGATTCAAAAGTTGCTAAATTAGGGTTTTGTAGGAAAAGTCAACTCAACTTTGACCAAGCATAACTTTCTCATATTTTATGAGAAATGACCCATCCAAAGCTAATTTTGAAGAGGATGCAATTTCCTACAATCCATCTTCACACCCCAAGATCAATAAATACACTCACAAAAAGTTACAAATTTGGACATTATAGGTCATTTTTGAAAGTCAACAAAAACACCTTTTTTTCCAAAGCTTATAACTTGAGCATGGAATATCAAAATAATATGAGACCAAAAGGGTTGGTTATAGGACGTCTTAAGATTTCTAAAAAGTCCAAGAACACCTCCAAAGGTTCAAAATTGAAGAAGTTATACATTGTTGAAGTTGGGCATTTTTCCAAAATTGCCAAAAGTCAACTATCCCCAAAACTTCAAATTTTGTCAAATGGCCCCACTTTTTTTCACTTGATTTGATCTTGTCACACCACACACGTGTCCTATCTTCAGTTTTATGTCCATACAATAATTTTTTCCATTTTGTTTTGATTTTATTGAATTAATTCATTTTAAATCAATATTAATCCAAATAAAATCCAAAAATTGATGGAATAAGATCTTTTTGATTGATACAGCTTTCAATTATCATGATGGACACAATCAAATTCGTGCAAAGCCATATCATGCACAAAATATTAGATTTGGAAAGAAATTGGAAGCCTTTAATTGTGATTCATATCAAATCTTCAAATCATCAATGCTCATGGATTCAAAGCCCAATTCTTAACCTAATACATTGTTGGAGACTTGTACAAACTAGACACACAATACACAACCTGAAAGCTGCAGAATACACAATACCAAAACTGAAAAAAGCTTGAAAAAGTTGGAGATCGAAATCCATATTGGAGGCGTTTTCAAGGCCAAAACTCAACATAGACCTCTTGTTTTCCATCCACTGAAGCGATAGGAACCAAAACCAAGCCCTCTCGTCACCTGAATTGCGCTGTAAGTGTCCATGAACATGACCCTGTACATGAAATCGTGAATCCATATTCCTGCATCCTTTGAGCAAATTTTTTGTACAATCATGCTTAACGTTCAATTTCCAGTCTTTCTGCATCATTTGATTTTGTTTTCGTGAGCTATAACACCATACCCGAATCTAGGGTTTTGGAGGTTCGTTTTTGGGCATTTGCTTTGCAGGTAAAATTTGAACAAACCACGGACATGGTTGTATTCAGGGAGAAGAGACGAGTAAGATGATAGTCTCAAAATTCGTTTCCATCGCCTAGAGCTTGTTTTAGGATCGAGCCATGGATTTTGTCGCGGATTCAAATCCGCAGGAAAAAGAACATGTTTTGTTGAAGAAGACGAAGACGTGGCTCATCTTCATTGGCCTATTCAAATAAATCTCGCGCATTTTTTTTTAATTTCCAGTATATTGCTTGCTTTTCTCTTATAATATCATTTATCTATTATAATAACAAATAAGCATGTTAGTTGCGTTGGCAAGCGCGCTAGTGGAAAGCCCCATGGGACCTGGGTTCGAATCCCAGGTCCCCCAATATCTTTGTTTCATTTTTTTCCAGGTAATTGAGTGTGGTTCCCAAGGCGTAGCACACCATACTCCTCAAAGATCCAGGCGCCAGATGGCCTCCAGGCCAAATCTAAAGGTCAGGATTGAAGGCTCACCATACTCCCCAGTCAATGCATACGCGTGGAATAGAGAAAGTCAAAACAGGCTGGCTTGAATTGGACCAAACAAAATGCTATTCTCACCATAATCTGGGCCCAACACCCCCATGAGTATCTCTTTTATTTTTATTTTACTTTCTTTCTTTATTTTAATCTTCTTAATTAATTACTCACCAAATAATTTATTTTTCCTCACAAAATCAAAAACACAAAAAATATTATTATTTTTATTTATTAAAATTAATTTCATCATTTTATTTTTGTAAATAAATTAATTTAATTGATTTAGTTTTAATTAGGAAATAATATTAACAATTTTGCAATAATTAAAATTAATGTAGAATATTAGGATTTAATAATTTTAATCTATTTTATTTTATTTCCTTAAATATAAAAAACCCAAAAATATTTTAATTAATTAATTAATTTTGACCTAATTTAATTTTCATTTAATTCAAAAAATAACAAAAAAACATGCTTTCTTTCAAAAAGGGTCAAAACCCTAAAAACTCGCCCGATTTAATTTCTCGCACGCGTATCATTTTATCCAATATTGTAATTGCTCCCGGTATGTAATAGCTTTAAATAGGACTTTGAATTATTTTATCGCTTTTATTTACTTTCCGCAATTTAAATTAAAGGGTTGCTTTTGGCGATGTAAATACCCGATGCCTTGTAATAGTTTAGATTTAATTTCCGCAACTATAAACTGTTAGATGTTTGATAATAGGGAATGCATGACAAGATCAAATGTATGAACTTAAAATCAACATAGCTCACCCATGACATGTACAAAGATAAAATTAACCGAAATAACACACTCGCATATGTGCACTCTTAGGGTACACCTCACTTGGTTGCCTTCGAACGTGGTCATTGAGTATAGGAAGTTTTAGAGGTCGCCCTCTTGTCCAAAGATCATAAGTTGCCTCGAAACGGTTGCCTCGAATGAAATGATCTAAGACATTAGGGTTACCGCTAAGGCGTCCTAACATTGCTTTAGTGACCACACGTTCCTTAATCGAATTGACTCGAAAACTCCAACGACGATGCTACCTACTCATCAATAGTGGGATAGCATTGTCTAAAGGACATTTGTAAAGATTAATTCCTTTTTCGAGTAGGTAGATGGTTCTTAAGTACTTGCTCATTCTAAAACAAAACAAAACTTTTCGCACTTACACTCCTTTAAAACAAAAACTCTTTTCAAACCCACAAACACAAACAAAAGCAAATTTTGAAAACACAATGAGCAAGTACCTAAGAGCCTGTGGATAACCACTGATAGAAAGGGTGTTAAAACCTTCCCTTTCTATAATATACTTCCTGAACCCGAGAAACATCTCGAAAAAGGAATTTTTCTGTGCTTTTTTCCTTTCCTTGTTGGATAAAATAAAAGACGGTGGCGACTCTTGCTTACCGCGACATTTTGCGAAAATAAACGCAAAACGCGAACCAACATTCAAAAAACAGTCAGTTCTCTTTCCCACCGATCACACACATGATATCAAATACACTTCTCGCTCTGAAAATTCTTATGCAAAATCAAAGTTCAACTAGAACTTTAGAAACTCTAACCAAAAAGGACCCAAAAAGAAATGGGTACCTAAGGAGAAAATAATCTATGTTGCAGATGTCCTTAACAACTCAGTTGAAACACCAGTCATGGTACCTGGAATATGGATGCTCACGGTATATGACGAGAAAAAAGTTTATGTTCCAAAGTCTGGAACTTAAATCTGGAGGAGATGTCAAATTTGGAGGAAATAAAAAAGGAAGGATTATTAGTTCTTGAACCATTGGAAAGGATAACCTTACTTCTATAACTAATGTTCTGTTGGTAGAAGGATTAGCATATAACTTGTTATCCATAAGTCAATTAAGTGACAACGATTATGACATAATCTTTAATCAAAGATCCTGTAGAGCTATTAGTCAAAAAGATGAATCAATCCTTTTTACTGGCAAGAGAAAGAACAACATCTATAAAATTGATCTCTCTGATCTTAAATATTATAATGTAAAATGCCTTATGTCTGTTAGCGATGAGAAATGGGTCTGGAACAGAAGATTGGGGCATGTTAGCATGAGAAGAATATCTCAAATTAACAAACTCAATCTAGTCAGGGGACTTCCAAATCTGAAGTTCAACTCAAAGTCTCTGTGCGAAGCATGTCAAAAAGGAAAATTTTCAAAACCTTCTTTTAAGTCAAAAAATGTTGTTTCTTCCTCTAGGCTGTTGGAACTTCTTCAAATTGATCTGTTTGGACCAGTTAAAACTGCATCCATCAGAGATAAGAAGTATGGATTGGTTATTGTTGATGACTACAGCAGATGGACATGGGTTAAGTTTTAAAAACACAAGGATGATTCACATTCTGTGTTGTTGTACCCCCAAAATTTACTCTCTTTTCATACACGCATATTATTGGTTTTATGGTTATGAAATAAAGGTATATTTATCAAGCTTCTTCAGGTTACAAGTGACGTTTATTTCGCCAATGGATGTTCTCAGAGTATTTTCCGTGCTGAAGATCGGTTCGCTGTTTTGCAATGATTCGGGGTTCAAAGATTCACAAGTCCAACCCGGCGCTTCATATTCAGGTGTTCTTTCGCCAAAATATCTCTAATAACATATTCTCAAATTCAGGTTCGGCTCAAGAGTCAATTCTTTAAAGAAGTTCTCCGAATGTGTGAGTTTTCTCGAAGAAATGTGGTGAAAAAGTGTGTTGAAAGTGCAGTTTTTACGCACTAAAAAATTCATAACTTAAAGATCGTGGCTTGTTTTGAACCCGTTCCAGTGGCCAAAATTTTGTCTTGACGTCATCTACATTTTCATATCTCACGGATGGAAGCCAATTTCTATCATAAGGTCTTCAAAATGCGGATTTATCAAGTATTTTTCGTTCAGAAAATTTGTGACAGAAGTTTATTTGCATCATGTTAAGAAAATCATAACTTGGTCGATTTTCATCGTATCGAGCTGGTTCTATAGCCAAAATTTCACAAATTGAGTTAGCTAAGTTTTCAAAGGAGGTATTGAGTTCGAACGGTATCCAAAAAGCCTTCGTTTTTTGCTCAGAGTGCACGTGACGCGCTGAAAATCCTGAATGTTAAATATTATTTCATCTGGGTCTAAACTTCGATAATTCACAACTCAGTCAATTTTTATCGGATTAGGCCCATCTTTTTACACAAGGTCACTGACTCAGATATTTACAACTTTTCTTCCAATGTCGAGACTGGGTTATGCTCCGACCAATATCAGTTTTTTATTGAAGAACGTGTCAGAGTTGACACTAGAGCCCAAAATAAGTTTGTCTGAGCCAAAACTTCAAAAATTCATAACTAATTCAGCGTTTATCCGATTGAGCCTATTTTAGGATAGGAGTTAGTTCTCGATGTCGGCTACATTTGTTTTTCACATTTCAACTTTAAAAATTGCACTTAAGCCGCTACGGTTTAGCCTGGAACGTGACAGACTCTAGTGAATAAAAATCTGCACTATTGCTTGTGGTTATTGGAGGCCCAATTGCACATTCAAAGCCCATTTTTCTCTCTAATTTCTATTATATAATCTCATTCTTTTCACACAAACAACCACAAAACAAAAAAAAACATTTGCCACATCTCTGTCAAAATATCAAATTCTTTCAAGAACCCTAAAAATCTTGAAATCCTTGTTACAAACCCCCAACAAACCCTCATCTCACTACAAACAAGTCATCCTTGTTACAAACTCACATCTCACTACTTCTCCAGTAAGTGTAAGACTGGTTTGATCTCCATGATCAAAAGGGTGTAGAAGCATCATACATACCATATTGGTTTTAACATTATAAAATTTCATATATTTATTTTCTTTGTATTTCATGGTATACTAATTTGTTTAATGTGTCTATGAGATTCAACACTACAGGTTTGACTATTATGATCCCATGCAGGTTTATTACAAAACACTGAGGTCAGATCATAACAACCAACAATGTATGGCAAGATAGACATCCTGAGGAGGTTAAGGCAACCATCTGTTTAAAACTTTTTTCATAAAACCTAATATTTTTCACAAACCTTTGATTTTTTATAATAAACTTGAACAATTAATTTTAGGTTTATTTTTAAATTTAATTTTAGGTTTTAAATTAATTTTTGGTTCAACAACCACCCATGACATTTGCATTATTTTTATTTTCTAACCCTATTTTTTATTGATGTTTCTTCCCCTATCTATTTTTTTTGGCAAACTTAATCTTTTTTATTAATCATTAGACATAAACTTTTTTTAAAACCTTTTTTGAATTAACCTTTTTTTCAAAATTAACCTTTTTTTATTAATTAAAATTAATTAGGTTTTAGGTTTTTTTAATTAACCTTTTTTTTCAAAACTAACCTTTTTTTTAATTCAAACTAATTAGGATTTAGGTATTTTAATTAACTTTTTCCAAAATTAACATTTTTTTATTAATTAAAATTAATTAGGTTTTTTAGGTTTATTTAATTAATTATCACAAATCATTTTTTTCATAAAAAATTACCAAAACATTTTCTTTTCTATTTTCATCTTATTTTTATTTTCCTAGATAAAGTGTATAGGCGCGTTCAACTGTAATAGCGTAGCTTTATTTTTCCGCTTTTTTTCATCATTATCATGTAATTGCTTCCGAGATGTAATAGTTTTAGGATTTCTTTTCCGCACTCTTCACTATTATGTAACTGCCCCAAAGCTCTGTAATAGCTTAAGTTTATATTTCCGCATTTATCTCCTGCTACTATATTTTATGCAATGCTTAGATTAATAGGATTGTATGGAAAGATAAAAATGAACGATAGAAAACCCTAATTGCAAGATAAATATAACTGAAAAAACACATTGTTGCACACTTGCACCCCTAGGGTACTCCCCACTTGGTTGCCTCGGAAAACAATGGTCATGTCCCTCGAACGTAGGGATATCTTAGCAAAAGACCCTCAATCTAAAAATCATCATAAAGTTCATAGTCCCTTAACGTCCCTCGAGTTTCCTACGAGAAATGATCTTGTCCCTCGATGTTGCCTACGAATATATGATGACAGTCTCTTTGAAATGCTAAGGTATCCTTACATGTTGCCTTCAATGACCATTACGTCCCTTTCGATAGTCTCTCAAACATCCAACGAATAGGGTTACCTACTCACTAATAGTAGGATAACACGGTCTAAAGGGTAGGAGGAAAAGAACGCCTTTTTTCGAGTAGGTAGATAACTGCTAGATACTTGCTCAAACAAACAAACTTTTTCACACCAAACACTTTTCAAACAAAGTTTTCAAAAACAACTTCGTAACACTCTTTAGGACCGATACAAGGGTTATCACGAAGTTAAACAAAAACTTTTCAAAACACACACAAGCAATTTTCAAAATGAGCAAGTACCTAAGAGCCCGTGGAAAACCACGGATAGAAAGGGTGCTAACACCTTCCCTTTCTATAACCTACCCCCCGTACTCAGAAACATCTCAAAAAAAGGTTTTTTCTGTTCTTTTTCCTTTTCCTGATTGGATAAAATAAAAGTCGGTGGCGACTCTTGCTTACCGCGATATTTTGCGAACCAAAAATGCAAACCAGTATTAACAGTCGGTTCTGACACCGTATCACAGAACTGACGACTCTGTTGGGGAATATAAAGAGGGGTTTAACTTAGGATCTAGGTCATTTTAAAATTGCTTTCTTGTTTTGTCTTGCCTGCTTTAAATTCAAGGGTTTTGTTTTGGTATTATTAAGAATCCTACACCCGGATCTGGGGACACTTTTTAGGTAAACAACAATAGATCGTGGAGACTGTACAACATAGACCGATATGGTTTAAGCGATGGTTGTGTTGGTTTGACACTTTGGTTGGTACCGATATCTTTCGTGGGGAAACGAGGAGAATACGGGGCCGCCGCATGGTGTCCTGAAGCACTAACGGGCCTTAGAACCTTAGTTGAACCAACTTGGCCATTAGAAAGTAGTGAGATAGTTGGCCTCAGTATAAAGCTGAGGATTGGTTGATACTCGATGCTACACTCATTGAGATCAGCCTTTCGAGATATTTCGACCGCAAGAAAAGATTGTTTGAGCTGAAATAATGCCCGATAAAGGATGATCAATGATATTGAGAATCTTTAAAACCCGGTTACTTCTCTAAGACAGGTTTGAAACCAACTAAACTTCAAGAGGGTACTTACCTATGGAATCCATGCAAGCCTAAACCTAAGGCTACTTGTGTGACTTGTTTTCCTTCTTTGCCTAATAATTTGAACTCATTGCAGGGCTTTGTTTGTATTCCTTGCAGGACCTTGTTTGTATAAATCCAATAAATTGGTTTCTTACCCTGCATTTTTGCTTGATGCATAGCATACACATCATAACATCATAACATGACATATCATACTAACCATTTCAAGGATCTCGAGGGCATGTGATGCAGGTTATGATGAACCAGACGTATAGCAAGGGGCAAGAGGATTTATTTTCCTCTAGCTAATGTCGTCAAAAGACCAAAACACGATAACTTAAGTCAGGGGCTATGACCCACTTGATATGGTGAGCTTGACTCTTGTAGAAGGACCTTCAACGATACGAAGTGCTTCAATCAAAGCTGTAAAGTTCAATGCCTAACATTTTTCTTATTTACCTCGCGAGATCCTTGAAAACATTGCATACACATGCCATACATATCAATGCATAAACAGGTCTCATAACAGGTTTCTCATCTTCCTCACTGTTTATTTCAGCAATGGCTCTCAAACAAGACAACAAAGATCTCCAAGCTCAAGATGCCCAGTTCAAGGAATTTCTCCTAAATCTATCCAAGGGGCAAGAAGACCTGAAAACACTCTTCGCTGGGAATCTGACCAAGGAACGTCTTGACAACAACAAGGATGAACAATTGGAACAACTACAAGCTGAGGTAGAAGTAATGAGAATCCAGATGTTGGGGCAGATGGCTCTTATCCAAAACTTAGCTCGAGGACAAGAAGGGCTAAGAGCTTTCCTCAACAAGCTTCACCAAGATGGATGCAGATCCATGAAACAAACAGTTAAAATTGTGGATCAAGGCATTAATCAGCCCCCAGTGAGAGAAGAGGTTGGTTTGGTCAGGAACGGACCTTTCCAGATTACTACTACATCACAAGCCCAACCACAACCTCGCTAACAACAACGGGGAAATCGGCATAAGAAGAATACATCCGAAAGACGCTTCACCGAAATCAACATGTCATTGGCTCAAGCATTGAAATGCATGTTGAAGGCCAAGTTGGTTATGTTAAGGGACCCTCCTCAGAATCCCAACATAGCCTCTCCAAGGTACAATCCAAATGCAAGATGTGCGTACCACTCCAACAGTCCTGGACATGACACTAATAGCTGTTGGGTGTTGATAAATAAAATTCAAGACTTGATTGATGAAGGAGTGCTAGAATTATCACAAGACGGTTAGGTTGAGTTCTTCTGCCATCCCTCCAAGGCATGCCATATGAAGTGACAAGTTCTCACAAGAAGACTTTTCGTTCATTAGAATTTTCAACGTGTAATTTTCTTTTGATTTGTTTGAACATTTATTCATATCAAACCTCGTTATTTCATCAATGCATTGAACATGTTTGTCTTGAATCAATTCATTCATATTCACTATTTCAAAATGGCGTTCTTATTTCCTTTTGTGATATTCAACTCTCGATTAAAAAATATAAGCCTTAGAGGGAGGATGACAAAAATGATACCACAATCTCTACAGTATGCTTTTGAATAGACCCCGCTGACGATGTACAAGCGTTGTTTCAAATCCTCAACAGTGGAGTTATAAGGAAGATAATCCCTAGTCAACCCCTTCAAGCCAAAGAAGTAGGAGTTTTTCTTTTCGCACAAATTAAAACCCTTAATCATAACCTGGGGCAGGGTAGTTTTCTCAGTTAATTCAGAGGTGCATTCAGTCACAATCTGCCGCTTCGTACACAATGAATGGCATCGAAGACGTCCTTCTAAAAAAAAAGATGGTGATGGTTCCGTATAATCGTCAAGACAGGAAGTTATTATCTCTCGAAATAAAAGCCCATTAAGTCAAAACCTATGAAGGAGACTTAACAAAAAAATTGGGGCATCCCGCTGACGATAATCACAAAAGAAACAGTTTAGACAAAAGAAGGGATAACGAAAACCAAAAAAAGAGGTTACTATAAATCCTCGAAAAAAAGAAAATTACAAAAATGACTGTCTTTTCAAAACAAATGTTCAATTTCCGAATCATCACCAAGTATCATAGCAAAGATTCTAGACTCAATCGAGATCTAAACGCGCAATTAACTAAGCATATGACTAAAGAACATCACGAAGAGCGGGTTGGGTACAAATAAAATTTGAGCCTTTATCCTTTGTTTCTTGAACCGTGAACCATGCCACGTTATAACCCTTAAAAGTCCTAGCTGAAGCATGGGTTTAATTCGAGAGCATACTGTTACAAAGGTATCCTGACTCCTGTAGGCTTTGTTACGAATCCTGAGTTGATATCACATTCTTGCAAATTTTGTTTTACTACACAAAACACATTTTCAAAAATTTTCAAGATAGACATGAGTTTTGCATTCTTTAAATGACATTGTTTGCATATGACTAATTGTTTGACAGTAGAGAAATCCATACAATAGATATTCAATGAACAGACATCCTCTCAATGGACATAATCACCTCAGTGGAAAAGACACTTCCAATAACAGGTCTTCCATAAGCAAGGGGCATGACACGATGTCTAAACACACCTGGGGAAGTCTCTCCAAAAGTTCCAAATAACCAGGGGAAGATCTCCATCTGAATCGCTTGGGGAATTACGCACGCATTCCAGCAACGAATCAGGTGCCATCAAGAAAACATTTTTGACAATACTACAACACAACACTATGGACAGTGACAACTCTCTACATCCTGAAAGCATGGACATAGTTGAAAAATACTACGCATAACAAAGACCCGCTAGGTTGACATACCTAGGCAAAAATAAAGGCATCCCGGCGAACCAAAAGGGTTCGGGCAAAAATTAGGGATAAAAAATGAAAAAAATTGTACACCCGACAAGTCAAAAACCCGAAAGGGTGGTTTGGGCAAAAAAGGGTATCCCGGTGGACTGAAAACCCTAAAGGGAGGTCCAGGCAAAAGTTAGGGATTTAAAATGTACGACTATGTCCCGTCACCTGTCTATCAGTGGAAGACTTATACCTTGATCATGTTAGAACATAGTTTGATTCTACAACCCTCAGTTAGAGTTTGATGATAACAAAATACAAGATTAAATAAATTGTAAGATTTATATAAGACATATATGCTACTTAAAATTATGTTGTGTATTTACAGAAACTCTGATGGAATCAACATCAGAATATCAGTATCAACATCAGCATCAGAAGATATGTCAGCATCAGAAGATCAAATAACATGTGCTATACGCTGAAGCCTGATGAACAGAATCTGCGCATAACATACTATGACTCTGATCAAAATCCTAACCATGTCATCAGCACTCAGAAGCGTCAGAATAAGCTAAAGCCAAGAACACTCTGATTATCATTAGCAGAACACTCTGAAGTGTCAAGGTTACTATGCATTCAAGATAGATTAATTACCAATGGCTTTATTCCAAGACAAAGATCTTCTCAAAAAGGAAAGAACGTTATGAGCATTGAAATGGATTTATGGACAGCAAAGTATCTCTTCCTAGGCTATTTAAACAAGTCAGTGAGAAAAGAAATGGCTAATACTCTACACGCATATACACGCCTAAGCTAATCATCTTCAAGCACGATCTCATTTTTGCTAAAGCTTTCAACCACTCTTACTCTATAGCTCTAGCAATCTAGTTTCATCCTAAGCTTAATATTGTGTATTATCACAGTTGTGATATATAGTTTTACTAGAAAACATCAAACACACTTTTGTTCATTTATCTGTAAGAGAATTTCCTTGAGATAAACCGGTCTGTGGTTAGACTCAAGAAGGCTTTAACAGTTGTTAAATTAGTTGTTGTATTCAGTTGAATATAGTGGATTAAGACCTCGTTGGAGAGAGGCGAAATCACCTTGACAGGTGGACTGGAGTAGTTTGAGATCAAACGAACCAGGATAAAAATACAATGTTGTCTGCATTTGATTTAAAGTTTTACAATTCAACCCCCCTTCTTGTGTTTTTCACATCTTCAATTGGCATCAGAGCGCCTGGTTCTGAGCATATAACACTTAACCGTGTCAATACAAGATCCAGCGTCAGAAAAACACAATGGCAGGACCACATCAAAACATCAGCAATGACAACAATGAAGAAAGAGACAGATTCAGTGGCAAACCTCCAGTCTTTGATGGAGAGAACTTTGACTACTGGAAAGACAGAATTGAAAGCTTCTTTCTATCCCATGATGCTGATCTGTGGGACATGGTGACTGATGGATACACGCACCCAGTGGATGGAAGTGGTCAGAAGATTGACAAGAAAGCAATGTCTGATCAGCAAAAGCGTGATTTCAGAAATCATCACAAGGCCAGAACAATTCTTCTCAGTGCCATCTCCTATTCAGAATATGAAAAGATATCAAACAGAGACACTGCAAAGAATATGTTTGACTCTCTGAGAATGACGCATGAAGGCAACATTCTAGTCAAAGAAACCAAAGCTCTTGCGCTCATTCAGAAGTACCAGGCATTCAAGATGGAAGAAAGTGAATCAATAGAAACGATGTTCTCAAGATTTCAAATTCTGGTTGCTGGTCTCAAAGTTCTTGACAAAGGGTATTCCACTGCTGATCATGTTAAGAAGATCATCAGAAGCTTGCCAAAACAGTGGAGGCCAATGGTCACAGCGCTGAAGCTAGCTAAGGATGTCAACAAAATCTCTCTGGAGGAACTTGTCAGCTCCCTCAGAAGTCACGAGATAGAGCTAGAAGCAGATGAACCTCAAAAGCAAGGTAAGCCATTAGCTTTAAAATCTAACAGAAAATGTGACTCCAAAGTTTTGCAGGCTGTTGAAGAAACCTCTGATGGGTCCTCATCAGAAGAAGATGAACTATCTCTCCTCTCCAGAAGGGTGAACCGACTATGGAAGCAGAGGCAAAGAAAGTTCAGGAATCCCAGAAGATCAGAAAATCAGAATGAATCTTCCTCCAGATACAGAAGGTCAGAATCCTCCTCTGGACATAGAAGATCTGAAGGCTCTTCAGGAAGCAGAAAGCCAAACAACAAAGACATCATCTGCTATGAATGTAACGAGCAAGGAAACTACAAGAGTGATTACCCAAAGCTTCAAAGGGAAAAGCCAAAAAAGAAGTTTGGCAAGGAAAAGAAGAAAAGTCTCATGGCTACATGGGATGACTCTGACACATCTGAAGCTGACTCAGAATCAGATGATGAGAGAGCAAACATAACTCTCATGGAAAACATAACAGAAGATAGTGAAGCTTCTGAATCAGACTCTGAATCAGACACAGAAGAGGTATTCCCTGACTTTGCTATTAACTTTACTAAGGCTGAACTAGCTGAAAGCCTTAATGAAATTCTGGAAAGATATCAGCAGATCAGAGTCAAATTCAGAAACCTGAAAAGGAATCTTGCTTCTGACTCTGATAAAACTGAGAGTCTCAAACTGGAGAATTCTGAGTTAAAAGATAAAATTTAAAAATTAGAAAATCTATTACAAAACTCTCAGAAGGAAACAATCCCTGAAACTCCCAGCAGTGCTGATGAGATCATCAAGGAGTATGATCATAGCTTTCAGAAGTTTCTAGCTAAAAACATAGATAGAAGCAAGATGGCTTCAATGATCTATGGAGTTAGCAGAAATGGAAGAAAAGGAATAGGATACCAAGGTAAGGTACCTACACCAAAGAATGCCATGGATTTAGTTATAAAACACACTTCACTTGATTCTCACTTTGTATATGGGCACACACATGACATCAAATATACTAGTAGTAATTATTCTGTCAAATCAAAATTCAACCAGAGTTTTGGTAAAACTAACAAATCAGGACCCAAGAAAATATGGGTACCTAAGGATAAAATAATACATGTGGCAGATATCTTTAGCAGCAAAGCAGAAACACCAGTCATGGTACCTGGACTCTGGCTGCTCACGACACATGACGGGAAGAAGGCATATGTTCCAAAGCCTGGAACTTAAGCCTGGAGGCCACGTAGGCTTTGGAGGCAATCAGAGGGGAAAGATCATTGGCTCTGGAACAGTAGGTAATGGAAATCTTCCCTCTATAAGTAATGTTTTATTAGTAGATGGATTAATGCATAACCTGTTATCCATAAGTCAATTAAGTGATAACGGTTATGATATAATCTTTAATCAAAATTCATGCAAAGCTGTTAGTCAGAAAGATGGGACTATCCTATTTAATGGAAAGAGGAGAAACAACATTTATAAAATTAAAATTTCTGAACTGAAAAGTCAGAATGTAAAGTGTCTTCTGTCTGTTAACAACGAGTAATGGATCTGGCACAGAAGATTGGGACATGTTAGTATGAGAAGAATATCTCAGATTAACAAACTCAATCTGGTCAGAGGACTTCCTAACCTGAAGTTCAATTCAGATGCTCTGTGTGAAACATGTCAGAAAGGCAAGTTTGCAAAACCTGCTTTCAAATCTAAAAACGTTGTTTCCACCTCTAAGCCATTAGAACTTCTGCACATTGACTTATTTGGACCAGTTAAAACTGCTTCAGTCAGTGGCAAGAAGTATGGGTTAGTAATCGTAGATGACTATAGCAGATGGACATGGGTAAAGTTCTTAAGACACGAGGACGAGTCACACTCTGTGTTTGTCACCTTCTGCAACCAAGTTCAGAATGAAAAGGATCTTAGAATCGTCAAAGTCAGAAGTGATCATGGTGGAGAGTTTGAAAACAAAGATTTTGAGTCATTCTTTAATGACAAAGGCATTCTGCATGATTTCTCTTGTCCTAGAACTCCCCAACAAAATGGAGTTGTAGAACGAAAGAACAGAACATTGCAATAAATGGCCAGAACCATGATCAACGGGACTAACGTTGCTAAGATCTTCTGGGCAGAGGCAATAAACACAGCGTGCTACATTCATAATAGAATCTCCATAAGACCTATTCTGGAAAAGACTCCATATGAATTGTGGAAGAACAGAAAGCCCAACATTTCATATTTTCATCCATTTGGATGTACTTGCTTTATTTTAAATACAAAAAATTATTTGAACAAGTTTGACTCTAAAGCACAGAAGTGTATTATGTTAGGATACTCTGAACGCTCAAGAGGGTACAAAGTATACAATACAGAAACACAGATTGTGGAAGAATCAATCAGTGTTCATTTTGATAATAAGCTTGACTCTCAAAAGTCAAAGTAGAATGAAGTATTTGCAGGTATGGAAGTTGAATTCACATGTACTGAAGACAAGTCATCAGAAGCTCTCAACTGAGACTCTCCCTCAACATCAGAAAGAGGCACTGCAAGCAATCCAGCATCTTCTGTTGATCAACCTCAGAAAAGACCATCCAGAAGCAGCATGGATCACCCAGAAGAAACAATCTTAGGAAGAAAGGAAGATCCAATCAGAACAAGAGCCAACTTCGAAAACTCTGAAGAATCCCTCATGAGACTCGTTTCTCTAATTGAACCATCATCAATTGATGAAGCACTTCTGGACAATGACTGGATTCTAGCAATGCAAGAGGAGCTGAATCAATTCACAAGAAATGACGTATGGGATCTAGTTCCCAAACCAAAAGGATTCAACGTCATTGGAACAAAATGGGTGTTCAGAAACAAACTGAATGAATAAGGTGAAGTCATCAGAAACAAAGCACGATTGGTAGCACAAGGTTATAGTCAGCAAGAGGGGATAGACTATACATAAACCTTTGCTCCAGTCGCCAGGTTAGAATCTATCAGACTTTTAATTTCATTTGCTGTTAATAAAGGCATCACTTTGTATCAGATGGATGTTAAGAGTGCATTCTTAAATGGCTATATAGAAGAAGAGGTATATGTGCACCAACCCCCTGGTTTTGAAAGTTCAAAAAGTCCAGAATATGTTTTCAAACTAAAGAAGTCACTGTATGGTCTGAAACAAGCTCCCAGAGCTTGGTATGAAAGACTAAGTAACTTCTTATTAGAAAAGGAATTCACCAGAGGGAAAGTGGACACAACCTAATTCTGTAAGACAGTTAAGAATGACATCTTAGTATGTCAGATTTATGTTGATGATATCATTTTTGGATCTACTAAACCTTCTCTGGGAAGAAAATTTGCTAAGTGTATGCAGGCAGAATTTGAGATGAGCCTAATGGGGGAACTGCAATTCTTTCTGGGCATTCAGATCAATCAAACCCCAGAAGGAACTTACATTCATCAGAGCAAATATGTCAGAGAACTTCTGAAGAAATTTGATCTCTCATAATGTAAGCCATCAAAGATTCCAATGCATCCCACGTGCATTCTGGAAAGAGAAGAGGTAAGTAAAAAGGTAGAACAGAAGGTCTACAGAGGTATGATTGGTTCTCTTCTTTATCTGACGGCTTCAAGGCCTGACATTTTATTCAGTGTATGAATTTGTGCTAGATTCCAATCAGATCCTAGAGAATCTCACTTAACAGCAGTTAAGCGAATTTTCAAGTATCTGAAAGGTACTACTAATCTGGGTTTGTTTTATAGAAAATCAAGTGATTACAGCTTAGTAGGATATTGTGATGCTGACTTTGCTGGAGACAGAGTAGAACGTAAAAGCACTTTTGGAAGCTGCCAGTTTCTGGGAGAAAATATGATCTCTTGGTCCAGCAAAAGACAATCCACAATTGCTCTATCAACAGCAGAAGCTGAATACATAGCAGCAGCTCGATGCAGCACACAAATGCTCTAGATGAAAAGTCAACTTGAGGACTTTCAAATATTTGAGAGTAACATACCTATCCTCTGTGACAACACTTCTGCTATTTGCTTAAGTAAAAATCCAATTTTACATTCTAGGGCTAAGCATATAGAAATAAAACATCATTTTATTAGGGACTATATTCAGAAAGGGATTTTAAATTTAAAATTTATTGACACAGACCACCAATGGGCTGATATTTTTACAAAACCACTTTCTGAAGATAGGTTCAACTTCATTATGAAACAACTCAGCATGAAGCTCTGCCCAGAATGAAATTGTTTTAATTTTATATATTAACCTTCATAACTTTGTTTATTTTCTGTGAACTACTAATCAATCTTCCTTCAGAACTTTAGAAGTGCAGATTGTATCAGAATCTATCCATGAAGATCTGAGCGCTTCATTTCTAGGATGGAAATGTGATGTTCACTCAAGCAAACAAGTGTCATCCAGTCATCAGCTGTTTTCTGAGGCGGAACACGCGTTCACGCTTCTGAAAAGGCAAAGCGCTGATTGGATGCATTGAGACACATGTCATGGGTAACCGTTCCAAATATCTTTATGAATCCCCTAAAATCAGCTATCATTAAATGCTAATAATCATTATTAATTTCTCTCTCTTAAACGTTTATGTTTTCAAAACCTTTTTAGAAATCTATTTAAACACTTCACACCATTCACACACTTTTACCGTCACTTTCATTTTCTCTCAATATTTCTGATTTCTGTGTTCTTCTTTCTCAAGAAACCCTTTCAATTTTTTTCAAAAACCTCGTGTGAACATGGCTTCTTCCAGCATTCCTTCTTCAGGTTCCCAGAAAAATGCTTCATCTGAACAATATGAAGTACCATTCAGAACGCTTCTAACACCGGTCAAAAACCTAGAGGTTCTGTCAGAAATAATAGTGGATTTCAATAGTCTCAAGGAGAATGGTTTTGATTTATCTGAAGAGGTTAAAGCTCAAGGTTGGGAAAAGTACTTTGAAAGGCTGGTGGGTCCAACATTTCCTATTATGGTAAAGGAATTTTAGATTCACGCTTCTTCTTCAAACCATCAGGTCACGTCTTACATCATGGGGAAGAAGATTGTTATCACTAAAGACCTGATTGCAAGACTCATAGGGTACAATGGTGGTGGTATTCGTTGTGTTGATATGGCAGAAAGGTGTGCAGATGTTGCTGTAATTGCAAGGGAAATTTTCACGCTGGGGCTTCCCTCCAGCAAGATAAGGGACTTGAAAGACAAGCACATAATTTGGGCCAAGATCATTCTGGGTTGGTTCAACCACAGGAAGCCTACCAGCTCTCATGATTACATAAACATTGATCAGCAGTTTCTGATCTACTTTATCTCTCAGAAGGTCAAGATTAATCTAGCTCATCTTCTGTTCAACCATCTCAGAACAAGTGTCAAGGAAACAAGAGAAGATGAACGTACTAAAAGGGATTGGATACCCTTGGGAAGACTGATATCAAATATTCTGACAGAGAATAGGCTGATTGATCATCTGCAAGAAGCACAAGAAATCAGCACTCTGGAACCTTCTGTTGGCAAGCAGCTGAATGCCAAAAATCTGAAGAAAATGAAGCTGATAGAGAACATTAAGAAGGAGCCCAACGTCACTCCTTTTGCTGAAATCTCCAGCAGAAGAGTCCCTCTGGATGACTTCCATCTGTTCTCAGAAATTGACTCTAAGCCTGAAATCATTATGAGATATTTGGATGCTTGTAAAGCTGATGGTACAGCACCAAATCTGAATATCCAAGATCTTCAGCAGAAGGCACCAGAGGTTGTTCTGAAGAAGACAAAGAAAAGAAAAGCTACTGCAGAAGGATCATCTCAACAGACTCCTAATAAAAGAGGTAATCTTGCTTCTGTAACTGTTTTAGATTTAACTGTTGTTTCAACATCTATCCTTATTCCAACTCCATCTGAAAACCCAACACCTCAAACTTTCGATGATTTTGACCTTGACTTTGACCCTTCTGAATCATTAACCCTCAGAAGATCTCGCCCCCAACCACAAAATCCAAATACTGCAACCATACCAGAACAAGAGCTTGAACAAGTTCTTTCTGATATAGACCAACACACTTCCGTTCCCGAACCAGAAAATCCAAATCCAAACACAGAAATTCCCATCTCACCACAACCTGATATTCCCCTCTCACCAATACCAGAAATTCCACTCTCTCTAGAACCAGAAATCCCACAACCTTCATCTCCTCAACCAGATATTAATCCACCCTCTCCTCAACATGAACAATCTCCACAACCTGAGACTCAAACCTTTGAATCCCCTGAACCACAACCTTTGGCCATTCAATTACCATGTGGTACCACTGTGAATATTCCTCAACTTCCCTCTTCACCAGAAATAACTCCACCAAATTCCCCATCAAGTCCAATCGTAATTCCTGACTCTCCCACTCCCTCACCTAAGAAAAATTCAGATGACCACAGCAAGACTGTCATTGATCTAACAGTCTTTGAACGCCTTGCTGCAATCAACCACAAAACTGATATCCCTAAACCAAAACATCCAGATGTTGGTTCCAGCATATTGAACTTTGAAACAGATATACAGAAATGGATCACTTCTTTAAAACAAGCAAGTCTGGAACTGGTTGATCCTGCTGTATCAGACCTCCTCTGGACACAATTCAGAAGATGGGTATGCTCTAAAACCTTTAAGTTGCAAGACCAGAGCTATGGATAGGCTCAACAGAACTTCAGCAATCTGCTGAAAGAGATTGAAGGTCCAGTTCTGAGCAAGCTGCTTAAGGAAGAAGTTCTCCATCTGGACATTGCGCCTTGGTCTGAAAAGCGTCCAACATCCAAAGTTCAACCTGCAGAAGAACAGATGATTCCAGCTGAAGACTTGGGTCAAGAAGAAGATATTGAAGAAAGCTCTAAGAAGCACCCTACTTCTGAAGATCCTCAAGCTTCCTCTCTTGACAGGCAGACTCTGGAGGATTTGAAAAGATCTGATATGCTGATGAATGAAAGGATGGATAAGCAGGACATCAAGATTGATTCTATAGCAAACATGGTATCTCAGCAACAGGAAACCAACAATCAAATCAAGAGCATGTTAGAAGCTCTATTCACACGTCTTCCACCTCCTTCTTAGAATTTTCTTGTGTTTTCCTTGTTTTCTTTACATGTTTGTCTGTAATATTTTTACTTGTTCTAAACTAATCATTGCTTCTGTTTTTAATATAAATGATTTTTTTTAACTCTGATAATTTTAACTCTGATTATTTGTGCTTTTTGATAACTAACAAAAAGGGGGAGAAAGAATGATATTTTTCAATAACGGATAACTGAGACAAAAGTCTCAAACATTCTAACATTTTGATATATTTGAATTTCTTTCTTCTGAAAAGCTTACAGGTACAAGAATCTGATGAACTCTGATAAAGTAAAGTTCTGATGCTCAAAGAAAGTTCAATAAAGTTCTGATGCTCAAGGTCTCATGGAATTAAAGGGAAGTAATAAACTCAGGGGGAGTTTTTCTCTTTGTTACTCTGATACCTTTTATTCCTTATCTTCTTATCTCTGATACCTTTTATTCATTATTTGTTTATCTATGATACCTTTTATTCTTTAATTTTAATTGAAAAAATCTGGTTTTTGTCATCATCAAAAATGGGGAGATTGTTAGAACATAGTTTGATTCTACAACCCTCAGTTAGAGTTTTGATGATAACAAAATACAAGATTAAATAAATTGTAAGATTTATATAAGACATATATGCTACTTAAAATTATGTTGTGTATTTACAGAAACTCTGATGGAATCAGCATCAGAATTTCAGTATCAACATCAGCATCAGAAGATATGTCAGCATCAGAAGATCAAATAACATGTGCTTACGCTGAAGCCTGATGAACATAATCTGTGCATAACATACTCTGACTTTGATCAAAATCCTAACCATGTCATCAGCACTCAGAAGCGTCAGAATAAGCTAAAGCCAAGAACACTCTGATTATCATTAGCAGAACACTCTGAAGTGTCAACGTTACTATGCATTCAAGACAGATTAATTACCAACGACTTTATTCCAAGACAAAGATCTTCTCAAAAAGGAAAGAATGTTATGAGCATTGAAATGGATTTATGGACAACAACATATCTCTTCCTAGGCTATTTAAACAAGTCAGTGAGAAAAGAAATGGCTAATACTCTACATGCATATACACGCCTAAGCTAATCATCTTCACGCACGCTCTCATTTTTTCTAAAGGTTTCAACCACGCTTACTCTATAGCTCTAGCAATCTAGTTTCATCCTAAGCTTAATATTGTGTATTATCACAGTTGTGATATATAGTTTTACTAGAAAACATCAAACACACTTTTGTTCATTTATTTGTAAGAGAATTTCCTTGAGATAAACCGGTCTGTGGTTAGACTCAAGAAATCTTTAACAGTTGTTAAAGTAGTTGTTGTATTCAGTTGAATATAGTGGATTAAGACCTCGTTGGAGAGAGGCGAAATCACCTTGACGGGTGGACTGGAGTAGTTTGAGATCAAACGAACCAGGATAAAAATACAGTGTTGTCTGCATTTGATTTAAAGTTTTATAATTCAACTCCCCTTCTTGTGTTTTTCACATCTTCAGATCAACATTCATCAAGAGCACCAGAATTCAGATACAGTTCAGATACGCTCCAGATACAGATGCCATTATGATACTCATTCAGATTCATCTTTCAGATACAGTTCAGATACGCTCCAGATACGGATGCCATTCTGATACTCATTCAGATTCAACTTTCAGATACAATTCAGATACGCTCCAGATACGAATACCATTCTAATACTCATTCATATTCAGCTTTTAGATACAATTCATATACGCTCCAGATACGGATGCCATTTTGATACTCATTCAGATTCATCTTTCAGATACAATTCAGATACGCTCCAGATACAGATGCCATTTTGATACTCATTCAAATACAATTCAGATACAGTTTAAATACGCCCCAGATACGGATGCCATTCTGATACTCATTTAGATTTAGCTTTCAGATACAGTTCAGATACGCTCCAGATACGGATGCCATTATGATACTCATTCAGATTCATCTTTTAGATACAGTTCAGATATTCTCCAGATACAGATGCCATTCTGATATTCATTCAGATTCATCTTTCAGATACAGTTCAGATACGCTCCAGATACAGATGCCATTCTGATACTCATTCAGATTCAGCTTTCAGATACAGTTTAGATACGCTCCAGATACGGATGCCATTCTGATACTCATTCAGATTCACCTTTCAGATACAGTTCAGATACACTCCAGATACGGATGCCATTCTGATACTCATTCAGATTCATCTTTCAGATACAATTCAGATACGCTCCAGATACGGATGCCATTCTAATACTCATTCAGATTCAGCTTTCAGATACAATTCAGATACGCTCCAAATACGGATGCCATTTTGATACTCATTCAGATTCAACTTTCAGATACGGTTCAGATACGATCCAGATGCGGATGTCATTCTGCTACTTATTCAAGATTTTCATACATCGAGAAACAATTCAGATACGATCCAGATACAGATGTTATTCTGCTACTTATTTAAGATTTAAATACATTGAGAAACAGTTTAGGTACGATCCAGAGACAGATTTTATCCTGGTACTTATTCCAGATTTCTCTTCTAGAAATAGTTCAGATACAATTCAGATATGATCCAGAGACGGATGTCATTCTGACACTCATTCGACACATGTTTTAGAGTATAGTTCAGATACGATCCAGAGACGGATTTCATTTTGACACTCATTCAACACATATTTCAAGTACAGTTCAGATACCATCCAGAGACGGATGTCATCCTGACACTCATTAAATACATGTTCAAGTACAATCACGACATAGATCCATCCACAAAATCTCTGCATGTACTTTTCCCAGCATGGTACAAGGGGAAGAGACAGTTGGAAGCGAAGTCACTATCACATACAAGCCAGTGGTACCTATATTCCCCATAGAGCCGAGACAACCAAGGTCCGACCTTCGTATCCCCAAGAAGGAATTCCTTCCCCAGCAGGTTCCTTCAGAAAGCTGATGACTGTATTCCCCAACTGAGCTTTATAATCATAAACAGTTTATAAAGTTTTCTCTCAAGCAGAGTTTATTTCTTTGACAGCGGAAGCTCGATCTCCAACAGAGCTCTTCTCTCCAGCAATGGAAGTTTATCCCCAACTGAGTTTATTTCTCCAAATCAGCAGATCTTCCAACATTGTATCTCTCTTCCCCACAGTGTCATTCCCCCGCAGGATTGTTCTCAAACAGAGTCTCTCCCGGCAGAATATTCTCAAGTAGAATGGATGTAAATCTCCAGCTAATCATCTTCGGTCACTATCCCCAGCGGAAATGAAGAACTCAACTCCTTATACTCTCCAGCAGCAGTTCAAGATTTATTTTCCCCGACTAGAGAATATCATAATAGCATTGCATATCCATACATCATGGCATGCGCATACAGCACAATCTCATTTATTTTGAGGACATCATTACTCAATACATTTCATACATCATGGCATGTGCATACATATTATATAGCACAATCTCATTTATTTTGAGAACATCATCATTCAATGCATTTCTTACATCATGACATTACATACGACTAACTCTTTACCTTTCAGGGAAAGATGCAATCAAGTTCTCACGAGTTCTCTCTGGTTCAGTCAAACCGACACCAAGGTTTCTATTCCATTTGAAGATATTCCAACACTTTTCAAGATTTTCTCTGGTTCAGTCAAACCGACACTAAGGTTTCTATTCTAGTTGAAGATGTTCTAAGACTTTCGTCTGGGTCATCTAAATCGCCACTAAGATTCCCATGATTTCTATACCAATCAAAGTTAATCCGAGACCTCTTCCGGGATCAGTCAAATCGATACTAAGATTTCTCTCCCAGTTGAAGTTATCACAATTTTCCCCTAGTTCAGTCGAATCGATACTAAGATTTCTATTCCAGTTCAAGCTATGAAGCCTTGAAATCAACCGGATAACAACTTAATTCCCCCACCATACTGTGAAGCCTCGAAATCGACCGGATAACAGTATAAGAGACTATGAAGCCTGGACCCGACCAGGTAGTGGTATATCTCAAATTCAAGCTATGAAGCCCGAAAATTGACCGGATAGTATCTTGATTTCTCCAAAATACTACGAAGCTTGGAATCGACCAGATAGTGATATAAGACACCGTGAAGCATGTAACATGACCAGATAATGGTATAAGACAATGTGAAGTCTGGAGCACGACCAGATAGCGGCAAGAGACACTGTGAAACCTGGAGCACGACCAAATAACAGTATGAGGTACTGCGAAGCTTGGAATTCGACCAGATAGCTGTTTACTTAGCCAATTACTATGAAGCCTGGAAACGACCAGATGTTAGTATGCCCTAAATTCAAGTTGAAACCCGGATGCAACCGGATAACCACTTAATTCCTTCTGAAGCCTGGAACACGACCAAATAACAGTTTTTGAGATTGCAAAGCCTGGAGCACGACCAGATAACAAGTGTAATCTCATCTCCCCAGTAAGTCACTATAAAACCCGGAGCACGACCAAATAGCAGTCAGTCTTATTATCCTTAACAAATCACCGTAAAGCTTGGAGCACGGCCAGATAACGGTTCATTTTCATCTCCTCGACTAAGAGATGATTCCCCAGTAGAGTAATGGACAACTGAAGCTCCTAAAATTCTATTTCTCCCAAGACAGAGACCAATATTCCTCAGCAGATTCCTCCTCAACGACAGGAACATGATTTCTCATCAAAGGACTATCTCGGGAAATCAACATCTTCTAGACGGCATCTTTAAGCCCATCTCTGAAGATTCTCCGTCATATCTTCCGGATGGCATCTTTAAGCCCATCTCCGGTGACCTTCTGTCATCTCCTCCAAATGGCATCTGTAAGCTCATTCCTGATACTACCTACATAGTCAAGCATCATTACAGACGAGTGGAAATTTCTGGGCACTCTAGTGTTCAATCATCTTTCACCTTCAGATCACGAAAGGCAAACAAGCCAATCTAAATCTTCAGGTTTAAGAAGATTGAACATGGACAGCTGTTGTACCCCAAAATTTACACTCTTTTCATACACGCATATTATTGGTTTTATGGTTATGGAATAAATGTATATTTATCAAGCTTCTTCAGGTTACAAGTGACGTTTATTTCGCCAATGGATGTTCTCAGAATATTTTCCATGCTGAAGATCGGTTCGCCGTTTTGCAATGATTCGGGGTTCAAAGATTCACAAGTCTAACCCGACGCTTCATATTCAGGTGTTCTTTCGCCAAGATATCTCTGATAGCGTATTCTCAAATTCAGGTTCGACTCAAGAGTCAATTCTTTAAAGAAGGTCTCCGAATGTGTGAGTTTTCTCGAAGAAATATGGTGAAAAAGTGTGCTGAAAGTGAAGTTTTTACGCACTAAAAAATTCATAACTTAAAGATCGTGGCTTGTTTTGAACTCGTTATGGTGGCTCAAATTCCTTCTTGACGTCATCTACGTTTTCATATCTCACGGCTGGAAGCCAATTTCGATCAGAAGGTCTTCAAAATGCGGATTTATCAAGTATTTTCGTACAGAAAATTTGTGACAGAAGTTTATTTGCATCATGTTCAGAAAATCATAACTTGGTAGATTTTCATCGTATCGAGCTGGTTCCGGAGCCAAAATTTCACAAATTGAGTTGGCTAAATTTTCACAGGAGGTAATAAGTTTGAACGGTATCCAAAAGACCTTCTTTTTTTTTTCTCAGAGTGCGCGTGACGCGCTGAAAATCCTGAATGCTGAATATTATTTCATCTGGGTCGAAACTTCGAAAATTCATAACTCAGTCAATTTTTATTG
This sequence comes from Vicia faba, assembly GCA_948472305.1. NCBI lineage: Eukaryota > Viridiplantae > Streptophyta > Magnoliopsida > Fabales > Fabaceae > Vicia > Vicia faba. The sequence goes on from OX451738.1 coordinate 160,226,299, forward strand.
GATTGTGCCATCTTTTTATACAAGGTCACTGACTCAGAGATATACAACTTTGCTTCAAAAGTCGAGATTGGTTTATGCTCCTATCAATACCAGTTTTTTATTGAAGAACGTGTCAGAGTTGACACTGGAGCCCAAAATAAGTTTGTTCGAGCCAAAATTTCAAAAATTCATAACTAATTCGCCATTTATCTGATTGAGCCTATTTTCGGACAGAAGTTAGTTCTCGATGTCGGCTACATTTTGTTTTCATATTTCAACTTCAAAAATTGCAATTAAGCCCTTGCTATTTAGCCTGGAAAGTGACTTAAGTGAATAAAAATCTGCACTATTGCCTGTGGTTATTGGAGGCCCAATTGCACATTCAAAGTCCATTTTTTTCTCTAATTTCTATTATATAATCTCATTCTTTTCACACAAACAACGAAAAAACGGAAAAAAACATTTGCCACAACCTTGTCAAAATATCAAATTCTTTCAAGAACCCTAAATTTTTTGAAATCCTTGTTACAAACACCCCAACAAACCCCCATCTCACTACAAACAAGCCATCTTTGTTACAAACCCACATCTCACTACTTCTTCAGTAAGGGTAAGACTGGTTTGATCTCCATGATCAAAAGGGTGTAGAAGCATTCATACATGCCATATCGGTTTTAACATTATAAAATTTCATATATTTATTTTCTTTGTATTTCATGGTATACTAATTTGTTTAATTTGTCTATGAGATTCAACACTACAGATTTGACTATTATGGTCCCATGCAGGTTTATTATAAAACACTGAGGTCAGATCATAACAACCACCAATATATGGCAAGACAGACATCCTGAGGAGGTTAAAGCAACCATCTGTTTAAAACTTTTTTCATAAAATCTAATATTTTTCACAAATCTTTGATTTTTTATAATAAACTTGAATAATTAATTTTAGGTTTTTTTTTAAATTTAATTTTAGGTTTTAAATTAATTTTTGGTTCAACAACCACCCATGACATTTGCATTATTTTTATTTTCTAACCCTATTTTTCATTGATGTTTATTCCTCTATCTATTTTTGGCAAACTTAATCTTTTTTATTAATCATTAGAAATAAACTTTTTTTAAAAAACTTTTTTTATTAATTAAAATTAATTAGGTTTTAGGTTTTTTTTAATTAACTTTTTTTTTCAAAACTAACCTTTTTAAATTCAAACTAATTAGGATTTAGGTATTTTAATTAACTTTTTCCAAAATTAACATTTTTTTATTAATTAAAATTAATTAGGTTTTTTAGTTTATTTAATTAATTATCACAAATCACTTTTTCATAAAAAATCACCAAAATATTTTCTTTTCTATTTTCATCTTATTTTTATTTTCCTAGATAAAGTGTATAGGTTCAACTGTAATAGCGTAGCTTTATTTTTCCGTTTTTTTTTCATCATTATCATGTAATTGCTTCCGGGATGTAATAGTTTTAGGATTTCTTTTCCGCACTCTTCACTATTATGTAACTGCCCCAAAGCTCTGTAATAGCTTAGGTTTATATTCCGCATTTATCTCCTGCTACTATATTTTATGCAATGCTTAGATTAATAGGATTGTATGGAAAGATAAAAATGAACAATAGAAAACCCTAATTGCAAGATAAATATAACTGAAAAAACACATTGTTGCACACTTGCACACTTGCACCCCTAGGATACTCCCCACTTGGTTGCCTCGGAAAACAATGGTCATGTCCCTCGAACGTAGGGATATCTTAGCAAAAGACCCTCAATCTAAAATTCATCATAAAGATCATAGCCCCTTAACGTCCCTCGAGTTGCCTACGAGAAATGATCTTGTCCCTCGATGTTGCCTACGAATATATGATGACAGTCCCTTCGAAATGCTAAGGTATCCTTACATGTTGCCTTCAATGACCATTACATCCCTTTCGATAGTCCCTCAAACATCCAACGACTAGGGTTACCTACTCACTAATAGTAGGATAACACGGTCTAAAGGATAGGAGGAAAAGAACGCCTTTTTTCGAGTAGGTAGATAACTGCTAGGTACTTGCTCAAACAAACAAACTTGTTCACACCAAACACTTTTCAAACAAAGTTTTCAAAAACAACTTCCTAACACTCTTGAGAACCGATACAAGGGTTATCACAAAGTTAAACAAAAACTTTTCAAAACACACACAAGCAATTTTCAAAATGAGCAAGTACTTAAGAGCCCGTGGAAAACCACTGATAGAAAGGGTGCTAACACCTTCCCTTTCTATAACCTACCCCCCGTGTTGTACCCCAAAATTTTCCCTCCCATATTTCTCAATACATGTCAAGAATAATCTCCAAGTGGCTCAAGTTAGCTCAAGAGTTGGACAGTCAAATCACCTCCTAAGGCAGTCAACTCAAAATTAGGGTTTTGTGTTGCATCAAGGTCCTTACATCCAAATGACCTCAAGTTCTCACCAATGTCCTAATATATTCTCAAGTTCATCCATGTCAAATTTCAAGCCTTGCAGAGGAAGTTTGGTCAGCCAATTGCTCAAGAGGCCCAAAAATCGACTGTGCTAGGGCAAAAGTCAATTGTGACCTATAACCAGTCAAACTTCAAGATTTATTGTCAACATTCTCATTTTGAAGGATAATTCATCATTTGATCAAGGGTTGATCATGATTCATCAAGGATTGCTCAAAATTCATCAAGACTCAAAAGTTGCTAAATTAGGGTTTTGTAGGAAAAGTCAACTCAATTTTGAACAAGCATAACTTTCTCATACTTTATGATAAATGACCCATCCAAAGTTCATTTTTAAGAGGATGCAATATCCTACAATCCATCTTCACACCCCAAGATCAAGAAATGCACTCACAAAAAGTTACAAATTTGGACATTATGGGTCATTTTTGAAAGTCAACAAAAACACCTTTTTTCCCAAAGCTTATAACTTGAGCATGGTATTTCAAAATGCGGCGAGATCAAAAGAGTTTGTTAGAGGACATCTAAAAAGTCCAAGAACACCTCCAAAAGTTCAAAATTGAAGAAGTTATGCATTGTTGAAGTTGGGCATTTTTCCAAAATTGCCAAAAGTCAACTATCCCCAAAACTTCAAATTTTGCCAAATGGCCCCACTTTTTTCCACTTGATCTGGTCTTTTCACACCACACACGTGTCCTATATTAAATTTCATTACCAATTATTAATTTTTCTATTTTATTTGATTTTTATTGATTTAATTCATTTTTAATCAATTTAAATCAAAATAAAATCTCAATATTAATAACTTGTGATATTTTTGGTTGATACAACTTTCAATTAACATCATGAACACAATCAAATTCGTGCCAAGCCATATCATGCACAAAATCTTGGATTTGGAAAGAATTTGAAGGCCTTTAATGGAGGAATCATATCATATCCAAAGTCATCAATTCACAAGGATTCAAGGCCCAATTTTTAACCTAATTGCTTCTAATATACTCACACAAGCTAGAGCACACAAGAAGACGATCTAAAAGCTGCACAAATGGCCAGACCAAAACTGAAAAAAAGCTTGAAAAAGTTGGAGATCGAAATCCATATTGGAGGTGTTTTCAAGGCCAAAACTCAATATAGACCTCTTGTTTGCCATCCACTGAAGCGATTGCAACCATTCACAAGCCCTCTCATCACCTGAATTGCGCTGTAAGTGTCCATGAACTTGACCCTGTACATGAAATCGTGAATCCATATTCCTGCATCCTTTGAGCAAATTTTTTGTATAATCATGCTTAACGTTCAATTTCCAGTCTTTCTGCATCATTTGATTTTGTTTTTGTGAGCTATAGCACCATACCCGAATCTAGGGTTTTGGAGTTTTGTTTTTGGGCATTTGCTTTGCAGGGAAAATTGGGACAAATAATGGCCATGGTTGTATTCAGGGAGGAGAGACGAACACGTTGGTGTTTTTAGTTTGTGTTTATGTGGCCTGGAATTCATGTTAGAAGCAAGACACGGATTTTGTTGCGAATCCAAATCCGCAGAAAAAGACCAGGTCTTGTTGAAGAAGACGAAGACGTGGCTTGTCTTCATTGGCCAATTTCAAATCAGCGCGCTTTTTTATTTTTTTCCAGGCATAATTGTTTGTTTGATATATAATAATTGCTGTGTGATATAATAACAAAAAGAACAAAGTGATGCAGTGGCAAGCCCGCTAGTGGATTGTCCATTGTGACCTGGGTTCGAATCCCAGGTCCCCCAATATATTTATTGCTATTTTCTTTCAGGCATTCCAGTGAGTCTCACACTCTGCAACGCATCATGCACCTTCACCCAACGCCTGCCAGATGGCCTCCAGGCCAAATCTGATGGCCCATATTGGAGGTCTACCGTGAGACCTAGTCAACCGATGCACGTGGAACCATGGAAAGTCATGCAGGCTGGCAACTATTGGGCTTGTAATTTGCTTTTCTCATCACCAATTTGGGCCCATACCCCCTTTGGTTATTTCTTTTCCTTTTTATATTTTCATTTTATTTATCTTATTTTGATTATTATTTTTATTGTTTAAACAACCTATTAATTATTTTCTTCATAAAAATCAGAAAACACAAAATATTATTTTTATTAATTTAATTATTTTATTTTTTGTAAACAAATTAACTTAATTAATTTAGTTTTAAAATAGGTTTAACTTTTAACATCTTTTGGAAAATAATTAAAATCAATGTAGAATTAGGTTTTTACTAACTTTTAATCATTTTATTTTATTTCCTTAAAAACTCAAAAATCAAAAAATATTTTCATTAATTAATTAATTTGATTATTAGACTTAAATTTAATTTCCATAAATTCAAAAATAACAAAAAAAAAAGCTTTCTTTTCAAAAAGGGTCAAAACCCTAAAAACTCGCCCGATTTAATTTCTCGCACGCGTATCGTTTTATCCAATTATGTATTTACTTCCGGTATGTAATAGTTTTTAATTAGGACTTTAATTATTTATCGCTTTATTTTACTTTCCGCAATTTAAATTAAAGGATTTGTTTTTGGCGATGTAAATACCCGACGCCTTGTAATAGTTTAGATTTAATTTCCGCAAATTTAATTTCCGCAACTATAAACTGTTAAATGTTTGATAATAGGGAATGCATGACAAGATCAAATGTATGAACTTAAAATCAACATAGCTCACCCATGACATGTATAAAGATAAATAATTGAAAAACAATACACTCGCACATGCGCACTCTTAGGGTACACCTCGCTTGGTTGCCTTCGAACGTGGTCATTGAGTATAGGAAGTCTTAGAGGTCGTCCTCTTGTCCAAAGATCATAGTTGCCTCGAAACGGTTGCCTCAGATAAAATGATCTAAGACATTAGGGTTACCGCTAAGGCATCCTAACATTGCTTTATTGACCACACGTCCCTTAATCGAATTGACCCAAAAACTCCAACGACGGTACTACCTACTCATTCATAGTGGGATAGCATTGTCTAAAGGAAATTTGTACAGATTAATTCCTTTTTCGAGTAGGTAGATGGTTCTTAAGTACTTGCTCCTTTTAAAACAAAACAAAACTTTTCGCACTTACACTCCTTTCAAAATAAAAACTTCTTTCAAACCCACAAACACAAAGAAAAGCAAATTTTGAAAACACAATGAGCAAGTACCTAAGAGCCCGTGGATAACCACAGATAGAAAGGGTGCTAACACATTCCCTTTCTATAATCTACCTCCCGAACCCGAGAAATATCTCGAAAAAGGAATTTTTCTGTGCTTTTTTTCCTTTCCTTGTTGGATAAAAATAAAAGACGGTGATGACTCTTGCTTACCACGACATTTTGCAAAAACAAACGCAAACGCGGACCAGCATTCCAAAACAGTCAGTTCTATTCCCACCGATCACAGAACTTTCAACTCTACTGGGGATAATTTTAAGTGAGGTGTACCTTAGGATTAGATCATTGTGTTTTCAATTGTATGCTTTGTATGATTTATCTTTGAGGGCTTATATCGGAGTTCTATACATCCTAACCCGGATCTGGGGATACCCTTTAGGTAAGTAGCAATAAACTGTGAGGGAACTGTCCGACGTAGACCGACACGGTTGAAGCAGTAGCTACATTGGTGTGGCACTTTAGTCTGTACCGATATCCCTTGTGTTGGAACGAGGAGAATATGGGTCTTCTAAGGGGGCATTAAGCACCAACTGACCTTAGAACCTTAAATTGACCAACTTGGCCATAGAACAGTAGCAGTATGCTACACTCATTAAGACTAAACTCTCGCAATGATTCCGGCTTCAAGAAAAGGTTGCTAAACTGGAATTATGACCGATTGTGGGTAGTCAATGATATTGAGATCCTCTAGAACCCGGTTACTATTTTTAGGACAGGTTTAAACCAACTGAACTGAAAGAGGGTAGTACCTAAGCTCCTTGCCAGCCTGAAATCTAAGGGCTCTCTGTGTGACTTGTGTGCCTTTACCATGTTTGCTATTTGTGGATACTTTTGGTGTGCTTATTATCATGACATCATGACATCATAACATTGCATACATCTTGCATAAGGACTAACCTATTTCAAAGACAGGAGGGATTCATCTTTGTTCTGTTTTGTAGGTCATCATGATGCCCATGCGTAAGAATACCATCCGGATCAACTTTGTCCAAGTCCCTACCTTGCTTAAAGAGTTGGTTGCCAAGATGCCTGACACTACTTCCTTCATCAGGAGGCATGGTTCTCTTCTCAGTTTGGTCACCTCCAAATTGGACGAGCAGATGATGAGTGTTCTGGTCCAGTTCTATGATCCGGTGTACCATTGTTTTACTTTCTAGGACTTCCAGCTGGTTCCTACCCTAGAAGAGTTCTCTGAGCTGCTCGGTATCTCTGTTCTGGAGCAGACTCCGTTTACTGGGTGGGAAAAGACCCTTAGGCCCGAAGAGATTGCTGCAGCCCTTCATTTGACCAAAGAGGAGGTAATGGCTAATTGGGAGACTAGGAGTGGAGCAAAGGGCTTTCTGACTAAGTTTTTGGTTGGTAAGGCTAACTATTTCTAGGATGATCTAGACTTCAAGGCCTTCGAGGATATTCTGGCTCTTCTGATTTATGGCTTGGTATTATTTCCGAATCCTGACACTTTTGTTGATATGAATGCGATAAAGATTTTCATCTCTCAGAACCCTGTACCCACTCTCTTGGGTGACATTCTTCATCAGCTCTATGCTCGTACTGCCTGAAAGTGGGGAACCTTGATGTGTTGTGCTCCTTTATTGTCGAGGTGGTTTATTTCGCACCTCCCTAAGTCAGTACTGAAGAACAAAGAAGGAATGGGATGGGCTTATAGGGTGATGTCTCTCTCTCATAACGACATTATCTGGACTCTCAAGGGTATGGATGAGATGACTATCATTGATCGCTGTGGAGAGTATCGTAATGTTCCATTGATAGGTACCCATGGAGGAATTTCTTTCAACCCATGCTTAGCTCTCTGTCAGTTTGGAAGAGCCAGAAGAGAAGGACCTCATGAGATGTTAATGCCTCATATCATCTTTGACTTTCAAGGGGATAGCGACGAGCTACGCCACAGATTCATAAGGGCTTGGGACAGAGTTCACCAATTTGATCCACATGAGCTGGGCCCAAAGACTTCTCTGCCAATGGAGCCATATCTCAGATGGGTCTGTATCCGCGCCCAAAAGCTAGGTATGCCATATGAAGCTGTCTGGCCTGTTACTCTTGAAGTTGCTAATGAAGAAGGGGTTCTTCCAACCATTCTCCATCCTTATATGCCCAATGACATTGGGGCACTGAAGAGATCTTGGATGCAATTGAGGGAGAAACGAGATTCTTATCGAGAGAAGTTCAATGAACAAGAGCAGAAGATCCAGAGGTTGACTAGGCAGTTAGAGAACGAGCGGATTCTCAACGACTATGTCTGCACTGATAAGAAGAGGCCATGGGAGCATTGGTGGGCCTTTGTTGATTTCCTTTCTAGTTTTATCTTTACTTTTCAGTATTTATTTTCATGTAATGCCTTAATGGCATCAGTTGAACAATTTGAATTCTAAAAGTTTATCTAATAAAGTGTGTTTCCTTTCTTGTTTACAAATTTGAATCTCTCAATTGTCTTTGAAATCATAGCCATACACATTTCATCCCATACACTTCATAAACAGGTACCCTTTACAGGTCTCTTATTTTCTTCACTGTTTATTTTAGCACTCATCATGTCTACTGAACCTTCAACCGAGCAAGCTATCAAGGACCTCCAGGCCCAGAATGCCCAATTTCAAGAGCTGTTCATGAGTCTAGCTAAGGGTCAGCAAGACTTGAAGACCCTGATTATGAAAGAGAAGAAGAAGAAGAAGAGGAGGACCATCCTGTTCAATACAGGACACAGGTTTGGGAACAGGCTACAGAATGAAGTTGATCTGACCACCTCATCTGGAGGGAAAGATAGTCCACAAGAAAGGAGGGCTCCTATCCCTGTGGTCTCCGACAACGAGACAAACTACGATGAAGAACAATATCCTCATACCGAGGATAGATACAAGCAACTAGAAGACCGGTTGAATTCTATGGAAATTCAGAAAGTGCCTGGTCTGGATTTTGGTGATCTGGGTCTATCATCTGGGGTAGTGATTCCCCACAAATTCAAGGCACCAGCATTTGCTAAGTATGACAGAATTTCTTGTCCGAAGATGCACCTCCGGTCATATGTGAGGAAGATTCAGCCGTACACTGCTGATAAGAACCTATGGATCCATTTCTTTAAAGACAGTCTCTCAGGGACTCAGCTTGAGTGGTTCTATCAGTTGGACGAAGCCAGTATCCGCACCTGGGAAGATTTGGCTACTGCATTCTACAGGCAGTATCAGTACAACTCCGACCTTGCTCCTACGCGTACCCAACTCTAGGTTATGTCAATGGGAACGGGTGAAGGATTCAAAGATTATGCTCAGAAGTGGAGGGACCTCGCCGGTAGAGTGCAACCACCCTTAGCTGATCAGGAACTTGTTGACATGTTTCTGGGGACCCTGTCTGGTCCATTTTTCAACCACTTAATTGGAAGCTCTTCATCTGGGTTTACAGATCTTATTTTGACCGGTGAAAGGATTGAAGCTGGTATTAAGGCTGGGAAGATACAGAAGTGTGCCTCATGGAACACTGAGAAGAAACCCTTTAAGAAAGAGTCCAGTGATATCTACAGTACGAGAAGACAGAATAGACCTGAACACCGCCAAGTTGTCAATGCGGTTGTTATTTCAAAACCTGTTGGTGCTCTTCAACACCATAATCAACAAAAGGATGAGAGGCCTTGAAGGCAATTCACCCGTCTCAGCATGACTTTGTCTCAGATTCTACCATAGTTGTTGAAGACTAATCTGGTGGTTCTAAAGGAAGCCCCGAAGAATCCAAATACCATATCACCGAGGTATAACCCTAATGCCCACTGTGCTTTTCACTCTGATAGCCCGGGGCATGATAGGTATGATTGTTGGGTTTTGAGGAATAAGGTACAAGACTTGGTCGATGCGAAGGAGATCGAGTTCGAAGCACCAGAGAAGCCTAAACAAGAGGCAGGGGTAAATGCTATCAGGGATGACGATGATGAAGAGTTTGATATCGACAGGTGGATCTACCCGACTTCCAATGGAGGATTAAGCAACTGGATAGTGAAGGATTTTATGCCCGTTTCTGTTATCACCCAGTAATGAAACTTTTTGTTTTGAATTTGTAACAGACAATGTTTTAAACTTTACGGCCCGGTGTCTTACCCGGGGCACCGTGGCTCCATTTGTGAGAGCTTTATGTGTGTCATTTTCATATATCATTTATAAAAGCATTGGACGTTCTTGCATTTCAAATCTTACGCTCCTTGTTCTTCTTTATTATATATTGCAAAATAGCTATTTTACACACACTCACATATACAGGTCCACGTCCACTCTGGATCTCACTGGTAACAACTTTGCTACTTCCAGTTATGACTTCGAAAATCCGATCAACTTAGCCGAAGACGAAGGTGAAGATGATTGCGAAGTGCCTGGTGAACTTGCAAGACTGTTACTTCAAGAAGAGAGGGTTATTCAGCCACATGAAGAGCCGTTGGAATCAGTGAATCTGGGTACTGAGATAGACAAGAAGGAAGTCAGGATCAGTGCAAATCTGGAGCTTAGTGTAAAGCAACAGTTGATTCAGATGCTGCATGACTATGTTGAGATCTTTGCCTGGTCTTACGAAGATATGCCTGGTTTGGATACTGATATTGTGGTTCACCGCCTGCCTACCAAGGAAGAGTGTCCTCCAGTGAAGCAGAAGGTCCGCCGAATGCGCCCAGAGATGTCTGAGAAAATCAAGGCTAAGGTTATGAAAAAGTTTGACGCCATTTTTCTAGCAGTTACTTCTTACCCTCAGTGGGTGGCCAATGTGGTGCCTGTGCCGAAGAAGGACGGTAAGGTTCGAATGTGTGTCGACTACAGGGATCTGAACAGGGCAAGCCCCAAGGATGATTTCCCTCTACCTCATATCGACGTCCTGGTTGATAACACCGCTCAGCACAAGGTATTCTCCTTTATGGATGGTTTCTCCGGTTATATTTAGATCAAAATGGCTCCCGAAGACATGGAGAAGACAACCTTTGTTACTCAGTGGGGTACCTTTTGCTACAAGGTCATGCCTTTTGGACTGAAGAATGCTGGGGAAACATATCAGCGTGCCATGGTTGCTTTGTTTCATGACATGATCCATCATGAGATTGAAGTATACGTCGACGATATGATTGCAAGGTCCCAGACTGAGGAAGAACACCTTGACCATCTGCAGAAGCTGTTTGACAGGTTGAAGTTGTACAAGCTGAGGTTAAACCCGAACAAGTGCACCTTCGGGGTGAGGTTTGGTAAGCTGCTGGGTTTCATCGTGAGCGACAAAGGTATTCAGGTGGATCCTTCCAAAGTGAAAGCTATACAGGAGATGCCAGCTCCCAGAAAAGAGAAAGAAGTCAGAAGTTTTCTAGGACGACTAAACTACATTGCCCGATTTATCTCGCACCTAACTGCTACTTGTGAGCCAATCTTCAAACTGCTGAAGAAAGATCAAGTAGTACGTTGGAACGATGAATTCCAGGCCGCTTTCGAAAGGATCAAAGAGTATCTCCAAAAGCCACCCATCCTGATGCCACCAGTTGAAGGGAGACCTTTGATCTTATACTTGACAGTGCTCGATAACTCAACGGGGTGTGTGCTGGGGCAGCATGACGAGTTTGGCCGAAAAGAGCATGCAATTTACTACCTTAGCAAAAATTTTACCGATTGTGAGACCCGATACTCACTGCTCGAGAAAACTTGCTGCGCTTTGGCATGGGCTGCTCGCCAGCTGAGACAATATATGCTGACTCACACTACCCTGTTGATATCAAAGATGGATCCAATCAAGTATATCTTCGAAAAGCCTGCCTTGTCCGGAAGAATAGCAATATGGCAGATGATCTTGACTGAGTATGATATCCAGTATATGACCCATAAGGCAATTAAGGGAAGTGTATTGGCAGACCATTTGGCACATCAGGCAGTGGATGATTACCAGTCTATGAACTTTGAATTCCCAGACGAGAATATCATGATGGTAACTGATTGTGAGACACCTGGACCGGATGAAGGACCTGAGGAAGGATCCCTATGGTCTATGTACTTTGATGGGGCTTCAAACTCTTTGGGTAACGGCATTGGCGCCGTAATCATATCTCCTAAAGGCTCTCATACTCCGTTTACCGCCCGACTATGTTTCAACTGCACCAATAACATGGCGGAGTATGAAGCATGCATCATGGGTCTTCGAGCAGCAATTGACCTAAGGATTAAGTTCTTGAGTGTCTTCGGAGATTTCACTCTCGTGATCAGTCAGATCAAAGGCGAGTGGGATACGAAACACCCAAATCTTATTCCTTACAAGGAGTATGTATTGACGTTGCTTCCCCATTTCGAGGAGATAACCTTTGAACACTTCCCCAGAGAGGAGAATCAGTTGGCGGACGCGCTAGCTACGATGTCTTCTATGTTCAAAGTCAATTGGGACAACGAGGCTCCCCAAATTATCATTGAAAGATTGGATGAACCTGCACATTGTTGTGATCTTGAGACTGAAGAGGTAACAGAAAAGCCCTGGTATCATGAAGTGAAGAGGTATCTTGAAGCTCAAGAGTACCCCGAGGGTGCATCTGTTAATGATAAGAAGTTTCTGAGGAGGTTCGCGGCGAAGTTCTTCATCAGCAATGACATCCTTTACAAGTGTAACCATGATTCAACTTTACTGCATTGTGTGGATAAGAATGAATCAGAAAGGATCATGACGGAGTTACATGAAGGTACTTTCGGAACTCACTCCAGTGGACACACCATGGCAAAGAAAATCCTTCGGGCAGGATATTATTGGTCCACGATGGAAGCCGACTGTTATCAACATTCTCGGACGTGTCATAAGTGCCAAGTCTACGCTGATAAGGTGCACGTACCTCCAGTTCCTCTGAACGTCTTGACGGCACCGTGGCCTTTTACAATGTGGGGCATTGATATGATCGGCGAGATCAGACCTACGACATCTAACGGGCATCGTTTCATTCTGGTAGCAATTGATTACTTTACAAATTGGGTTGAAGCAGCTTCCTTTTCTACAGTAACCAAGAACGTCGTGGCATGGTTTATTCGGCACAATCTGATCTGTCGATACGATGTACCAGAGAGGATCATTACGGACAATGGTACCAATCTCAACAACAAGATGATCACTGAGCTATGCGAACAATTCAAGATACAGCATCACAACTCTTCTCCTTACCGACCGAAGATGAATGGGGATGTCGAAGCAGCTAATAAGAACATTAAGAAGATTGTGCAGAAGATGACAGTGACATACAAAGACTGGCATGAGATGTTACCATTTGCTCTTCATGGGTACCGTACCTCAGCACGCACGTCAACAGGGGCAACACCCTATTCCTTGGTTTATGGTATGGAGGCAGTCTTGCCCATTGAAGTCCAGACACCCTCTCTTCGGATCATGAAGGATGCAGGTTTGAGTGAAGATGAATGGATTCAGACCCGGCTTGATCAGCTGAACTTAATCAACGAAAAGAGACTTACCGCTATTTGTCATGGTCAGACGTACCAGAAACAAATGATCAAGGCATTTAACAAGAAAGTTAGACGACAAGAGTATCAAGTTGGGGATCTGGTAATCAAGCGCATTATCTTACCTCAAGGTGATCCCAGGGGAAAATGGACCCCTACTTACGAAGGGCCATTTGTGGTTAAGAACACTTTCTCAGGAGGAGCTATGATTCTAACCACCATGGACGGTAACGACCTTCCTCACCCCGTCAATGCAGACATAGTGAAAAGATACTACGCATAATCAAAGACCCGCTGGGTTGACTGGCCTAGGCAAAAATAAGGGCTTCCCGGCGAACCAAAAGGGTTCGGGAAAAAATAAGGGATGAAAATGAAAAATCTGTACACCCGGCAAGTCGAAAACCTGAAAAGGCAGCTTAGGCAAAAAAGGGTATCTTGATGGACTGAAAACCCGAAAGGGCAGTCCGGGAAAAAATTAGGGATTAAAGCGTAACACTATGTCTCATTGGATCACCTTACATCCGGACTCCGATATCGATTATCAAGCTCAGACGACACTAATCAATCTGATATACCTTCAACCAACAACAAAGTGCTGAGATACTCGAAGATATAAAGGCAATAGCAGAGTTGGAACCCCGTGGGATTATTCACATAGCTGTTTCATTTTCTTTTTACAAATTGTACAAATTCTATTTGTTCGGCGGCGTTCTCTTACTAGGACGTCAGCCTCTTGTACAAAGACGCCTATTTACAGGCCAAACTTCAAAATCAATACAAATTCATTTTCAAAGAAATTGCAAACTATTTTCCTTTATCTGTTTTTTTTTGCAAAGAACGTCCAAAGTTCATTTTTGATATACGCATTTGACATTAATTGCTGATCATAAATATTTACATGCGAAACGAAAGGTATATTTACAAGTTTCTCTGTCCACCCGGGACCAAGGTATATTTAGCTGAAGAATATGGCTAAAATACTTTCACTCCCCGCAGAATAAGGCAGTAATGGTAGCTCTCCCAGCTGAGACTTGCAGCTATGTACAAATCAGCAATACTCTCCCCAAGCAGAGTTAGTCTACCATCATCCCTAAAAAGGCTCGGTATCCCCAGAAGGTCTTAATATTCCCCAGCGGAGTATAAGAATATTCTCTAGCAAGTATAAGAGCATCCCCGACAGTATTAATATTCCTCAACAGAGTATAAGAATGTCCCCCGGTGGAATACAAGATACCCCAGTGGAACCATTTCCCCAACATGGTCTGAAAAGAGCTTCCCCAACGGAGTTGAATCATCTTCCCCAGTAGACTCTGCAAGCTTATCACTTGCAGAGCACAAATAGATCATCCTCAGCCAAATTCAGAGGATTATCCCCACAAAATTCTAACAGGATTATCCCCAGCAAGTTGCAACTGAAAGATCATCCCCAACGAAGTTCTTTCCTTTTACAAGCAGGAATTCAGTCCTCAACAGATTCAATATCACCAACAACGGTAATCCATCCCCAACAGAGTTTATCAGCGGAATCCCCAGCAGAGTTCATCGTTAAAATCCTCAGCAGAACATCTCTCCCCCACAGAGTAATTCCCCTCAGAGTAATCTCTTCATCAGTTTATTCCCCAACGGAGTTCTTTTCTCCTGCAGGTTTATTCTCACAATCATCTTTGTTCATCATCCCTAGAGGAAACGAAGAACTCAACTCTATTCTCCAGCAGCTCCAGGATTTATTTTCCCCAGCTAAAGCATTATATTCCCATACATCATGATACATGCATATACGCATCATACAAAAAAATCTCATTCATTTTGAGAACATCATTGCCTGATCCATATCATGCATTGAATATGACTGACCTTTACCTTTCAGGAAAGATACAGTTAAAGTTCCCAGTTACGTCGAAGACCTGACCGGTTCTTAAATCTCAATTGAATTATCCTCGGTTGAATTTCAGATAAGGTTCTCGATCTCGATAGTTTCCCTATGTCAAAGTGTGGACGAGTGCTATAACCTCAACGGTATACTACGTTGAGAACTAGTCAGTTCCTAGATCTTGATGTTTTCCTCCGTCATAGTGTGGACGAGTTCTGTAATTTAAACGGTATACTATGTTGAAGACCAGACAATTCCTAGATCTTGATGAAGATGTTTCCCTATGTCAAAGTGTGGACGAGTACTATAACCTCAACGGTATACTACGTTGAGCACTAGTCAGTTCCTAGATCTTGATGTTTTCCTCCGTCATAGTGTGGATAAGTTCTCTAATTTCAACGGTATACTACGTTGAAGACCAGACAGTTCCTAGATCTTGATGAAGATGTTTCCCTACATCAAAGTGTGGATGAGTGCTATAACCTCAACGGTATACTACGTTGAGCACTAGTCATTTCCTAGATCTTGATGTTTTCCGCCGTCATAGTGTGGACAAGTTCTCTAATTTCAACGGTATACTACGTTGAAGACCAGACAGTTCCTAGATCTTGATGAAGATGTTTCCCTACGTCATAGTATGGACGAGTGCTATAACCTCAACGGTATACTACGTTGAGCACTAGTCAGTTCCTAGATCTTGATGTTTTCCTCCGTCATAGTGTGGACAAGTTCTCTAATTTCAACGGTATACTACGTTGAAGACCAGACAGTTCCTAGATCTTGATGAAAATGTTTCCCTACATTATAGTATGGATGAGTGCTATAACCTCAACGGTATACTACGTTGAACACTAGTCAGTTCCTAGATCTTGATGTTTTCCTCCGTCATAGTATGGACGAGTTCTATAACCTCAACGGTATACTACATTGAGCACTAGTCAGTTCCTAGATCTTGATGTTTTCCTCCGTCATAGTGTGGACGAGTTCTCTAATTTCAACGGTATACTACGTTGAAGACCAGACAGTTCCTAAATCTTGATGAAGATGTTTCCCCCCAATTGAATTATGGACAGGTTCTTAAGACTCAACCGAAGCATTCTCTCAGTTGAAGTACAAGCAAGTTCCTAAATCTCAACAAAAGTTAGGCTTCCCCAGCGGAATCTTCTACAACAACAGGTATGCAAGTTCTCGCTAAGGAATCTCTTATGCGATCAACACTCCTGCAGATGGAATCTGTAAGCCCATCCTCCTACCAACAATCTCCAAATGGCATCTGTAAACCCATTCCCGACATCACAATGCTGATACTACACCATGCGAGTGCAAATTTCTGGGCACTCTAGTGTTCAATTATCTTCCACCTTCGGATCACGAAAGGCCCGAAAGCCAATCTATATCCTCAGGTATAAGAAAATTGAACAGGGGAAACTGTTGTAACCCAAAATTTTCCCTCCCATATTTCTCAAGACATGTCAAGAATAATCTCCAAGTGGCTCAGGTTAGCTCAAGAGTTGGACAGTCAAATCACCTCCTAAGGCAGTCAATTCAAAATTAGGGTTTTGTGTTGCATCAAGGTCCTTACATACAAATGACCTCAAGTGCTCCCCAATGTCCTAATATGTTCTCAAGTTCATCCATGTCAAATTTCAAGCCTTGCAGAGGAAGTTTGGTCAGCCAATTGCTCAAGAGGCCCAAAAATCGACTATGCTAGGGCAAAAGTCAACTGTGACCTATAACCAGTCAAACTTCAAGATTTTTTGTCAACATTATAATTTTGAAGGATAATTCATCATTTTATCAAGGGTTGATCATGATTCATCAAGGATTGCTCAAAATTCATTAAGACTCAAAAGTTGCTAAATTAGGGTTTTGTAGGAAAGGTCAACTCAACTTTGACCAAGCATAACATTCTCATACTTTATGAGAAATGACCCATCCAAAGCTCATTTTGAATAGGATGCAATCTCATACAATCCATATTCACACCCCAAGATCAAGTAATGCACTCACAAAAAGTTACAAATTTGGACATTATAGGTCATTTTTGAAAGTCAACAAAAACACCTTTTTTTCCAAAGCTTATAACTTGACGATGGAATATAAAAATGATATGAGACCAAAAGGGTTGGTTATATGACATCTCAAGGTTTATAAAAAGTCCAAGAACACCTCAAAAAGTTCAAAATTGAAGAAGTTATGCATTGTTGAAGTTGGGCATTTTTCCAAAATTGCCAAAAGTCAACTATCCCCAAAACTTCAAATTTTGCCAAATGGCCCCACTTTTTCCACTTGATCCGATCTTGTCACACCACACACGTGTCCTATCTTAAATTTCATGACCAATTATTAATTTTTCTATTTTATTTGATTTTTATTGATTTAATTCATTTTTAATCAATTTAAATCAAAATAAAATCTCAATATTAATAACTTGTGATCTTTTTAGTTGATACAGCTTTCAATTAACATCATGAACACAATCAAATTCGTGCCAAGCCATATCATGCACAAAATCTTGGATTTGGAAAGAATTTGAAAGCCTTTAATGGAGGAATCATATCATATCCAAAGTCATCAATTCACAAGGATTCAAGGCCCAATTTTTAACCTAATTGCTTCTAATATACTCACACAAGCTAGAGCACACAAGAAGACGACCTAAAAGCTGCACAAACGGCCAGACCAAAACTGAAAAAAAAGCTTGAAAAAGTTGGAGATCGAAATCCATATTGGAGGTGTTTTCAAGGCCAAAACTCAACATAGACCTCTTATTTGCCATCCACTGAAGCGATTGCAACCATTCACAAGCCCTCTCGTCACCTGAATTGCGCTGTAAGTGTCCATGAACTTGACCCTGTACATGAAATCGTGAATCCATATTCCTGCATCCTTTGTGCAACTTTTTTGTATAATCATGCTTAACGTTCAATTTCCAGTCTTTCTGCATCATTTGATTTTGTTTTTGTGAGCTATAGCACCATACCCGAATCTAGGGTTTTGGAGTTTTATTTTTGGGCATTTTCTTTGCAGGGAAAATTGGGACAAATAATGGCCATGGTTGTATTCAGGGAGGAGAGATGAACACGTTGGTGTTTTTAGTTTGTGTTTATGTGGCCTGGAATTCATGTTAGAAGCAAGCCACGAATTTTGTTGCGATTCCAAATCCGCAAGAAAAAGACCAGGTCTTGTTGAAGAAGACGAAGACGTGGCTTGTCTTCATTGGCCAATTTCAAATCAGCGCCCTTTTTTATTTTTTTTCCAGGCATAATTGTTTGTTTGATATATAATAATTGTTGTGTGATATAATAACAAAAAGAACAAAGTGATGCAGTGGCAAGCGCGCTAGTGGATTGTCCATTGGGACCTGGGTTCGAATCCCAGGTCCCCCAATATATTTGTTGCTATTTTCTTTCAGGCATTCCAGTGAGTCTCACACTTTGCAACGCATCATGCACCTTCACCCAACGCCTGCCAGATGGCCTCCAGGCCAAATCTGATGGCCCATATTGGAGGTCCACCGTGAGACCAAGTCAACCGATGCACGTGGAACCATGGAAAGTCATGCAGGCTGGCAACTATTGGGCCTGGAATTTGCTTTTCTCACCACCAATTTGAGCCCATACCCCCTTTGGTTATTTCTTTTCCTTTTTATATTTTCATTTTATTTATTTTATTTTGATTATTATTTTTATTGTTTAAACAACCAATTAATTATTTTCTTCATAAAAATCATAAAACATAAAATACTATTTTTATTAATTTCATTATTTTATTTTTGTAAACAAATTAACTTAATTAATTTAGTTTTAAAATAGGTTTAACTTTTAACATCTTTTGCAAAATAATTAAAATCAATGTAGAATTAGGTTTTTACTAACTTTTAATCATTTTATTTTATTTCCTTAAAAACTCAAAAATCCAAAAATATTTTCATTAATTAATTAATTTAATTATTAGACTTAGATTTAATTTTCATAAATTCAAAAATAACAAAAAAATGCTTTCTTTTCAAAAAGGGTCAAAACCCTAAAAACTCGCCCGATTTAATTTCTTGCACGCGTATCGTTTTATCCAATTATGTATTTGCTTCCGGTATGTAATAGTTTTTAATTAGGACTTTAATTATTTATCACTTTATTTTACTTTCCGCAATTTAAATTAAAAAGTTTTGTTTTTGGCGATGTTAATACCCGACGCCTTCTAATAGTTTAGATTTAATTTTTGCAAATTTAATTTCCGCAACTATAAACTGTTAGATGTTTGATAATAGGGAATGCATGACAAGATCAAATGTATGAACTTAAAATCAACATAGCTCACCCATGACATGTATAAAGGTAAATAACTGAAAAACAATACACTCGCATATGCGCACTCTTAGGGTACACCTCGCTTGGTTGTCTTCGAACGTGGTCATTGAGTATAGGAAGTCTTAGAGGTCGTCCTCTTGTCCAAAGATCATAGTTGCCTCGAAACGGTTGCCTCAGATAAAATTATCTAAGACATTAGGGTTACCGCTAAGGCATCCTAACATTGCTTTAGTGACCACACGTCCCTAAACGAATTGACCCGAAAACTCCAACGACAGTACTACCTACTCATTCATAGTGAGATAACATTGTCTAAAGGAAATTTGTACAGATTAATTCCTTTTTCGAGTAGATAAATGGTTCTTAAGTACTTGCTCCTTTTAAAACAAAACAAAACTTTTCGCACTTACACTCCTTTCAAAACAAAAACTTCTTTTAAACCCACAAACACAAAGAAAAGCAAATTTTGAAAACACAATGAGCAAGTACCTAAGAGCCCGTGGATAACCACAGATAGAAATGGTTCTAACACCTTCCCTTTCTATAATCTACCTCCCGAACCCGAGAAACATCTCGAAATAGGAATTTTTCTGTGCTTTTTTTCCTTTCCTTGTTGGATAAAAATAAAAGACGGTGGCGACTCTTGCTTACCGTGACATTTTGCAAAAACAAACGCAAACGCGAACCAGCATTCCAAAACAGTCAGTTCTATTCCCACTGATCACACCCCGTACTCAGAAACATCTCGAAAAAAGTTTTTCCTGTTCTTTTTCCTTTTCCTGATTGGATAAAATAAAAGTCGGTGGTGACTCTTGCTTACCGCAACATTTTGCGAACAAAAAACGCAAACCAATATTAACAGTCGGTTCTGCCACCGTATCACATGTGTTCTTCGACTTCTGCAACCAAGTGCAAAATGAAAAAGAATTTAGAATTATAAAAGTTAGAAGTGATCATGGAGGAGAATTTCAAAATCATTATTTTGAAAAGTTTTTTAAAGAAAATGGCATTTCTCATGATTTCTCTTGTCCTAGAACTCCCTAAAAAAATGGAGTTGTAGAACGGAAGAATAGAACCTTGCAAGAAATGGCCAGAACCATGATTAATGAAACTAATATGGCTAAACACTTCTGGGAAGAAGCCGCGAACACAACATGTTATATTCAAAATAAAGTCTCTATAAGACCTAATCTCGAAAAGACTCCTTATGAATTATGGAAAAATAGAAAACCCAACATTTCATATTTCCATCCCTTTGGATGCACTTGCTATATTCAGAATACTAAAGATAATCTGAACAAGTTTGATTCTAAGGCACAAAAGTGCTTTCTGCTTGGATACTCTGAACGCTCAAAAGGCTATAGGGTATACAACACATAAACTCTGATTGTTGAAGAATCAATCATAGTCAAATTTGATGATAAGCTTGGCCAGCAAAAGCCAAAGCAGAATGAAAATCCTGCAGGTACAGAAGATCATCTTACAAAATCTGAATAGTCAGAAGCAAAGGACAACTCAGAAGACCCTCCTATTGAAAACGCTCTGGAAAATCTAAGAATTTCTGAACAACCCTCACAGAATAAATTCCCCATAATCACATAAACACATCCAGAAAACGTGATCATTGGAAAGAAAGAAGATCCCATCAGAACAAGATCCTATTTCAGAAACATTGAAGAATTAATGTTTGGTTTGGTCTCTCTAATTGAACGAACCTCAATAGAGGAAGCTCTGCAAGACAACGATTGGATCCTAGCTATGCAAGAAGAACTAGATCAATTTTCAAGAAATGATGTGTGGGATCTATTTCCAAAGCCCAAAGGATTCAATATCATAGAAACAAAATGGGTATTCAGAAACAAGTTGAATGAGCAAGGAGAGGTTGTCAGAAACAAGGCACGATTGGTTGCACAAGGTTATAGTCAACAAGAAGGAATTGATTATAATGAAACCTTTTCCCCAGTCGCTAGGTTAGAATTAATTAGATTATTAGTTTCTTTTGATGTTCAACACAACATCTCATTATATCAAATAGATGTTAAAAGTGCATTTTAAATGGTTACATGGAAGAAGAAGTTTATGTCCACCAACCTCCGGGTTTTGATGACCCAAAATTTCCAGAACATGTTTATAAACTGAAAAACTCTCTGTACGGTCTGAAACAAGCTCCCAGAGCTTGGTATGAACGTCTGAGTAACTTTCTTTTAGAAAATAATTTTACTAGAGGGAAAGTGGACACTACCTTATTCAGAAAAACATTTAAAAATGACATTTTAATCTGTCAAATATATGTAGATGATATTATTTTTGGAACCTCTAATGTCTCTCTTGGAAGAGAATTTGCTGAGTCTATGCAGGTTGAGTTTGAGATGAGCATGATAGGAGAACTGAAATTCTTTTTGGGAATTCAAATTAATCAAACTCTAGAAGGTACTTACATACATCAGACAAAGTATGTTAAAGAACTTCTGAAGAAATTCCAGCTATCAGAAAGTAAAGAAGCGAAGGCACCAATGCATCCTACATGCATTCCGGGAAAGGATGAGGTAAGTAAGAAAGTAGATCAGAAACTCTACAGAGGTATGATTGGATCTCTTCTCTATCTGACTGCATCTAGACCAGATATATTATTCAGTGTATATTCATGTGCAAGATTCCAATCAGATCCTAGAGAATCTCACCTAACTGTTGTTAAGCGAACACTACAAGAAAATTGGCAGATTGTGACAGATATTTTTGTAGATCACGACAGTTAAAACCGTCGCAATTTGCTTTCCACGACGGTTGCTTTACCGTCGCAGAAGTGTGTGTCCCCAACCTATTTCGCGACGGTTACAAAAACTGTCGTTCAAGTTTACGACGGGTTGATACCGTCGTGACTATCTTTTGAGTTTCTTTTAATTATTGATGGCGACGGTTCGATACTGTCGTGAATATCTTTTGAAATTGATTAAATTGTTTATGGCGACGGTTCGATACCGTCATGACTTTTGTTGATTACGACGGTTCGGTACTGTCGCCATGACTTTTGTTTATGTCTTGATTTTTTTTTTATTTTTCTATTATATATATTTTTTATTTAAATTATTATCTATGTAAAAAATTTTAAATATAGTTTTTTTGTGTGTTATTTTTTTCTTTAAATTATTTCTTCTTTAATATATTTATTTATAGTATTATTTTTTGTTTTATTTTCTATCACTTTGTAATATAGTAAAAATAATTTTAATAAAAAATATTTAACATCAAATAAGCATTATAATATCCAAAAAAATGTGTGTTCCATAATCATGTAAAATGCGAGTTCCATAATCATGTCAAGTAGTACAAAAAACCCAAAATATATCAATTTCTAATTTTATAATAATAAGTATCATTATGCCAAAAATACATGAGAAAGTTCACAATCTAATTATCTCGATCATAGCAAAGTCTAATTTGTCCCCCCCTGAAGTTCCATTATCTCCAATACGGTAGCTAGACTCAGATGAACGTCTACCATCAACAGGATCAGAATTGTATTATTTAACAAGAAGTGGGTGATCACAAGCCTGACGAAGACGTAAAAGCATCAAAATAGTATTTGCATAGTTTTGATTCACTGTACGACAGCAACATATGCCTGCAAATTACAAGCATTACTTTTCAAAATTACAAACTGAGAACATCCATCAGTGTAGAAATATCAGATGAACAAAATCATATAATTCGTAATTGACATGCCCACTGTCAAAATAAATTTCTAGACACTAATTTAAAAAAGAAAAGACAAACAATATCATTACAGTATGTCCAAGTTAATATAAGAAATTTGAAAAGAAATAAACTTTAAATTGAGAACGTGAATCAGCTTCCAACTTTTTGTAGTATACCAAACTCCAAAATATTTAAAAGGTCCTATGTTGTGTTTGTCCCTTACTTTTTGATGAAATTCTTTCACAAGTACATATAAAATTCTATTACCATTTACATTTTATTAAAATGACACAATTTTATTTTGTGTTGCATTTGTTTTAAAAAGGCTAGTGATACAGTTTAACATTTAGCTCTTAAGTTATAATCATTACCCATCAATTTATGTTGCACATGACTACTAAAATTTATAACTTAACATCCCACTGCAATGGTAAATGAAATGAATTATGAATACCTCAGAACCTTCTTTTATGCATTCATCATACTGCCTTGTCTTCAAGTAGCAGGCCATCAAGTTAAGTGAGCATGCCAAAAGAAGTTTTCTACTTTGAAAAGATGGAATCTCTTTGATGTTTTCCTTGGCCTAAAATGTAAAAATTAAAACAAGGTGATATAGACTTATAGTGATAATTTCCTATAGTCTCAAAATAGAGATAAACAACAATGAAAGGTGTGGAGGAGACAGTTAAGCAATCTGAAAAGTCAACCTACCAACTTATACTTCTGCAAAGCATCATCGAACTTTCCTTAAAATCCATACAAAATTAAAAAGCATCAACAAAATTTTATAACAATATTACCCGGGCAACATCCAAAGTGTCAAAACAACCAAAATCTTCACTGTAACAACATTTTGCCCATTCATCGATCAACCATCACAACTCACAACCGGAAGTTTGTAATCTTCGACAACACTACACTTGTTCATATGCAAAGTACTTCATCTTCCAACAATAAGAGGATTTTTGTTCTTGTAAATGTAATAGCTCATACACAATTTCTCTAAAGTTGCAACAGAATGCTGCATAGGATTTAGCTTTATATCCATCATCATTCTCTGCCATAATAACAACAAAACATTAAACAGCCTCCTGAACAGTACCCCTGACAGTGTTGCTAACTTCAAGAACAACAGATTTGACAAACTGCCCTTCATGATATCCAGACAACGGATCAGGCACCCATTTCTCTGTAAGTTCAGTAAAATGCACTTTTCCATATGTATGAGGACCAATTTGTACAAGCAGTCCTCCAACACCAGGAAGTATTTTACTAATCCTTCCTCCTAAAATATCTCCTTCACGAATATGTGCTGTCAACTCCTTATTCACAAGGTTAGTTTGTGGCTCTTCATCAGTTCTGAGAGGGAGAGTAGAGAAGGGGCGTAGAACCAACCGCAAGAGCTTCTTCTCCAAGTTGAAGCTCAGAACATGACCAGAAACAAGTCTTCCAACATGATAT
This sequence comes from Vicia faba, assembly GCA_948472305.1. Classification (NCBI taxonomy): domain Eukaryota; kingdom Viridiplantae; phylum Streptophyta; class Magnoliopsida; order Fabales; family Fabaceae; genus Vicia; species Vicia faba. The sequence goes on from OX451738.1 coordinate 160,250,723, forward strand.
CGATTTTGGAAATCCTCAAGCTCATTGGGTTCAGTAGAACTATCAAGAATATGTAGCTGAGCTTTAACATTTCGAGAAACTGCTAACCAGACCCATTCACTTTCGACTTTATATATATAACCAGCCACACATTGCCCAATCTTAAAGTCCAGTTTCTCTGATATATTGTCTCCTATGTCACTGGAACCTGAATTCAAATTGATTTTCATAATGAACAAGTAATACCGTCATGATAAAATTAAAATATTTTGATGATTTTCATTAGTAAAGCAAAGTTAGGAAAGCTAGGACAAACCGAACATAAATGAATACTTAAATGAAGTTCATTCAATTAGTGATTTCTTTTATCAAACATTTTTATTTTTAAAATTTAACTATATATTTAACAACCCTTGTTACAACCCTTGTTCATAATGAACATATATTTTAACAAGCCTTGTTTCTAATGAACGTATATTTTGTCAATTTATAATTAGAACAAAAGATTTAACAGTAAAAATAACTCTGAATGTGAACTTATCTATTTAATCTAGTCCCAAGCGCATCAAACAAACAATGTCTAATGTACAATCCATAGCTACAAACTTATTAATCAAATTACCGATCTACACCATTCACCAGCCTTTCTGTACATGCATCTCAACGTATAAATTACGAGTATCATTAAAATCTTGCTTGATCTAGTAGTGTCCTTTACCTGTAACCATTTCAGGTCGGACTGAAAGCTCCCACCGTGATCCATTTCTGCTGCTATCAGCATCATTAGGCTTTGAACTATTCTTGCCGTCACTGTTTGCCCAATTTTGTAGCCAGAAAATGGATTTTCCAAATCATTTGCATCATGTACCTGTCAATAAGTAGGTACCAAACTATTGAGGAACATGTTAAAATAGTTAAATAGACAAAATAAAAGAGATAGGCATTGCTGCATTATTAAGGTTATGGCCATGTGGCCTTGGTCACAACTTCCTGCTCCAGAAAAAGCACATCATATCAGAGTAAGGCCGCATATATCTTACACACTCAAAACAACAGAGCCTGCTCATTTTATACATCAAATCTACAACTTAAAATGCTAGTTCAAATATTGGCAGCAGTAGATGCAGTAGAGTTACCTCTGTTATGTGAACCCTGCCGTGTAAGCCAAATCCAAACTTCAGTTTCAGCTCAAAAGTTTTTATGTCAGTAATCTGGACAAAATCAAGAATAAAATCCAAGAAACAAGGTCAATAATGCATATTAGTTTTCAGATGTAAGTTCTCATAAAAACTATTATATCAACAAGAGTAGGAAAAAATTAACAAGCTCTACAATCGGGAGACATTGTGTTATCTTAAAGAAAAAGCAGCAGTGAGAAACCTTGCATGTTCTACAATGTCACATTCATAAAAAACAAACAATAAATAAAAAATATAGATTGAAATTAATGATAGTTCTAAATTGCCTTGCATGTTCCAGTAAAAAAAACTGTGCATGTTACATGTACAAGACCTTCTAATAAATAAAAACTCACACAGCCATTAACACAGATATACATATACATTATAAAATGTACCATATAAACCCACATACCTCTGCCTCAACCAGTGATCCCACTTTATAGCTAGACTTCTTGGTTCTTTTAGAACTAGATGTCCTGTTGACCTCATTCAGATGTAAAAGTAACCTTCCTGATGTTTCAAGGCTTGGAAGATCCATAACAGATGCAACAACACTGACCAAGTAAAACACGGTCTGTAAGCCCAATGTATGCAATGACTTGAGGAAAACAAGGCCACAATAAATTTTTTAAAACAATTATCTACTTCAAAATGAAAATGATATTTATTACAAGAAAAAGAAGTAAAAAGTATAATTCATAAACATGAAATATCTGCCAACTTGTAACAAAAAAAGGATTTCTAATTAAAAATCTTTCCCAAAAGGATAATATAATAAGTCAATACAATCAACTCTATAACATACTAAAGGAAGAATTCTAGTCTAAGGAAGGAATCACATAGGTGGCACAAGTCTGGCAGCTTCCGGGTACTAGCTGTTCTATAGAGTGGTATTAATGAACATTGGCATTCTTTGATACCATATTACTTAGACCCAACCTTTGAGTAAAGGCTTGGAGATATGAGATGAAATAAATGTGAGAAGCAAGGCAAATACTTTTGATAAGTTAATTTTTTGTTCACCTCTGTCCATTTAGATATTGTTTCCGCGGAAATCTTTGAGTATTATAGTCAGATAATTGTGCATATCCTAGGGTGTAATTATTCTCAGGAATAGATACAACCTGCATCACAGACAAGGTAAAAAAATGTTAAATATGTGTACAAAAATGTTATACAAACAGGTGGCTAAACTGAAGAAATATCAACACTTGCCAAGTAGTTCTCTTTCACAATTTCCACTACTGCATTCACTGTCTGATGCAGCACCAAGCCCTTCAGAGCATCCCTTTGACGTTTCTGGAACCAAGATATGAAATTGACTAGGTCACAATGGTTCAAGAACGAAAGCTGGTGTAAGCCGAATTCACAATGGCATCCCCTTCTTAATACAAGAATGAATGCCCAGAATAAATCCTTAACCATAACACAAGGCCATCCTTCTTAAGAGCAGATTGAATGCCAGGAATAAATCCTTAACCATAACATAATAAAATTTCCAATTTTTGCTTTGATTAGAAAATGAAAGTATCTTAGAGTGGAAAATAAAAGATTGAAATAAGATAATACCCAACAATTAATTCCTTAACTACTAAATTTAAAGCTAGTGTACACAGATTAAAAATAATAAATAAATCTGTATTCCAACATCAAAAAGATGCATTATGTGACAAAACAACATGGTTCAGGCATTTCACCGAACACTTGGTTAACAACCTACAACAACAATGATTAACAACAGAATAACGACCCCGCATAAAAAATCTAGCTTAAAAGTGAAAAAAAAGAAGAAGAAGATAACTCACGACGATTCGACATCTAAAGACAATCAATGATATGCGACTACGACCACGAATTCCCGATGCCGCGAGTCAGAACGTGCCACAACCATTGATGTTCTTCCAGCCACCCTATTCTGATTTAAAAAAGAACACATATTCATGAGCGAAGGAGAAGATTGACTCTGATACTTCCTGGAGCAGATTCGATTTCCTGAGTGAGAGAGCGACCATTGCGATGAGATTCAGAAGTTCAGACGAGAGAAGGAAGAGCCTGGGAAACTGCCCTAGCTAGTCGGGTGATGGCTTTGCCTATGCTTGATGCCCTAATTTCCAGAACCAACACGACGTCACCAAACACAAAACACACAAAAAATGGATTTCAAATTGGGAATAGCGAGAGAAGATGCTCAAATTTAAAGGGAAGCCATCGAAGCTTCTTAAGGTTCTCATCGAATTGATGTGGTTGAAGTTTGTACAGAGAAAAAGCAAAAGTATGAAGAAATTTGGAGAAAGATACGTGAACAATAAATAAAAAGAGAAATAGACGAAGCGGGGTAAAGGATTTAGGGGGACGACGGGTGTGGTTACCGTCGTGCCCTTTCATAACTTTTGCATGTTTTTTAAAGGTTTAGGGGGGCGACGGTTGTTTTACCGTCGTGATGTCTATTTTAGGACGGTTTCTTAACCGTCGCAACATTCATTTTAGGGCGGTTTAATGAAAAATTGTCGCGATATTTAATATTTTTTTAAATATGTAAGGACGGTAGGTGTATACCGTCGTGACATGGGTCCCTATATTAGAATTACGACGGTTATTAAGTAACTGTCGCAATTTTTGTGTCGTAAAATCCTAATTTTCTTGTAGTGGAATTCTGAGGTATATGAAAGGTACTACTAACCTTGGACTGTGTTATAGAAGATCCAAAGATTTTAAACTAGTAGGTTATTATGATGCTGACTTTGCTGGAGATAGAATAGAATGTAAAAGCACCTCTAGAAGCTGTCAGTTTATGGGTGATAATATTATCTCATGGTACAGAAAGAAGCAAGAAACTATTGCACTATCAACCACTGAGGCTGAATATATATATGCTGCTGGATGTAGCACTCAGATGATCTGGATGAAGAGCCAACTAGAAGATTATCATCTATTTGAAAGTAAGATTCCCATCTTCTGTGATAATACCTCTGCTATTTGTCTTTCAAAAAATCCCATCTTACATTCTAAGGCAAAACATATAGTAATTAAACATAATTTCATAAGGGACTACATTCAGAAAGCCATCCTTAGTTTAAACTTCATAGACACAGACCATCAATGGGATGATATTTTCACAAAACCCCTTTTTGAAGATAAATTTAAATTCATTATGAAAAACATCAGTATGGAATTCTGTCCTGAATGAATTTTTTTCTCTATATGTGTCTCCAGAATGTTCTGAAATGAATGTTCTGATTAACTAATCTTCAGAAGTGAGAAGAGGAGTTACATCATAAGCCACTCATCATGTTCTGAAATGTGTCTAACGTTTCATTACACGAATGGCTCAGAAGTTCATTATATTAAACCAGCTGTCACACGCTACCCTCAGAAGTTGAACACATGTTTCAACTCTAAAAGGTCACGCATGCGTGCACTGCTATTGAGACGCCGTTCCTAGGTAACTGTTCAGATTTGATAAAATCTCACGCCTCCCCTCAATGTCATATTTCATTAATTGCTAGTAATGATTATTTTTTAATTTCAATCGTTCAAAATTCATTATTGGTTTTATTACCTAAAAAATTTCTCAAGCTATAAATACCTTACAAAATTCCCCTCTTTTACTTTTTACTCTCTCTCTCTCTCTCTCTTTCTCTCTCTAAGTTTCAATCGCCTCTGTGTTTTTGTGCAAACTCTCTCTATTTTTTCAAATCCTAAACCTAAACGTTCCAAATGGCTTCATCTTCATCTCCTTCTGAGAGCATTCATATTTCATCAAGTAGCTCTCAACATGCAGAAAGATATGTCGTTCCTGAAAGAACAAAGCTCATACCTGTTGATAGCTTGGAAGTGGTGAGTGAACTTATGGTCGATTTTGATAATCTGAAAGCATATGGGTTTGACTTGTTTCCGGCGGTGGAATTCCAAGGGTGGAAAAACTTATATGATCGTCTTGTTGGACCAGTGTTTCCTAATCTTGTCAAGGAATTCTGGATTCATGTCATTGCTTCTCCAAAGGTCATCCTTTCATTCGCATGGGCAAAGAGATTTCCATTACTGAGAATCTCATAAGGAGGCTTCTAGGCTTTGAAGTAAATTGTGTTACTGGAATCTCAAGTGGAAGAATGGATATGTCCAAAGTCTATGCTGAAATTTTTACTACTGAGCAAGCTTCCAACAAAGTCAGAGATTTGAAGAACAAATATAAAATCTGGGCTAGGATCATGCATGGATGCATTCATCATATGAAGGAAACCAGTTCTCTTGACTACATCAATGCTGACCAACAATATCTTCTGTTCTGTCTTGGCACAAATGTGAAGATTGATCCGCCCTACCTTCTGTTCAACCATCTTTGGACACATGTGAAGGAAACAAGGGAAGCTGAGAGGGTCAAAAACCCTAAGTCAAAAATAAACTGGATCCCTCTGGGAAGACTAATCTCAGAAATTCTGACAGAGAATGGTCTGATAGCTCATTTAGAGGACGCCAACTTGCTTGGAGAATTGGAGCCCACATGTGGAAAAGCTCTGATTGGGAAGAACCTTCTAAAAAGGAAGCTGATAGACAAACTTCTGGTGGAACCTACTCCTTATGTGTCAGCAGCTGTCACCAGAAGGAGAATCCATGTAGAAGATTTTCCTCTCTTCAACTCTGGTGATCATCCTGAGATCATTCTGCACTTCATTGAAGCTTGCAAGGATAGTGGCATTCCCATTGACCCATCATGGCCTCAAGGAAGGAATGTGCCTGCTCCAGAAGTTTTTTTCTTCAGAAGCAGAAGAAAAGGCAAGCTGTAGAAGGTCCCTCTGCTCGTCCTCATAAGAAGAAGAAGAACTATTCAGGTATGTCCACTGAAATAATTTCTGTTTGTGATTCTGTATGTATATCACCATTTGCTGAACCCCAAACTCTAGGAGATATAGAAGTAGACATGGACCTCACCATTCCTTCTGAACCCCTCCAAAATAATCCTCAAATTGATCAAGTTCTATCTGACATAGACAACTTTGATACTGTAGTCCCTACATAATCTCAACCTCAACCATATATAAATCAACCTGACTCATCTACCTCTGCTCCCCATCAATAAAATCCAAATACTCCTGCTAAAAACCCTCTTCTAACATCCCCCATCAGACCTTTATCCCCAATATCCTCTGAGTGGTATGATGTTTCATGGAGATTACCAGGAATAAATGTGCCTCTGGCCACACAACCTCCGTCCTTCATCATCCCCTCTGAAAACATTTTTGCAGTGAATGAATCCCCTGCACATATTCCTTCTTCCTCAGCCCAAACCACCATCATCATCTCTCCTGACATCACCCCTCCTACGTCACCAGAAATTCCCACACGTTTCTTACCTGAACCCTTACCACCTCACTCTCTAGAATCAACCTTTAGTCCATCCTCATCAAAACCTCCTGAACCATCAGAACCTTCTGACTTCCTTAGGAATGTAGTTGATCCTGAAGCTCTACATTAGCTACAAATAATATCCACAACAAAGGTTGTTCCCAAACCAACCCCAAAACCTGTTCATCCAGACGTTATTGTATGTTTTCAGAACTTTGCAACAGAAATGCAGACGTGGATAGACCGGCTGAAGACAAACAATGCCAATAACCTGGACCCAGCTGCATGTGATTTTCAGTGGGAAGCATTCAGAAGGAAATTCAATGATGAAACCTTCAAGTTGCAAGATATGTACTATTCTCAGATTCTTGAGTATTTCACCCAGTATCTGAATGCCTTCAAAATAGAAGTGGTAAATATCTGGGATTAACAGTCTCCACTACAGATTACCAATACTCCATTACCACCTTCTAACCACATGGAAATTTCAGAAGATGAATATGAAGATGGCTCTGAGTCAGATCCCAATCCCTTGGAAATGACTATGTATCACCAACCTTCTGCTCAAGCTGCCTCTGAGAAAGTGTCAACTCTTATGATTGATCTTGGCACCCTCCTCTCAACTGTTGTAGGCCTAGACTCTGCTGATTCTACTCCAAAAGTTGTATCTTCTAAAGTTGCTTTAACATCTGCTTCCTCTTCGCTGGTGATGGATACTCTGAATGAACTGAAGAAGGAAAATGAAGCCATCCATGAGTGTTTGGACAAACAGGATGAAACCAACAAGGAAATCAGAACTTGGATGATGAAACAAGAGGAATCCTCAAATGAAATCAAGAATCTTCTTCTTTCTCTTGTCTCTCGTCAATCCTAGTTTTAATTTTTTTTAAGTTTCTTGTTGTTTTTGTTTTGTACTTTTTTTTTTAAAATCTTCAATATACAAACATTTTGAATCTCTTTATTTTATTTACTTTTTGATTATGACAAAAAGGGGGAGAAAATAAGATTTTGATCTAATCCATGATAACAATTATGAGCTAAGTCTCAAACATTACTAACAAAATACAAAGATCTATTATGTTTAAGAGATATGCAGGTACCTCAAAACTCTGAAAGACTAAGATCTGAACATCATCTGGAAAAGAACTGCCAAAGAAACTCTGATGAAAAGACTAAGAGCGCTTAAAGAAACTCTGAAAGAAAAATGTCTCAAAGCTCTGAAGAACAAATATCAGGAAGTTTCCCTTATGCTTTTAAACTCTTTGATTATTTTTTCAAAAGAAGAAATATCAATCTCAGGGGGAGATTATCAATCTCAGGGGGAGATACTCACCCTTGCACAATTTTTTTTAATCAAAATCTGAATTGTTTTGTCATCATAAAAAAGGGGGAGATTGTTAGAACAAAGTTTGATTCTAATCATATCTTAGAGTTTTGATGATAACAATGAAATAAATTTTGTGAAATATATTTTATACTCTAATGTGTACGTTCTCTATATTCAGATAATGTTCTTATTATAAATATCAAAAGTGAAGCACTCCAAGGCAAACTCTGATGAAAAAACAATCCTAAGCAACCTCTGATAACACTAGCTGAAGCGAAGATATGAAAGGAGCACGCTGAAAGAAACATCTGATAATGCAAGCTGAAGCAAACTCTGATGAACATAAAGTGAAGAATACTCTGATAGAATAATAGTTAAAGTAAACTCTGAAGTGGCAACGCTGCAAGAAAACTCTTAAACTTCCAGAGACAAGTTCTGACAGTATCGTTGGTCATTGAATGCTAAGACAGCTAACGCACTCAAGTGGTACTACGCACGAGAACTTTGGAAAGATAAAGACCAAGCCAACACACTTCATTAATGCAAACACTGTTAGAACAAAGTTTGAATCTACTACCCTATGTTTAAGTTTTGATGATAACAAAATGAAAAGATATATTATTTATGTGATTCATGTAAGAACTACTTGCTACCTAAAATATTACTTTCTGCTTTGCAGAAACTCTGATAGGTATCAGCAGGAGCACACCTTATCAGCATCAGAATATTGGTTATCAACATCAGCATCAGAAGATGCTATATCAGAATACCAGAATCAGAAGAACAATTCACGCGATTGCTGAAGCTTGATGAACAGAACTGCGCTCAACACTCTGATAAAGACAACAATAGTTCATCAGCACTTAAGCAGAGTCAGAATGAGGCCAAGCCAGAACACGCTTTAAGTAGCAACGGTACTGTGCATTCAAAGCGAATTATTACCAACGGCATCATTCCAGACAAGATCTGCTCAATAAGGAAAGTTTGTTATTGGCATTGAATCAAGATTATTGCTCCAACGTTCAACAATTTCAGTTCTATATAAACAAGACAATGAAGATTGAATTGGCTAATGCTCTACATCATATTACACGCCTAAAAGCTAATCATCATCTTCCTTCTCTCAGTTTGCTAAACGCTTAATATTTCCTTACTCAGTATTTTAGCAATCTAGTTTCATAAGCTTAAATTGTGTAACATCACAGTTGTGATACAGTTTTGTAGAAAACATTCACACACCTAGATTTCTCTTCTTTGTAAGAAAGTGATTCCTTGACAAACCGGGTTGTGGTTTGCATCAAGAAGGCTTTAGCAGTTGTTAAAGCAGTTTGTAATATTCAGTTGAATATAGTGGATTAAGACCTTGTTGGAGAGAGGCGAAATCACCTTGACGGGTGGACTGGAGTAGTTTGAGATCAAACGAACCAGGATAAAAATATCTTATTCATTGCATTGATTTTCAGTTTTACAATTCAACCCCCCCTTCTTGTGTTTTTCACTTATTCAATTGGCATCAGAGCGTCTGGTTCTGAGCTAAAACACTTAACCGTGTCAGTACAAGATCCAGCGTTAGAAAAACACAATGGCAGGAAATTATTCTCACACCAGCAATGACAACCATAAGGACAGAGACAGATTCAGCGGGAAACCTCCAGTCTTTGATGGAGAAAACTTTGATTACTGGAAAGACAGAATTGAAAGCTTCTTTCTGGCACATGATGCTGATCTGTGGGATATGGTGACAGATGGATACACGCACCCTGTGAATGTAAGCGGTCAGAAGATTGATAGAAAAACAATGACTGACCAACAAAAGCGTGACTTCAAGAATCACCACAAGGCCAGAACCATCCTTCTCAGCACCATCTCGTATGCTGAATATGAAAAGATCTCCAATAGAGACACAGCTAAGAACATGTTTGACTCACTCAGAATGACGCATGAGGGAAATGTTCAGGTCAAAGAAACTAAAGCTCTGGCACTCATTCAGAAGTATGAGGCGTTCAAAATGGAAGAAAGTGAATCCATTGAAACAATGTTCTCAAGATTCCAGATTCTGGTAGCTGGTCTCAAGGTTCTGGACAAAGGTTACTCTACTGCTGATCACGTCAAGAAAATCACCAGAAGCTTACCCAAGCAGTGGAGGCCAATGGTTACAGCTCTGAAGCTAGCAAAAGATCTCAACAAAATTTCTCTGGAGGAACTTATCAGCTCCCTCAGAAGTCATGAGATAGAGCTAGAAGCTGATGAACCCCAGAAGCAAGGTAAGCCTTTAGCATTAAAATCTAACAAAAAATCTGAGTCTAAAGTTTTGCAGGCAGTTGAAGAAACATCTGATGGATCCTCATCAGAAGAAGACGAACCCTCCCTCCTCTCCAGAAGAGTGAATCAACTGTGGAAGCAGAGACAAATAAAGTTCAGGAATCCCAGAAGATATGATCAGAACGAGTCTTCTTCCAGATACAGAAGGACAGATTCTTCCTTTGGATACAGAAGATCTGAAGGCTCCTCAGGAAGCAGAAAGCCAAATACCAAGGACATCATTTGCTATGAGTGCAATGAGAAAGGACACTACAAGAGTGACTGCCCAAAGCTTCAGAGGGAAAAGCCCAAAAAGAAGTTTGGAAGAGAAAAGAAGAAAAGTCTCATGGCTACATGGGATGACTCTGACTCGTCTGAAGCTGACTCAGAATCAGATGATGAGAGAGCAAACATAGCTCTCATGGCTAACATTTCAGAAGATAGTGAAGCTTCTGAATCAGACTCAGAATCAGATACTGAAGAGGTATTTCCTAACTTTGCTGTTAATTTTACCAAGGCTGAACTTGCTGAAAGCCTTAATGAGATTCTGGAAAGGTATCAGCAGATTAGAGTTAAATTCAGAGACCTGAAAAGGAATCTAGAATCTGACTCTAATAAGACTGAGAGTCTTAAATTGGAGAATTCTGAGCTGAGAATTAAAATTTCAAAATTAGAAAATACTTTACAAAACTCTAAGAAGGAACTAATTTCTGAAACTCCCAGCAACGCTGATGAGATCATCAAGGAGTATGATCACAGTTTCCAGAAGTTCCTTGCTAAAAGAATAGATAGAAGCAAATTGGCTTCAATGATCTATGGAGTTAGCAGAAACGGCAGGAAGGGAATAGGATACCAAGGTAAGGTTCCTACACCAAAGAATGTCATGGATTTAACCATTAAACACACACCTCTGAATTCACATTTTGTGTATGGTCACACACATGATATTAAATACACTAGCATTAAGTACTCTGTGAAACCAAAATTCAACCAGAGTTTTGGTAAATATAACAAATCAAGACCCAAGAAAATCTGGGTACCTAAGGATAAAATAATACATGTTGCAGATATCTTTAGCAGCAAATCAGAAACACCAGTCATGGTACCTGGACTCTGGCTGCTCGCGACACATGACGGGAAGAAGGCATATGTTCCAAAGCCTGGAGGCCACGTTGGTTTTGGAGGCAATCAGAGGGGAAAGATCATTGGCTCTGGAACTGTAGGTAATGGAAATCTTCCCTCTATTAATAATGTTCTGCTAGTAGATGGATTAATGCATAATCTGTTATCCATAAGTCAATTAAGTGATAACGGTTATGATATAATCTTTAATCAAAAATCATGTAAAGCTGTTAGTCAGAAAGATGGGACTATCCTGTTTAACGGAAAGAGGAAAAACAACATTTACAAAATCAAACTTTCTGAACTGAAAAGTTAGAATGTAAAGTGCCTTATGTCTGTTAACAACGAGCAGTGGATCTGGCACAGAAGATTGAGGCATGTTAGTATGAGAAGAATATCTCAGATTAACAAACTCAATCTGGTCAGAGGACTTCCTAATTTGAAGTTCAATTCAGATGCTCTGTGTGAAGCATGTCAGAAAGGCAAGTTTGCAAAACATTCTTTTAAATCTAAAAATGTTGTTTCTACCTCTAAGCCATTAGAACTTCTACACATTGACTTATTTGGACCAGTTAAAACTGCTTCAGTCAGTGGCAAGAAGTATTGGTTAGTAATCGTAGATGACTATAGCAGATGGACATGGGTAAAGTTCTTAAGACACAAGGACGAGTCACACTCTGTGTTTGTTACCTTCTGTAACCAAGTTCAGAATGAAAAGGATCTTAGAATCGTTAAAGTCAGAAGTGATCATGGTGGAGAATTTGAAAACAAAGATTTTGAGTCATTCTTTAATGACAGAGGCATTCTGCATGATTTCTCTTGTCCTAGAACTCCCCAACAAAATGGAGTTGTAGAATGAAAGAACAGAACATTGCAAGAAATGGCCAGAACCATGATCAATGAGACAAACGTTGCTAAGATCTTCTGGGCAGAGGCAATAAACACAGCGTGCTACATTCAGAATAGAATCTCAATAAGACCTATTCTGGAAAAGACTCCATATGAATTGTGGAAGAACAGAAAGCCCAACATTTCATATTTTCATCCATTTGGATGTACCTGTTTTATGTTAAATACAAAGAATTATTTGAACAAGTTTGACTCTAAAGCACAGAAGTGTATTATGTTAGGATACTCTGAACGCTCAAGAGGGTACAGAGTATACAATACAGAAACACAGATTGTGGAAGAATCAATCAGTGTTCGTTTTGATGATAAGCTTGACTCTGAAAAGTCAAAGCAGAATGAAGTTTTTGCAGGTATGGAAATTGAATTCACATGTACTGAAGACAAGTCATCAGAAGCTCTCAACACAGACACTCCTTCAACGTCTGAAAGGAGCACTGCCAGCAATCCTACAACAGCTGCTGATCAATCTCAGAAGAGATTACCCAGAAGCAGCTTGGATCACCCAGAAGAGACTATCTTAGGAAGAAAGGAAGATCCAATCAGAACAAGAGCAAGCTTCAGAAACTCTGAAGAAACCCTCATGGGACTTGTGTCTCTGATTGAACCTTCTTCTATTGATGAAGCACTTCTGGATAATGACTGGATTCTGGCAATGCAAGAAGAGCTGAATCAATTCACCAGAAATGACGTATGGGATCTTGTTCCCAGACCAAAAGGATTCAACGTCATTGGAACAAGATGGGTCTTCAGAAACAAGCTAAATGAACAAGGTGAAGTCATCAGAAACAAAGCACGACTGGTTGCACAAGGTTATAGTCAGCAAGAGGGGATAGACTATACAGAAACCTTTGCTCCAGTCGCCAGGTTAGTATCTATCAGACTTTTAATTTCATTTGCTATTAATAGAGGCATCACTCTATATCAGATGGATGTTGTGATCGGTGGATCTGGAACTGACTGTTTAACGCTGGTTCGCGAAATGTCGCGGAAGCAAGAGTCGCCACCGTCTTTTATTTTCTCCAATAGGAAAGGACAAAAGCACAGAAAAATTCCTTAAAGAGATTGCTCTCGGTTCGGGAGGTAGGTTATAGAAAGGGAAGGTGTTAGCACCCTTTCTATCCATGGTTATCCATGGGCTCTTAGATACTTGCTCATTGTGTTTTCAAAAATGGTTTGTTTGCTTTTCAATGTGGGTTTTAAAAAGTTTCTTTGAAAATTCCAGTTCGACTCTTGTATCAGTCCTCAAGAGTGTTTGAAAAGTTGCTTTCGAAAGCTTTTTGAAAAGGTGTCGGTGTGAAAAGATTTTTGTTTTTGTTTTGAAGAGAGCAAGTATCTTTGAGAACCTACCTACCCTAAGGAATTCGTCTGTGTAAATGTCCTTTAAAGTAGTGCCATCCCACCATTGAGAGGTAGGTAGCACCACCATTGGAGGTGTTCGGGTCAATTCGATATTCGGGACGTGGTGATCACCAGAGCAATGGGAAGACACCTTAGAAGCTACCCTCATGCCAGGTTCCCGGATCATGAGGACTTACTAAGACATCCTCTACTCGACGATCACCTTTCGAGGCAAGGCAACAGTGAGGCGTACCCTAGGGGTGGTGTGTGCGATTTGTGTGTCATGTTTCAGTTATTTGTCTTGTCATGTTTGTCGTGTTCTACGCTTGATTTTAATTAGACATTCATTCTTTCATGCTCAATTAACAGTTAGGAGTGCGGAAAAGATAAATCTACGACTATTACAAAGGCGCGGGCCCACATCGCCAAAATTTCCAGGACCCGATTTAGCGGAAAAATAAATAATGCGAAGAAATAAAGTGCGAAAAATAAATTACATGGCTTTGGGATATTTACAAAATTATAATAAGCGATAATAAAATAAATGCGCAATTAACTGATTAATGACGGGCGTTGGACCCTTTTTTGCAAATAATTAAAATTAATAAGGATTTAAAAATTAAAATTAAATGAGAATGATATTTTTTGTGTTTTTAGATTTAATGAAAAAGGGAATTAATTGAAATTAAATTAGACGGCAACCCTAATTCTAGTGTTTTTACTTATTAAGAAAGAATTAAATTAAGATCTAAATTAACCTAATTTACTTTATGTGCATTTTAATTATAAAATAGATAAATAAATAATGATATTATGGTAAAAAAAGAGAAGGAAAAAAAAGGGAATTCATTAAACCTAATTTCTACATTTTTTATATTTTTTGTGAAAAGAATTAAGGTTAAAAAAAAACTAATTAACTAAATAATTACATATTAATTCGTTTATAAAAGTAATCAAAATTAATTATATTTTGTCTTTTCTGTATTTTTTATGTATTTTTATATTTTGGTTAAAAAAAATAATTAACTAAATAAACAGTGAAAAATAATAATTAAAACAATAAAAGCAAAAGAAATAAAAATAGAGAGAAAGGGAATGCAAACCAAAAAGGGGGGGGGGACCCCAGATTGTGAGGTGCAGGCCCTAGAGCTGTGGCCCATTAAGCCTGAATTTGGTTGACTTTTCCAATCCTGCGTGGCGTGTTGACTAGCCTCCATGGTGCGCTTTTAATCTGAACCATTGAATGGAGCTCCCGGGACGCGTGTAGGCTCGATATGGATGGAACATGGTGGCCCTTAATGCTGAATCTGCATAGAATAACATATGGAAAAATAGTATGAAGAATATTCAGACCTGGGGTTCGAACCCAGGTCTTGGAGATTGCACGCTTCTATCCCTGCCACTGAGCCATGTGATCTTCATTTAATATATATTAACAAACGAATAATATAAAGAGAATTTAGTTAGTGGCCACTAAAAATAAAAAAAACGCGCGCTGGTTTAAATGAACCAACCAGCGCTGGACACGATTTCGTCTTCCTCGTCCTCTGAAATATACAAAACAAAGGCAACAGTTTTCCAGGTGTGGCCTAAAGCCGTTTTCCAAGAAATAGCGATTAGGTCATGTCCCAATATAAATTAGGCGCGATGAGCTTTTCTTCTTCGTCTTGAAGCACTGAGTTCAACCGTGGTGGTGAGAACGTCTAATTTTGCCTCTACGCAAAAGCCCCAAAATTGCAACCTGTAACCCTAGAAATTCGTCAATGGTGATTTTGAATATACAACATATAAACGCAATTAGATCATATGGTTAGTTTAGAAACATGATTATGAGTATGAATACATGAAAAAAAAATGCAAAATCGTGCTTGAATCATGCTATGCGAATTCAGAAATTTTGCTTCACAGTTTGACCATGGGATATCAATTCAAGGTGTTTTTGTTGTTGGTAATGATTGGGAAACGTCCAGAATCACCCAAGGAAGCTATTGGAATGGAAGTTGAAGCTTGAATCTCCCTCTAAAGCACTTTTCAGTTTTGAGTTTTTTAGGAGAATTTTCAATATTGTAAGGGTTGTTTTGGGGCGCAGCTTCAGTCTTGTATGATTAGGGTTGTGTTGTAGTATATGTATGGAGCATTTTAGGTCAAGAAAATTGTATAAAATCTTATGCATTGATGATTTCATATATTTGATTTTGGCAAATCTTCTTCATATCTTTTTTCATGTTCTTTGTGTCAATTAGGTCCAAATCAATCCAAAACTTTCCTAAATGGGATATGCACGAAATATTGGATCCAAACATGTATAAAAAGATTTTTTAGGTTAAGGTTTATATTTTTCATGAATTAAAATCATTTAAATGAATATAAATTAATATTAATTCAAATAAATAATTAAAAAATATGAAAATGCTTCCCTTTGGGCCTAGTGGTCGTGCATAGGCTTGGCATGAAGAAATTTGGAAGAAAATTGGGCCCATTTGCATTTTTAGGCCTTTTGCATCAATGTTGACTTTCAAAAATTTCCAAAAATTCCCCAACTTCCACAAGGCATAACTTGGTCAATTTTTAAGCTTTTCACATGTTCTTGGACATTTTGGAAAGGTCTTTGAGTCCTTTAACCAATGCCTTTGGTCCCATGTCATTTTGATTTACCAATCTCAAGTTATGGCCTTTGACTTAAAGTCTCTTTTTGTTGACTTTTGAAAATGACCTATAATGTTGAAATTGATAACTTTTTGTGAGAGCATTTCTTGGACTTGGAACATGAAGATGAATTGTAGGAAATGTCTTTCTCTTCAAAATGAGCTTTGGATGGAATTTTTCTGATAATCCATGTGAAAGTTATGCCCTGGTCAATTTCAGTTGACTTTTTCAGCTGTCCAAATATAGCAACTTTTGTATCTTTGATGATTTCTGAGCCAAATTTTGAGAATCATGATCAAGCATTGATCAAATGATATTTGTGGCTTCAAAATGATATGTTGACCAAAAATTTGAACTTTTGACTGTCAAATGACCATTTTGCCCCTACAGTTGACTGTAGTGCAATCTAGGGTTTTGACTGTGCAATCTTGAGCTGAATGCCTTGAAACTTGACATGAGGGTACTTGACCACCTTTGTAGGCATATGAGACTTGATTAGGCCTTTGAGAAGTTCATTTGCTTGACCAGAACTCAAACCCTAGTTTTGACTGTCAAGGAGACAGATGAGCTGCACAACCCTTGGGGACTTTTGTGACCTTGACTTGACAAATCTTTGATGAATATGGGAGGGAAAATTTTGGGGTACAACAGATGTCAAGAGTGCATTCTTAAATGGTTATATAGAAGAAGAGGTTTATGTGCACCAACCCCCTGGTTTTGAAAATACAAGACATCCAGAACATGTTTTCAAACTAAAGAAGTCACTATATGGTCTGAAACAAGCTCCCAGAGCTTGGTATGAAAGACTAAGTAACTTTCTGTTAGAAAATGGATTCACCAGAGGGAAGGTGGACACTACTATTCTGTAAATCAGTTAAGAATGACATCTTAGTCTGTCAAATTTATGTTGATGATATTATCTTTGGTTCTACTAATCCTTCTCTTGGAAGAAAATTTGCTAAGTGTATGCAGGCAGAATTTGAGATGAGCCTCATGGGGGAACTGAAATTCTTTCTAGGAATTCAGATCAATCAAACTCCAGAGGGAACTTACATTCATCATAGCAAATACATCAGAGATCTTCTGAAGAAATTTGACCTCTCAGAATGTAAGCCATCAAAGATTCCAATGCATCCCACGTGCATTCTGGAAAGAGAAGAGGTAAGCAAAAAGGTAGAAAAGAAAGTCTACAGAGGTATGATTGGTTCTCTCCTTTATCTGACAGCTTCAAGACCTGATATATTATTCAGCGTATGTATTTGTGCTAGATTCCAATTAGATCCTAGAGAATCTCACTTAACAGCTGTTAAGAGAATTTTCAAGTATCTGAAAGGTACTACTAATCTGGGTTTGTTTTATAGAAAATCTAGTGATTACAGTTTAGTAGGCTACTGCGATGCTGACTTTGCTGGAGACAGAGTAGAGCGTAAAAGTACTTCTGGAAGATGCCAATTTCTGGGAGAAAATCTGATCTCTTGGTCCAGCAAAAGGCAATCCACAATTGCGCTATCAACAGCAGAAGCTGAGTACATAGCAGCAGCAGGATGTAGAACACAAATGCTCTGGATGAAAAGTCAGCTTGAAGACTTCCATATTTTTAAGAGTAACATCCCTATACTCTGTGACAATACTTCTGCTATTTGCTTAAGTAAGAATCCCATTTTACATTCTAGAGCTAAGCATATAGAAATAAAACATCACTTCATTAGGGACTATATTCAGAAAGGAATTTTGAACTTAAAATTTATAGATACAGACCATCAATGGGCTGATATCTTCACTAAACCCCTTTCTGAAGATAGGTTCAATTTCATTCTGAAACATCTCAGCATGAAAATCTGCCCAGAGTGAAAATGTTTTAATTCCATATATTTATCTTCAGAATGTATTTGTTTTACTGTGAACTTCTGATCAATCTCTTTTCAGAAAGATAGAACATGCAGATTGTATCAGATGCTAGTCTTAAAGATCTGAGCGTTTCAGCTCAAAGACATACGTGCTGATCACTAAATCAAACAAGTGTCATCCAATCATCAGCAAATCTCTGAAGCAGAACACGCGTGCACGCTTCTGAGAAGGCAAAACGCTGATTGGGTGCATTGAGACACATGTCTGGTAACCGTTTTAAGTATCTTTCTCAAATCCCCCAAAATCAGCAAGCATTAATTGAAAGTAATCATGTTTTTAAAACGCAATCATTCCTCTTTATTGAAACCATTTACACTTTCAAAATATTCTGAAGCCTATTTAAGCACGTTAACTTCTCACTTTAATCTTTTACAGTTTCTCATTATCTCTCAAGTATTCTCTGCATTTTTCTGTGTTCATCTCTCTCAAACCCATTTTCTCAGTTTTTCTCAAAATCCCTAAGTGTGAACATGGCAACCTCCAGCAGTGCTTCTGCAGGTTCTCAGAAGAAAGCATCATCTGAACAATATCAAGTTCCATTCAGAACACTCCTCACTCCAGTGAAGAATCTTGAAGTGTTATCTGAACTGATTATTGATTTTGGCAGTCTGAAGGAGAATGGCTTTGACTTGACAGAAGAAGTTAGGGCACAAAAATGGGAAAGGTATGTTGACAGGTTGGTTGGACCAACATTTCCAATGTTAGTCAAGGAGTTCTGGATTCATGCAACTGCTTCAACGCATCAAGTCACCTCCTACATAATGGGCAAGAAGATTGTGATCACTGAGGATCACATAGCAAGGTTGATTGGTTACAGTGGCGGTGGCGTCCGCTGTATTGATATGGCTGAAAGATGGGCTGACGTGGGCGTCATAGCAGAAAGGATTTTTACCCTTGGGTTGCCCAGCAGCAAAATCAGAGATCTCAAGGATCACCACAGAGTTTGGGCGAAGATAATTCTGGGGTGTTTTAATCATAGGAAGCCAACTAGTTCCCATGATTACATAAATATAGATCAGCAGTTTCTGATCTATTTTATCAATCAATAGGTAAAAATCAACTTGGCTCATCTTCTGTTTAATCACCTCCGAACAAGCGTGAAGGAGACCAGGGAAGAAGAAAGAACAAAGAGGGATTGGATACCCTTTGGAAGGTTAATATCATATATTCTGACTGAGAATAGGCTGATAGAGCACCTGATAGAAGCTCAAGAGTTAAGCACCATTGAACCAACGGTTGGGAAGCCTCTGAACGCGAAGAATCTGAAGAAAATGAAGTTAATAGAGAATATCAGAAAGGAACCCAGCGTTACTCCCACTGCTGACATCACCAGCAGAAGAGTCCCACTGAGTGACTTTCCTTTATTTTCTGAGATAGAATCCAAACCAGTGGTGGTTCTCAGATATCTGGACGCGTGCAAGGCTGATGGTACAGATCCCAATCTGAATATCAAAGATCTGCACCAACCTCAACCAGAAGTTACACTGAAGAAGACGAAGAAAAGGAAGGCCCCTTCAGAAGGAACATCCCAGCAGACACCCAAGAAAAGAGGTAATTTATCTACTGCTTCTGTTTTAAATTCTTCTACTATTCCAACATCAATCCCAACTCCAACTTCTCATAGAATCCCAATCCCCATCCCAACAATAGATGAAACCGAACCAGAAGATGACCCTTCTGAGGCACTACAACTCAGAAGACCCCGCACCAAACATCCCAAACCAACAATTTCAACAACATCAGCAATTGACAAAGTGATGTCTGACATTGATCAACATGCTTCTGATCACCCCTCCAACAATCCAAACTCTGAACCACAAATTGTCCACTCTCCACAAACAGAACAACCTTTCTCACCCATTCCAGAAGAACCACATATCCCTGAACAACCAGAAATTCCTCCTCCTTCTCCACAACCAGCAATTCCTTCTCCCTCTCCTCAACCAGAAATTCATCCACCATCACCTCAACCTGAGTTTCATCATTTTGAAACTCCATCTCCTCCACCTTCTGAACCTCATTCACCTCAATCATCTGAGCCACAACCTCTGGAAATCCAGCTGCCATGTGGAACAACAGTAACCATGGCCCAGCTGCCATCCTCGCTAGAATCTACACCACCAAACACTCCCAAAACCCCAAACAGTCCAATCATTATCTCTGATTCTCCCACTCCATCTCCCAAACAAACAGCTCCCAAACAAACCACAGAAAACCCCAGCAGGACCTTCATAGATTTAACAATCCTTGACCGTCTTGCTGATCTGAAAAATAAAATAGCCATTCCAAAACCAAAACAACCAGATGTTGGCTCTGGTATTATGAATTTTAAAACAGGTTTGCAGCAGTGGATTGCTTCTCTGAAGCAAGTCTGTCCTGGAATGATTGATCCAACTGCCTCTGACCAGCTCTGGTCACAATTCAGAATTTGGGTACGTGCTGAAGCCCTCAAGTTGCAGGATATCAACTATGAGCAGGCACAACAGAACTTCAGCAAGCTGCTGAAGGAAGTTGAAAGTCAGCTGCCACAGGAAGACGTGCTCCTTCTGGATAGTGAGCCATGGTCTGAGAAGCGTCCAGCTTCAAAGGTGCATCCAGAAGAAGATCAGACTATTCAAGCTGAAGTCAGCCAAGCTGAAGATGTTGCAGAAAGCTCTCAGAAGCTCCCTGCTTCTGATGTTTCTCAAGCTGCCTTGGACAGGCAGACTCTGGAAGAGCTAAAGCTGAATGATATCCGTCTGCAGCAAAGGATGGATGAAAATGACCAGAAGATGAAAGAAAGGATGGATGTGCAGGATAGCAAGATAGACACAGTAGTCAGCATGGTGCACAAGCAGACTGAAACTGCTGATCAGATTAAGGCAATGCTGGAGACTCTGTTCACACGCCTTCCTCCCCAACCTTAGATTTTCATTCATGCCATTTTCATGTTTTCTTTGCATATCTTCTGTACTGTTTTATTTGATTTTGAATATTTTAATATGACAAGTTTTTCTGCTCTAAATGTTTTAGCACATCACTTACACTTTTTGATTGCTGATAATAAGGGGGAGAACAAGAATGATATTTTTCAATAACGGATTACTAAGACAGAAAATCTCAAACATTCTAACTCTGATATACTTGAATATGTTTTCTGTTTTTGCTTAAGTCTACAGGTACAAGAATGCTATCTGATACTCACTGAAGACTAAAGCTCTGATACACTGATCCAAAGCAAAGATCTGACAAAGCTCTGATATTCTGATCTGAAGCTCTGCTTTGATATTCTGATCTAAAGCCTCTGATAGTCAAAACTCTGAGATTCTGATGTTCAAAGAAAGGCAATAAAGATCTGATCCTGAAGAACTCTTGGAATTAAAAAGGGAAGTAATAAATTCAGGGGGAGTATCTCTCAACTCTGATATCTCTTTATCCCTTATCTTTGATAACCTCTTACTCTGATACATATTATTATTTAGTTATCTCTGATACTTTTCACGTTATTTTCAATTAAAAATATCTAGTTTTTGTCATCATCAAAAAGGGGGAGATTGTTAGAACAAAGTTTGAATCTACTACCCTATGTTTAAGTTTTGATGATAACAAAATGAAAAGATATATTATTTATGTGATTTATGTAAGAACTACTTGCTACCTAAAATATTACTTTCTGCTTTGCAGAAACTCTGATAGGTATCAGCAGGAGCACACCTAATCAGCATCAAAATATTGGTTATCAACATCAGCATCAGAAGATGCTATATCAGAATACCAGAATCAGAAGAACAATTCACGCGATTGCTGAAGCTTGATGAACAGAACTGCACTCAACACTCTGATAAAGACAACAATAGTTCATCAGCACTTAAGCAGAGTCAGAATGAGGCCAAGCCAGAACACGCTTTAAGTAGCAACGGTACTGTGCATTCAAAGCGAATTATTACCAACGGCATCATTCCAGACAAGATCTGCTCAATAAGGAAAGTTTGTTATTGGCATTGAATCAAGATTATTGCTCCAACGTTCAACAATTTCAGTTCTATATAAACAAGACAATGAAGATTGAATTGGCTAATGCTCTACATCATATTACACGCCTAAAAGCTAATCATCATCTTCCTTCTCTCAGTTTGCTAAACGCTTAATATTTCCTTACTCAGTATTTTAGCAATCTAGTTTCATAAGCTTAAATTGTGTAACATCACAGTTGTGATACAGTTTTGTAGAAAACATTCACACACCTAGATTTCTCTTCTTTGTAAGAAAGTGATTCCTTGACAAACCGGGTTGTGGTTTGCATCAAGAAGGCTTTAGCAGTTGTTAAAGCAGTTTGTAATATTCAGTTGAATATAGTGGATTAAGACCTCGTTGGAGAGAGGCGAAATCACCTTGACGGGTGGACTGGAGTAGTTTGAGATCAAACGAACCAGGATAAAAATATCTTGTTCATTGCATTGATTTTCAGTTTTACAATTCAACCCCCCCTTCTTGTGTTTTTCACTTCTTCAAACACTCTCTTCAAGGCAGTAACGGTCAAGACTGAAAGCTATATATAGAAGATCATATGTTTCAAAGAAAGGTTATTGATCGACGAGAAACATACTAACGCTCACTATTTTCATTCTTGTAAACTAATACTGTATAGTGGGTAAATCTTAAGTTTTGGGCAACAATCTTAGTGATAAATCACAGTTTGTGATAAAGCTTATTAGAAGCATTCTGTTTCACTACTATTAAGAGTTAATTTTTGTAAGTGTTCCTTGGGAGACCAGTTGGGTCAGATTTCTTAAGAGGGCTAGGACTAGTTGAGTCTTAGAGGTGTTAGTCACTTGCAGTTGGCTTGTGCATTATATTGTTAGTCACAACAGTTTGGTTGTGCATTTGTAATCAGTTTCATTATAGTGGATTAAGTCCTCGTCGAGAGTAGCAAAATCACCTTGGCGGGTGGACTGGAGTAGTTTGAGTTTCAAATGAACCAGGATAAAAATATGTGTCCTTCCATTAGTATTGCGCGTGAAAAAGGAAAAACTTATTCAACCCCCCTTCTAAGTGTTTTCTCATCCTTCAGATGTTTGAGTTCCAAGGGTCATAAATAGTTTCCATTGACCTAATATGTCCTCAAGATCATCCGTGCCAATTTTCATGCCTTGCACAAGAAGTTTTCTCAGTCAACAACTCAAATGCCTGAAAATCAACTGTAGTGGGTCAAAAGTCAACTGTAACCCACATACAGTCAAACTTCAAGATTTTTGGTAAACATCAAAATTTTGAAGTAATGTCCATCACTTGATCAGGGGTTGATCATGATTCCTCAAGGAATGCTCCTAATTCATCAAAACTCAAAAGTTGCTAAATTAGGGTTCCTATAGGAAAAGTCAACCAAACTTTGACCAGACATAACTTTCTCATACTTTATCAGAAATTTCTCATCCAAGGCTCATTTTGAGAGAATTCAATTCCCTACAAATCATCTTCAACCCTCAAGTTCAAGAAATGCACTCATGGAAAGATATAAATTTAGACATTATAGGTCCTTTTCAAAAGTCAACAAAAACACCTTTTAGGTCAAAGCTTCTTACATAAACATGGAATATCCAATTCAGATGAAACCCAAAGGGGTTTTTAGAGGACATCCTAAGCTTTCTAAAAATTCAAAGAACACCATAATAGGGTCAAAATTGAGAGAGATATGCATTTTCAAAGTTGGCCATTTTTGGAAATTTGCACAAAGTTAATAATGCCCAAAATTGCATTTTTTTTCCCACATGGGCTCATCTTTTCAAGATTGAATCTCAGTCCTAGTATGTCCACGACCTATGGGACCCTCCATGCCTTATTTACTTATTTATTTAATTTATTTTGATTTCATTTATTTAAAATTCAAATAAAACCAAATTAAATCAAAATAAATAAAATCAATGGAATGAGATTTGTTTTGGCATTGATTGAATATCTCATGAGCTGTCAAATAGCCAAACAAATCGTGCAAGCTTGAAAATGGGAAGAAATCTTCAAATTTGGAAAGATTGGAATCAAAATTCAAGACCATAACATCTTTTGATTCTTTCCAATTATATTGCCATAATCTGATTCACTACATATGCCAATGCATTGCAACCCTAGAACAGAAGATTTCATGCGCAGCCTGCCTCCCTAAGAGCAAGAACAATGTGTCATTTTTTGTCAAAAAAGTGCAGATCAGATTCTTCTCCCTAGGAGAATTCAAGGCGTTTCAAGGAATAAACAACAATCCTTTAACCTCTAGGAAGCTACCACACTCATTCCCCAAGCCTGAAGCATCAAGAATCAAGCACAAGAACAGTCACAGTTTGTCTTTTTTTTTTAAAACTCGATTCCAATGATTTTTCCATCATGAATATGTTTTGATCATATGTTCATGCTTGCTATCACATTTGCAATGTTTTTGAATGGTTTAATCAGACTTTAAGCGCAGGTACAACCCTTCACCATTGTTAGGGTTCCGAAGATCCAAATTGGGGAACCCTAGCTAGAGGCAAAATTGGATAAATTAGGGGTGATATTGAATTCAGGAGGTCATGAGCAATTGATTCATGTCTTTGGTTCTGATTAATATTGCTTGCATTGCATTTTGAGATGATGCGGGGTTATAGATATGGATAAAAACTATCACTATAGCTTTTAGTGACAACTTTGTCCGTAGGTAAAGGTTTTGTATAAAAAACGACAGTTCTGGGAAGAAGACAAGAGGTGGCAGCATACCACTGGCCCATTTGAGTTTAGTGTGTTTTCCTGGGCATACTACTTTATTTACCTTATGTTTTTATGGTTTATTACATTAACAAATAAGCGTTCCAGCACAGTTGGTCCAGGCGTTGCACGTGTGAGAGGAAGGGCCTGAGTTCGATCCCAGGTCCAGGCATTTTCTATTTTCTGATTTTCTTGTTTCAGATCCATCGTGCTTCATAGTCAAGATTCCACCATACATCCCTGATCCTAACCATCAGATCCATCACGTGATCAGATCTAAATGCTCAGTAAGCAAAGAACATGGTAGACCCTCCAAAGGTGATCCCCACTAGATCCAACGCTGCATTGGGTCAACTATTCTGGGCCTGGAAAATTCCACTTCACACCCCCCAAATTGCTTCCAACATCAGGCCCATCTCAATTTTGGTTTTAATTTCTTTATCTTTATTGTTTTATTTATTTTTAACTGCTTTAAAAATCTTTTTTTTAATTGAATCTCAAAATCATAAAAACACAAAAATTAGAATTAGGTTTTTTCATAAAATATTTAATTCCATTAATTAATTAGATTAATTAGGATAATTTAAATTCCTTTTTCATAATTAAAATTAATTAGAAATTAGGTTAATTTGCAAATTTAATTACTTTTCTCAACAATCCAAAAAAATATTTTTTCTTTATTCACTAATTAAATGTCTTTGAATTCAATAGTTAATTCCCCGTATTTAATTTTGTCGCCTGTTTTCTTTTTCCATAATTTTTTTAAAATCAATGCAATTGCTCCGAAGTTGTAATAGTTAACTTAGGTTTATTACCATTTTCATTTACTGTTTCCCCCAAGTTTTTGATTATGTAATTCCCCTCCCCAAAGCCTTGTAATAGCTAGGTTTAAACTTCTCACACTTTTACTTTCCGTCATTATAAATTGTTAGATGATTCATAATAGGATGATATGTAAAAGATCAATATTTAAAATAGTAGAAAACCCTAATTGTGCAAAGATAATACATTGAAATCAAACACTCGCACATACTCACTCCTAGGGTTATCCCCCACTCCGGTTGCCTTCGGAAAACGGTCACTATTCTCGAAATGTGAGAAGTTTTAGTGGTTGTCCTCTAATTCAAAAGATCACTAGTCCCTCGATGACCCTTTTGACGTTGCCTCGGTAAAAAAGTGATCTTAGAGTTTTAGGAAAATTACTAAAAGATCTTTCCCTGTTGCCTTAAATGACCGTAATTGTCCCTTTCGATTGTCCCTCAAACTCCAACGGTGGAGCTACCTACTCCTTAATAGTAAGATAGCGATGTCTAAAGGAAATAAGAAAACGAACAGCCTTTTTTCGAGTAGGTAGAAACTCTTAAGTACTTGCTCAAAACAACAACCTTTTTTCACACTTACACTTTCAAACAAACTTTTCAAACTAAAGTTTTCAAAAACAATTTATCACACTCTTGAGGACTGATACAAGGGTTACCATAAAGTGGAACACCGCACTAAGGCATTTTCAAAAAATTTCAAAACACACACAAAAGCAATTTAAAAATGAGCAAGTACCTAAGAGCCCGTGGAAAACCACTGATAGAAAGGGTGCTAACACCTTCCCTTTCTATAATATACCCTCGTACTCAGAAACATCTCAGAAAAAGGTTTTTTCCTGTTCTTTTTCCCTTTTCCTTTGTTGGATAAAATAAAAGACGGTGGCGACTCTTGCTTACCGTACATTTGCAAACAAAAATGCATAACCAGTAGTAACTAAAAACAGTCAATTCTGCCACCGTAACACATAACTGGAGACTCTGCTGGGGAAAAATATAAAGTGGGGTTTACCTTAGGATCTAAGTCATTCTTAATTACTTCTTTGGCTTGTCTTGTTTGATCTACTTTTAAGGGTATCTGTTTGGGTTGTTTGGATTCTAAACCCGGATCGGGGAATTCCTTTTAGGTAAGTAGCAATAAACTGTGAGGGAGTTGCGTGGGGTATACCGACACGGTTGAAACAGTAGCTACGTTGATGCGATACTTTGGTGTGCTCCGGTAGCCTTTGAGTAATCAAGGAGAATACGGGGCCATTGCGTGGTATCATAAAGCGTCAACTGACCTTAGCACCTTAATTGACCTACTTGGCTTTTAGGACGTAGTGAGATAGCCGTCTTTGGTGTAAACCCAAGGTCGGTTGATACTCGATACTACACTCATTGAGGTTTGACTCTTAATTTTTGTTTAGTGGCAAGTCAATTGTCTATTAGAACGAAATTTAGGGGAAAGATCGGTGATATTGAGATCCCTTAGAACCCGATTACTATATTTAGGACAGGTTGAACCAACCCAACTTCAAGAGGGTATTACCTTAAAATCCATGCAAGCCTTAAACCTAAGGTCTCTGTGTGATTTGCTTGTGTTTGCTATATCTGCTATATCTGAGCATAATCATGACATCATAACATAGCATATCATGCTAACCATTTCAAGGATTCTTAGGGTTTACTTTTGTCTTGTTTTGTAGGAAATGGCCCTCGCCCGCAGGCTCACTATCCAAGTCATTCTGGTAAAGGTACTTCCTCAGCTTAAGGATTTAGTATCAAGGGTTCCTGAAAGCTCTCCCTTCACTGAAAGGCACGGTCGAATTCTCAGTTTGGTCACCTCAAACCCTGATGAAGAAATGTTAAAAGTGCTCTTTCAGTTCTTTGACCCTCTACATCACTACTTTACCTTTCCGGATTACCAGTTAGTGCCTACTATGGAGGAGTTTTCTCTGTTACTGGGGGTGCCTATCCTTAACAAGGCACCTTTCAATGGTATGGAAAGAGACTCTAAACCTGAAGATATTGCTAATGCTCTGTCCTTGCAACGGTCTAACATAGTAGAAAATTAGGAAACCAGGAGAGGTGTCAAGGGTTTTTTGGCTAAGTTCTTATTTAACAAACTCGTCATTTTTGGGATACCATAGACTTACAAGCCTTTGAAGAGGTGTTAGCCCTTCTCATCTATGGGTTGCTACTGTTCCCTAATCCGGACCATCTCATAGATATGAATGCGGTTAAGGTTTTCCTGTCACGCAATCCGGTACCTATGCTGCTTGGAGATATCCTACATTCTCTGCATACTCGCACTATAAAGAAAAGAGGGGCCCTTATGTGTTGCACTCCTCTTTTGGCTAGGTGGTTTATTTCGCACCTACCCTAATCCGTCTTGAAGAATGAACAGGGTTTGCGATGGTATCATAGGCTAATGACTCTTACACATTCAGATATTCATTGGTATCCTCGATCCTCGGAGAATGTTACCATCATCGATTGATGCGGAGAATTCCCTAACGTCCCTCTCTTAGGCATTAGGGGAGGAATCACTTACAATCCTTGTTTGGCACTGCAACCGTTTGGATATGCAAGAAGGGATGGTCCTCATGATACACTTATCCAAGGAATCACCTTCGACTATGAGAATGATGCTCAGGGTTACCGTAAAAGGTTCATGCGAACTTGGGGCATGGTACATAGAGTTGATAGAAAGACACTGGGGCACAATAATTTAATCCCTCTTAAGCCTTATCTAAAATGGGTATGAGCCCGTGCTCAAAGTATTATGATGCCTTACCCCGCCATCCTACCCATGATTATGGAACCGATTGCTAAAGGAGACACTCCTTATCTTGTTTTTCATCCGGACATGCCAACTGATCATGAGGAGTTACAAAAATCCTGGGTCCAACTTAAGGAGGAGCAGGATACGTTTGAAGCTCAATTCTACGCCAGCGAGAAGAAAGTCCTGGAACTCACTAGGCTACTTCATGAACAGAGGAATATAAATGGCTACATTACACCAAAGAGGATGCGCTCATGGGAAACTTAATTTTATTTTTGCGTTAAGTTTTATTTTGTTTGATCGTAAGCCTAAAAGGCACTCTTTGTAACAATTCAAACTTATTAATAAAATTAACGTGTGTTTCTTTTGGTTAAGAAAATTTGAGCCTTTAAGAATCATTGAAATCATTGCATACGCATATCATTCATGACATTGCATAAACAGGTTTCGTAACAGGTTTCTCATTGTCTTCGCTGTTTGTTTTAGCAATAATGACTTCTGAACAAAGTATCAAGGATCTCCAGGCACAAAATGCCTAATTTAAACAAATGTTCATAGCTTTGGCTAAAGGGCAGGAAGATCTGAAGGCCCTTATTCTGAAAGATAGAAAGCAGAAGGCGAAAAGGACCGCTGGTGTCTTGAATCTGGGCAGAAGATTCAGGGGACCGTTGAAGCAACCAGTTGATCTGACCTCTTCATCCAAAGAAGGGGAGAATCAAGAGGGTGAGACAAGGGAGGAAGACCATAGCCCAAGGGTTTCTGAGGATGAATTTGATTACAATGATGAACAATATCCTCCCGCCGAGGATATATACAAACAGTTAGAGGATCGTCTGAATGCAATGGAGATCCAAAGAGTACCAGGGCTGGATTTTGAAGAGCTGGGTTTGGTATCTGGGGTTGTCATCCCACCGAAGTTCAAGGCTCTGGTATTTGCAAAGTATGATGGGGTTTCTTGTCCCAAGCTTCATATCTGTTCTTATGCGAGGAAGATTCAGCCTCACACTGCTGATAGGAACTTGTGGGTCCATTTCTTTCAATACAGTCTGTCCGGGACTCAGTTTGAGTGGTTCTATCAGCTAGAGGGAATCAATGTCCGTAACTGGGAAGATCTGGCTGCTACTTTTTACAAGCAATATCAATACAACGTTGACCTTGCCCCTACCCGTACTCAACTCCAGAGTATGTCTATGGGTACAAGTGAAGGTTTTAAGGACTACGCTCAGAAATGGAGAGATTTGGTAGGGAGAGTCCAACCCCCTTTGTCTGATAGGGAGTTGGTGGACATGTTTCTTGGTACGCTATCTAGTCCATTCTTTAATCACTTGATTGTTAGCTCCTGAGCTGGTTTTACCGAGCTGATATTTATTGGAGAAAGGCTAGAAGCTGGGATCCGAAGTGGAGAGATCCAGAAAGACACCTCTTCGAGTACAATGAAGAAGCCATTCATGAGTAAGAAGGAGGTCAATTCTATTTATAATCCAAGAGGTTAGAGCAGAACCGAGCGTCGTCCAACGGTAGGGGCTGTGATGATACCTAGGCCTGTGGCTACTCAACAACGAAATAATCAGCCAAGGGTAGAAAGACCTCAAAGGCAGTTCACCCGGATCAATATGACATTGTCTGAGGTTTTACCCCATCTAATAATATCTAACTTGGAAACCTTAAAGGAGGCTCCCAAGAATCCCAACACCACATCTCCTCGTTACAATCCAAATGCTCGGTGTGCTTACCATTTTGAGAGTCCAGGCCACGATACAAACGACTGTTGGGCTCTGAAGAATAAGATACAAGATCTGATCGAAGCAAAGGAGATTGAGTTTGATGCTCCTGAGATGCCTAATGTCATAACTGCTCCCATGCCCAAGCACAGCCGTGGTGTTAATGCCATTGATACTGATCTATTTGTTACTTCAATTGATGAAGTTTCTACTCCTATTATGACCGTCCAGAAGAATTTGTTGCTAGCCGGTTTATTTCTGGGCTGTGGTGAAGGTTGCCACATGTGTTTATCTCTGCCTTCTGGTTGTTATTTGCTGAAAGTAGGTGTTCAATGCCTGATGGATAAAAAAGAGATTTTGTTTGAAAGGACTCTGTTTCCAACTTTTCTACATGAAGATGTTGCTATCATAACCATTTCCGCCAATCCTTCCAAGGTCTCCTTCAAAAGACCTGTTAGGATTACACTTTCTCCAAGGATTGCTCCACTGATAATCACTTTTCCTGGCCCTGTACCGTACTCCTTAGACAAAGTTGTTCCTTTTGGAATTATGGTGTCGATGTTTACTAACATGGCGTCAAGAAGGATTTGTTAAACATTAAAGACAAAGAAGCCGATGAGGCTGATCCTGATATCAGTAACATTGTAGGGACCAACAAAATTACTCGAAGTGGAAGGGTTTTCTCTCCCGAGATCTCCCCGAAGACTGTTGCTAGGCCTGTTGTTATTCCATCTGTTGTTCCAGTTACTACTTATGCTACTACTCCCATCCTTACTCCAGTTGTTACCCATGTCGACGAGTCACCTGGGACTCGGGGCAAAGAAGTTGTAGATGAGCCTTCCTAGATGGAGGCACCTAGAGAAATTATTTTGGAATCCTCTAAACAAGAAATGGAGAAAATTTTAAAAATAATCAAGAAGAGAGACTATAATGTGGTCGAACAGCTGGGGCAGACCCCTTCGAAGATATCAATGCTGGCTCTGTTATTGTGTTTCGAGGCCCATGCAAAGGCTTTGATTACATTTCTCAAGACCGCGCATGTGCTACAAGAAACCTCCGCTGACCAATTCAAGGACTGTGTGGCCAATTTGACTGCCGATAATGGGTTGGGTTTTTCAGATGCTGATTTGACACCAAAGGGGAGAAAGCATAATGATGCTCTACATGTCTCGATCGAATGTAGGGGCACTACTATGGCCCATGTGCTGGTGGACACTAGATCGTCACTGAATGTTCTGCCCAAGAAGGATCTTGATAGGCTAGATTGTGAGGGCTTGACCTTAAAGCCCAGTAACATCGTGGTGAGGGCTTTCGACAGCTCAAAAAGGATGGTGCACGGGGAGGTGGACATCCCTGTCAAAGTGGGTTCCCAAACCTTTGAATCCACCTTCTACATGATGGATATCAGACCATCTTATTCTTGTTTGTTGGGTCGTCCTTGGATCCATGAAGCTGGAGCCGTTACTTCTACGCTGCACCAAATGCTGAAGTATCTAGTGAAGGGAAAGATTGTCACCGTGCATGGTGAAGAAGAGTACATGGTAAGCCACCTGAACTCTTTCAGGTATGTGGAAATGGACGGTGAGTTCATAGAGACCCCTTATCAAAATTTTGAAGAGGTTCCCCAGACTATGGCATCAACCAAGACTATCACTAGTGTGCAGAAGATCACCAAACCTCCTTTGAAGATGGCTTCTCTCAAGGACGCCAAAGCAGTAGTTGAAGAAGGTGGGTGTACCATTTGGGGACAGATCCCTGATTTTCCTTGCAAAACTGACAAATTTGGTTTGGGCTTTACTTCATGAGCTCAAAGGGTTGTTCGAAATGCTCGGGCTAGAGGACCTCCCCTACGCATCAGCAATTGTGGGGTCAATGCTATAGAAGACAATGATGAGGATTCTGATATTGACAGCTGGATCTACCCTACTACCAATGTGGACCTAGTAACTGGACGGCCAAAGATTTTGTGCCGATTACTTTTGTTCAGCAATAATTGTCTTACTTGTTTTTCAAATTTGTAATAAACAATATAAACTCTATGGCCTTGTGTATTACTCGAGGCACAATGGTTTATTTGTGAGGGTTATTATATGTCATTATCATATGTCATCAATAAAACATTGGACGTTCTTGCATACAAATTTTACGCTCTCTGTTTTTATTTTCTGCTTTTCACTTTATCAATACAGTTATGCTCTTGCACACACTTACATATCAAACTGCAGATCCATATCCACTCTGGATCCCATTCATAACAGTTCTTCTATTGCCAGTTATAACTTCGAAAATCCGATCAACCAAGCCGAGTACAAAGGTGAGGAAGATTTTGAGGTTCCTGGAGAACTTGCTAGACTGTTACAGCAGGAAGAGAGGGCTATACAACCTCATGAAGAGCCGGTTGAGACAATAAACTTGGGCACGGAGGTAGACAGAAAAGAAGTCAAGATCGGTGCAAATCTGGAGCTTAGTGTCAAACAACGATTGGTACAGATGTTGCACGATTATGTTGAGATCTTTGCCTGGTCATATGAAGACATGCCGGGACTAGACACAAATATAGTCGTTTATCGTCTGCCAACCAAAGAAGATTGTCCTCCGGTTAAACAGAAGGTCCATCGTATGTACCCTAAAATGTCAGAGAAGATCGAAACAGAGGTTACGAAACAGTTCAATGCTGGGTTCCTAGCTGTCACCTCCTATCCGTAGTGGGTTGCTGATGTTGTTATGATACCAAAGAAAGACGGCAAGGTACAGATGTATGTGGACTACAGATACCTGAACAGGGCAAGCCCCAAGGACGACTTACCGCTTCCCCACATTGATGTTCTGGTTGATAACACCGCACAACATAAGACATTTTACTTCATGGACGGCTTCTCTGGGTACAATCAGATCAAGATGGTTCTCGAAGACATGGAGAAGACAACCTTCATCATACAGTGGGGCACTTTCTGTTACAAGGTGAGCCTTTTGGGTTGAAGAATGTTGGGGCAACTTATCAGCGAGCCATGGCAGCTTTGTTCCATGATATGATTCACCATGAGATAGAGGTTTATGTTGATGACATGATAGCCAGGTCTCAAACTGAAGAGGAACACCTTGATCATCTACAAAAGTTATTTAACAGGTTGAAGACATACAAGTTGAGGTTGAATTCGAACAAGTGCACCTTCGGGGTAAGGTCTGGTAAACTTCTGGGGTTCATCGTCAGCGACAAGGGTATTCAGGTAGACCCTGCAAAGGTGAAGGCCATATAAGAGATGTCGTCTCCCTGTATTGAGAAGGATGTTAGAGGTTTCTTGGGACGCCTAAGTTATATCGCCAGGTTCATTTCACATCTGACTGCTACTTGTGAGCCGATCTTCAAACTCCTGAAGAAAGATCAAGTAATAAAATGGAATGACGAATGCCAGACCTCTTTCGAAAGAATCAAGGAATACCTTCAAGAACCACCAATTCCGATTCCTCCGATTGAAGGAAGACCTTTGATAATGTAATTAACAGTGTTAGACAATTCAACGGGGGTGTGTGCTGGGGCAGCATGGCGAGTATGGTCGAAAAGTACATGCAATATACTACCTTAGAAAAAACTTTACCGACTGTGAGACAAGATACTCACTGCTCGAGAAAATTTGATACGCTTTGGCATGGGCTGCTCACCGACTGAGACAATATATGTTGACCCACACTACTTTGTTGATATCTAAGATGGATCCGATCAAGTACATCTTCGAGAAGCCCGCTCTCTTCGAAAGAATAGCAAGATGGAAGATAATCTTAACCGAATACGATATCCAATTTACAACCTAGAAATCAATCAAGGGAAGTGTATTAGCTTATCATTTGGCTCATCAGGCCGTGGATGACTACAAGTCCATGAATTTTGAGTTCCCGGACGAGAATATTATGCTAGTGACTGACTATGAATAATCTGGACCGGATGAAGGGCCTGAAGAAGGATCCCGATGGACCATGGTTTTTGAAGGAGCCTCGAACACACTCGGTAATGGGATTGGTGCTGTAATCATATCCCCCGAGGGCTGTCATACTCCTTTCACTACCCGACTATGCTTCAACTGTACCAACAACATGGCGGAGTACGAAGCATGCATCATGGGTCTCAAAGCTGCTATCAACCTGAGGATCAAGTTCTTAAACATTTTTGGGGATTTAGCCTTGGTGATAAGTCAGATCAAAGGAGAGTGGGACATGAAGCACCCGAATCTCATCTCGTACAAAGAGCACGTGCTGACATTGCTCCCACACTTTGAAGAGGTCACCTTTGAACATTTACCACGAGAAGAGAATCAGTTAGTAGACGCACTAGCTACTATGTCATCTATGTTCAAGGTCAGGTGGGACAATGAAGCTCCCCGAATCACCATTGAGAGGTTGGATGAACCAACATACTGCTGTGAAATTAATATTGAAGACGTAGCAGACAAACCTTGGTTTCACGAAGTAAAAAGGTATATCGAGGCTCAAGAGTATCCCGAGGGGGCATCTATCAATGATAAGAAGTTTCTGAGAAGGTTCGCCACGAAATTCTTCCTCAATAATGGAATCCTCTACAAGCGTAACCATGACTCTACCTTACTGCGGTGTGTAGACAAGAGCGAAGCGGAGATGATAATGGAAAATTTACATGAAGGTACCTTTGGAACTCATTCCAGTGGACATAGCATGGCTTAGAAGATCCTACGGGCAGGATACTATTGGTCCACTATGGAAGCAGATTATTATCAGCACTCCCGAATTTGCCACAAATGCCAGATCTACACTGATAAAATACATGTACCTTCGGTTCCCTTGAACATCTTGACGACTCCCTGGCCTTTTGCAATGTGGGGAATTGACATGATCAGAGATATTAGACCTACCGCATCCAATGGGCATCGCTTCATCCTGGTGGCCATTGATTACTTCACGAAGTGGGTTCAAGATGCCTCTTTTGCTACCATTACCAAGAATGTTATGGCGCAGTTTATCAAGCATAACCTGGTTTGTTGTTACGGTGTCCCCGAAAGAATCATCATTGACAATGGTATGAATCTCAATAACACAATGATCACTGAACTCTGTAAACAGTTCAAGATCCAGCATCATAACTCTTCTCCCTACCGGCCGAAGATGAATGGTGTTGTCGAAGCCGCCAACAAGAACATCAAGAAGATTATATAGAAGATGACGGTGACATACAAAGACTGGCATGAGGTGTTACCATTTACTCTTCATGGGTACCGCACCTCTGCGCGAACATCGACATGGGAAACACCCTACTCTCTGGTATATGGTATGGAGGTTGTTCTGCCTATTGAGGTCCAGATCCCTTCTCTGAGGATTATGAAGGATACGGGTTTGAACAAAGACGATTAGATCTAGACTCTACTTGATCAACTGAATCTGATCGATGACAAGAGACTTACTGCTGTCTGTCAAGGTCAAATGTATCAAAAACAGATGATTAAGGCTTTCAACAAAAAAGTCAGACGCCAAGTATATCAAGTCGGGGATCTAGTGATCAAGCACATCATACTGCCGCAAGGTGATCCCAGGGGAAAATGAACTCCTACATACGAAGGGCCATTTGTGATCAAAAACATTTTCTCGGGCTGAGCCATGATTCTGACCACCATGGACAATGACGACCTCCCTCACCCTGTCAACGCGGATATAGTGAAAAGATACTATGCATGATTAAAGACCCTCTAGGTTGACTGGCCAAGGAAAAAATAAGGGCTTCCCGGTGAACCAAAAGGGTTCGGTTAAAAATTAGGGATGAAAACGGAAAAATTTGTACACCCGGCAAGTCGAAAACCTGAAAAGGCGGCTTGGGAAAAAAGGGTATCCTGGTGAACTGAAAACTCGAAAGGGAGGTCCAGGAAAAAGTTAAGGATGTAAATAATATCACTATGTCCCATTGGATCACCTCGCAACCAGACTTCAGTATCATCTATGAAACTTCAAACGACACCAATGATTCTAGTCAGCTCCAGACAAGCAGCAAAGTGGTGAGCACTCGAAGACATAGCGACAATAGCAGAATTAAAACTCAATGGGATTATTACACATAGCTGTTTTCTTATATTTGTACACAATATTGTATAGCTTTTGTGGTACCCCAAAATTTTCCCTCCCATATTTCTCAAAACATTTCAAGAAAAATCCTCAAGTTGCTCAAAGAAGTCCAAGGGTTGACCAGACAAGCTCTCTCCTAAGGCAGTCTACCTCAAATTAGGGTTTCATATTGCATCAAGATACTTGAGTCCGAGGGATCCCAAATTCTCACAATTGTCCTAATATGTTCTCAAGATCATCCATGTCCAATTTCAATCCCTACAAAGAAAGTTTGCTCAGTCAATTGGTCAAAGGCCTGAAAATCGACTGTGCTAGGGCAAAAGTCAAATGTGGCCTACATACAGTCAAACTTCAAGATTTTTGGTCAAAATCCTAATTTTTAAGTATATTTCATCATTTTATCAAAGGTTGATCATGATTCATCAAGGATTGCTCATAATTCATCAAGAACCAAAAGTTGCTCAATTAGGGTTTTGCAGGAAAAGTCAACTTAACTTTGAACAAGCATAACTTTCTCATGCTTTATGATAAATGACCCCTCCAAATCTCATTTTGAAGAGGATGCAATTATCTACAATCCATCTTCATCTCCCAAGTTCAAAATATGCACTCACAAGAAGTTATGAATTTGGACATTATAGGTCATTTTGAAAAGTCAACAAAAACACCTTTTTTGTCAAAGCTTCATACATGAACATGGAATACCAAATTGAGATGAGACCAAAAGGGTTTCTTAGAGGACATTTCAAGATTTCTAAAAAGTCCAAGAACACCTTCAAAGAGTCAAAATTGAGGAATTTATGCATTGGTGAAGTTGACCTTTTTTGTAAAATTGCCAAAAGTCAATTATGCCTCAAATTGCAATTTTTGCTAAATGGCCTAACTTTTTGCACTTGTTTTGAGTTGGTAGCATGGTCCACGAGCCCTAGCCCTTGCCACTTGTCTTTATCTTATTTTTATTATTTATTTTGATTTTTATTTGAATTAAATCAATTTTAATCAAAACAAATCATGAAAAAATCTAAAGGATTGAAACCTCAAGATATTGTGCATGTTTCAGGTCTTAAATCTAGTTGGCAAGTGA
The DNA here is from genome assembly GCA_948472305.1 of Vicia faba. Taxonomy (NCBI): domain Eukaryota; kingdom Viridiplantae; phylum Streptophyta; class Magnoliopsida; order Fabales; family Fabaceae; genus Vicia; species Vicia faba. The sequence goes on from OX451738.1 coordinate 160,287,956, forward strand.
TTGAAATCGTGCAAAGCCTTGGTGTGCACAAAAAGATTGAATTTGGCCTATTTTTGGAAAGATGTTCAAAGGAATCAAATCAAAATCAAAAGCCATGATTGATAAAGATTGAGCACACTTTTTCACCCCTAATTCATTCCTCAATACATAAGGAACATTTGCAGACCTAAATCAAAAGGTTAGAGAGGCGTGAGAACAAGAACAAAACTTGAAAAAATCACAACAAAGTGTTGAGTAGAATTCATAGTTCCAGGCATTCTCAAGACCTTCTAGCCATCCCAATCACTTCCTCGGATCACAAGGAACCGAAACCAATCAAGAACAAACATTTCCAGGCACCAAAACCCACTGTAAGTCAGCCACGACTTTGGCTTTTTCTTGAATTCGAATTGCACAATTTTGGCATCTATAGCATGAAATAATTGTACATTCTTGATCCTTGAAACATTTCCAAACTATCTGTAATATTCAATTTCATTTTGGTGGACTGTATCAAGATTTGCCATTGTTAGGTTTTTTGGTTTCGTTTTAGGGTTTTTGTGTGCAGGCAAAATTAGCCCCCATGAAGGGTATCATGATGTTCAGTATGCCAAGACGGTTCGATTCATGGCATTAGAAGTTATTTATCGTGCCCATGGAGGATTTTGAGATGAGCCAGGGTTGTAGCTACGGACATACGTCCGTAGGTAAAAGTTCCTGCATCTTTTAGCCACAGAGAGAGGACAAGGATGATGGCGTGGAAAGCTCCTATTGCTTCATTTAAAAACGCGCGCGCTGAATTAACATATTATACCTTTTTAATATTTAATTATTGTTTTGTCTTTGATGTACAAATAAGACGCACAACTTAGTTGGTGGCCAGGTCATTGGAAAATGCTTTGGGGCCTGGGTTCGAATCCCAGGTCCCCCCCAATTATTTCATATGTTTTTTCTTTCAGTGATCACATACGTGCACAGGTGGGATGGCCACCATGGTCCATCATGATCCAGCCAGCCAAGTGTCCAGATGACCAGATCTAAGGGCCATTAGATGAAGGAGCACCAAAGGCCTAGGTCAAAGCAAAGCATAGGATTCAAAATGTCAACGTGAACCTTATTTTCTTGGGCCAGATTTGCTATCCACACACCCCAAATCACTCACAACCAAGCCCAATATCACTTCACCTTTTCTTTTTATATTTTGTTTTATTTAATTTATTTATTTTGTTTCTACTAACAACTTAATTTTTTGTAATAAAAAAATCATAAAAAATAATATTTCATCCAATTAGATTTAGGTTTATTTTTTTATCAAAAAAATTATTTAATTTAATTAGGTTATTTAATTTTAGGGTAATTTTAATTCCTTTCATAAATAATTAAAATTAATTAGAACAATTAGGGTTTTAACTTAATTATATTTTCTTTTTTTCTTTCTTAAAATAACCAAAAATACAAAGATAGGTTAAATTTAATTATTAATTAATTTTGTATTTAATTAAAAAAAACTTAATTCTTTTTCTTAAAAATATTTAAAAAACAACAAAAACTTTTTTTCTTTCAATTAGGTTAGCAAGGGTCAAAACCCTAATTTCTTATCGTTCTTAATTTCTTCACGCGCGCTTTATCATTTATTTTTACCCTATTGATGTAATTGCTCACAAGTTGTAATAGATTAATTAGGATCTTTTATTTTCAGTTTATCGCTTTGTTTTATGGGTTTGTTTTTGGCTATGTAAATACTCGAAGCCTTGTAATAGTATAGTTTAATTTCCGCACTTTAAATTCCTTAAAATATCAACTGTTAGATGTATGAATAATAGGGATGCATGACAAGAATGTATGATTAACTTTAAAATGATTAGCTAACCCTAAATGTGAAAAGATAATAAAATTGAAATTGAATCACTCGCACATGCGCACTCCTAGGGTACACTCCCACTTCGGTTGCCTTCGGTAAACGGTCATTAAGTATAGGATGCTTTAGTGGTCACTCTCTTGTCTAAACAAAGATCAAAGTCCCGTTCGGAAAAGTTGCCTCAGAATGGTTGCCTCAGATATTGTTGCCTCGAATAATTGATCTAAGACATTAGGGTTATTACTAAGGCGTCCTAACGTTGCTTTAGTGACCATACGTCCCTTTTGAATTGACCCTTAAAACTCCAACGACGGTTCTACCTACTCACTAATAGTGGGATAGCACTGTCTAAAGGAAATAAACGTAGAACAATTCTCTTTTTCGAGTAGGTAGATTAGTTCTTAAGTACTTGCTCAATCCAAACAAACTTTTTCATACTTACACTCCTCTTTTAAACAAAGCTTTCAAAAAAAACACTTCGTAACACTCTTGAAGACAAAAGCAAGAGTTAAATCGAAGTCAAAAAACTTTTTAAATCACACAAACACACAGAAGCAATTTTGAAAATGATGAGCAAGTACCTAAGAGCCCGTGGAAAAAAACTGATAGAAAGGGTGTTAATACCTCCCCTTTCTATAATCTACCCCCCGTACTCAAAATCTCAAAAAAAGGGAACTTTTCTATGCTTTTTTCCTTTCCAGTTGGATAAAATAAAATTCGGTGGTGACTCTTGCTTACCGCAACATTTTACAAACACAAACGTAAAACGCGAACCAGCATTCCTAAAACAGTCCCGGTTCTGGCCACCGTATCACAGAACAGGCGACTCTGCTGGGGAGTTAATAAGTGGGGTATACCTTAGGATTAATTCATCATATTTCTTATATTGTTTGATTTGATTGCTTTATCTTTGTGTGCTTTGTATCAGAGTTACTATAGATCCTAACCCGGATCTGGGGGACACCTTTTAGGTAAGTAGCAATAAATTGTGAGGGAACTGTACGGCGTGGACCGATACGGTTGAAGCAGTAGCTACGTTGATATGGCATATTAGTTGGTACCGATATCCCTTGTGGAGAAACAAGGAGAATATGGGGCTGCTATATGGGTCGTTAAGCATCAACTGACCTTAGAACCTATAATTGACCAACTTGGCCATAGGAAGTAGTGAGATAGCCGACCTCGGTGTAGAGCTAAGAACTGGTTCATACTCGATACTACACTCTTTGAGACCATACTCTCGAGATAGTTTCGGCCACAAGAAAAGATTGCGTGAGCTGAAACCATGATCGATGGAGGATGGTCAGTGATATTGAGAACCTCTAGAACCTGGTTACTATTATTAGGACAGGTTTAACTAACTGAACTTCAAGAGGGTAGTACCTAGACTCCATGCAAGCCTGAAACTTAAGGGCTATTGTGTGACTTGTTTGCCTTTACCATGCCTGCTATCTATGATACCTATTGTGTGTTTTATCATGGCATCATGCATCATAACATCGCATTCATATTTCATTAGACTAACCATTTCAAAGACCGAGGGGATTTATCTTTGTTCTGTTTTGCAGATCATGACTTCTATACGCATAAATACCATTCGAGTCAACTTCGTGCAAATCCCTGCTCAGCTCAGAGAGTTAGTCTAAAGGGTTCCTGATACTTCTTCATTTGTTAGAAGACATGGTCATATCCTTAGTTTGGTCACTTCAAAGTTGGATGAGCAAATGATGAGTGTGTTATTCCAGTTCTTTGATCCATTTCATCATTGTTTCACCTTCCCGGATTATCAGCTAGTCCCTACTTTGGAGGAGTTTTCTGATTTGTTGGGTATCTCCATTCTCGAGCAGACACCCTTCACAGGTTTGGAGGAGGTTCCTAGGCCAGAGGACGTTGCCTCGGCTTTACACTTGAAAAAGGCTGATGTAGTGTCTAACTGGGAGACACGGAGTGGGGTTAAAGTTTTCTTGGCTAAGTTTCTGATCGATCAAGCTCAACAGTTCTGGGATAGCTTGGATTTTCAAGCTATTGAAGACATCTTGGCTCTCCTCATCTACGTCTTGGTTCTGTTCCCAAATCTAGATTCCTTCATAGATGTGAATGCGGTCAAGATCTTCTTGTCTCATAATCCGGTGCCTACTCTTCTGGGTGACATCTTACATGCTCTCTATACTCGTACCGTGCGAAGAAGAGGGACCCTCATGTGTTGCACACCACTGCTGACGAGGTGGTTTATTTCGCACCTCCCCAAGTCTGTATTGAAGAATGAGGAAGGTGTAGGTTGGGCTTACAGAATCATGTCCCTTGCTCATACAGACATCCTTTGGAGTTCTAAGGATATGGAGAGGGTAGCTATCATTGATCGATGTGGGGAGTACCCTAATGTACCATTGCTTGGAATTAGAGGTGGTATAACCTACAGCCCTTGCTTGGCTTTGAGACAGTTTGGTCGCGCCCGGAGAGACGACCCCTATGAGCTGCTTCTTACGGACATTGTCTTTGACTACAAGGGGGACGTGAATGAGCATCGCCGAAGATTTATACGAGCTTGGAGCAGGGTGAATAGGTCTGACCCTCAAGATTTGGGACTGAAGACTTCTCTCCCTATGCAACCTTATCTCCAGTGGGTTTGAGCCCGTGCTTAAAAGCTGGGGATGCCTTATGAAGCAGTTTTTCCAGTAATTGTGGAGCATACTAATGAAGAAGGGGTTCCTTACACAGTCCTTCACCCCAACATGCCTACTGATCTTGGGGCATTGAAGAGATCTTGGATTCATCTCAAGGAAGAAATGGATACCTACCAGGAGAAGTATCATGAGCAGGAAAGAAAGATCTTGAGGCTTACAAGACAACTTGAGAATGAAAGGACAATCAACGATTATATCAACACGAAGGGAAAGAGACCATGGGATTTCTGATGTCTTTTATTGTTTCCAGTTTAAATTTTCTTTTCAGTTATTTCTTTTGTAACGCCTTGAAGGCATTAATAAACATTGTTACAAGTTTGAATCTAATAAAGTTTGTTTATTTCTCTGTTTTACAAATTTAAATCTCCCAAAGTCTTTGAAACCATTTCATACGCATTCCATTACCATGCACCTCATTACAGGTACCATTATAGGTTTCTTATCTTCTTCGTTGTTTATTTCAGCACAACATGTCTTCTGAAACACCTACCGATCAAGCCATCAAGGCACTTCAAGCACAAAATGCTCAGTTCCAAGAGATGTTCCTGAACTTGGCTAAAGGGAAGCAGGATCTGAAGACTCTCATCCTGAAGGAAAAGAAGAAAAAGAAGAAGAAGGTGGTTCTGCTGAATTTGGGTCACAGATTTGGGAATAGGTTGCGACAGGAAACTGATTTGTCTCATTCATCTGGAGGAAGAGAGAATCAAGAATAAGGAAAGAGTCCTAGTCATGTGGTCCCTGATAATGACACTTGTGATGTGGTGGGAGAACTGACTTGAGGTTTTGTGTTTGTGTTCGCAAATGGCGCGGTTAGCAAGAGTCGCCACCGACTTTTCTTTTATCCAAAAGGAAAGGTAAAAAAGCACAGGAAAGACCTTTGAGATGTTTTCTTGAGTTAGGGGGGTAGATTATGAAAAGGGAAGGTGCTATCACCCTTTTCATCCATGGTTTTCCATGGGCTCTTAGTTACTTGTTTAGATCACTTGCTTTGTTTTGTTTGAAATGGTGTTTGATGTGATTTTGAAAGTATTTTGTAAAAGAGGCCATTGTTTAGGAAATCTTTGTAATGATTCTCGTTCGTAAGAATGTATACAAAGATGTTTTGTCTTTTGAAAATGTTTTCAATGTTTTGTAAGATGTTTTGAAATGTCCGTGTGTTTGTTTTTGAAAATAGCAAGGATTGTTTTAAAATGTAACAAGTAACTAGAAGCTAATCCACCTACTCAAATGTCTTTCTTATGAATTTTTATTCCTTTGACATTGTTGACTTACCATTGATTTGGTAAGCAACCCTATCTTTGGATGTAAACGGGACGGGCGTGGGTCATCGTATAACCATGATAGCAATGTTGCCAAGTATCTTAGCAATTTTTGAGGGACCAAGATCATTTTGTTTTAGGCATCTTTTGAATAACGTCATCGAGGGACTATGATCTTATATTTGTTTTGTTTTCCCAAGATACTTTGCGTGCTTAACATGGCCAATTTATTTTAGGCAACCAAGTGGGAGAAACCCTAGGGGTTCTTGTGTGCAAAGTGTATCTTTTTCATGCCTTTGTCTTGCATTTAGGGTTTTCTATTTTGCTTTGTTTTTGTTCTAGTCATGCAAACCCTAATTTACTAATCATGGCATATGAAAGCAATAAATTGCATAATGTAAACTAAGCTATTACAACAATTATTATGGGAGGGGGGATACAAGTTTTGAATGGGGATTTTGCACAAATATAAATCTAAATATATTATTACAACCAAATCGAATATTGCGCGAATTAAATAAATAGACCAATATTTAAAATGCAATGCAATATGTATGTTAAAAAAAGTGTTTTATGCTTTGTTTTTGTATGAGAAAATAATTTAATTTAAACCCTAAAAAATAAGGAAAAAAATATTATTTTTGGAGGGATTAAACCCTAGTTTTTATTTAAAGAAATAATGTTCTATATTATTATTTTGTACATTTTTTGTATAAGAAAATAATAAATAATATTAAATATAAATATTAAAAACTAAATATGTACAAAAAATAAGTATTTATGAGTATAAATAGTATAGTAAAAATATTAAGTATTTTTAAAATACATTTACAAGTTATTTAAGAAAATAAAATCTATTTATCAAAATAAACTAATTTTTATGTAAAAAAAAAAAAAAAAAATTTCAAAAATAAAGAAATTATTTTTAGGATTTTTTATTATTCAGACAAAATAAATGAAAGTGTTAAATATAAAAAATATGAAGAAAAATGCAAAAAATATAACAAATTAGCCAAGGGGTGCAAATAACAAGTCAGGGGGTGTGAATAGCAAAAACAAAAAGCCCAAGGCGCCAACAAGCCTAGAACACTTCATCCCTGTCCTCTGGCCAGCTTCTGCGTGTGCTTCATGTTCAAATCCGTATCTCTCTTATGCTTGCACAAAAACAAAAACTCATAACACGAGTAATATAAATGAAAAGTATGGATATGTAAAGTTTCGTTATGATATGTACTACATTTTTTCTTCACAAATCGTGGCTTGAAGTTGCCTATTCAGAGAGATAGAGTTTAAGAAATTACCTCCTTCAGCTGGATTTGTGTAGGACAATGTATGGACTTTAATGGAGGCCTGATGATGGTTTAAGCTTCCTTGAACTCCCCTGAACCTATTCCAATGCCTAGCTTGCTCTGAGGATGGCTGAAACTCTCTGGACAAGTCAAGCTGCAAGCTTCCAAAGTGAAAATGGTGGATACTGAAATAGGGGTTACAGAACCAGGGTGATGGCTTGGATTTCTTTGGTATGATGTTTATGAGATGCTTGAAGTGTTTAAACACAAAACGCGCGAGCCAAATGAGAGTTGGCTATGGTTTTGCAGAAATTGTGTGTTTTGGCAGAATTTTGGTGTTTTTGAATTTGAGAGTGTTTCAGCTTCAATCCAATCGTGCTATGACTTGTACAAAGATTGCAAATATGTAGAGAAGTGATACAAAGTCAGCCCTTACTAGCTGTACAAGCTCTAGCCCTTTTTGCAACTTTTCTTGCATTTGAAGTAAAGTGAAGTGACTAATCTCACATGCTTGTCCTTGCTAGCTTGAGGGCTGATGAGAGTTGGTACACATTGCTTGAGATCTGTAGTGGTTGCTTGTACCAAAGGGACATGTTCAATGCTCAAGATTGACAAAGTTGCAAAAGTTGCCCTTTATGAAAATGGCATTGTGAACTTTTTGCCCAAAATGGAAATACACTTTTTGCAAAGCTTCAAAAGCAAAGATAAAGCCTTTGTCAACTGAGTTTGCATTTAATTATGGAGTGTATAGTAATCTTAGGACCTTTAAAGCAAGATACAACCAGCATAGATGTGATTTGCAACTTGATGCTATGTGAAAAATGGCTTGAACAAAAGTGAGAAAATGCCAACTTCCCTTCTTCGATTCTCCCTACTAAAAAATGACCTTGGAGAGTTCTTGGACATTTTGGAAAGCTTGCAATATGATCTATAATCCATCTTTGAAATGAAATTAGAGATACCTCTTGGAACTAGGTGAAAAATGTCCAAGAAGTTGGTTCCAAAATCTGCCTAAATTAGGGAAAAATTTCACTAAGTTAAGAAGTTCATGGACCTATATTCACAAATTCATAACTTGATCCAAGCATCTTTTGGGAAAAGTTTGTGAAGAAAAGTTGTATATTTCATGGAGGACTACAACTTTCATGTTGTAAGTTTCCTTTGAATCAAAATGCATCATGGTGAAAAATTGGTGAAAAATTGGGGAAAAATAAGAATTTTTATACTTAGAAAAATTCTAAGTTATGAAAGTTTTCAAATTAAAACCCTAATTTTCAATTTTGAGTTTCTTGGTGAACAAGTTTCATATTTTAACATATCTTGATGAATTATGACTCTTGGTACTTGATTTTGACCAAAAAGTCAAAGTTTGACTTTTCAGTGCACAGTTGACTTTTGATTAGTTGACTGCAAAATTCATCTGTCAATCCAATGAACTTGAGATCTTTTGAACCATGTAATTAGGTCAAGATGATGCCATTGAACCCTTGAAATCATGTTTGAACTCAATTGGTCATTGGCTAGGTTAAAAATCAGAAATTGCCCTTTCTCAGTCAAAACCCTAATTTTGACCATTTTGCCCTTTTGATGATTTGATCAAATTTCTTGAGGAGTTGTGATCCAAACTTGATCAAATGGTACATATGAGTCTAAAATGTTGATGTGGATAAAAAATTATGAAGTTTGACTGTAAATTGGCCATGGTTTACTTTTTCCCCAATACAATTGATTTTTAGTTCAATTGTCCAATTTATTGACCAAAAATATGGTTCAAGGCTTGAAACTTAACATGAGCAATCTTAGGGGTCCAAAATGGTGTATGAAAGTCACATGAAGCATTGGTGGTCCAAAAATACTTGTGCAAACTCAAACCCTAATTTTTGGTTATCAGTGCAAGATGAGATGTCTTGAGCTGACCAAACCTTAATCTTGTCTTGAGTCCAAGAAGTCTTGTGAGAAAAATCTTGATAAATGAGAGGACAAATTTTGGGGTACAACAACACTGATTTTGATGAAGAACAGTATCCTCCTGCTGAGGATAGGTATAAGCAACTTGAAGACCGGCTGAGTGCAATGGAGATTCAAAAGATACCCGGGTTGTACTTCGGAGATCTGGGATTGGCATATGGGGTGGTGATCCCTCACAAGTTTAAAGCTCATGTCTTTGCTAAGTATGATGGAGTATCTTGTCCAAAGCTTCATCTCTGCTCATACGTCAGAAAAATCCAGCCCTATACTGCTGATAGAAACCTGTGGGTTCATTTCTTTCAAGATAGTTTGTCAGGGACTCAACTTGAATGGTTCTATAAATTGGAAGGAGCTAATGTCCGCAACTGGGAGGACCTTGCTGCTGCTTTTTACAAGCAATACCAGTATAATGCCGACCTTGCTCCCACGCGTACTCAACTTCAGGGTATGTGTATGGGTGCAGGCGAAGGCTTTAAAAACTATGCTCATAAGTGGAGAGATCTGGCTGGGAGAGTCCAACCCCCTCTGTCTGATAGAGAGTTGGTGGATATGTTTCTTGGGACTTTGTCTGGTCCATTTTTCAATCACTTGATCGGCAGTTCATCATATGGGTTCACTGAACTGATTTTGACTGGGGAGAGGGTAGAAGCTGGTATCAAAAGTGGCAAGATACAGAAAGGTGCTTCATCGAGTACATAAAAGAAGCCTTTCAGAAAAGAAGCTAGTGCAGTTTACAGCTCGAGGAGCCAAAACCGACCTGAACGACGCCAAGCGGTTAATGCGGTATTGTTATACGGTGGGAGAACTGACTTGAGGTTTTGCGTTTGTGTTTGCACTTGTTCGGTTTAGCAAGAGTCGCCACCGACTTTTTATTTTATCCTAAGGAAAGGTCAAAAAGCACAGGAAAGACCTTTGAGATGTTTTCGTGGGTTCGTGGGGTAGATTATGAAAAGGGAAGGTGCTAGCACCCTTTTCATCCATGGTTATCCATGGGCTCTTAGTTACTTGTTTTATATCACTTGCCTTTGCTTTTCATGTGTTTGAAATGGTGCTTTGTGTGTGTGGTTTTTGAAAATGTTTTGAAAAAGATGCCTTGTCTAGGCAACCTTTGTAACGACTCTTGTTTGAGTATATACAAAGGTGTATGTATTTTTGAAAAGATGTTTCAATGTTTTTTGAAAGTTTTGCTTTGAAGTTGTGTTTGTGAAGTGTGTTTGAAAATGGCAAGTGTGTTTTGCAAGTTTGATCAAGTAACTAAGAGCTATCTACCCTATTTTACTCAAAGATCTTTCCTTATATCTTTAACCCTTTTAACAGTGTTGTTTCACCATTGTATTTGGTGAACAACCTTGTGTTAGGATGTTAACGGGAGGGGCGCGGGTCATCGTTTAGACCATGAAAGCAATAGTGTCAAGTATTTTGGCAATTTTCTTGAGGGACTATGATCATTTTGTTTAGGCAATAAGATAGCGTCATCGAGGGACTATGATCATTTTGTTTGTTTTGTTTTGCCAAAGTACTTGACATGCAAACATGGCCCATTTTTGAAGGCAACAAGTGGAGTAACCCTAAGGGTGCAAGTGTGAATTGTGTATTGGTTTTCATGCATTTATCTTTGTGTTAGGTTATCTAGCGGTTGATTTTGAATCTTCGCATACAAACCCTAATTACTATACAGTATATGGAAAGTGATAAATTGCGGGAATTTAAAGTCTAAGCTATTACAAATAAGTATCCGGGGACGGGGGTACAAATGTTTACAAATGGGGATGAGTCTCATCAGAATAGTAGTGTCCAAATATTATTTACAACCAAATCGAATCATCGCGTTCTCAATGTAAAGATATAGCAAGGTATAAGAATAAAGAGAATCAAAAGTATTGTAAAGTGCATATGATTATTTACAAATGATATAAATTAAGTATTTATTATTTATTTTTGTGTTTTTGTTAATTATGTATAAACAAAAGTTTTAATGAAAAGAAAATTTTAACTTAATAAAAAAATCTATTGTTTATGTATTTTGTTAATGTTTTTAGAAATTTATATAAAAAGATTTATTAAACAAAAAAGTTTTAAGACAAAAAATCTATTAACCTAATAAATTTAATATTTACATATTTTAAGTGTAATAAAAAGTATTGTTAAAATAAATTTAATATGAAAAATTAATACATTATCTATTTAACAAGAAAAAATCAGGAATTAAGTTATATAAAAAAAGAAAATAAAGTGATTTGTAAACCTAAGAAGTAAATAAAAGAAATTAGATGGGCTTTTGTGGGATATATGCCTGGCCCAAACGAAAAACAAACAAGATTATAAAAAGAGGGGGTATGTGCCAGAATGTTTGGGCTTAGCAGTTTAGTGGGGCAGAGGCCCAAATGCGTTTGCAATAAGGATTTTGTTAGGGTTCACTTTGTTTTGTTTCAGAACTTAGGGTTACAAAGTTTTTGAACGGCGCCGCTTCTCTCCTTTCTTCTTCGTATTCATCTTCCTTCGACCATGGCTTCTGATGCTTCATCCATGCCTCAGGCTACCAGGCGCCACCTCCACATCCCTCTCTCCATGGCCGTTCAGGCAGTGATAAAGAAAAGGTAACGATTTTCCTTCTCCATGCGTTTTTTAGGGTTTTCGGATTTTAGTCTTGCATGTTTATCTTTTTCATATTTTAAACATGGATGTTCGTGTTTGTGTGAGATGTGAAGCAGAAAAAGGAAAGGGAAAAATACTACCTTGCTGATCTCGTTCTTGGAGAGGCTATGGAGAGGGAGTTGGACGACGGTGCTTCTCAAGCGGCCAAGGCGGAGGAGGCTGTGATGAGGCTGGCTTCCTGGTACTTGTATCTTGCGTTGTTTGGTTTTATGATGAATGTTGTAATCTAAAAACCCTAGAGTGCTGAGTTCCTCTCTTCTTTTCTTCTTCTGATTGCTTGCCTTGTTTGCTCTTGACTCTCTTCCTCTCTGAATGCTTGGTTAGTTTGATCCTGTGATGAACTTCTTGTTCTGAGGATGCTTGGATTTGTTTTCAATGATGAATTTGATTCTGAGGGTTTTTTGATATGTATTTGATGATGTTTTGATGCTGAGTTTTGGATTGCCTATGATGAACCCAGTTCTGAGGCGTTTGTTGGTGTTTAGATTTTGAAATGAAGGCAGGCCTATGTTTTTAACAAAGGTTTGTTTGACTTTGGTTTGGATTGAAGGTCGTTATGAGGCTTGTTTGGGGTTTAGGTTTTGACAGGCTCTTGATTTCAGGCTTCAAGGCTTCTAGAAGTTTTCTATGCTTGTTATGCTTGGCTTAAGGCAGGCTTGTTAGTTTTTGAGAGGCTTGAGGCAGGTTTTAGCAGGTTTGTAAATAGGCTTCAAGGTTTGTTATGCTTGTTATGTTTGATGTTGAAGTTTTAGGAAGGCAGGCTGCAAGGATTTTTTTCTGGTATAGGCTTTTTTGAGCTTATGCAGGCTTGGGGTTTCACTGGTTTCTGTTTTTTCTGCTTTGAGTTTTTATGCAGATGAGAGCTTATGCAGGCTGGCTTAGAAACAGGCAAGCTGCAAGGCTTGTATTTGCTTGAAGGCTTGTGTTTACAGTTTTTGTGATATCTTGTGTTCTTTGTATTCTTCCCCCTTACAGTGTTGGATATCTTGTTATATTTATTGTCCTCTAAGCCTACAAAACTGTAAGCCTCTACTTCTCTCTTTCTCTCTCTCTTCAGAAAAGCATATTTTAATGCTTTAGAATAGCTATTTCTGAAAAGGTTGTGGCTGGGAAATGATGAAAAAGTTTTGAAATATTGCTTGCATCTTTGGCTTTCCTCTGCATATCTTCCAGATTTTCTGCCTTTGCTTTTTGTGTATTTGTTGACAGTTTTTGATAGCTTCTTTGACAGCTTCTTTGGACAGTTTTGAATTTGTAATTTAGTTTGCTTAGTTTGAAACTGTAACTTGGTTGTTTGATTTGAAGGCAATTTTGCTCTTGTGCAGCTTTGTTTGGCATTTCAGTTTGCACTTTGCAATTTGTGAATTTCTTATGCAGCCTTGTATTTAATTAATTCCATGCTTGCAAACAATTTTTCTTTCCCTCTTTATGAACCAAGAAGAGACATCTTCTTGCGATTTGCAGAGAGGACGAACAAACTGATTCCGGCCAACAACCTTTAATGATGAACTTTTTTGATTATCTGCCTGAAAATGCCTTTTTAATTTTAACTGCATTGACTTCTTCCTTTTTTGTCTTTGCAGGTAAATATCAGTTGAGCAAAGGATGCAACAGTAGAAGATGAAGACTTCAAGAGATTTAGGATATAGTTTTATTTTATTTCTATTCATTTGTAATAACATTATTGTAAACACTGTAAATAAATTTACAGTATTCAAATAATATTTGTAACAAACAATTGAAAATGAATAAAAATCTTTTTTGTCAGATAATTCTTGATTTCTTCTGCACTTGTTTATTTAATTACTTAAATTTCTTGAATTATAATAATTGGAAATTATCCCAATAATTTTAACTTAGAAATTATAATTAATCAACAAACGTCCGGCGTTCCAAATAACCAAAAGCATTGCACAATTAAACAAACAAATGTCCATACGCCTTTCACTTCGCTGATTAAACCAACACTTCAAACTCTCAATCAGAAGCCTCAGCTTCTATCCCAGATGTTCAGGTTTTGAGAAACAAACTGAAATCTTGAACAGGCGTCAAAGCAGTGTGACAGCCAATTAAGACATTATGGATTCAAATTCTTCTGAAAATGCGCGTGCAAACCCTAATTCTTGATTTATTGTCAAAGAAGCGTCTGCTTGATCAAACCCTGAGCCATACTCAACCAAGTCAACAGAAACCCTAATAATCTGCTTGGACTGATTCAAAAGTTAATGGAAACCCTAATTTTGTCTGACTGATGAGAAAAGTCTGTTTGATCGATTCTTAAGCCAATCTGAAAAATCAGGAAAAGCCCGAAGCTGTGATTTCTTGTGAAAAAGAGAGAGGGAAAATTTTGGGGTACAACAGTTGCCCCTGTTCAATCTTCTTGAACCTGAAGAGTTAGATTGGCATGTTTGCCTTTCGCGACTCGGGGGTAAAAGAGGATTGGACACTAGAGTGCCCAAAAAATTTGCACTCGCCAAAGCGTATTTTGAGGGAATGGGCTTAAAGATGCCATTTGGAGATGGGCTTAAAGATGCCATCTGGAGATGTGACAGAATATTGTTGGGGGATGGGCTTAGAGATGCCATCTGGAAATTGTTGGTAGGAGGATGGGCTTATAGATGCCATCTGAAGGTGATTGTATCTTGTTGGAGATGGGCTTGTAGATGCCATCCAAGAATGTTTGTTGAACTGTATGTCGTTGGTGAGTGGGTGAGTATCAGAAAGGTATCCATGTTTGGAACATCTCTGAACTGGGGATCTGAATAAGCAATGAATTGACATCCATGTTTGGAATCATCCGTAAACTGTTTTCAGAAGTTGAATCTGGAATTGAGAAGGAACCGGTGTAGGGTTGCCTGATGATGAGCCCGTGTAAAACTGCATCTGAATTGAGATTTGTATGAGTAGCAGGATGACTTCCGTGTTTGGAGTGTATCTGAAACTATAACTGGGATCTAAATAAGCGACAGAATGGCAACCGTGTTTGGAGCATATCTGGACTGTACCTTGGAATTGTTAATGATAGCCTTTTATTCTTATCCTGAAAAGGATAAAATGTTAGCTAAACACAAAGTTATGTTGCATGATATGTATTATGCAATGAATTGTACTTCATCAATGTCTATGATATGAATGTGATGGATGCGCATGTAAGATGAGTAGCTGTCTTGCTGAGGAAGACGAATCCTGGATAATGAAATCTTTGACTTCTGCTGGGGAAAGTAAATCCTTGACTGCTGCAGGGGATTGTTGGATATGAGAAGTCCTGGAACCACTATTGGGGAATCAGGAGCTTGGGTTGTATGCCAATCTACTGGGGATTCCTGTCTTGAGGAGATCTTCACTGGGGAATATCTGAATATCCTGTGAGGAACTGAGAATGAGAGTCTTCATTCTTCTTGGGAAATTAAGAATTTTGTGGGGAATAGCCATACTGTTGAAAAGTAGCTATCCTGTCGAAGAGTAAAACTCGGGATTTTGGATAAAGTTTATTCTTGTCTGGAAGAAGTACAGGAGTTTTAGGTTGTATGCCACTTTGAGAATGAGAATCTTCATTCTGTCGGGAACATTAGGAAGTTGAATTATATGTTGAGAAGCAGGAAGGTATCTACCTTTGGAGCATCTTTGGGTCGCCGATAAATTTTAAATGAGTGACAAAATGGCAACCGTGTTTGGAGCATATCTGGACTGTATCTTGGAATTTGAGATCTGTATGAATAGCAGCATGACTTCCGTGTTTGGAGTGTATCTGAAACTGTAACTGGAAGGAAATCTGGAATAAGTATCAGAATGTCGCCATATATGGGTCACATCTGAACTGTCTCTAGAAGGAAATCTGGAATAAGTATCAGAATGTCGCCATATCTAGGTCACATCTGAACTGTCTCTAGAAGGAAATCTGGAATAAGTATCAAAATGTCGCCATATCTAGGTCACATCTGAACTGTCTCTAGAAGGAAATATGGAATAAGTATCAGAATATCGCCATATCTGGGTCACATCTGAATTGTCTCTAGAAGGAAATCTGGAATAAGTATCAGAATGTCGCCATGTGTGAGTCACATCTGAACTGTCTCTAGAAGGAAATCTGGAATAAGTATCAGAATGTCGCCATGTCTGGGTCACATCTGAACTGTCTCTAGAAGGAAATCTAGAATAAGTATCAGAATGTCGCCATGTCAGGGTCACATCTGAACTGTCTCTAGAAGGAAATCTGGAATAAGTATCAGAATGTCGCCATGTCTGGGTCACATTTGAACTGTCTCTAGAAGGAAATCTGGAATAAGTATCAGAATGTCGCCATGTCTGGGTCACATCTGAACTGTCTCTAGAAGGAAATCTGGAATAAGTATTAGAATGTCGCCATGTCTGGGTCACATCTGAACTGTCTCTAGAAGGAAATCTGGAATAAGTATCAGAATGTCGCCATGTCTGGGTCACATCTGAACTGTCTCTAGAAGGAAATCTAGAATAAGTATCAGAATGTCGCCATGTCTGGGTCACATATGAATTGTCTCTAGAAGGAAATCTGGAATAAGAATCAGAATGTCGCCATGTCTGGGTCACATCTGAACTGTCTCTAGAAGGAAATCTGGAATAAGTATCAGAATGTCGCCATGTCTGAGTCACATCTGAACTGTCTCTAGAAGGAAATCTGGAATAAGTATTAGAATGTCGCCATGTCTGGGTCACATCTGAACTGTCTCTAGAAGGAAATCTAGAATAAGTATCAGAATGTCGCCATGTCTGGGTCACATCTGAACTGTCTCTAGAAGGAAATCTGGAATAAGTATCAGAATGTCGCCATGTCTGGGTCACATCTGAACTGTCTCTAGAACGAAATCTGGAATAAGAATCAGAATGTCGCCATGTCTGAGTCACATCTGAACTGTCTCTAGAAGGAAATCTGGAATAAGTATCAGAATGTCGCCATGTCTGGGTCACATATGAACTGTCTCTAGAAGGAAATCTGGAATAAGTATCAGAATGTCGCCATGTCTGGGTCACATCTGAACTGTCTCTAGAAGGAAATCTGGAATAAGTATCAGAATGTTGACATGTCTGGGTCACATCTGAACTGTCTCTAGAAGGAAATCTGGAATAAGTATCAGAATGTCGCCATGTCTGGGTCACATCTGAACTGTCTCTAGAAGGAAATCTGGAATAAGTATCAGAATGTCGCCATGTCTGGGTCACATCTGAACTGTCTCTAGAAGGAAATCTGGAATAAGTATCAGAATGTCGCCATATCTGGGTCACATATGAACTGTCTCTAGAAGGAAATCTGGAATAAGTATCAGAATGTCGCCATGTCTGAGTCACATCTGAACTGTCTCTAGAAGGAAATCTGGAATAAGTATCAGAATGTCGCCATGTCTGGGTCACATCTGAACTGTCTCTAGTAGGAAATCTAGAATAAGTATCAGAATGTCGACATGTCTGGGTCACATCTGAACTGTCTCTAGAAGGAAATCTGGAATAAGTATCAGAATGTCGCCATGTGTGGGTCACATCTGAACTGTCTCTAGAAGGAAATCTGGAATAAGTATCAGAATGTCGCCATGTCTGGGTCACATCTGAACTGTCTCTAGAAGGAAATCTGGAATAAGTATCAGAATGTCGCCATGTCTGGGTCACATTTGAACTGTCTCTAGAAGGAAATCTGGAATAAGTATCAGAATGTCGCCATGTTTGGGTCACATCTGAACTGTCTCTAGAAGGAAATCTGGAATAAGTATCAGAATGTCGCCATGTCTGAGTCACATCTGAACTGTCTCTAGAAGGAAATCTGGAATAAGTATCAGAATGTCGCCATATCTGGGTCACATCTCAACTGTCTCTAGAAGGAAATCTGGAATAAGTATCAGAATGTCGCCATGTCTGAGTCACATCTGAACTGTCTCTAGAAGGAAATCTGGAATAAGTATCAGAATATCGCCATGTCTGGGTCACATCTGAACTGTCTCTAGAAGGAAATCTAGAATAAGTATCAGAATGTCGCCATGTCTGGGTCACATCTGAACTGTCTCTAGAAGGAAATCTGGAATAAGAATCAGAATGTCGCCATGTCTGGGTCACATCTGAACTATCTCTAGAAGGAAATCTGGAATAAGTATCAGAATGTCGCCATGTCTGAGTCACATCTGAACTGTCTCTAGAAGGAAATCTGGAATAAGTATCAGAATGTCGCCATGTCTGGGTCACATCTGAACTGTCTCTAGAAGGAAATCTGGAATAAGTATCAGAATGTCACCATGTCTGGGTCACATCTGAACTGTCTCTAGAAGGAAATCTGGAATAAGTATCAGAATGTCGCCATGTCTGGGTCACATCTGAACTGTCTCTAGAAGGAAATCTGGAATAAGTATCAGAATGTCGCCATGTCTGGGTCACATCTGAATTGTCTCTAGAAGGAAATCTGGAATAAGTATCAGAATGTCGCCATATCTGGGTCACATCTGAACTGTCTCTAGAAGGAAACTCAGAAGGTGATGATCTTTGCCCCTAGTATAAGAGGCTTGTGATATTGTCAGGACACTTGGACTGCACGTAACCTTTTGATGAGATTGACGTTTAAATTCCCCAAGTGATGGTGACAGAGACTTGCCCCAGGTTAATCTGTAATTGAGAGATTTGTTGAAATCTTGACTGGACTGCCCCAGGTTAACTGAATTTTGAAAGATTTGTTGAAATCTTGACTGGACTGCCCCAGGTTAACTGAACTTGGAAAGATTTGTTGAAACCTTGACTGGACTGCCCCAGGTTAACTGGATAGTGACATGTCATGCCCCCTTGTTGATAGGAGATTTGTCGTTGGAAGTGTCATCCTTTTTGAAATGATTTTGCTCACTGAGAGGGCTTTTGTTCACTAGATATTCATTATGTGAATTTCTCCACTGTCAAACAAATAGCCAAATGCAAACAGTGATATTCAAGTAATGCAAAGTTTATGTCTGTCTCGAAGTTTTGAAAAATGCGTTTTTTAGCAGAAAACTTTTTATAAGACAAATTCAACACAAGATTTAGAGCAAAGCCTTACAGGAGTCAGGATACCTTTTGTAATAGTATGCTTTCGAACTAACCCATGCTTCAATTAGGACTTTTGAAGGGTTGTAACGTGGCTTGGTTCATGGTTTAAGAAACAAAGGATAAAGGCTCAAAGTATGTTTGTATCCACCCGCTCTTCGTGATGTTCTTCAATCCTAAACTCAGTTAATTGTGCGTCGAACTCTATTCGAGTTTAGAACGACGTTTTTTGGTGATGGCTCACATTAGTTAAGTTTTGGAAGGAAGTCATCATCTCTCTTTTTTTTTGCGACATTTTTCATGTTATTGAGGATTTATAATGACCTCATTCTTTTGATTTGTTATCCCTAACTTTTGTCTGACTGTTCCTGTTTACAGTCAGCGGGATGCCCCAGCTTTCTTAAGCCTCCTTTGTAGGTTTTGGCTTAGTGGGTTTTTCTCTTTTGAGAGATTGACTGCCTATGAGATAGGGAACCATCACTATCTTTTGGTTCCAAAGGAATGTTTTTGATGTCATTCGTCGTATTACGAACTGAGAGTTTGCGACTTCAATGCGCATATTTTTTTTGTTGAATTAACTGAGAGACTACCCTGCCCCAAGTTTAAATCAAAGGTTTCAATTTGTTTAGAACAGAAAAATCCTACTTCTTTGGCTCGAAGGGGTTGACTAGGGATTATCTTCCTTATAACTCCAGTGTTTAGGATTTGAAAGAATGCCTGTACATCGTCAACAAGGTCTGTTCAAAAGCATACTGTATGAGATTATGGTATTGTTTCGTCATCCTCCCTCTAAAGGCTTGCAACTTTTAGCAAGAGTTAAATGTCATAAAGAAAGTAGAAAGCATAGTTCAAGTGTAATGAAAATGAGTGGATCAAATCAAGACAAACATATGCAATGCATTAATGAAACAAAGTTTGACATTAATAGATAATTGTTTGAATAACAAAGAGATTACAACTTGAAAATTCAAATGAAACAAAGACATTCTCAATGATTTGGCATAGGAGCAGTGATCACGTTTGGAGTCTCCGGAGGGTCAAACTCGACCTCCTTGGCATCAATCATGTCTTGGACCTTGTTCTTCAGAGCCCAACAGTTGTTTGTGTCATGTCCCGGACTGTCAGAGTGGTATGCACACCTTTCATTGGGATGATAGGTAGGAGCTGAAGTGTTTGGGTTCCGGAGGGGAGCCTTCAATGTAATCAGCTCTGCCTGCAACATGCGTTGTAGCGCTTGACCCAGTGACATGTTAATTTTGGTGAATTGTCTTTTAGGTGCGACCTCCTTACGCTGATGCCCCTGTCTTTGTTGAGCCGGCGTAGGATTAGAGATCAAGATTGCTCCTACATGTTGGTCACGGTGACTCTTTTGATTGTTCGCAGCATTAGACTCTTTCTTTCCATTGTATGGAATTTTCTGAGCATCAGAGGGTGTAGCTCCTTGGATCTTTCCACTTTTGATGCCAGCTTCGACCCTTTCGCCGATCAGTATTAGCTCGGTGAACCCGACTGAGGAGCTTCCAATTAAGTGATTGAAGAAAGGCCCTGTCAATGTTCCCATGAAGATGTCAATCATCTCTCTGTCAGTTAAAGGAGGTTGTACCCTACCAGCTAGATCTCTCCATTTTTTAGCGTATCCTTTGAAGCTCTCGTCGGAACCCATGGTCATGTTCTGCAATTGCACACGAGTTAGTGCAAGATCAGCATTGTACTGATACTGCTTATAAAAAGCAAAATCTAAATCCTCCTAGGTGTGGATGTGAGAACTCTCCAATTGATAGAACCACTCGAGTTGAGTCCCTACCAGGCTTTCTTGGAAGAAATGGATCCAAAGCTTTGGATCAGTTGTGTATGGTTGAATCTTGCGGACATAAGATTTTAAATGCATCTTAGGGCAAGAGACTCCATCGTACAGGGCCAAAGTAGGGACCTTGAACTTTGGCGGGATGACCAATCCAGAAACTAAACCCATGTCTCCTAAATCCAAGCCAGGTATTTGTTGAATCTCCATAGCATTGAGGCGATCCTCCAACTGTTTGTACTTGTCATCAGCGGGAGGATATTGTTCCTCGGAGTAGTCAGCTTCAACTTCATCAATCTCCAAATTATGGTCTTCTTCAAGACTATCCCCTATGTTGGATGGAGTTGCAAGGTCTAGGGTTTCAGGTCTTCTTCTCAAGTTCAGGATGCTTGTTGTCTTCTTGGACTTCTTCTTCTTGTCTTTGAGAAGGAGAGCTTTCAGATCCTCTTGCCCTTTACCCATAGCCAGAAACATTTGTTGGAATTGAGCGTTTTGAGCTTGGAGATCTTTCACCGTTTGTTCCATATCCATCTTACTGAAATAAACAGTAGGAAGATAAGGAGACCTGTATGGGAGAAACCCTTTATGCAATGATATGTATGACATATGCATGCAATGTTTTCAAGAATCTCTCGGGGTAAACACAAGAAAATGTTAGAGGCTGAACTTCGATCAACATATCTGATTGGAGAACCTTGTAACGGTGGATGTCTTTCCACGATAATCAAGCTCACCATGTCAAGTGGGTCATAGCCCCCGATTCAAGTTGTTGCACTTGATCTTTGATGGCATTTGTTTAGAGGAGAAACCTCTTGCCCTTTGGTAGACGTCTGGTTCAACGTGACCCTGCATCAAAAGACCCTCGAGATCCTTGAAATGGTTATTGTAAATGCTATGGTATGATGTCATGATGTTATGTACATGTATGCAAAAGCAAGTAATTGTATATACAGGTAATCATATTCACACAAAGCAAACAAGTCCTTAGGTTTAGGCTTCCATGGGGTTCATAGGTAAGTACCCTCTTGAAGTTAGTTGGCTCATCCTGTCCTAAAATAGAAACCGGGTTCTAAGGAGCTCAATATCACTGGATTATTTTCTGTGTTCATTGTTTTGGTTTAGCCACTTAACTGGCGACCAAAATATTCCAAGAAAACAATCCTCAATGAGTGTAGTATCGAGTATCTACCAACTTCGGACTGCACCAAAGTCGGTTATCTCACTACCCCTAAAAAGGCCAAGATGGTCAAGTAAGGTTCTAGAGTTCGTTAGTGCTTCATGACATCGCTCAGCGGCCCCGTATTCTCCTTGACTACTCAAGGGCTACCGATACTCACAAATATGTCACACTAACATAGCTACTGCTTCAACCATGTCGGTATACCCCGCACAGTTCCCTCGCAGTTTATTGCTATTTACCTAAAAAGGTGCCCCAAAATCCGGGTGTAGGATTAAACAAACCCAAACAAGGAACCCAAAAAGTAAAGCAATCAAAGCAAACAAAGTAAGCATGTAAAGGTGATCTAAAACCCTAAGGTAACCCCACTTTTAGAAAGATCCCCAGCAGAGTCGCCAGTTCTGTTATACTGTGGGAGAACTGACTTGAGGTTTTGCGTTTGTGTTCGCACTTGTTCGGTTTAGCAAGAGTCGCCATCGACTTTTTATTTTATCCTAAGGAAAGGTCAAAAAGCACAGGAAAGACCTTTGAGATGTTTTCGTGGGTTCGGGGGGTAGATTATGAAAAGGGAAGGTGCTAGCACCCTTTTCATCCATGGTTATCCATGGGCTCTTAGTTACTTGTTTTAGATCACTTGCCTTTGCTTTTCATGTGTTTGAAATGGTGCTTTGTGTGTGTGGTTTTTGAAAATGTTTTGAAAAAGATTCCTTGTCTAGGCAACCTTTGTAACGACTCTTGTTTGAGTATATACAAAGGTGTATGTCTTTTTGAAAAGATGTTTCAATGTTTTTTGAAAGTTTTGCTTTGAAGTTGTGTTTGTGAAGTGTGTTTGAAAATGGCAAGTGTGTTTTGCAAGTTTGATCAAGTAACTAAGAGCTATCTACCAGATTTTACTCAAAGATCTTTCCTTATGTCTTTAACCCTTTTAACAGTGTTGTTTCACCATTGTATTTGGTGAACAACATTGTGTTAGGATGTTAACGGGACGGGCGCGGGTCATCGTTTAGACCATGAAAGCAATAGTGTCAAGTATTTTGGCAATTTTCTCGAGGGACTATGATCATTTTGTTTAGGCAACAAGATAGCGTCATCGAGGGACTATGATCATTTTGTTTGTTTTGTTTTGCCAAAGTACTTGACATGCAAACATGGCCCATTTTTGAAGGCAACAAGTGGAGTAACCCTAAGGGTGCAAGTGTGAATTGTGTATTGGTTTTCATGCATTTATCTTTGTGTTAGGTTATCTAGCGGTTGATTTTGAATCTTCGCATACAAACCCTAATTACTATACAGTATATGGAAAGTGATAAATTGCGGGAATTTAAAGTCTAAGCTATTACAAATAAGTATCCGGGGACGGGGGTACAAATGTTTACAAATGGGGATGAGTCTCATCAGAATAGTAGTGTCCAAATATTATTTACAACCAAATCGAATCATCGCGTTCTCAATGTAAAGATATAGCAAGGTATAAGAATAAAGAGAATCAAAAGTATTGTAAAGTGCATATGATTATTTACAAATGATATAAATTAAGTATTTATTATTTATTTTTGTGTTTTTGTTAATTATGTATAAACAAAAGTTTTAATGAAAAGAAAATTTTAACTTAATAAAAAAATCTATTGTTTATGTATTTTGCTAATGTTTTTAGAAATTTATATAAAAAGATTTATTAAACAAAAACGTTTTAAGACAAAAAATATATTAACCTAATAAATCTAATATTTACATATTTTAAGTGTAATAAAAAGTATTGTTAAAATAAATTTAATATGAAAAATTAATACATTATCTATTTAACAAGAAAAAATCAGGAATTAAGTTATATAAAAAAAGAAAATAAAGTGATTTGTAAACCTAAGAAGTAAATAAAAGAAATTAGATGGGCTTTTGTGGGATATATGCCTGGCCCAAACGAAAAACAAACAAGATTAGAAAAATAGGGGGTATGTGCCAGAATGTTTGGGCTTAGCAGTTTAGTGGGGCAAAGGCCCAAATGCGTTTGCAACAAGGATTTTGTTAGGGTTCACTTTGTTTTGTTTCATAACTTAGGGTTACAAAGTTTTTGAACGGCGCCGCTTCTCTCCTTTCTTCTTCGTCTTCATCTTCCTTCGACCATGGCTTCTGATGCTTCATCCATGCCTCAGGCTACCAGGCGCCACCTCCACTTCCCTCTCTCCATGGCCATTCAGGCAGTGATAAAGAAAAGGTAACGATTTTCCTTCTCCATGCGTTTTTTAGGGTTTTCGGATTTTAGTCTTGCATGTTTATCTTTTTAATATTTTAAACATGGATGTTCGTGTTTGTGTGAGGTGTGAAGCAGAAAAAGGAAAGGGAAAAATACTACCTTGCTGATCTCGTTCTTGGAGAGGCGATGGAGAGGGAGTTGGACGGCGGTGCTTCTCAGGCGGCCAAGGCGAGGGAGGCTGTGATGAGGCTGGATTCCTGGTACTTGTATCTTGCTTTGTTTGGTTTTATGATGAATGTTGTAATCTGAAAACCCTAGAGTGCTGAGTTCCTCTCTTCTTTTCTTCTTCTGATTGTTTGCCTTGTTTACTCTTGACTCTCTTCCTCTCTGAATGCTTGGTTAGTTTGATCCTGTGATAAACTTCTTATTCTGAGGATGCTTGGATTTGTTTTCAATGATGAATTTGATTCTGAGGGTTTTTTGATATGTATTTGATGATGTTTTGATGCTGAGTTTTAGATTGCCTATGATGAACCTAGTTCTGAGGCGTTTGTTGGTGTTTAGATTTTGAAATGAAGGCAGGCCTATGTTTGAACAAAGGTTTGTTTGACTTTGGTTTGGATTGAAGGCCGTTTTGAGGCTTGTTTGGGGTTTAGGTTTTGACAGGCTCTTGATTTCAGGCTTCAAGGCTTCTAGAAGTTTGCTATGCTTGTTATGCTTGGCTTGAGGCAGGCTTGTTAGTTTTTGAGAGGCTTGAGGCAGGTTTTAGCAGGTTTGTAAACAGGCTTCAAGGTTTGTTATGCTTGTTATGTTTGATGTTGAAGTTTTAGGAAGGCAGGCTGCAAGGCTTTTTTTTTCTGGTATAGGCTTTTTTGAGCTTATGCAGGCTTGGGGTTTCACTGGTTTCTGTTTGTTCTGCTTTGAGTTTTTATGCAGATGAGAGCTTATGCAGGCTGGCTTAGAAACAGGCAAGCTGCAAGGCTTGTATTTGCTTGAAGGCTTGTGTTTACAGTTTTTGTGATATCTTGTGTTCTTTGTATTCTGCCCCCTTACAGTGTTGGATATCTTGTTATATTTATTGTCCTCTAAGCCTGCAAGACTGTAAGCCTCTACTTCTCTCTTTCTCTCTCTTCAGAAAAGCATATTTTAATGCTTTAGAATAGCTGTTTCTGAAAAGGTTGTGGCTGGGAAATGATGAAAAAGTTTTGAAATATTGCTTGCATCTTTGGCTTTCCTCTGCATATCTTCCAGATTTTCTGCCTTTGCTTTTTGTGTATTTGTTGACAGTTTTTGACAGCTTCTTTGACAGCTTCTTTGGACAGTTTTGAATTTGTAATTTAGTTTGCTTAGTTTGAAACTGTAACTTGGCTGTTTGGTTTGAAGGCAGTTTTGCTCTTGTGCAGCTTTTTTGGCATTTCAGTTTGCACTTTGCAATTTGTGAATTTCTTATGCAGCCTTGTATTTAATTAATTCCATGCTTGCAAACAATTTTTCTTTCCCTCTTTGTGAACCAAGAAGAGACATCTTCTTACGATTTGCAGAGAGGACGAACAAACTGATTCCGACCAACAAACTTTAATGATGAACTTTTTTCATTATCTGCCTGAAAATGCCTTTTTAATTTTAACTGCATTGACTTCTTCCTTTTTTGTCTTTGCAGGTAAATATCAGTTGAGCAAAGGATGCAACAGTAGAAGATGAAGACTTCAAGAGATTTAGGATATAGTTTTATTTTATTTCTAATCATTTGTAATAACATTATTGTAAACACTGTAAATAAATTTACAGTATTCAAATAATATTTGTAACAAACAATTGAAAATGAATAAAAATCTTTTTTGTCAGATAATTCTTGATTTCTTCTGCACTTGTTTATTTAATTACTTAAATTTCTTGAATTATAATAATTGGAAATTATCCCAATAATTTTAACTTAGAAATTATAAATAATCAACAAACGTTCGGCGTTCCAAATAACCAAAAGCATTGCATAGTTAAACAAACAAACGTCCATACGCCTTTCACTCCGCTGATTAAACCAACACTTCAAACTCTCAATCAGAAGCCTCAGCTTCTATCCCAGATGTTCAGGATTTGAGAAACAAACTGAAATCTTGAACAGGTGTCAAAGCAGTGTGACAGCCAATTAAGACACTGTGGATTCAAATTCTTCTGAAAATGCGCGTGCAAACCCTAATTCTTGATTTATTGTCAAAGAAGCGTCTGCTTGATCAAACCCTGAGCCAAACTTAACCAAATCAATAAAAACCCTAATAATCTGCTTGGATTGATTCAAAAGTTAATGGAACCCCTAATTTTGTCTGACTGATGAGAAAAGTCTGTTTGACTGATTCTTAAGCCAATCTGAAAAATCAGGAAAAGCCCGAAGCTGTGAATTCTTGTGAAAAAGAGAGAGGGCAAATTTTGGGGTACAACAGGTATTAATATCAAGACCCACTGTTGCCCCACAATGCAATAATCAGCAAAGAGTAGAGAGACCGCAAAGACAGTATACTCGACTCAGTATGACCCTGTCTCAAATTCTGCCGCAATTGTTGAAGACTAACCTAATAACTCTGAGGGAAGCTCCGAAGAATCCCAGTAGTACATCACCGCTGTATAATCCAAACGCCCGCTGCGCCTATCACTCTGATAGCCCAGGGAATGATACAAACAACTGCTGGGCCTTGAGGAATAAGGTGCAAGATTTGATTGAAACTAAATAAATCGAGTTTGACGCTCCGGAAAAGCCCAACGTCATAACTGCTCCTATACCTAAACATGACCATGGAGTGAATGCAATCGATGATGATGAAGAAGAGTCAGATATTGACAGCTGGATTTACCTGACTATCGACGGTGGATTGAACAATTGGACGGTGAATGACTTCGTGCCCGTTTCTTTTACTACACAGTAATAGATTTTTGTTTTTGAGACTTGTAACAGACAGTTTAAAACTTTACAGCCCGATGCCTTACCCGAGACATTGTGGCTTTGTTTGTGAGGGCTTAATATTTTCCATTTTCATATATCATCAATAAAGCATTGGACGTTTTCTTGCATTACAAATTTTGTGCTCCTTGTTTTTCTTGTCTATCTCGCACTTTATCAAAACAGCTATTGTCTTACACACACTCACATATCATAATGTAGATCCACATCCACTCTGGATCCCACTGATAACGACTCTGCTATTGCCAGTTATGACTTCGAAATTCCGATCAACCAAGCCGAGGGCGAAGGAGAGGATGATTGCAAAGTGCCTGGGGAACCTTCCAGATTGTTACTACAAGAAGAGAGGGCCATACATCCCCATGAAGAGTTAGTAGAATCAGTAAATCTGGGTACATAAGAAGACAAGAAAGAGGTCAAGATCGGTGCAAATCTGGAGCCTAGTGTCAAGCAACGGTTAATACAAATGTTGCGTGACTATGTTGAGATCTTTGCTTGGTCTTATGAAGATATGCCTGGGTTAGATACTGATATTGTGGTTCACCGCATGCCAACTAAAGAAGACTGTCCTCCAGTGAAGCAGAAGGTTCGCCGAATGCGCCCAGAAATGTCTGAGAAAATCAAAGTTGAGTTCATGAAACAGTTTGATGCCGGTTTTCTCGCAATTACTTCTTAACCGCAGTGGGTTGCCAACGTGGTTCCGGTGCCGAAGAAAGATGGTAAAGTTTGGATGTGTGTGGACTATAGAGATCTGAACAGGGAGAGCCCCAAAGATGATTTCCCTCTCCCTCATATCGATGTTCTGGTCGACAACACCGCGCAACATAAGATCTTCTCTTTTATGGATGGTTTTTCTGGTTACAATCAGATTAAGATGGCTCCCGAGGATATGGAGAAGACAACCTTCATTATGCAGTGGGGTACCTTTTGCTATAAAGTCATGCCGTTTGGGTTGAAGAATGATGGGGCAACGTATCAGCGTGCCATGGCCACTTTGTTCCACGACATGATTCACCATGAGATTGAGGTATACGTTGACGACATGATTGCAAGATCCTAAACTGAAGAGGAACATCTTGACCATCTCCAGAAGTTGTTCGACAGGTTGAAGATGTACAAGCTCAGGTTAAACCTGAACAAGTGCACCTTCGGGGTAAGGTCTGGTAAGCTGCTGGGTTTCGTCGTTAGTGATAAAGGTATTCAGGTGGATCCTGCAAAGGTGAAGGCTATACAGGAAATGTCAGCTCCACGAACGGAAAAAGAAGTCAGAGGCTTTCTGGGACGTCTGAACTACATTTCCCGATTCATCTCACACCTGACTGCTACTTGTAAACCAATCTTCAAGCTGCTGAAGAAAATAAAGTGGTAAGATGGAATGATGAATGTCAGGCCGCTTTCGAAAGGATCAAGGAATATCTCCAAGAGCCTCCTACTCTGATGCCTCCAGTTGAAGGGAGACCTTTGATCTTATACTTGACAGTATTCGACAATTCAATGGGGCGCGTGATGGGGCAGCATGACGAGTCTGGCCGAAAAGAGCATGCTATTTACTACCTTAACAAAAAGTTTACCGACTGTGAGACCCGATACTCATTGCTTGAGAAAACTTGTTGCGCTTTGGCATGGGCTGCTCGCTGGCTAAGACAGTATATGTTGACTCACACTACTCTATTGATATCAAAAATGGACCCAATCAAGTATATCTTCGAAAAGCCTGCCTTGTCCGGAAGAATAGCAAGATGGAAGATGATCTTGACTGAGTACGACATCCAATACATGACCCAAAAGGCAATCAAGGGAAGTGTGTTGGCAGATCATTTGGCACATCAGGCAGTGGATGATTACCAATCCATGAATTTCGAGTTCCCAGATAAGAACGTCAAGAAGATTGTGCAAAAGATGACGGTGACATACAAAGACTGGCACGAGATGTTACCATTCGCTCTTCATGGGTACCAAACCTCAGCGTGAACTTCAACAGGGGAAACACCCTACTCTTTGGTGTACGGCATGGAAGCAGTCTTACCTATTGAGGTCCAGAAACCCTCTCTTCAGATTATGAATGATGCAGGTTTGAGTGAGGACGATTGGATCCAGACCCGACTTGATCAGCTGAACTTAATCGACGAAAAGAGACTTACTGCTATTTGTCATGGTCAGACGTATCAAAAGCGGATGATCAAGGCATTTAACAAGAAGGTCAAATGACAAGAGTATCAAGTTGGGGATCTGGTAATCAAGCGCATCATATTGCCGCAAAGTGATCCCAGGGGCAAATGGACCCCTACGTACGAAGGGCCATTTGTGGTTAAGAACATTTTCTCAGGAGGAGCTATGATTCTAACCACCATGGATGGTGACGACCTTCCTCACCCCGTCAATGCAGACATAGTGAAAAAATACCACGCATAATCAAAGACCCGTTAGGTTGACTGGCCTAGGCAAAAATAAGGGCTTCCAGGCGAACCAAAAGGGTTCGGGCAAAAATAAGGGATGAAAATGAAAAATATTGTACACCCGGCAAGTCGAAAACCTGAAAAGGCAGCTTGGGCAAAAAAGGCTATTCCGGTGGACTGAAAACCCGAAAGGGTGGTCCAGGCAAAAATTAGGGATTGGAGCGTAACACTATGTCTCATTGGATCATCTTGCAACCAGACTTCAGTATCGACTATCAAGCTCGGACGACACTAATCAATCTGATCTACCTTCAAAAGGGTAAAATGTTAGCTGAATCACAAAGTTATGTTGCATGAAATGTATGATGCAATATATGTGTTTTATCAATGTTTACGATATGTGGATGTAATGTATGCGCATGTAAGCTGATTTGCTGTATTGCTAAGGAAAATAAATCCTTAACTACTTGCTGAGAATATGTGGATTCTTCATGTCTTGAATTTGGAGTAATTGACAAAAATTATGTTGTGAGAAATTCCATATACTGCTTGAGTAAACTACTTGGGGAATCCAGAGAAATTTGATGACTTCTGCTGGGGATTACACAATGGGAATCCTTGTTCTGCTGGGGAATAAAGAAAACTCTGTGGGGAAGAAAACTTATTCCGGTTTGGAAAAAGTTCAGGAGTTTCGATCGTCTGCCACTCTACTGGGGAATTATCCTAGGTTGGGGAGAGACAAAAGTTAACTGTTATCCGGTTGCTTTTCAGGCTTCAAGATGACCTGCTGGGGAATTTGGAGCAACTGAATGGTTTCCGCTGGGGATTCATAGCTTTGAAGTTTCAGCTCCGCTGGGGATCTTAATGATGTACTGTAGGGATTGCTCATGGAATAGCCTAAAGACGTTTTCCTATCCTTTCCACCTGTCAATAATTGTTCTTTCCATTTTGTTTATTTGTAAACAGTAATTATGTTCAAATGCATATGTTCATTAATGAATCATTGGACGTTTTTGCACATAAAAACACAAGTGTAAAGAAAAAGGCAAATAGTTTTCTGTACTTTGAAAGAGATATCTTTGTATTTACTTTGAATAAGTATTTTATACAAAGGAGACAGACATCCTAGTAAGAGGATGGTGTCATAAAAGTAAGAAAAATTTATACAAAGAAAGATAGCTACATGTGTAATAATCCCACGAGGTTCCCATTCTGCTATAGCCTTCGTATCTCCGAATATCTTGTCCATTCGTTGCTTCATCCGCAGATGATTGAATTGATCAGAAGCTCAGAGTTTGTCAGTGAAAAGATTGTCCTTAAAGTGATCCGACTAGACATAGTCATACACTTTAATTCCCTAACTTTTTCTTGGACCGCCCTTTCGGGTTTTCAGTCCACCGGGAAACCCTTTTTTTGCCCAAGTCTCCCTTTCGGGTTTTCAACTTGTCGGGTGTACAATTTTTTTTATTTTATCCCTAATTTTTTCCCGAACCTTTTTGGTTCGCCGGGATGCCCTTGTTTTTCCTAGGTGTGTCAACCTAGCGGGTCTCTTATGCGTAGTATCTTTTGACTATGTCTGCGTTCGCAGGGTGTGGCAGGTCGTCGCCGTCCATGGTGGTTAAGATCATTGCCCCACCAGAAAAGATGTTCTTGATTACAAATGGTCCTTCATAGGTAGGAGTCCATTTGCCCCAGGGATCACTTTGTGGCATGATGATGCGCTTGATCACTAGATCTCCAACTTGATATATCTGGCGTCTGACTTTCTTGTTGAAAGCCTTGATCATCCGTTTTTGATATGTCTGACCGTGGCAAACAACAGTAAGTCTCTTTTCGTCAATCAAGTTCAGCTGATCAAGCTGGGTCTGGATCCAATCGTCTTCACTCAAACTTGCATCCTTCATGATTCTTAAAGAGGGGATCTGAACCTCAATAGGCAAGACAACCTCCATGCCATAAACCAAAGAATAGGGTGTTTCCCCAGTTGACGTGCAAGCCATGGTATGGTACCCGTGGAGAGCAAACGGTAGCATCTCATGCCAGTCCTTGTAGGTGACTGTCATCTTCTGTATGATCTTTTTAATATTTTTATTAGTAGCTTCGACTGCACCATTCATCTTTGGCCGATAGGGGGATGAATTGTGATGTTGAATCTTGAACTGCTCGCACAAGGTGGTGATCATAGTATTGTTAAGGTTTGTACCGTTATCAGTGATGATCCTTTCTGGGATACCGTACCGACAGATGATATTATGCTTGATGAAGCGGGCAACAACATTCTTAGTAACGGATGCGAAGGAGGCTTCTTCGACCCACTTGGTGAAGTAGTCAATCGCCACTAGAATGAAACGGTGCCCATTAGAGGTCGTAGGCTTGATCTCCCCAATCATATCGATTCCCCACATAACGAAGGGCCAAGGAGCTGTTAAGATATTTAGAGGAACCGGAGGCACGTGCACCTTGTCTGTATAGATTTGACACTTATGACAGGTCCGAGAGTGTTGATAGCAGTCTGCTTCCATGGTAGACCAATAATAGCCTGCCCGTAGAATCTTCTTTGCCATCGTATGCCCACTAGATTGAGTGCCAAAGGTACCTTCATGCAATTCATCCATGATCTTTTCAGCTTCAATCTTTTCCACACAACGGAGCAGAATAGAATCATGATTACGCTTGTACAAGATGCCATTACTTAGGAAGAACTTAGCTAGGAATCTCCTTAAGAAATTTTTGTCATTGACTGAAGCTCCTTCTGGATATTCTTCCGCTTCGAGATACCTTTTGACTTCATGAAACCAAGGCTGGTCCACTACTTCTTCAGTATTAATCTCGTGACAGTGTGTTGGTTCATCCATTCGTTCAATGGTGATCTGGGGAGCCTCGTTATCCCAATTAAGTTTAAACATATATGACATTGTAGCAGGAGCATCTGCTAGATGATTTTCTTCTCGCGGGAAATGCTCGAAGGTAATCTGCTCGAAATGTGGTAACAATGTCAAAACATGTTCTTTGTAAGGGATAAGGTTTGGATGCTTAGTGTCCCACTCTCCTTTGATCTGACTGATGACTAAATCTGAATCCCCAAACACATATAAGGATTTGATTCCCAAGTCTATGGCAGCCTTGAGACCAAAGATGCATGTTTCGTACTCTGCCATGTTGTTCGTACAGTTGAAGCAAAGTCTGGCGGTGAAAGGAGTATGGAATCCTTCCAGAGATATGAGTACAACCCTGATACCGTTACCAATTGAATTGGATTCCTCATCAAAGTACAGGGTCCATCGGGATCCTTGTTCAGGTCCGTCATATGGCCTGATTTCTTCACCGTTATCCACTGTTATGATGTCTTCGTCAGGGAAGTCAAACTTCATGGACTGATAATCTTCTACAGCTTGATGGGCCAGATGATCAGCTAGTACGCTGCCCTTTATAGATTTTTGGGCCATGTATTGTATGTCATATTCCGTTAGGATCATCTACCATCTAGCTATCCTCCCAGATAGAGCAGGCTTCTCAAAGACGTACTTTATCGGATCCATCTTAGATATCAGCAAAGTGGTATGAGTCAACATATACTGCCTTAGCCGGCGAGCAGCCCATACCAGAGCGCAACAGGTTTCCTCGAGCAGTGAATATCTGGTTTCATAATCGGTAAACTTTTTGCTCAGGTAATAAATAGCGTTCTCTTTTTGGCCAGACTCGTCATGCTGCCCCAGTACGCACCCCATTGAATTCTCTAAGACGGTCAAATACATGATTAACGGTCTTCCCTCGACTGGTGGCATCAAGACAGGAGGCTCTAGTAAATACTCCTTGATTTTATCGAAAGCAATCTGACATTCATCATTCCATCTGACCACTTGATCTTTCTTCAACAGCTTGAAGATTGGTTCACAAGTAGACGTTAGGTGAGAAATGAATCTGGCAATGTAGTTTAGGCGTCCCAAAAAACCTCTGACTTCCTTCTCAGTGCGAGGAGCAGGAATTTCTTGTATTGCTTTAACTTTGGCAGGATCAACCTCGATGCCTTTGTTGCTGACAATGAAACCTAAGAGTTTACCGGACCGGACTCCGAATGTGCACTTGTTCGGGTTCAATCTTAACTTGTACTCCTTCAATCTGACAAACAGCTTTTGCAAGTGATCAAGGTGTTCTTCTTCAGTTTGTGATCAGGCTATCATGTCATCTACGTAGACCTCTATCTCATGATGTATCATATCATGAAACAAAGCTACCATGGCGCGTTGATAGGTTTCCCCGACATTCTTCAGTCCAAATGGCATCACTTTGTAGCAGAACGTACCCCACTATGTGACAAATGTAGTTTTCTCCATGTCCTCAGGTGCCATTTTGATCTGGTTATAGCCTGAGAATCGGTCCATGAAAGAAAATACTTTGTGCTGGGTTGTATTGTCGACCAGGATGCCGATGTGTGGAAGTGGAAAATCATCTTTAGGTCTGGCCCTGTTTAAATCTCTATAATCCATGCACATTCTCACTTTGCCGTCCTTTTTAGGCACGGGAACAATGTTGGCCACCCATTGAGGATAGGAAGTAACAGCCATAAATCCAGTATTGAACTGTTTCATAACTTCTTCTTTGATCTTCTCTGACATGTCAGGTCTCATGCGGCGGACTTTTTGCTTCACTGGTGGATAGTCTTCTCTTGTGGGTAGACGATGTACCACAATGTCTGCATCGAGTCCTGGCATGTCTTCGTATGACCAGGCAAAGATCTCAACATAATCATGCAATAGCTGAATTAGGCGCTCCTTGACACTCGGCTCTAGATTAGCACCCACTTTGATTTCCTTTTTATCCTCCTCGGTTCCCAGGTTGATTGTATCCAACAGCTCCTCATGAGGCTGAATAGCTCTTTCCTCTTATTGTAATAGTCTAGCCAATTCCCCTGGCACCTCACAATCTTCCTCACCTTCATATTCGGCTTGGTAGACCAGATCTTCAGAGTCACTGAAGGCTATAGCAGTATCGTTACCCATGGGATCCGGAATGGAAGGGTACCTGCATTTGTGAGTGTGGGTATGTGTAAGGGTATAGCCATCTTAAAACAATAAAATGTAAAAAGAAAGACAATGAGCATAAAAGGTTTATATGTGAAAAAACGTCCATGATTCATTGAATGTCATATGTAGATGAAATAAAAACCCTTACAAATGGACCATTGTGCCTCGGGTAAGACACAAGGTTTTTAAAGTGCGAATTATTCGTGAATATTACAAGTCCAACCGAAATGTAAAAGATAAATTACTGAGATATGAAAGTTATTGGGATGAAGTCTCTGGCTTCCCAGTTGCGAAGTCCTCTGTTGACAGTAGGAAATATCCAATCTTCCAGGCTGCCATCCTCTTCATTGTCTTCTACTGCATTGACGCTTTGGTTTCTAATCTTCACAGGTGGCTCCCCAGCACGGGCATGGCGCACAACCTTTTAACCAGTCGAAGTAAACTCCAAGCCAAACTTGTCTGATTTGTACGGAATGTCTGGAAGCTGCCCCCATATGGTGCATCCCCCTTATTCCACTACTTACCTTGCATCCTTGATAGATGACATCCGAGGTGGAGGTCTTGTGATTTTAGGAATCGAGGATACCGCCTTGGTCGCCGCTACTTCTGGAGAGACTTCTTCAAAATGTTGGAAAGGGGTCTCAATGAATTCGCCATCCAACTCCATGTATCGGAAAGAATTCAGATGAGTAATCATGTACTCCTTCTCCCCATGGACATTTATGATCTTTCCTTAGACCAGGTATTTTAGCATCTGATGCAAGGTGGAGGTGACAACACCGACATTGTGGATCCAGGGGCGTCCCAACAGACAGGAATAAGAAGGACGGATGTCCATCACATAGAAGGTTGAGTTGAAAACCTGAGTTCCCACCTTTATTGGGATGTCCACCTCCCCGTGGACCATCCTCTTAGAACCATCAAAAGCTATCACCACTATGTTGCTGGGTTTTAAAGTCAGCCCCTCGCAATCCAATCTATCAAGGGCCTTTTTCGGCAAGACGTTCAAAGATGATCCAGTATCAACCAAGACATGAGCTAGGGTTGTTCCTCTGCACTCCACTGAGACATGTAGTGCCTCGTTGTGTTTTCTCCCTCTGGGTGTCAAGTCAGCATCAGAGAAACCCAGGCCATTATCAGTTGTCAAACTGGCCACACAGTCTTGGAACTGGTCAGTAGACGTCTCTTGCGGCACATGAGTTGTCTTCATAAATTTTACCAGTGCTTTGGCATGTGCTTCAGAGCAGAGCAGTAGGGCTAGCATAAAGATCTTGGAAGGTGTTTTCCCCAACTGTTCAACCACATCATAATCACTCTTTTTTATTATCCTCAGGATTTCTTCCATCTCCTTCTTGGATATTTCAGGAATAGCTAGTGATTGAGCCTTCGTTCGGAAATGCTCTTCTTGAATGTTCTTTCCTTTATTCTCAGTAGTGGAAGCAGGGATAGGAATTGTATTGTCTTTGTCGGTAAGTACACTTGCAGGTATAATCACTGGTGCAGAGGTAATCTTCAGAACGGCCACGGGTCCAAAGGCTGCCATTGGAGGGGCAATCTCTGGAGAGAAGACTCTACCACTGCCGATAATCTTGCTTGTTCCGGCAATATTGCTAATGTCGGAATTTTCCTCTTCAGAGCTTTCTTCTTCGGCGGTCAGCTCATCCTGTTTAATACCATGGTAGTAGATTTCTCCACCATAATTCCATGGTACTGTTTTATCTGATTTTTATGGGGCCGGCCCGGGCATTGTAATCTTGAGTGGAGCAGTCTTTGGAGCAGGTGTAATCCTAACGGGTCTTTTAGGGGCCCTAGAAGGATTGGCGTAGATGGTTATAATAGAAACTTCTTTAACTAGAACGGGTGAAACAGGAGCATTCTCGAACATAATTTCTTGATTATACATTAGTTGTTGGATACCTTTTTTCAACAAAGGGCAGTCAAATGGTGAGGATAGGCAAACATGGCAGTCTTGGTCACAACCTGGGAAAATACCAGCTTTCAACAAATTCAACTTAATAATCGGGAGCAGAGTCAACAATTTATCCACGGTAGCAACAAACAAGTCTTCTTCAATAGCGTTGGCATTGTGACCATGCCTCAGCATCGGAGCGGAATTAACATTCGGTTTCTCAGGCACTTCAAACTCAACTTCCTTCGCCTCTATCAGATCTTGAATTTTTTTCTTCAAAGCCCAATAGTTGTTGGTGTCGTGCCCTGGACTTTCAGAATGGTACGCGCATCTGGCATTTGGATGGTAATGTGAAGACGCTGTATTGGGATTCTTTGGGGCCTCTTTTAAAGTGGCCAGATTCAACTTCAAAAGATGTGGTAGAACTTGAGCTGGAGTCATGTTAATCTTGGTAAATTTCCGAACTGGCCTTTCTACCCTTTGCTGATTATTTCTTGGCTGGTCTGATGCAGGCTTCGGAATCATAACGGCCCCCACCGTTGGTCGGCGCTTAGTTCTTCCCCGATTCCTCTATGAATAGACAACAGATACTTCCTTTCTTCCAGTGAAGGGCTTTTTCACAGCTGTTAAGGCAGACGCGTCTTTCTGAATTTCCCCACTTCTTATACCAGCCTCCACTCTTTCGCCGGTTAAAATCAATTCAGTAAACCCTGCAGAGAAACTCCCAATCATATGATTGAAGAAAGGACCTGATAGAGTTCCCAAGAACATGTCCACCAACTCCCTCTCAGATAGAGGAGGTTGCACCCTTTCGGCTAGATCTCTCCAGTTTTGCGCATAATATTTAAAGCCCTCATTGGAAACCATAGTCATACTCTGAATCTGAGTACGGGTAGGCGCCAAGTCGGTGTTGTATTGATATTATTTATAGAAAGCTTCTGCCAGGTCTTCCCAATTATGGACGTCAGCCCTCTCCAACTGGTAGAACCAATCAAGTTGCATTCCTGATAAACTGTCTTAGAAAAAGTTGACCCATAAGTCTTTGTCGGCAGAATGTGGCTGAATCTTCCTGACATACGATCTGAGGTGCATTTTTGGGCAAGACACCCCATCATACTTTGAAAATAGTGGCACTTTAAACTTTGTCGGGACTACAATTCCTGATACCAACCCCAACTCCTCAAAATCTAGCCCTGGTACTCTCTGGATTTCCATAGCGCTTAGTCGCTCTTCAAGGTGTTTGTACTTGTCATTAGCCGGAGGGTATTGTTGTTCAGAGTATTCCTCGTCTTCCTCTTCTTCTTCTTCTTCTTCAGAATATGATGGTACTGTTGTTCCTTTTCCTTTTCTTTCCCCTTCATCAGATATCGTTGGAAAATCTAAGGTCCATCTGGCTTGTCCCTGAAATCTTCTGCCCATGATTACCACACCAGTTGGCTTCTTCTTCTTTTTCTCTTTTTCTTTTTCTAGCAGAGTCTTCAGCTCTTCTTTCCCCTTGGCTAAGGTCATGAGTAACTGTTGAAATTGTGTATTCTGAGCTTGCAGATCTTTGACCGTTTGTTCGAGATCCATCTTACTGAAATAAACAGTAGAGAGATGAGGAAACTTGTTGCAAAGACCTGTTTTTGTTTATGATGAATAATATATATTCATGCAATGCTTTCAAGGATTTATAAATTCAAATTTGTTTTAAACAAAAAAGAAACACACATCATATTAATAAGATAGAATTGTGAGTACATCAATGCCCCTTGGAAAAATAATACAAAATTCTAAGGTAAAAAGACGTTGCGCATCCTCTTTAGTGCAATGTAGGTATTGAGAGTCTGCTCTTCATGAAGTAGCCGAGTGAGTTCCAAAACCTTCTTCTCGCTTGCATAAAATTGGGCTTCAAAAGTATCACGCTCTTCTTTGAGCTGTATCCAATCCCTTTGTAGATCTTCGAGTGATGTCGGCATGTCAGGATGTAGGATAGTGTATGGAACTTCTCCTTCCCTAACAGGCTCTATAGTCATTGGGAGAATGGAGGGATAAGGCATCATAAGACTTTGAGCGCGGGTTCGTACCCACTTGAGGTAAGGCTCAAGAGGGATGGAATTCTTGTGTCCCAAAGTCTTGCTATCCACCTTGTTTGGCATCCTTCGAGCTCGGATGAATCTCTGACGGAGTCCTTGGTCATTGTTGTCATAGTCGAAAACCAATCCTTGAATCAGCATATCATGTGGGCCATCCCTTCGGGAATAACCAAACTGTCTTAGAGCTAAGCAAGGGTTGTAGGTAATGCCTCCCCTAATGCCAAGTAGAGGGACATTAGGGAATTCCCCATAACGGTCAACAATGATAACATTCTCTTTGGATCGAGAACACCAATGAATATCTGAATGGTTAAGTGCCACTAACCTTTGTGACCACCTCAAACCTTGCTCATTCTTCAAGACTGTTTAGGGAAGATGAGAAATAAACCATCTTTCCAGGAGAGGAGTGAAACACATAAGAACACCTCTTTTCCTCATTGTACGAGTGTGAAAAGAGTGTAGGATATCCCCAAGCAATGTAGGCAATGGGTTGCGAGACATGAAGATTTTGACAGCGCTTACATCTATGAGTTGGTCTGGATTAGGGAACAAGACCATACCATAGATGAGAAGAGATACAATCTCCTCAAAAGCTTGCAAGTCTAGGGAATTCCAACAGCTTTGGGCCTTCTCAAGCAGAAATTTTGACAAGAAGCCTTTGACACCACTTCTAGTTTCCCAATGAGTTGTGACATCAGATGAGTGCAAGTGCAGGGCTTGAGCAATTTCTTCTGGCTTTGGATCTCTTTCCGTACCGTTGATGGGTAATTGATTGAGAATAGGAATCCTCAGAAGTTGAGAGAATTCTTCCAAAGTGGGCATAAGTTGATAGTCAGGAAATGTGAAGCAATGGTGCAAAGGGTCAAAGAACTAAAAGAGAACCTTCATCATATCCTCCTCTGTGTTGGAAGTGACCAAATTGAGTAGACGACCATGTCTCTCGGTGAATGGAGAATTCTCAGGGATCCTCGATGCTAGCTCCTTGAGTTGTGGAGGAATTCTTACAAGGTTGATTTGGATAGTTTTCCTGCGAAGTGAATCCATAACCTACAAAACAAGACCAAAGATGAATCTCCAAAATCCTTGAAATGGTTAGTGAATGCATATGATGTTCATGATGTCCATGATGTTATGCACAAGCATGTATGTACAAACAAATCAAACAAGTTCCTAGTTTTGGCTTGCATGAGGTTTCATAGGTAAGTACCCTCTTGAAGTTTAGTTGGCTCAACCTGTCCTAGTAATAGTAATCGGGTTCTAAGGAGCTCAATATCACTGGATTTTTTTCCTTGTTTATTGTTTCAGTTCAAGCCTCTTTACTGGAGACCGAAATATTCCAAGAAACCAACCCTCAATGAGTGTAGTATCGAGTATCTACCAACTTCGGACTGCATCAAAGCCGGTCATCTCACTACATACTAAAAGGCTAAGTTGGTCAAGTAAAGGTTCTAGAAGTTCATTAGTGCTTCATGACATCACTCAGCGGCCCCGTATTCTCTTTGATTGACTCAAAGGCTACCGGTACCCACAAATATGTCGCACTAACATAGCTATTGCTTAGACCATGTCGGTATACCCCGCACAGTTTCCACAATGCTTTTCTATTTACCTATAATGTTTCCCAAATCCAGGTAGAGGATTCAAACCCAAACAAAGAACCATAATTGTAAAGTAAACAAGTCAAAAAATGTAAGCAAATAAAGGTGATATAAACCCTAAGGTAACCCCACTTTTAAATTTGTCCCCAACAGAGTCTCCAGTTTTGTGATGTGGTGGGAGAACTGAATTGAGGTTTTGCGTTTGTGTTCGCAAATGTCGCGGTTAGAAAGAGTCGCCACCGACTTTTCTTTTATCCAAAAGGGAAGGTAAAAAAACACAGGAAAGACCTTTGAGATGTTTTCTTGAGTTCGGGGGTAGATTATGAAAAGGGAAGGTGCTAGCACCCTTTTCATCCATGGTTTTCCATGGGCTCTTAGTTACTTGTTTAGATCACTTGCTTTGTTTTGTTTGAAATGGTGTTTGATGTGATTTTGAAAGTATTTTGTAAAATAGGCCATTGTTTAGGCAATCTTTGTAATGATTCTCGTTCGTAAGAATGTATACAAAGATGTTTTGTCTTTTGAAAATGTTTTCAATGTTTTGTAAGATGTTTTGAAATGTGTGTGTGTTTGTTTTTGAAAATAGCAAGGATTGTTTTGAAATGTAACAAGTAACTAGAAGCTAATCCACCTACTCAAATGTCTTTCTTATGAATTTTTATTCCTTTGACATTGTTGACTTACCATTGATTTGGTAAGCAACCCTATCTTTGGATGTAAACGGGACGGGCGTGGGTCATTGTATAACCATGATAGCAATGTTGCCAAGTATCTTAGCAATTTTTGAGGGACCAAGATCATTTTGTTTTAGGCAACTTTTGAATAACGTCATCGAGGGACTATGTTCTTATATTTGTTTTGTTTTTCCAAGATACTTTGCGTGCATAACATGGCCAATTTATTTTAGGCAACCAAGTGGGAGAAACCCTATGGGTGCTTGTGTGCAAAGTGTATCTTTTTCATGCCTTTGTCTTGCATTTAGGGTTTTCTATTTTGCTTTGTTTTTGTTCTTGTCATGCAAACCCTAATTTACTAATCATGGCATATGAAAGAAATAAATTGCATAATGTAAACTAAGCTATTACAACAATTATTATGGGAGGGGGGATACAAGTTTTGAATGAGGATTTTGCACAAATATAAACCTAAATATATTATTACAACCAAATTGAATATTGCGCGAATTAAATAAATAGACCAATATTTAAAATACAATGCAATATGTATGTTAAAAAAAAGTGTTTTATGCTTTGTTTTTGTATGAGAAAATAATTTAATTTAAACCCTAAAAAATAAGGAAAAAATAATAATATTATTTTTGGAGGGATTAAACCCTAGTTTTTATTTAAAGAAATAATGTTCTATATTATTATTTTGTACATTTTTTGTATAAGAAAATAATAAATAATATTATATATAAATATTAAAAATTAAATATGTACAAAAAATAAGTATTTATGAGTATAAATAGTATAATAAAAATATTAAGTATTTTTAAAATACATTTACAAGTTATTTAAGAAAATAAAATCTATTTATCAAAATAAACTAATTTTTATGTAAAAAAATAATAAAAAAATAAAATAAAATTTCAAAAATAAAGAAATTATTTTTAGGATTTTTTATTATTCAGAAAAAATAAATGAAAGTGTTAAATTTAAAAATATGAAGAAAAATGTAAAAAAATATAACAAATTAGCCAAGGGGTGCAAATAACAAGTCAGGGGGTGTGAATAGCAAAAACAAAAAGCCCAAGGCGCTAAAAAGCCCAGAACACTTCATCCCTGTCCTCTGGCCAGCTTCTGCGCGCGTTTCATGTTCAAATCTGTATCTCTCTTATGCTTGCACAAAAACAAAAACTCATAACACGAAACATGTGGCATTTGAGCTCACGATTCTAACAATATAAATTACGTAACCTAACTCTAAAAGATCAAGGAGAATTTTGGAACCCCTAATTCGTGACCTAACTTTTTCAGCATTTTCAATCTTCAAATTCTCTTAGCACAAGTAATATAAATGAAAAGTATGGATATGTACAGTTTCGTTATGATATGGACTACATTTTTTCTTCACAAATCGTGGCTTGAAGTTGCCTATTCAGAGAGATAGAGTTTAAGAAATTACCTCCTTCAGCTGGATTTGTGTAGGACAATGTAGGGACTTTAATGGAGGCCTGATGATGGTTTAAGCTTCCTTGAACTCCCCTGAACCTATTCCAATGCCTAGCTTGCTCTGAGGATGGCTGAAACTCTCTGGACAAGTCAAGCTGCAAGCTTCTAAAGTGAAAATGGTGGATACTGAAACAGGGGTTACAGAACCAGGGTGATGGCTTGGATTGCTTTGGTATGATGTTTATGAGATGCTTGAAGTGTTTAAACACAAAACGCACGAGCCAAATGAGAGTTGGCTATGGTTTTGTAGAAACTGTGTGTTTTGGCAGAATTTTGGTGTTTTTGAATTTGAGAGTGTTTCAGCTTCAATCTAATCGTGATATACCTTGTACAAAGATTGCAAATATGTAGAGAAGTGATACAAAGTCAGCCCTTACTAGTTGTACAAGCTCTAGCCCTTTTTGCAACTTTTCTTACATTTGAAGTAAAGTGAAGTGACTAATCTCACATGCTTGTCCTTGCTAGCTTGAGGGCTGATGAGAGTTGGTACACATTTCTTGAGAGTTGTAGAGATTGCTTGTACCAAAGGGACAGGTTCAATGCTCAAGATTGACAATGTTGCAAAAGTTGCCCTTTATGAAAATGGCATTGTGAACTTTTTGCCCAAAATGGAAATACACTTTGTGCAAAGCTTCAAAAGTAAAGATAAAGCCTTTGTCAACTAAGTTTGCATTTAATTATGGAGTGTATAGCAAGCTTAGGACATGTAAAGCAAGATACAACCAGCATAGATGTGATTTGCAACTTGATGCTATGTGAAAAATGGCTTGAACAAAAGTGAGAAAATGCCAACTTCCCTTCTTCGATTCTCCCTACTCAAAAATGATCTTGAAGAGTTCTTAGACATTTTGGA
Organism: Vicia faba; assembly: GCA_948472305.1. Classification (NCBI taxonomy): domain Eukaryota; kingdom Viridiplantae; phylum Streptophyta; class Magnoliopsida; order Fabales; family Fabaceae; genus Vicia; species Vicia faba. Next base: position 160,330,825 of record OX451738.1, read on the forward strand.
AAGCTTGCAATGTGCTTCATAATCCATCTTTGAAATGAAATTTGAGATACCTCTTGGAACTAGGTGAAAAATGTCCATGAAGTGTGGTCCAAAATCTGCCTAAATTAGGGGAAAATTTCACTAAGTTAAGAAGTTCATGGACCTATATTCACAAATTCATAACTTGAGATCCAAGCATCTTTTGGGAAAAGTGTGTGAAACAAAGTTGTAGATTTCATGGAGGAATACAACTTTCATGTTGGAAGTTTCCTTTGAATCAAAATTCATCATGGTGAAAAATTGGTGAAAAGTTGGGAAAAAAAAAGAAAATTTGTATACTTAGAAAAATTCTAAGTTATGAAAATTTTCAAATTAAAACCCTAATTTTCAATTTTGAGTTTCTTGGTGAACAAGTTTCATATTTTGACATATCTTGATGAATTATGACCCTTGGCACTTGATTTTGACCAAAAAGTCAAAGTTTGACTTTTCAGTGCACAATTAACTTTTGATCAGTTGACTGCAAAATTCATCTGTCAATCCAATGAACTTGAGATCTTTTGAACCATGTAATTAGGTCAAGATGATGCCATTTAACCCTTGAAATCATGTTTGAACTCAATTGGTCATTGGCTAGGTTAAAAAATCAGAAATTGCCCTTTCTTAGTCAAAACCCTAATTTTGACCATTTTGCCCTTTTGATGATTTGATCAAATTTCTTGAGGAGTTGTGATCCAAACTTGATCAAATGGTACATATGAGTCTAAAATGTTGATGTGGATAAAAAAATATGAATTTTGACTGTAAATTGGCCATTGTTGACTTTTCCCCCAATACAACTGATTTTTAGGTCAACTGTCCAATTGATTGACCAAAAATGTGGTTCAAGGCTTGAAACTTAACATGAGCAATCTTAGGGGTCCAAAATGGTGTATGAAAGTCACATGAAGCATTGGTGGTCCAAAAATCCTTGTGCAAACTCAAACCCTAATTTTGGGTTATCAGTGCAAGATGAGATGTCTTGAGCTGACCAAACCTTAATCTTGTCTTGAGTCCAAGAAGTCTTGTGAGAAAAATCTTGATAAATGAGAGGGAAAATTTTGGGGTACAACAACACTAATTTTGATGAAGAACAGTATCCTCCTGCTGAGGATAGGTATAAGCAACTTGAAGACCGACTGAGTGCAATGGAGATTCAAAAGATACCCGGGTTGTACTTCGGAGATCTGGGATTGGCATCTGGGGTGGTGATCCCTCACAAGTTTAAAGCTCCTGTCTTTTCTAAGTATGATGGAGTATCTTTTCCAAAGCTTCATCTCCGCTCATACGTCAGAAAAATCCAGCCCTATACTGCTGATAGAAACCTGTGGGTTCATTTCTTTCAAGATAGTTTGTCAGGGACTCAACTTGAATGGTTATATCAATTGGAAGGAGCTAATGTCTGCAACTGGGAGGACCTTGCTACTGCTTTTTACAAGCAATACCAGTATACCGACCTTGCTTCCACGCGTACTCAACTTTAGGGTATGTCTATGGGTGCAGGCGAAGGCTTTAAGGACTATGCTCAGAAGTGGAGAGATCTGGCTGGGAGAGTCCAACCCCCTCTGTCTGATACGGAGTTGGTGGATATATTTCTTGGGACTTTGTCTGGTCCATTTTTCAATCACTTGATCGGCAGTTCATCATATGGGTTCACTGAACTAATTTTGACTGGGGAGAGGGTAGAAGCTGGTATCAAAAGTGGCAAGATACAGAAAGGTGCTTCATCGAGTACATAAAAGAAGCCTTTTAGAAAAGAAGTTAGTGCAGTTTACAGCTCGAGGAGCCAAAACCGACCTGAACGATGCCAAGCGGTTAATGCGGTAGTAATATCAAGACCCAGTGTTGCCCCACAACATAACAATCAGCAAAGAGTAGAGAGACCGCAAAGACAGTATACTGGCTCAGTATGACCCTGTCTCAAATTCTTCCACAATTGTTGAAGACTAACCTAATAACTCTGAGGGAAGCTCCGAAGAATCCCAGTACTACATCACCACTGTATAATCCAAACGCCCGCTACGCCTATCACTCTGATAGCCCAGGGTGTGATCGGTGGAAATAGAACTGACTGTTTTGGAATACTGTTTCGCGAAATGTCGCGGTAAGCAAGAGTCGCCACCGTCTTTTATTTTCTCCAACAAGGAAAGGACAAAAGCACAGCAAAATTCCTTTTCGAGATGTTTCTCGGTTCGGGAGGTAGATTATATAAAGGGAAGGTGTTAGCACCCTTTCTATCTGTGGTTATCCACGGGATCTTAGGTACTTGCTCACTATGTTTTCAAAAAAGTTTGCTTTTCTTGTGTTTGTGGGTTTTGAAAAAAGTTTGTTTGAAAACTTCATTTTAACTCTTGTATCTGTCCTCAAGAGTATATGAAGTGTTTGTTTGAAAACTTTTGTCAGAAAAGTGTAGGTGCGAAAAGTATTTTTGTTTTGAAAGAGCAAGTACCTGAGAACCTCTACCTACTCAAAAGAAATTAAGCTGTGTAAATGTCCTTTAGACAGTACTATCCCACTATTGAGAAGTAGGTAGCACCGTCGTTGGAGTTTTAGGGTCAATTCGATTATAGGGACATGTGTGGTCACCAAAGCAATAGTAGGACGCCTTAGCGGTAACCCTAATGTCCTAGATCCTTTTTTATCCGAGGCAACCGTTTCGAGGCAACTTGGATCTTGAGACAAGAGGGCGACCTCTAAAACACCCTATACTCAATGACCACTTCGAGGCAACCAAGTGAGGCGTACCCTAAGAGTGGCATGTGCGAGTGTGTCGAGTTTCAGTTTATGTTATCTTTGTACATGTTATGGTGAGCTACGGGTTGATTTTAATTTCAGACAAGTCTTGTCATGCATAACCTAATTAACATACATCTAGCAATTAATAGTTTGCGGAAAATAAATCTACGCTATTACAAGGCGTCGGGTATTTACATCGCCAAAAGCAAACCCTTGGAAAATAAATGCGAGAAAATAAAGAAAGCGATAAAAAGGTCCTAATTAACGCTATTACATCCTCGGAGCAATTACATAAATATGATCAAAAATTAATATGCGCGAATAAAAATCGAATCGGAGAAGTCCTTAGGGTTTTGACCCTTTTTGAGAAAGAATGAAGTTTTTATCCTTTTTGTATTTAATTAAATTAAACCTAAAACTAATTAATTAATTAATTAAAAGAAAAAAAGTATTTTTTAGTTTTTTATGTTTTAAGGAAAATAAATAAAAAATAGTCATAAGTTAGTAAGAACCCTAATTCTAATCTATTTTATTTATTGCAAAAAATATTCAAAATTAACCCTAATTAAACTAAATTAATTTGTTAGTGTTGCACCCCAAAATTTGCCCTCCCATATTCTTCAAGAATTGCAAGATCAAGCTTCAAAATCTCCCCAAGGGTTGCACAGTGCAAGGGTCTCCTAAACAGTCAAAATTAGGGTTTTTATTCTGATCAAGAAAATGAAGTTTCCAAGGGTCCAATCAAGTCCCACATGCCTACAAATATGGTCAAGCATCCTCATACCAAGTTTCAAGACTTTCAGCACAAGATTGCACAGTCAAAACCCTAATTGCACTACAGTCAACTGTAGGGGCAAAATGGTCATTTGACAGTCAAAAGTTCAAATTTTTGATCAACATCTCATTTTGAAGCCACAAACATCATTTGATCAATGCTTGATCATGATTCTCAAAGCTTGGCTCAAAAATCATCAAGATGCAAAAGTTTCCTTATTTGGACAGCTGAAAAAGTCAACTGTAAATTGACCAAGAGCATAACTTCCACATGGATTGTCATAAAAATTCCATCCAAAGCTCATTTTTAAGATAAAGACATTTCCAACAACTCCTCTTCATACTTCAAGTCCAAGAAATGCTCTCACAAAAAGTTATCAATTTCAACATTATAGGTCATTTTCAAAAGTCAACAAAAAGGGACTTTAAGTCAAAGGCCATAACTTGAGATTGGTAAATCAAAATGACATTGGACCAAAGGCATTGGTTAGGGGACTCAAAGACCTTTCCAAAATGTCCAAGAACATAAACAAAGCTTAAAAATTGAGCAAGTTATGCCTTGTGGAAGTTGGGAAATTTTTGGATATTTTGAAAAGTCAACATTGATTCAAATGACTTAAAATTGCTAATGGGCCTATTTTTCTTCCACAATTCATTATCCAAGGCATGTGTACGACCATTTGGCCCAAAGGGAAGTTTTTCTCCATTTTTATTTATTTATTTGAATTTTTTATTATTAATAATTCATTTAAATTAATTAAATACATGGAAAATACTAAACCTAATTTATCAAATCTTTTTGTACATGTAATAGGTTCAAAAATTCGTGCATAATCAAATATGGAAAGATTTGAAGATAATTGGTCATGATTGGTACAAAATAGCATGGAAAATATTGAAAAAAAGATCTTTGAAAATCAAATCTCTCAAACCATGAATGCCAAGGATTTGGATTGTTTTCTTTGACCTAATTCACTCATACATAAGTACAGAAGCAAGACCTAATCCTATTAACCACTAAGCTGCGCAGAAAACACCATTGGCAAACTTGAAAATTATCAAAAAAATCTCAAAACTGAAAACAGGGTTAGAGGTCGATTCAAGCCACAAAACTCTTTCCATTGCATTCCTAGGACATCAAGCAATCTTCCTGGATCAAAAGCATCAATCCTAACCCTTCGAATCACTGTACAGAAGCCAAGCTTTCTTCACTTTTTCTCATAATCGTATTTTACATTCTATGCATATTCATGGCATTTTATTTATAGATTCATACTCAGTGATGTGTTTTAAAGCTAACCATATGATTTGATTGGATTTTCATGCACTGTATGCAAATATGCCATGGTCGATATTTAGGGTTTTCAGAACCTCAAATTGGGGGTTTTAAAATAAGGAAAAATTGGAGCACAAGACTTGGACCACTGAAACAAACACGATGAGACAATCATGAATCTATCCTCGCGCTCAATTTATGGAGCCCCAGGGGCTATTCGCTATTTTCTCTAATGATGCTTTTTAGAACGGTGTAAAAACCGTTGCCTATGTTTGTTATGTTTTCAGGAAGAACGAAGACGTGAGGAAGATGATGATGTGTAGAGCGATGATTGGGGCGTTTAAAATTTCGCGCTAAAACATCATTAACGTTTGTTTTTATTTTATATTAGTTGTTTGATATCAAATGTACAAACGCGTTGAGTGGAGCAGTTGGTAGAAGGCATCGCTGGTAATCTCTATGACCTGGGTTCGAGCCCCGGGTCTTCACTATTTCCATATTGGTTTTCAACTAATTATCCTATGCAGTTTCCACACAAGGAGTGTACCATGTAGTCCACCATCCAGCCTGCCACGCGTATGCTAAGGACAATCCCAGGGCTAAAATTGGAGGAGCATCATAGACTGCAGTCAACCACGCCACACGTTGCATGGAAAAGTCAGCGAGGCCATGCTGATTTAGGCTCAAAATTGATGGGCTTAACCTCCATATTAAGGGGCAGACCCCCTAGGTTTGCAAACTTTATACTTTCTTTATTTTTTTTATTATTTATATTTTCTTTTAATTATTGTTTGTTTAATTAATTTATTATTTTCATAAAAACACAAAACCATAAAAAATCAGAAAAGATAAAAAAATTAAATATATTTATTTAATAGTATTTTTTGTAAATAAATTCATAAATTAACTAGTTTTAAATTAGGTTTTAATTTTAACTCTTTTAATAAAAATCTAAAAAAATATAGAATTAGGGTTTATGATAATTTTTATTCCTTTTTATTTTTCTTCCATAATAATTAAATATTTACTATTATTTATTTTTGTAATTAAATTGCAATAAAATAATTAGGGTTAATTTTAGGATTAAAACTTTAATATGTTTTCTTAACAAATAAAAATTGTAGAATTAGGTTTAATTGCATTTAATTCTTTTTCCCATTAAAATCATAAAATACTAAAAAATACCAAAAACAATTTCTCTTCCTTTTTTATTAATTTCATCATTTAATTTAATTTTGCAAAAAGGGTCCAACGCCCTCGTTTCGATTTAAATTTCGCATACTTATTTCTTTTTTCGTTTAATATTTATGTATCTCTCCCGAAGCCGTGTAATTAATCTGTCGCACTTTTAATTCTTTACTTTTCATTATTCCTTTATTTTTCTGTCAAATCGGGTTCAAGAAATTTTGGCGATGTGGACCCGCGCCTTTTGTAATAGTTTAGAATTTTTACTTCTCGCAAATATTTTAACTGTTAATCAAGGCATGCAAGAATGAATGAATAAAAATAAAAACAAACGCATAGATCACTTTGACATGAATAAGATAAATGCAACTGAACATGACACACAAATCACACACCACCCCTAGGGTACGCCTCACTGTTGCCTTTCCTCGAAAGGTGATCGTCGAGTAGAGGATGTCTTAGTAAGTCCTCATGATCCGGGAACCTGGCATGAGGGTAGCTTCTAAGGTGTCTTCCCATTGCTCTGGTGATCACCATGTCCCGAACCTCGAATTGACCCGAACACCTCCAACGGTAGTGCTACTTACCTCTCAATGGTGGGATGGCACTACTTTAAAGGACATTTACACAGACGAATTCCTTAGGGTAGGTAGACGACTCTAGATACTTGCTCTAAATTTCAAAGACAAATCAAAAATACTTTTCACACCGACACCTTTTCAAAAAGCTTTCGAAAGCAATTTTTTCAAACACTCTTGAGGACCGATACAAGAGTCGAACTGGAATTTTCAAAGAAACTTTTTAAAACCCACAGTTGAAAAGCAAACAAACCATTTTTGAAAACACAAGTGAGCAAGTATCTAAGAGCCCATGGATAACCATGGATAGAAAGGGTGCTAACACCTTCCCTTTCTATAATCTACCTCCCGAACCGAGAGCAATCTCTATAAGGAATTTTTCTGTGCTTTTGTCCTTTCCAATTGGAGAAAATAAAAGACGGTGGCGACTCTTGCTTCCGCGACATTTCGCGAACCAGCGTTAAACAGTCAGTTCCAGATCCACCGATCACAGAACTGGCGACTCTGCTGGGGATACAAACTTAAAGTGAGGTGTACCTTAGGGCTAGTTCATAACTGTGTTTTCAATTGTTTTCCTTGTGTGCTTTAAATTGTGGGTTGCTTGGGAGTTCTATAGATCCTAACCCGGATCTGGGGGATACCTTCTTAGAAAGTAGCAACAAGACTGTGAGGGAACTGTGCGGGGTATACCGACATGGTTGAAACAGTCTGCTACGTTGATGTGGCACTTTGGTGTGTACCAGTAACCCTTGAGTTCAGTCAAGGAGAGTACGGGGCCTCCGCGTGGTGTCGTGAAGCATCAACAGACCTTAGGAACCTTAATTGAACTATCTTGGCCTCTTTAGGGTAGTGAGATAACTGACTTTGGTGCAGTCCGAGGTTGGTTGATACTCGATACTACACTCAATTGAGGGTTGCTTTCCTGGAATATTTCGGTCGCCAGTTCAGTGGCTAAATCGAAACGATGAACAATGAAAGCAATCCCGTGATATTGGGACCCTTAGAACCCGGTTACTTATAATAGGACAGGTTGAGCCCACCAACTTCAAGAGGGTACTACCCAGACCCCATGCTGGCCTTAAACCCTAAGGGCTTGTCTTGTGTGACTTATGTGCCTTCCAACTTGACTATTTGCATGCTTGTTATTTGACACTTGAGTTCCCCTTGCAGGTTTTATTTAGTCCTTAATAGGGACTCATAACAGGGTACCTAAGTTTCTTACAGGTTTTGTTTTTAGTCCTTAACTAGGACTCATAACAAAGTATACTAAGTTTCTTGCAGGTTTCGTTCATAGTCCTTAATTAGGACTCATAACAGGTTTTACTCGAGTTTCTTGCAGGTTTCTGTTTATAGTCCTTAATAAGGGCTCATAACAGGGTTTATCCATATTACCCCATGCATAGCATACCATCATACCATTGCATACATCCTAACCCACTTCAAGGATCTCAAGGGCTTGTGATGCAGGTCATGGTGAATCAACTATCCCAGCAAGGGGCAAAGAGGATTTATTTTCCTCTAGACAAAATTGTCAGGGGCTATGACCCACTGGATATGGTGAGCCTTTGACCCTTGAAGGAGTGCTCAATAACATGGGTTTCCTTCAATCAAGCTACCGGACCCAAATTCTAACAAATTTTCTTGTTTACCCCGCGAGGTCCTTGAAAACATTACATGCATGTCATACTCATCATTGCATAACAGGTATCCTTGTTGCATGTCACTTACCGTTCTCGCTGTTTATTTCAGCAATGGCTTGCCCACAAGATAACCAGGATTTTCTTGCTCAAGTGACTCGGTTCGGGGAAATCCTCCTGAATCTATCCAAGGGGCAGGAGGAGCTAAGGACACTTCTCATGGAGACCTTTGTCAGAAACAGTGCTGAGGATGAAAGGCTGAAACACCTACAAGCAGAGGTGGATGCATTGAGGGTCCAGATGCTGGGGCAGGTGACTTCCATTCAAGAGTTAGCTCAAAGACAAGATGAGCTCTGGTTTCTCGTCAACCAACTGCTTCAGGGCAACCAACTGGGGCAAAAGTCTAAGGGTAAAAAGCCAGTCATCGTTCAACCACCTTTGAGACAAGGAGGTAAGGGGAGAGCTCCTCAAATGGCTCCAGTGTCACAAATTCAACATCACAACCAACAAAAGAGCGAGAGAAGGCAGTTCACTCGGCTCAGCATGACCTTATCCCAGATATTGCCACAGTTGCTGGAGACCAAGCTGGTAACTCTAAAAGAAGCTCCGAAGAGCCAAAATACAACGTCACCGAAGTATAACCCCAACGCCCGCTGCGCTTATCACTCTGACAGCCCGGGGCATACTACAGATGATTGTTGGAGCTTGAAAAATAAGATCCAAGACATGATCGACGCTGGAGAGATTCAGTTTAAAGTACCCAAGACTCCCCACGTGATCACTGCTCCCTTGCCAAATCATGGCTAGGATTGAGAAATTTGTGTTCATTCGAATGTTCAAGTTGCAATTTTCTTTTGTGCAAACATTTACTCATGTTAAACATTGTTATTTCATTAATGCATCGCATATGTCTGTTCTGAAACAATATATTCGTATTCACTAAATGCAAATTATTTCCATATTTTTTTCTGATGTCAACTCTTGATCTAAAATTCTAAGCCTCTTGAGGGAGGATGACGAAAACGATACCAGGATCTCTACAGTATGCTTTTGAACAGACCCCGCTGATGAGGTACAGGCATTGTTTCAATCCCTAAACACTGGAGTTATAAGGAAGATAATCCCTCGTCAACCCCTCTGAGCCAAAGAAGTAGGAGTTTTTCTTTTCGAAAATTAAAACCCTTAAGCATAACCTGGGACAGGGTAGTCTCTCAGTTGATCCAAGTGCATAACGAATGGCACCAAAGAGGTCCTTACAAAACAAAGGAAGACAGTGATGGTTCCGAATAATCAATAAAGAAAGGCAGTCATTATCTTTCAAAATAATAAAAAAGCCCATTAAGTCAAAACCCATGAAGGAGGCTTACAAAACTGGGGCATCCCGCTGACTGTAATTCCAAAAAAGGAAACAGTTCAGGCAAAAAAAAAAAAATAGGGATAACGAAATCAAAAAAGAAAGAGGTCATACAAACCCTCAACAAAAAGGGAATGACTGCCTATTCAAAATAAGTTATCGACATCCGAATCATCACCGGAAAATCAAAGCAAAGACTCAAACAAGGTCTAACGTATGATCAACTGAGTTTAGGTTTGGAGAACATCACGAAGAGCGGGTGGGTACAAATAATTTGAGCCTTTATCCTTTGTTTCTTAAACCGTGAACCAGGCCACGTTATAACCCTTAAAAGTCCTAGCTGAAGCATGGGTTAGTTCGAAAGCATACTGTTACAAAAGGTATCCCGACTCCTTAAGGCCTATGATAAAATAACGAGTTGACATCACGTTTTACAAACATTCATTTGTTTTATGAAAAAAAGAATGCATTTTCAAAATCTTCAAGACAGACATATGCTTTGCATTTTTAACATAACTTTGTTTGCATATGACTTTTTGTTTGAATAGTAGGGAAATTCGCACGATGAATACCTAATGAACAGAAGCACTTCCAATCGAGGGGCATGACATGATCATGGTCCATCATCTGGGGCAGTTAAGTCAAGGTTCGGAGAATCTCTCAAAAGGCTAAATAGCCTGGGGCAAATCTCCGCCTGAGTCACTTGGGGCACTCCAACGACAAATCTTGCCTGATCAAATACCTTCTGGTGGCATGACAAAACACTATTAACAGGGGCAGCTCCCTACTTTCTGAGAATGGACATAGTCGAAAAAATACTACGCATAATCAAAGACCCGCTAGGTTGACACACCTAGGCAAAAATAAGGGCTTCCCGGCGAACCAAAAGGGTTCGGGCAAAATGAAGGGATGAAATGAAAAAAATCTGTACACCCGGCAAGTCGAAAACCTGAAAAGGCGGCTTGGGCAAAAATGGGTATCCCGATGGACTGAAAACCCGAAAGGGCGGTCCAGGAAAAAGTTAGGGATTAAAGCGTACGACTATGTCATGTCATCTTGTCACCTGTCTACCAGAAGAAGGTTTGTCCATCAATAACCATCAGTACCTCACAGGTCTTCCTCTCCCACCTCAGAAACAGGGGCAATAAAGAGTGTCTGAGCAATCTAATTTTTCTGTCCTCCAAGGTACCAAGGTAGGTTCAACTAAAGAACATAACCGGCATATCTCAATTCCCCAGAGAGAAAGCAGTCAGTACACTCTCTCCAAGCTATATTGTCAACCTTAAGGAAGTTGAGTATCCTCCAGCAGATCTCAACATTCCCCAACAGCATACATATTCATAACAAGCATCCCCGGCAGTCGTGGTCTAAAGATTGTTCCCCGGCAGTATATCAAACATTCAATGAAGTCACTTCCCCGATACTGTTCAAGACTTCCCCAGGAGAGTCCAATCTAGTTCCCCAGGAAAGTTGGCAATCCATCTCCCCAAGCAGTAAGCTTATCCCCAGTAGATTCTGGAAGCTTATCCTCGCAAGCATGAACGCGTCGTCCGACTTTATTTAAAGAGTTATCTCCATAACAGGATATAACTGGGTTATCCTCAGCCAAAAGCCACGGAAAGGTCGTCGTCAACACAATCTTCTTACCCCCAGCGAAGTCTATTAACACTTCCAACGCAACAAGGGTATCCTCAGCAAGTTACTATCAATAATTCAGCAAAAGTATCTCCCTCCCCACAGAGTATCGCTTCCCAGCAAGATCGTCAGAGTACTTTTCTCCCTGCAGATTTATTCCATTCGCCAAGTTTATTCCCCAACGGAGTCATCTTCTCCTACCGGTATTCTTGCAACTATCATCCCCAGCGGAAGCGAAATCTATTCTTCAACATCAGCCCAGGATATGACTTCCCGGCACCCGTCAAGGATTTACTTTCCTAGACGAAAGCATACATTCCTAAACATCACATACATCATTATAGCATGCATAGACGCATCATATCTTACAAATCTCATTTATGTTGAAAACATCATTGCTTGGTCCATATCATGCATTGCATATGACTGACCTCTATTCTTTCAGGAAAGATTCAGTTAAATTCTCAATCATATTTCAAGACCTAGACCGGTTCAGTTAATCGGCTCCAAAGATTTCTTATCCAGTCCAAGGCCTTCTCTAGTCCAGCTAAATCGACCCCAAACAGATTTTTCTGATGAAGACTCAGTAGAAGTTATCAAAGGTTTTTCTTAAACGTCCGCTTTTGAGATTATAATTTCCTATGGTTCTCTCCCCAATGTTGCGGAGACGATAATTCCATTCCAGGTTTTTCTCAAACGTCCGCTTTTGAGATTATAATTTCCTATGGTTCTCTCCCCAATGTTGCGGAGACGATAATTCCATTCCAGGTTTTTCTCAAACGTCCGCTTTTGAGATTATAATTTCCTATGGTTCTCTCCCCAATGTTACGGAGACGATAATTCCATTCCAGGTTTTTCTCAAACGTCCGCTTTTGAGATTATAATTTCCTATGGTTCTCTCCCCAATGTTGCGGAGACGATAATTCCATCCCAGGTTTTTCTCAAACGTCCGCTTTTGAGATTATAATTTCCTATGGTTCTCTCCCCAATGTTGCGGAGACGATAATTCCATCCCAGGTTTTTCTCAAACGTCCGCTTTTGAGATTATAATTTCCTATGGTTCTCTCCCCAATGTTGCGGAGACGATAATTCCATTCCAGGTTTTTCTCAAACGTCTGCTTTTGAGATTATAATTTCCTATGGTTCTCTCCCCAATGTTGCAGAGACGATAATTCCATCCCAGGTTTTTCTCAAACGTCCGCTTTTGAGATTATAATTTCCTATGGTTCTCTCCCCAATGTTGCGGAGACGATAATTCCATTCCAGGTTTTTCTCAAACGTCCGCTTTTGAGATTATAATTTCCTATGGTTCTCTCCCCAATGTTGCGGAGACGATAATTCCATCCCAGGTTTTTCTCAAACGTCCGCTTTTGAGATTATAATTTCATATGGTTCTCTCCCCAATGTTGCGGAGACGATAATTCCATCCCAGGTTTTTCTCAAACGTCCGCTTTTGAGATTATAATTTCCTATGGTTCTCTCCCCAATGTTGCGGAGACGATAATTCCATTCCAGGTTTTTCTCAAACGTCTGCTTTTGAGATTATAATTTCCTATGGTTCTCTCCCCAATGTTGCGGAGACGATAATTCCATCCCAGGTTTTTCTCAAACGTCCGCTTTTGAGATTATAATTTCCTATGGTTCTCTCCCCAATGTTGCGGAGACGATAATTCCATTCCAGGTTTTTCTCAAACGTCTGCTTTTGAGATTATAATTTCCTATGGTTCTCTCCCCAATGTTGCGGAGACGATAATTCCATCCCAGGTTTTTCTCAAATGTCCGCTTTTGAGATTATAATTTCCTATGGTTCTCTCCCCAATGTTGCAGAGACGATAATTCCATTCCAGGTTTTTCTCAAACGTCCGCTTTTGAGATTATAATTTCCTATGGTTCTCTCCCCAATGTTGCGGAGACGATAATTCCATTCCAGGTTTTTCTCAAACGTCTGCTTTTGAGATTATAATTTCCTATGGTTCTCTCCCCAATGTTGCGGAGACGATAATTCCATTCCAGGTTTTTCTCAAACGTCCGCTTTTGAGATTATAATTTCCTATGGTTCTCTCCCCAATGTTGCGGAGACGATAATTCCATTCCAGGTTTTTCTCAAACGTCCGCTTTTGAGATTATAATTTCCTATGGTTCTCTCCCCAATGTTGTGGAGACGATAATTCCATTCCAGGTTTTTCTCAAACGTCCGCTTTTGAGATTATAATTTCCTATGGTTCTCTCCCTAATGTTGCGGAGACGATAATTCCATCCCAGGTTTTTCTCAAACGTCCGCTTTTGAGATTATAATTTCCTATGGTTCTCTCCCCAATGTTGCGGAGACGATAATTCCATTCCAGGTTTTTCTCAAACGTCCGCTTTTGAGATTATAATTTCCTATGGTCCTTTCCCCAATGTTGCGGAGACGATAATTCCATCCCAGGTTTTTCTCAAACGTCCGCTTTTGAGATTATAATTTCCTATGGTTCTCTCCCCAATGCTGCGGAGACGATAATTCCATCCCAGGTTTTTCTCAAACGTCCGCTATTGAGATTATAATTTCCTATGGTTCTCTCCCCGAGATGGTAATTCCCACCAAGATTTTCTCAACGATTGCTGTTGAAGTTAAAGTCATCCAAGGTTCTCTCACTGTTCATGCTGAGGTAGCAACCACCCCTGGTTTATTCATCATCTTTTGAAGCTCCAGATTCAGCTCCTGTAACCAGTCAGGACACATCTATACCAAGCATCTGAAAACCAGCTCCTGCAACATGTTAGGTACTCATTCTTTCTTTCGCAGGTACGCAGGTTCTCGCTAAGGAATCTCTTACGCGATCATCATCTAGATGGCATCTATAAGTCCATCATCCTATCCATCAATCTCTAAATGGCATCTATAAACCCATTCCATCATCACACCGCTACTTTGTGAGCGCAAATTTCTGGGCACTCTAGTGTTCAATCATCTTTTACCCTCGGATTACGAAAGGCCCGTCAGCCAATCTGCATCCTCAGGTCTAAGAAGATTGAACAGGGGCAACTGTTGCACCCCAAAATTTTCCCTCCCATATTCTTCAAGAATTGCAAGATCAAGCTTTAAAATCTCCCCAAGGGTTGCACAGTGCAAGGGTCTCCTAAACAGTCAAAATTAGGGTTTTTATTCTGATCAAGAAAATGAAGTTTCCAAGGGTCCAATCAAGTGCCACATGCCTACAAATATGGTCAAGCATCCTCATACCAAGTTTCAAGACTTTCAGCACAAGATTGCACAGTCAAAACCCTAATTGCACTACAGTCAACTGTAGGGGCAAAATGGTCATTTGACAGTCAAAAGTTCAAATTTTTGATCAACATCTCATTTTGAAGCCACAAACATCATTTGATCAATGCTTGATCATGATTCTCAAAGCTTGGCTCAAAAATCATCAAGATGCAAAAGTTTCCTTATTTGGACAGCTGAAAAAGTCAACTGTAAATTGACCAAGAGCATAACTTTCACATGGATTGTCAGAAAAATTCCATCCAAAGCTAATTTTGAAGAGAAAGACATTTCCAACAACTCCTCTTCATACTTCAAGTCCAAGAAATGCTCTCACAAAAAGTTATCAATTTCAACATTATAGGTCATTTTCAAAAGTCAACAAAAAGGGACTTTAAGTCAAAGGCCATAACTTGAGATTGGTAAATCAAACTGACATGGGACCAAAGGCATTGGTTAGGGGACTCAAAGACCTTTCCAAAATGTCCAAGAACATAAGCAAAGCTTAAAAATTGAGCAAGTTATGCCTTGTGGAAGTTGGGAAATTTTTGGATATTTTGAAAAGTCAACATTGATTCAAATGACCTAAAATTGCTAATGGGCCTATTTTTCTTCCACAATTCATTATCCAAGGCATGTGCACGACCATTTGGCCCAAAGGGAAGTTTTTCTCCATTTTTATTTATTTATTTGAATTTTTTTATTATTAATAATTCATTTAAATTAATTAAATACATGGAAAATACTAAACCTAATTTATCAAATCTTTTTGTACATGTAATACGTTCAAAAATTCGTGCATAATCAAATATGGAAAGATTTGAAGAGAATTGGTCATGATTGGTACAAAATAGCATGGAAAATATTGAAAAAAAGATCTTTGAAAATCAAATCTCTCAAACCATGAATGCCAAGGATTTGGATTGTTTTCTTTGACCTAATTCACTCATACATAAGTACAGAAGCAAGACCTAATCCTATTAACCACTAAGCTGCGCAGAAAACACCATTGGCAAACTTGAAAATTATCAAAAAAATCTCAAAACTGAAAACAGGGTTAGAGGTCGATTCAAGCCACAAAATTTTTTCCATTGCATTCCTAGGACATCAAGCAATCTTCCTGGATCAAAAGCATCAATCCTAACCCTTCGAATCACTGTACAGAAGCCAAGCTTTCATCACTTTTTCTCATAATCGTATTTTACATTCTATGCATATTCATGGCATTTTATTTATAGATTCATACTCAGTGATGTGTTTTAAAGCTAACCATATGATTTGATTGGATTTTCATGCACTGTATGCAAAGATGCCATGGTCGATATTTAGGGTTTTCAGAACCTCAAATTGGGGGTTTTAAAATAAGGAAAAATTGGAGCACAAGACTTGGACCACTGAAACAAACACGATGAGACGATCATGAATCTATCCTCGCGCTCAATTTATGGAGCCCCAGGGGCTATTCGCTATTTTCTCTAATGATGCTTTTTAGAACGGTGTAAAAACCGTTGCCTATGTTTGTTATGTTTTCAGGAAGAACGAAGACGTGAGGAAGATGATGATGTGTAGAGCGATGATTGCGGCGTTTAAAATTTCGCGCTAAAACATCATTAACGTTTGTTTTTATTTTATTTTAGTTGTTTGATATCAAATGTACAAACGCGTTGAGTGGAGCAGTTGGTAGAAGGCATCGCTGGTAATCTCTATGACCTGGGTTCGAGCCCCAGGTCTTCACTATTTCCATATTGTTTTTCAACTAATTATCCTATGCAGTTTCCACACAAGGAGCGTACCATGTAGTCCACCATCCAGCCTGCCACGCGTATGCTAAGGACAATCCCAAGGCTAAAATTGGAGGAGCATCATAGACTGCAGTCAACCACGCCACACGTTGCATGGAAAAGTCAGCGAGGCCATGCTGATTTGGGCTCAAAATTGATGGGCTTAACCTCCATATTAAGGGGCAGACCCCCTAGGTTTGCAAACTTTATACTTTCTTTATTTTTTTATTATTTATATTTTATTTTAATTATTGTTTGTTTAATTAATTTATTATTTTCATAAAAACACAAAACCATAAAAAATCAGAAAAGATAAAAAAATTAAATATATTTATTTAATAGTATTTTTTGTAAATAAATTCATAAATTAACTAGTTTTAAATTAGGTTTTAATTTTAACTCTTTTAATAAAAATCTAAAAAAATATAGAATTAGGGTTTATGATAATTTTTATTCCTTTTTATTTTTCTTCCATAATAATTAAATATTTACTATTATTTATTTTTGTAATTAAATTGCAATAAAATAATTAGGGTTAATTTTAGGATTAAAACTTTAATATGTTTTCTTAACAAATAAAAATTGTAGAATTAGGTTTAATTGCATTTAATTCTTTTTCCCATTAAAATCATAAAATACTAAAAAATACCAAAAACAATTTCTCTTCCTTTTTTATTAATTTCATCATTTAATTTAATTTTGCAAAAAGGGTCCAACGCCCTCGTTTTGATTTAAATTTCGCATACTTATTTCTTTTTTCGTTTAATATTTATGTATCTCTCCCGAAGCCGTGTAATTAATCTGTCGCACTTTTAATTCTTTACTTTTCATTATTCCTTTATTTTTCTGTCAAATTGGGTTCAAGAAATTTTGGCGATGTGGACCCACGCCTTTTGTAATAGTTTAGAATTTTTACTTCTCGCAAATATTTTAACTGTTAATCAAGGCATGCAAGAATGAATGAATAAAAATAAAAACAAACGCATAGATCACTTTGACATGAATAAGATAAATGCAACTGAACATGACACACAAATCACACACCACCCCTAGGGTACGCCTCACTGTTGCCTTGCCTCGAAAGGTGATCGTCGAGTAGAGGATGTCTTAGTAAGTCCTCATGATCCGGGAACCTGGCATGAGGGTAGCTTCTAAGGTGTCTTCCCATTGCTCTGGTGATCACCATGTCCCGAACCTCGAATTGACCCGAACACCTCCAACGGTGGTGCTACTTACCTCTCAATGGTGGGATGGCACTACTTTAAAGGACATTTACACAGACGAATTCCTTAGGGTAGGTAGACGACTCTAGATACTTGCTCTAAATTTCAAAGACAAATCAAAAATACTTTTCACACCGACACCTTTTTAAAAAGCTTTCGAAAGCAATTTTTTCAAACACTCTTGAGGACCGATACAAGAGTCGAACTGGAATTTTCAAAGAAACTTTTTAAAACCCACAGTTGAAAAGCAAACAAACCATTTTTGAAAACACAAGTGAGCAAGTATCTAAGAGCCCATGGATAACCATGGATAGAAAGGGTGCTAACACCTTCCCTTTCTATAATCTACATCCCGAACCGAGAGCAATCTCTATAAGGAATTTTTCTGTGCTTTTGTCCTTTCCAATTGGAGAAAATAAAAGACGGTGGTGACTCTTGCTTCCGCGACATTTCGCGAACCAGCGTTAAACAGTCAGTTCCAGATCCACCGATCACAGTTAGTATTTATTTACAAAAATAATAAATTAATAGTGAAATTAATAAATAATAAAAATACTAAAAATATTTTAGTTTTCTGAATTTTATTATGAAAATAATTAATTATGAGTTAATTAAATAATAATAATAATAATAATTAATAAAAAGATTAAATGAAAAAATGTAAAAGAAAAGAAAAAAAAGAATGAATGAACCAGGGGGGTGTTGGCCCAATAAGGAGGTAAGTTAGCAATTTTCAAGACCATTTGCACACAAGCCTGTTTGACTTCTGAGATCGTCCACATGTGCATTGACTGGGAGTATCATGGTCCTTCATCTTTGGCCTTCAGATTTGCTTTGCAAGCCACTTGGCGCTTGGATGTTTGATATGCATGGTGGGTACCCTTTTGGAAAGCTACACAAGAACATATTAAGAAAAATAGCATAAGCGTTTGGGTGGACCTGGGATTCGAACCCAGGTCCCAATGATTCCAAGCCAGCACATCAACCACTACGCCATTTTCCTGCATTTGTTATAAGAATGGATAATGAATATTGTATATAAAAGCAACAATTATGCTGGAAAACAACAAAATCACGCGCGCTTTTTTAAACTACCCAATGGTATACCACCACCTCATCATCTTCTTCGCTGATGCTTGTAAAAACAAGATTAGATAGCGGGGGTTTTTAACCCCCACTAAACAGTGTGACAAAAAATAGCGAATAGAGCTACAGGCTACATAAATATTTCGCGATGGTTGCTTTGGATTCGTCTGGTTCTCACGAATCCAACCATGTGCCTTACAAGTCCTGATTTTTCTGGGTTTAGAAAGCCCCAAATCCAAAGTTCATGAAACCTAAAATTCAACCATGGCAACTTTTGATTCTATGCGTTTTAATCCAATTCACTTATGCCATTAGCTTCATATGGATTCAAGAAATGCAAAACAAACAATAAATCATGTTAAATGCGTATGAAATAGCCAATACGATTCTCAAAATAAAATGCAAACCGTGACTCTTTTCTTGATGATTCTTTGAGCTTCAATGCTTGGTTTTGATTGCTACATGTTCCTGGGATCCCCTGCAGTGTATTAGAATCAATAAAAGTTCTTGAATCGTCCTGGAATATAGAAATCAGTTTTCAAGTTTTCTTGGAAAATTTCAATATGGCTTTGTTTGCAGCTTATTCACGTGTGCATGATCAGGGTTTGCTTGTATATTTATAGGAGAATGAGATTAGGTCAGAATCTTGCACAAAAAATCCATGGAATGATGATTGAATATTTGATTGGAAATCATATATTTTTGAATCTTCATGATTGGAAAAAGTTGCCAAATTTGGAGATATTGCATCTTTGACTTGGTGCACGAAATTGCCAGCCTTTTTAGGTCATTCTTGCTTCACAAAAAGATTGAAAAACCATATCTTTATATTTTCCTACAATTTAAATTAATTAAATGAATTAATATTGATTAAAAATCCAATTAATTAATAAAAAATAAGAAAATAATTCAATTAAGCTTGATGGGTCGTGCATAGGCCTTGGATAAAGTTTCAAGAAGAAATTTGAGGCCCATTAGCAAAAAGAAGGTGTTTTGAGCAAAGTTGACTTTTGCAAATTCCCAAAAATTTCCCAACTTCTCCAATGCATATCTTGCTCAATTTTGATCATATGAACATGTTCTTGGACATTTTGGAAAGGTATTGAAGTAATCTAACCAATGCCTTTGGTCCCATGTCATTTGGATTTACCAATCTCAAGTTATGGTCTTTGACTTAAAGTGCATTTTTATTAACTTTTGAATTTGACCTATAATGTAGAAATTGATAACTTTTTATGAGAGCATTTATTGGACTTGGAATGTGAAGATGGATTGTAGTAAATGTCATCCCCTTAAAAATGAGCATTGGATGGGATTTTTCTGATGAACCATGAAAAAGTTATTCCCTGGTCAAGATACAGTTGACTTTTCTATTGTCCCAAAATAGTAACTTTTTGCATCTTGATGATTTTTGAGCCATTCTTGTGGAATCATGATCAAGACTTGATCAAATGATAATTGTGGACTCAAAATAAGATGTTGACCAAAAATTATGACTTTTGACTGTAAAATGACCATTTTACCCCTGCAGTTGACTGTGGATCAAATGGAGCTTTTGACTGTGCAATTTGGCACTATGAGTCTTGAAACTTTGCATGTAGATGCTTGAGAATATGTATAGGCCTATGGGACTTGATTGAACCATTGAAAACCTCAAATTCCTTGAGAGCATCAAAACCCCTAATTTTTGGCTATCTTAGGAGGAGGTTTGACTATGCAATCTTTGAGCAATCTTGAGCAATTTGAGAATTATTCTTGTCAAATCTTGAGGAATATGGGAGGGCAAATTTTGGGGTACAACACAGGGCATGATACAAACAACTGCTGGGCCTTGAGGAATAAGGTGCAAGATTTGATTGAAGCTAAAGAAATCAAGTTTGACGCTCCGAAAAAGCCCAACGTCATAACTGCTCATATACCTAAACATGACCAGGGAGTGAATGCAATCGAGGATGATGAAGAAGAGTCAGATATTGACAGCTGGATTTACCCGACTACCGACGGTGGATTGAACAATTGGACGACGAAGGACTTCGTGCCCGTTTCTTTTACTACACAATAATAGACTTTTGTTTTTGAGACTTGTAACAGACAGTTTAAAACTTTACGACCCGGTGCCTTTCCCGAGACACCATGGCTTTGTTTGTGAGGGCTTAATATTTGCCATTTTCATATATCATCAATAAAGCATTGGAAGTTTTCTTGCATTACAAATTTTGCGCTCCTTGTTTTTCTTGTCTATCTCGCACTTTATCAAAACAGCTATTGTCTTACACACACACTTACATATCAAAATGCAGATCCACATCCACTATGGATCCCACTGATAATGACTCTGCTACTGCCAGTTATAACTTCGAAAGTTCGATCAACCAAGCCGAGGGCGAAGGTGAGGATGATTGCGAAGTGCCTGGGGAACTTGCCAGATTGTTACTACAAGAAGAGAGGGCCATACAGCCCCATGAAGAGCTAGTAGAATCAGTGAATCTGGGTATAGAAGAAGACAATAAAGAGGTCGAGATCGGTGCAAATCTGGAGCCTAGTGTCAAGCAACCGTTAATACAAATGCTGCGTGACTATGTTGAGATCTTTGCTTGGTCTTATGAAGATATGCCTGGGTTGGATACCGACATTGTGGTTCACCGCTTGCCAACTAAAGAAGACTGTCCTCCAGTGAAGCAGAAGGTTCGCCGAATGCACCCAGAAATGTCTGAGAAAATCAAAGCTGAGGTCATGAAACAATTTGATGCCGGTTTTCTCGCAGTTACTTCTTACCCGCAGTGGGTTGCCAACGTGGTTTCGGTGCCGAAGAAAGATGGTAAAGTTCGGATGTGTGTGGACTATAGAGATCTGAACAGGGAGAGCCCCAAAGATGATTTCCCTATCCCTCATATCGATGTTCTGGTCGACAACACCGTGCATCATAAGATCTTCTCTTTTATGGATGGTTTTTCTGGTTACAATCAGATTAAGATGGCTCCCGAGGATATGGAGAAGACAACCTTCGTTACGTAGTGGGGTACCTTTTGCTATAAAGTCATGCCGTTTGGGTTGAAGAATGCTGGGGCAACGTATCAGCACGCGATGGTCGCTTTGTTCCACGACATGATTCACTATGAGATTGATGTATACGTTGACGACATGATTGCAAGATCCTAAACTAAAGAGGAACATGTTGACCATCTCCAGAAGTTGTTCGACAGGTTGAATTTGTACAAGCTCAGGTTAAACCCGAACAAGTGCACCTTCGGGGTAAGGTATGGTAAGCTGCTGGGTTTCGTCGTTAGTGATAAAGGTATTCAGGTGGATCCTGCAAAGGTGAAGGCTATACAGGAAATGCCAGCTCCCCGAATGGAAAAAGAAGTCAGAGGCTTTTTGGGACGTCTGAACTACATTGCCCGATTCATCTCACACCTGACTGCTACTTGTGAACCAATCTTCAAGCTGATGAAGAAAGATCAATTGGTAAGATGGAATGATGAATGTCAGGCCGCTTTCGAAAGGATCAAGGAATATCTCCAAGAGCCTCCTATTCTGATGCCTCTAGTTGAAGGGAGACCTTTGATCTTATACTTGACAGTACTTGACAGTTCGATGGGGTGTGTGTTGGGGCAGCATGACGAGTCTGGCCGAAAAGAGCATGCTATTTACTACCTTAGCAAAAAGTTTACCGACTGTGAGACCCGATACTCATTTCTTGAGAAAACTTGCTGCACTTTGGCATGGGCTGCTCGCCGGCTGAGACAGTATATGCTGATTCACACTACTTTATTGATATCAAAAATGGACCCAATCAAGTATATCTTCGAAAAGCATGCCTTGTCCGGAAGAATAGAAAGATGGCAGATGATGTTGACTGAGTACAACATCAAATACACGACCCAAAAGGCAATCAAGGGAAGTGTGTTGGCAGATCATTTGGCACATCGGGCAGTGGATGATTACCAATCCATGAATTTCGAGTTCTCGGATAAGAATGTCAAGAAGATTGTGTAGAAGATGACGGTGACATACAAAGACTGGCAGTTACCATTCTCTCTTCATGGGTACCGAACCTCAGCGTGAACTTCAACAAGGGCAACACCCTACTCTTTGGTGTACGGCATGGAAGCAGTCTTACCTATTGAGGTCCAGATACCCTCTCTTCGAATTATGAAGGATGCAGGTTTGAGTGAGGACGATTGGATCCAGACCCGACTTGATCAGCTGAACTTAATCGACGAAAAGAGACTTACTGCTATTTAGGTTGGTCGAGATAGCTTTCCTGGCTGGATACAGGTATTAATCTCTGGCTTGCGAAAGAAAGATGGCTTCCTGGCCTATTATAGGTGTTGATCTTCAATCTCTTCATATAGATAACTTTCCTGGCTAGTTACAGGTATCGAATCTACAATCAATCGTCCACAGATATTTCCTGGCTAGTTACAGGTGTTGATCCAGAACTTAAAAAGAAGGTTGGTCGAGATAGCTTTCCTGGCTGGATACAGGTGTAGATCTCTGACCTGAGAGTGAAAGATAATTTCCTGGCCTGTTACAGGTGTTGATCTTCAATCTCTTCATGTAGATAACTTTCCTGGCTAGTTACAGGTATAAATCTACAATCAATCGCTCACAGATATTTCCTGGCTAGATACAGGTGTTGATCTGGAACTCCAAAAGGTTGGTCGAGATAGCTTTCCTGGCTGGATACAGGTATTACTCTCTGACCTGAGAAAGAAAGATGATTTCCTGGCTAGATACAGGTATTGATCTTCAATACCTTCACGTAGATACTTTCCTGTCTGGTTTCAGGTATAGATCTACAATCAATCGCTCACAGATATTTCCTGGCTAGATACAGGTGTTGATCTGGAACTCCAAAAGGTTGGTCGAGATAGCTTTCCTGGCTGGATACAGGTATTACTCTCTGACCTGAGAAAGAAAGATGATTTCCTGGCTAGATACAAGTATTGATCTTCAATCTCTTCACGTAGATACTTTCCTGGCTAGTTACAGGTATAAATCTACAATCAATCGCTCACAGATATTTCCTGGCCTATTACAGGTGTTGATCTGGAACTTAAGAAAGGTTTTTTTTTTTTTGATAATGATGTGATGAAGGAATCTGAGACGATTGCTACTCCAAATAGATGATGAAGGAATCAGGGACGATTACTACCTCAGTAGGATGATGAAGGAATCTAGGACGATTACTACCTCAGCAGGATGATGAAGGAATCTTGGACGATTACTACCTCAGAAGGATGATGAAGGAATCTAGGACGATTACTACCTCAGCAGGATGATGAAGGAATCTTGGACGATTACTACCTCAGCAGGATGATGAAGGAATCTTGGACGATTACTACCTCAGCAGGATGATGAAGGAATCTGGGACGATTACTACCTCAGCAGGATGATGAAGGAATCTTGACGACTTCTACTTCAGCAGGATGGTGAAGGAATCTGGGACGATTACTACCTCAGCAGGATGATGAAGGAATCTGGGACGATTACTACCTCAGCAGGATGATGAAGGAATCTGGGACGATTACTACCTCAGCAGGATGATGAAGGAATCTGGGACGATTACTACTTCAGCAGGATGATGAAGGAATCTTTGACGACTTCTACTTCAAAAGGTAATGACTTTTATCTGTTGATCGTTCTTTCCTGAAAAGGTAAAGAGTTAGTTGTATGCAATGTCATGATGTATGAGATGCATGATGTCATGATGTTCTCAAAATGAGATCGTGTCGTATGCACTTTGTCATGCATGAAATGTGAAATGTCTTATGAATGTATTTTCGTTTGGGAAAATAAATCCTTGACGAATGCTGGGGAGTTTGTTAAATCCTGGTCTGATGTTGAAGAGTAGAGTTCTTCGTTTCCGCTGGGGATGATGAACGGAGATGATTGCAAGAATAAATCGGTAGGAGAAGACGACTCCGTTGGGGGATAAACCTGGTGAAGAGATTACTCTGCAGGGAATTACTCTGTGGGGAGAGATGCTTCGCTGAGATTTTAACGATGACTCCGCTGGGGACTCCGTTGATAAGCTCTGTTGGGGGATTTTGAAGATGAATTCCGCTGGGGGATAGAAAGAACTTCACTGGGGATGATCTTTCCGTTGCAATTTGCTGAGGATAACCCAGTTAGGATCTGGTGGGGGATAACCTCTGAATATGGTTGGGGGAGAGATATTTGTACTCTGCAGGGGACAAGCTTCCAGAATCTACTGGAGAAGATGATCCAACTCTGGAGGGGAATCTTTTCAGATTGTGCTGGGAAATGACTCCAATGGGGATATCTTGTATTCCACCGGGGAACAATCTTATATTTCTGTCGAGGAATATTAAGACTGTCGGGGATGCTTGCTGAGGAATATATGTATACTCCGCTAGGGAATATTAAGATCTACTGGGGATATCCAACTCCTTTTTAGGGCTGACAGTAAACTAACTCTGCTTGGGGGAGAGTATTACTAACTTGTCCATGGTTGCCAGTCTCAGTGGGGAGAGCTTCCATTACTGTCTTGCTCTGCGGGGAGTGAAGGTATCTTGGTCATACTCTTCAAATGAGGCTACCTTGTACCTGGAGGACGGAGTAGCTTGTACAGTTCGGATAATTCTTATTGCCCCAGCTTCTATGGGAGAAGGTACCTGTGGAGGTGCTTGATAATTGCCGATTGACAAATATTCTTCTGGTAGGCGAGTGACAAGATGACGGGACATAGTCGTACGCTTTGATCCCTAATTTTTGCCTGGACCGCCCTTTCGGGTTTTTAG
The DNA here is from genome assembly GCA_948472305.1 of Vicia faba. NCBI lineage: Eukaryota > Viridiplantae > Streptophyta > Magnoliopsida > Fabales > Fabaceae > Vicia > Vicia faba. Next base: position 160,356,119 of record OX451738.1, read on the forward strand.
TCCATCGGGATACCCTTTTTTGCCCAAGCCGCCTTTTCAGGTTTTCGACTTGCCGGGTGTACAAATTTTTTTATTTTCGTCCCTTATTTTTGCCCGAACCCTTTTGGTTCGCCGGGAAGCCCTTATTTTTGCCTAGGTGTGTCAACCTAGCGGGTCTTTGATTATGCGTAGTATTTTTTTTTGACTATGTCCACGTTCTCAGAATGTAGGGAGTTGTCACTATCAGTAGTGTCGTGTTGCCCTACTACCAGAAGATGTCTGATCATGCAAGATTCGTTGCTGGAATTCCTGTCCAATGCCCCAAGTGATTCAGGCGGAGATTTGCCCCTGGCTATTTGGCATCTTGAGAGATTCCTTGAATCTTGACTTGACTGCCCCAGTTGATGGACAATGATCATGTCTGCCCCTGGATTGGAAGTGTTTTTCCAATTGATGTGATCCTTGAGAAGATTTTTGTTCACTAGATATTCGTCGTGTGAATTTCTCTGCTGTTGAACAAATAGTCATATGCAAACAATGTTATTTTAAGAATGCAAAGCTTATGTCTGTTTTGAAGTTTTTGAAAATGCAGTTTTCAATAAAACAAGTGATTTTTTGTAAAATGTGATGTCAACTCAAGATTTTACAGCAAGCCTTACAGGAGTCAGGATACCTTTTGTAACCGTATGCTTTCGAACTAACCCATGCTTCAGCTAGGACATTTAAGGGTTATAACGTGGCCGGGTTCACGGTTTAAGAAACAAAGGATAATGGCTCAAATTTTATTTGTACCCACTCAATCTTCGTGATGTTCTGTAATCCTAAACTCAGCTAATTGTGCATTTAGATCCTGTTTAAGTCTTTGCTCTGATATTCCAGTGGTGGTTCGGATATTAACAATTTATTTTGAACAGGCAGTCAGTTCCTTTTTGTTGTTTGAGAGTCTGTAGAATCTCTTTCTTTTATCCCTGTCTTTTGCCTGAACTGTTTCTTTTTGTATTTAGCGGGATGCCCCAGTTTTGTGTAAGTCTCCTTCATAGGTTTTGACTTATTGGGCTTTTATTTTGAGAAATAATGACTGCCTGTCCTTATGATTATACGGAATCATCACCGTCTCTTGTTTCGGAAGGACTTCTTTGAGGTCATTCATTGTGCAACTGGATCAACTGAGAAAACTACCCTGCCCTAGGTTATAATTAAGGGTTTTAATTTTTTTGTGAAAAGAAAAAACTCCTACTTCTTTGGCTCGAAGGGGTTGACGAGGGATTATCTTCCTTATAACTCCAGTGTTTAGGATTTGAAACAATGCTTGTACCTCATCAGCGGGGTATGTTCAAAAGCATATTGTAAAGATCATGGTATCGTTTTCGTCATCCTCCCTCAAAAGGCTTAGAATTTTTAATCGAGAGTTGGACATCACAATGAAAGCAATTTGAATATAGTGAATACGAATGGATTGATTCAAAACAGACATATGTGGTGCATTAATGAAATAATTTTGCCATGACAATAATTGTTTTGAATAAGCAAAGGAAAATACAACTTGAAAATTCAAATAAAACAAAAGCCTTCAATGATTTGGCATAGGAGCAGTGATTATGTTTGGAGTCTCTAGAGGGTCAAACTGGATTTCTTTGGCATCAATCATGTCTTGAACCTTATTCTTCAGAGCCCAACAGTTGTTTGTGTCATGTCCCGGGCTGTCAGAGTGGTATTCACACCTTTCATTTGGATGAAAGGTAGGAGCGGAAGTGTTTGGATTCCGGAGAGGAGCCCTTAATGTAATCAGCCCCGCCTTCAACATTTGTTGTAGTGCTTGAGTCAGTGACATGTTGATCTTAGTGAATTGTCTTTTAGGTGCGACTTCCTTACGTTGATGCCCCTGTCTTTGTTGAGCAGGCGTAGGATTAGAGATCAAGATTTCTCCTACGCGTTGGTCATGACGACTCTTTTGACCATACACAGCATTGGACTATTTCTTCCCATTGTAGGGCTTTTTCTGAGCATCGGAAGGTGTAGCTTCTTAAATCTTCCCGCTTTTGATGCCAACTTCAATTCTTTCACCAGTCAAGATAAGGTCTGTAAACCCGACTGAAGAATTTCTGATCAAATGGTTGAAGAATGGACCAGACAGGGTCCCCAAGAACATATCAACAAGCTCACGGTCAGTTAAAGGTGGCTGCACCCTTCCAGCAAGGTCCCTCCACTTTTGGGCGTACTCTTTAAATCCTTCACCCGTCCCTAGTGACATACCCTGGAGTTGGGTATGTGTAGGAGCGAGGTCGGAATTATATTGATACTGCTTGTAGAATGCAGTAGCCAGGTCCTCCCAGTTACGAATACTGGCTCCATCCAGCTGATAGAACCATTCGAGTTGAGTCCCTGAAAGACTATCCTGGAAGAAATGAATCCACAAATTCTTGTCAGCAGTGTAGGGTTGGATCTTCCTTACATACGACCGGAGGTGTAGCTTTGGGCAGGAGGCTCCGTCGTATTTGGCAAAAGCAGGTGCCTTGAACTTATGGGGAATCACCACCCCAGAGGATAAGCCTAGGTCTCCAAAGTCCAACTCGGGCACATTCTGTATCTCCATGGCGCTCAAGCGATCCTCCAACTGTTTGTACCTATCCTCAGCAGGAGGGTACTGCTCTTCATCATAATCCATCTCGTTGTCGGAGACCACGGGACTAGGAACCCTTCTATCTTGGGGGCTGTCTTTTCCTACAGATGAAGTAGTCAGCTCAACCTCATTCTGTAATCCATTCCCAAATCTGCGTCCAGTGTTAAACAATACGGTCCTCTTCTTCTTCTTCTTCAGAATCAGGGTCTTCAAATCCTGTTGACCCTGGGCTAGGCTCATAACCAACTCTTGGAACTGGGCATTTTGGGCCTGGAGGGCCTTGATAGCTTGTTCAGTGGAAGGTTTAGTAGACATGATGATTACTAAAATAAACAACGAAGAAGATAAGTGACCTGTGAAAGGGGTACCTGTAATGCAATTATATGTATGTATATGTATGCAATGTTTTCAAGGATCTCGTGGGGTAAACAAAGAAACTTGTTAGGATTTGAATTTTGTAGCTTGATTGAAGGAACTTCATGTTTCTGAGAGTCCTTCTTCAAGAGTCAAAGCTCACCATATCGAGTGGGTCATAGCCCCTGACTCAAGTCATCATGTTTTGATCTCCGAACAACCTTGGCTAGAGGAAAATAAATCCCCTTTGTCCCTTGCTAGACAGTTGGTTCATCATGACCTGCATCACAAACCCTTGAGATCCTTGAAATGGGTTAGTCCTTATGCAGGATGCATGCAATGCTATGATGTTATGATGTTATGATGTCATGGTAAAGGCACACCACAAGTATTCACAAAAGGCGAACATGGTAAAGGCACACAAGTCACACAAAAGAGCCCTTAGATTTCAGGCCGGCATAAAGTTTAGGTACTACCCTCTTTCAGTTTCAGTTGGTTAAGACCTGTCCTAAAAATAGTAATCGGGTTCTAGAGGATCTTAATATCACTGACTACCCTCAATCGGTCATAACTCCAGCTTAGCAACCTTTTCTTGCGGCCGAAACCATCGCGAGAGTTTAGCCTCAATGAGTGTAGCATACTGCTACTGTTCTATGGCCAAGATGGTCAATTTAAGGTTCTAAGGTCAGTTGGTGCTTGACGACTCCTCAGAAGACCCATATTCTCCTTGTTCCAACACAAGGGATATCGGTCCAGACCAAGGTGTCACACCAACGTAGCTACTGCTTCACCCGTGTCAGTCTACGCCGGACAGGTCCCTCACAGTTTATTGCTACTTACCTAAAGGGTATTCCCCAGATCCGAGTTAGGATCTATAAAACTCCGATGCAAACCCACAAAATTAAAGCATACAAGGCATACAATTGAAAACATAGAATGATCTAATCCTAAGGTACACCTCACTTATTATAAATCCCCAGCAGAGTCGCCAGTTCATATAGGTGGTTTTCCTGTCTGGTTTCAGGTGTTATCGAGATGTTTCTCGCTTCGGGAGGTAGATTATAGAAAGGGAAGGTGTTAGCACCCTTTCTATCTGTGGTTATCCACGGGCTCTTAGGTACTTGCTCACTATGTTTTCAAAAATGTTTGCTTTTCTTGTGTTTGTGGGTTTTGAAAAAAGTTTGTTTGAAAACTTCATTTTAACTCTTGTATCTGTCCTCAAGAGTATATGAAGTGTTGTTTGAAAACTTTTTGTTTGAAAAGTGTAAGTGCGAAAAGTATTTTTGTTTTGAAAGAGCAAGTACCTGAGAACCTCTACCTACTCAACAAAAATTAAGCTGTGTAAATGTCCTTTAGATAGTACTATCCCACTATTGAGAAGTAGGTAGCACCGTCGTTGGAGTTTTAGGGTCAACTCGATTATAGGGACATGTGTGGTCACCAAAGCAATAGTAGGACGCCTTAGCGGTAACCCTAATGTCCTAGATCCTTTTTTATCCGAGGCAGCCGTTTCGAGGCAACTTGGATCTTGAGACAAGAGGGCGACCTCTAAAACACCCTATACTTAATGACCACTTCGAGGCAACCAAGTGAGGCGTACCCTAAGAGTGGCATGTGCGAGTGTGTCGAGTTTCAGTTTATGTTATCTTTGTACATGTTATGGTGAGCTACGGGTTGATTTTAATTTCAGACAAGTCTTGTCATGCATAACCTAATTAACATACATCTAGCAATTAATAGTTTGCGGAAAATAAATCTACGCTATTACAAGGCGTCGGGTATTTACATCGCCAAAAGCAAACCCTTGGAAAATAAATGCGAGAAAATAAAGAAAGCGATAAAAAGGTCCTAATTAACGCTATTACATCCTCGGAGCAATTACATAAATATGATCAAAAATTAATATGCGCGAATAAAAATCGAATCGGAGAAGTCCTTAGGGTTTTGACCCTTTTTGAGAAAGAATGAAGTTTTTATCCTTTTTGTATTTAATTAAATTAAACCTAAAACTAATTAATTAATTAATTAAAAGAAAAAAAGTATTTTTTAGTTTTTTATGTTTTAAGGAAAATAAATAAAAAATAGTCATAAGTTAGTAAGAACCCTAATTCTAATCTATTTTATTTATTGCAAAAAATATTCAAAATTAACCCTAATTAAACTAAATTAATTTGTTAGTATTTATTTACAAAAATAATAAATTAATAGTGAAATTAATAAATAATAAAAATACTAAAAATATTTTAGTTTTCTGAATTTTATTATGAAAATAATTAATTATGAGTTAATTAAATAATAATAATAATAATAATAATAATAATAATAATAATTAATAAAAAGATTAAATGAAAAAATGTAAAAGAAAAGAAAAAAAAGAATGAATGAACCAGGGGGTGCTGGCCCAATAAGGAGGTAAGTTAGCAATTTTCAAGCCCATTTGCACACAAGCCTGTTTGACTTCTGAGATCGTCCACATGTGCATTGACTGGGAGTATCATGGTCCTTCATCTTTGGCCTTCAGATTTGCTTTGCAAGCCACTTGGCGCTTGGATGTTTGATATGCATGGTGGGTACCCTTTTGGAAAGCTACACAAGAACATATTAAGAAAAATAGCATAAGCATTTGGGTGGACCTGGGATTCGAACCCAGGTCCCAATGATTCCAAGCCAGCACATCAACCACTACGCCATTTGCATGCGTTTGTTATAAGAATGGATAATGAATATTGTATATAAAAGCAACAATTATGCAGGAAAACAACAAAATCACGCGCGCTTTTTTAAACTACCCAATGGTATACCACCACCTCATCATCTTCTTCGCTGATGCTTGTAAAAACAAGATTAGATAGCGGGGGTTTTTAACCCCAACTAAACAGTGTGACGAAACATAGCGAATAGAGCTACAGGCTACATAAATATTTTGCGATGGTTGCTTTGGATTCGTCTGGTTCTCACGAATCCAACCATGTGCCTTACAAGTCCTGATTTTTCTGGGTTTAGAAAGCCCCAAATCCAAAGTTCATGAACCCTAAAATTCAACCATGGCAACTTTTGATTCTGTGCGTTTTAATCCAATTCACTTATGCCATTAGCTTCATATGGATTCAAGCAATGCAAAACAAACAATAAATCATGTTAAATGCGCATGAAATAGCCAATACGATTCTCAAAATAAAATGCAAACCGTGACTCTGTTCTTGATGATTCTTTGAGCTTCAATGCTTGGTTTTGATTGCTACACGTTCCTGGGATCCCCTGCAGTGTATTAGAATCAATAAAAGTTCTTGAATCGTCCTGGAATATAGAAATCAGTTTTCAAGTTTTCTTGGAAAATTTCAATATGGCTATGGCTTTGTTTGCAGCTTGTTCATATGTGCATGATCAAGGTTTGCTTGTATATTTATAGGAGAATGAGATTAGGTCAGAATCTTGCACAAAAAATCCATGGAATGATGATTGAATATTTGATTGGAAATCATATATTTTTGAATCTTCATGATTGGAAAAAGTTGCCAAATTTGGAGATATTGCATCTTTGACTTGGTGCACGAAATTGCCAGCCTTTTTAGGTCATTCTTGCTTCACAAAAAGATTGAAAAACCATATCTTTATATTTTCCTACAATTTAAATTAATTAAATGAATTAATATTGATTAAAAATCCAATTAATTAATAAAAAATAAGAAAATAATTCAATTAAGCTTGATGGGTCATGCATAGGCCTTGGATAAAGTTTCAAGAATAAATTTGAGGCCCATTAGCAAAAAGAAGGTGTTTTGAGCAAAGTTGACTTTTGCAAATTCCCAAAAATTTCCCAACTTCTCTAATGCATATCTTGCTCAATTTTGATCATATGAACATGTTCTTGGACATTTTGGAAAGGTATTGTAGTCCTCTAACCAATGCCTTTGGTCCCATGTCATTTGGATTTACCAATCTCAAGTTATGGTCTTTGACTTAAAGTGCATTTTTGTTGACTTTTGAATTTGACCTATAATGTAGAAATTGATAACTTTTTATGAGAGCATTTATTGGACTTGGAATGTGAAGATGGATTGTAGTAAATGTCATCCCCTTCAAAATGAGAATTGGATGGGATTTTTCTGATGAACCATGAAAAAGTTATTCCCTGGTCAAATACAGTTGACTTTTCTATTGTCCCAAAATAGTAACTTTTTGCATCTTGATGATTTTTGAGCCATTCTTGTGGAATCATGATCAAGAATTGATCAAATGATGATTGTGGACTCAAAATAAGATGTTGGCCACAAATTCTGACTTTTGACTGTAAAATGACCATTTTACCCCTGCAGTTGACTGTGGATCAAATGGAGCTTTTGACTGTGCAATTTGGCACTATGAGTCTTGAAACTTTGCATGTAGATGCTTGAGAATATGTATAGGCCTATGGGACTTGATTGAACCATTGAAAACCTCAAATTCCTTGAGAGCATCAAAACCCTAATTTTTGGCTGTCTTAGGAGGAGGTTTGACTGTGCAATCTTTGAGCAATCTTGAGCAATTTGAGAATTATTCTTGTCAAATCTTGAGGAATATGGGAGGGAAAATTTTGGGGTACAACACAGGGCATGATACAAACAATTGCTGGGCCTTGAGGAATAAGGTGCAAGATTTGATTGAAGCTAAAGAAATCAAGTTTGACGCTCCGAAAAAGCCCAACGTCATAACTGCTCATATACCTAAACATGACCAGGGAGTGAGTGCAATCGAGGATGATGAAGAAGAGTCAGATATTGACAGCTGGATTTACCCGACTACCGACGGTGGATTGAACAATTGGACGACGAAGGACTTCGTGCCCGTTTCTTTTACTACACAATAATAGACTTTTGTTTTTGAGACTTGTAACAGACAATTTAAAACTTTACGGCCCGATGCCTTTCCCGAGACACCGTGGCTTTGTTTGTGAGGGCTTAATATTTGCCATTTTCATATATCATCAATAAAGCATTGGAAGTTTTCTTGCATTACAAATTTTGCGCTCCTTGTTTTTCTTGTCTATCTCGCACTTTATCAAAACAGCTATTGTCTTACACACACTCTTACATATCAAAATGCAGATCCACATCCACTATGGATCCCACTGATAATGACTCTGCTACTGCCATTTATGACTTCGAAAGTTCGATCAACCAAACCGAGGGCGAAGGTGAGGATGATTGCGAAGTGCCTGGGGAACTTGCCAGATTGTTACTACAAGAAGAGAGGGCCATACAGCCCCATGAAGAGCTAGTAGAATCAGTGAATCTGGGTACAGAAGAAGACAAGAAAGAGGTCGAGATCAGTGCAAATCTGGAGCCTAGTGTCAAGCAACGGTTAATACAAATGCTGCGTAACTATGTTGAGATCTTTGCTTGGTCTTATGAAGATATGCCTGGGTTGGATACCGACATTGTGGTTCACCGCTTGCCAACTAAAGAAGACTGTCCTCCAGTGAAGCAGAAGGATCGCCGAATGCGCCCAGAAATGTCTGAGAAAATCAAAGCTGAGGTCATGAAACAATTTGATGCCGGTTTTCTCGCAGTTACTTCTTACCCGCAGTGGGTTGCCAACGTGGTTTCGGTGCCGAAGAAAGATGGTAAAGTTCGGATGTGTGTGGACTATAGAGATCTGAACAGGGAGAGCCCCAAAGATGATTTCCCTATCCCTCATATCGATGTTCTGGTCGACAACACCGTGCAGCATAAGATCTTCTCTTTTATGGATGGTTTTTCTGGTTACAATCAGATTAAGATGGCTCCCGAGGATATGGAGAAGACAACCTTCGTTACGTAGTGGGGTACCTTTTGCTATAAAGTCATGCCGTTTGGGTTGAAGAATGCTGGGGCAACGTATCAGCGCGCGATGGTCGCTTTGTTCCACGACATGATTCACTATGAGATTGAGGTATACGTTGACGACATGATTGCAAGATCCCAAACTGAAGAGGAACATCTTGACCATCTCCAGAAGTTGTTCGACAGGTTGAATATGTACGAGCTCAGGTTAAACCCGAACAAGTGCACCTTCGGGGTAAGGTATGGTAAGCTGCTGGGTTTCGTCATTAGTGATAAAGGTATTCAGGTGGATCCTGTAAAGGTGAAGGCTATACAGGAAATGCCAGCTCCCCGAACGGAAAAAGAAGTCAGAGGCTTTTTGGGACGTCTGAACTACATTGCGTGATTCATCTCACACCTGACTGCTACTTGTGAACCAATCTTCAAGCTGATAAAGAAAGATCAATTGGTAAGATGGAATGATGAATGTCAGGCCGCTTTCGAAAGGATCAAGGAATATCTCCAAGAGCCTCCTATTTTGATGCCTCCAGTTGAAGGGAGACCTTTGATCTTATACTTGACAGTACTTAACAGTTCGATGGGGTGCGTGCTGGGGCAGCATGACGAGTCTGGCCGAAAAGAGCATGCTATTTACTACCTTAGCAAAAAGTTTACCGACTATGAGACCCGATACTCATTGCTTGAGAAAACTTGCTGCACTTTGGCATGGGCTACTCGCCGGCTGAGACAGTATATGCTGACTCACACTACTTTATTGATATCAAAAATGGACCCAATCAAGTATATCTTCGAAAAGCATGCCTTGTCCGGAAGAATAGAAAGATGGCAGATGATCTTGACTGAGTACAACATAAAATACACGACCCAAAAGGCAATCAAGGGAAGTGTGTTGGCAAATCATTTGGCACATCGGGCAGTGGATGATGACCAATCCATGAATTTCGAGTTCCCGGATAAGAACGTCAAGAAGATTGTGCAGAAGATGACGGTGACATACAAAGACTTGCACGAGATGTTACCATTCGCTCTTCATGGGTACCGAACCTCAGCGTGAACTTCAACAAGGGCAACACCCTACTCTTTGGTGTACGGCATGGAAGCAGTCTTACCTATTGAGGTCCAGATACCCTCTCTTCGAATTATGAAGGATGCAGGTTTGAGCGAGGACGATTGGATCCAGACCCGACTTGATCAGCTGAACTTAATCGATGAAAAGAGACTTACTGCTATTTGTCATGGTCAGACGTATCAAAAGCGGATGATCAAGGCATTTAACAAGAAGGTCATACGACAAGAGTATCAAGTTGGGATCTGGTAATCAAGCGCATCATACTGCCGCAAAGTGATCCCAGGGGTAAATGGACCCCTACGTACGAAGGGCCATTTGTGGTTAAGAACATTTTCTCAGGAGGAGCTATGATTTTAACCACCATGGATGGTGACGACCTTCCTCACCCTGTCAATGCAGACATAGTGAAAAAATACTACGCATAATCAAAGACCCGTTAGGTTGACTGGCCTAGGCAAAAATAAGGGCTTCTCGGCGAACCAAAAGGGTTCGGGCAAAAATAAGGGATGAAAATGAAAAAGACTGTACACCCGGCAAGTCGAAAACCTAAAAAGGCGGCTTGGGCAAAAAAGGGTATCCCGGTGGACTGAAAACCCGAAAGGGAGGTCCAGGCAAAAATTATGGATTGAAGCGTAACACTATGACTCATTGGATCATCTTGCAACCAGACTTCAGTATCGACTATCAAGCTCAGACGACACTAATCAATCTGATCTACCTTCAACCAAGTAGAAAAGTGATGAGATGCTCGAGGATATAAAGGCATTAGCAGAGTTGGAACCCAGTGGGATTGTTCACATAGCTGTTTTTCTTTGTTTTACACAAATTTTATAAATTCTATTGTTCGGCGGCATTCTCTTACTAAGATGTCAACCTCTTGTACAAAAACGCCTATTTATAGGCCAACTTCAAAATCAATACAATTCATTTTCACAAAGAAATTTCAAATTGTTTTCTTTTTCTGTTTTGTTTTGCAAGAACGTCCAATGGTTCATTTTTGATATATGCATTTGACAATAATTGTTGCTCATAAATATTTACATGCGAAACAAAAGACGATTACTCGTAATATCAAAAATAGGGGCAAATAAGAAATGTCCAAACCGTACAGTTGCTCTATCCACCATGTATATGGATAGACCTAGTTAGAGAAAACGATTGAAGGTACATTCACTCCCCGCAGAGTAAGAAAAAGACAGTGATATTAGCGGTCCCGAAAAGGACACCACTCTCCCCAGCTGAGGCTCGCAACTGCGAATGAGTCGGCAAGATTATCCCCAAGCAGAGTTTATTTATTGCCCGCACTAAAAGATTATCCCCAGTGAAGTCGCCACTAAAAGATTATCCCCCAGTGGAGTTCATTTCTTTCACAAACAGAAACTCAATCCCCAACGGGGTTCATTATCACCAGCAACGGTAGTTCATCCCCAGCCGAGGTTATTTCTCCAAATCTACAGATCTTCTAGAAGAGTATCTCTTCCCCACAGAGTCATTTTCTCGTCAGTTTATTCTCCAGCAGGATTATTCTCACCATCATCTTCGATCGTTATTCCCAGTGAAAACAAAGAATTCAACTCTTTTTCTCCAGCAGCAATCTGGGATTTTTTTCCCCAGCTAGAGAATATCACAAAAAAATTACATATCCATACATAATGACATATGCATACGCATCATACAACCCAATCTCCTTTATTTTGAGAACATCATTGCTCGATGCATATCATGCATTACATCCGATTAACCCTTCACCTTTCAGGAAAGATACAATCAAATTCTCACCAAGTTCAAGCTATGAAGCCCGAATCCGACTGGACAGTACCTTGATTTCTACAGTATATTGTGAAGCTCGGATTCAACCGGATAGCAATATCGAACACCGCGAAGCCTGGATTTGACCAGATAATGGTTTATCTTTAAGCTATGAAGCCCGGAGAACAACGAGATAATAGTTTAATCCCCAGCAAGCCGTGAAGCCCGGATTACGACCGTATAACAGCTTAGCAAGTTATTGTGAAGCCTGGATTACGACCAAATAGCAGCCAAAGACACCGCGAAGCCTAGATTACGACCAGATAGTGGTATATCTTTAACACAAGTTATGAAGCCCGGATTACGACCGGATATTATCTTGATTTCCTCTGAACACCATGAAGCCTAGATTTCGACCAGATAGCAGTATGAGACATCACGAAGCCTGGAATACGACCAGATAGCGGTAAAAAAGCACTGAAGCCTGGATTACGACCAGATAATAGTGAGGGACACTGTGAAGCTTAGATTACGACCAAATAACAGTTTACCCGACCAATTACTAAGAAGCCCGGAGTCGACCGAATATTAGTAGGCCCAAAAGCCAAAGGGAAGCCCGGATTACGACCGGATAACCATTTGATCTCTTCTGAAGCCTGGATTATGACCAAATAAGAAGTAAGGTATTGTAAAGCCTGGATTACGACCAGATAACAGTACAAGACACTGCGAAGCTTGGATTTCGACCAAATAGCAGTTTACCTGGACAATTACTAAGAAGCCCGAAGTCGACCGGATATTAGTGTGCCTTAAATTCAAGTTGAAGCCCGCATGCGACCGAATAACTTATTTTCCTTCTGAAGCCTGGATCACGACCAGATAAGAATCGAGAAATTGCGAAGCCCGGATTACAACCGGATAGCAAATTTAATCTCATCTCCCCAGTAAGTCATTGTAAAGCCTGGATTACGACTAGATAGCAGTCGGTCTTATCACCATGAAGCCTAGATCACGACCAGATAGTAGTTCACTTTCACCTCTTCAACCAAGAGACGATTTCCCAGTAGAATAACAGATGAGTGAAGCTCCTAAAATTCTATTTCTCTCAAGACAAAGATCAACACTGCCCAGCGGAATCTTCCTCAACAACAAGTATACAAGCTCTCGCTAAGGAATCTCTTATGCGATCGACACTCCTTCGGATGGCATCTTTAAGCCCATCTTCCATCATCAATCTCCAAATTGCATCTGTAAGCCCAGTCCCGACGCCATAAGACGATTACCACTTCATGCGAGTGCAAATTTCTGGGCACTTTAGTGTTCAATCATCTTCCACCTTCGGATCACGAAAGGAAAAAAGCCAATCTACATCCTCAGGTTTAAGAAGATTGAACAGGGGCAGCTGTTGTACCCCAAAATTTGCCCTCCCATATTTCTCAAAACATTTCAAGAAAAATCCTCAAGTTGCTCAAAGAAGTCCAAGGGTTGACCAGACAAGCTCTCTCCTAAGGCAGTCTACCTCAAATTAGGGTTTCATATTGCATCAAGATACTTGATTCCAAGGGATCCAAAATTCTCACCATTGTCCTAATATTTTCTCAAGATCATCCATGTCCAATTTCAAGTCCTACAGAGAAAGTTTGCTCAGTCAATTGCTCAAAGGCCTGAAAATCGACTATGTTAGGGCAAAAGTCAACTGTGGCCTACATACAGTCAAACTTCAATATTTTTGGTCAACATACTCATTTTGAAGTATATTTCATCATTTGATCAAGGGTTGATCATGATTCATCAAGGATTGCTCATAATTCATCAAGAACCAAAAGTTGCTAAATTAGGGTTTTGTAGGAAAAGTCAACTCAACTTTGACCAAGCATAACTTTCTCATACTTTATGAGAAATGACCCCTACAAAGCTCATTTTTAAGAGTATGCCATTATATACAATCCATCTTCATCTCTCAAGTTCAAAATATGCATTCATAAGAAGTTATGAATTTGGACATTATAGGTCATTTTGAAAAGTCAACAAAAACACCTTTTTTTGTCAAAGCTTCATACATGAACATGGAATACAAAATTGAGATGAGACCAAAAGGGTTGCTTATAGGACATCTCAAGATTTCTAAAAAGTCCAAGAACACCTTCAAAGAGTCAAAATTGAGGAAGTTATGCATTGGTGAAGTTGACCTTTTTTTGCAAAATTGCCAAAAGTCAATTATGCCTCAAATTGCAATTTTTGTTAAATGGGCCTAACTTTTTGCACTTGTTTTGAGTTTGTAGCATGGTCCAAGATCCCTAGCCCTTTCCACTTGTCTTTATCTTATTTTTATTTTTTATTTTTATTTTTATTTGAATTAAATCAATTTTAATCAAAACAAATCATGAAAAAATCTAAAGCATTGAAACCTCAAGATATTATGCACTTTTAAGGTCTTATATCCAGTTGGCAAGTGATTGAAATCATGCAAAGCCTTGGTGTGCACAAAAAGATTGAATTTGGCCTATTTTTGGAAAGATATTCAAAGGAATCAAATCAAAATCAAAAGCCATGATTGATAAAGATTTAGCACACTTTTTCAACCCTAATTCATTCCTCAATACATAAGGAACATTTGTAGACCTAAATCAAGAGGGTAGAGAGGTGTGAGAACAAGAACTAAACTTGAAAAAATCATAACAAAGTGCTGAGTCGAATTCATAGTTCCAGGCATTCTCAAGACCTTCTAGCCATCCCAATCACTTCCTGGGATCACAAGGAACCCAAACCAATCAAGAACAAACATTTCCAAGCGCCAAAACCCACTGTAAGTCAGCCACGACTTTGGCTTTTTCTTGAATTCGAATTGCACAATTTTAACATCTATAGCATGAAATAATTGTACATTCTTGCTCCTTGAAACATTTCCAAACTATTTGTAATATTCAATTTCGTTTTGGTGGACTGTATCAAGATTTGCCATTGTTAGGTTTTTTGGTTTCGTTTTAGGGTTTTTGCGTGCAGGCAAAATTAGCCCCCATGAAGGGTATCATGATGTTCAGGATGCCAAGACGGTTCGATTCATGGCATTAGAAGTCATTTATCGTGCCCATGGAGGATTTTGAGATGAGCCAGTGTTGTAGCTACGAACATACGTCCGTAGGTAAAAGTCCCTGCATCTTTTAGCCACGGAGAGAGGACAGGGATGATGGCATGACAAGCTCCTATTGCTTCGTTTAAAAACGCGCACGCTGAATTAACATATTATGCCTTTTTAATATTTAATTATTGTTTTGTCTTTGATGTACAAATAAGACGCACAACTCAGTTGGTGGCCAGGTCATTGGAAAATGCTTTGGGGCCTGGGTTCGAATCCCAGGTCCCCCCAATTATTTCATATGTTTTTTCTTTCAGTGGTCACATGCGTGCACAGGTGGGATGGCCACCATGGTCCATCATGATCCAGCCAGCCAATTGTCCAGATGACCAGATCTAAGGGCCATTAGATGAAGGAGCACCAAAGGCCTAGGTCAAAGCAAAGCATAAGATTCAAAAGGTCAACGTGGACCTTATTTTCTTGGGCCAAATTTGCTATCTACACACCCCAAATCACTCACAATCAGGCCCAATATCTCTTCACCTTTTCTTTTTATATTTTGTTTTATTTAATTTATTTATTTTGTTTCTACTAACAACTTAATTTTTGTTTCTTTTATCAAAAAATCATAAAAAATTATATTTCATCCAATTAGATTTAGGTTTATTTTTTATCAAAAAAATTATTTAATTTAATTAGGTTATTTAATTTTAGGGTAATTTTAATTCCTTTCATAAATAATTAAAATTAATTAGAACAATTAGGGTTTTAACTTAATTATATTTTCTTTTTTTTTCTTCTTAAAATAACCAAAAATACAAAAATAGGTTAAATTTAATTATTAATTAATTTTGTATTTAATTAAAAAAACCTAATTCTTTTTCTTAAAAATATTTAAAAAACAACAAAAACTTTTTTTCTTTCAATTAGGTTAGAAAGGGTCAAAACCCTAATTTCTTATCGTTCTTAATTTCTTCACGCGCGCTTTATCATTTATTTTTACCCTATTGATGTAATTGATCACAAGTTGTAATAGATTAATTATGATCTTTTATTTTCATTTATCGCTTTGTTTTATGGATTTGTTTTTGGCTATGTAAATACCCGAAGCCTTGTAATAGTATAGTTTAATATCTGCACTTTAAATTTCGCAAAATATCAACTGTTAGATGTATGAATAATAGGGATGCATAACAAGAATGTATGATTAACTTTAAAACGGTTAGCTAACCCTAAATGTGCAAAGATAATAAACTTGAAATTGAATCACTCGCACATGCGCACTCCTAGGGTACACTCCCACTTCGGTTGCCTTCGGTAAACGGTTATTAAGTATAGGATGCTTTAGTGGTCGCTCTCTTGTCTAAACAAAGATCAAAGTCCCGTTCAGAAAAGTTGCCTCGGAATGGTTGCCTCAGATATTGTTGCCTCGAATAATTGATCTAAGACAATAGGGTTATTACTAAGGCGTCCTAACGTTGCTTTAGTGACCCTACGTCCCTTTCGAATTGACCCTTAAAACTCCAACGACGGTGCTACCTACTCACTAGTAGTGGGATAGCACTGTCTAAAGGAAACAAACATAGAACAATTCTCTTTTTCGAGTAGGTAGATTAGTTCTTAAGTACTTGCTCAATCCAAACAAAAATTTTCATACTTACACTCCTCTTTTAAACAAAGCTTTAAAAAAAACACTTCATAACACTCTTGAAGACAGAAACAAGAGTTAAATCGAAGTCAAAAAACTTTTTAAATCACACAAACACACAAAAGCAATTTTGAAAATGATGAGCAAGTACCTAAGAGCCCGTGGAAAACAACGGATAGAAAGGGTGCTAATACCTTCCTTTTCTATAATCTACCCCATGTACTCAAAATCTCGAAAAAGAGAATTTTCTGTGCTTTTTTCCTTTCCAGTTGGATAAAATAAAAGTCGGTGGCAACTCTTGCTTACCGCAACATTTTACAAACACAAACGCAAAACGCAAACCAGTATTCCTAAAACAGTCCCGGTTCTTGCCACCGTATCACAACTTTCATTTTCACGGCGGAGTTCTCTTACTAGAGCGTCAACTTCCTTATACAAAAACGCCTGTTATAGGCCAACTTCAAGAAATTAATACAAGTCATTTTTAGAAAACCATTTGTTTTTTCTTTTTCTGTTTTGTTTTGCAAAAAACGTCCAATGATTTATTCTTGACATGTTCATTTGAATATGATTACTATTCACAAATATTCACATAAAAAACGGAAAGACAGTTGCTCATAACTTAAGAAACCGTGGCAAAGACTAAAAAAATCATGTCAATCCCGACAGTTACTCCTTCCGACAGGTACAGGGGCAGGGACAACTTTGAAACGAAGTCACCATTACATTGACACCGTGACGTCTATGCTTCCCACAGAGTAGAGTCAACCAAAGCTTTGACATCGGCTTCCCCAAACTGGAGTTACTTTCCCCAGCAAAGTTCCTTCAGAGAGCCGCTGTCTATATTCCCCAGCCGAATTTTATAATCGCAAATGGTTCATAAAGTGTTCTCCTGAGAAGAGTTTATTTCTCTAAATACAGAAGCTCAATCCCCAACATAGTTTTTTTCTCCAGCTACGGAAGTTCATCCCCCAGCGGAGTTTATTTCTCCGAATCGGCAAAATCTTCTCGCAAATCATCTCCTCTCTCAGACAGAGTTATTCCCCCGCAGAGTTATTCTCAAGTAGAGTCTCTCCCCGACAGAATATTCAAAAATAGAAAGGAGTAAATCCACGGCATAGTCATCTCCGTTCACCATCCCCAGCGGAAGTAGAAGAACCATTTTTTCTACAACAGTCAGGAATTCAATTTCCAATACTCTCCAACAGCAGTCAGGGATTTATTTTCCCAGACTCGGATAGGTCACAATGGCATTTCATGTTCATACATCATGACATGCACATACATATTGCATACAATATAATCTCATTTATTTTGAGAACATCATCACACAATGCATTTCATGCATCACATATAATTAATCCGGTATCTTTTCAGGAAAGATAGTTATCTTCAACAAATCCAACAGTTCAATCCATGAAGCTATACATGTCATATCTGCAGACAACTAATGGAGAATCAGTTCCCGAAACCAAACGGGTCAACTAATCTACGTGATCAAATAAAGCAGCCCTACTACCCAGACTTTCATTTTGAAGTAACCCTACTACCCAGGTTCCTTCTCATAGCCCTACTATCCAGGCTTTCATTTCTAAGTAACCCTACTACCCAGGTTCCTTCTCATAGCCCTACTATCCAGACTCTCATTTCGAAGTAACCCTACTACCCAGGTTCCTTCTTGCAGCCCTACTACCCAGGTTCCTTCTCATATCCCTACTATCCAGGCTCTCATTTCGAAGTAACCCTACTACCCAGGTTCCTTCTCACAGCCCTACTACCCAGGCTTTATTCTGCAGCAATCCTACTATCCAGGCTTTCATTTCAAAGTAACCCTACTACCCATGTTCCTTCTCATAGCCCTACTATCCAGGCTCTCATTTCAAAGTAACCATATTACCCATGTTCCTTCTTGCAGCCTTACTACCCAGGCTTTATTCGGCAACAGTCCTACTATCCAGGCTTTCATTTCGAAGTAACCCTACTACCCAGGTTCCTTCTCATAGACCTACTACCCAAGTTCCTTCTCATAGCCCTACTATCCAGGCTCTTATTTTGAAGTAACCCTACTACCCAGGTTCCTTCTCATAGCCCTACTATCCAGGCTTTCATTTCGAAGTAACCCTACTATCCAGGTTCCTTCTTATAGCCCTATTATCCAGGCTTTCATTTCGAAGTAACCCTACTATCCAGGTTCCTTCTCTTTTATCTCCGGACAACAGTTTACAACACTGCAAAACCTGGACCCGACCAAATACGGTCGATTTCATATTCCTCAGTAAGTCGCTGTGAAGTCTTGAATATGACCAGATAATAGTCAGCCTTATCATCCTCAACCAGTCACTGTGAAGCCTGGACTCGACCAGATAACAGCTCACTTTTGTATCATTAATCAAGAGTTAATTCCACAGTAAAGTAATGGACAATCAAAGCTCATAGACTCTATTTCCCAGGACATAAAACAACGTTCCACGGCGAAGTCCTCTTCAATAGCCGGTACAGGAATTCTCGCAAAGGAATCTCTCATGCAACCGATATCTTTTCTGGATGGCATCTGAAAGCCCATCTTCGACGATTCTCCGTCGCCTTCCAAATGGCATATGTAAGCCCATTCCCAATATTATTGATCAACATTCACTCCAGACGAGTGCAAATTTCTAGGCACTCTAGTGTTCAATCATCTTCCACATCCAGATCACGAAAGGCAGACCATCTAATCTACATCCTCCGGTATAAGAAGATTGAACAGGGGAAGCTGTTGTATCCCAAAATTATCCCTCCCATTTTCACACAAAACATACTCCTAGAGGTCCTCAATTGCTCAAGTTGACTAAGGATTGACCAGACAAATCCTCCTCCTAAGACAATGAGCCTCAAACTAGGGTTTCACTCCTCATCAAGATGTTTGAGTTCCAAGGGTCCTAAATGGTTTCCATTTCCCTAATATGTCCTCAAGATCATCCATGCCAAGTTTCATGCCTTGCACAAGAAGTTTGCTCAAATGCTTGAAAATCAACTATAGTGGGTCAAAAGTCAACTGTAACCCACATACAGTCAAACTTCAATACTTTTGGTCAACATCAACATTTTGAAGTAATATCCATCATTTGATTAGGGGTTGATCATGATTCCTCAAGGAATGCTCCTAATTCATCAAAACTCAAAAGTTGCTAAATTAGGGTTTCTATAGGAAAAGTCAACCAAACTTTGACCAGACATAACTTTCTCATACTTTATCAAAAATTTCTCATCCAAGGCTCATTTTGAATAGATTTCAATTCCCTACAACTCATCTTTATCCCTCAAGTTCAAGAAATGCACTCATGAAAAGATATAAATTTAGACATTATAGGTCCTTTTCAAAAGTCAACAAAAACACCTTTTGGGTTAAAGCTTCTTGCATAAACATGGAAGCTCCAATTGATATGAAAACAAAAGGGTTGTTTAGTTGACATCTTAAGCTTTCTAAAAAGTCCAAGAACACCCTCTTAGGGTCAAAATTGAGAGAGATATGCATTGTCAAAGTTGGCCATTTTTGGAAATTTGCACAAAGTCAACAATGCCCAAAATTGCATTCCCCCCCCCCCCCCCCACATGGGCCCTCTTTTCAAGATTGAATCTCAGTCCTAGCATGGTACACGACCTATGGGACCCTCCATGCCTTATTCACTTATTTATTTAATTTATTTTGATTTAATTTATTTAAAATTCAAATTAAATCAAAATAAATAAAATCAATGGAATGAGATTTGTTTTGGCATTGATTGAATATCTCATGAGCCGTCAAATAGCCAAACAAATTGTGCAAGCTTGAGAATAGGAAGAAATCTTCAAATGTGGAAAGATTGGAATCAAAATTCAATACCATAACATCTTTTGATTCTTTCCAATTATATCGCACTAATCTAATTCACTACATATGCCAATGTATTGCAACCCTAGAACAGAAGATTTCATGCGCAGCCTGCCTCCCTAAGAGCAAGAACAAAGTGCCAATTTTTGTTAAAAAAGTGCAGATCGAATTCTTCTCCCCAAGCTATTTCAAGGCGTTTCAAGGACTAAACAATAATCCTTGGACCTCTAGGAAGCTACCACACTCATTTCCCAAGCCTGAAGCATCAAGAATCAAGCGCAAGAACACTCACGGTTTGTCTTTTTTTTAAACTCGATTCCAATGATTTGTCCATCATGAATATGTTTTGATCATATATCCATGCTTGCTATCACATTTGTAATGTTTTTGAATGGTTTAATCAGAGTTTAAGCGCAGGTACAACCCTTCGCCATTGTTAGGGTTCCGAAGCTCCAAATTGGGGAACCCTAACTAGAGGAAAATTGGATAAAATTAGGGGTGATATTGAATTCAGGAGGTCATGAGCAATTGATTCATGTCTTTGGTTCTGATTAATATTGCTTGCATTGCATTTTGAGATGTTGCAGGGTTATAACTATGGACAAAAACTGTCACTATAGCTTTTAGTGACAATTTTGTCCGTAGGTAAAGGTTTAGTATAAAAAAGATAGTTTTGGGAAGAAGAAAAGAGGTGGAAGCATACCACTGGCCTGTTTGAATTTAGCGCGTTTTCCTGGGCATACTACTTTATTTACCTTATGTGTTTTTTGGTTTATTACATTAACAAATAAGCGTTCCAACACAGTTGGTCCAAGCGTTGCGCGTGTGAGAGGAAGGGCCTGGGTTCGATCTCAGGTCCAAAGATTTTCTATTTTATGATTTTCTTGTTTCCGATCCAGCGTGCTTCATAATCAGAATTCCACCATACACCCCTGATCTCAACCATCAGACCCATCACATGATCAAATCTAAATGCTCAGTAAGCAAAGATCATGGTAGACCCTCCAAAGGGATCCCCACTAGATCCAGCGCTGCATTGGGTCAGCTATTCTGGGCCTGGAAAATTCCAATTCACACCCCCCAAATTGCTTCCAACATCGGGCCCATCTAAATTTTGGTTTTAATTTCTTTAACTTTATTGTTTTATTTATTTTTAATTGCTTTAAAAATCTTTTTTTAATTAAATCTCAAAATCATAAAAACACAAAAATTAGAATTAGGTTTTTTCATAAAATATTTAATTCCATTAATTAATTAGATTAATTAGGATAATTTAAATTCCTTTTTCATAATTAAAATTAATTAGAAATTAGGTTAATTTGCAAAATTAATTACTTTTCTCAAAAATACAAAAAAATATTTTTTCTTTATTCACTAATTAAATGTCTTTGAATTCAATCGTTAATTCCCCGTATTTAATTTTGTCGCGCGTTTTCTTTTTCCATCATTTTTTTAAAATCAATGTAATTGCTCCGAAGTTGTAATAGTTTTAACTTAGGTTTATTACCATTTTCATTTATTGTTTTCCCCAAGTTTTTGATTATGTAATTCCCATCCCCAAAGCCTTGTAATAGCTAGGTTTAAACTTCTCATACTTTTACTTTCCGTCATTATAAATTGTTAGATGATTGATAATAGGATGGTATGCAAAAGATCAATGTTTAAAACAATAGAAAACCCTAAATGTGCAAAGATAATAAATTGAAATCAAACACTCGCACATGCTCACTCCTAGGGTTATTCCCCACTTCGTTGCCTTCGAAAAACGATCACTATTCTCGAAACGTGAGAATTTTTAGTGGCTGTCCTCTAATTCGAAAGATCACTAGTCCCTCGTTGACCCTTTCGACGTTGCCTCGATAAAAAAGTGATCTTAGAGTTTTAGGACAATTACTAAAAGATCTTTCCCTGTTGCCTTAAGTGACCGTAATTGTCCCTTTTGATTGTCCCTCAAACTCCAACGATGGAGCTACCTACTCCTTAATAGTAGGATAGCACTGTCTAAAAGAAATAAGAAAATGAACAACCTTTTTTCGAGTAGTTAGAAACTCTTAAGTACTTGCTCAAAACAACATCCTTTTTTACACTTACACTTTCAAACAAACTTTTCAAACTAAAGTTTTCAAAAACACTTTATCACACTCTTGAGGACTGATACAAAGGTTACCATAAAGTGGAACGCCATACTGATGCATTTTCAAAACTTTTCAAAAAACACACAAAAGCAATTTAAAAATGAGCAAGTACCTAAGAGCCCATGGAAAACTACAGATAGAAAGGGTGATAACACCTTCCCTTTCAATAATCTACCCCCCGTACTCAGAAACATCTCAGAAAAAGGTTTTTTCTGTTATTTTCCCTTTTCCTTTGTTGGATAAAATAAATAACGGCGACGACTCTTGCTTACCATATATTTGCGAACAAAAACGCAAAACCAATAGTAACTAAAAATGGTCAGTTCTGCCACCGTATCACAGATATATGTACATGTGAAATTGTTGTAAAATTTGGCTGGACCAAAATGTGATTGTAGTGTGATTCGTGAATATGCAGGTTAAAAAAAGTGAATTGATATGAGTTTTTAGGGATGTGAATAAAAAATGAAGGTGTAATTGTTAGTTTGTCGGAAAAAACGTGAGAACACAACAAGGATTTCTACTGTGTAATATTGGTGTTGATTGTTATTAATAGTAGTATTCTTAGTTAATAAGCTAACCAATTGAATTGTTAAGAATACAACAAGTGTGATTTGAACCCGTGACCTTGTACTTGTAAGCTTTACTCCTTACTAATTGTGCTATGTCATTCTATTCGAGATAAAAAGACATATAAAAGCATATGAAGGTGGAGAAATATTTTTCTATTTTAAAAATACAAATAATTTAAAGTAAATTATTATATATTTTAAATAAGCAAAAATATTATACTGTTAAAACCAGATGTTAGTAATACCCAAAAAATTTACGAAACCAAATCTAAAAATAATTTGAATATTTTAAAAAATTGGGCGGACAAATTTGGGATATGACATGAAGGTTTATAGTTCCTTCATACCTGGTGTTGCTGCAAAATTTAGAGAAGAAGAAGAGAGGGGAATAGTATGCACAAGTGAGTAAAGTGAGAGAGAAGGTGTGAAGTGAAAAATTGATACGAGTGAAGAGTTTCTAGGGTTAAAAGGAGAGAAAAGTGAAAAATGCCTTGAAAAGTGAGGTTATTACGTGACATAAAGGTTGGTAGGGAAGTAGGTGGTGTCTTTTAATAGTCATAACGATAGGTTTGAACACCGTATATTTGCTTCGTGAAAAGGTTCACTTCGCAAACTTTCTGGGTTTCAATGTTTGCTAATTGATTTTTATACTAAGGAAAAAAATATAACAGATAACCCTAATTGATTCACAAATTCTAAGTTGTTAACTCGTTTTAGACGAAAGGGAAGGTCTTAGGCACCCCTCATCTACATTGTTCACAAGGATACTAGGTTTAGATTTATAATTTAGGAAATAGGGTTTTAATTTTAATTAGGGGAACTCGCCACGATTTTTAAGTTGTATGCCTACGTATGCTCTTATGAGGAATATGAGTCCCAATTTGTAGTTCAAAGTGTTTGTTGGTTTTTTTATAGGATTGTATAAAATTGATTTTGAATTATCCTTGAACCTTGTCTGGGTTGTAAGTTGAGTCATCGTAGACACAGTTCACAGTTAATTTTGAAAGTAATTCTCCTTAATCCTTTTTATGAAATGTTCTTGATGTTTTAATTATGTTAGTGGAAAATGGTTTAATCGTTGGTTAGTTGTTTTTAAATTTCTATTTGATTAAAGAGTATTGTAGGACACATAACATGAGGAGTCTGATAAAGTATCCTCATCACGTGGCCAGATATTGGCCACGTGTCCCTCATTGGTGAATTGCGTAGTTTTTTATATCTTTGAAAATATTGAATTAATCAATTTGATTATAAAAAAATATTCATACAAGATTAGAATTATTATTTACAAGTGATGTGAGAGATTAATTGGAAAAACCAAATAATGTATAAAGTATTATTTTTCTTAAATAACCTAATTGAAATTGATTTTTTCACTTTTGTATTATTTTAAAAAAATTCCATCGTGACCCTTTTCTGAAACTTTCTCTTTGCTTTTCTAAAAGCGAGATTCACAAAGCATCATAATAATATCTCAAATAACATGATAAAATAAAGAAAGACAAACTCTTACCTCTAGAAGCAGATCGACGAAAGTGGAGCGTTCATCATCGACAAGGTGCTCTGGCGAGTTGGAGTTCCATGCAGATGCGATTATGCGAATCGACAAGGTAGAACCGATGAGGTAGAGAGATTACAATGATGCCTCACATGGTGGCTGGCTGCTCGAGGGCGTGGCTGCTATCCGGAACAGAGGAAGTGCGGTCATCGAAGGGTGGCTGAATCATGATGCATAACGGTGGTGCGTTGTGGCTGTTTTCTCCGTGATTTTTCCATCCTCCTTTTTTGTCAATTATTTATTTCTTTATATAGGTAAAATTTAGGTTTGCAATTAGTGGTGATTTATTCATTCTTGGAAAGATTAATGTTGATTGAGATTTTGTTTTTGGTTTTGGAAAGATTTGAACATTAATTTTGCTCGAGAATTGGTAGAGATTTATAACTGCAATAATTTTGAATGGTGATTGTCAGATTGATTTGATTTTGTGTAATTTGATTTGATGATCATTTTGAGAAAACTTTGCTTGTCTTGATTCAATCATTTATTAAATTTCCTTGGGATCTTTTTATTTCTGGATCAGATCCACAATTTTGCATCAATCAATATTAATGGAGACAAATAGTTTTAAAAACTAGTTTCCTTTTGTGTTTTGATTTACACAGTCCTGAGATTTGATGAGAACTTTAGAAAGAGACTTGGCAAACATGATAACACACCGTAAAAATTCCCCTCTCTCTTCTTTTTATGATTACTATCATTATTAATATTTTTTATCTTTGAGTTTAAAAATAATAAGTATAAAAATCTATCTAATGTAAAGTAATGAGAATAATAACTAATTCCTATGAAATAATAATAATTAATTCCTAATAAGATAATAATTAGACTAAAAACCTAACGTTCTAATTTCTAAAACTATAATAAAAAAAATCTAAAACTTGATGATGATGATGATGATGATGATGATGATGATGATGATGATGATGATGATGATGATGATGATGATGATGATGATGATGATGATGATGATGATGATGATAATGATGATGATGATGATGATGATGATGATGATGATGATGATGATGATGATGATGATGATGATGATGATGATGATGATGATGATGATGATGATGATGATGATGATGATGATGATGATGATGATGATGATGATGATGATGATGATGATGATGATGATGATGATGATGATGATGATGATGATGATGATGATGATGATGATGATGATGATGATGATGATGATGATGATGATGATGATGATGATGATGATGATGATGATGATGATGATGATGATGATGATGATGATGATGATGATGATGATGATGATGATGATGATGATGATGATGATGATGATGATGATGATGATGATGATGATGATGATGATGATGATGATGATGATGATGATGATGATGATGATGATGATGATGATGATGATGATGATGATGATGATGATGATGATGATGATGATGATGATGATGATGATGATGATGATGATGATGATGATGATGATGATGATGATGATGATGATGATGATGATGATGATGATGATGATGATGATGATGATGATGATGATGATGATGATGATGATGATGATGATGATGATGATGATGATGATGATGATGATGATGATGATGATGATGATGATGATGATGATGATGATGATGATGATGATGATGATGATGATGATGATACTAATAATAATAATACTAATAATAATAATAGTAATAATAATAATAATTATTATTATAATAATTATAATAATAATAATAATAATAATAATAATAATAATAACAATAATAATAATAATAATAATAATAATAATAATAATAATAAAACAAAAACTAAAATGTAATTATATAAAAAAACTACTAAAATCTAATAATATTAACAATGAGAAAATTTTAATTTGGGTTAAATATGTTTTTGATCCTTATAAATATCTCAAATTTTATTTTTAATTCATATTAAAAAAATGATAAATTTTGGTCCTTAAAAAATTTTTGTTCATTCAGTTTTAGTCTCTGTTATTCTTTAAAATTTTAAAAATGGTTTAATTATCCTTAAACTTTTAAATTTTTGAATAATATTTTCCATACGTATTTAGAATAATATAAAATGTTTATTTATCAAATTTTAGAATTTTTTAAAATGAGAAGAATTAAATATGATTTTTTAAATTTCAAAAGATATTGATAAAAATAATGAAAATCTCGACTTAGAAATCAAACTTTGAATTTCTTTTTTTCCAATGAACTTTTTATAACATTTTAAACATGTCTACAAAATAATTACTCAAAAATACACATTGATTTAACAACAGAGACTAAAACTACGTGCATAATAATTTTGTAGAGACAACTTGTCATTATTTTAATAAGGACTAAAAATGAAATTTGAGATATTTATAGGGACCAAAAACATATTTAACCCTTTTAATTTTAGTAGTAACAATAATAAACATAAAAATGTCCTAATAATAACAATAAAAAATGTGACAAGCAAGGAAAAAAATGAAAAGTGTGAGTGATGTGATTTGAACTCCTAACCTTATGTTTACGAGTTTTCTCCTTTACCAATTGTGATATGTCACTTATTCGAAACACAAATCCAATTGAAAGTATATGAAAGACGAACACATATTTGCTATTTAAGAACCACAAATAATTTAAAATAAACTATTATGTATTTTTTAAATAAGCAAACTAATATTTATAAAACTCCAAAATGTTAATGTAAAAAACCAAAAGAATTTTATAACACCCAAGTTTGAAAATAATTTCGATCGTAGCACCAAGGCGGATAAATTTTGGGTATGACACTCAAGTTCAATTGCTCCATAAGGCTTGATGTCCTTTATTTGGAATGACCCGAACCATTTTGATTTTAGTTTTCTGGGGAACAATCTTAACTGATAGTTAAAGAGTAAAACCATTTGACCTACTTTGAAGTCTTTGGGTAGGATTCTAATATCATGATATGTCTTTACCCTTTCTTTGTACAACTTTGAAGATTCATAAGCTTGTAGCCTTAATTCATCAAGTTCATGTAATTAAAGTTTCCTTTTTGCACTGGCTTATTGTGAATCAAAATTGAGGGACTTCAAAGCCTACAAGCCTTGTGTTCTAATTCAACCGGTAAATGACAAGTTTTACTATATACCATTTAAAATGGAGTAAGGAATATTAGTGCTTTTTATGCGGTACGATATACCTAAAGGGCTTCATCAAGTATTAACGACCAATCTTTTCGTGAAGTTGAAACTATTTTTTTCAAGATTCTCTTTATTTCATGATTAGATACTTCCGCTTGTCCATTTGTTTGTGGGTGATATGGTGTTGCAAACTTGTGTTTGAAACTGTAATGTTCAAGAGCTCTTACAAGTTATGCGTTGCAGAAATGAGAGTCTCTATCACTAATCAATACTCTTGGTGTGCCAAATCTTATGAAGATGTTTCTTTTCAAGAATTTCACCACTATTTTACTGTCTGCTTTTGGTTGCGTAATAGCCTATACCAATTTGGATACATAATCAACTGCCACTAAGATGTATTTATTAGTAAAATATGAATAAAAAGGTCTGACAAAATAGATCCCCCAATAATCAAACACCTCTACTTCTAGCATGCTTTGTAGCGACAGTTCATTTTGCTTAGAAATTCCATCTGCCATTTGGAAATTATCAAAACTCTTGTAATGTTCATATTTATCTTTGAATAGAGAAGGTAAATAGAATCCCTCTTGCAAAACATTGACAGCTATTCGTTCTCCGCTATAATGATCGACATATGGTGAATTATGGAAATGCCATGTGATTCTTCTCGCTTCTTCTCTCATAACACATCTTCTTAATAACACATCAGCTCCAATTTTAAACAAGTAAGAATCATCCCATACATAATGAGTGGCATCGTGCATGAATTTCTTCTTTCGTTTCCAATTGAGATCTTATTGAATAAGACCAGATGCCTTATAATTTTCAATATCCTCAAACCATGGTCTTTCCTCAATCATGAGTAGTTTTTCATCGGGAAGTTCTTCAAGTACTTCTTTTTCTTCTTTTGTAATCTCAGGATTCACCAATCTTGACATATGATCTGCAACCAAATTCTCGGTTCCTTTCTTGTCACGGATATCTAAATCAAATTCTTGTAAAAGGATCATTTATAGGATTATTCTTGGTTTTGAATCCACTTTGTTGATCAAATACTTGATCGGTGCATGGTCATTATAGAAAATAATCTTGGACCCTATGAGATAAGACTGGAATTTTTCTAATGCATACACTATAGCAAGCAATTCTTTCTCAGTGGTCGCATATTTAACTTGAGCATCATTTAACACTTTGATAGCATAATGTATAGCATGAAAAACTTTAGTTTTTCTCTGGCATAAAACAGCCCCGACCGCGTAATCACTTGCATCACACATGTCTTCAAAATTGATTGTCCAATCAGATGCAGTGATTACGGGTGCAATAATTAATTTTTCTTTTAAACTTTCAAAAGCATTCAAACAATCTTTATCAAAAATAAATGAGCTATCTTTGTTAAGGAGATTGCTTTACGGCTTTGTGATCTTTGAAAAATACTTGATGAATAGTTGATAGAACTCGACATGGCCAAGGAAACTTTGGATTCCCTTGACATTGGTTGGTGATGGCAGTTTTTCAATGACATCAACCTTAGCTCTATCTACTTCAATCCCCTTGGCTGAAATCTTATGCCCTGGGAAGATGCCCTCAGTCACCATAAAATTTCATTTTTCCAATTCAATACCAGATTCGTTTCCACACACCGTTTTAGTACGATGTCCAAGTTTTTCAACACAATTCAAATGATTCACCAAACATGGAGAAATCGTCCATGAATACCTCGATGCACTTTTCAATCAAATCTGAAAAAATGGCCTGCATACATCTTTGGAATGTTGCAGGGGTGTTGCATAGACCAAAATGCATTCTTTGATATGCGAATTCACCAAATGGACACGTGAAAGCTATTTTTTTATGGTCCTCGGGGTTTATGGTGGTTTTATTGTATCCCGAATATCCATTTAAGAAAGAATATAACTGTTGTTCGAATAATATTTCCAACATTTAGTCCATGAATGAAATGTTAAATGATCTCTCCTTGTTGCTTGATCGATTCTTCTATAATTAATGCACATATGCCATCCAGTTACGGTCCGTGTTGGAATCAACTCATTTTTCTCGTTTGTTATCACCATCATGCAACCCTTTTCGGTACTACTTGCACGTGACTTACCCAAGCACTATTCGAAATTGGATAAATCATTCATGCTTCTAACAGTTTTACTTCCTCTTTGCGTACGACCTCTTTCATTGTAGGATTTAAACACCGTTGTGGTTGGGCAATTGGCCTGTAATTTTGTTCCATCATAATGTTGTGCATACAATATGATGGACTTATACCTTTAAAATTTGATAGCACCCAACCAATTGTGCCTTGATTTTTCTTAAGAACTTGGATGAGCTTCTTTTCTTCATGGCTGGCCAAAAATTTGATGATTATTACCAGTTTCTTAATTTCTTCATCAAGGAACACATATTTCAAGTGCTCCGATAACAATTTCAATTTCACTTTGGTGTTCATTTTTATGACGTCTTCTTTCAATTCTTTGAACTTGGCCTCCTTTAATGGTATTTCTTTTGTGGAATCTAGTTCTATTAAGCATTCATTGAGTTCTTTTTATTCCTCAGGACCGAGAACATTGAAAACATCCATGAGAGCTTTTTCTAAAATACCAGATGGTTTTGTGACTGATTTATTGGCTAGCTACAAAGCCATCCTGGTATTCTTAATATCTAAGTCACAATTTCTTTGTATCACCGAGAGTGGAATGAGGTTGATACTTGAGCCAAGATCAATCAATGATTTCCCAATGTTTAAATTTCCAATTGTGACTGGAATCATAACTCTTCCTGCATCTTTTTCTTTTTGTGGAAGTGTTTGTTGGATGATTGCACTACATCTTACATAAAGATGAATAGTATCTTCATTTGTAATCCTTCTTGTCTTTTTGGGAATTTCTTTCATGAATCGTGCATAGGTAGGCATTTGTTTGAGTGCCTTGGCAAATGGAATATTGATTTATAGCCGTTTAAAAATATCCAAGAACCGTGCGTATTTTCTCTCCTTATCCTTTTTTGTTGGAGCATGATGGTACGGTAGGTTTTGTACCGACGAATTTATCATTTTTCCCTTCTCTTCATTTGTCCTCTGATTCCTCCGTTCTTCAACTGCTTCTTTCTCATCTCATTGTGATCTTTTTCAACTAACTCTTCTTTATTATTTTTATTATTATTATTATTATTATTATTATTATTATTATTATTATTGTTAATATTATTATTATTATTATTATTATTATTATTATTATTATTATTATTATTATTATTATTATTATTATTATTATTATTATTATTTTCTTCTTCTTTCTCCTCTTCTTCTCTTTTCTTTTCTTCTTCTTCTCTATTTTCAACAACACTCCTTTCTTTTTTCTCATTTCGTTTAGCACTTTGCCACTTCTCTTCGTTAATTCTTTGCAATGTTATTTTGTATTTGGTTGAGTTGTGGCTATGAAAGTGCCTCCTTATTGTTCCACCAATTGCTTTGCAATTTGTCTGACTTGAGTTTCAATGTTTTTGATAGAAGCGTCAGTGTTTTTCTGATTTTCTATAGACAGATGCATGATTTATTGCAAGGTATCTTCAATTTTATTAGTTTTGTCTGGATGGGTTGTTTGTTGTGGTTGTTGGAAATTTGATACTGATTTGGCCTGCTTGTTGTATCAGCTTCTTGCCACCATCCTTGACTATAATTAGCATTGTTTTTGCAATGATAGTTTTGGTTCTATGGAGATGGTCGTTATTGTTGATTACCCATGTAGTTAACTTCATTGATCGGGGGAAAAAACTTGTTTGATGATCTCTTGTACATAAGTTGAAAAAATATACTTGTTTTGATGTACTTTATCGAACTGTGCATTTATTTGAGTTATTATGGATGTTTGGACAGTTGGTTTGTCAATTCTTCCACTGTTTGAGTGGGAAGTTTATTCTGTGCTAGTATTGCATCATTTGTACCTAATTCCAAAATCCCAAGTGTTTTTTATGCAGTTCCTCGATTATATTGGAATTGATGATCAGTGAGAGCCATCCGGCTGATAATTGAAACTGCTTCTTTTGCACTTCTTTCTAACAAAGAACCACCAGCTGTTGCGTCAAGTAAGAGCTTTGGTTGGGTCTGCAATCCGTTGCGTAAGATATGAATTTATGTAAGATTGTCAAAACCATGATTTGGACATTTCCGTAGCATGGATTTGTAATGTTCCCAAGCTTTACATAGAGTTTCCTTCATCTTTTAAGAAAATACAGGAATGGATATTTTTGCATCCATGAAGCGGTTGTGAGGGATGAATCTGTTAAGGAAATTTTCTTCCATGACATTCCAATTGGTCACGGTTTCTGTAGGTTGGTCAAGATACCAATCCTTTGCATTATCAATCAGGGAATGCGGAAAAAATTTCATGAAGAATACTTCTTCTTCATCTTCAGGTGCACCTAACGTACCGGCAAGTTCATAGATATTTGTGAGATGGGTATATGGATCTTCATGATCCAAACCTGCAAAAGGGTTAAGCTTGTCTATTGGCTAGGTTGTTGGTGAGACGAGCCAACCGCCTTGAGCTGATTGCGCATGAACCGTTAACAATTTCTGTTTCTGCCATCATTTCTTTGTTAGGAGTTGTTGAAAGAGCTGAAGTGGATTCTCTTCTCTTTTGTTTGGTTAAATGCTTTTGCTTCCTTGTACATCTTTTGTCCTTACGGGTTGCTCTTTTGATCTCGGGATCAAAGATACTAATTCCCTCGAGTTTGTACCTCGCATACACAAAGCTTGCAATTTCTAACCAATAAGTGTTAGGAGAAAGTAAGATAAAGAATAAATGTGAATATATACAATTTTTAACAGATATACAAACTTGAAAAGATGACAATAATCATTATGTTTGTAATATCTAAACGCCAGTCCCCGGTAATGGCGCCATTTTGATGTCGAGTAAATCAAAAGAAAGTATTTTGTTATTGTATCCACAGAGACTAGAGCGATATTACCAACGTTTAGACTATTGATATCTTACAAGTTAAAGTTTATAAAAAGTTTGATTTGATACGAGTAATAAAAACGTAAAATAGACTAAATGAATTAAATAAAGTTTTGATATGACAAGATATCTTGCAGGGATTGGATTTCATCTATTGTTTTACATATGAAATTTACCGATTAATTTTTGCATAACCATGTAGTAATTAAAATCTCCACATAATTTTCACAATAACATGTATGTTTACATGATACTTTCATGGTTTTAATCGGTTTGTTGAATCGATAATGTCTCAATGGATTAAACAATCTGATTGTATGAAAATCAAGTTTGGTGCAAATATTAACCCTAATTTTATGTCTAGTAATTACTGTTCAATTGATTCTTTATCTTCGATTCATGATTTCGAAATTAATTCTCATTAACAATTAAAATTCATAAGATTCAAAAGTAATAACATTATAGAATCGATAATCATGAAAACTTGCTTATATTAAAAGTATAATTGGTAAATATACATGCGATTATGGTAGATTCTTCCAATCCTAGCAAGAGAAGGAGTTTAGCTAGCCATTGTCATGGTAACTTGTACAAAAAGGAAGAATGGTAGATTAATGAGAATCAAAGAGGATTCCTCGATCTTTTGATGCGTATCCATCTCGATTATTTAATTCCATCCCCTAAGTATCTATTAAACTAAATTTAACATAATTTATTAACTATTACAAACTGTATTAAAAAAAATGAGATGACGATCCTCTGCATTGCACTTGGTCCCTTTTTATAGAAGTTATGGTCGCCTGAGTTCGCTTAGAGAAGTTAAGTTTGCTAAGCAAAATATCCTTTCTTCTCCACTGTGTTTTTGAATTATCAAACCGCCTTACATGAACCACCAACTTTCACCATGCGACGAATAGTTCGCTAAGCAAACTTTTCTTTCCTGCTTCTCGCTTCTAGCGAATCTGGAGTGTTTTAGTTCTATCTTGGTTTCGCTAAGAGAAATAAGTCCGCTTACCGACTTGGGCCTTCGTTACTTCTTCGCTTCTCTTTTCTACTAGCAAAACTAGATGTTTTACTTTAGAGTTGAGTTTGCTTAGCGAACTATAGTTCTCTTAGCGAAACAAGACCTGCTTTGTTTGAGTTTTTACTCCTTTGCTTTATTCCTGCAATAATCAACCACATACCATTAGAAGTATCATTTTCTTGACAAAGTGTGAGTTTTTCATGAATAAGTGTTTCAATACTTTGATAAATGTTATCTTTTATAAGTAAATGTAATTCATTTTTGGGAATTTATCAGGACACATTGCAAGTTCCCATGAGGAAACCAATGAGGTCAAAGTCATGGGTAAGGAGGAAGGAACAAAGTCTAAAGCTCTTAGGGTTTCTTGTTCAAGGTCCTCAAAAGGTGATAGTGATTCTAGTGACAATGATGATTCATATGACGAACAAATTGGATTGTTTGTACGGAGATACAATTGATATATTCAAAAGAATGATGTCAAGCACTCCGACAAAAACCTTGAAAATTTAGAAGACATATTACACCCTCTAAAGAAGAAGACAACAAGAAGGGTATATCAATGAGTATATTCTATGAGTGTGGAAAACCAGGTCACTATAGACCGGAATGCCCATCTCGTGACTGTAACATCCCGATTTTCTTTATTAAATTATTTTATTATTTATTTGCTATGTTAATTATTATTTGGTTTGATAATTATATAATTATTTAATTTTGGTGAATATATCATTGGTTGATTAAATTGAGTGATTATGTGAATAATCGATTTAATTGGAATGATGTATGATATAGGCTTTATTTTATTAATTAAAGAATATGTGTTATATGAGTAATTGGGATATTGGGTGTGAAAATTCAAATATTAACTAATTGGGTCTTGAGTTGATAAATTAGTGTGAGTGGGCGAGATAAGCCCATTAGTGGAATAAGAGTTAGTAAGAGTTTTGTAAAACAAAGAGAAATAGAATTAGAAAGAGAAAACAAGAGAAGAGAAGAAAGAGGAAAAGAAGAGAAAGGGAGAAAAGAGAAGGAAAAAAGATAGAACCATAGAGTATCTACATCTAAGGTAAGGCTGGACATTCTTTGATTTATGGGTGTATGTAATGGTATGTGATGGGTACTAACATGATTTAGGGATTTTGTTATTCAATTTCTAGATTTTGACATGTTTAGATTTTGAATTGAATCCATGAAATTGATATTGTAAATCATGTTTTGATGTTTGTATTTGATGCTATATGTTAGAAATAGGTTATAATACCTTAAAACAGAGAAAATTGTATGTTCAAATGTGTTTTTGGGCAAAAAGTTTGCGTGGGAAGTTGCTATCAGTGCAAAAAAATTGTTGTAAAAAATGCAGGGCACGCTCAGCACAGATTTTAGGGCTTAGCGCAACATGTACTGCGAGAATTTTTCAAAACTTCAAAAATTCATAACTTGAGCTTTAGGTGTCCGTTTGGTACACCGTTGGAACCTGAGAAAATCTAATACAATTTACATTCTTGTAAAAATAGTTTCATGTTCTGGAAAAATAATTTTAATTGGTGTTTAATGGGATTTTGTGGTGTTAGTGTATGATGTCGGGGTTGAAATTTGTAAAAGCTTCAAAAATTCATAAGTTTTGAATCGTAGCTCCCTTTGAGTCCCCGTCTGAAGCATTAGAAAGCTAGCGTGATATTATTTTAAATAAAAATGGTCTTGTTGGAAATAGTTGATTTAACAATAACGTGATTATGTAAATGAATTATAATTGTGTTGTTTGATTTGTGAATTAGTGTTGGATGTGAATAACATTATTTGGCTTTATTTGCTATGTGTCATTGTGATGTGTTGAATTGAGAACCCTATGAACATACTTAAATTTAGAGTAGATATATGTGAAGGGGTGAAAAACACAAGAAGGGGGGGGTTGAATTGTAAAACTGGAAACTTAAAGCAAATGACAAGGTATTTTTATCCTGGTTCGTTTGATCTCAAACTACTCCAGTCCACCCGTTCAAGGTGATTTCGCCTCTCTCCAACGAGGTCTTAATTCACTATATTCAACTGAATACAAATCTGCTTTAGCAACTGCTAAAACCTTCTTGATTCAAACCACAATCCGGTTTGTCAAGGCAACACTTTCTTACAAAGGTATAATCAAATGTGTGTGAATGTTTCTACAAAACTATATCACAACTGTGATGTTTACACAAATGAAGCTTAGGATTCTAGGATGCTAAACGCTAATAAAGTATCAGAGTTTGTTGGTTTAGCAAAACTTGTAGAGTGAAGATTATTGTTCAGCTTTGTGCGTGTAGAGAGTTTGGAAGCATTAGCCGTGATAATCTTCAAAGCTTGGTTTATATAGCACTTTGAGAAGATGAACGTTGAAGCAAATATTCTTGATTCAATGCTATTAACAAGCTTTCCTTTTTGAGCAGATCTTGTCTAGAATGATGCCGTTGGTATTGATTAGCTTTCAATGCACAGTACCGTTGCTTCTTCAATGCACGATCTGGCTTGGCTCATTCTGATTCTGCTTCGCTGCTGATGAACTAATTTGTTTCTGTATCAGAGTGTTTTACGCGCAGTTCTGTTCATCAAGCTTCAGCATGTGCAAGCGTTGATCATCTGATCTTGACGTTCTGATTCAGCAACTTCTGATGCTGATGCACAAACTCATATTCTGATGCTGAAAACGTGATCTTGCTTATTTTAATCAGCATATCTGCAAGTCAGAGCATAGTAATTTTAGGCAGCATATAATTCAATCATAAAATATTTAACTACTATATCTTTTCACTTTGTTATCATCAAAACTTAAATATAGGGTACTAGATTCAAACATTGTTCTAACAATCTCCCCCTTTTTGATGATGACAAAAACTAGATATTTTAAATGAAAAATAACGTGAAAAGTTATCAGATCTATGTATCAGAATAAGAAGTACGGAGAAGTCAGAGTTAAGAGATACTCCCCCTGAGTTTGTTACTTCCCTTTGATATGTGGGTTCTTCAGAGTCAGATCTTTTTCTATCTTTGAGCATCAGATTATAAGTCTTTGACTTATCAGAAAGCAGAGCTTCAGAGCTTTTCCTGTCAGAGCTTTGCTTCGGATCAGAGTGTTAGGTCGATCAGATCTTCATATATCAGAACTTCATATTTGATCAGAGCAACATGAGCTTTTATATTTTGATCAGAGCTTCTAGTTCTTAGTCTTCATAGTGTTCAGAGCTTCCTTGTGCCTGTAGACTTAACAACAAAACAGAAAAACATTTCAAGTAATAGAGTTAGAATGTTTGAGAATTTCTGTCTAGTTAGCCGTTATTGATTTTAAATATCATTCTTGTTCTCCCCCTTTTTGTCAGCAATCAAAAAGTGTTAGTGATGTGCTAAAACAATTTAGATCAGAAAAACAAATTATATTAAAAATAGTTCAGATCACACGAGCATTACACAAACATAGTCAAAACATAGTCAAAAGTACATCAGAAAATGAAGAAAAAATAGAGAATGTCATGCATGAAAAAATTTCAAGGTTGTGGGGGCATGCGTGAGAACAGGCTTTCCAGCATTTCTTGAATCTTTTCAGAAGTTGCATTCTGCTTCTGAACCATGGTGACAACAGTATCAATCTTGCTGTCCTGGACATTCATTCTTGCTTCCATCTTCTGATTATTCTCATCCATCCGCTGCTGTAGACGCAAGTCATTCAGCCTTAATTCTTCCAGAGCCTGCCTGTCCAAGGCAGCTTGAGAACTTTCAGCAGGAGGAGGCTTCTCATAACTTTCAGCTACATCTTCTGCTGGATTCTCTTCTTGAAGAGTCTTGTCTTCTTCTGCTGGTTGCACCTGTGCAGCTTGCTCTTTCTCAGACCACGATTCAGAGTCCAGAGGGAGCACAACTTCTTGAGGCAGCTGACTCTCAACTTCCTTCAGCAGCTTGCTAAAGTTCTGTTGAGCCTGCTCATAGTTGACGTCCTGCAGCTTGAGTGCTTCAGAACGAACCCATACTTTGAACTGTGACCAGAGCTGATCAGAAGCAGCTGGGTCGATCATCCCCGGACAGACTTGCTTCAAGGAAGCAATCCACTGCAGCATACCTGTTTCAAAGTCCAAGATACCAGAGCCAACATCTAATTGCTTTGGTTTGGGAATGGCCAATTTGTGTCTTAAATCAGCAAGACGTTCAAGACTTGTTAAGTCAATGAAGGTTTTGCTGGGGT
The DNA here is from genome assembly GCA_948472305.1 of Vicia faba. Lineage (NCBI taxonomy): Eukaryota > Viridiplantae > Streptophyta > Magnoliopsida > Fabales > Fabaceae > Vicia > Vicia faba. Next base: position 160,393,843 of record OX451738.1, read on the forward strand.
TTTCAGAGGATTGGCTTTCAGAGGTGTGCTGAGGTGCTGTTTGTTTTGGTGGATGGTTATCAGAGTCAGAGGATATGTCTATTGGAGTGGTTGGAGTTTTTGGAGGTGTTGATTCCTCTGATGATGGTAACTGGGGTCTGACAATGGTGGTTCCACATGGCAACTGTATTGCCAGCGGTGAAGGTTGAGGTGAGTGGGGATCAGAATGATGAGGAGATGGGGTTTCATAGCGATGAAACTCTGTTTGAGGCGAGGGAGGATTATTTTCTGGTTGAGGAGGTGGAACTTCTGATTGCTCAGGGATCAGAGGTTCTTCTGTGATAGTTTGTTGTTGTTGTTCTGGTTCTGGTTGTGGTTCTGGTTGCGGTTGAATTTCTGGTTCAGGTTGTGGAGGAGGAATATTTGGAGGTTCAGAGTGAGGTTGAACAGAAGTATGTTCACGCTCAATATCAGCTAGCACTCTATCAAGTGCTGGTGTTGTTGAAACAGTTGGTTGTTGTTTGGAAATTTTAATGGGAATTTTAATTCTGGTTCTTCTGAGTTGTAAGGCCTCAGAAGGGTCTTCTGGTATGGTTTCATCAATAGTGGGGATTGGAATGGAAATTCTGTGAGAGGTTGGAGGAGGAGCAACAGATGTTGGAATAGTAGAGGAAATTGAAATAGGAGCAGCAGATGAATTACCTCGTTTCTTTGGAGTCTGGTGAGATGATCCTTCTGCTTTCCTCTTCTTTGACTTCTTCTGAGTCACTTCAGGTTGAACTTGACTCAGATCTTTGATCTTCAGCTTGGAACCTGCAACTTCTTCCTTGTGAGAATCTGGATACTTGGCAAACATATCAGGATGGGATTCCATTTCAGAAAATCTTGGGAAATCACTCAGAGGCACTCTTCTTCTGGAGATGTCAGCAGTTGAAGAAGCTCTGGGTTCCTTCCTGATATTGTCTATCAGCTTCATCTTTTTCAGATTCTTGGCATTCAGCGGTTTTCCAACAGTTGGTTCAAAATTGCCCAGTACTTTAGCTTCGCTCAGATAATCTATCAGCTTATTCTCTGTCAGAATATCTGATATGAGCCTCCCAAATGGTATCCAGTCCCTTTTGGTCCTTTCTTCTTCTCTAGTCTCTTTCACACTAGTCTTCAGATGATTGAACAGGAAGTGTGCCAAATTGATCTTCACCCTCTGATCAATAAAGTAGATCAGAAATTGCTGATCCACGTTTATATAGTCAGGAGAGCTTGTTGGCTTCCTGTGATTGAAACAGCCTAGAACAATCTTGGCCCACACTCTGCAGTGATCCTTCAGATCCTTGATTTTGCTGCTGGGAAAGCCAAGAGTGAAAATGCAGTTTGCTACCACACCTATATCAGGACACCTATCAGCCATGTCCACACAGCGGACTCCACCACCACTTTGACCAATTAACCTAGCAATGAGGTCTTCAGAAATTATTATCTTCTTTCCCATAACAGAAGAGACGACTAGATGCTTATCAATCTTGGCATGAATCCAAAATTCTTTGACAAGCTCTGGGAAGGTTGGTCCAACCAATCTATCAAAGTACCTCTCCCACTTTTGAGCTTTGACTTCAGCAGTTAGGTCAAATCCATTATCCTTCAAACTTTCGAAATCGATGATCAGTTCAGAGAGAACCTCAAGATTCTTGACCGGTGTGAGAAGAGTTCTGGTAGGCGCTTGATATTGCTCAGAGGTTTCTTTCTTCTGATTTCCTGCAGAAATGCTGGAGGATGCCATTGTTCTCACACAAAAAGCTTGAGAATGATTTGAGAAAAGCTAGGGTTTTGAAGGAGATATGCAGAAAAATTCTTAAGAGATTATGAGAAAGCGTAAAGATTAAGAATGAAGAGTAATGTGCTTAAATAGGATTTTCAAAAATTATTTTGAAAAATAAAACGTTTTTAAGAGAGAGAAAAAAAATAATGATTGCCATTAACAAGCGTGATTACTTTTGCATTTAATGCTTGCTGATTTTGGGGGATTTGAGAAAGATACTTAAAAACGGTTACCAGACATGTGTCTCAATGCACCCAATCAGCGCTTTGCCTTCTCAGAAACGTGCACGCGTTCTGCTTCAGGGATTTGCTGATGATTGGATGACACTTGTTTGATGTAGTGATCAGCACGTCTGTATTTGAGATTAGACTCTCAGATCTTTAGACTTGCCTCTGATACAATCTGCATGTTCTAACTTTCTGAAAGAAGATTGATCAGAAGTTCACAGTAATATAAATACATTCTGAAAGATAAGAATATGGAATTAAAGCATTTTCATTCTGGGCATACTTTCATGCTGAGATGTTTCAGAATGAAATTAAACCTATCTTCTGAAAGGGGTTTTGTAAAGATATCAGCCCATTGATGGTCTGTATCTATAAATTTCAAGTTTAAAATACCTTTCTGAATATAGTCCCTAATGAAATGATGTTTTATTTCTATATGCTTAGCTCTAGAATGTAAAATAGGATTCTTACTTAAGCAAATAGCAGAAGTATTATCACAAAGAATAGGAATGTTACTCTCAAAAATCTGGAAGTCTTCAAGCTGACTTTTCATCCAGAGCATCTGTGTGCTACATCCAGCTGCTGCTATGTACTCAGCTTCTGCTGTTGACAGAGCAATAGTTGATTGCCTTTTGCTGGACCACGAGATCAGATTTTCTCCCAGAAACTGGCAGCTTCCAGAAGTACTTTTTCGTTCCACTCTGTCTCCAGCAAAATCAGCGTCGCAGTAGCCTACTAAACTGTAATCACTAGATTTTCTATAAAACAAACCCAGATTAGTAGTACCTTTCAGATACTTGAAAATTCTCTTAACAGCTGTTAAGTGAGATTCTCTAGGATCTGATTGGAATCTAGCATAAATACATACGCTGAATAAAATATCAGGTCTTGAAGCAGTCAGATAAAGGAGAGAACCAATCATACCTCTGTAGACTTTCTGTTCTACGCTTTTGCTTACCTCTTCTCTTTCCAGAATGCACGTGGGATGCATTGGAATCTTTGATGGCTTACATTCTGAGAGGTCAAATTTCTTCAGAAGATCTCTGATGTATTTGCTCTGATGAATGTAAGTTCCCTCTGGAGTTTGATTGATCTGAATTCCTAGAAAGAACTTCAGTTCCCCCATGAGGCTCATCTCAAATTCTGCCTGCATACACTTAGCAAATTTTCTTCCAAGAGAAGGATTAGTAGATCCAAAGATTATATCATCAACATAAATTTGACAGACTAAAATGTCACTCTTAACTGTTTTACAGAATAGAGTGGTGTCCACTTTCCCTCTGGTGAACTCATTTTCAAGCAGAAAATTACTTAGCCTTTCATACCAAGCTCTGGGAGCTTGTTTCAGACCATACAGTGACTTTTTCAGTTTGAAAACATGTTCTGGATGTTTTGTATTTTCAAAACCTGGGGGTTGGTGAACATACACTTCTTCTTCTATATAACCATTTAAGAATGCACTTTTGACATCCATCTGATACAGAGTGATGCCTCTATTAACAACAAATGAGATTAAAAGTCTGATAGATTCTAACCTGGCGACTGGGGCAAAGGTTTCTGTATAGTCTATCCCCTCTTGCTGACTATAACCTTGTGCAACCAGTCGTGCCTTGTTTCTGACGACTTCACCTTGTTCATTAAGCTTGTTTCTGAACACCCATCTTGTTCCAATGACGTTGAATCCTTTTGGTCTTGGAACGAGATCCCATACGTCATTTCTGGTGAATTGATTCAGCTCTTCTTGCATTGCCAGAATCCAGTCATTGTCCAGAAGTGCTTCATCAATAGAAGAAGGTTCAATCAGAGACACAAGTCCCATCAGAGTTTCTTCAGAGTTTCTGAAGCTTGCTCTTGTTCTGATTGGATCTTCCTTTCTTCCTAGGATAGTCTCTTCTGGGTGATCCAAACTGCTTCTGGGTAATCTCTTCTGAGGTTGATCAGCAGCAGTTGTAGGATTTCTAGCATTGCTTCTTTCAGACACTGAAGGAATGTCTGTGTTGAGAGCTTCTGATGACTTGTCTTCAGAACCTGCAAATTCAATTTCTATACCTGCAAGATTTTCATTCTGCTTTGACTTTTCAGAGTCAAGCTTATCATCAAAACGAACACTGATTGATTCTTCCACAATCTGTGTTTCTGTATTGTATACTCTGTACCCTCTTGAGCGTTCAGAGTATCCTAACATAATACACTTCTGTGCCTTAGAATCAAACTTGTTCAAATAATTCTTAGTGTTTAACATATAGCAAGTACATCCAAATGGATGAAAATACGAAATGTTGGGCTTTCTGTTCTTCCACAATTCATATGGAGTCTTTTCCAGAATAGGTCTTATTGAGATTCTATTCTGAATGTAGCACGCTGTGTTTATTGCCTCTGCCCAGAAAGTCTTAGCAACGTTTGTCTCGTTGATCATGGTTCTGGCCATTTCTTGCAATGTTCTGTTCTTTCGTTCTACAACTCCATTTTGTTGGGGAGTTCTAGGACAAGAGAAATCATGCAGAATGCCTTTGTCATTAAAGAATGACTCAAAATCTTTATTTTCAAATTCTCCACCATGATCACTTCTGACTTTAACGATTCTAAGATCTTTTTCATTCTGAACTTGGTTACAGAAGGTAACAAACACAGAGTGTGACTCGTCCTTGTGTCTTAAGAACTTTACCCATGTCCATCTGCTATAGTCATCTACGATTACTAACCCATACTTCTTGCCACTGACAGATGCAGTTTTAACTGGTCCAAATAAGTCAATGTGCAGAAGTTCTAATGGCTTAGAGGTAGAAACAACATTTTTGGATTTAAAAGAGGGTTTTGCAAATTTGCCTTTCTGACATGCTTCACACAGAGCATCTGAATTGAACTTCAAATTTGGAAGTCCTCTGACCAGATTGAGTTTGTTAATCTGAGATATTCTTCTCATACTAACATGTCCCAATCTTCTGTGCCAGATCCATTGCTCGTTGTTAACAGACAGAAGACATTTTACGTTCTGACTCTTAAGTTCAGAAAGTTTGATTTTGTAAATGTTGTTTTTCCTCTTACCATTAAATAGGATAGTCCCATCTTTCTGACTAACAGCTTTACATGATTTTTGATTAAAGATTATATCATAACCGTTATCACTTAATTGACTTATGGATAACAGGTTATGCATCAATCCATCAACAAGCAGAACATTATTAATAGAGGGAAGATTTCCGTTACCTACAGTTCCAGAGCCAATTATCTTTCCCTTCTGATTGCCTCCAAAGCCAACGTGGCCTCCAGGCTTAAGTTCCAGGCTTTGGAACATATGCCTTCTTCCCGTCATGTGACGTGAGCAGCCAGAGTCCAGGTACCATGACTGGTGTTTCTGACTTGCTGCTAAAGATATCTGCAACATGTATTATTTTATCCTTAGGTACCCAGATCTTCTTGGGTCCTGATTTGTTAGTCTTACCATAACTCTGGTTGAATTTTGGTTTCACAAAGTGATTACTACTAGTATATTTGATGTCATGTGTGTGACCATACACAAAGTGTGAATTTAGAGGAGTGTGTTTAATAACTAAATCCATGACATTTTTAGGTGTAGGAACCTTACCTAGGTATCCTATTCCTTTCCTGCCGTTTCCGCTAACTCCATAGATCATTGAAGCCATTCTGCTTCTATCCATGCTTTTAGCAAGGAACTTCTGGAAACTATGATCATACTCCTTGATGATCTCATCAGCGTTGCTGGGAGTTTCAGAAATTGGTACCTTCTGAGAGTTTTGTAAAGAGTTTTCTAATTTTAAAATTTTATCTCTCAGCTCAGAGTTTTCCAATTTGAGACTCTCAGACTTATTAGAGTCAGATTCAAGAGTCCTTTTCAGGTCTCTGAATTTAGCTCTAATCTGCTGATAACGTTCCAGAATTTCATTTAGGCTTTCAGCAAGTTCAGCCTTTGTAAAATTAACAGCGAAGTTAGGGAATACCTCTTCTGTGTCTGATTCTGAGTCTGAGTCAGAAGCTTCACTGTCATCTGGAATGTTAGCCATAAGCGCTATGTTCGCCCTTTCATCATCTGATTCTGAGTCAGCTTCAGACGAGTCAGAGTCATCCCATGTGGCCATGAGACTTTTCTTCTTCTCTCTTCCAAACTTCCTTTTTGGCTTTTCCCTCTGAAGCTTTGGACAGTCACTCTTGTAGTGACCTTGCTCATTGCACTCGTAGCAGATGATGTCTTTTGTATTTGGCTTCTTGCTACCTGAGGAGCCTTCAGATCTTCTGTATCCAGAGGAAGAATCTGTTCTTCTGTATCTGGAAGAAGACTCGTTCTGATCAGATCTTCTGGGATTCCTGAACTTCTTTTGTCTTTGCTTCCACAGTTGATTTACTCTTCTAGAGAGAAGAGAAAGCTCGTCTTCTTCTGATGAGGATCCATCAGATGTTTCTTCAACTGCCTGCAAAACTTTAGATTCAGATTTTCTGTTAGATTTCAAAGCTATAGGCTTACCTTGCTTCTGAGGCTCGTCAGCTTCCAGCTCTATCTCATGACTTCTGAGGGAGCTTATAAGTTCCTCCAGAGTGATTTTGTTGAGATCTTTCGCCAGCTTCAGAGCAGTAACCATAGGCCTCCACTGCTTGGGTAAACTTCTGATTATCTTCTTGACATGGTCAGCAGTAGAGTATCCCTTGTCCAGAACTTTGAGACCAGCTACCAGAATCTGGAATCTAGAGAACATAGTTTCAATGGATTCAGATTCTTCCATTTTAAACGCCTCATACTTCTGAATGAGCGCCAGAGCCTTTGTTTCCTTGACTTGAACGTTGCCCTCATGCGTCATTCTGAGAGAATCAAAGATGTTCTTAGCTGTGTCTCTGTTGGAGATCTTCTCATACTCAGTATAGGAGATAGCACTGAGAAGGATGGTTCTGGCCTTATGGTGATTCTTGAAGTCACGCTTTTGTTGATCAGTCATTGATTTTCTATCAATCTTCTGACCAGTTGCATTAACAGGGTGCGTGTATCCATCTGTCACCATATCCCACAGATCAGCATCATGTGCTAGAAAGAAGCTTTCAATTCTGTCTTTCCAGTAGTCAAAGTTTTCTCCATCAAAGACTGGAGGTTTGCCGCTGAATCTGTCTCTGTCCTCATTGGTGTCATTGCTGAAATGAGAGTTGTTTCCTGCCATAGTGTTTTTCTGACGCTGGATCTTTTACTGACACGGTTAAGTGTTTTAGCTCAGAACCAGGCGCTCTGATGCCAATTGAAGGGGTGAAAAACACAAGAAGGGGGGGGGGGGGGTTGAATTGTAAAACTGGAAACTTAAAGCAAATGACAAGGTATTTTTATCCTGGTTCGTTTGATCTCAAACTACTCCAGTCCACCCGTTCAAGGTGATTTCGCCTCTCTCCAACGAGGTCTTAATTCACTATATTCAACTGAATACAAATCTGCTTTAGCAACTGCTAAAACCTTCTTGATTCAAACCACAATCCGGTTTGTCAAGGCAACACTTTCTTACAAAGGTATAATCAAATGTGTGTGAATGTTTCTACAAAACTATATCACAACTGTGATGTTTACACAAATGAAGCTTAGGATTCTAGGATGCTAAACGCTAATAAAGTATCAGAGTTTGTTGGTTTAGCAAAACTTGTAGAGTGAAGATTATTGTTCAGCTTTGTGCGTGTAGAGAGTTTGGAAGCATTAGCCGTGATAATCTTCAAAGCTTGGTTTATATAGCACTTTGAGAAGATGAACGTTGAAGCAAATATTCTTGATTCAATGCTATTAACAAGCTTTCCTTTTTGAGCAGATCTTGTCTAGAATGATGCCGTTGGTATTGATTAGCTTTCAATGCACAGTACCGTTGCTTCTTCAATGCACGATCTGGCTTGGCTCATTCTGATTCTGCTTCGCTGCTGATGAACTAATTTGTTTCTGTATCAGAGTGTTTTACGCGCAGTTCTGTTCATCAAGCTTCAGCATGTGCAAGCGTTGATCATCTGATCTTGACGTTCTGATTCAGCAACTTCTGATGCTGATGCACAAACTCATATTCTGATGCTGAAAACGTGATCTTGCTTATTTTAATCAGCATATCTGCAAGTCAGAGCATAGTAATTTTAGGCAGCATATAATTCAATCATAAAATATTTAACTACTATATCTTTTCACTTTGTTATCATCAAAACTTAAATATAGGGTACTAGATTCAAACATTGTTCTAACAATATGTTGTGAATTGAAATTGAATGAGAATAACATTGTTGCACATTGTTTTCTATATGTTGAATTGAGAATGCTATGAACATGACACTTGATTTTGTATATGTAATTGTTGAGAATTGATATTGATTGAAAATAACATGGTATATACTTGTTTGCTACATGTTATAATGATGTGTTGAGATGATTAATGCTATGAGGATACATTGTATATGATTGATAACATGATATATGTATGTTGTGCAATTTGGTGAAGATAATTCAAATGTGTTGAATTATATGGAATATGCATGTATAATTAAGATTGAGGGATGGTCTTAATTGCATATGATTGTTGAGATTTCACATGTACATTCATCATTTGTGTCAAGAGGTAATATTTAGTAATTCCGTAAGAATTATTGACTTGTTCCAAACATAACGCTGAAAGGGGGTTTGAAAGGTTAAGGTCGATTGTCAGTCGGAAAGATCCAATCTTCTAGGTTACAAACATCTTCACCGTCTTCTACCGCGTTGACCTCACGGTTTCCAATCTTCAAGGGTGGCCCTCTAGCACGGGCACGACGTACAACCTTTTGAGCACTTAAAGTGAAACCTAAGCCAAACTTGTCAGACTTATACGGGATATCTGGAAGTTGTCCCCAGATAATGCATCCACCTTCTTCCACCACTGCTTTAGCATCTTTCAATGACCACATCCAAAGTGGAGGCCTTGTAATCTTGGGAACAGCCTTGGTCACTGACACCTCTTGGGGGACCTCTTCGAAGTGTTGAAATGGAGTTTCAATGAATTTTCCGTCCAATTCCACATATCTGAAGGAATTGAGATGGCTGATCATGTATTCTTCCTCTCCATGTACAGTGATAATCTTCCCTTGAACCGGATACTTCAGCATCTGGTGCAGTGTAGAAAAAGCATCGCCAACATTATGGATCCATGGTCGGCCTAGCAAGCAGGAGTAAGAAGGGCGGATATCCATTACATAAAACCTTGAATTGAAAGTTTGAGTTCCAACCTTTATGGGGACATCCACTTCCCCGTGCACCATCCTCTTCGAACCGTTAAAAGCCCTTACCACTATGTTGCTTGGCTTCAAAGTCAACCCTTCACAGTCAAGTCTGTCGAGATCTTTTTCGGGTAATACATTCAGGAATGAGCCAGTATCCACCAAAACATGTGCCAGAGTTGTGCCCCTGCATTCCACTGAGACATGTAATACCTCATTGTGCTTTCTTCCCCTCGGTGTTAGATCAGCATCCGAGAATCCTAGGCCGTTATCCGCAGTTAGGCTGGCCACATAGTCTTGGAATTGATCAGCAGACGTCTTTTGAGGCACATGGGCTGTTTTTAGAAACTTCACCAAGGCCTTTGCGTGTGCCTCAGAACACAGTAGTAATGCCAGCATGGAGATTTTGGAGGGAGTTTGCCCCAATTGTTCAACTACATCGTAGTCGCTCCTCTTTATAATTTTTAGGATCTCCTCCATTTCTTTCTTGGATGTCTCAGGGATAGTCAGTGATTGAGCCTTCGTCAGGATAGGCTCCACTTGAATACTCTTTCCTTGAGTTTCAGCAGCAGAAGTGTTGCTAGGAATGATAACAGGGGTTGTACCGTTTTCGTCAATAGGAGCACTTGCAGAGATGATTATGGGTACGGAAGTAACCTTTGGAGCAGCCACAGGGATGATCACAGGTCCATAAACTGCTTTTGGGGGAGCGATTTCTGGAGAAAAGATCCTACCGATGCGGGTAATTTTACTAGTTCCGGCAATATTGCTGATGTCGGCATCTTCTTCTTCGGAATTTATCTCTTCGGCGGCCGGCCAGTCTTGTTTGATGCCATGGTAGTAAATATCCCCTCCATAATTCAACGACACGGTCTTGTCTGATTTATATGGGACTGGCCTAGGCGTTGTGATTATTAGAGGAGCTACTTTCAGAACCGATGTAATTCTAACGGGTCTTTTGGCGGAGACCCTGGAAGAATTGGCGGAAATGGTAATGATTGAAACATCTTCAATAGGAATAAGTGAAACAGGAGTACTTTCAAACAAAATCTCTTTGTTATCTATCAGGCGCTGAATGCCTACTTTCAACAAAGGGTAATCAGTTGGTGAGGATAAGAAGAGATGACAAACTTCATTACAGCCCGGGAACACACCAGCTTTCAACAAGTTCATCTTAATGGTTGGTAGTGGAGTCATGAGTCCATCAACTGTGGTAACAAACAAATCTTCTTCAATAGCATTGGTATTGTAACCATGTTTGGGCATAGGAGGAGAAATGAATTTTTGGCTTCTCGGGCGCATCAAAATCAATTTCTTTTGCTTCAATGAGGTCTTGTATTTTGTTTTTCAAGGCCCAACAGTTATTAGTATTGTGACCAGGACTTTCAGAGTGATATGCGCAACGGGCATTGGGGTGATAATGAGGGGATGTTATATTGGGGTTTTTCAGAGCTTCTTTCAAGGTTGCCAAGTTGGATCTCAGAATATGCGGTAATACTTGAGACAGAGTCATATTGATTCTGGTGAATTGCCTGACTGGCCTTTCCACCCTTGGCTGATTACTTCTTTGTTGATTAGATGTAGGCTTGGGAATCTTAACAACCCCCACCATTGGACGGCGTTCGGCCCTATCTTGGTTTATTTGTGGATATACAGCAGCTACCTCTTTCTTCCCAATGAAAGGCTTTCTTACAGCTGTAGAAGAAGATGTGTCTTTCTGGATTTTTCCATTCTTTATACCGGATTCTATCCTCTCTCTGGTCAATATTAGTTCAGTGAAGCCAGTAGATGAACTTCCGATTAAATGATTGAAGAAAGGACCAGATAAGGTGCCTAAGTACATATCTACCAATTCTCTCTCAAACAGAGGGGGTAGAACTCTTCCAACCAAGTCTCTCCATTTTTGTGCATATTCCTTGAAGCCTTCATTGGAGGCCATGGCCATACTCTGGAGTTGAGTACGGGTAGGCGCCAAATCAGCATTGTATTGATATTGCTTGTAGAAAGTTGCGGCAAGATCTTCCCAATTATGAACATTAGCCCTTTCTAGTTGGTAGAACCAGTCGAGTTTTGTTCCAGACAGACTATCTTGGAAAAAGTACACTTATAAGTCTTTATCAACAGCATGGGGTTGGATTTTTCTCACGTATGATCGGAGATGCATTTTAGGGCATGACACTCCATCATATTTTGCAAACATAGGTACTTTGAATTTTGGAGGAATCATTATCCCCGACACTAGTCCCAATTCCTCAAAGTCTAAGCCTGGCACCTTTTGGATTTCCATCGCGCTCAAACGCTCTTCAAGATGTCTGTACTTGTCATCAGCTGGAGGATACTGTTCCTCAGTGTAGTCTTCCTCTTCTTCCTCCTCTTCTTCTGATTCTGACGAGACAACTGTTTCCTTGCCTTTCCCTTCTCCTTCACCGATGTTATTGCAAAATTCAAAGTCCTTCTTGTCTGTCCCTGAAATCTTCTCCCCATTTTTAAGACTCCGATCACCTTCTTTGTTTTCTTTTTCCTCTCTTCAGCCAACAGAGTCTTCAACTCTTCTTTCCCCTTGGCTAGGGTCATGAGCAACTGTTGAAACTGCGTATTCTGATCTTGGAGATCTTTCATTGTTTGCTCGAGATCCATCTTACTTGAAAATAAATAGTAGAGAAATGAGGAGACTTGTTGCAAAAACCTGCTTATGTTATGATGAATGGTATATGCATATGCAATGTTTTCAAGGATTTCAAAGATTTCAAATTTGTTTTAGACAAAAAAGAAACACACGTTATATTAATAAGATAAAGTTTGAGTACATCAATGCCCCTTGGGGAAAATAATACAAAACTCTAAGATAGAAAAGTAGTGCGCATCCTCTTTGGTGTGGTTTTGAAATTATTTTGTAAAAGAGGCCATTCGTTTAGGCAATCTTTGTAATGATTCTCATTCGTAAGAATGTATACAAAGATGTTTGTCTTTTTGAAAATGTTTTCAAGTTTGTAAGATGTTTTGAAATATGTGTGTTTATTTTGAAAATAGCAAGGATCTTTGTTTGAAATGGAGCATGTAACTAAAAGTAATCTACCTACTCAAATGTCTTTCTTGTTCATTTTATTTTCCTTTGATATTGTTGTCTTACCATTGATTTGGTAAGCAAACCTATCTTTAGATGTAAACGGGACGGGCGCGGGTCATCGTATAGCCATGATTAGTAATGTTGCAAAGTATCTTAGCATTTTTGAGGGACTAAGATCATTTTTGTAAGGCAACTTTGAATAGCGTCATCGAGGGTCTATGATCTTATATTTGTTTGTTTTTGCTAAGACACTTTACATGCGCAATATGGCCATTTTGTATAAGGCAACCAAGTGGGATAACCATAAGGGTGTCTTGTGTGCAAGTGTGTCATTTTCATGCTTGATTTTGTCTTGGATTAGGGTTTTCTATTTGATTGATTTTATCTTACCATACAAACCCTAATTACTAGCATGTTATGTAAAGTGATAAATTGCAAAATTTAAAGATTACTACGCTATTACAACATTTTCTGGGGTATACAATTGATGAATGGGGATTGCGATAATATAAACCTAATTAATCTATTACAACCAAATTGAATTTATACAAGTATTGGAATAAATAATGTACAAGATAATTTAAATATGCAAAGATATGTAAATACAAAAGAAGGTTTTGTTTTGTTCTTTTTTATGTAAAACAGTTTTAACCTAAGCCTAATAAACAAATCAAGATTAAACTTAAATCAATTAAGGAAGGAAATTATTTTTTAGAAAAGATTTTGATTAAACCCTAATTCTAATTTATTAAAAGGAAATAAATTTCTTTAAGTATTTTTGTATTTTTATATTGAAAATAATATATGGTATTTATGAAGTATTTTGGTCTTTTTATATGTTAAAATAAATATTTAATAGGTATGAAAAAAAAGTATTTAACCTAATTTTAATTCAATTCACAAGTTTAAATGAAAAAGGATAGTATATAACTTTAAAATAAAAATAAAAATTATTTATGAGAAAATAAAATAAAATAAAACAAAAATATAATATTTATCATTTTTATATTTTTATGATTTTTTATTATTAAGAAAATATATTTGATAAAATAAAAATAAAAATAAATAAAATATTTGGGCCAGGGGTGTTGAAAGCAAATGGGTGGCAGGAAGTTAGCAAAAACCTGGGGGGCCCAATGTGTTGAAGCCCATGCTGCAAAAACAACAAAAAAAACTAGAAAAAAGTATGAAAAATGGCAAAAGGCAGCGCCAAGGCTCGAACCCGTGACCTAGGGGAATTTTGCGCGCTGCCTTACCACTGGGGTGGTTGTACATCCGTTAGTCTAAATGAAAACAAAAATACATAACATGAAACACTTCCTTGCCCTGTACTTCATCTTCAACCTTTGGCCAGCCAGATCCCCTGTAACTTTTTCATTTCTCAACAAAAATGGAAAGTGATAACATGAACATTTAAACATTTTACTTCACGATTCTAACCATATGCATAACTAAAACTATAAGTCCAAGATCAGGGAGAATTTTGTTGGCCCTAATTCTTAACCTAATTTTTTCAGAAACTTCAAACTTAAAATTCTCTAAACTCAAGCCAAATAAATGTAAGCTATGGATATATACAGTTTCGTAGAAATGATGTCTACATTCTATATTCACAAATGGAAAGCTAACTATGCCTGTATCAAGAGTTAGAAAAACAGAAAACTCACCTTGAAAATGGAAATCTTGTTTTGAAAATGAGCTTGCTTTAGGATATTGTGATGATCAGGTTAGCTTCCTTGAACCTCTAGGAAGCTAATGCAATGCTTAGCTTGTCTTGAGGGTGGCTGGAATGGTCTGGAGAAGTCCACCTCTGTTACTCTATTTTTGAACTTCAACAATGGGGAAGATAGAGTTACAGTGATGTTTCAGGGTGTGGGATAGTTTACTTATATGGTAAGGAAGCTTGTGAAAGCAAAAGGCCTGAAAACGCACGAGTGAAATGGAAGATTCAATTTACAAGTCAGAAATGGCAAGTTTGGAGGCTTGGTATGCAATTTCTGATTCTAAGGTGTTTCAAGGCTTGGGCATGCGTGCTTTTAGTTGCAAAATGATGGCTTTATATAGAGCAGAAGGTTGGAGGGCTTGTGCCTGCTCAGAAGTACAAGATCACATGTCTTGCTACATTTCTTATTTTTGAAGCAAGGTGAGGAGACAAGTCCCTAAATGCTGTACAGGCATGGTCTGGGTTGGTAGAGGCTTCATGCAAGTTTCTCTTTTTTGTGGCTTTGCTTATGTGTAGAGAAGACAAGTGCAAGGCTCAAGGAGTGAAAAGTTGCAAAAGTTATGCTTTATCAAAATGGAAATGGTACCTTTGTGCCAAAAATGGAATTGTTTATGTACAATGTATTGAATGCTTGGCTTTAGGGCATGAAACCTTGTGGAATTCATTAATGGTGGAGTGAAAAACGAGTTTGAGGCCTTAAAAGTGAAGATTGTACAACCAATTTGCAAATTTGAAAACTTGTTCTTCATGAAATGGTTTGAAATCAAAGTGACTAATTGCCAACTTCATCTCTTCGATTCTCCCTACTCAAGAATGATCTCAAGGAGTTCATGAACATTCTTGAAAGCTTGTAATGTGCTATATAACCCATCTTTGAAATGATTTTGAATATTTCTCTTGGAACTAGGTGAAAAGTTGCCATGAAGTTAGGTCAAAAACCTGCCTAACTAGGGAAATATTTCACTAAGTTATTTTAGTTCATGAGCATGTATTCACAAAATCATATCTTGAAATACAAGAATATTTAGGATAAATTGTGTGAATAAAAGTTGTATATTTCATGGAGTTCTACAACTTTCATGTTTTGAACTTCTTTTGAATCATTTTGTATCATGGTGAAAATTTGGCCTAAAGTTGAGAAAAAATAAGAAATTTTCTATACTTAGAAAATTTTCTAAGTTAAAATTTTTCAACTTTTCAAATCCAAATGTTAAATATTTGGTTTCTTGATGAACAAGTTTCACATTTTAACATGTTTTGATGAATTATGATTCTTGGCACTTGAACTTGACCAAAAAGTCAAAGTTTGACTTTTCAGTGCACAATTGACTTTTGATCAGTTGACTGAAAAATTCATCTGTCAATCCAATAGATTTGCAATGTTTTGAACCATGTCATTAGGTCAAGATGATGAAATTGAAATCTTGAGATCATGCCTTAAATCAATTGACCATTTTCTAGGTCAAAAATAAAAAATTGCCCCTTCTCAATCAAAACCCTAATTTTGACCATTTTGCCCTTTTGATGATTTGATCAAATTTCTTGGGGAATTATGGTCCAAACTTGTTCAAATGCTACATATGAGTCTAAGATGTTTATGTGGATAAAAATTATGAAGTTTGGCTGAAAATTGGCCATGGTTGACTTTGTCCCTAATATAGTTGGTTTTTAGGTCAACTGTCCAATTGACTGCTCAAAAATGTGATTCAGAGCTTGAAACTTGACATGAGTAATCTTGGGGGTCCATAATGATCTTTGAAAGTAATATGAAGCATTGATAGTCCAAAAATCCTTGTGCAAACTTAAACCCTAATTTTGGTCATCAGTGCCTGAGGAGGTGTCTTGAGCTGATCAAACCCTAATGCAGTCTTGAGTCCAAGAGATCTTGTGAGGGAATCCTTGATAAGTGAGAGGGAAAATTTTAGGCTACAATAGCTGCCCCTATTCAATCTTCTTAAACCTGAAGAGTTAGACTGGAAAATTTTGCCATTCGTGACTCGAAGGTGGAAGATGATTGGACACTAGAGTGCCCATAAATTTGCACTTGATGATGTAATGATAGAGGGAATGGGATTACAGATGCCATTTGGAGAGGTGATAGAAATCTGTGGGAGATAGGCTTAAAAGTTGCCATCCGAGAGTGATTGTTGAATTGTAATTTGTAAGCTGAAAGAATGAGTACCAGAATGGCGTCTGTGTCTGGAGCGTATCCGTACTATATCTAGAAGAGGATTTGATTAAATATTAGAATGGAATCCGTGTCTGGAGCGTATCTAGATTGTAGCTGAGAGTTGGTTTTGAATGATTATTAGAATGGAATCCGTGTCTGGAGTGTATCTGTATTGTATCTAAAAGTTGAATCCGAATGAATATCAAAATGGCATCCGTGTCTGGAGCGTATCTGAAGTGTATCAGAAGTCGAATCTGAATGAGTATCAGGATGGTGTCCGGGTATGAAGCGTATCTGAACTGTATCAAAGGATCTTGAAATTTCATTAATGGTAGCTATTAACCTTATCCTGAAAAGGGTAAAATGTTAGCTAAAACAATATGTTTATGTTGTATGAAATGCATTGTATAATGAATTCATGTTATCAATGTTTATGATATATGGATGTAATGTATGCCTATATGAGTTAGTTTGTTGCGCCTCTGTTGGACTGGGGAAAATAAACCCCTGACTGCTGTTGAGGATATGTAAGTCTTCATGCTTTGAAGCCTAAGTGTTGATGAATTTCTGCTTTGAGAAATAAACTCTGTTGTAAGGGAAATGCCATGTGTTGCTTGTAAAATCCTATTGGGAAATCCTGAGAAATTTGACGAATTCTACTGGGGATCAATAATTTGAAACTTTGTTCCGCTGGGGATTTAAACGATGTACTGCAGGGGATTACTTATGGGATAACCTAGAGGCATTTCCCTATCCTTTCAACCTATCAGTAATTTCCTCTTTTCATTTTGTTTATTTATAAATAGTAATTATGTTCAAATGCATATGTTCAACAATGAATCATTGGACGTTTTTGTAAACAAAACACAAGCGTAAAGAAAAGACAAATAGTTTTTGCACTTTCAAAGGGATGTTTTGTATTGACTTTGAATAAGTATTTTTGTACAAGGAGACAAACATTCTAGTAAGAGACTGCTGTCATAAAAAAAGAAAAATTTGATACAAAGAAAAGATAGCTATGTGTAATAATCCCATGGGGTTTCCATCCTGCTATAGCCTTCGTATCTCTGATCATCTTGTCTATTTCTTGCCTTGTCCGAAGATGATTGAATTGATCAGAACCTATAAGTTTATCAGTGGAAGCAAAAGTTTTTCCATAAAGTGATCCAACGGGACATAGTCATACGCTTTAATTCCCTAACTTTTGCCTGGACCGCCCTTTCGGGTTTTCAGTCCATCGGGAAACCCTTTTTTGCCCAAGTCGCCCTTTCGGGTTTTCAACTTGTCGTGTGTACATATTTTTTTGTTTTATCCCTAATTTTTACCCGAACCTTTTTGGTTCGCCAGGATGCCCTTGTTTTTCCTAGGTGTGTCAACCTAGCGGGTCTCTTATGCATAGTATCTTTTGACTATGTCCGCGTTCGCAGGGTGTGGCAGGCCGTCTCCATCCATGGTGGTCAAGATCATTGCCCCACCGGAGAATATGTTTTTGATTACGAATGGTACTTCATAGATAGGAGTTCATTTGCCCCTGGGATCACCTTGTGGCAATATGATGCGTTTGATCACTACATCCCCAACATGATACACTTGGCGTCTGACTTTCTTGTTGAAAGACCTCATCATCCGTTTTTGATACATTTGACCATGGAAAATAGTAGTAAGTCTCTTTTCATCAATCAAGTTTAGTTGATCAAGTCGAGTCCGGATCCAATCGTCTTTGTTCAATCCTGTATCCTTCATAATCCTCAGAGAGAGGGTCTGAACCTCAATAGGCAGGACGACTTCCATGCCGTATACCAAAGAATAGGGTGTTTCCCCAGTTGATGTGCGAGCCGTGGTACGATACCTGTGGAGAGCGAATGGTAGCATCTCATGCCAGTCTTTGTATGTGTGTTGGCTCCTAAATTCGAAACCCATGTTTATTATCATATAGACCATTAATTATGAGTCAGAAGAGTTTTCTAAATAAGAAGGCTTCGACCAACTGATCATGTCGAAGGCTCATCAAAGAATGACAAGATACTTAGAGAAATTCCTTTAAGTTGGAATCTTGTTGTCTTCAACGTCGAAGGAACCTCTCGACAAAGGTTCCTGATGCCCAAGGTCGAACGGTTTGAGATTTGAATTGTTGGAGGGAAAACGGTTCCCAGCAGTTACCAAGTGCAACGTGTCGAGAACATAGGCGTCGAAGGTTGTGAGTTGACCATGTGGAATCATCTCGAAGCGGTGTAACTGCCCAGCGGTTACTTAGGATTTTTCTTAGTATAAATACTAAGTTTTTATGTAGTTAATAGTGTGTTCATCATTTTATACAAGTCACTCATTTAGATTCAAGTACCCAGCGTGAGAGAAAGAATCATTGAGAATGTATGTGTGAAACACCATTTAAATTAATCAAAGTCTTTTATATTCAAGCAATTTACCGTTGTTCATTTATTTACCTCCGTCGAAGCCTTTTATTTAACAATTCCTTAACGCTTTTATTTATTCTACCAAGCTTTTCTTCATGCAATTTACTTAAAGTGTATTTATTTTACTGGCATTAATCACCATTAGGATTAGTCAAACTACAAAAATCAACCATGTCTTAGGATCAATCTGATCGATCCTGCGAGTCACCAAATAAGTAACCTTTTGGAAGATCAGCGGTTGTTTACCATTTTTCACGGTAAACAAATTGGCACACCTGATGGGACTTTGTGTTGATTTTCTCACGATTAACCGTTTTATATATAAAATATCCTCCTTTTTCGAGAGTATTGCATGTTATTGAGAAGTGGTAGAATATACACCAACGAAACCAATACTAGGAGAAGAAGTGAAGAAATGGTGAATCTGCCAAACAACGGAGAAATCCCACAGACAAACGTGGGAGCAACGGTTATTCCAAACGTAAGTGAAGTGGTAACCGCTGGTTCAACGCCAGCAGTAACGGTTACACAAACGGGGCCATTACCTCCATTTACAGGCCCCAGAATGCCTTTGGGAACTCCCCCACCAAGGGGAAACCAAGGAACTAGGCTATATGTTCCCCCAGGCTTTTCGACAATCGGTTTAAATCGAGAACCACTCTATGGCATGCCAACTTCTGAATTGGCTAGCCTGACGAATGCTACGTCCACCTTTTCAGACCCTTTAGTGAGTGCCTCTTCGCCACTCCAAGGCTCTGGGGTTGGTATGGCGAACAGGGGTAGGACCCAACTCTTAGGAGGAACATCCCAAGTAATGCATGGCCTTACGAATGCCTCGACAGCAGTCTTGAGGCAGCAAATGGACGAAAGCAACCACGACATGGTTCAAATGTTGGCGCAAACTTTAAGTACAGTGCTAAATCCTCTAATACAGAATACCACCCAGTCGAATTAGCAAATGACAGCACAAATGTCGCGTCTGGATGACTTTTTTGGGGTACCCCAACCTATTCGACAGCCTCAAAGGGCACAAATAAGGGGGAACCAAGGCATACTTCTAGAGGAAGAAACCACTATTAACGAAGTCCAGCAGCCTATCGAAGAGAACCTTAGGGTACAAATGGAACAACCCGGGGTCGAAGAGCCTAGAGTTATAGCCCTGGAAATAAGGATGGTTAATAGAAACCAAAACGCTGACGAAGTAGTTCAGCAGATCCAATACTAGAATGTTGGTTTGGAGAATAACTTGACAGCCATGATTGAAAGAATCATGATGCAAAATGGGATGAATACGGGTTTATGTAGGCCCAACTTCACATCCCCGCTGTCGGAATATGTGTTACAAACGGACTTGCCTCCTAGATGCAAAGTCCCTAAGTTCACTAAGTTTTCAGGGGACACCACAGAATCCACTATCGAACATGTGGCAAGATATTTAATCGAAGCAGGAGAAATTTCAAACAATGAGAACCTGAGGATTAAGTATTTCCCAAGTTCCCTAACCAAGAATGCGTTTACTTGGTTCACAACTCTCCCCCCCCCAATTCGATCCACCATTGGACCCAGTGGGAGAGATTATTCCATGAGCAATTCTACATGGGACAAACCAAGATAAGCCTGAAAGAGTTGGCCAGTGTAAAGAGGAGATTCACTGAGCCTATAGACGAATACCTAAATAGGTTTAGATTGCTCAAGGTAAGATGCTTTACGCAAGTGCCAGAACATGAGTTAGTCGAAATAGCCGCAGGAGGTCTAGATTACTCCATTAGGAAGAAATTAGACACTCAGTACCTGAGGGACATGGCCAATTGGCCGATAGGGTTCGACAGGTAGAACGCCTTAAAGCTGAAAAAGCCAGGGCGACGAAAACTCATAAATGAGAAAGGATAGCGTATGTCGAAATGGACGATGAAGATCAAGAAACGTTCGACGAACCTATAACCATCGAAGAAAGTGAGGTCGATTTAGCTGAGTTAAAACAAGGGCCACCATACTCTTGCAAACTACTAGTCCCCTCAAGTGGAAAAAACCCCACTGGTTCTGAAAATGCCAATGATAGGTTCCCTAAAAAGACTTATAGTTTTGATATTACGAAATGTGATGAAATTTTTGATTTACTTGTAAAAGATGGCCAAATGATAATACCCCCAGGGGTAAAAGTTCCTCCTCTTGATCAAAGAAAGAAAAGAGGCTATTGTAAATATCATAACTTTCTGGGCCATAAAACATCTCAATGTTTTCTTTTCAGGGATCTCGTGCAGAATGCTATTGAAGAAAGGAGGCTAAAGTTCGCTGATAAGGCCCCCATGAATGTGGATTCGAGCCCTTTGCAGGCAGAAGCCCACTATGCTGAACCTTCAGAGGTGAATGTGATCGAAGCTTCCAGAAGTCAGGTGAAAAGGCCAGGGATAACTATGGTCGAAGTCACCAAAGATCATATCAATATGCCAATCTTTGGCAGTTTTTCTGGGAACCTTTCTAGAAAGACAATTGAAGCAGTCTAAAAGGCCGCTGAAGGTCCAAAACTGGAGACAGTTGGAGCCTCAAAATCTGGAACTAAACTCGTTTCCTACTTGGCTGTAGTGCAAGGCCAGACAAAAGACCTGGAGGCTCAAATGAAGCAAATGACTCTTGCTACTAAAGACAACATGAATGTCAACATGGTCGAAATCTCTGAATCAAAAGCTTCAAAGGAGACCATTAGGAAAGAGCAAGCAAACAAAACAGCTTTTCCTCTGGAGAACGAAAATTTGGCAGAATTCCTGCAACGATGCCAGAAGAAGAAATCAGAAGTGATGTTGTGTCCTCGATGCAGCTCTATTTTTGACAAGAAAGCTGCTGAACACATCGAAGGTGTGAGAGCAGCAAACAGAAATTGGAGCAGAAATGCCCAAAAAGGTGCAGGTTCTGATGCTCGACACGATCCCAGAAGAACCTACCAAAAGGGTTCAAATCAGGAAAGAAGGCCACCAACTTTCAGGCCTCCAACCAATGTGCCAGTTGATACATGGCTCAAAACATCGAGTCGAAAGAGACCCAGCGAAGAAAGGTGGAATTCCTTTGAAGTTCCAAGAGGTTCATCTTTGACACTCAAGAAAGAACCTCATGTAGGTGCCTCCAAAGTGACCCAAGTATCAAGTAACTACAAGGGAAAGAACCCAATGTCTCGATCCCTGTGGAGAAGATACCAAAGGCGGCGCAAGGCTGAGAGAGAAGCTGTCAACGAACCAAAACCAGAGTCAAGTTCAAATTTCCCCCAACGAAAGCAAAGAAAGCCTTTGGAGAGGGAACCGGTGTCCAATAGGTTGGTATGGCCTGAACAAGGCGAAGCTGGTGACGAAGATGGCTCTGAGTCTGACGACACATTAGACATCATGGTAAATATAGTTTCAGTTTTGCCAATAGAATTCAACCGCAAAATGGAAGTCGAATAAAACGACTGGGAAGTCGAACAAGAGATGGCCAAGCATAGGCCAGTTTGCTACTTTGTCATGGGTAATGGTTGCACTGAAGAGCAGAATGGTTTCTTCGAACCACCAACTGAGGCGATGAAAAGTCACCTCAAGCCTTTATTCATAAGGGCAAAACTCGAAGAGGCCACTGTAAACAAAATCTTGGTTGACTGTGGGGAAACCATCAACATAATCCCCCACTTCATGCTAAGAAAAATAGGCAAGAGTGATGAAAACATCAAGCCTCATAATATGGTCCTATCGAACTACGAAGGCAGAATAGGGACCACCATGGGTGTGATTCAACTGGACCTCAAAATGGGATCCATCCTTCGACCAACCATGTTTATTGTCATTTCGGCTAAACCAAATTACAACCTATTGTTAGGCCGAGAATGGATACATGGTGTAGGAGCAGTACCATCATCAATGCACCAAAGGGTGATATTATGGCGTCCTGATGGAATTGTCGAGAATATAGAAGTAGATCAGAGCTACTACTTAGGCGAAGTAAATCACCTAAGGAGAGCTGACTTCGACAAAAATTTGGCTCACATTGGGCCATGTTCAGCACCTGACTTCGACATGGCGCCAACGCCAAATGCTTTTTGTTCCTTGTACCTGCATCCTGATCATGGGTTTCAATGGGATAAAGAAGACTTGTCCCACATTGATTTCAGTGGGCTAACTGATATCCAGCCAACTCGTTGGGGAAGTGAATTCAGTGATAATGACTGAGTCACAAGCATTACAGCGAATTTCGGCTTACGTAGCCGAAACAAGGATTATAGCGGCTCTCGAAGCCGAAGTAAAATATATGGCCACCAAGGCCAACAACCCAGAACCACCAGATATAGGTCCTGGAAAGGATTTCGACCCAGAACCTCCTGATATCGTTACAGAAGGAATGCAGGATCAAAGGCTCGACGCCATCTATGACGATGAGCCTTTGGGATTCGAAAAGGACCCCATGGCGAACAACATCAAAATGTTAGCACAGGATCCTTTAGAAGAAATCAACTTGGGCGAAGGGTTAGATAAAAGGCCCACTTACATCAGCGCCAAAATAGACCCAGAGCTCAGGGTTGAAGTGATCCAATTATTAAAGGAGTTCAAGGACTGCTTTACATGGGATTACGACGAGATGCCTGGTCTCGACAAAGGATTGGTAGAACTTCAGTTGCCAATCAAACCTGGAAAAAATCCAGTCAAGCAATGTACAAGACACTTCGCTCCAGAAATACTGTCAAAGATCAAAACGGAAGTCGAAAGACTGCTGAAGTGCAAATTCATACGAGCTACGAGGTATGTCGAATGGATTGCAAACATTGTGCCAGTAATTAAGAAAAATGGTACGTTGAGGGTGAGCATGCTCGACGATTACTCAGGATACAATCAAATTTTCATTGCTGAAGAAGATGTGTCGAAAATAGCTTTTCGATGCCCCGGAGCTATATGCACTTACGAATGGGTAGTAATGCCTTTTGGTCTGAAAAACGCTGGGGCAACATATCAGCGAGCGATGAACTCTATCTTCCATGATTTTATTAACACTTTCATGCAAGTATATATTGATGATATCGTTGTAAAATCTGTTTCCAGGAAGAACCATATTGACCACCTTCGACAATCATTTGAAAGAATGAGAGAGCATGGTCTGAAAATGAACCCTTTGAAGTATGCGTTCTGTGTGAAAGATGGAGATTTCTTGGGCTTCGTCGTCCACAAAAAAGGAATCGAAATCAACCAGAACAAGACAAAGGCAATCTTGGAAGCGAAAGCGCCAACGAACAAGAAGGAACTGCAATCTCTGCTGGGAAAGATAAACTTCTTAAGGAGATTTATATCTAACCTAAGTGGAAAAGCGCAAGCCTTCTCACCCTTACTTCGATTGAATAAGGAAGAATTCGAGTGGGGGCAAGAGCAACAGGATGCCTTCGACAAGATCAAAGGGTATCTCACCAAGCCACATATTTTGGTGCCTCCTTGTAGCAAAAGGAGTATGAGATTGTACATAGCTGCATCCGACAAAACTTTGGGAAGCATGTTAGCCCAAGAAGATGAAAATGGAGTCGAAAGACCCATTTACTACCTTAGCAGAGTTTTGAACGATGCAGAAACTAGATATAGCGAAGTTGAAAAATTATGTCTATGTCTTTATTTCTCTTGTACAAATCTCAAACAGTGTATAAAACCAGTTGATGTGTATGTTTCGTCCCATTTTGATGTTTTCAAATACATGTTGTCGAAACCCATCTTGCACAGTCGAATTGGCAAATGGGCGCTAGCATTAACTGAGTACTCATTGACCTTTACGCCTCTTAAGGCAGTAAAAGGACAAGTGGTAGCAGACATTATAGTCGACCACTCGATTCAGGTTGAAAATATAAATTACGTGGAGATAGAACCCTGGAAATTTTACTTCGATGGTTCCAGCCATAAAGATGGAACGGGAGTAGGGGTCTTAATTATTTCTCCAGAAAAAATTCCAACAACATTCCAGTACAATATAGAAGGTACTTGTTTGAACAATGAGGCTGACTACGAAGCTCTAATTATTGGCCTTGAAATATTGTTGGAATTGGGGGCAACTCGAGTCGAAATAATGGGAGACTCAGAGTTAGTCATTAAGCAAGTCACAAAAGAGTACAAATGCATAAGAGAAAATCTCATTATGTACTTTGTGATAGCAAATCGTTTATTGAAAAAATTCGAAGTGGTTAATATTTGACACATACCTAGATTGGAAAACCAAGTAGCCAATGATTTGGCACAAATTGCATCTGGGTACAAAATTTCAAAAACGAGATTACAAAGAGCAATCGAAGTCCGGGAAAAAATAACGGCAACCAGTTTGTCTCCAACTGATTTGGAATTAACAAAACTAGGATATGCCGATCAAAGGAATTTCGAAATTTCGTTCATAGACAATTTATCGGAGCAAGACTGGAGGAAACCCATTGTAGATTATCTACAAAATCCAGAAGCTTTGACAGAATGAAAAATAAAATATAGGGCGTTAAGTTACGTACTCATGGGTAATGAGTTGTTCAAAAAGACGCCTGAAGGGGTATTATTAAAATGCTTAAGCGAAACCGAAGCATACATAGCCCTTTCGACTACGCATGCTGGAGCATGTGGGGCTCACCAAGTAGGTCATAAGATGAAATGGTTGTTGTTTCGACAAGGACTATATTGGCCCACTATCTTGAAAGATTGTGTTGAGTTCGCGAAAGGTTGCCAGGAATGCCAAGTCCATACTGGTATCCAACATGTACCAGCAAGAGAACTTCACTCAATAGTGAAACCTTGGCCTTTTAGAGGATGGGCGTTGGATCTTATTAGATAGATTCGACCAGCATCATCAAAGAGCCAGAAGTATATACTGGTAGGCATTGATTATTTCACTAAATGGATCGAAGCTATCCCTTTAGTCAACGCAGACCAAGAAAATGTCATTGAATTTATTCAAAAGAACATTATCTACAGATTTGGAATCCCTGAGACTATAACAACTGATCAAGGGTCAGTGTTTACTGGTCGAAAGATGCAGGAATTCGCTCAAGAAACAGGCTTTAGACTCCTAACATCAACACCTTATTACGCGCAGGCAAATGGTCAGGTCGAAGCGGCAAATAAAATAGTGATTGGCCTGATAAAAAATCATGTAGGAAAGAAGCCAAAAAATTGGCATAAAACGTTAGACCAGATCTTGTGGGCCTGTCGAACGTCCCCAAAGGAAGCCACAGGTACAACACCATATCGGCTAACTTATGGTCATGACGCAGTACTGCCAGCAGAAATTTGTCTTCAATCAGCAAGGGTTCAAAGACATCAAGATATCCCCTCTGAGGTTTATTGGGATATGATGTTAGATGAATTGGTAGATTTAGACGAAGAAAGACTACGAGCTCTCGACCTATTGAGAATTCAGAAGAAAAGAGTGGAAGACTCTTACAATAAGAAAGTAAAACCTAAGGCATTCACGCCTGAAGAACTAGTTTGGAAGGTAATTCTTCCTATGGATCGAAGAGATCGAAGCATGGGAAAATGGTCACCCAAGTGGGAAGGACCCTTCAAAATCATTCAAACTTTTTCTGGTGGAGCTTATGAGGTCGAAGAGTTAAGCGAAGATAAAAGACTCTTGAGAGTAAACGGCAAATATTTGAAAAAATATAAACCTGTGCTCCAAGAGATCAAAATAAATAATAATTAATGACTGAGTTAACCATAAGGCCAAAATGGAAAATGACATCGATCAACCAAAATGGCTACATTGTATTACAAAAATTACAGTACATGGTCAATGAGGTGCAGAGCAAAATTAAAAAGGGACAGAGGCTTTCAGACGAAGATATTTGGCTCACTGTAACTCCAATCATTTGTTACACAAGGCATTCGCCTGGGAAATTTTGGCAATCTGGTCATCTAGGGCTTGGGCCCTTTCAGCAAACTCTAGGCCTCGAGAAACTTCATCTTGGCTCTCTACGTCTGAAACGGTCGAAAGGAGTTCCTCTTTGCGTTGAGTGTTAGCGTTTAACCTGGCTTCCAACTCCTCGATCTACGCCCGTATAGAGGCGTTATCCTGATCTATGGCTTCGATTTCCTGTTGCTTGGATGTCTTCTGTTTCGACAATTCTGCAATTCGAGAAGTCGATTCAGCTACTTCATTCCAAGCAGAAGAACTCTTGCCATGCAACATTTCGAGTTGGCTGTTGAACCCCCTTCGACGATTATAATCCGCAAAGACTTGGTCAATAATGGAGTATAACTCCAAGATGAAGCTGGAAATCTTTGGAGAAACAGCAAGCAAATCGACTGCACCCAAGACAACCCCCAAACAAGACTGGGCAGTAGGATCCCCCTCCAAAGCCTTCATTAGATCCCTCTTGAAGAACTGAGCCTTGACTTTCTTCAAGACCTCATCGATAGGAGAAGTCGAAGTAGACTTCCCTGATGCAATAGAAGCATCATGGCTAGGGTCAGATGAATTTTCCCTGCTCTCGATGATGGAATTCAGGTAGCCAATTGGATCGTTTTGCTTCAAGAGGGCCAAGTCCTCTTTAGACATGGGCTTTGTTGAGGTAACCATTTCTGCAACAATGTGGGTTTGGGGTTGAGCATTTTCAGCAGCGTCAGCGTCAACATGACCCTCTTCATCATGTTGCTCTTCTGTCTCATTGACCACTTGAGCTTCCTCCTGGTGATGCTTCTCAGGGGCACCCTATGTTTCAGAAAGAACTTCATCATCCACCAGTTCCTCCTCTCGTTGTCTGCTACAGTCAGCAGAATCTTGTGGCTCCGAAGTTTGATTCACTTTGTTAGCAGAACTGACGAAAGAAGAGGGATGGTAAGTGGGTTCCCCTGCGCTGTTTACAAAGTTATCAAAACCTTCGACAGGATGCCCAGTTGGCGCTGAAGTTCCAGCTGTTTCCTACAAATAGAAAAGAAAAATATTCTGATTAGAGAGATGCACAATCGAAGGTGATCATCGACACCAAAGTTAAAAGTGGTCGAAGGCACTACCTGTAAAGGAACCTCAGCCCCAGGGCTAGAGTTGTCACTCTCAACGGGTTTGCTGAGCAAGACATTTAGCTCCTCCTCCGTGGGTTCTTCGATGATCACAGGAGGTGGCCTTGGTTTATTCCCTGTGACTTTAGTTCTAATCACAGGTCGAGGCTCAGGAGCAGGGGCAACCTTTTTCAGCTTTCTCCGTTTGAGAGGAACAGGAGGAGATTCCTCCTCGCCGCCACTCGAAGATTCGACCGTTAATATAGGTCGCTTCTTAGGCGCAGGTTACTGAAAGTCCCAAATGGAGTCGATTTAAAACACAGCATCGAAAACCAGGATGTTTAAAACCAAAGCAGGAAACAAGAGAAATTTTTGTTACCTGTGCTGGAGGTTTTGTAGAGGGACCTCCACCCTGATGGCTGTCTGTGGCCTTCTTAGCCACAGGTTTTCGAACAACTGAAAGAAAAAAACGTTCACAATTTATAATTGACAGATGTAGGTCGAAATGGAAAGACAAATACAATTTGAAGAGGGAACGTACATTTCTTTATTTTGTCGAGAACCAAGACGAAGGACTTCTGGAGTTCGTCTACAAAATCCTTTTCGTCGAAGAACTCTTCGACGTAATATCTCCTCCACCAGTCTTCAAGAGATGGTGAATAGAGGAAGTTAAGTTGGTAGTCGAACAATGATAGTACGGTCCGACCAACGTACCTACTAATATGCCTAGTAGCGGCATCCTCAGAGTAGTCATTACAAAAGTACAACAACGATTTCTCCCGAGGATAAATTGGAGAAGGAAGCGATTGGATAATGCCAAACTATCGAGAGACAAGATTCGGCTGGTAAGCAATCAGGCTCAGCTGATTATTTGAACTCTTGAAGCGCAATGGAATTATCCTTGGGGTAAGAAACGCTTCCCACATTGTTGTGTGCTCTTCAAGGTCAGGATCCTCTGATGATTTAGGATGGGGCCTGGTGAACCACCCTGGACTTAAATTTCGACCGGCGAAAGGGGCCATGGTCGAGGTAAATTCCTTCCTCCCTGCAAACATCTGAACGAAGTTTGCAAAGGTCTTTTGTAGTTCCAGCCCATCTTCAGTAGGAGTTAATAAGGCAAGCCCGGTGCCTTCGACGCGCCTTCTGGCTATCTCAGGAGCCTTTTCATTTATTTGAGTCTTCTGGGGTAGAAATGACTCAAAAGTGGCATTTAGCCAGAGTTAAAGTAGCCAGAAGGGACCAGCAAGCAGCAAGATGTCTCTATTTTCTATTATTTTTAATTGAGACGCTCCACTGCTTATCGAATCATACAAGTTTGCCAGTATTAATTCGGCCAAATAGATGTTTTGGCCGTGATGAAGCTGAGTAGCGAGGGTGACCATTTTCTTCGTCACCTGTAGGGATTTCGTGCAGAACACGAAGCGCGACAGCCAAAGGGCTAGAAACGCGATGTGCTCCACATCAGTCACCACAGCCGTTGATTTGTCATGGTAATGGTTGGTGTAGGTCGTATAAGTGGGTTTGGTAGCAGAAAACCCAATCTGGTCTTCAGACATTTCCTCTGGGTCGAAGTAGTCCCCAGTTGGTCGAAGACCAGTAATAGCGGCCACGTCGAAGAGAGTGGGCGTTACCATTCCACAAGGCAAGTGGAAGGTATAGTGAGTATAGTCCCAAAACAGAAAATAAGCTACCAGCATTTCAGGATAGTAGTTAAGACCAGTTTTGGACAGCATGACTAGGTCATAAATCCCCATGCCTTTCCAAATCGAAGCCTGGCACTTCTCCATCTTGTTGAGCCAAGCGTTGTATTCTGGTGTAAGTTTAGGGCTAGACCTAAAAGCCCTAACCCCCGTGTTAAAAAACTGAAGATCTATTTTCTCTTTTGCAAGATCTTCGGTATCATCTGTCGCCTTCTTTGAGCACCCAATGGGTTTGAGTGCCTCATGCACGGGGAAGAAACCCTCTATTTTCGTTGGGTCAGTAATGCATGTTGAAAGAAGACCTGATATGGCAAAAACCTGGTTGGAATACCCAATAGGAATCAGCAGTTAAGAACCATAAGTTTCACGCTCAGCGTCTCCCATGGGTTCAGGAACCCTTCGCATTCCCATGGAGTTAACTATCGGAGCGGTTGAGAAGATTTCTGGTTGAGTAGTTTTAGAGGGAGTGCTAGATCTGGGGACATTGGAAGCACGAGTACGTGAAGCCATTTTTTGGTTTGAGATGAAGATGGATGAATATGAATAACAAAGATTACTGGGTTTGGAGAGGAAGAAGCAAAGGTTTACTTGCAGAAAATTTCGTTCGACTGAAGATTTGGATGCAAGAAAGCGTAAAGAGTCCAACAGAGGCACTTAGTGCTATTTATAGTGATTGAAAAAATCACAAGGCTCACGGTCATTTAATGCCACAGACAAGAGTGGGGCACGTGGCACTCATTTGATGTTGTAACCGTTCTGAAGAATGGAAACGTTGCAGCGTGCGTCCTCGATTTCGAGAAATAGTCATGATGACGACATTTGAAAGGACATCGTGCGTGCAAAAATTCCTTACTGAAGTGACGTCTTGGGAAAAGGTGAAATGATGACTTTTTGAGATTGTCAGTTGGTTGGTAGGAGACGAAAAGCACACAAACTAATTTGTGGCTGAGAATGAAGGACAGGTGTCGAATGGAATCTCAAAGAATGCCTTTTTCTTTTCAGCGTCGAAATAAGACATTCTTGGGGGGAAATTTGTTGGCTCCTAAATTCAACACCCATGTTTATTATCATATAGACCATTAATTATGAGTCAGAAGAGTTTCCTACATAAGAAGGCTTCGACCAACTGATCATGTCGAAGGCTCATCAAAGAATGACAAGATACTTAGAGAAATTCCTTTAAGTTGGAATCTTGTTGTCTTCGACGCCGAAGGAACCTCTCGACAAAGGTTCCTGATGCCCAAGGTCGAACGGTTTGAGATTTGAATTTTTGGAGGGAAAACGGTTCCCAGCAGTTACCAAGTGCAACATGTCGAGAACATAGGCGTCGAAGGTTGTGAGCGTGCCATGTGGCGTCATCTCGAAGCGGTGTAACTGCCCAGCGGTTACTTAGGATTTTTCTTAGTATAAATACTAAGTTTTTATGTAGTTAATAGTGTGTTCATTATTTTATACAAGTCACTCATTTAGATTCAAGTACCCAGCGTGAGAGAAAGAATCATTGAGAATGTATGTGTGAAACACCATTTAAATTAATCAAAGTCTTTTATATTCAAGCAATTTACCGTTGTTCATTTATTTACCTCCGTCGAAGCCTTTTATTTAACAGTTCCTTAACGCTTTTATTTATTCTATCAAGCTTTTCTCCATGCAATTTACTTAAAGTGTATTTACTTTACTGGCATTAATCACCATTAGGATTAGTCAAACTACAAAAATCAACCATGTCTTAGGATCAATCTGATTGATCCTGCGAGTCACCAAATAAGTAACCTTTTGGAAGATCAGCGGTTGTTTACCATTTTTCACGGTAAACAATGTGACTGTCATTTTCTGTATGATCTTTTTAATGTTCTTATTTACAGCTTCGACAACACCATTCATCTTCGGCCGATAAGGAGAAGAATTGTGATGTTGAATCTTGAATTGTTCGCACAAGGCGATGATCATAGTGTTGTTGAGATTTGTACCGTTGTCAGTGATGATCCTTTCGGGGATACCGTACCGGAAAATGATATTTTGCTTGATGAAACGGTCAATAACGTTCTTGGTGATGGAAGCAAAGGAAGCTGCCTCCACCCACTTTGTAAAATAATCAATGGCCACTAAGATGAAGCGGTGTCCATTGGAGGCTATCGGTTTGATTTCCCTAATCATATCAATTCCCCACATAGCAAAGGTCCAGAGAGACGTCAAGAAATTCAGGGGAACCGAAGGTACGTGCACCTTATCAGCATAAATTTGGCACTTATGGCAGGTTCGGGAGTGTTGATAGCAATCTGCCTCCATGGTAGACCAGTAATAGCCTGCCCGTAGGATTTTTTTTTCCATTGTATGCCCACTGGAATGGGTGCCAAAAGTGCCTTCGTGTAATTCGGCTATGATCCTTTCCGCTTCAACCTTATCTACGCACCGAAGTAACACAGAGTCATGATTGCGTTTATACAGGATGCCATTACTAAGGAAGAATTTAGCAGAGAATCTCCTTAAGAACTTCTTATAATTGACTGAAGCTCCTTCTGGATATTCTTGAAACTCGAGATACCTTTTGACTTCATGAAACCAAGGCTGGTCCATTACTTCTTTAGTATTAATCTCGTGACAGTGTGTTGGTTCATCCATTCATTCGATGGTGATCTGGGGAGCCTCGTTATCCCAATTAATTTTAAACATATATGACATTGTGGCTAGAGCGTCTGCTAGCTGATTCTCTTCTCGCGGGAAATTCTCTGAGGTAATATTCTCAAAATGTGGTAGCAATATCAAAACATTTTCTTTGTAAGGGATAAGGTTTGGGTGTTTGGTGTCCCATTCCCCTTTGATTTGAATGATGACGAAAGCTGAATCTCCAAATACATCCAAGGATTTTATCCCTAAGTCTATGGCAGCTCTGAGACCAAAGATGCACGCTTCGTATTCCGCCATGTTGTTTGTACAATTGAAGCAAAGTCTGGCGGTAAAGGGAGTATGACACCCTTCCGGAGATATGAGTACAACACTGATACCATTACTAAGTGCATTGGATGCTCCATCAAAGAACAGGGTCCATCAGGATCCTTGTTCAGGTTCGTCACATGGCCTAAATTCTTCACAGTTGTCTAATGTCATGATGTCTTCATCCGGAAAATCGAACTTCATGGACTGGTAGTCTTCTACGGCTTGGCGAGCAAGGTGATCAGCCAATACACTTCCCTTTATAGCTTTCTGGGTAGTATATTGTATGTCATACTCTGTCAGGATCATCTGGCATCTCGCTATTCTCCAAGAAAGAGCAAGCTTCTCGAAGATGTACTTTATCGGATCCATCTTAGATATCAACAAGGTAGTATGAGTCAACATATACTGTCTTAGCCAGCGAGCAACCCATGCCAGAGCGCAACAAGTTTTCTCGAGCAGTAAATATCTGGTTTCACAGTCGGTAAAATTTTTGCTCAGGTAGTAGATAGCGTGCTCTTTTCGGCTAGACTCGTCATGCTGCCCCAATACACACCCCATTGAATTCTCTAAAACAGTCAAATACATAATCAACGGTCTTCCCTCGACTGGTGGCATCAACACAGGAGGTTCTTGTAAGTACTCTTTGATTTTTATCAAAAGCAACTTGGCATTCATCATTCCATTTGACTACTTGATCTTTCTTTAATAGTTTGAAGATTGGCTCACAAGTAGTTTTTAGGTGAGAAATGAATCTGGTGATATAATTCAAACGTCCCAAGAATCCTCTGACTTCCTTCTCAGTATGAGGAGCAGGCATCTCTTGTATTACTTTAACTTTGGCAGGATCGACCTCAATACCTTTGTTGTTGACAATAAA
This sequence comes from Vicia faba, assembly GCA_948472305.1. Lineage (NCBI taxonomy): Eukaryota > Viridiplantae > Streptophyta > Magnoliopsida > Fabales > Fabaceae > Vicia > Vicia faba. The sequence continues at coordinate 160,426,922 of OX451738.1, forward strand.
ACCTAGGAGCTTACCAGACCGTACCCCGAATGTGCACTTGTTTGGATTCAACATTAGCTTGTACTTCTTCAATCTCTCAAACAGTTTTTGTAAGTGATCAAAGTGCTCTTCTTTTGTTTGCAATCTGTCTATCATATCGTCCATGTAGGCTTCTATTTCATGATGTATCATGTCGTGAAATAAAGCTACCATGGCGCGCTGATAGGTTGCCCTAACATTCTTCAGCCTGAATGGCATTACCTTGTAGCAGAATGTGTCCCATTGTGTGACAAATGTTGTTTTCTCCATGTCCTCAGGTGCCATTTTGATTTGGTTGTAACCTGAGAACCCATCCATGAAGGAAAACACTTTATGTTGTGCCGTATTGTCAACTAGGATATCAATGTGGGGGAGTGGAAAGTCATCCTTGGGGCTTTCCCTATTCAAATCTCGATAATCCACACACATTCACATTTTGCCGTCCTTCTTAGGCACGGGAACAACATTGGCAACCCATTGGGGGTAAGAGGTGATAGCCAAGAATCCAGCGCTAAATTTCTTCATGACCTCTGCTTTAATCTTTTCTGACATATCAAGCCTCATCCGACGTACCTTTTTCTTTACTGGCAGACAATCCCCTCTTGTAGGCAGACGATGTACCACAATATCTTCATCAAGTCCTGGCATATCTTCATATGACCAGGAAAAGACTTCGACATAATCATGCAATAACTGATTCAAACGCTTCTTGACACTGGGTTCTAGATTGGCGCCCACTTTAACCTCTTTTTTGTCTTCTTCGGTACCCAGGTTGATTGTATTTACGGGTTCCTCGTGAGGCTGAATTGTTCTTTCTTCTTGTTGTAGCAATCTGGCCAGTTCCCCTAGTACTTCACAATCTTCCTCACCTTCGTCTTCGGCTTGGTAGATTAGATTCTCAGAGTCACAAAAGGCCATAGCAGTATCGTTACCCCTGGGATCCAGAATGGATGGATACCTGCATTGTGAGTGTGGGTCTGTGTAATGGTATAACTATCTTTGAAAGAAAATAAAATGTAAAATAAAAACAATGAGCACAAAAGTTTGAATGAGAAAACGTCCATGATTCATTGATGTCATATGAAGATGAAATAATAACCGTTACAAAGGGACCATCGTGCCTCGGGTAAGACACAAGGTTTTAAGAGTGCGAATTGTTTTGAATATTACAGATCCAACAAAATGTAAAGATAAATTACTGAGGGATGAAAGTGATTGGGATGAAGTCTCTAGCCTCCCAATTGCGGAGCCCTCCATTATCATTCGAAAAGATCCAATCTTCTAGGTTGCAAACATCTTCACTGTCTTCTATCGCGTTGACCTTACGGTTGCTAATCTTCAAGTGTGGCCCTCCAGCACGGGCACGGAGTACAACCTTTTAAGCACTTAAAGTGAAACCTAAGCCAAACTTGTCAGACTTAAATAGGATATCTGGAAGTTGTCCCCAGACAGTGCATCCACCTTCTTCCACCACTGCTTTAGCATCTTTCAATGATGACATCCGGAGTGGAGGCCTTGTAATCTTGGGAACAACCTTGGTCACTAACACCTCTTGGGGGACCTCTTCGAAGTGTTGAAATGGAGTTTCAACGAATTCACCGTCAAATTCCACATATCTGAAGAAATTGAGATGGCTGATCATGTATTCTTCCTCTCTATGTACGGTGATAATCTTCCCTTGAACCAGATACTTCAGCATCTGGTGTAGTGTAGAGGTAACAGCGCCAGCATTGTGGATCCATGGCCGGCCTAGCAAGCAGGAGTAAGAAGGGAGGATATCCATTACATAAAAGGTTGAATTGAAAGTTTGAGTTCCAACCTTTATTGGGACATCCACTTCCCCGTGCACCATCCTCTTCGAACCGTTAAAAGCCCTTACCACTATGTTGCTTGGCTTCAAAGTTAACCCTTCACAGTCAAGTATGTCGAGGGCTTTTTTGGATAATACATTCATGGATGATCCAGTGTCCACCAAAACATGGGCCAGAGTTGTGCCCCTGCATTCCATTAAGACATGTAATTCCTCATTGTGCTTTCTTCTCCTCGGTGTTAGATCAGCATCCGAGAAGCCTAGGCCATTATCCGCAGTTAGGCTGGCCATGCAGTCTTGGAATTGATCAGCAGACGTCTCTTGAGGCACATGGGCTGTTTTTAGAAACTTCACCAAGGCCTTTGCGTGTGCCTCGAAACATAGTAGTAATGCCAGCATGGAAATTTTGGAGGGAGTTTGCCCCAATTGTTAAACTACATCGTAGTCGCTCCTCTTTATAATTTATAGGATCTCCTCCATTTCTTTCTTGGATGTCTCAGGGATAGTCAGTGATTGAGCCTTCGTCTGGACAGGCTCCACTTGAATACTCTTTCCTTGAGTTTCAACAACAAAAGTGTTGGTAGGAATGATAACAGGGGTTGTAACGTCTTTGTCAATAGGAAAACTTGCAGAGATGATTATGGGTACGGAAGTAAACTTTGGAGCATCCACAGGGATGATCACAGGTCCATAAACTGCTTTTGGGGGAGCGATTTCTGGAGAAAAGATCATACCGCTTCGGGTAATTTTACCAGTTTGGGCAATATTGCTGATGTAGGCATCTTCTTCTTCGGAATTTATCTCTTCGGCGGCTAGCCAATCTTGTTTGATGCCATGGTGTTGTACCCCAAAATTTGCCCTCCCATATTTCTCAACACATGGCAAGTGAGGTCCCCAAATTGCTCAAGAAAGTTCAAGAGTTGACCAGACAAACTCTCTCCTAAGGTAGTATACCTCAAATTAGGGTTTCTATTTTCCTCAAGATGTGTGAACCACAAAGGACTCAAATTCTAACCATTGTCCTAATATGTTCCCAAGATCATCCATGTCAAGTTTCAAGCCTTGCAGAAGAAGTTTGCTCAGTCTATTGCTTAAATGCCTGAAAATCAGTTGTACTAGGTCAAAAGTCAACTGTGGCCCACATACAATCAAACTTCAAGATTTTTGGGCAACATACTCATTTTGAAGTATTATCCATCATTTTATTAAGGGCTGATCATGATTCCTCAAGTATTGCTCACAATTCATCAAAACCTAAAAGTTGCTAAATTAGGGTTTTGTAGGAAAAGTCAACTCAACTTTGACCAAGCATAACTTTGTCATACTTTATCAGAAATGACCCATCCAAAGCTCATTTTTAAGAGGCGGAAATTCCCTATAATTCATCTTCGGCTCCCAAGTCCAGAATATGCACTCACAAAAAGATATGAATTTTGACATTATAGGTCCTTTTGAAAAGTCAACAAAAACACCTTTTGGGTCAAAGCTTCATACATGAAAATGGAAGACTCAATTGAGATGATACTAAAAGGGTTGCTTAGAGGACATCTTAAGTTTTCTAAAAAGTCTAAGAACACCTCTCTAGGGTCAAAATTGAGAGAGTTATGCATTAGCCAAGTTGACCATTTTTGCAAAATTGCCAAAAGTCAAATATGCTCAAATTTTCATTTTTTGCTAAATGGGCCCAACTTTTTTATTCTTGCACCTCAAATATAATGTGGTCCACGACCCAAATGTTCACTTACTCATTATGTGCTTCATTTTTCAATTCATTTTGATTTTTATTAATTAAAAAGTGAATTAAATCAAATAAATAATGAAAATTATCAAAGATATGATTTGATTTGTTTTTTGACAGTTTGGCAATCAAGATATGCTGAGTAAACAAGATTAATTCGAATCAATGGCAATTGGTATAAGAAAGGCATGATTTGGCTCAAAATAGGAACATATCATACAACTTGAAAATCAAATCAAATCTTGGATAAATGCAAAGATTCATGCCATGTTTGTTAACCTAATTCATTCTAGGTTATATAATGAAGCTTTCCAGATCAAAAAACAAGGGTTAGAGGTTGCGAGAAGTGCATAACAAAACTGAAAATTCCAAGAAAAGTGTGAGACGAATATCCTTCCACAGGCCAATTCAAGGTGTGTTGAGGTTCCTAATCGCTTGCTAGGCATCCCAGGAAGCTATTCCAATCACTCCCAGGTCTTGAAATGCCCAGAATCGCACCCTACAGGCACCACGGTTTGCCTAAAAACTTGATTATGATTTCACTGATTTACTCATCATAAGCATATTTTAATTATATATTCTTGTTTGTCATCATGTTTTCCAGCTAACCATGCCATTTAATTGCATTTTTATGCCTGTACGTGATATTTCCATTGCTAGGGTTTTATGTTCTTATTTAGGCGTTTTTTGTACAGGAAAAATTAGGCCTTGATTCTGGTACCATGATGCTCGTGAGGATGAGACGAGTTGATTGGTACCCTTACCTTTCATTTATATTGCTTGTACAATATTTTTGAATGTTACAGGGTTGTAGTTACAGCAAGACATCCGTAGGTAAAAGTGCCTGAGTCTAAAACGACAGATGAGGAAGAAGAATATAACGTGTCCCAGCATCATTGGCTCATTCAAACTGACGCACGTTTTTCTTTTTGTATTGACCACTAACTCATGTTTTCTTATATTATGCTTTTTTGTCATTATATGAACAAATAGAACGTGTAGCACAACTGGCAAGGGATTAGTGGAAGCGAGCATAAGGACCTGGGTTCGATCCCCAGGTCCTAGCGTTCATTTATTTTATTTTCAGATAAGTGATTCAGCGCATCTTTCATCATGAGGCTCACCATGCTCCATCAACATCCAACCATCAGATTCATCAGCAAGCCAGATCCAACGTGCCAGCATTGAAGGTCCACCATAGTCCTCAAATCAACCCCCACACCAAGTCAAGAGTGGTCAAATAGACTTTGGAGTTTTTGGGCCTAGAAAATTCAACTTCTAAACCCCAGAATTGCTATTCAACACAGGCCCATCTCTACATTTTTTTATTTCTTCTTTTTTTTTTAATTCTTTTAATATTTTCTTTAATTATTTTAATTAACAAAATTAATCATTTGTTTTATCATAAAATCAAGAATTCACAAATTAGGGTTTTTTTTTATCAAATTTAATTTAATTTAGTTTAATTTAATTTAGGGTAACTTTAATTTGCTTTTTAACAATTAAAATTCAATTAGAAAATTAGGTTAACTCTTGATTTAATTTTTCTTTCTTTCTAAAATAAAATAATATAAAAAAAATACAAAAATAGGTTTTTTAGAATTTATTTTTCTTAATTTAAAATTAATTAGAACTTAAGATTTCCTTTTGATTTAATTATTCCATTATTTTCTCAAATAACAAAACATGACAAAAACATTTTTTTCCTTTAATCAATTGCAATTAGGTTTAGTCAAGGGTCAAAAACCCTAATCGTCTCGTATTTAATTCACCGCGCGCTTGTTAATTATTTTGCCAATATTTTTGTAACTGCTCATGGTTTGTAATAGTTAATTTAGGGTTTATTTTACTGTTTAAATCCCCAATTTTTGGCTATGTAATTAATCCCCCTCCCCGAAGCCTTGTAATAACTTAGGTTTACTTTCCCGCATTTTTAATTGCTTGCAAATATTTAATTGTCTAGATGTATGCTAATAGGATTGTATGGCAGGAATGCATGACAAAATTAATACAGTTAGAAAACCCTAATGTGCAAAGATAAATAACTGAAATAAATCACTCACACTCACTCTTAGGGTATACTCTCACTTCGGTTGCCTTCGGTAAACGATCATTAAGCATAAGGTATCTTAGTGGTTGCCCTCCTGTCTAAAAAAGATCAAATGTCCCATTCGAATGTTGCCTCAGAAATGTTACCTCGAATATGATCTTAAGACTCTAGGGTTATTACTAAGGTATCCTAATATTGCTTTGGTGATCGTACGTCCCTTACGAATTGACCCTTACAAATTCCAATAACGGTGCTACCTATTTCTAAATAGTGGGAGAGCGCTGTCTAAAGGAAACAAGAATAGAAACGATCTTTTTTCGAGTAGGTAGATGCTAGTTGGTACTTGCTCAAATCAAAACTTTTCACACTTACACTTTTCAAACAAATTTTAAAAACAACTTCGTCACATCCTTGAGGACTGATACAAGGGTTATCACGAAGTCAAACTTTTCAAAAACAAAGCACACATACAAGCAATTTAAAAATGAGCAAGTACCTAAGAGCCCATGGAAAACCATGGATAGAAAGGGTGCTAACACCTTCCCTTTCTATAATCTACCCCCGTACTCAGAATATCTCGAAAAATTTTTTTTTCTCTACTTTTTTCCTTTCCGATTGGATGAAATAAAAGTCGGTGGCGACTCTTGCTTACCGCGACATTTTTGCAAACACAAAACGCAAAACGCAAACCAGTATAACAGTCGGTTCTGCCACCGTAATATAGAACTGGCGACTCTGCTGGGGATAATAAGTGGGGTATACCTTAGGATCTAGGTCATTTTAAATTGCTTCTCTTGATTGCTTTGTTTAATTTATTTTTGAGGGTTTTGTTTAGGGTTACTATAGATCCTACACCGGGATCTGGGGAATACCTTTTAGGTAAATAGAAATAGACTGTGAGGGAACTGTATGGTGTAGATCGATACGGTTGAAGTAGTAGCTATGTTGGTGTGGCACTTTGGTTGGTACCGGTATCCCTTGTGGTGAAACGAGGAGAATACGGGGCTGCTGCGTGGTGTCGTGAAGCATCAACTGACCTTAGAACCTTTAATTTCCCAACATGGCCATTAGAAAGTAGCGAGATAGCCGGCCTCAGTGTAGAGCTGAGAATTGGTTGATACTCGATGCTACACTCATTGAGATCATACTTTCGGAATATTTTAGCCGCAAGAAAAGATTGCGTGAGCTGAAACCATGACCGATGAAGGATGGTCAGTGATATTGAGATCCTCTAGAACCCGATTACTTTTTTCTAGGACAGGTTGAACCAACTTAACTTCAAGAGGGTATTACCTTTGACCTCATGCAAGCCTTAAATCTAAGGGCTTTGTGTGATTTGACTGTGTTTGCAATACCTGTGTTTGATATACCTGTCGTTTATCATGACATCATGCATCATAACATGGCATTCATGCTTCACTACACTAACCATTTCAAAGATCAAGGGAATTTATCTTTGTTCTGTTTTGCAGATCATGGCTTCCGTGCATAGAAATAATATCTGAATCAGCTTTGTGCAGATACCTGCCCAACTTAAAGAGCTAGCATCAAGAGTTTCTGAAACTTCTACTTTCATTAAGAGACACGGTTAACTTCTCAGTCTGGTTACTTCAAACCTTGATGAACAGATGATGAGCGTACCTTTTCAGTTCTTCGATCCCAAGCATCATTGCTTCACCTTTCCAGATTATCAGTTGGTACCCATCTTGGAAGAATTCTCTCAGCTATTGGACATATCCATTCTTGAACAGGTACCCTTCACAGGTATGGAAGAATTTCCTAATCCAGAATTCATTGCCTCAGCTTTGCATTTGAAACGGGCCGACGTGGTATCCAATTGGGAAACTCGAAGCGGAGTCGGGGGTTTTCTAGCCAAATTTTTGATAGACCAGGCTCAACTATTTTGCGATGATATGGATTTTCAGGCTTTTGAGGATGTCTTGGATCTTCTTATCCATGGTTTAGTTCTCTTCCCTAATCCGGATTCCTTCGTAGATGTGAATGCTGTCAAGATTTTCTTTTCTCGCAACCCTGTGCCTACCTTGCTTGGAGATATTTGGCACGCTCTCCATACTCGTACCACGAAGAGAAGAGGGACTCTTATGTGCTGCATGCCATTGCTGTCGAGGTGGTTTATTTCTCACCTCCCTAAGTCTGTACTGAAGAACGAAGAAGGTTTGGGTTGGTCGCACAGGATAATGTCACTCGCTCATACGGATATTCTTTGGTGTTCCCGGGCTATGGAAGACATTGCTATTATTGACCGCTATGGGGAGTACCCTAATGTCCCATTACTTGGTATCGGGGGGGGGGGGGGGGGTATAACTTACAATCATTGTCTAGCTTTGCGACAATTTGGTCATGCTTGAAGGGATAGTCCCCATGAGTTACTTATTGAGAGCATTGTATTCAACTACGAGGACGATGTTAAGGAGTATCGCCGGAGGTTCATACGAGCTTGGGGCATGGTAAACATATCTGACCCCAAAGATTTGGGACCAAAGACTTCCATTCCTATGCAGCCTTACCTCCAATGGGTACAAGCTCGTGCCCAGAAGCTTATGATGCCTTATGTGGCTGTATTACCAGTGATTGTGGAGCCCACTACTGAAGAAGGAATTCCTTACACGGTTCTTTATCCTTACACGCCCACTGATCTTGCGGAATTGAAGAGGTCTTGGATTCAGTTGAGGAATGAGCGGGATACTTACAGGGAACAATTCCATGATCAAGAGAGGAAGGTTTTAAAGCTCACCAGGAAGCTCGAGGAAGAAAGAGTGCTCAATTATTATATCAGCACAAAGAGAAAGTGTCCATGGGACTTTTGACTTTTCTTTTCTAGTTTTAGATTTGTTTTATTTACTTATTTTGTAACGCCTTAAAGGCATTTTGAACCTTCAAAGTTAAGCTAATAAAGTTTTGTTTATTTTTGGTTTGCAAATTTAAATTTCCTGAAGTCTTTGAAATCATTACATGCGCATCCCATTATCATACACAACATTACAGGTACCACTACAGGTTTCTCATCTTCTTCGCTGTTTATTTCAGCAGAAATGTTTTCCGATCAAGTCATCAAAGATCTTCAGGCGCAGAACGCCCAGTTCCAACAGATGTTCATAAGTCTGGCCAAGGGGCAGGAAGATCTGAAAGCCCTTATTCCGAAAGAGAAGAAGAAGAAGAAGACTGGTATTCTAAATATGAGTAGAAGATTTGGAGAAAGGTTGAAGCATCAAACTGATATGACCTCTTCATCCAAGTAAGGGGAGAACCAAGAAGGGGAAAAGGACCCTAGTACTGCAGTTTCTAACGATGATACTGATTACAATGATGAGCAATATCCTCCTGCTGAGGATAGATACAAACAACTAGAAGACCGGCTGAGTTCCATGGAAGTTCAAAAGATACCTGGTTTGGATTTTGGAGAATTGGGACTGGTATCGGGAGTTGTCATCCCTCATAAGTTCAAAGCTCCGGTTTTTGCTAAGTATGATGGGGTGTCCTGCCCAAAGCTCTATCTCCGCTCTTATGTCCGAAAGAATCAACCCCACACTACTGATAGAAATCTGTGGGTGCACTTCTTTCAAGATAGTCTGTCAGGGACCCAGCTTGAATGGTTATACCAGTTGGAGGGAGCCAGTGTCCGAAACTGGGAAGATCTTGCTGCTTCTTTCTATAAGCAGTATCATTACAATGCTGACCTTGCTCCCACTCGTACTCAACTCCAGGGTATGTCCATGGGTGCAGGTGAAGGTTTTAAAGATTATGCTCAAAAATTAAGAGACTTGGCTGGGAGAGTTCAACCCCCGTTGTCTGATAAGGAGTTGGTTGATATGTTTCTGGGGACTCTATCTGGTCCATTTTTCAATCACTTAATCGGCAGCTCGTCATCTGGTTTCACCAAGCTGATTTTAACTGGAGAAAGAGTAGAAGCTGGAATTCGGAGTGGTAAAATATAGAAGGATGCCTCCTCGAGTTCCACTAAGAAGCCTTTCGCTGGCAAGAAGGAAGCCAGTGTGGTCTATAGCCCGAGGGGCCAAAGCAGATTTGAACATCGTCAAACGGTAAATGCTATAGTGATACCAAGACCCGCAGTTGCTCCACAATGCGACAATCGACAAAGGGTGGAAAGACAACAATGGCAGTTCACCCGCATCAGCATGACTTTGGCTGAAATTCTACCTCATTTATTAAAATCCAACTTGGCAACCTTGAGAGAGGCTCCCAAGAATCCAAACACTACTTCTCCCAGATACAATCCCAACGCGCGGTGCGCCTACCATTCTGAGAGTCCTGACCATGATACAAACGATTGCTGGGCTCTGAGAAACAAAGTACAAGACTTGCTTGAAGCCAAGGAGATAAAGTTTGATGCTCCCGAAAATCCGAATGTTATAACTGCACTCATGCCCAAGCATGGCTCGGGAATCAATGTTATTGAGGTTGTCTCCGCCACAGAAGATGCAGATGATGAGAACCCGGATGTTAACAGCTGGATCTACCCAACGACCAACGATGGACCAAATAACTGGACGATGAAGGACTTCATACCTATTTATTTTATTTCGCAGTAATTGACTCATTTGTTTTAAGATTTGTAATAAACAGTTTGAAACTTTACGGCTCGGTGCCTTGCCCGAGGCATCTTGGCTTTGCTTGTGAGGGCTATTATTTGTCATTTCATATATCATTAAAAAAGCATTGGACGTTTCTTGCATACAAATTTTGTGCTCCTTGTTTTTCTTTTTTCTGTCTATCAAAACAGCTATTCTCTTACACACACACTCACGTATCATACTACAGATCCATATCCACTCTAGATCCCATTGATAACAACTCTGCTACTGCCAGTTATGACTTTAAAAATCCGATCAACCAAGCCGAGGACGAAGGTGAGGATGATTGTGAGGTGCCTGGAGAACTTGCTAGACTATTACAGCAGGAAGAAAGGGCCATACAGCCTCATGAAGAGCCAGTTGAGTCAGTGAATTTAGGTACAGAGGAAGATAGGAAAGAGGTTAAAATAGGTGCGAATCAGGAGCCTAGTGTCAAAAAACAGTTAATACAGATGCTACACGACTATGTTGAGATCTTCGCCTGGTCTTATGAAGACATGCCTGGTTTGGACACTGATATTGTGGTACATCGCCTGCCGACTAAAGAAGACTGCCCTCCGGTAAAGTAGAAGGTCCATCGTATGCGCCCTGAAATGCTAGAGAAAATCAAGGCAGAGGTTATGAAACAGTTCGACGCAGGATTCTTAGCTGTCACTTCTTACCCGCAGTGGGTTGCCAACGTTGTTCCGGTACCTAAGAAGGACGGTAAGGTGCGGATGTGTGTGGACTATAGAGATCTGAACAGGGCAAGCCCCAAGGACGACTTCCTACTTCCTCACACTGATGTTCTAGTCGACAACACCTCACAGCACAAGATATTCTCCTTCATGGATGATTTTTCTAGCTACAACCAAATAAAGATGGCTTCTGAGGACATGGAGAAGACAACCTTCATTACACAGTGGGGCACCTTCTGTTATAAGGTAATGCCTTTTGGGTTGAAGAATGCTAGGGCAACTTATCAGCGTGCCATGGTCGCTTCGTTCCACGATATGATTCACCATGAGATCGAGGTTTATGTTGATGACATGATAGCTAGGTCCCAGACTGAGGAAGAGCACCTTGATCACCTCCAGAAATTGTTTGACAAGTTGAAGACGTATAAGCTGAGGTTGAATCCGAACAAGTGTACCTTCGGGGTAAGGTTTGGTAAGCTTCTGGGTTTTGTCGTCAGTGATAAGGGTATTCAGGTGGACCCTGCAAAGGTAAAGGCCATACAAGAGATGTCGGTCCCCCGCACAGAGAAGGAAGTTAGATGTTTCTTGGGACGTTTAAATTACATCGCCAGGTTCATTTCACATCTGAATGCTACTAGTGAGCCAATCTTTAAGCTGCTGAAGAAAGATCAAGTGGTAAAGTGGAATGATAAATTCCAGACTGCTTTTGAAAGAATCAAAGAATACCTCCAAGAACCACCAATTTTGATGCCTCCAATTGAAGGAAGACCTTTGCTATTATACCTGACAGTGCTAGACAATTCAATGGGGTGTGTGCTGGGGCAGCATGACGAGTCTGGTCGAAAAGAGCACGCCATTTATTACCTTAGCAAAAAGTTTACCGACTGTGAGACCCGATACTCATTACTCGAGAAAACTTGTTGCACTTTTGCATGGGCTGCTCGCCGACTAAGACAGTATATGCTGACTCACACTACCTTGTTGATATCAAAGATGGATCCGATGAAGTATATTTTCGAGAAGCCTGCTCTCTCCGGAAGGATAGCAAGATGGCAGGTGATCTTAACCGAGTATGACATCCAATACACAACCCAAAAAGCAATCAAGGGGAGTGTATTGGTGGATCATTTGGCGCATCAGGCTGTGGATGACTACCAGTCCATGAATTTTGAGTTCCCGGATGAGAATATCATGTTAGTAACTGACTGCGAAGAACCTGGACCGGATGAAGGACCCGAGGAGGGATCCCGATGGTCTATGTATTTTGATGGAGCCTCGAACTCATTGGTTAATGGCATTGGCACTATAATTATATCTCCTGAAGGCCGTCATACTCCGTTCACCGCCCGATTATGTTTCAACTGCACCAACAACATGGAGGAGTATGAAGCGTGTATCATGGGTCTTCGAGCTGCTATTGACCTGAGGTTTAAGTTCTTGAGTGTATTCGGAGATTCCGCTCTGGTGATAAGTCAGATCAAAGACGAGTGGGATACGAAGCACCCGAATCTTATTCCTTACAAAGAGTATGTACTGACATTGCTCCCACACTTTTAGGAGATAAACTTTGAACATTTCCCACGAGAAGAGAACCAGTTGGCGGATGCGCTAGCTACCATGTCTTCTATGTTCAAAGTCAGGTGGGACAATGAAGCTCCCCAGATTACCATTGAGAGGTTGGATGAACCCGCACATTGCTGTGACATTGAGACTGAAGAGGTAACAGATAAACCCTGGTTTCACGAGGTAAAGAGGTAACTTGAGGCTCAAGAATACCCCGAGGGGGCATCTATTAATGATAAGAAGTTTCTGAGAAGGTTCGCTGCAAAGTTCTTCATCAGCAATGGAATCCTCTATAAGCGTAACCATGATTCGACCTTACTGCGGTGTGTAGACAAGAGCGAGACAGAAAGGATCATGGTAGAGTTACATGAAGGTACCTTCGAAACTCATTCCAGTGGACATACCATGGCGAAGAAAATCCTACGGGCAGGATACTACTGGTCCACTATGGAAGCCAATTGTTATCATCACTCTCGAACCTATCATAAGTGCCAAGTCTATGCTGATAAGGTGCATGTACTTCCGGTTCCCCTGAATGTCTTGACAGCTCTTTGGCCCTTTGCAATGTGGGGCATCGACATGATCGACGATATCAGACCTATTGCATCTAACGGGAATTGCTTCATCCTGGTAGCCATTGATTACAAAGTGTGTTGAGACTGCTTCCTTTGCTACAGTAACCAAGAACGTCGTGGCGCAGTTCATCTGACACAATCTGATCTGTCGATATGGTGTACCAGAGAGGATTATTACTGACAATGGTACAAATCTCAACAACACAATGATCACCGAGCTCTGCAAACAGTTCAAAATTCAGCCTCATAACTCTTCTCCCTACCGGCCAAAGATGAATGGAGCTGTTGAAGCAGCTAACAAGAACATCAAGAAAATTGTGCAGAAGATGACAGTGACATACAAGGACTGGCACGAGATGTTAACATTCGCTCTTCATGGGTATTGTACCTCAGCACGGACATTGACAGGGGAAACACTCTACTCTCTGGTATATGGCATAGAGGCAGTCCTACCCATCAAATTCTAGATACCCTCTCTCAGGGTTATGAAGGATGCGGTTTTGAACGAAGACGACTGGATCCAAACCCGATTTGATCAGCTGAATCTAATCAATGAAAAGAGACTTACTGCTATCTGTCATGGTTAGACGTATCAAAAGCGAATGATCAAGGCTTTTAACAAGAGAGTCAGACGTCAAGAATATCAGGTCAGGGATCTAGTGATCAAACGCATCATACTACAGCAAGGTGATCCCAAGGGAAAATGGACCCCCACATACGAAGGGCCATTTGTGGTTAAGAACATTTTCTCGGGAGGAGCTATGATTATAACCACCATGGACGGTGACGACCTTCCTCACCCCGTCAATGCAGACATAATGAAAAGATACCACGCATAATCAAAGACCCGCTAGGTTGACTGACCTAGGCAAAAATAAGGGCTTCCCGGCGAACCAAAAGGGTTCGGGAAAAAGTAAGGGATGAAAGTGAAAAAAACTGTACACCCGGCAAGTCGAAAATCTGAAAAGGCGACTTGGGCAAAAAAGGGTATCCCGGTGGACTAAAAACCCGAAAGGGCGGTCCAGGCAAAAATTAGGGATCGAAGCGTAACACTATGTCTCATTAGATCATCTCGCAACCAGACGTCGGTATCAACTATCAAGCTCGGACAACGCTAATCAATTTGATCCACCTTCGACCAAGCAACAAAGTGATGAGACGCTTGAAGATATAAAGGCAATAGCAGAGTTGGAACCCAATGGGATTGTTTCACATAGCTGTTTTTCTTTCTTTTACATAAATTGTATAATTTCTGTCTTTCGGCGGAGTTCTCTTACTAGGACGTCAGCTTCTTTGTACAAAAAACGCCTATTGCAGGCCAACTTCAAAAATCAATACAATTCATTTTCACAAGAAATTTCAATTTGTTTTTCTTTTTTTGTTTTGTGTTGCAAGAACGTCCAATGATTCATTTTTTATATATGCATTTGAAAATGATTGCTGCTCATAAATGTTTACATAAGAAACAAAAGACGATTACTCGTAATTCCAGAAACAGGGAAAACAAGAAGTGCTCAAACCTTACAGTTACTCTGCCCACCAGGTACCAGGATAGAACCGGCTTGAGAATATGAGTAGTGGTATATACACTCCCCACAGAATAAAAAGTATCCAAAGGCAGTGATGTTAGCTTTCCCTAACAGGACATAACTCTCCCCAGCTGAGGTTCACAATCGCAAGTGAATCAGTCATTTTCCCCAAATAGAGTTTATTCCTCTCACAAGCAGAAATTTAATCTCCAACAGAATTCATTATCACCAACAACAGAAATTCATCCCCAGCTGAGTTTAGTTCTTCAAAACAGCAGATCTATCAACAGAGTATCTCCTCTCCAACAGAGTTATTCCCCGCAGAGTTATCCTCAGACATGGTCTCTTCTGGAAGAATATTCACCAGCCAAATGGATGTGAATCCCTAGATAGTCATCTTTTTTCACCATCCCCAATAGAAGTAGAGGAACTACGGTTTTTTACAGCTGTCAAGAATACCATTTCTCATGCTCTCTAAATAGTAGTCAGGGATTAATTTTCCCAGACTCAGATTATTATGTCAGCATTTCATGTTCATACATCATGACATGTGCATACATTACATATAACATAACCTCAGTATTTTGAGAACCTCATCATAATGCATCTCATGCATCGCACATAACTAACCCTGTATTTCTTTCAGGAAAGACAATTATTAACAACAATTCCCGGCAGGTCCATGATCAACCTTACCCAGGTTCCCTCTGCAGTTTTACCCAAACTCATCTCGAAGTAACCCTACTATCCAGGTTCCTTCTCACAACCCTACTATCCAGGATTTTATATCGAAGTAACCCTACTATCCAGGTTCCTCCTCACAGCCCCACTATCCAGGCTTTCATATCGAAGTAACCCTACTATCCAGGTTCCTTCTCACAGCCCTACTACCCAAGCTTTCATATCGAAGTAACCCTACTATCCAGGTTCCTTCTCACAGCCCTACTATCCAGGCTTTCATATCGAAGTAACCCTACTATCCAGGTTTCTTCTCACAACCCTACTATCCAGGCTTTCATATCGAAGTAACCCTACTATCCAGGTTCCTTCTCACAACCCTACTATCCAGGCTTTCATCTCGAAGTAACCCTGCTATCCAGGTTCCTTCTCACAGCCCTACTATCCAGGCTTTCATATAAAAGTAACCCTACTATCCAGGTTCCTTCTCATAACCTTACTATCCGGGTTCTTCCTCTCTTATCCCCAGACAGCAGTCCACAACACTGTAAGACTGGGACCCGATCGAACATAATTGATTTCACATTTCCCCAGAAAGTCGTGGTGCGACATATACCCCGACCAGATACGCAGTTCACTTCCGCTTCCCAAACCGGAGTTATTCCCCAGTAGAGTAACAGACAACTGAAGCTCCTAATACTCTATTTCTCCTAGGACAGAGACCAGCATTCCCCAACGAAGTCCTCCTCAACAACAGGTATACGGGTTCTCACAAAGGAATCTCTCATGCGATCGACATCTCTTCAGATGGAATCTTTAAGCCCATCTCCAACAGTTCTCTAGCAACTACCAAATGGCATCTATAAGCCCATTCCTGATATCACAAATCAAGTATCACTTCATGCGAGTGCAAATTTCTGGGCACTCTAGTGTTCAATCATCTTCCACCTTCAGATCACGAAAGGCAGACAACCAATCTACATCTTCAGGTTTAAGAAGATTGAACAGGGGTAGCTGTTGTACCCTAAAATTTTCCCTCCCATATTTCTCAACACATGGCAAGTGAGGTCCCTAAATTGCTCAAGGTAGTTCAAGAGTTGACCAGACAAACTCTCTCCTAAGGCAGTATACCTCAAATTAGGGTTTCTATTTTCATCAAGATGTGTGAACCACAAAGGACTCAAATGCTCACCATTGTCCTAATATGTTCCCAATATCATCCATGTCAAGTTTCAAGCCTTGCAAAAGAAGTTTGCTCAGTCAATTGCCCAATGCTTGAAAATCAACTGTACTAGGTCAAAAGTCAATTGTGGCCCACATACAGTCAAACTTCAAGATTTTTGGTCAACATCATCATTTTGAAGTATTATCCATCATTTGATCAAGGGTTGATCATGATTCCTCAAGTATTTCTCACAATTCATCAAAACCCAAAAGTTGCTAAATTAGGGTTTTGTAGGAAAAGTCAACTCAACTTTGACCAAGCATAACTTTCTCATACTTTATCAGAAATGACCCATCTAAAGCTCATTTTGAAGAGGATAAAATTCCCTATAATTCATCTTCGGCTCCCAAGTCCAGAATATGCACTCACAAAATGATATGAATTTTGACATTATAGGTCCTTTTGAAAAGTCAACAAAAACACCTTTTGGGTCAAAGCTTCATACATGAACATTGAAGACTCAATTGAGATGATACTAAAAGGGTTGCTTAGAGGACATCTTAAGTTTTCTAAAAAGTCCAAGAACACCTCTCTAGGGTCAAAATTGAGAGAGTTATGCATTAGCCAAGTTGACCATTTTTGCAAAATTGCCAAAAGTCAAATATGCTCAAATTTGCATTTTTTTGCTAAATGGGCCCAACTTTTTATGCTTGAACCTCAAATATAATGTTGTCCATGACCCAAATGTTCACTCACTCATTATGTGCTTCATTTTTCAATTTATTTTGATTTTTTATTAATTAAAAAGTGCATTAAATCAAATAAATAATGAAAATTATCAAAGATATGATTTGATTTGTTTTTTTGACAGTTTGGCAATCAAGATATGCTGAGTAAACAAGATCAATTCGAATCAATGGTAATTGGTACAAGAAAGGCATGATTTGGCTCAAAATAGGAACATATCATACAACTTGAAAATCAAATCAAATCTTGGATAAATGCTAAGATTCATGCCATGTTTGTTAACCTAATTCATTCTAGGTTATATAATGAAGCTTTCCAGATCAAAAAACAAGGGTTAGAGGTCGCGAGAAGTGCAGAACAAAACTGAAAAATTCCAAGAAAAGTTTGAGACGAATCTCCTTCCACAGGCCAATTCAAGGTGTGTTAAGGTTCCCAATCTCTTGCTAGGCATCCCAGGAAGCTATTCCAATCACTCCCAGGTCTTGAAACACCCAGAATCGCACCCTACAGGCACCACAGTTTACCTAAAAACTTGATTATTATTTCACTGATTTACTCATCATAAGCATGTTTTAATTATATATTCTTGTTTGTCATCATGTTTTCCAGCTAACCATGCCATTTAATTGCATTTTTGATGCCTGTACGTCATATTGCCAATGCTAGGGTTTTATGTTCTTATTTAGGCGTTTTTTGTACATGAAAAATTAGGCCTTGATTCTGGTACCATGATGCTCGTGAGGATGAGACGAGTTGATTGGTACCCTTACCTTTCATTTATATTGATTGTACATGATTTTTGAATGTTACAGGGTTGCAGTTACATCAAGACGTCTGTAGGTAAAAGTTCCTGAGTCTAAAACGACGTATGAGGAAGAAGAAGATAACGTGTCCCAGCATCATTGGCTCATTCAAACTGACGTGCGTTTTTATTTTTGTTTTGACCACTAACTCATATTTTCTTATATTATGCTTTGTTGTTATTATATGAACAAATAGAACGCGTAGCACAACTGGCAAGGGATTAGTGGAAGCGATCATAAGGACCTGGGTTCGATCCCCACGTCCTAGCGTTCATTTATTTTATTTTCAGATAAGTGATCCAGCGCATCTTTCATCATGAGGCTCACCATGCTCCATCAACATCCAACCATCAGATTCATCAGCAAGCCCGATCCAACGTGCCCGCATTGAAGGTCCACCATAGTCCTCAAGTCAACCCCCACACCAAGTCAAGCATGGTCAAACAGGCTTTGGAGTTTTTGGGCCTAGAAAATTCAA
The DNA here is from genome assembly GCA_948472305.1 of Vicia faba. NCBI lineage: Eukaryota > Viridiplantae > Streptophyta > Magnoliopsida > Fabales > Fabaceae > Vicia > Vicia faba. The sequence continues at coordinate 160,445,366 of OX451738.1, forward strand.
CTTCCAACCCCCAGAATTGGTATTCAACACAGGCCCATCTCTACACTTTTTTTTATTTCTTCTTTTTTTTTTTAATTCCTTTAATATTTTCTTTAATTATTTTAATTAACAAAATTAATCATTTGTTTTATCATAAAATCAAGAATTCACAAATTAGGGTTTTTTTAATCAAATTTAATTTAATTTAGTTTAATTTAATTTAGGGTAACTTTAATTTGCTTTTTTACAATTAAAATTCAATTAGAAAATTAGGTTAACTCTTGATTTAATTTTTCTTTCTTTCTCAAATAAATAAATAAAAAATAGGTTTTTTAGAATGAATTAATTTATTTTTCTTAATTTAAAATTAATTAGAAGTTAAGATTTCCTTTTGATTTAATTATTCCATTATTTTCTCAAATAACAAAACATAACAAAAACATTTTTTTCCTTTAATCAATTGCAATTACGTTTAGTCAAGGGTCAAAACCCTAATCGTCTCGTATTTAATTCACCGCGTGATTGTTAATTATTTTGCCAATATTTTTGTAACTGCTCATGGTTTGTAATAGTTAATTTAGGGTTTATTTTACTGTTTAAATCCCCAATTTTTTGGCTATGTAATTAATCCCCCTCCCCGAAGCCTTGTAATAGCGTAGGTTTATTTTCCCACATTTTTAATTGCCTGCAAATATTTAACTGTCGAGATGTATGCTAATAGGATTGTATGGCAAAAAGGCATGACAAAATTAATACGGTTAGAAAACCCTAATGTGCAAAGATAAATAACTGAAACAAATCACTCGGACATATCACTCTTAGGGTATACTCTCACTTCGGTTGCCTTCGGTAAACAATCATTAAGCATAGGGTATCTTAGTGATTGCCCTCCTATCTAAAAAAGATCAAATGTCCCATTCGAATGTTGCCTCGGAAATGTTACCTTGAATATGATCTTAAGACTATAGGGTTATTACTAAGGTATCCTAATATTGCTTTGGTGATCGTATGTCCCTTTCGAATTTACCCTTACAAATTCCAACAACGGTGCTACCTATTTCTCAATAGTGGGATAGCGCTGTCTAAAGGAAACAAGAATAGAAACGATATTTTTTCGAGTAGGTAGATGCTAGTAGGTACTTGATCAAATCAAAATTTTTCACACTTACACTTTTCAAACAAATTTTTAAAACAACTTCGTCACATCCTTGAGGACTGATACAAGGGTTATCATGAAGTCAAACTTTTCAAAAACAAAGCACACACACAAGCAATTTAAAAATGAGCAAGTACCTAAGAGCCCATGGAAAACCATGGATAGAAAGGGTGCTAACACCTTCCCTTTCTATAATCTACCCCCGTACTTAGAATATCTCGAAAAAGGACTTTTTTTGTACTTTTTTCCTTTCCGATTGGATGAAATAAAAGTCGATGGCGACTCTTGCTTACCGTGACATTTTTACGAACAAAAAACGCAAAACGCAAACCAGTATAACAGTCGGTTCTGCCACCGTATCACACATGGTAGTAAATATCCCCTCCGTAATTCCACGGCACGGTCTTGCCCGATTTATATGGGACTGGCCCAGGAATTGTGATTATTAGAGGATCTGCTTTCGAAACCGATGTAATTCTAATGGGTCTTTTGGCAGAGACCCTAGAAGAATTGGCGGAAATGGTAATGATTGAAACATCTTCAACAGGAATAAGTGAAACAGGAGTACTTTCAAACAAAATCTCTTTGTTATCTATCAGGCGCTGAATGCCTAAAAAAGGGAAATCAGTTGGTGAGGATAAGCAGAGATGGAAAACTTCATTACAGCCCGGGAACACACCGGGTTTCAACAAGTTCATCTTAATGGTTGGTAGTGGAGTCATGAGTTCATCAACCGTGGTAACAAACAAATCTTCTTTAATAGCATTGGTATTGTGACCATGTCTGGGCATAGGATGAGAAATGACATTTGGCTTCTCGGGCGCATCAAACTCAATTTCTTTTGCTTTAATGAGGTCTTGTATTTTGTTTTTCAAGGACCAACAATTATTAGTATCGTGACCAAGACTTTCAGAGTGATATGCGCAACGGGCATTGGGGTGATAATGAGGTGATGTTGTATTGGGGTTTTTCGGAGCTTCTTTCAAGGTTGCCAAGTTGGATCTCAGAAGATGCGGTAATACTTGAGACAGAGTCATGTTGATTCTGGTGAATTGCCTGACTGGCCTTTCCACCCTTGGATTTTTCTCACGTATGACCGGAGATGCATTTTAGGGCATGACACTCCATCATATTTTGCAAACATAGGCACTTTAAATTTCGGAGGAATCACTATCCCCGACACTAGTCCCAATTCCTCAAAGTCTAAGCCTGGCACCTTTTGGATTTCCATCACGCTCAAACACTCTTCGAGATGTCTGTACTTGTCATCAGCTGGAGGATACTGTTCCTCAAGTAGTCTTCCTCTTCTTCCTCCTCTTCTTCCGATTCTGATGGGACAACTGTTTCCTTGCCTTTCCCTTCTCCTTCACCGGATGTTGTCGCAAAATTCAAAGTCCTTCTTGTCTGTCCCTGAAATATTCTCCCCATGTTTAAGACTCTGGTCACCTTCTTTGTTTTCTTTTTCCTCTCTTCAGCCAGCAGAGTCTTCAACTCTTCTTACCCCTTGGCTAGGGTCGTGAGCAACTATTGAAACTGCATATTCAGAGCTTGGAGATCTTTCACTGTTTGCTCGAGATCCATAATACTTGAAAATAAATAGTAGAGAGATGAGGAGACTTATTGCAAAAACCTGCTTATGTTATGATGAATGGTATATGCATATGCAATGTTTTCAAGGATTTCAAAGATTCAAATTTGTTTTAGACATAAAAGAAACACATGTTATATTAATAAGATAAAGTTTGAGTACATCAATTATCCTTGGGCAAAATAATACAAAACTCTAAGATAGAAAAGTAGTGCGCATGCTCTTTGGTGCAATGTAGGCATTCCGAGTCTACTCCTCATGAAGTAGCCTATTGAGCTCCAAAACCTTCTTCTCGCTTGCGTAGAATTGGGCTTCAAAAGTATCTCTCTCTCCTTTGAGTTGTATCCCATCCGTTTGGAGGTCTTCAAGAGATGTGGGCATGTCAAGATGTAGGATAGTGTATGGAACGTCTCCCTCTATGACAGGCTCAATGATTACCGGGAGAATGGAGGGATAAGGCATCATAAGACTCTGAGCGTGAGTTTGTACCCATTTGAGGTAAGGCTCAAGAGGGATTGAATTCTTGTGCCCCAAAGTCTTGCTATCCACCTTGTTTAGCATCCACTAAGCTCGGATAAATCTCTGGCGAAGACCTTGATCATCGTTATCGTAGTCGAATACCAAACCTTGAATCAGCATCTCGTGCGGGCCATCCCTTCGGGCATAACCAAACTTCCTTAAGGCTAAGCATGGGTTGTAGGTGATTCCTCCCCTAATGCCAAGTAAAGTGACATTAGGAAATTCTCCACAACGGTCGATAATGATAACATTCTCCTTGGAACGGGAACATCAATGAATGTCTGAATACTTGAGCGTCATCAACCTTTATGACCACCTTGAACCTTGCTCATTCTTTAAGACTGATTGGGGAAGATGAGAAGTAAACCATCTTTCCAATAGAGGAGTGCAACATATAAGGACGCCTCTTTTCCTCATTGTGCGAGTGTAAAAAGAGTGTAAGATATCTCCTAGCAATGTAGGCACCGGGTTGCGTGACATGAAGATTTTGACGGTGTTCACATCTATGAGTTGGTCAGGATTTGGAAACAAAACCATCCCATAGATGAGGAGAGCCACGATTTCCTCAAAGGCTTGCAAATCCAAAGAATTCCAACAGCTTTGGGCTTTCTCAAACAAAAACTTTGCTAGGAGGGCTTTGACACCACACCTTGTTTCCCAATGAGTTGTGATATCAGATGAGTGCAAGTGTAGAGCTTGAGCAATATCTTCTGGCTTTGGATATCTTTCTGTACCGTTGAAAGGTAGTTGATTGAGAATGGGAATCCTCAAGAGTTGGGAGAATTCTTCCAAAGTAGGCACAAGTTGATAGTCGGGAAATGTGAAGCAATGGTACAAAGGATCAAAGAACTGAAAGAGCACCTTCATCATATCCTCATCTGTGTTAGAGGTGACCAAATTGAGTAGACGACCATGTCTCTCGGTGAATGGACAGTTCTCAGGGATCCTTGAAGCTAGCTCCTTAAGTTGTGGAGGAATTCTTACAAGGTTGACTTGAATAGATTTCCTGCGAAGTGAATCCATTTCCTACAAAACAAGAACAAAGATGAATCCCAAAATCCTTGAAATGGTTATTGGATGTATATGATGTTCATGATGTCCATGATGTTATGTACAAGTATGCATATACAAGCAAATCAAACAAGTCATAGGTTTAGGATTGCATGGAGTTTTATAGGTAGGTACCCTCTTGAAGTTAGCTGCCTTAAATATGTCCTAGTAATAGTAACTGGGTTCTAAGGAGCTCAATATCACCGGATTGTTTCCTTAGTCATTGTTTCAGCTCAAGCCTCTTTAATGGCGACCGAAATATCCCAAGAAACCAAACCTCAATGAGTGTAGTATCGAGTATCTACCAACTTCGTACTGCACCAAAGCCGGTCATCTCACTACATCCTAAAGGCCAAGTTGGTCAAGTAAAGGTTCTAAAAGTTCATTAGTGCTTCATCACATCACTCAGCGGCCCCGTATTCTCTTTGATTAACTCAAAGGCTACCGGTACCCACAAATATGTCGCACTAACATAGCTATTGCTTAGACCATTTCGGTATACCCTTCATAGTTTCCACAACATATTGCTACTTACCTATAATGTATCCCAAATCCGGGTAGAGGATTCAAACCCAAACAAAGAACCATAATGTAAAGCAAAAAAATCAAACAATGTAAGCAAGTAAATGTGATCTAATCCCTAAGGTAACCCCAGTTTTAGAATTATCCCCAGCAGAGTCTCCAGTTCTGTGATACGGTGGGAGAACTGACTTGAAATTTTTGCGTTTTATCGCAAATGTCGCGGTTAGCAAAAGTCGCCACTGACTTTTCTTTTATCCAAAAGGAAAGGTAAAAAAGCACAGGAAAGACCATTGAGATTGTTTCTTTAGTTCGGGGGGTAGATTATGAAAAGGGAAGATATTAGCATCCTTTTCATCCATGGTTTTCCATTGGCTCTTAGTTACTTGCTAGATCACTTGCTTTTGTTTGAAATTGTGCTTTGTGTGGTTTTTTAAAGTATTTTGTAAAAGAGGCCATTGTTTAGGAAATCTTTGTAATGATTCTCGTTCGTAAGAATGTATACAAAGATGTTTGTCTTTTTGAAAATGTTTTCAAGTTTGTAAGATGTTTTGAAATATGTGTGTTTGTTTTGAAAATAGCAAGGATATTTGTTTGAAATGGAGCAAGTAACTAAAAGTAATCTACCTACTCAAATGTCTTTCTTGTTCATTTTCTTTTCCTTTGATATTGTTGTCTTACCATTGATTTGGTAAGCAAACCTATCTTTGGATGTAAACGGGACGGGCGTGGGTCATCGTATAGCCATGATTAGGAATGTTGCAAAGTATCTTAGAATTTTTGAGGGACTAAGATCATTTTTGTAAGGAAAATTTGAATAGCGTCATCGAGGGTCTATGATCTTATATTTGTTTGTTTTTGCTAATACACTTTACATGTGTAATATGGCCATTTTGTATAAGGCAACCAAGTGGGATAACCCTAAGGGTTTCTTGTGTGCAAGTATGTCATTTTCATGCTTGATTTTGTCTTGGATTAGGGTTTTCTATTTGATTGATTTTATATTACCATACTGTTGTACCCCATAATTTTTCCTCCCATATTTCTTCATACATGTCAAGTGAGGTCCTCAAATTGCTCAAAGAAGTCCAAGAGTTGACCAGACAAACTCTCTCCTAAGGCAGTCTACCTCAAATTAGGGTTTCATTTTGCATCAAGATGCTTGAGTACAAAGGATACCAAATGCTCACCACTGTCCTAATATGTTCTCAAGATCATCCATGTCAAGTTTAAAGCATTGTAGAGAAAGTTTGCTCAGTCGATTGCTCAAAGGCCTGAAAATCGACTATGCTAGGTCAAAAGTCAACTATGGCCCACATACAGTCAAACTTCAAGATTTTTGGTCACCATCCTCATTTTGAAGTATTATTCATCATTTTATCAAGGGTTGATCATGTTTCCTCAAGGATTGTTCACAATTCATCAAAACCCAAAACTTGCTAAATTAGGGTTTTGTAGGAAAAGTCAACTCAACTTTGACCAAGCATAACTTTCTCATGCTTTATCAGAAATGACCCATCTAAAGCTCATTTTGAAAAGGATGAGATTACCTACAATTCATATTCATATCCCAAGTTCAAAATATGCACTCTCAAAAAGATATGATTTTTGACATTATAGGTCATTTTGAAAAGTCAACAAAAACACCTTTTGGGTCAAAGCTTCATACATGAACATGGAAGACTCAATTGAGATGGCACAAAAAGTGTTGCTTAGAGGACATCCAGAGTTTCTAACAAGTCCAAGAAAACCTTTCTAGGGTCAAAATTGAGAGAGTTATGCATTGGCCAAGTTGACCTTTTTGCAAAATTTCCAAAAGTCAAATATGCTCAAATTTGCATTCTTTGCCAAATGGGCCTAACTTTTTATGCCTGCACTTCACTTATAACCTGGTCCACGACCCAAGTGTGCACTCACATGTTATTTTCTTCATTATTTATTTTATTTTGATTTTTTATTTATTAAAAATTGAATTAAATCAAATAATTGGTAAATAATCGCAAAGATTTGTTTTGATTGGATTTGTGGACAGAATCACAAGCTCATAGTGCTGGCACATCAGAATCAAATCATATCAATGGCAATTGGTACAAGAAAGGCATGATTGGCATGAAAATAGAAAGATATCATATGCATTGAAAATCAAATCAAATTTTGGATAAATGCAAAGATTTAATCCAAGTTTATTAACCTAATTCATTCTAGGTTATATAAGAAAGGTTTGCAGATCAAAATAAAAGAGGCTGGAGGCGTGAGACTAGAGGAACAAAACTCAAAAATCTTGACAAAAAGTGAAGTTCTGATTTCAGGATAAAGGATCTTTGAGAATAATTCAAGGCCAGTAACCTGTTCCAGGACGTCTCAGGAAGCATTCCCAATCGCTCACAGGCATCAGAACATCCAGAATCACTGCCTAGCATTCTTATGGTTTGCACAAATATCCAAATTTGATTACTGTAATTCTTGCATATTTGGCATGTTTAAATTACATATTTGTGTTCATTATCATGTTTGCAATGTTTCTGGATAGTTTGATTTAATTCATAGTGCAGGAACAAGCTTCTGCCATTGTTAGGTTTTCGTGTTCCAATTTGGGGTTTTGGATTTTAAGCAGAATTAGGCTTGATAATGGGTGTCTTGACGATCAGAATTTAAAACCCAGCTGATCTAAGGTCCCCAATTGAATTTATATTGCATATGCTCGATTCTTAAATGTCACAGGTTGCAGCAATAGGCCTAACTCTGTAGGTGTTGTACCCAAAAATTTTCCCTCCCATATTTCTCAAAACCATTGCAAGAAAGATCCTCCAGTTGCTTAAAATAGTCCAAGGGTTGGCCAGACAAGCTCTCTCTTCAGGCAGTCTACCCCAAATTAGGGTTTCATGTTGCATCAAGATCCTTGAGTCCAAGTGACCCCAAGTGCTCACCAATGTCCTAATATGTTCTCAAGATCATCCATGTCAAGTTTCAAGCCTTGCAGAGGAATTTTGCTCAGTCAATGGCTCAAAGGTCCAAAAATTGGCGATGTTAGGGCAAAAGTCAACTATGGCCCACATACATTCAAACTTCAAGATTTTTGGTCAAAATCCTCATTTTGAATTATATTTCATCATTTTATCAAGGGTTGATCATGATTCATCAAGGATTGCTCATAATTCATCAAGACTCAAAAGTTGCTAAATTAGGGTTTTGTAGGAAAAGTCAACTCAACTTTGACCAAGCATAACTTTCTCATAATTTATGAGAAATGACCCATCCAAAGCTCATTTTAAAGAAGATTTAATTACCTACAATCCATCTTCATCTCCCAAGATCAAGATATGCACTCACAAGAAGTTATGAATTTGGACATTATAGGTCATTTTGAAAAGTCAACAAAAACACATTTTTTTGTCAAAGCTTCATACATGAGCATGGAATATCAAATTGAGATGGGACCAAAAGGTTTTCTTAGAGGACATCTCAAGCTTTCTAAAAAGTCCAAGAACACTTCTAAAGAGTCAAAATTGAGGAAGTTATGCATTGTTGAAGTTGACCTTTTTTGCAAAATTGCCAAAAGTCAACTATCCCTAAAACTTCAAATTTTGCCAAATGGGCCCAATCTTTTTCACTTGTTTTGAGTTGGCTTCATAGCCCACGTTCTCTAGCTTTTTCCACCTGTCCATATCTTATTTTTATTATTTATTTTGATTTTTATTTGAATTAATTGAATTTAAATCAAATAAAAGCCAAAAATATTGATAACAAAGAATTTTATGATTGTTTCAGGCTCTAATTACAGATAGCAAGGCATTCAAATTCGCATCAAAGCTTGTGGGCACAAAAAGATTGGAAATAAGCCATGTTTGGAAAGTTGTTCAAAGCAAATCAAATCAATATCCAAAGCATTGAAAGAGAGGGATTTGGACACAATAATCAACCCTAATGCATTGTCTAATACATCAGGGTTGCATGCAGATCAAAATCAAGGTTGGAGACAGGCGCTATAGAGCAAACAAAATCTAAAAAAATCAAAGAAAAGTGTGAGTTCGAAATTACCATTAGAGGCATTCTCAAAGCTTGCTATTGATACCAATCGCTTCGTGGCATTCTCCATAACCTAAAGCAATCAAAAGCAGGCGTTTTCAAGCCCTCTCACGCACTGTAAGTCGCTCACGGTATCACCCTTTTCTTGAAATCAAAAAGCTTTATTCTTGCATCCATGGCGTAAAATAATGGCATATTCTTAATCTACAGAGCATTTTCAAGCTTTTGGCATTATTTAATTTCATTTATATGGACTGAATCGAAACTCACCATTGTTAGGTTTTCAAGCTTTGGTTTAGGGTTTTTTATTTCAGGAACAATTAGCCTTCATGATGGGTATGGTTGTGATCAGGAGAGTGAGATGAACTCAACCATGGTACTAGATTCCATTTATGTGGCCTGTAATAGATTTTGGATGAACCCCTGTTTGTAGCGATAAACATTTGTTCGTAGGTATAGGTGGTTCAACTTTTAGCCACGGTTCAAGAACAGGGATGAAGGCGTGTCACCCCACCATTGGTTTGTTTAAACGAGCGCGCATTTTTTTAATTTTGTTTTCCAATTTTCTTTTGTTTTATATATTATTTTCAGCATTTGATTAATGGACAAATGAAAACAAGTGGCGTAGTGGTTACAAGTGGGATGTTCAAGGAGTTAGAGGCTGGAGGTCAGGGGTTCGATCCCTGCCTCCAGCATTTGTTATTTTTCCTTATTATTTCAGATGATCCAGTGCAAGCGAGGCCAGGAGATCCACCATGGACATTCATCATCCACGCGCCAGATGGCCAGATCTGGTGGCTACCACTGAGGGTGCACCAAAAGGCCAATCAAATGCAATGCACAGGATTGCAAAAAGTCATATGGACCTTCTCCAATTGGGCCAGAATTCTTGCTATTGGCACACCACTTTTAGGCCCATCTCTCTCTTTTTTATATTTTGTTTATTTTCATTTAATTATTTATTTATTTATTCTCTTAACCAAAAATTATTTTCTTTTTATCAAAAATTATTGTATCTGCTCTCGGCTTGTAATAATTAAATTAGACATTTACTTTTACCGCTTTTATTTTCAAAGGGTTGTTTTTTGCGATGTAAATACCCGACGCCTTGTAATAATTTAGTTTAATTTCCGCACCTTCAATTTTTTGCAAATATTCAATGTTAGATGTTTGATAATAGGGTTTGCATGACAAGAATGAATGCTTAATCTTAAAACAGTTAGATCACCCTTAATTGTGCAAAGATAAAAATAACTGAAATCAATACACTCGCACATGCGCACTCCTAGGGTACACTCCCACTTGGTTGCCTTCGTAAACGGTCATTGAGTATAGGTTGTTTTAGAGGTCTCCCTCTTGTCTAAAAGATCATAGTTGCCTCGAAATGGTTGTCTCGGATATTATTGCCTCAAATAAATGATCTAAGATATTAGGGTTACCACTAAGACATCCTAACATTGCTTTTGTGACCGTATGTCCCTCTTTTGAATTGACCCTTAAACTCCAACGGCGGTGCTACCTACTCATTAATAGTGGGATAGCATTGTCTAAAGGAAACAAGCATAGAAGGATTCCTTTTTCGAGTAGGTAAATTAGTTCTTAGATACTTGCTCATCCAAAACAAATCCTTTTCACACTTACACTCTTTTACAAATGAGTTTTCAAAAACACTTCATTACACTCTTGAAGACAGACGCAAGATTTAAATCGAAGTTAAAACAAAAACTTTTCAAAACCCACAAGCACAAAGAAAACAATTTTTGAAAATGATGAGCAAGTACCTAAGAGCCCGTAGATAACTACGGATAGAAAGGGTGCTAATACCTTCCCTTTCTATAATCTACCCCCGTACTCAGAAATATCTCGAAAAAGGAATTTTTCTATGCTTTTTTCCTTTCCTTGTTGGATAAAATAAAAGTTGGTGGCGACTCTTGCTTACCGCGACATTTTACGAATACAAACGCAAAACACAAACAAGTATTCCAAGAATAGTCAGTTCTCCCACCGTATCACAGTAGGTAAAGGTTCAGAACTTAAAAAGACGGTTCCAGAGAAGAAGACAACAGCGTGTCACAACCTGATTGGCTAGTTCAAATTATGGCACGTTATTCTGGCCAGAAACTGGTTTTTTCTGATATATTGTTTATTTTTATTGTATTAACAAGTTAACATCCAACGCAGTTGGTCAGAAGAAGTAAGTCAGAAGCTCATTGTTCTGGATTTGATCCCAGGCGTGAGCTTTTGGTATTTTCTCCTTTGTTTTCACCAGATCCAGCACACACACTTTCTGAGGTTCAACATCTTCTGGATCCATCAGCCATAATCAAATCCAGTGCACCACATCTTCTGAAGAGAAACATCTTCTGACCCACCAGTAGGAACCAGATCCAGCGCCTCATCCTCTGGTTCCATCATCCAGAATCAAATCCAGCGTGCCTCATCTTCTGAAGGCCACCATCTTCTGGACCCATCATCCAAAACCATATCTGTTGACAGCAGGCCCACTCGGTTATTTCCATTATTTTCCTTAAATTCCTTTTCTTTAATTATTCTGTTTTTTTAACCAACACAAAAATTATTTTATTTTAAATCAACCAATCAAAAATCACAAAAAAATATTTATTTTCTTAATAAATGTTTTTTTATTAATTAGTTTAATCAATTTAGGGCAACTTTAATTTCTTTCACAATTAAAATTCAATTAGAAAATTAGGTTAATTCTTGATTTAATTTTTCTTCCTTCCTCAAATAAAATAAAAAATACAAAAAATAGGTTTTTACATTGAATTTTTTCTTTTTCTTAATTTAAAATTAATTAGAACTTAGGATTTTCTTTTTAACTCAATTCTTTCATTATTTTCTCAAATAACAAAACATGACAGAAACCTATTTTAACCAAATAGGATTAGTCAAGGGTCAAAACCCTAATCGTCTCGCATTTAATTCGCCGCGCGCTTATTATTTATTATGACAATATTGTTGTAACTGCTCACTGGTTTGTAATAGTTAATTTAGGGCTTTTACTTATCGCTTTTCCCCAGGTTTTTGGCTATGTAATTAACCCCCCTCCCTGAATCCTTGTAATAGCGTAGATTTACTTTCCCGCATTCTTAATTCCCGCAAATATTTAACTATTTAGATGTATGCTAATAGGATTGTATGACAAGAATGCATGACAAATTAATCCAGTTAGAAAACCCTAATGTGCAAATATTAAATAACTGAAAACAGATCACTCGCACATATCACTCTTAGGGTATACTCTCACTTCGGTTGCCTTCGGTAAACGATCATTAAGTATAGGATATTTTAGTGGTTACCCTCCTGTCTAAAAAAGATCAAACGTCCCATTCGAATGTTTCCTCAAAAATGTTGCCTCGGAAATGTTGCCTCGAATATGATCTTAAGACTCTAGGGTTATTACTAAGGTGTCCTAACATTGCTTTAGTGATCGTACGTCCCTTTCGAATTGACCCTTACAAACTCCAACGACGGTGCTACCTATTTCTCAATAGTAGGATAGCGTTGTCTAAAGGAAACAAGAATAGAAACGATCTTTTTTCGAGTAGGTAGATGCTAGTAGGTACTTGCTCAAATCAAAACTTTTCACACTTACACTTTTCAAACAAATTTTCAAACAACTTCTTCACATCTTTGAGGACTGATACAAGGGTTATCACGAAGTCAAACTTTTCAAAAACAAAGCACATACACAAGCAATTTTAAAATATTAGTAAGTACCTAAGAGCCCATGGAAAACCATAGATAGAAAGGGTGGTAACACCTTCCCTTTCTATAATCTACCCCCTGTACTCAGAATATCTCGAAAAAGGATTTTTTCTGTACTTTTTTCCTTTCCGATTGGATGAAATAAAAGTCGGTGGTGACTCTTGCTTACCGCAACACTTTGCGAACACAAAACGCAAAACGCAAACCAGCATTTCAAACAAGTTGGTTCTGCCACTGTATTACGGAACTGGCGACTCTGCTGGGGAGTTTATAAGTGGGGTATACCTTAGGATCTAGGTCATTAAAATTGCTTCTCTTGATTGCTTTGTTTGCTTTATTTTTAAGGGTTTTGTTTGGGGTTACTATAGATCCTACACCCGAATCTAGGGAATACCTTTTAGGTAAGTAGCAATAGACTGTGAGGGAACTGTACAGCGTAGACCGATACGGTTAAAGCAGTAGCTACATTGGTGTGGCACTTTGGTTGGTACCGGTATCCCTTGTGGAGAAGCGAGGAGAATACGGGGCTGCTACGTGGTGTCGTTAAGCATCAACTGACCTTAGAACCTTTAATCGCCCAACTTGGCCATTAGGAAGTAGCGAGATAGCCGACCTCGGTGTAGAGCTGAGAAATGGTTGATACTCGATGCTACACTCATTAAGATCATACTCTCGGAATAATTTCGGTCGCAAGAAAAGATTGCGTGATTTGAAACCATGACTGATGGAGGATGGTCAGTGATATTGAGATCCTCTAGAACCCAGTTACTTTTTTAGGACATGTTTGAAACAAACTTAACTTCAAGAGGGTACTACCTTAAAACCCATGCAAGCCTAAACCTAAGGCTGTTTGTGTGACTTGTGTGCTTTCAACTTGAACTACTTGCACATTTTTATTATCTGACAACATGAGTTCCTTGTAGGTTTTGTTTACAGTCCTTATCCAATAACTTGGATTTCTTTCCAGGTTTACTTGCTTACATCACCTCGCACTTTTGCTTAAACGCATAACATACACATCATAACATCATGCCTTAACATTTCCTTAACCATTTCAAGGATCTCAAGGGTTTGTGATACATGTTATGGTAAATCAGACGTCTAGCAAGGGGCAAGGGGATTTATTTTCCTCTAGCCAATGTCGTCTAGAGATCAAAACACGATAACTTGAGTCAGTGGCTATGACCCACTCGGTATGGTGAGCTTGACTCTTGAAGAAGGACTCTTAATGACACAAAGTTTCTTCAATCAAGCTGCAACCAAATTCTAACAGTTTCTTGTTTACCCCGCGAGATCCTTGAAAACATTGCATACATATATCATACATATCATTGTATAACAGGTCTTCCAGTACAGGTCTCTCATGTTCTCGCTGTTTATTTTAGCAATCGCTCTCAAACAAGACAACAGAGATCTTCAAACTCAAGAAGCTCAGTTCAGGGACATATTCCTAAACCTATCCAAGGGGAATGAAGAGTTGAAAACACTCCTTGTTGGTAACTTGGTAAAGAAAAGTCCTGAAGACAATAAGGATGAACGACTAGAACAACTGCAAGATGAGGTAGGTGCAATGAGAACCCAGATGCTGGGGCAGATGGCTCTTATCTAAGGCCTCACCCGAAGGCAAGAAGAGCTGAAAGCCATCATCAACCAACTTCATCAAGACGGATACAACAGTATGAAGCAAACAATCGAGGTCGGGGACCAAGTCATTGATCAACCTCCAAGAAGAGAAGAGTTTGGTTTGGTGAAGAGTGGACCTTTCCAACTTTCTACTACCTCACGGGTCCAACAACAACCTCGCCAAAAACAACGGGTTAATCAGAGTAAGCCAGATACACCCAAGAGGCAGTTTACCAAACTCAACATGCCGCTGTCTCAAGCTTTACAACATATCTTGAGGATGAATATGGTTATATTTATAGGACCTCATCCGAATCCCAAGACTTCTTCGCCTAACTACAATCCTGATGAAAGGTGTGCATATCACTCCAACAGTCCGGGGCATGATACTGATGACTGTTGGAGGTTGAAATACAAAATTCAAGACCTGATTGATAAAGGAGCATTATAATTCACACAAGATGTCCAGGTTGAGTTCTTCTACCATCCCTCCAAGGCACGTCCTCTGAAGTGACAAGATCAAACGAAGAGGCTTTTGTTCATTGGAATTTTCAATTTGCAATTTTCTTTTGATTGTTCGAACATTTATTCATGTCAAACTCTATTACTTTATCAATGCATTGCATATGTTTGTTTTGAATCAATTCATTCGTATTCACTATATTTAAATTGCTTTCCTTTTTGTGATATTCAACTCTCAAACAAAAGCTCTGAGCCTTTAGAGGGAGGATGACAAAAATGATACCACAATCTCTACAGTATGCTTTTGAACGGATCCCGCTGACGATGTACAGGCGTTGTTTCAAATCCTAAACAATGGAGTTATAAGGAAGATAATCCCTAGTCAACCCCTTTGAGCCAAAGCAGTAGGATTTTTTCTTTCACACAAATTAAAACCCTTAATCACAACCTGGGGCATGGTAGTTTTCTCAGTTAATCCAGGAGCACAATGAATGGCATCGAAGACGTCCTTCTGAATCAGAAGACGGTGATGGTTCCCTATAATCGTCAAGATAGGCAGTCATTATCTCTCGAAATAAAAGCCCATTAAGTCAAAACCCATGAAGGAGACTTAAGAAAAAAAGTGGGGCATCCCGTTGACTGTAATCACAAAAAGAAACAGTTCAGGCAAAAGACAGGGATAATAAAATAAAAAAGAAAGAGGTCCTACAAACCCTTAACAAAAAAAATGACTGCCTATTCAAAATGAACTTTCACTATCCGAACCATCACTGGAAGATCAAGGGTAATACTCCAATACTCAACTGGGATTCTAAACGCGCAATTAGCTGAGCATAGGACTGAAGGACATCACGAAGAACGGGTGGGTACAAATAAATTTTGAGCCTTTATCCTTTGTTTCTTAAACCGTGAACCATGCCACGTTATAA
Organism: Vicia faba; assembly: GCA_948472305.1. Taxonomy (NCBI): domain Eukaryota; kingdom Viridiplantae; phylum Streptophyta; class Magnoliopsida; order Fabales; family Fabaceae; genus Vicia; species Vicia faba. The sequence goes on from OX451738.1 coordinate 160,460,946, forward strand.
CCCTTAAAAGTCCTAGCTGAAGCATGGGTTAGTTTGAGAGCATACTGTTACAAAGGTATCCTGACTCCTGAAGATTTGTTACGAATCCCGAGTTGATATCACATCTTTGTAAAATTCTATTTTACTAAAAAATATTGTATTTTCAAAACTTCAAGACAGACATAAGCTTTGCATTCTTAAAATAACATTGTTTGCATATGACTATTTGTTCAACATCAGAGAAATTCGCACGACGAATATCTAGTGAACAAAAACCTTCTCAATAAAACGGATCACCTCAAGTGAAAAAACACCTCCAACCAAGGGGCACGACGTGATCATTGTCCATCATCTAAGGCAGTTAAGTCAAGATTCAAGGAATCTCTCAAAGATGCCAAATAGCCAGGGGTAGATCTCTATCTGAATTACTTGGGGGCATTGGGCATGAGTTCCAGCAACAAATCCTGTAGGATCGAACAAACAACTTCTGGTAGTGTGGCAACACAACATTACCGACAGTGACATCTTCGTACACCCTAAGAGCGTGGACATAGTCAGAAAATATTGCGCATGAACAAAGACCCGCTAGGTTGACTGGCCTAGGAAAAAATAAGGTCATCCCGGCGAACCAAAAGGGTTCGGGAAAAAATAAAAACAAAAAAAAGATTTGTACACCCGGCAATTCGAAAACCTGAAAAGGCAGCTTGGGCAAAAAAGGGTATCCCGGTGGATTGAAAATCTAAAAAGATAGTCCAGGCAAAAGTTAGGGATTAAAGCGTACGACTATGTCCCGTCACCTTGTCACTTTCCTATCAGTAGAAGACTTATCATTCTGATCGGCAGTTACCAAGCACCTCATAAGTTGGGATAATATTCAATCCATAAGGTCTCCACAGGCACTTTCTCCAGCAGGTACAAGGGCAGAAAAGTCTTGATACGAAGTCATTGTCATATCCTCAGCATGCGTCCCAGTAACATCTACACTCCCCATAGAGTAGAGGAAACCAAAGTTTTGATCTCTGCTTCCCCAAACAGGAGTTACTTTCCCCAGCCAAGCTCTTTCGGAGAGCCGACATCTATATTCCCCAGCCGAATTTTGTAATCTTAAGCGGTTCGTAAAGTTGTCTCCCAGGAAGAGTTTATTTCTCTGAATACAGAAGCTCAATCCCTAATAGAGTTTATTCCTCCGACTATGGAAGTTCATCCCCCAGCGGAGTTTATCTCTCTGAATCGGCAAAATCTTCCAGCAAAGCATCTCCTCTCTCAAACAGAGTTATTCCCCCGCAGAGTTGTTCTCAAGTAGAGTCTCTCCTCGGAAGAATATCCGTAAACAAGGGGCAACTCCCCAGCATAGTCATCTCTGGTTCGCCATCTCTAGCGGAAGTAGAAGAACCACTGTTTCTACAACGATCAAGAATGTAATTTCCAGTACTCTCCAACAACAATCAGGGATTTATTTTCCCAAACTCGGACGTGCCACAATAGCATTTCATGTTCATACATCATGACGTGCACATACGTATTGCATACAACATAATCTCATTTATTTTGAGAACGTCATCATACAATGCATTTCATGCATCATATACGATTAATCATGTACCTTTTCAGAAAAAATGGTCATCACCAACAACTTCCAGCAAGTTCAAGATTAGCTCCTGAAACTAAATAGAGTAATTATCTGCACGATCAAATGCATCTTTACACGGGTTCGTCATGAAGCAATCTTACATGGGTTTCTCCTAAATGCAGCTTCACACGGGCTTATCCTGAAAAATATTACACGGGTCATTTCTCATACATTTCCGAATGAAGTTTTACACGAACTTATCCCAAACCAACCTTACCCAGGTTCCTTCTAAAGTTTTACACAAATTTATCCCAAAGTAACCTTACCCAGGTTCCTCTTGAACTTTTACACAAACTTAGCCCAAAGTAACCTTACCCAGGTTCCTGCCGAAGTTTTACACGGACTTATCCCGAATTAACCCTACCCAGGTTCCTCCTAAAGTTTTACCCAAACTCCTCACAGAGCAACCTTACCCATGTTCCTTATATGTTCAGATGCAGTTTTACCCAAACTCCTCACAAAGCAACCCTACCCAGGTTCCTTTTCATTTCAGATGCAGTTTTACCCAAACTCTTCACGAAACAACCTTACCCAGGTTCCTTCTCACAACCCTACTATCTAGGCTTTCATATCGAAGAAACCCTACTATCCAAGTTCCTTCTCACAGCCCTACTATCCAGGCTTTCATACCGAAGTAACCCTACCATCCAGGTTCCTTCTCATAGCCCTACTATCCAGGCTTTCATACCTAAGTAACTCTACCATCCAGGTTCCTTCTCACAGCCCTACTATCCAGGCTTTCATATTAAAGAAACCCTACTATCCAGGTTCCTTCTCACAGCCCTACTATCCAGGATTTCATATCGAGGTAACCCTACCATCCATGTTCCTTCTCACAGCCCTGCAATTTAGGATTTCATATCGAAGTAACCCTACTATCCAGGTTCCTTCTCATAGCCCTACTATCCAGGCTTTCATATCGAAGTAACCCTACTATCCAGGTTCCTTCTCACACCCCTACTATCCAAGCTCTCATACCGAGGTAACCCTACTATCCAGACTTTCATATCGAAGTAACCCTACTATCCAGGTTCCTTCTCACAGCCCTACTATCCAGGCTTTCATATCGAGGTAACCCTACTATCCCAGTTCCTTCTCACAGCCCTACTATCCAGGATTTCATACCGAAGTAACCCTACTATCCAGGTTCCTTCCCACAACCCTACTATCCGGGCTTTCATACCGAGGTAACCCTACTATCCAGGTTCCTTCTCACAACCCTACTATCCAGGCTTTCATACCGAGGTAACCCTACTATCCAGGTTCCTTCTCACAACCCTACTATCCAGGCTTTCATATCGAAGTAACCCTACTATCCAAGTTCCTTCTCACAACCCTACTATCCACGCTTTCATATCGAAGTAACCCTACTATTCAGGTTCCTTCTCACAACCCTATTATCCAGGATTTCATATCGAAGTAACCCTACTATCCAGGTTCCTTCTCATAGCCCTACTATCCAGACTTTCATATCGAAGTAACCCTACTATCCAGGTTCCTTCTCAAGCCCTACCATCCAGGCTTTTCATCTCAGAGTAACCCTACTATCCAGGTCCCTTCTTACAGCCCTACTATCCAGGCTATCATCTCGGAGTAACCCTACTATCCAGGTTCCTTCTCACAACCCTACTATCCAGGCTTTCATCTCGAAGTAACCCTACTATCCAGGTTCCTTCTCACAGCCCTACTATCTAGGCTTTCATCTTGAAGCAACCCTACTATCCAGGTTCATTCTCACAGTCCTACTATCCAGGCTTTCATATCGAAGAAACCCTACCACCCAGGTTCCTTCTCACAGCCTTACTATCAAGGCTTTCTTATCGAAATAACCTTACAATCAAGGCTCCTTCTCATAACCTTACTATTCGGGTTCTTCCTCTTTTATCCCCAGACAACAGTCCATAACACTTTAAGACTGGGACCCGATCAAACACAATTGATTTCACATTTCCCCAAGAAGTCACGGTGCAACATATACCCCGACCAAACACACGGTTCACTTCCGCTCCCCAAACCGAAATTATTCCCCAATAGAGTAACAGACAACTGAAGCTCCTAAAACTCTATTTCTCTCAAGATAGATACCAGCATTCCCCAGCGGAGTCCTCCTCAATAATAGGTATGTGAGTTCTCGCAAAGGAATCTCTTATGCGATCAACATCCTTCAGATGGCATCTTTAAGCCCATCTTCGACAATTCTCTAGCAGCAACCAGATGGCATCTATAAGCCCATTTCAGATATCACAAATCAAGTATCACTTCATACAAGTGCGAATTTCTGGGCACTCTAGTGTTCAATCATCTTCCACCTTCAGATCACGAAAGGCGGACTGCCAATCTACATCCTCAGGTTTAAGAAGATTGAACAGGGGCAGCTGTTGTACCCCAAAATTTTCCCTCCCATATTTCTTAATACATGTCAAGTGAGGTCCTCAAATTGCTCAAGGAAGTCCAAGAGTTGACCAGACAAACTCTCTCCTAAGGCAGTCTACCTCAAATTAGGGTTTCATTTTGCATCAAGATGCTTGAGTCCAAAGGATCCCAAATGCTCACCATTGTCCTAGTATGTTCTCAAGATCATCCATGTCAAGTTTCAAGCCTTGCAGAGGAAGTTTACTGAATCAATTGCTCAAAGGCCTGAAAATCGACTATGCTAGGTCAAAAGTCAATTGTGGCCCACATACAGTCAAACTTCAATATTTTTGGTCAACATCCTCATTTTGAAGTATTATTCATAATTTTATCAAGGGTTGATCATGTTTCCTCAAGGATTGTTCATAATTCATCAAAACCTAAAAGTTGCTAAATTAGGGTTTTAAAGGAAAAGTTAACTCAACTTTGACCAAGCATAACTTTCTCATGCTTTATCAGAAATGACTCATCCAAACTCATTTTGAAGAGGATGCAATTCCCTACAATTCATCTTCATCTCCCAAGTTCAAAATATGCACTCTCAAAAAGATATGATTTTTGAAATTATAGGTCATTTTGAAAAATCAACAAAAACACCTTTTGGGTCAAAGCTTCATACATGAACATGGAAGACTAAATTGAGATTGGACCAAAAGGGTTGCTTATAGGACATCCAGTGCTTTCTAAAAAGTCCAAGAACACCTCTCTAGTTTTAAAATTGAGAGAGTTATGCCTTGGCCAAGTTGACCTTTTTTGCAAAATTGCCAAAAGTCAAATATGCTCAAATATGCATTTTTTGCTAAATGGGCCTAACTTTTTATGCTTGCACTTCACTTATAACCTGGTCCACAACCCAAGTGTGCACTCACATGTTATTTGCTTCATTATTTATTTTATTTTGATTTTTTATTTATTAAAAATTGAATTAAATCAAATAATTGGTAAATAATCGAAAAGATTTGTTTTGATTGGATTTGTGGACAGAATCACAAGCTCATAATGCTGGCGCATCAGAATCAAATCATATCAATGGCAATTGGTACAAGAAAGGCATGATTGGCATGATAATAGAAAGATATCATATGCATTGAAAATCAAATCAAATTTTGGATAAATGCAAATATTTAATCCAAGTTTATTAACCTAATTCATTCTAGGTTATATAAGAAAGGTTTGCAAATCAAAATAAAAGAGGCTGGAGGCGTGAGACTAGAAGAACAAAACTCAAAAATCTTGACAAAAAGTGAAGTTCTGATTTCAGGATAGAGGATCTTTGAGAATAATTCAAGGCCAACAACCTGTTCCAAGACGTCTCAGGAAGCATTCCCAATCGTTCGCAGGCATCAGAACATCCAGAATCACTGCCTAGAATTCTTACAGTTTGCACAAATATCCAAATTTGATTACTGTAATTCTTGCATATTTGGCATGTTTAAATTACATATTTGTGTTCATTATCATGTTTGCAATGTTTCTGGATAGTTTGATTTAATTCATAGTGCAGGAACAAGCTTATGCCATTGTTAGGTTTTCGTGTTCCAATTTGGGGTTTTGGGTTTCAAGCAGAATTAGGCCTGATAATGGGTGTCATGACGATCAAAATTTCAAACCCAGCTGATCCATGGTCCCCAATTGAATTTATATTGCATATGCTCGATTCTTGAATGTCACAGGTTACAGCAACAGGCCTACGTCTGTAGGTAAAGGTTCAGAACTTAAAATGACGGTTCCAGAGAAGAAGATAATAATGTGTCACAACCTGATTGGCTGATTTAAATTCTAGCGCATTATTCTGGCCAGAAACTGGTTTTTTCTGATATATTTTTTGTTTTTATTGTATTAACAAGTTAACATCCAGCACAGTTGGTCAGAAGAAGGAAGTCAGAAGCTCATTGTTCTGGGTTCGATCCCAGGCGTGAGCTTTTGGTATTTTCTCCTTTGTTTTCACTAGATCCAGCACATACACTTTCCGAGGTTCAGCATCTTCTGGATCCATCAACCAGAATCAAATCCAGTGCACCATATCTTCTGAAGAGCAGTATCTTCTGACCCACCAGCAAGAACCATATCCAACGCCTCATCCTCTAGATCCATTAGCCATAATCAAATCCAGAGCGCCTCACCTTCTGAAGGCCACCATCTTCTGGACCCATCAGCCAGAACCAGATCTGCTGACAGTAGGCCCACTCGGTTATTTCCATTATTTTCCTTTAATTCCTTTTCTTTAATTATTCTATTTTTTGAACCAACACAAAAATTATTTTATTTTAAATCAACCAATCAAAAATCACAAAAAAGATTTATTTTCTTAATAAATGTTTTTTTATTAATTAGTTTAATTAATTTAGGGCAACGTTAATTTCTTTCACAATTAAAATTCAATTAGAAAATTAGGTTAATTCTTGATTTAATTTTTCTTCCTTTCTCAAATAAAATAAAAAAATACAAAAAATAGGTTTTTAGATTGAATTTTTTCTTTTTCTTAATTTAAAATTAATTAGAACTTAGGATTTTCTTTTTAACTCAATTCTTTCATTATTTTCTCAAATAAAAAAGCATGATAGAAACCTTTTTTAACCAAATAGGATTAGTCAAGGGTCAAAAACCTAATCGTCTCGCATTTAATTCACTGCGCGCTTATTATTTATTTTGACAATATTGTTGTAACCGCTCACTGGTTTATAATAGTTAATTTAGGGCTTTTACTTATCGCTTTTCCCCGGGTTTTTGGCTATGTAATTAATCCCCCTCCCCGAAGCCTTGTAATAGTGTATATTTACTTTCCCGCATTCTTAATTCCCGCAAATATTTAACTGTTTAGATGTATGCTAATAGGATTGTATGACAAGAATGCATGACAAATTAATCCAGTTAGAAAATCCTAATGTGCAAAGATTAAATAACTGAAAATAGATCACTCGCATATATCACTCTTAGGGTATACTCTCACTTCGGTTGTCTTCGGTAAACGATCATTAAGTATAGGATATTTTAGTGGTTACCCTCCTGTCTAAAAAAGATCAAACGTCCCATTCGAATGTTTCCTCGGAAATGTTGCCTCGAATATGATCTTAAGACTCTAGAGTTATTACTAAGGTGTCCTAACATTGCTTTAGTGATCGTACGTCCCTTTCAAATTGAACCTTACAAACTCCAACGACGGTGCTACCTATTTCTCAATAGTAGGATAGCACTGTCTAAAGGAAACAAGAATAGAAACGATCTTTTTTCGAGTAGGTAGATGCTAGTAGGTACTTGCTCAAATCAAAACTTTTCACACTTACACTTTTCAAACAAATTTTCAAACAACTTCGTCACACCTTTGAGGACTGATACAAGGGTTATAACGAAGTCAAACTTTTCAAAAACAAAGCACATACACAAGCAATTTTAAAAGATGAGCAAGTACCTAAGAGCCCATGGAAAACCATGGATAGAAAGGGTGCTAACACCTTCCCATTCTATAATCTACCCCCCGTACTCAGAATATCTCGAAGAAGGATTTTTTATGTACTTTTTTCCTTTCCGATTGGATGAAATAAAAGTCGGTGGCGACTCTTGCTTATCGTGACATTTTGCAAACACAAAACGCAAAACACAAACCAACATTTCAAACAAGTCGGTTCTTCCACCGTATCACACATACAAACCATAATTACTAGCATGTTATGTAAAGCGATACATTGCGAAATTTGAAGATTACTACGCTATTACAACATTTTATGGGAGGGGGGGTATACAATTGATGAATGGGGATTGCGATAATATAAACCTAATTAATCTATTACAACCAAATTGAATTTATACAAGTATTGGAATAAATAATGTACAAGATAATTTAAATATGCAAGGATATGTAAATGCAAAAGAAGGTTTTGTTTTGTTCTTTTTTATGTAAAAAAGTTTTAACCTAAGCCTAATAAACAAATCAAGATTAAACTTAAATCAATTAAGGAAGGAAATTATTTTTTAGAAAATATTTTGATTAAACCCTAATTCTAATTTATTAAAAGGAAATAAATTTCTTTAAGTATTTTTGTATTTTTATATTGAAAATAATATATGGTATTTATTTAGTATTTTGGTCTTTTTATATGTTAAAATAAATATTTAATAGGTATGAAAAAAAAGTATTTAACCTAATTTTAATTCAATTCACAAGTTTAAATAAAAAAGGATAGTATATAACTTTAAAATAAAAATAAATATTGTTTATGAGAAAATAAAATAAAATAAAACAAAAATATAATATTTATCATTTTTATATTTTTATGATTTTTTATTATTAAGACAATATATTTGATAAAATAAAAATAAAATTAAAACAAATAAATAAAATATTTGGGCCAGGGGTGTTGAAAGCAAATGGGAGGCAGGAAGTTAGCAAAAACATAGGGGCCCAATGTGCTGAAGCCCATGCTGCAAAAACAACAACAAAACTGGAAAAAAGTATGAAAAATTGCAAAAGGCAGCGCCAAGGCTCGAACCCGTGACCTAGGGCATTTTTGTGCGCTGCCTTACCACTGGAGTGGGTGTACATCCGTTAGTCTAAATGAAAACAAAAATACATAACATAAAACACTTCCTTGCCCTGTACTTCATCTTCAACCTTTGGCCAGCCGGATCCCCTGTAACTTTTTCATTTCTCAACAAAAATGGAAAGTGATAACATGAACATTACAACATTTTACTTCACGATTCTAACCATATGCATAACTAAAACTATAAGTCCAAGATCAGAGATAATTTTGTTGGCTCTAATTCTTAACCTAATTTTTTTAGAAACTTAAAACTTAAAATTCTCTAAACTCAAGCCAAATAAATGCAAGCTATGGATATGTACAATTTCGTAGCAATGATGTCTACATTCTATATTCACAAATGGAAAGCTAACTATGCATGTATCAAGAGTTAGAAAAACATAAAACTCACCTTGAAAATGGAAATCGTGTTTTGAAAGTGAGCTTGCTTTAGGATACTGTGATGATCAGGTTAGCTTCCTTGAACCTCTAGGAAGCTAATGCAATACTTAGCTTGTCTTGAGGGTGGCTGGAATAGTCTGGAGAAGTCCACCTGTGTTACTCTATTTTTGAAATTCAACAATGGGGAAGATGGAGTTACAGTGATGTTTCAGGGTGTGGGATAGTTTACTTATATTGTAAGGAAGCTTGTGAAAGCAAAAGTCCTGAAAACGCACGAGTGGAATGGAAGATACAATTTACAAGTCAGAAATGGCAAGTTTGGAGGCTTGGTATGCAATTTCTGATTCTAAGGTGTTTCAAGGCTTGGGAATGCATGCTTTTAGTTGAAAAATGATGGCTTTATATAGAGAAGAAGATTGGAGGGCTTATGCCTGCTCAGAAGTACAAGATCACATGTCTTGCTACATTTCTTATTTTTGAAGCAAGGTGAGGAGACAAGTACCTAAGTGTTGTACAAGCGTGGTCTGGCTTGGTAGAGGCTTCAGGCAAGTTGCTCTTTGTTTTGGCTTTGCTTATGTGCATAGAAGACAAGTGCAAGGCTCAAGGAGTGAAAATTTGCAAAAGTTATGCTTTATCAAAATGGAAATGGTACCTTTGTGCCAAAAATGGAATTGTTTATGTACAATGCATTGAATGCTTGGCTTTAGGGAAGCAAACCTTGCGCAATTCATTAATGGTGGAGTGACAAACAAGTTTGAGGCCTAAAAAGTGAAGATTGTACAGCCAATTTGAAAATTTGAAAACTTGTTCTTCATGAAATGGTTTGAAATCAAAGTGAGAAATTATCACCTTCATCTCTTCGATTCTCCTTACTCAAGAATGATCTCAAGGAGTTATTGGAAATTTTAGAAATCTTGTAATGTGCTATACAACCCATATTTGAAATGCTTTTGAAGATTCCTCTTGGAACTAGGTGAAAAGTTCCCATGAAGTTAGGTCAAAAACCTGCCTAACTAGGGCAAAGTTGCCATCATTAGCATGTATTCACAAAATCGTATCTTGAAATCCAAGCATCTTTAGGAGAAATTGTGTTAAGAAAAGTTTTAGATTTCATGGAGGTCTACAACTTTCATGTTGGGAACTTCTTTTGAATCATTTTGTATCATGGGGAAAATTTGGCCTAAAGTTGAGAAAAAATAAGAAATTTTCTATACATAGAAAATTTTCTAAGTTAGAATTTTTCAACTTTTCAAATCCAAATCTTAAATCTTTGGTTTCTTGATGAACAAGTTTCACATTTTAGCATGTTTTGATGAATTATGATCCTTGGCACTTGAATTTGATCAAAAAGTCAAAGTTTGACTTTTCAGTGCACAATTGACTTTTGATCAGTTGACTGAAAAATTCATCTGTCAATCCAATGGATTTGCAATGTTTTGAACCATGTCATTAGGTTAATATGATGCAGTTGAACTCTTGAGATCATTCCTTAAATCAATTGACCATTTGCTAGGTCAAAAATCAAAAATTGCCCATTCTCAGTCAAAACCCTAATTTTGACCATTTTGCCCTTTTGATGATTTGATCAAATTTCTTGGGGAATTATGGTCCAACCTTGATCAAATGATACATATGAGTCTAAGATTATGATGTGGATCAAAAATTATGAATTTTGGTTGAAATTTGGCCATGGTTGACTTTTTCCCTAATATAGTTGATTTTTAGGTCAACTGTCCAATTGACTGCTCAAAAATGTGATTCAGAGTTTGAAACTTGACATGAGTAATCTTGGGGGTCCATAATGATATTTGAAAGTCATATGAAGCATTGATATTCCAAAAATCCTTGTGCAAACTCAAACTCTAATTTTGGTCATCAGTGCCTGAGGAGGTGTCTTGAGCTGATCAAACCCTAATGCAGTCTTGAGTCCAAGAGATCTTGTGAGGAAATCCTTGATAAGTGAGAGGGCATATTTTGGGGTACAACAGTGTGAATGTTAATTTTGTGGTAATTGTGATTAGTTATCTTTTAATCATGAATCATTGAACAATGTTGTATATGTTGTAATCATATGAATTGTGTTGAAGTATGTTGAAATCATGATTATGTGAAGTGTGATGAATTTGTATGATGGATGTTGTGATGTATTTTTTATTATTATGTATTTATATAATGATATGAATTCTCACCCTTCTGTTGGAATGATGTTTTATATGACATCAATTAGGTACCGAAGATAGCGGTGCTTTTGGCAAGGAGTAGTTGGATAAGCTAGTCTTTATTTATCCATTTTACAAGGTAGTGAGTCATGCTCTGGTCTATGTAACATGAGAAACGTTTGAATTCATGTTATTTTATTATATTCATGTTTACTTAAGAGATGTTGTTATATTCTCTAGATATTTATATTGGATTGAGATTGTATATGGTGACGGGCTTTAGTGCCTAATGTTTTATGATATGATTGTCAATATGGGATTTCAATTATTAATATTATCATTTTGAGTTAAGAATTATTATGCTGGTAGATGCTTATGTGTTATGGTATGGAACATGATTCTAAATGTGTGTTATGAATATGACCAGTGTATTACATTTTTTGTCGTGAAGTAAATGTGACGCCCTTTTGTGATGTGCGTGCTAATTTACTCTGATTATATTATATAATTGTGCAGGGTAGAAAGGGGATGTTACATTAGTGGTATCAGAGCATGGTCGGTCTGTCCGACCATGTTGTCTAATGTTGTTTGTTCCTTAGTATGCGACATGTGTGTGAAATACTCCCGACACTTTCTTGTTTTTCTAACTACTTGGTTGCAGAAGTGGGTTGAAAACAAGTGGAGGAGAAAATTTGCTTCAATGAGATGTTTATGATGTGAAGAGTTGGACCATGGTGCTTTAGGTGAATTTGAGCACAAGAGAAACACTATTATAGTTTGGTAACGATAGTTTATGCTCCACTATAGTTATCAGCTACTTATTGACAAATCGAGGGACTGATCACCCTTAATCTGTTGTTGATAGTAGACAAGATCACATTGGATGGGATAGGCTTGTCTTTCCAGTTTGATAATATGTAAAATGAATGAGTCTGTGCATGATGGTGTTGTGTTGTTGGCTTTGTTGGCAACTTTGGAAATTGGTGAGAAACAAACGATTGGTGAATTGTTAATAGTTCATGTTTTTCCTGAGGTATTTCGTGATGATATAAGTGAGTTAACGCTAGAGCATGAGGTGGAGTTTATGATCGACTTAGGAACTATCTCGGTATAAATGACTCCATATCGGATGTCATCATATGAATTGAAAGAGTTGAAGAGTTAACTTGAGGATTTGTTTGAGAAGAGGTTTATTCGTCCTAGTGTGTCACCATGGGATGCACCTGTTTTGTTGGTTGAGAAGAAGGAAGGTTTAATGAGATTATGTATGGATTATAGACACATGAACAAGGTGACTATTAAGAATAAGTATCCACTTCTAAAGATTGATGATTTGATGGATTAATTGGTTCATGCAAGTGTGTTCAGTAAGATAAATTTAAGCTCTGGGTATCATCAGATTTGTGTGAAGGCTGAAGATATTCAGAAGACTGCTTTTAGAATAAAGTATGGTCACTATGAGTATTATGTGATGCCATTCGGTGTGACCAATGCATCTGGTGTATTTATGGAATACATGAACATGATTTTTCATCAGTATTTGGATAAGTTTATTATTGTTTTCATTAGCGACATTTTGATCTATTTGAAGAGTGAATATGATCATGTTGAGCATCTAAAGATTGTGTTATCTGTGTTGAAAGAGAAGTAGTTGTATGCTAAGTTTTTTAAGTGTGAGTTTTGGTTGAAGGAATTGAGTTTCCTTGGTCATGTGATATCAAGTGGTGGTATTTCTGTTGATCTGTCGAAGATTGAGGTTGAATCTCAATGGGAAGCTCCGAAATCTATTTTTGAGATTAGAAGTTTTCTTGGTTTAGCAAGTTATTTTCGGAATTTTATTGAAGGTTTTTCCAAGTTAGCTTTTCAATTGACACAATTGACTAGGAAGGGTCAAGCTTTTATTTTGATTTCTCAATGTGAAGCTGGTTTTCAAGAGCTTAAGAGAAGGTTGACAATCACTCCTATTTTGATTTTTCCTGATCCAGAAGAACCGTTTGTTGTGTATTATGATACTTTATTGATGGGTTTAGGAGGTGTGTTGATGTAGAATCGACATGTTGTAGCTTATGCTTCAAGGAAACTTAAAGTACATGACAGGAATTACCCGTCTCATGATTTGGAGTTAGTTGTTGTTGTGTTTGTGTTGAAACTTTGGAGACATTATCTGTTTGGATAAAGATTTGATGTGTTTAGTGATCACAAAATTTTGAAATATCTATTTGATCAGAAAGAGTTGAATATGAGGAAAAGAAGATGGTTGGAATTCTTGAAGGATTATGATTTTTGTTTGATTTACCATCTAGGTAAAGCGAATATTGTGGCTGATGCATTAAGTAGGAAGTCGTTGCATATGTCAATGTTCATGGTGCGAGAGTTGGAATTACTTGAACAATTTCAAGAAATGAGTTTGGTTTGCGAAGAGACTTTTCTGGTGTTAAGCTTGGTATGTTGAATCTTACTAGTGGAATTCTTGATGATATTTGAGAAGGTTAGAAATCTGGTTTGATTTTGGTGGATAGATTAACGTTGACCAATCAAGGTTGAGGTGGCGATTTCAGTTTGATGAGAATGGTATCATGAGATGTTGTGATAGAGTTTGTGTTTCGAATATAGCCAATTTGAATAAGCGTGTTCTTGAGGAAGGGTATTGTAGTGGATTGAGTATTCGTCCTGGAGCCACTAAGATGTATCAAGATTTGAGGAAATTATTTTGGTGGTCAGGTATGAAGAATGAGATTGCAGAATTTGGGTATTCTTGTTTGATTTGTCAAAAGTCAAAGATTGAACATCAGAAACCATCTGGTTTGATGCAATCGTTATCTATTCCTTAATGGAAATGGGATAATATTTCTATGGATTTTGTTTCTGGTTTACCCAGAACTCCGAGTAATTTTGAGGCTATTTGGGTTATTGTGGACAAGTTGAAAAAATATGCTCACTTTCCGATGAGAATGGATTATCCAATGGAGAATATTACAAAGTTATACATTAAGAGGATTGTAAGTTTGCATGGTATTTCGTCTAGTATTGTGTGAGATAGAGATGCAAGGTTTACTTTGAGATTTTAAGAAGGTTTGCAGAATTCTTTGGGTACAAAGTTGCGTTTGAGTTCTGCTTATCATCCGTAAATAGATGGTTAGATGGAGAGGACGATTCAGTCACTTAAGGGTCTTTTGAGAGCTTGTGTTTTGGAACAAGGAGGTACTTGGGATAGTTACTTGCCTTTGATTGAGTTTACTTATATCAATGGTTTCCATTAGAGTATTGGAATGACACCATTTGAGATTCTATATGGTAGAAGGTGTAGGACGCCTTTATGTTGGTATGAATCTGGAGATAGTGTTATAGTTGGACCTGAAATAGTTTAACAAACTACAAATAAGATTAAGATGATTCAGGAGAAGATGAAGGCTTCTCAGAGTCGTCAAAAGAGTTATCATGATAAGAGGAGGAAAACACTTGAATTTGACAAGGGAGATCATGTGATTCTTAGAGTTACTCCGATAACGAGTGTTGGTCGAGCTTTGAAGTTAAGTAAGTTGATGTGGCGTTTTTTTTGTCCTTATCAGATTTCCGAGAGAGTAGGTGAAGTGGCTTATCAGATTATTTTGCCACTGTCGCTTGCTAATGTCCATGATGTGTTTCATGTATCTCAATTGAGGAGATACGTTGCGGATCCGTATCATGTGGTTCAATTAGATGATGTGCCAATGAGAGATAACCTTACTTGGAGACATCACCTATACGGATAGAGGATCGAGAGTTGAAACAACTTCGTGGTAAAAATATTGCCTTGGTGAAGCTATGTTGGTGAGGACCGGCGGGTGGAAATGTGTTTTGGGAATTGGAGAGTAAGATGAGAGAGTCTTATCCTGAGTTTTTTGTTTGAGGTAATTTTTGAAGAAGAAAATCTTTAAAGTGGGGGAGAGTTGTAACACCCCGATTTTATTTATTAAATTATTTTATTATTTATTTGCTATGTTAATTATTATTTGGTTTAATAATTATCTAATTATTTGATTTTGGTGAATATGTATTTGGTTGATTAAATTGGATGATTATATGTATAATTGATTTAATTGGTATGACGTGTGATATATGATTTGTTTTATTAATTAAAGAATATATGTTATATGAGTAATTGGGATATTGGGTGTGAAAATAGAAATATTAACTAATTAGGCCTTGAGTTGATAAATTAGTGTGAGTGGGCGAGATAAGCCCATTAGTGGAATAAAAGTTAGTAAGAGTTTTGTAAAACAAAGAGAAATAAAATTAGAAAGAGAAAACAAGAAAAGAGAAGAAAGAGGAAAAGAGGAGAAAAGAGAGAAAAGATAAGAGAAGAAGATAGAACCCTAAAGTATCTACATCTAAGGTAAGGGTGGGTATTCTTTGATTTATGGATGTATGTAATGGTATGTGATGGATAGAAACATGATTTAGGGATTTTTTTATTCAATTTTTAGATTTTGACATGTTTAGGTTTTGAATTGAATCCATGAAATTGATGTTGGAAATCATGTTTTGATGTTTGTATTTGATGCTGTATGTTAGAAAATATATTATAATACCTTAAATCAGAGTAAATTGTATGTTTAAATGTGTTTTTAGATCAAAAGTTTGTGTGGGAAGTTGCTGAGAGCGTACAAAAATTGTTGTAAAATATGTAGGGAGCGCTCAACGCGGATTTTGGGGGCTAAGCGCAGCCTATACTACGAGAATTTTTCAAAACTTCAAAAGTTCATAACTCAAGGTTCGGGTGTCCGTTTGTTGCACCGATTGAACATGGGGAAAGCTAATAGAGTTTAATTTCTTGTAAAAATAGTTTCATGTTCTGGAAAATAAATTTAATTTAGGTTTAATGGGGTTTTGTGGTGTTAGTGTATGATGTCGGGGTTGCAATTTGTAAAAGCTTCAAAAATTAGTAACTTTTGACTCGTAGCTCCGTTTGATTCCCCGTTTGAAGCATTAGAAAGCTAGCGTGATATTAATTTCAATAAAAATGGTCGTGTTAGAAATAAATGATTTAAAAATAACATGATTATGTAAATGAATTATAATTATGTTGTTCGGTTTGTGAATTGGTGTTGGATGTGAATAACATTGTTTGGCTTTATTTGCTATGTATTTTTGTGATGTGTTGAATTGAGAATGCTATGAACATGATACTTGAATTTTGTGTAGATATATGTTGTAAAATTAAATTGGATGAGAATAACATTATTGGGCATTGTTTGCTATATGTTATTATGGTGTGTTGAATTGAGAATGCTATGAACATGACACTTGATTTTGTGTATGTAATTGTTTGGATTTGAAGTTGATTGAAGATAACATGGTTTGTACTTGTTTTCTACATGTTATAATGATGTGTTGAGTTGATTAATGCTATGAGGATGCATTGTATATGATTGATGACATGATATATGTATGTTATGCAATTTGGTGAAGATAATTCAAATGTGTGGAATTATGTGAAATATGCATGTATGATTAAGTTTGAGGGATGGTCTTAATTGCATATGATTGTTGAGATTGAACATGTAAATGCATCATTTGTGTCAAGAGGAAATGTTTAGTAATTAAATGGGAATTATTGACTTGTCCCAAACCTAACTCTGAAGTGGGTTTGAAAGCTTAAGGCTGAATCAAGCTTTTATTGGTGGTTACCTGTCTGAGAGATGGACCCGGCTGGACCGGTAAGAATAAAAATTAGTACCACATGTATATTGCATTGAGTTGTATTAGAGTCACATGTTTCTATGTGAATTGTTGAGTTGGTGTGCAATATGTGATATTGGTGTGAATGTTACTTTTGTGGTAATTGTGATTGGTCATCTTTGAATCCTGAATCAATGAGCAATATTGTATATGTAATGATGTGAAATGTGTTAAAGTATGTTGAATACATGATTATGTGAAGTGTGATGAATTCTTCTGATGGATGTTGTGATGCATTACTTATTATTATGTATTTCCATAATGATATGAATTCTCACCCTTATGTTGGAATGCTGTTTTATACGATATCATTTAGGTATCGAAGATAGCGGTGCTTCTGGCAAGGAGTATTTGGAGAAGATAATCCTTATTTATCCGTTTTACTAGGTAATGAGTCATGCTCTGGTCTATGTAACACAAGGAATGTTTGGATTCATGTTATTTTATTATATTCTTATTTACTTGAGAGATGTTGTTAACTCTCTAGATATTTATGTTGGATTGAGATTGTATGTGGTGATGGCCTTTAGTGCCTAATATTTTATGATATGATTGTCAATATGGGATTTCAATCATTAATATTATTATTTTGAGTTAAGAATTATTCCTCTAAGAGATGTTTATGTGTTATGGTATGAAACATGATTCTAAATGCGTGTTATGAATATGACCAGTGTATTAGATTTGTTGTCGTGATGTAAATGTGATGCCCTTTTGTGATGTGCATGCTAATTTACTATGATTACATTATATAATTGTGTGGGTGTTGTACCCCAAAATTTGCCTTCTCATTTTATCAAGATTTCCCCTCACAAGACTCTTTGGACTCCAGACAGGATTAGGGTTTTGCTCTGCTCAAGACTTCTCCCTGCACTGTTGACCTGAATTAGGGTTTGAGTTTGCACAAGGATTTTTGGACTTCCAATGATTAAAGTGACTTTCATACTTCATGTTGGACTTATAAGATTGCTCATACCAAGCTTCAAGCCTTGAATCAAATTTTTGCCCAATCAATTGGACAGTTGACCTAGAAATCAGCTGTATTGGGGAAAAAGTCAAATGTGGCCAATTGAGTTCAAGCATCGATTCAAGGACTCAATGGCATCATCTTGACCTAATCAAAAGTTTCAAAAGATCTCAAATGCATTAGATTGACAGATGAATTTTCCAGTCAACTGATCAAAAATCAATTGTACACTGAAAAGTCAAACTTTGACTTTTTGGTCAAAATCAAGTGCCAAGTGTTATTTTTCATCAAGATGTGTCAAAACATGAAACTTGTTCACCAAGAAACCTAATTTTGAAAATTAGGGTTTAAAATGGAAAATTTTCATAACTTAGAAATTTTCTAAGTTATGAAAATTTCTTATTTTTTCCCAACTTTGCCTAACTTTTTCACCATGATGCAATTGGATTCAAACAAAACTTCCAACATGAAAGTTGTAGTCCTCCACAAAATCTACAACTTTTGTTCACAAAGTTTTCCAAAAGTATGCTTGGATCTCAAGTTATGATTTTATGAACAAGGGTCCATGAAACTTTTAACTTAGAGAAATTTTGCCCTAGTTTAGGCAGGATTTTGACCTATCTTCATGGCAATTATTCACATAGTTCCAAGTGGAATCTCAAAATGCATTTCAAATATGGATTGTAGAGCATGTTACAATATTTCCAAAATGTAAAATAACTCTTCAAAATCATTTATGGTTAGGGATATCGAAGAAAAGAAAATGGCCATTTCTCACTTTTGTCCATGGCATTTTTCATGTTGATACAAGTTGCAAATTTTGTCCATCCTTGCTTGTACTTGTTTACAGGTCCTT
This sequence comes from Vicia faba, assembly GCA_948472305.1. Classification (NCBI taxonomy): domain Eukaryota; kingdom Viridiplantae; phylum Streptophyta; class Magnoliopsida; order Fabales; family Fabaceae; genus Vicia; species Vicia faba. The sequence continues at coordinate 160,479,592 of OX451738.1, forward strand.
AAACCCTTCCACACTCATAAATTAAATGCAAACACAATGGATTAAGGCCTTATTCTGATCTTAGAAGATTACACATTAAATTAATCCATTTTTGGCAAAAAGGCAACAATGCCATTTACATAAAGCACAACTTTTGCAATTTTGTTTGTCTTGAGCATTGGACTTCATCTTTTGCAGAAAACCACATCCACAAAGATAGGGAAAAGTATACCAACTATGTGAAGCTAGAGTACAAGCCTTTACAGGCCTTAGCATGGTCACTTCTCACTTTCACTTCAAAAACAAGTCATTATGCAAAAACGACATAACTTTGCAATCTGATAAAACCAAAGCTTGTGAACATTTGAACCAAGTTTAGAATAACATACCAAGCCAGAAACACGAGCTAGCAAGTTCTCAAACCCTCCAAAACACCAAAACACAAGTTCTTGTCAAAATAGGGCAGGTTCTGCATTTTGACTTCCAAAACAAAATCCACTCGTGCGTTTTGCTTGCAACCAGTTCCAACACACTCCATACAACATACCTAAGCTATCCCAATCATTCCCAAGTCACTATAACTCCATTTACACACTTTACCATTTTCAAATTCTGACTTTGCAGGTTGAGTTCTACAAGAAGATTCAGGCAAGTTCAAAGCTAGCTAAGCATTGGGAAAAGCTCAAAGGAACTTCAAGCAAGCTCACAAGTATCTCAGGCCTCACTCACAACCCCTACATTTCTATACTCGAGCTTGACTGAAACAGGTAAAGTTCAAACTTCTATCTCTCTATTTAGGAAACATTAGGCTTATGTTTGTGAAGGAAAAATATAGTCCTCGTTGCCCTTGAGTTGTACATATGCATAGAATTCATTTATGTTAACTGAGCTAGGAGTATTTGATGTTTGAACTTTCTGAAAAAACTAGGTCAAGATTTAGGGCCAATGAAATTCTCTTTGGTCTTTGAGAGTTAGATTAAGTTTTTTATATGGTTAGAATCGTGTGATCAAGAGCTATAACTTTTATGTTGCAAGTTTTTGTTTTTAAGCACAAATGCAGGAGATAGAGATTTGAACTATGGCGCGCGTGTTTCAGTCTCAAGGACAGGGATGAAGCTGGACTTTGGGTTGGGCATGGCTGTTCCTTCCTATTGACACCCCCCATCCTGCTTCCTGCACCCCCTTGGCCCATTGTTTTTATTTTTTTATATTTTTCATTTCTATTTTCATTTTTTCCTTTTATTTATTTTTCTAAACATTAAAAATTATCAAAAATATTTTCTTAAATTTTCACATTTTATTTTATTATTTTTATTATTTTTTTAGCATAATAATAAGTTATTAAATAATATATACTTTGATTTTCTTAAATAAACTTATAAATATTATAAAAATATTATATATTTTTATTTTTGTTATTTATACATATAAAATAATATTTTCTCATACATATTTTTATTTTTCAACATTTTGTATATATTTTATTTTATATTTTTGTACATAAATAAATAATTATAATATATACATTTTCTTAAAACAAATTAGGGTTTCCACCCTTAATAAAAATAATCTTTTATTTTCTTATTTTTGATACATTAAATAACTTACTTTTTTACATACATAAAATAAAATACAAAAACATTCTTTTGCATATTTATATTTAATTGTCCATTTAAATGTTTGTCAATTTATTATTTGTACAATGAATTCAATTTGGTTGTAATAGTTGAATTAGGGCTTTTATTTTCTTGCAAATACCCCCTATTCAAACTTGATCCCCCTCCCCATATCAATGTTGTAATAGTATTAGATTTACTTTTACGCACTTTATTGCTTTCAAATATGCCATGATAGAAAGATTAGGGTTTGTATGGAAAAATCCAAAATCAAACAAATAGCATGACTAATGCAAGACAAAAATGCATGAAAATGACAACACAGTGCACATAAGCACCCCTAGGGTTTCATCCACTTGTTGCCTTAAAAATGGCCATGGTATGCATGCTTGGTATCTTGGCAAAACAAAATCAAAACAAAAAGATCATAGTCCCTCGATGACGCTATCTTGTTTGCCTATACAAAATGATCTAGTCCCTCAAAAATTTGCTAAAGATACTTGGCATAATTGCTATCATGGTCATACGATGACCCGCGCCTGTCCCGTTTAACATCCAAACACAAGGTTGTTTACCAAATACAATGGTAAAACAACAATGTCAAAGGGTTAAAAATATGTAGGAAATATCTTTGAGTAGGGTAGACAACTCCTAGTTACTTGATCAAACTTGCAAACATCCTTGCTATTTTCAAAAACACATCAGAACATAATTTCAAAACATTTCCCAACAAACATTGAAACATTTTTCAAAAGACAACACCTTTGTATACATTCAAACAAGAATCATTACAAAGGTTGACTAGACAAAGGCCTCTTTTCAAAATACTTTCAAAAACACACACAAAAGCACCATTTAAAACAATTGAAAAGCAAAAGCAAGTGATCTAAAACAAGTAACTAAGAGCCCATGGAAAACCATGGATGAAAAGGGTGCTAGCACCTTCCTTTTTCATGATCTACCCCCCGAACCCAAAAACAATCTCAAAGGTCTTTCCTGTGCTTTTTGACCTTTCCTTTGGATAAAATAAAAAGTCGGTGGCGACTCTTGCTAAACCGAAACATTTGCGAACACAAATGCAAAACCTCAAGTAAGTTCTCCCACCGCATCACAGAACTGGCGACTCTGTTGGGGACTATTTATAAAAGTGGGGTTACCTTAGGGTTTTAGATCACCTTTACATGCTTATCTTGCTTGACTTGATTGCTTTACATTTGGTTCTATTGTTTGGGTTTGAAATCCTCTACCTGGATTTGGGAAACATTCATAGGTAAATAGCAATACGTTGTGGAAACTGTGCGGGGTATACCGACATGGTTGAAGCAATAGCTATATTAGTGCAACATATTTGTGGGTACCGGTAGCCTTTGAGTTAATCAAAGAGAATACGGGGCCGCTGAGTGATGTCATGAAGCACTAATGGACTTTTAGAACCTTTACTTGACCATCTTGGCCTTTTTAGGGGTAGTGAGATGACCGGCTTTGGTGCAGTCCGAAGTTGGTAGATACTCAACACTACACTCAATGAGGGTTGTTTTCTTGGAATATTTCGGTCGCCAGTAAAGTGGCTAAACTGAAACAATGAACACAGAAAAGAATCCAATGATATTGAGCTCCTTAGAACCCGGTTATTATTTATATGACAGGTTGAGCCAACTAAACTTTAAGAGGGTACTTACCTATGAAACCCCATGCAAGCCTGAAACTAGTATCTTGTGTGATTTATTTGTACATATGTACTTGTGCATAACATCATAAACATCATGAAGCATCATATACATCCACTAACCATTTCAAGGATTTGGATCTTCATCTTTGTTCCTGTTTTGTAGGTAATGGATTCACTTCGCAGGAAAACAATTCAAGTCAACCTTGTGAGAATTCCTCCTCAACTAAAGGAGCTAGTGTGATCGGTGGATCTGGAACTGACTGTTTAACGCTGGTTCGCGAAATGTCGCGGAAGTAAGAGTCGCCACCGTCTTTTATTTTCTCCAAATGGAAAGGACAAAAGCACAGAAAAATTCCTTATAGAGATTGTCTCTCGGTTCGGGAGGTAGATTATAGAAAGGGAAGGTGTTAGCACCCTTTCTATCCATGGTTATCCATGGGCTCTTAGATACTTGCTCATTGTGTTTTCAAAAATGGTTTGTTTGCTTTTCAACTGTGGGTTTTAAAAAGTTTCTTTGAAAATTCCAGTTCGACTCTTGTATCGGTCCTCAAGAGTGTTTGAAAAATTGCTTTCGAAAGCTTTTTGAAAATGTGTCGGTGTGAAAAGTATTTTTGATTTGTTTTGTTTTGAATTAGAGCAAGTATCCACGAGTCGTCTACCTACCCTAAGGAATTCGTCTGTGTAAATGTCCTTTAAAGTAGTGCCATCCCACCATTGAGAGGTAGGTAGCACCACCGTTGGAGGTGTTTGGGTCAATTCGAGGTTCGGGACATGGTGATCACCAGAGCAATGGGAAGACACCTTAGAAGCTACCCTCATGCCAGGTTCCCGGATCATGAGGACTTACTAAGACATCCTCTACTCGACGATCACCTTTCGAGGCAAGGCAACATTGAGGCGTACCCTAGGGGTGGTGTGTGCGATTCGTGTGTCGTTTTCAGATATTTTTGTCTTTTTTCATGTTATTGGTGATCTAGCGTTTGTTTTTATTTTTGTCCATACATTCTTTCATGCTTTGATTAACAGTTAAAAAATTGCGAGAAAGTAAAAGATTCTAAGCTATTACAAAATGTGCGGGTCCACATCGCCAAAATTTCTCGAACCCGATTTGACAGAAAAATAAAGAAAGTAAAGAAAATAAAGAATTAAAAGTGCGAGAAGTTAATTACAAGGCCTTGGGAGAGATACATAAATATTAAAAGAAATAAGATAAATGCGCGGATTAAATGAGAATTAAACGAGGGCGTTGGACCCTTTTTGCAAAATTAAATTAAATGATGAATTAATTAAAATTAAAAGGAAAAGAAATTGTCTTTTTGGTTTTTTTTTTGGTATTTTGTGATTTTAATGAAAAAGAATTAATAACTGCTAACCCTAATTCTAGTTATTTTAATTTATTAAAAAGAAGTTTAAAGTTTTACCCTAAAATTAACCCTAATTAATTTACATGCAATTTAATTACAAAAATAAATATTCAATATTTTAATAATTATGGAAGAAAAATAAAAAAGGATAAAAAATTAATATGAACCCTAATTCTATGTTTTTTTAGATTTTTATTATGAAAATATTAAATTAAACCCTAATTTAATAACTAATTAATTTATGAATTTATTTACAAAATATTAATTAAATAAATATATTTAATTTTTTTATCTTTTCTGATTTTTTTATGTGTTTTTTATATTTATGAAAATATTAAATTTAATAAAAAAACAATGATTAAAAAGAAGTAAAAAATAAAGAAAGTAAAAAGAATAATAAAAAAGGTCTTGCAAACCTAGGGGGTTCAGACCCCAAATAGGAGGTTTTTTGTAGTGATCCAGGCCCATTAACCTTGGCCCGTTGGACTTTTCCAGGACACGTACCCAAACGTTGACTAGAGCACATTGTGTTCCCCAGGCCTGTGCCTTTGGATTGATGTAATTGACGCGTGGACGGCTTGATCTTGAAGGTGTATGGTGCGCTTCAGCATTGAATCTGCATGGAAACATTCATTGAAAAATAATATGGCAATAGCGAGGACCTGGGGCTCGAACCCAGGTCATTAACGTTATCAGCACATGCGCTTCACCACTGCTCCACTTTGTCCATCTGTAAATTAATATAACAAATAAACATTATAAAACAAAACGCGTTAATGCTTGATTTTCCGCGCGAACTTTTAAACCAGCCAACCATCGCCTGCCACGAGATCATCTTCTCCATTGTTTATTTTTTCCTGAAACATAAACATAATAAGCCACGGTTTTTTAAGCGTTCTTTTAGGCATGCTTTTGAAAAATAGCGAATAGCCCAAGAACGCTCATAAATTGAGCGCGAGGGTGGGTTCCTGATCGTCCAAACGCACTGAATTGAATGGTGGTATTCAGGTGTCTTGATTTTTCCATATCACGAAACGCCCAATTTCAAGCTTCATAAACCCTAATATGCTCACATGGTGGAATCATGTACAATGCTCAAAAACACAATCAAATTACATGGTTAGCATTAGAATCTCACAATGAACACAAATCATATACTAAAAATTGCTAAATGCGCATGAATTGAGATGCAAGAGTTTCAAAAAAATTCGGTACAGGGTGAGGTCGTGTTACCAATTTAGGGTGTTAGGACGAATGATTTTGATTAGAAATCCTTCCTTGAAGCTTCAGGAAGGTGATGGGATAAAAATCTTACCTTGAATCGTTCTAGAACTAGGTTTTCAGTTTTGAGTTTTTCGTAAAAATTTTCAAGTTTGGTAATGGGGTTTCTGCGCAGCTTCTTGTCAATGAGCATTAGGGTTGTGATCAGGCTTATGTATGGAGTGAATTTGGTCAAAGAAAACAATCCAAATCCTTTGCATTCATGGTCTTTGAGATTTGATTTTTCAAGATCTTTTTCCAATATTTTTCATGCTATTTTTGTATCAATCATATCCAATCAATTCCAATTCTTCCATATCTGATCATGCACGAATTTTTGAAGATATTATGTGCACAAAAAGATTGAAAAACTTAGGTTAATTATTTTTCATGTATTTAATTGATTTAAATGAATTATTATTAATAAAAATTCAAATAAATAAATAAAAAATGAAGAAAAACTTCCCTTTGGTCCAAGTGGTCGTGCACATGCCTTGGATAATGAATTGTGGAAGAAAAATGGGCCCATTAGCAATTTTAGGCCATTTGAATCAATGTTGACTTTTCAAAATATCCAAAAATTTCCCAACTTCCACAAGGCATAACTTGCTCAATTTTTAAGCTTTGCTCATGTTCTTAGACATTTTGGAAAGATCTTTGAGTCCTCTAACCAATGCCTTTGGTCCCATGTCATTTTGATTTACCAATCTCAAGTTATGGCCTTTGACTTAAAGTCCCTTTTTGTTGACTTTTGAAAATGACCTATAATGTTGAAATTGATAACTTTTTGTGAGAGCATTTCTTGGACTTGGAGTATGAAGATGAGTTGTAGGAAATGTCTTTCTCTTCAAAATGAGCTTTGGATGGAATTTTTCTGATAATCCATGTGAAAGTTATGCCCTGGTCAATTTACAGTTGACTTTTTCAACTGTCCAAATAAGGAAACTTTTGCATCTTGATGATTTTTGAGCCAAGCTTTGAGAATCATGATCAAGCATTGATCAAATGATTTTTGTGGCTTCAAAATGAGATGTTGACCAAAAATTTGAACTTTTGACTGTCAAATGACCATTTTGCCCCTATAGTTGACTGTAGTGCAATTAGGGTTTTGACTGTGCAATTTTGTGCTGTAAGTCTTGAAACTTGATATGGGGATACTTGACCATATTTGTAGGCATGTGGGACTTGATTGGACCCTTGGCAACTTCATTTTCTTGATCAGAACAAAAACCCTAATTTTGACTGTTAGGAGGCCCTTGCACTGTGCAACCCTTGGGGAATTTTGAAGCTTGACTTGGCAATTCTTGGAGAATATGGGAGGGCAAATTTTGGGGTACAACAGCTAGCTTCAAGGATTCCTGAGAATTCTCCATTCACCAAGAGGCATGGTCGTCTTCTCAACTTAGTCAACACCAACACTGAGGAAGATATGGTGAAAGTTCTCTTCCAGTTCTTTGACCCCCTACACCACTGCTTCACATCTCCTGATTACCAGCTTGTGCCTACTTTTGAGGAATTTTCTCAACTCTTGAGGATTCCTATTCTCCATCAACTACCCTACAACGGTACGGAAAGAGATCCAAAGCCTGAAGATGTTGCTCAAGCCTTACACTTGCAACCATCTGATATCATAGGCCATTGGGAAACTAGAAGTGGTGTGAAGGGTTTATTGTCAAATTTCCTGTTTGAGAAGGCTCAAAGCTGCTGGAATTCATTGGACTTACAAGCTTTTGAGGAGATTGTAGCTCTTCTCATCTATGGGTTGGTCTTGTTCCCAAACCCTGACCAGCTTATAGATGTCAGTGTTGTCAAAATTTTCATGGCTCGTAACCCGGTGCCTACATTGCTTGGGGACATCCTCCACTCATTTCACACTCGAATAATAAGGAAAAAAGGTGTTCTCATGTGTTGTACTCCTCTTCTATCAAGGTGGTTTGTTTCTCACCTTCCCCAGTCAGTCTTGAAGAATGAGCAAGGCTTGAGGTGGTCACAACGATTGATGACTCTTACACATTCAGATGTTCATTGGTGTTCTCGATCCAGAGAAAATGTTATCATCATTGATCATTATGGGGAATTCCCTAATGTACCTTTACTTGGAATTAGAGGAGGCATCACCTACAACCCTTGCTTGGCTTTGAGACAGTTTGGGTATGCCCGAAGGGATGGCCCTCATGACATGCTGTTTCCAGACTTGGTTTTTGACTTCGACAACGACGATTAAGGACTTCGACAAAGGTTCATCCGATCTTGGAGGATGCCTAACAAGGTGGACAGTAAGACCTTGGGACACAAGAATTCCATCCCCCTTGAGCCTTACCTCAAGTGGGTACGAACCCGCGCCCAAAGTCTTATGATGCCTTACCCCTACATACTTCCTATGATCAAAGAGCCTGTTATGGAAGGAGAGGTTCCATACACCCTCCTACATTCTGACATGTCAACATTACTTGAAGATTTGCAAAGGAGTTGGATACAACTCAAGGGAGAACGCGATACTTTTGAAGCCAAATTCTACGCCAGTGAGAAGAAGGTTTTGGAACTTACTCGGCAACTTCATGAAGAGAATACTCTCAACACCTACATCGCACCAAAGAGGATGCGCAACTTCTTTTTACATTAGAATTTTGTATTATTTTTCCCATGGGGCATTTATGTACTAACAAATTCTATCTTATTAATATGACGTGTGTTCCTTTTTGTTTACAACAAATTTGAATTTTAGAATCCTTGAATGCATTACATGAATAACACATCATTCATCATATGCATAAACAGGTCTTCACACCAGGTTTCCTTATCTCTCTGCTGTTTATTTCAACAAGATGGATATAGAGCAGACGGTCAAAGACTTACAAGCGCAGAATTCACAGTTCCAACAGCTACTCATGACCTTGGCAAAGGGTCAGGAGGAGATCAAAACCTTGCTAGAAAAGGAAAAGGAGAAAAAGAAAAAGAAGAGGGTTGGTGTGGCTACCATGGGTAGAAGATTTGAAGGTCAAACTAGAAGGGTCCTGGATTTCCCCTCAACATCTGATGAAGGGGTAGGAAAGGGTAAAGGAACAGCAGTAGTGAAATCTGAGTCTGAGGAAGAAGAAGATGAAGAGGATGAAGACTATTCTGAGCAGCAGTACCCTCCTGCAGACGAAAAATACAAGAATATGGAAGAGCGTCTGGCTGCCATGAAGGTGCAGAGAGTGCCTGGGCTGGACTTTGAAGAGCTAGGGTTGGTTGCTGGGATTGTCATTCCCCCTAAGTTTAAGGTGCCTCTATTTTCCAAATACGATGGTTTGTCTTGTCCAAATATGCACCTACGGTCTTACGTCAGAAAAATCCAACCTCATTCTTCTGATAAAGATCTCTGGGTTCATTTCTTCCAGGATAGTCTTTCGGGGACGCAGTTAGATTGGTTCTACCAGCTAGAGAGGTCTGATGTGCATAATTGGGAGGATCTGGCAGCTGCCTTCTACAGACAATATCAATATAATGCAGATTTAGCACCAACCCATACTCAATTACAGAGTATGGGCATGGTATCAAATGAAGGTTTCAAAGAGTATGCCCAAAAATAGAGAGACTTGGCGGGACGAGTACAACCACCTCTATTTGAGAGGGAGCTGGTAGATATGTTCTTGGGTACACTGTCAGGACCCTTTTTCAATCACCTGATTAGAAGTTCGTCTGCGGGGTTCACCGAGTTGATTCTGACTAGTGAGAGAGTTGAAGCCGGAATCAAGAGCGGGAAAATTCAAAAGGATGCGTCTGCTTCTGCTGCCATCAAAAGGAAATTTCCATCCAAGAAGGAAGTCTCAGCTGTCTACTCTCAGAGAAGTCAAGGAAGATTTGAGCGCCGGCCAGTGGTGGGGGCTGTAATGATTCAGAAGTCTGCAGCCGATCATCCTCAAAACAATCAACCCAGAACCAACCAAGTAAGGGTGGAAAGGCCTGCACGACAATTCACCCAGATCAATATGACACCTGCTCAGGTTCTCCCTCATCTATTAAAGTTAAACCTTGCAAGTTTGAAAGAGGCACCGAAGAATCCGAATACATCTTCTCCATACTACCATTCAAATGCTAAATGTGCTTATCATTCGGACAGCCCGGGGCATGACACCAACAATTGTTGGGCCCTCAAAAATAAGATCCAGGATTTGATAGATGCTAAAGAAGTTGAATTCGACGCCCCTGAAAAGCCTAATGTGATATCTGCTCCAATGCCAAAGCATGGCCACAATGCTCATGTCGTTGAAGAAGACCTTTTTGTTGCTATTGTTGATGATTTGATGACTCCGCTACTGATAATCTAGTTGAACTTGCTGAAGGCTGGGATTTTCCCAGTTTGTGAAGAAGATTGCTACCTTTGTTCATCTTTACCAACCGACTGTCTGTTGTTGAAGTTAGGCATCCAGCGCCTAATGGATAACCAAGAAATCCTTTTTGAAAAGACTCCTGTTATACCGACTCCTGTCAATGATATTTCAATAATTACCATATCCGGCAATCTTTCCAAGGTCTCCAAAAGACCTGTTAAGATTACATCCAATCCAAAGATTGTACCTTTGAAGATAACTATGTCGGGGCCTATCCCGTACAAGTCCAACAAATCAATACCGTGGAACTATGGGGGAGAGGTTTTTTACCACGGTGTTAAAAAAATTGAATTAACCGAAGAAAGTTCTGATGAAGAGACTTCCGACATTGGAGACATTGCCGGAACGAGTAAAATCACTCGCAGTGGAAGAATTTTCTCTCTGGAGATAGCTCCTCCAAAGGCAATCTTCGGACCCTCAGCCGCTCCTAAAGTTACACCTGTTCCGGTCAACATATCTGCAAGAACTCCAGTTATTGAAGAAATTGTTACTTCTGTGGTTGTCCTTTCTGCTGTTTCTGATGATAGAGGGAAAGGGATCCAAGAAGAGCATGTCAGGACGAGGGCTCAGCTATTGATCATCCCTGAGACCTCTCAAAAAGAAATGGAAGAGACTGAAAATAATCAAGAAAAGCGATTATAATGTTGTGGAGCAACTGGGGCAAACCCCCTCAAAAATCTCTATGTTGGCTTTGCTGCTTTGTTCAGAATCTCATGCCATAGCTCTGATCAAATTCTTGAAGATGACCCATGTGCCCCAGGAAACCTCCGCGGACCAGTTCCAGGAATGTGTAGTTAGCCTAACAGCAGACAATGGTCTAGGGTTCTCCGACGCCGATCTAACAATCAAAGGGAGGAAACATAATGATGCTTTGCATGTCTCGATGGAATACAGAGGGACTACTCTGGCACACGTTCTGGTAGACACTGGTTCATCACTGAACGTCTTACTAAAGAAGGCATTGGATAGGCTAAATTGTGAAGGTTTAACCTTGAAGCCCATCAACATCATTGTCAGAGTCTTTGATGGTTCTAAACGGATGTTCCACAGGGAGGTGGACATCCCGATTAAAGTGGGAACTGAAACCTTCAACTCCACATTCTATGTCATGGACATCCGTCCCTCCTATTCTTACTTGTTGGGAAGACCCTGGATTCATCATGCTGGAGCCATCACTTCTACTCTGCATCAAAAGCTCAAGTACCATGTCCAGGGGAAAATTGTAACTGTCCACGGTGAAGAGGAATACATGATAAGCCATCTTAGTTCTTTCCGCTATGTAGAATTGGATGGTGAATTCATCGAAACCCCCTTTCAGCATTTTGAAGAGGTAGCTCAGGAGATTGCGGCAGCCAAGACAGTGCCTTCTATACCCATGATTACCCGACCTCCGCCTCAGATGTCGTCACTCAAAGATGCAAAGACTGTGATTGAAGAAGGAGCAAACACAATCTGGGGACAACTTCCCGATTTTCCTTTCAAGTATGATAAATTCGGCTTGGGTTTCACTGCTTCTGCTCAAAAGGCTGTGCGTCGCTCCTGGGCTGGAGGACCACCAGTGAAGATCACCCATCATGGATTCAATTCTTTGGAGGATGGTGAAGAGGAGAGAAACCTAGAAGACTGGATTTTCCCTACCGTTGAAGGAGGATTAAGCAATTGGGAGGCAAAAGACTTTATTCCCATTACTTTCATCAATCAGTAATTTATCTTTCAAACATTTCTGTTGGTTTGTAATAATTCTTGAACAATTCGTACAATTTTAACCTTGTGCCTTACCCGAGGTACATAGGTCCATTTGTAAGGGTTTGATTTTTCATCTTCATATGCCATTTTAATGAATCATGGACGTTTTCACATATAAACTTTTGTGTTCATTTTCTTTCTTTTTACATTTTATTTGTTTAAAGGTGGCTATCCCTTACACACACCCACACTCACCAATGCAGGTACCCATCCATTCCGGATTCCATGGGTAACAATTCTGCTATGGCCTTCAGTGACTCTGAAGATATGGTCTACCATGCCGAATACGAAGGTGATGAAGACTGTGAAGTGCCTGGAGAATTGGCTAGACTGCTACAACAGGAAGACAAGGCTATTCTACCTCACGAGGAGTTGTTAAAGACAATCAACTTGGGAACAGAGGAAGAAAGAAAAGAAGTTAGAGTGGGTGCCAACCTAGAGCCAAGTGTCAAGGAGCGCTTAGTTCAGCTGTTGAATGAATATGTTGAGACCTTCGCCTGGTCTTACGAAGACATGCCGAGACTTGATACAGATATTGTTGTTCATCGTCTCCCCACCAGAGAAGATTGTCCACCAGTTAAACAGAAAGTTCGTCGCATGAGGCCCGGCATGTCTGAAAAGATCAAAGCTGAAGTTATGAAGCAGTTCAATGCTGGTTGTCTTGTTATTACTTCCTATCCATAATTGGTTGCTAACATTATGCCCGTGCCTAAGAAGGACGGCAAAGTCAGAATGTGCATGGATTACATAGACTTAAACAGGGCTAGCCCTAAATATGACTTTCCACTACCGCACATTGACATCTTGGTTGACGATACAGCTCAGCACAAGGTATTTTCTTTCATGGACGAATTTTCAGGGTACAACCAGATCAAAATGGCACCCGAAGACATGGAGAAAACTACCTTTGTTACACAGTGGGGTACGTTCTGTTATAAAGTGATGCCATTCGAACTGAAGAATGTCGGGGCAACCTATCAGCGTGCCATGGTGGCTTTGTTTCATGATATGATACATCATGAGATAGAGGTCTACATAGACGAAATGATAGCCCGTTCACAAACTGAAGAAGAACACCTCGACCATCTGCAAAAGCTGTTTGTCAGGTTGAAGGAGTACAAGCTCAGATTGAACCCTAACAAGTGCACTTTCGGAGTCAAGTCCAGTAAACTCTTAGGATTCATTGTCAGTAAGAAAGGCATCAAGGTTGATCCTGCCAAAGTCAAAGCTATACAAGAAATGCCTGCCCCTCGCACTGAGGAGGAGGTCAAAGGTTTCTTAGGACGCCTAAACTACATTGCAAGGTTCATTTCTCACCTAACATCTACCTGTGAACCAATCTTCAAGCTGTTGAAGAAAGATCAGGTGGTTAAATGGAATGATGACTGTCATGTTGCTTTCAGTAAAATCAAGGAGTATTTGCTGGAACCTCCTATCTTGATGCCACCCATCGAAGGAAGGCCTCTAATCATGTATCTGACCGTCCTGGAGAATTCAATGGGGTGCATACTGGGCCAACATAATGAGTCTGGCCGAAAAGATCATGCTTACCTTAGCAAAAATGTTACCGACTATGAGACCCGATACTCACTGCTCAAGAAAACTTGTTGCGCTTTGGTATGGGCTGCTCTCTAGCTAAGGCAGTATATGTTGACTCATACCACTTTGCTGATCTCTAAGATGGATCCGATCAAGTACATCTTCGAGAAGCCTGATCTATCTGGAAGAATCGATAGATGGCAGATGATCCTCACAGAGTATGATATACAGTACACCACCCAAAAAGCTATAAAGGTGAGTGTGCTAGCCGATCATCTGGCTCATCAAGCTGTCGAAGATTACCAACCCATGAGGTTCGACTTCCCCGACGAGGATATCATGACATTGAACAACATTGAAGGGAACAGACCGTATGACGGACTTGAACAAGGATCCCGATGGACCTTGTACTTTGATGGTGCCTCCAACGCACTTGGCAACGGTATCGGCGCGATACTTATCTCTTCAGAAGGTTGCCATACAACTTTCACCGCCAGACTCTGCTTCAGCAGCACCAACAACATGGCTGAGTATGAAGCTTGTATCTTTGGTATCAAGGCTTCCATTGACTTGGGAATCAAATCTTTGATTGTATTTAGGGACTCAACTTTGGTTATCAGTCAAATCAAAGGAGAGTGGGATACTAAACATCCAAACCTCATCCCTTACAAAGAACATGTCCTGACATTGTTACCACATTTCGAGCAGATTACCTTCGAGCACTTCCTGCGAGAAGAGAATCAGCTAGCAGATGCGCTAGCTACAATGTCATACATGTTTAAAATTAACTGGGATAATGAGGCTCCCCAAATCACCATTGAACGGATGGATGAACCTACACATTGTCACGAGATTAATACCGAAGAAGTAGTGGACCGACAGTGGTTTCATGACGTCAAAAGGTATCTCGAAGCACAAGAATAGCCTGAAGGAGCTTTAGTCAACGACAAAAAGTTCTTAAGGAGATTTTCAGAAAAGTTCTTCTTGAGCAATGGTATCTTATACAAGCGCAATCACGATTGCATTCTGCTCTGTTGTATGGACAAAGTTGAAGCTGAGCAGATCATGGCTGAACTGCACAATGGTACCTTTGGCACTCAGTCTAGCGGACATACGATGGCTAAGAAGATTCTACGGGCAGGCTATTATTGGTCTACCATGGAAGCTGACTGCCATCAACATTCCCGTACTTGTCACAAATGTCAAATCTATGCGGACAAGGTACATATACCTCCAGTTCCTCTCAATGTCTTAACAACTCCTTGGCCATTCGCTATGTGGGGAATCGACATGATTGGAGAGATCAAGCCTACAACATCCAATGGACACTGTTTCATCCTGGTGGCCATTGATTACTTTACCATGTGGGTCGAAGATGCTTCCTTCGCATCCGTCACAAAGAATGTTGTTGCCCGCTTCATCAAGCAGAACCTAATTTGCCGGTATGGTATCCCCGATAGGATCATCACTGACAACGGTACAAACCTGAACAACACTATGATCATTGCCTTGTGCGAGCAGTTCCAAATTCAACATCACAATTTATCTCCCTATCGGCCAAAGATGAACGGTGTTGTCGAAGCTGCAAACAAAAATATCAAGAAAATCATACAAAAGATGACAGTCACATACAAGGACTGGCATGAGATGTTACCGTTTGCTCTGCACGGGTACCGTACCACGGCACAAACATCAACTGGGGCAACACCCTATTCTTTGGTATACGGCATGGAAGCTGTTTTACCTATTGAGGTTCAGATTCGCTCCTTGAGAATCATGAAGGATGCTGGTTTGAGTGAAGACGATTGGATTCAAACCCGGCTTGATCAACTTAACTTGATTGACGAAAAGGGACTTACTGCTGTTTGCCATGGTCAGGCGTATCAAAAACGCATGATCAAGGCTTTCAACAAGAAAGTCAGGCGCCAAATATATCAAGTCGGGGATCTTGTAATCAAGCAGATCATCTTGCTGCAAAGTGATCCCAGGGGAAAATGGACTCATACTTACGAAGGACCATTTGTGATCAAAAACATCTTTTCTGGTGGGGCAATGATCTTGGCCACCATGGACGGTGACGACTTGCCGCACCATGCGAACGCAGACATAGTCAAAAGATACTACGCATAAATGACCCGACAAGTTGAAAACCCGAAAGGGAGACTTGGGAAAAAATGGGCATCCCGGTGAATCGAAAACCCGAAAGGGCGGTTCAGGCAAAAATTAGGGATAAACAAAAAAAATTTGTACACCCGGCAAGTTGAAAACCCGAAAGGGCGACTTGGGCAAAAAAGGGTTTCCCGGTGGATCGAAAACCTGAAAGGGCGGTCCAGGCAAAAGTTAGGGAATTAAAGCGTATGACTATGTCTCGTCGGATCACTTTAAGGACAATCTCTTCATAGACAAGTTCCAGGCTTCTGATTAATCCAATCATCTTCGAACGAAGCAACGAATGGACAAGACATTCAGAGTTACGAAGGCTATAGCAGAATGGGAACCCCATGGATTTTTTTTTACACATAGCCATCTTTCTTTGTATAAATTTTTCTCAATTTTTATGACAACGTTCTCTTACTAGGATGTCTGTCTCCTTTGTACAAAATACTTACACAAAGTTAATACAAAGATACTTCAAAGTGCAGAAAATTATTTGCCTTTTCTTCTTTTTTTCACTTGTGTTTTATTTGAAAACGTCCAATGTTTTATTAAATGAGCATATGCATTTGGATATAATCCCTGTTTACAAATAAACGAAATGTGAAAGAATAATTACTGACAGGTTGAAAGGATAGGAAAATGTCTTTAGGCTATTCCAAGAGAAATCCCCTACAGCACATCATCTAGATTCTGAGCGGAGCTAAAACCTTGAAATACATACGCCCAGCGGAATTAAATTTCAAAATCCTCACCATAGTTAAGCTTCAGACTCCCAACCCCGGCAGAGTTATATTTCAAACCCTTAATTCTCATCAGAGTTAAACTTCATACTCCCAATCCTCAGCGGAGCAAAAACTTTGGGTCATAAATCCCCAGCAAAGATGAAACCTTCTTCCCCAACGGAGTCAAGTTTCCAACTACCAATCCCCAACGGAAACAATTCAGTTTTCCCCAGATTCCCCAGCAAGTTGTCTTAAAATCTGTGAATCAACCAGATAACAATTAACTTTTATCCCCAACTTCAGATAACTCCCCAGTAGATTGGCATACAACCCAAACTCCTGAACTTTTTCTAGACAAGAATAAACCTCTTCCCCCAGAGTCTTGAACCTACTTTCTAGCAGGATAGCTTACTCTCCAGCAGTATAGCTACTCCCCACAGAGTTCTTACTCCCTAACAGAATGAAGATTCTCGTTCTTAACTCCCCAGGATTCAAATTCCCCTAGCAGATTGAAGATTCTCATTCTCGATTCCCCATTGAAGTTGCCAGAGTTTTCACCACTCCCGGCATGAATTTGTCAGAATTTTTAATCCTCTGCAGAATTTTTAATCCTCTACAGAATTTCTTCCTTATTCTCCAGCAGATCAAGGTTTTCTTTCTTCTAATCCCCAGTAGAGACCATCAGAGTTTCCTTATTCCCCAGCCGAGTAAGGATTCCCATTGTGTAATCTTCAGCCATAGTCATCAAAGTTCTCTAGATTCCCCAAGCAGGTTTCTCAAGCAGACTTGAAGGATCCCTATATCCCCAGCAAAGTCGTGAAGAGTTCTCACATCCCTACAAAAGTTGTCAAAGTTCTTGTTAATCCCCACAAGTTGCCAAGGATTTTCTATCTCCAACAGCGGTCAAGGATTTATTTTCCCCGGCAGCAGTCAAAGATTTTATTATCTCCAGCTATCAAGGATTTATTTTCCTCAGCAAGACAGCGAATCAGCTTACATGTGCATACATTACATTCATATATCATAAACATTGATAAAGCACATTTTATTGCATCATACATTTCATGCAACATAACTTTGTGTTTCAGCTAACATTTTACCCTTTTCAGGATAAGATTAAAAGCTATCTTTAACAAATATTCAAAGATTTCAGATACATTACGGATACAATCCAAGACATGGAAGTCATTCTATTACTCATTCGGATCTCTTATTCAGATACAGTATGGATACACCCCAGACACGGAGGTCATTCTTTTACTCATTCAAAATATTCAAATCCAAGATACAGTATGGATACACCCCTGACACGGAGGTCATTCTATCACTCATTCAGACTCCAATAATCAGATACAGATTAGATACGCTCCAGATATGGAAGACGCTCTATTTATCATACAGATCTCAACCTTAAGATACAGTCCAGATACGCATCAGACACGATTGCCGTTCTGTCACTCATTTAGATGTTTCCCCAGCCCAGAGATACTCCAGACACGGATGCTATTCTGTCGCTTATTCAGATTCCAGATTCAGATACAATACAATACACTCCAGACATGGAAGTCATTATGTTATTCATTCAAGAATCAAATACAGTTACAGCTCGGATACGCTCCAGACACGGACGCCATTCCATTGCTCATACAGATCCAATCTCCAGATACAACTCAGATACGTTCCCGATACGGATACCATTCTGATGTTCATTCTCCTGATTTTCAACAAACCTCGTTGGATGGCATATTTAAGCCCATCTCCGACAAGATTCTGTCACCTCTCCAAATGGCATATTTAAGCCCATTCCCTAAACTACATTTTGACGAGTGCAAATTTACGGGCACTCTAGTGTCCAATCATCTTTTACCTTCGAGTCACCAACGACAAACTCGCCAATCTAACTCTTCAGGTTCAAGAAGATTGAACAGGGGCAGTTGTTGTAACCCAAAATTTTCCCTCTCATTTTATCAAGTTTCCCCTCACAAGACTCTTTGGACTCCAGACAGGATTAGGGTTTTGCTCTACTCAAGACTTCTCCGTGCACTGTTGACCTAAATTAGGGTTTGAGTTGCACAAGGATTTTTGGACTTCCAATGCTTAAAGTGACTTTCATACTTCATGTTGGACTTATAAGATTTCTCATACCAAGTTTCGAGCCTTGAATCAAATTTTTGCCCAATCAATTGAACAGTTGACCTAGAAATCAACTGTATTGGGGAAAAAAGTCAACTATGGCCAATTTATAGTCAAAACTCATAATTTTTGACCCACATCAACATTATAGACTCATATGAACCATTTGATCAAGTTTGGACTACAACTCCTCAAGAAATTTGATCAGATCATCAAAAGGGCAAAATGGTCATTTTTAGGGTTTTGACTGCAGAAGGGAAATTTCTGATTTTTTAACCTAGCTAATGGCAAATTGGGTTTAAGCACGGAATAAAGGACTCAATGGCATCATCTTGACCTAATCAAAAGGTTCAAAAGATCTCAAATGCATTGGATTGACAGATGAATTTTCCAGTCAACTGATTAAAAATCAACTATACATTGAAAAGTCAAACTTTGACTTTTTGTTCAAAATCAAGTGCCAAGGGTAATTTTTCATCAAGATGTGTCAAAACATGAAACTTGTTCACCAAGAAACCTAATTTTGAAAATTAGGGTTTAAAATGGAAAATTTTCATAACTTAGAAATTTTCTAAGTTATGAAAATTTCTTATTTTTTCCCAACTTTGCCTAACTTTTTCACGATGATGCAATTGGATTCAAACAAAACTTCCAACATGAAAGTTGTATTCCTCCACAAAATATACAACTTTTATTCACAAAGTTTTCCCAAAGGATGCTTGTATCTCAAGTTATGATTTTATGAACAAGGGTCCATGAAACTTTTAACTTAGAGAAATTTTGCCCTAGTTTAGGCAGGATTTTGACCTATCTTCATGGAAATTATTCACATAGTTCCAAGTGGAATGTAAAAATGTATTTCAAATATGGATTGTAGAGTATGTTACAAGCTTTCCAAAATGTCCAAGAACTCTTCAAAATCATTTATGGTTAGGGAGAATCGAAGAAAAGAAAATGGCCATTTCTCACTTTTGTCCATGGCATTTTTCATGTTGATACAAGTTGCAAATTATGTCCATCCTTGCTTGTACTTGTTTACAGGTCCTTAAACCCTTCCGCACTCATAAATTAAATGCAAACACAATGTATTAAGGCTTTATTCTGAGATTTAGAAGATTACACATTGAATTAATCCATTTTTGGCAAAAAGGCAACAATGTCATTTACATAAAGAAAATTTTTTCAATTTTGTTTGTCTTGAGCATTGGACTTAATCTTTTGCAGAAAACCACATCCAAAAAGATAGGGAAAAGTATACCAACTATGTACAGCTAGAGTACAAGCCTATACAGGCCTTAGCATGGTCACTTCTCACTTTTACTTCAAAAACAAGTCATTATGCAAAAATGACATAAATTTGCAATCTGATAAAACCAAAGCTTGTGAACATTTGAACCAAGTTTAGCATAACATACCAAGCCAGAAACACGAGCTAGCAAGTTCTCAATCCCTCCAAAACACCAAAACACGATTTCTTGTCAAAACAGGGCAGGTTCTGCATTTTGACTTCCAAAACAAAATCCACTCGTGCGTTTTGCTTGCAACCAGTTCCAACACATTCCATACAACATACCTAAGCTATCCAAATCATTCCCAAGTCACTGTAACTCCATTTACACACTTCACCGTTTTCAAATTCTTACTTTGCAGGTTGAGTTATACAAGAAGATTCAGGCAAGTTCAAAGCTAGCTAAGCATTGGGAAAGCTCAAAGGAACTTCAAGCAAGCTCACAAGTATCTCAGGCCTCACTCACAACACCTACATTGCCATACTCGACCTTGACTGAAACAGGTAAAGTTCAAACTTCTATCTCTCTATTTAGGAAACATTAGGCTTAGGTTTGTGAAGGAAAAATGTAGTCCTCATTGCCCTTGAGTTGTACATATGTTAACTGAGCTAGGAGTATTTGATGTTTGAAATTTTTGAAAAAACTAGGTCAAGATTTAGGGCCAATGAAATTCTCTCTGGTCTTTGAGAGTTAGATTAAGTTTTTTATATAGTTAGAATCGTGTGATCAAGAGCTATAACTTTCATGTTGCAAGTTTTTGTTTTTAAGCACAAATGCAGGAGATAGAGATTTGAACTATGGCGCGCGTGTTTCAGTCTCAAGGACATGGATGAAGCTGGACTTTGGGTTGGGCTTGACTGTTCCTTCCTATTGACACCCCCATCCTGCTTCATGCACCCCCTTGGCCCATTGTTTTTATTTTTTTTATATTTTTCATTTCTATTTTCATTTCTGACTTTTATTTATTTTTCTAAACGTTAAAAATTACCAAAAATATTTTCTTAAATTTTCACATTTTATTTTATTATTTTTATTATATTTTTTTAGCATAAGAATAAGTTATTAAATAATATATACGTTTATTTTCTTAAATAAACTTATAAATATTATAAAAATATTATATATTATATATTTTTATTATTTATACATATAAAATAATATTTTCCCATACATATTTTTATTTTTCAACATTTTGTATATATTTTATTTTATTTTCTTGTACATAAATAAATAATTATAATATATATATTTTCTTAAAACAAATTAGGGTTTCCACCCTTAATAAAAATAATCTTTTATTTTCTTATTTTTGATACATTAAATAACTTATTTTTTTACATACATAAAATAAAATACAAAAACATTCTTTTGCATATTTATATTTAATTGTCCATTTAAATGTTTTTCAATTTATTATTTGTACAATGAATTCAATTTGGTTGTAATAGTTGAATTAGGGATTTTATTTTCTTGCTATATCCCCCTATTCAAACTTGTATCCCCCTCCCCATATCAATGTTGTAATAGTATTAGATTTACTTTTACGCACTTTATTTCTTTCAAATATGCCATGATAGAAAGATTAGGGTTTGTATGCAAAAATCCAAAATCAAACAAATAACATGACTGTGATCGGTGGAAATGAGAACTGACTGTATTAAAGTTGGTTTCGCGAAATGTCGCGGTAAGCCAGAGTCGCCACCGTCTTTTATGTTCTCCAACATGGAAAGGACAAAAGCACAGCAAAATTCCTTATTCGAGAATGTTTCTCGGTTCGGGAGGTAGATTTATAGAAAGGGAAAGTGTTAGCACCCTTTCTATCCGTGGTTATCCACAGGCTCTTAGGTACTTGCTCTTATGTTTTCAAAATTTTGTTTGCTTTTCAAATGTGTGTGGTTTTTGAAAAAAAGTTTCGTTTGAAAATTTTTGAAGTAACTCTTGTATCTGTCCTCAAGAGTGTATGAAGTGTTTGTTTGAAAACTTTTAGAAAGTGTGAGGTGTGAAAAGTATTTTTGTTTGTTTTGAGAAAGAGCAAGTACTTAAGAGAAATCTACCTACTCTAAGGAATTAAGCTGTGTAAGAGTCCTTTAGATAGTGCTATCCCACCATTGAGAGGTAGGTAGATTTATAGAAAGGGAAGGTGTTAGCACCCTTTCTATCCGTGGTTATCCACGGGCTCTTAGGTACTTGCTCTTATGTTTTCAAAAGATGTTTGCTTTTCAAATGTGTGTGTGGGTTTTGAAAAAGTTTCGTTTGAAAAATTTCTAAGTAACTCTTGTATCTGTCCTCAAGAGTGTGTGAAAAATTTGTTTGAAAACCTTTAGAAAGTGTAGGTGTGAAAAGTTGTTTTTGTTTGTTTGAAAAGAGCAAGTACCTATGAGAATCTACCTACTCTAAAGAATTAGGTTGTGTAAGAGTCCTTTAGATAGTGTTATCCCACCATTGAGAGGTAGGTAGCACTATCGTTGGAGGTGTTCGGGTCAATTCGATTATCGGGACAGTGTGGTCACCAAAGCAATGGTAGGACACCTTAGAAGTAACCCTAATGTCCTAGATCCTTTGTATCCGAGGCAACCGTTTCGAGGCAACTGGATCTTTAGACAAAGGGCGACCTCTAAGACAACCTATACTTGATGACCACGTTCGAGGCAACCAGTGAGGCGTACCCTAGAAGTGGCATGTGCTTTGTGTGTTGTTTTTCAGTTAAGGTTATCTTGTACATGTTATTTGTGAGCTACAGATTGATTTTATTATTCATACATTCTTCCATGCATTGTTAATAGTTAGGAGTGCGGAAAATAAATTGCAGAAAGATAAATTCTAACTATTACAAGGCGCGGGTCTATACATCGCCAAAAACAATAACCCGTTTGGAAATAAAGTGCGAGAAATAGTAAATAAAGAGATAAACCTAATTACTATTACATATCCGGAAACAGTTACATAAATAATCAAAATAAAAATAATGCGCGAAAGAATTAAATCGGGAACGTCCTAAGGGTTTTGACCCTTTTTTAAGAAAGAATTGAATTTTTTGTCTTTTTTTTTGTAATTAATGAAATTAAAACTAATGACTAATTAATTAATTTAATTAAGAAAATATTTTTGTGTTTTTTTATGTTTTTAATAAAATAAAAAAAAGAAATTGAAAGTTGAAAGTCCTAATTCTAAATTAATTTTACTTATTAAAAAAAAGTTAAAATTGTTCTAATTACACAACTAATTAATTAATATTAAAATTTATTTACAAAAATAAGGTAATAAATAATAAAATGTTTTTTTGATTTTTTATGAAAAATATTAATTATGTTAATAATACTAATAATTAATAAAAAAAAGAATTATAAAAGAAAAGAAAAAATAAAAAGATAAAAAAGGAATAATAAAACCAAGGGGGGTTATGGGCCAGAATTGAGGGTTTGCTTAGCATTGCTGTGGCCCATTTGCATCCAGCCATGTTGACTCTGGGAATTGAGTGGGGCGCTGGTTGACCAGGAATATGGTGGTCCCTCTTTCTTGGCCTTCAGATTGTTGATTTGAGGCCACATGGCAAGCTGTCGTGTGAGGTGTATGATGGACATCACTCAGTATCCTGCATATGATTGTATAAGGAAAAATAATATTGAAATTATGGGGGACCTGGGATTCGAACCCAGGTCCTGTAACCTTTTCCAATAGCATGGCCACCAACTGAGCTGCGCGTGTTAGTCATTATTAAAACAAAGCATGATTATTATATTGGTAAACAAACATATGCCTGAAAACAAATAAAAAAACGCGCGATATTTGAAGATGGCCAACGACAGGACGACACCTCATCGTCTTCTCTAACACTTTGCTAGTTATTTACCTGCGGTTTTTTATCCGCAGGTAGTTTCGTAGCTTATCTCAAAAAACGTCCCTAGGCCATAAAAATTCCATCCAATCACATGGACGTGATTGTCTCTGTCTCCTCATTATCCTTGTAACCATCATTCATCTTGATTTTGCCTATATGGAAAACACCTAAAACACAAGCGTATGAACCCTAGGTTCGAATATCATGATATAGGGGCCAATAACAAAATTGAATAATGCAATTGTGTTAGAAATCAAATGATAAACATGAATATACCAATGTTTTGAAGAAAAGGTGCAAGGACTGGAAGTTACGATTTCGTGTTCAGAGCAAAGTTTGAGATAAATTAAATCGCGATATGGTTGATGAAAAGGCTTGGTTTTTATTGCTGTAGCACCACTGGATGTCCAGGAAGAAGGCTATGTTCTCTTTTTGGTTTGAAAGTGCCTGCAATACTGCTTTAGATCTCACACTTTTTTGGACAATTTTCAGTTTTTACTCTAGCCGTTATAGGGGTCTCTAGGTAGTGAATGAGGCTTGTCACACTTGCATATGTAGTAATGAATGAGAATAAGTCACATTATGAGCCAATGATCCATTGCAATTAAGTTTTTGGATTTTGCTTAATCACCATTAAAGATCATTCCAAGTTTGTTCAAATTTTGAATTTTTATGCATAAAATGGCCCTAGCGCGAAATTGGTAGGTTGTTCATGACACATAAAAGTCATTCAAATCAAAAGATGTTATTTAATTAATTGTTTTGATTTTATTTGAATTTTATGGATTTAAAATGAATTAAATCAAATAAAATTAAAGAAAAAATAGAAAAATTAATGTTTAATCTTGAAATTGATCATGGGACACGTGGGTGGCATGACAAGGCTGAATCAAGTGGAAAAAGTGGGCCCTTTTGTCAAAAATTGAAGTTTCAAGGATAGTTGACTTTTGCCATTTCACAAAAATTTCCCAACTTCTCCTATGCATATCTTGCTCAATTTTGATCATATGAACATGTTCTTGGACATTTTGGAAAGGTCTTGAAGTCCTCTAACCAATGCCTTTGGTCCCATGTCATTTGAATTTACCAATCTCAAGTTATGGTCTTTGACTTAAAATGCCTTTTTGTTGACTTTTGAAAATGACCTATAATGTTGAAATTGATAACTTTTTGTGAGAGCATTTCTTGGACTTGGAATGTGAAGATGAGTTGTTGGAAATGTCATCCCCTTCAAAATGAGCATTAGATTGGATTTTTCTGATGAACCATGAAAAAGTAATGCCTTGGTCAAGTTACAGTTGACTTTTCAGTTGTCCAAAAATGGAAACGTTTGCATCTTGATGATTTTTGAGCCATTCTTGTGGAATCATGGTCAAGACTTGACCAAATGATGATTGTGGCTTCAAAATAAGATGTTGACTAAAAATTTTGATTTTTGACTGCCAAATGACCATTTTTCCCCTGCAGTTGATTGTGAAGCAATTAGGGCTTTTGACTGTGCAACTTGATGCTGTGAGACTTGCAACTTGGCATGTGGATGCTTGACAATGTATATAGGCATATGGGACTTGATTGAGCCCTTGAAAACCTCAACTTCCTTGCAAGAACCAAAATCCTAATTTGACTGGCTTAGGAGGATGGTTGACTGTGTAGCCCTTGAGTAGACTTGAGCAAATTGAGATGATGCTTGTCAAAACTATGAAGAATATGGGAGGGAAAATTTTGGGGTACAACAATGACTAATGCAAGACAAAAATGCATGAAAATGACAACACAATGCACACAAGCACCCCTAGGGTTTCATCCACTTGTTGCCTTAAAAATGGCCATGGTATGCATGCTTGGTATCTTGGCAAAACAAAATCAAAACAAAAAGATCATAGTCCCTCGATGACTCTATCTTGGTTGCATATATAAAATGATCTAGTCCCTCAAAAATTTGCTAAAGATACTTGGCACAATTGCTACCATGGTCATACGATGACCCGCGCCTGTCCCGTTTAACATCCAAACACAAGGTTGTTTACCAAATACAATGGTAAAACAACAATGTCAAATGGTTAAAAATGTGTAGGAAATATCTTTGAGTAGGGTAGATAACTCCTAGTTACTTGATCAAACTTGCAAACATCCTTGCTATTTTCAAAAACACATCACAACACAATTTCAAAACATTTCCCAACAAAATTTTAAACATTGAAACATTTCTCAAAAGACAAACACCTTTGTATACATTCAAAAAAGAATCATTACAAAGGTTGCCTAGACAAAGGCCTCTTTTCAAAATACTTTCAAAACCACACACAAAAGCACCATTTCAAACAATTGAAAAGCAAAAGCAAGTGATCTAAAACAAGTAACTAAGAGCCCATGGAAAACCATGGATGAAAAGGGTGCTAGCACCTTCCCTTTTCATAATCTACCCCCCCCCCCCCCCGGAACCCAAAAACAATCTCAAAGGTCTTTCCTGTGCTTTTTGAACTTTCCTTTGGATAAAATAAAAAGTCGGTGGCGACTCTTGCTAAACCGAAACATTTGCGAACACAAACGTAAAACCTCAAGTCAGTTCTCCCACCGCATCACAATGGGATATAAAGGGGGTGTTACAGTGGCAAAGAAAAAGTAAAAGGATAACACAACAAGTCTATCAAATCTAGAATAACTTATGTTGCCTGGGATAGCAGTAGTGATGCCTCAAGTAAGAAAAGCTCAAGTGATAGTGAAGAAGAGGAAAATTTGTGTCTCATAGCCAATAAACATAAAATCAAGAAAAGGAATGGAAGTAATTCAAAATACGATAACATTGATAAGTTTTCTTTTGTTGAATTGAAAACTTATTTTGAAATATACATAGAGACACCTTGAATGCTTTTAAGAAATTAACTTCCAATGAAAGAATTTTTACATATTTAGAAGCAAAGGTTGTAGAAACCAACAAGAATTTAGAATCATTAAAGCAATCTATTATAGATTGTCAAGAGAATAAGAAGTAGGATGATGAACCATATTTTTTCGATTGTGAAAGTTGTGACATTTGGCAACAAGAGACAAGTGCTCTTAAAACCAAATTGGACAAGGCATTACAACCACGTGTTACATTTGCTATTGATTCTCCAAAGGTTGAAAAGTATTTGGATAAACCATATAAAAATATAGTCTTATATAAAAGGATTCAAATATAAAAACTAATTCTCATCATAGTTTATCGCGTCACTATTGTTGCAAGAAAGGTCATGCCATTAAAAAAATGCAAATTTAGGTGCTTCTTAGTTCCTAAAGGTGTTTTTCAATGGTTTTCAGAATGGAACAAATTTTTCACTCACTCCCAAGGACCCAATTAGAATTGGGTACCTACCACATTTGTTTAATTTTGTAGGTTGAGTGTCTTAACTCTATGACGGGTAAGTCGATTCTCGATAGTGGATGTTCAAGACACATGAAGGGAGACATCTCTTTATTCTCAATCTTTATGGCAAAGAAGAAAGGTTATGTATCCTACAGTGATCACAACAAAGGTGTAATACTTGGAAAGGGTATTATAGGTAATCTATTTTCTATTACTATCTCTAATGTTATGTTAGTTGTTGGCCTTAGACATAGTCTTCTTAGCATTAGTCAATTGTGCGACAATGCTTATAAAGTAACTTTTGCCAAAGATAGTTGCATGGTAGTACATAATGAGAAGAATAAATGTATTTTTAATGGTTTGAGGGTAAACAATATATATATATATATATATATATATATATATATATATATATATATATATATATATATATATATATATATATATATATATATATATATATATATATATATATATATATATATATATATATATATATATATATATATATGCTAGACTTAAAAGATGTATCTTTGACAGATGCTAAGTGTCTTATTACCATGAGTGAAGATTCATGGTTATGGCATGGACGATTGGTACATATCAACTATGATCTACTTAATAAGACAATTGCAAAAGATTTAGTTATTAGTTAACCAAATATAAAGTTTTCAAAAGACCACATATGTGATGCATTTCAAAAAGGTAAGCAAACAAGAGTTTCATTTAAATCTAAAAACGTTTTTTCAACTTCACGGGCTAAAAGTCTAGGTGGTAATTATTATGGTTTTATGATTGTAGATTATTAATCAAGATTTTGTTGGACTATCTTCTACCAAAATATTTTTGGCGGATGCTATAGACACCGCTTGTTATGTCTTAAATAGGGTACTTATTCATCCTATCTTAGACAAAACTCCTTATGAACTTTTAAAAAGTAGAAACCAAATTTATCACATATTCATGTCTTTGGATGTAAATGTTTTATTTAAATAATGGAAAGCGTAACCTTGGGAAATTTGACGTGAAAGCCGATGAAGGTATCTTTCTTAGATACTCCCAATCTAGTAAAGCATATAGAGTTTATAATAAGATAATGATTATTATCGAAGAGTCGGTTCATGTTACTTTTTAAGAGTTTTTCCCAAATAGTGTTAGGAAAGGTACTACTTTTCATAGTGC
This sequence comes from Vicia faba, assembly GCA_948472305.1. Taxonomy (NCBI): domain Eukaryota; kingdom Viridiplantae; phylum Streptophyta; class Magnoliopsida; order Fabales; family Fabaceae; genus Vicia; species Vicia faba. Next base: position 160,507,805 of record OX451738.1, read on the forward strand.
AGGTGCATCTACATAAGACATACTCAAGGACACCAAACAAGGAATTGATTAACCTAAAGAGATGAAGTTTGAGGAGGTAGAAGATGACAACCAAGAAAATGAGGATGATGAGAGTCAAAAGGAATATGATGGTCTTCCATGGGAGGGGAGAACCTCCGAGGATCATCCAATAGACAACATTGTTGGAGACAACACAAAAGGGGTAACAAAACACTCTAGGAAAAGTAATTTCTGTTATGACCATGCATACATATCACAAGTGGAACCTAAAAATGCTAAAGAGGCCTTACTCGATTAGCATTGAATTATGGCCATGCAAGTAGAATTAAATCAATTTGAAAGGAATGATATTTGGGACCTTGCCCCTCATCCACAAAATCATCAAGTTATAGGCACTAGATGGGTTTTTAGGAATAAACTCAACGAACATGGTGTAATAATTAGAAATAAGGCCCGACTAGTGGCTCAAGGGTATAACCAAGAGGAAGACATTGATTATGAGGATATTTATGCTCCGGTTGCTCGACTCGAGGATATACACCTTTTACAAGGATATGCATTGTCCAAGAACTTCAAATTATATCAAATGGACGTGAAAAATGCGTTCCTTGATGATTACATAAATGAAGAGGTGTATGTTTTGCAACCTCTCGATTTTGAAAATCATGAGTATCTTAATCTTGTTTTCAAGCAAAAATGAGCTTTATGCGGTCTCAAACAAGCCCTTAGGGCTTGGTATGAGTGACTTAGCATGTTCTTTCTTGAACAAGGATATTCAAGAGGGAAGGTTGATATAAAACTCTTCATTAAATGTCAAGGAAACCATATTCTTCATGTTCAAATTTATGTTGATGATATCAGTTTTGGATCAACTAACATGCAACTTGTCAAGGAGGTCTCTAAGCTTATGCAGGGAGAGTTTGAAATGAGTCTCATGAGGGAGTTTAATTACTTTCTAGGACTTCAAATAAATCAACTCAAGAAAGGAACATTTGTGTGTCAAGCAAAGTATTTTCTCAAACAACTAAAATGATATGGCATTGATGATGCAAAGAATATTGACATTCATATGGAAATAACTGGAAACTTAGACATCAAGAAATATAGATGTATGATTATATCTCTTCTATATCTTACGACATCTAGGCCTGATGTTATGTTTAGCACTTACATGTCCGCCCAATATCAATCGACTCCTAAGGAATCAAATTTAAAAGCAGTTAAAGCATATTCTTAGATACCTCATTGGTACTTCTAAGTTTCGGCTTTGGTATTCCAAGGGAAGTGATTGTATCTTGGTTGGTTACTCTTATTCTTATTTTGTCGGTTGAAAATCAGATAGGAAAAATACTAGTGGGACTTGTCATATGTTTCATAATTCCTTGGTTAGTGGCATGGTAAAAAGCAAGTTTCTGTAGCTTTTTCAATGGTCGAGGCAGAATACGTGGCAGACGGTAGCTGTTGTGCCCAAATCTTATGGCTTAAGCAATAATGACTTGATTTAGACATAAAACTTTCTCATATTCCTATCATGTGCGATAACACTAGTGCAATTAATCTAACCAAGAATAAAGTGATACATTCTCGCATTAAACATATTGAAATACGTCACCACTTCCTTCTTGATCATGTTGAAAAGGAGATGTTTTATTCGAGCATATTGATAGTAAAAATCAACTTTCCAACATTTTTACAAAACCTCTTACAACCAAACCAATTTTAAATATACGTGGAGAATTGGGAATTATTGAATTCTCCAATGTTGCTTAATCACTTTTGTTGCATGCACTTTTATACATTTTCTCTAACCTTTGTTTTAGTATTTAACATCATGTGAGTACATATTTTGTTCCGTCAAAATTGAGGTAGTGTTGTTTCAAAAAGGGGGAGTATGTGAGTGAAACTTCACCATGATGTCAAAACTAGGAAAACTTAGCATTTTTGTATATTGGACGGTATCTCTATGTTTTTTGGTGCCCCCTTGCATTAGAGGTCATAAAAAGCATTCAAAACAAGTTTGAAATTAGCAAAAAAAAATGAAAATTCATTTTAAGCGTAAAAGGTAATAACATGTGGCGACACATCCGCTTTTAAGGCCGACACATGTACTTCATTATTAAAGGATGTAACCTCTGTATTGCATAGGTTGGAACATAACGTGTTTAAGGTAGGCACATGTACTACATTATTAAAGGTTGCAGCCTCTGACTTGCATAGGTAGAAACATAGTCTGTTTGAGGTTGGCACATACTAAAAATTTTGTGCTTATGTGTCGACATATTACCTTTCAGGATGACACATGTGTTTATGTTTGATAGTATGTGTCGGCACTTAATTCGTATGTGTCGGCACATCCTATTAGTTGGGTCATTTTTTTTAACTGTTTTTAATTCTGAAGTTTCCCTCTTTACCACCAAATTTACACAACTATAAATACATTTGTTGTACCCTAAAATTTTCCCTCTCATTTCTCAAGTAATCTCTCACAAGATCTCCTTTTGTTCAAGACTGCACAAGGGTTGATCAGCTCAAGACACCTCCTTAAGCACTGATAACTAAAAATTAGGGTTTGAGTTTGCACAAGGACAAATGGATTTTTAATTCCCCATATGACTTTCATGGATCATTTTGGACCCTCAAGATTGCTCATGTCAAGTTTCAAGTCTTGGATCACATTTTTGCTCAGTCAATTGATCAGATGATCTAAAATTCAGGTGTATTGGGGCAAAAGTCAATTGTGGTTAATTTACAGTCAAACTTCATAATTTTTTATCCATATCAACATCATAAACTCATATATGTAAATTTATCAAGTTTGGAACACAATTCCACAAGAAATTTGATCAGATCATCAAAAGGGAAAAATAGTCAAAATTAGGGTTTTGACTAAGAAGGTGCAATTTCTGATTTTTGACCTAGCAAATGACTTGTTGATTTGAGGCATGATATCAAGGATTCAAATGCTTAATTTTGACCTAATTTCATGGCTCAAAACATCTCTCAAGATTAATTGATTGACAGATGAATTTCAGTCAACTAATAAAAAGTCAACTGATGAAAAGTCAATTGTACACTTAAAAGTTAAACTTTGACTTTTTGGTCAAAATCAAGTATCAAAGATCAAAATTAATCAAGACATGTCAAAATATGAAACTTGTTCGTGAAGAAATCAAAAAGTCAAGATTTCATTTTGAAAAGTCAAAATTTATAAATTTATAAATTTTTGTAAGTGTTGGAAATTCACATTTTTTTATAACTTTGAGCCAAATTTCCACCATGATGCAAGATGATTCAAAGGAAACTTCCAACATGAAAGTTGCAAATCTAAATGAGATATAAAAAATTGTAGAACATAACTTTTCTAGAAATGCATGTATTTCAAGTTGTGATTTTAAGAAGACGTGTTCATGAAACTTGGAAACTTAGTGAAATTTTGCCCTCGTTTAGGCAAGATTTTGACCTAACTTCATGGCAATTTTTAACATAGTTCCAAGATGAATTTTCAAAAATTTCAAACATAGATGTTGTAGAGGATGGTACAAGCTTTCCAAAATGTCCAAGAATTCATTGAGGTCATGTTTGAGCAAGGAGAATCGAAGGCAAGAAGTTAGGGTTTCATTCTTGAATCACATGTCATTTCTTGATGAACACATAATTCAATTTCAATGTTATGTTGCATAATCTTGCTTTTCAGGCCTTCTAACTTGTGTATCTATCCATCATTAATGTATTGCATAAACTTTTGAGCTATAATCCAAGTGGTTTAAGCATTATCCAATTCAAATTTCCATTTTGGGAAGAAAGTGAAGAATGCCTTTCTTGAAAAGCAAGCTTTATGCACAAAGTCAATTCTTGAGCCTCTAACATGTTCCCTCTAATCACACTCCATCTACAAAGTCAGAAGCAAGTTTGTTTAAAGCATAACCACTCTACATTAGCAAGTACACAAGGCATTGAAACTTGGATTTCTCAAAAATCACATGTTGAGCTTAAACATGTGATTTTTAATTCTGATCAAAGACAGGCCTCCAAACTTGTTGCTTATAAATAGAGGAACTATTTGTGAGCTAGGACACAGGCTTTAACACCCTGAAACTCTCTCAAACTCCCTCAAGCCAGAAATTTCCCAAAAACACCATTGTTACACAGTTTATGACTTTGAACTTGTAACTCATATTTCCCTCGTGCGTTTCTTGGCTTTTCACTTCCTAAAGCTCCTATACATCAAATATAGTCCATCCTCATCCTTATTCCAGAACTGTAACACCATTTACATCAACCTCCATAACCAAAAAACAGAGTCAGCACATTGACTTCTCCAAGCCATTGCAGCCATCCATTGCTCAAGATAATCATTGCATTAGCTTCCTGGGAACTTGAGGAAGCAAACCCGATCATTGCAGCACCTTGAATCAAGCTCAAACTCATTTCACGATTTCCATTTTTGAGGTACATTTTCTGAACTTCTATCTTTTCAATTAGGCATTGTTAGACTTGCATTTGTGAAGATAAAATGTAGACATCATTGCCCTGAAATTGTACATGTCCATAGATTTCATTTATATTGATTGAGCTTAGAGAATTTTAGGTTTGAATCTTTGAAAATAATTCGGTCAGAATTTGGTACTTTCAAAAATTCCCATTCATCTTTGATTTATAGCTTGTGATATTTATATGGTTGAATTCGTATGGAAAAATGGAGCAACTTTCATGTTTGCATATTTCATTTTTGTTGAGAAATGTTGAAGTTACAGATGTTCAGGCTGGAGGTTGAAGATGAAATCATATTCAGGACATGACTTGTGTTATGTATTATTTGTTTTGTTTATGTTATCGGATGTACAGCCACCCCAGTGGCAAATGTAGCGCGCATGTGTGTTAGAGGTTAGGGGTTCAACACCTAGCGCTATATTTTGTTTTGTTTTTTTCACATTTTCCTCTATTTTTGGTTACAAGCATGCAACGCCTGGGCGCTTATGCTGGGCCTTCCATTTTTCTGTTGATCTCTAACCCCCCTGCCTTACTTTATTACACCTGACCCAATTATTTTCTTTTATCATTTTTTTATTATTTTATTTTATATTATTTCAGTTTTCTTTTATTATTATTTATTATTATTATTATCATTTTTTTATTATTAAAAAAATCCAAAAATATTTTATTATTATTTTCACACTTATTTATTTACTTTCTTTATAAGACAAAAAGAACAAAAACATTTTCTTAATAAATTAATTTCTTTTTTTTTTAAATAAATAATATTTAGATTTAGGTTTAATTATTATTTTGTCTCTTTTATCTAAAATTAACTTAGAATTTAGGTTTTGTTTGACTTTTCATATTATTATCATTTAACTTAAACCTTTCATAAAAAACCCTAAAAAATGTTTTAACTTAATTTCTTTTCTTAATTAGTTTAAGTTAATTTTATTTAATTTTAATTAATTACTTTCTAAATTAGGTCAAGTTAAAACCCTTTCAACAAAAAAACCAAACAAAAATCATTTCTTTTTTCCATTTACATTCTTGCATTATTTTCTTTTTAATTCATGTATATTATTCAATATGGTTGTAATAGATAATTAGGTTTAATTTTCTTGCAAATCCCCATTTGTAAATTTGTATATCCCATCCCCTAATTATGTAATAGCTTATTAATTTTAATTTCTGCAATTTATCGGTTTATATAAATCTTAGTAATTAGGGTTTGTATAGAAAGACTAAAATCAACAAATAGCAAACCCTAATTCAAGATAAACAAATGCATGCAAATCAAACACACTTTCACACTTGCATCCCTTAGGGTAATTCCACTTTGCTTCCTTACAAAAATGGCCATGTTATGCATGTGAGATGTCTTATCAAAAGCAATCAAAAATACAAGATCATAGTCCCTCGATGACGCTATCAAATGTTTCCTTTCAAAATGATCTTAGTCCCTCAAAGAAAAATACTAAGATATCTCACAACATTCCTATCATGACTATACGATGACCCACGCTCGTCCCTTTACATCTAAAGATAAGGCTTCTTACCAATCAATGGTAAGATATCAATATCAAAGGAAAGGAAGAAATAAACAAAAGACTTTTGAGTAGGTAGATTGTTCCTAGTTGCTTGCTTATTTTCAAATAAAACATCATTGCTTATTTTCAAAACAAACACCAAACACTTTCAAAAAACACTTTCAAAACATTTTCCAAACATGAAATATTTTCAAAAGCCTAACACTTTGTATACGTTCTTACGAACGAGAACTATTATAAAGTTTGCCTAAACGAAGGCGCCTTTTTACTTTTAAAAACCACACAAAGCATATTTTCAAACAAAAAGTAAGTGATCTAGAAAGCAACTAAGAGCCCATAGATAACCATGGATGAAAAGGGTGATAACACCTTCCCTTTTCATAATCTATCCCCCGAACTCAAGAAACAATCTCAAAGGTCTTTCCTATTCTTTTCAGCCTTTCCTTTTGGATAAAAGAAAAGTCGGTGGCGACTCTTGCTAACCGCAACCTTTGTGATAAAACACAAAACCCCCAAGTCAGTTCTCCCACCGTATCACAGAACTGGAGACTCTGCTGGGGAAATCTTAAAAGTGGGGTTACCTTAGGGCTAGATCACCTTTATTTGCTTTCATTGTTTGACTTGCTTGCTTTACATTTTGGTTCCTTGTTTGGCCTTGTTTTAAATCCTCTACCTGGATTTGGGATACCTTATAGGTAAGTAGAAATATGTTATGAAAATTGTGTTGGGTATACCGACATGGTCTAAGAAATAGCTATGTTAGTGTGACACATTTGTAGGTACCGGTAGCCCTTGAGTAGTTAAGGGGAATATGGGGCTGTTGTGTGGTGTCATGAAGCACTAACTGACTTTTAGAACCAATTACTTGACCAACTTGGCCATTAGGACGTAGTGAGATAACCGGCTTTGGTGCAGTCCGAAGTTGGTTTATACTTGATACTACACTCATTGAGATTTGACTTCTTGGGATATTTCGGTCGCCGTGAAAGAGGCTTGCATTGAAACAATGCCCGATAAGACAAATCAGTGATATTGAGATCTCTTAGAACCCAGTTACTATTTCTAGGACATGTTTGAGCCAACTAAACTTCAAGAGGGTAATTACCTATGAGACTCCATGAAAGCCTAAACCTAAGTATTTTTTTGCCTTGTTTGTATATGCTTACTTGTACATAACATCATAAACATCATAACATCATACTCATTCTCACTAACCATTTCAAGGATTATTGGGATTTATCTTTGTTCTGTTTTGTAGGACATGGCTTCTATCTGCAGGAACACTATCCAAGTCAATGTCGTAAGGATTCCTCCTCAACTCAAAGATTTAGCATCAAAGGTTCCTGAGAATTCTCCATTCACCGAAAGACATGGTCACCTCCTAAACTTGGTTACCTCCAATACTGATGAAGATATGATGAAGGTGCTCTTCCAATTCTTTGATCCTCTACACCATTGCTTCACTTTTCCCGATTTTCAAATTGTGCTGACTTTGGAAGAATTCTCTCAACTCCTGAGGATTTCCATTCTCAATCAACTACTCTTCAACGGTATGGAAAGAGATTCAAAACCTGAAGAGATTGCCCAAGCATTACACTTGCAACAATCTGATATCACAACTAATTTGGAAACAAGGAGTGGTGTCAAAGGTTTCTTTGTCAAGTTCTTGTTTGAGAAAGCTCAAGATTTTTGGAACTCCTTGGACTTAAAAGATTTTTAATAAATCTTGGCCCTTCTCATCTATGGGGTGGTTTTATTTCCAAACCCTGACCAACTCATAGATGTAAATGCTGTCAAAATCTTCATGTCTCGCAATCTGGTGCCTACTTTCTTGGGAGATATCCTACATTATTTTCATTCTAGCACTATGAGGAAGAGAGGAATCCTCATGTGTTGTACTCCTCTCTTGGAAAGATGGTTTATTTCGCATCTTCCCTGATCGGTGTTGAAGAACGAGCAAGGTTTGAGGTGGTCCCATAGGCAGATGACACTCATACATTCAGATGTTCATTGGTGTTCTTGATCCTTGGAGAACGTTACTATCGTCGATCGTTATGGGGAATTCCCTAATGTCCCTTTACTTGGCATTAGTGGAGGTATTACTTATAACCCTTTCTTATCCTTACAATAGTTTGGTTACGCCCGAAGGGATGGTCCCTATGAGATGCTCATCCAAAGAGTGGTATTCGACTATGAGATCAACGATCAAGGTTATCGCCAGAGGTTTATACGAGCTTGGAGGATGGTGAACAAGGTGGATAGACGTTGGGACACAAAAATTCCATTCCTCTAGAGCCTTACCTTAAGTAGGTACAAGCTCGTGCTCAGAAACTTATGATGCCTTATCCCTCTATCTTACCAGTTATCATGGAACTTGTGGTTGAAGGAGATGTCCCGTACACTGTCCTCCATCCAGACATGCCCACTTCTCATGAAGACTTGCAAAAGGGTTGGATTCAACTGAAGGAAGAATGAGATGCTTTCGAAGCTCAATTCTATGCTAGTGAGAAAAGTGTCTTGGAGCTTACAAAGCAGCTACAAGAAGAGAAAAGTGTGAAAGCCTACCTTGCACCGAAGAGGATGCGTTAAGTCTTTTTATCTTAGAGAGTTTATTTTGTAAGCCCCATAGGCATGATGTAATCATTTTGTACTAATTAATGAAAATTTTTGTTTTTTCATTCTTTGTCTATGCAAATTTAAATTTCCTAAATCCATGAAATCATTTTCATATATCATAACATGACAGGTTTTCACGCAACATGTTTCCTTATCTTTCTACAGTTTATTTCAGCAAGATGGATCTAGAGAAAACTGTGAAGGATCTTCAGGCACAAAACTCTCAATTCCAAGAGACTCTACTGGCCCTAGCCAATGGGGAATAATATATGATGGCATTGCTGGCAGTTCAGAAGAAACCCAAGAAGAAAGCCCTAGTCAACCTGGACAGAAGGTTCAAAGAGTCGGTTCGTCAGATCCCGGTAGTAGAAGACTCATATGAGGAATACGAGAATTTGGTTAGTGAAGTTAGAAGTACCCAGGCCGACTTTATTAATGATCAAGCGTCTGATGATGATTATTTTGACGAGCAGTATCCACCCGCTGATGTCAAGTATAAGCAGATAGAAGATAGATTAAAGGTCGTCAAGATCCAAGTCGTCCCCGGTTTAGATTTTGATAATTTGGGTTTGATCTATGGGGTTGTCATTCCACAAAAATTCAAAATAGCAGTCTTTGCAAAGTACGATGGAGTTTCCTGTCCAAAACTTCACTTGAAATCTTATGTGTGCAAGATATAGCCGCACACCGCTGATAAGAAACTATAGGTTCACATTTTCCAAGAACACTTGACCGGAACGCAACTAGAGTGGTTCTACCAGTTGGATGGTTCCCGTATCAATACCTGGGAGGATTTAGCCATCGTATTCTACCCTTAATACCAATATAATACCGACTTAGCACCGAAAAGAGTACAATTGAAAGATATGACAATGGGGAAGAATGAAGGATTTAAAGAATATGCACAAAAGTGGAGAGACCTCGTCAGTAGGGTTCAACCACCTTTGACTGATAGGGAGCATATTTACATGTTTATGGGCACTTTATCTGGTCCATTCTTTAATCTATTGCTTGGCTTCTCTTCTTCTGGTTTCACCGAGCTAATCTTAACTGGTGAAAGAGTTGAAAGCGACATCAAAATCGGAAAATTTTCCATGCCATCTACCTCCACTTCCAATCCTATCAAGAAACCTTTTGTCGTAAAGAAATAAATCAAGGCTGTGTACGGGGAAAGGGCCCGTACCAAGAAAGTTGACCATTCATTTGTTAATGATGTCTGAATCTCCAATCCAACTCCTGCTCCAAGACCATCTGCTAATCATCAACATTTTGAAACTCCAAGAAGACAATTCACGAGGTTAGGCATGTCAGTATCTCAAGCCTTACAACACATGCTAAAGGCTAATTTGGTGACATTGCGCAATCCTCCTACCAACCCAGATACCTCTTCACCAAAGTATAATCTGAATGCTAAATGTGCTTACCACTCAAGTAGCCCTAGGCATGAGACTGACCAATGCTGGGCCTTGAAGAATAAAATTCAGGATTTGATTGATAACAAGACTATTGAATTTGATCCTCCTCCAACTCCGAATGTAATCACCGCACCTATGTCAAATCACGACAAGGGTTTTAATGCTGTTGAAGATACAATTTTTGTTGCCTCTATCTAAGACTTGACTACTCTGCTGAATGTCATCAAAAAGAATCTGTTGAAAGCCGATATCTTCCCTGGTTGTGTGAAGGATTGTGTTTGTTGTACCAAACAACTCAATGGATGCGAAGGGCTGAAGGAAGGCATTCAACGCCTAATAGATAGCCACGAGATCCTATTTGAGAAGACTCCGCTTGCCAAAAAATTTCCTAATAAATATGAATATCTCTCCATTATAACCATCTCAATCAAACCTCTTAGGATCTCCTCCAAGGGTCCTATCAGGATTTCAAATGAACCAACTGTTGCTCCCCTAATAATTACCAATCCTAGACCAATTCCATACTTTTCAAACAAGGCAGTGCCGTGGAACTATGGTGCTGAGGTATTTTACCATGGGATAAAATAAGACCCTTGGATTGACGAAGACAAAACTGAGGATGTTGATAACATAGCTGCCTCAAGTAAGGTAACCCGAACTGGGAGAATCTTTTCGCCCAACATCTCACCACCAGTTGTTACAAAGGCACCCGCCTGCATCACTGCTACTAGGCCAAGTACTGATACAAGAGGGAAAGAGAAGGTTGTTGAGCCTGTCGTAATAGAAGTACCCGCAAAGGACGTTGCTGATGGAGAACCTTCCGCTCGTGAAATGGATGAGATCCTAAAGATTATAAAAAAGGAGTGACTTCAAGATTGTGGAGCAATTGGGGCAAACCCTTTCTAAGATTTATATGTTGTCATTGCTACTCTGTTTCGATGCCCATGCTCGGCCATTAATCAAATTCTTGAAGAAGGCTCATTTCCCTCATGAGACAACAACAGACCAGTTTGAGAATTGTGTGGTGAGCTTGACGGTTGATAATAGCTTGGGGTTCTCAGATTTTGATCTAACACCGCTTGGAAAGAACCACAATAAAGATCTACATGTTTCTGTCGACTGCAAGGGGACCAACTTAGCACATGTTCTAGTCGACACTGGTTCTTCTTTGAACATACTACCCAAGGGGGCGTTAGACCGCTTAGACTGTGAAGGTTTAGTCTTGAAACCAAGTGATATCATCGTAAGGGCCTTCTTTGGATCAAAAAGGACAGTTCATGGGGAGGTAGATCTTCCAATCAAGGTAGGCTCACAAATTTTCAATTCCACATTCTACATCATGGATATCCGTCCTGCCTATTCTTGTTTGTTGGGTCGCCCTTGGATCCATAAAGTCGTGGCAGTAACCTCAACTCTTCATCAACAACTCAAATATTCGGTCAAGGGAAGAATTTTCACCGTCTGTGGTGAGGAAGAGTTTATGGTAAGACACCTCAACTCGTTCAAATACGTAGAGATGGATGGAGAATTCATTGAGACCCTGTTTCAAGCCTTTGAAGTTGTGCCACCAATGGTTGCTGCTACCAAATGTTCCTATGATGAGTCCAAGGTTGTTAAGGTCGTGCCGAAGATGCTCGTGCTGCAATTGAAGAAGGAAGATGTGATACTTGGTTTGGGTTTCACCGTCAAGGCTCAGAAGGAAGTGAGGCGTGCTCGTATAGGGAAGCCACCTCTCCGCATTGGAAGCCATGAAGTTAACGCTGTGGGTGATTTTGATGATGAATTTGCATTTGAAGATTGAGCGTATCCTACTACAACGGAGCTAAAGAATTGGCATGCAAAGAACTTCGTTCCCATCTCCTTCATTGAGGAGTAATCTACTTGTTTATTGATTTTTATTAATTCAAGAACATTTTGTCAGTAATATTTAAACAGTGAATTTTATGCCATGTGTAGCGGTAGAAATGTTCAAGACTAAGCCATTGGATTGACTAGACTTTATACAAATCAAAATAAAAATCGCCACCGCGCTTTATTGTTTCCAAAGGAATGGGAAAATAGAGAATAACCCAAAAAAATGGGGAAAGATTCAAGGTAAGGGGGTTCGTAATGCAAAGGGAAGGTATTAGCACCCTAAACATCTACAGTACTCTGCAAGAACCTCTTTGTAAAATCTATATATTTTGGCTATAAAAATGTGTTATATATAAAATGGATGGTGGAGGTGAGAAAAGAAATATTTTTAAGATTTTTGCACCCGCAGCGGTTGCGAACCTTTAGTGCCTACGTACCACCTTTCGTGCATTAGGGGATCAGGGTACACGTAGTTCCTCTTTTAAAAATTTTAAAACACAAGTGTGTCGGTTAATTTTATGAGATAAGACATCATCGTCATTGTCCGTGTGGAAAACATACTTACTATCCACAATCATGAGAAAGGAGAATTTGCATCATCTCAAAGTGGAGGATATGGCTTGGATTTTAAAATCAACAATGCCTCACTTAACACCCAAGTGGAAAATATCTCACTTCACTACATATTGTAGAAGTATAGTTCTTTGCATCACTACAAGGATTAACAAGAGTCTAATCTTTTTAAGAAAAGTTAAAAGATAAAAGCCAAAGTGGCAAAATGGTTTGAAATGAGATTGATTGACTTTTCGTCTTCTCACAAAAATGTCAAGGTATTTTTAAATTGATTGAAGTTTATTTATGAAATTTTTTTGAAAATGCATGGACATAAGTCCAAGTTTATTATGAAAATGTTTCAAGTTTCAAAACAAGAAGAGTTTTTTTTAAAAGGAGGGAGAAGATTTTTGAAATTAAAGAAGATGGGAGGAGATGAAGAGACTATCCTAAAGCATAAGGTAAAAGCTAGGGATAAGAACCATCTAACCAACAAGAAGCCAATAATTGACATTATGGGTCAATATAGAATTCCCATTCTTCGGATTGAAACCAAGCAAGCAAAGATACTAGACCTCTTGAGAGAACCAAACTTCAAGTGTATTAAGTCTTCGCAAAAATTGGGCAGAGTAACGGCTGTATACGGGTGAATTCCATATTACAAACAAAGGGTGTAATAACAATAACCTGCACACAAAACAAACAAACGACCCAATGTCTTGAGGTAAACCTTAATAACTCCAGACAAAATATCAAATAAAGTCACAAATTCTACAAGATAGGCCAAGGTCTCTAATCCTAAGTCCAATAAGAAGTCCCATGCTCCATAATGCCAAGGATAGTAACCAAATAGTCCAAGTATCATTAAATATTTTTATGGTTCATGTTGATTATTAGGTGTCTTTAAGAGAAAAATAAAAGCTCAAGTGAGCAAAATAAAAATGACATAAAAGTAAATGCTCAAGTGAGCAAAGATGAAAATAGCATGAAATGTAAAATGCTAATAGTAAATGGTACATAAAGCATAAAAATAAAAGCATAAAGTAAAGTCAATTGTTATAAATTAGTGGTTAGTTGGATAACCATCTTGAAACTTGCATTTGCAACTCATTAGAGGATTGGTAGAACCAAAGCCTCCACCCAACAAGTTGCATTTGCTTTTTGTCAAGTATATCATCCATTTTGGAATTCTCACAAGTACCATTTAATGATCAAAGATGTTTAAGTGATCCGCGTTGACCAAAGGTGTTGTAGATCCATTAGAGGATTGGTAGAACCAAAGCCTCCACACAATGAATCTCAAAGTTATTGGATCAAAGAGATCAAATTAACATACTTGGGCTTGCAATCATAAGTTTGGGCCACTAATGATCATTTATTCAAATCGGGACAAAATTTAGCGCTATGTTAAGCAATCGTAAGTGGACTTATATAGAAGTCGCACCTATTTTGAGGTCGGTCAATAGAAATCTATGTACTTTATGTTTGGATAAATGATATAGAGATCACCATCCCTTAACATGTAGCACAATTAAAAAAGAAAGGGATAAGATGAAGAGGGAGGGAAATGATAAGCTAATTTGGATCACCATTTCAAAATTCTTTCATCTTTAAATTCAACCACTCCTCTAGATGGATTAAATCACTAAACATATCATTAATCCAAAGCACCAAAAATGAATTAAATAATTCACTCTTAGGTAGATTTAAATTTATGAACATTTATCCAACTTCATCTACATCACAAAGTCCATTGAGTTTAAAGAGAAATTGGACATTTAAAATTGCAATCCAAACCAACAATCAAAAGGAGTGAGTAGAAAAAGCATTTTGGATCTGTGATGCGGTTGGAGAACTGACTTGATGTTTTGCGTTTGTATTTGCAAATGTCGTGGTTTAGCAAGAGTCTCCACCGACTTTTCTTTTATCCAAAAAGGAAAGGTAAAAAAGCACAGGAAAGACCTTTGAGATGTTTTCTTCAGTTCGGGGGGGGGGGGGGGGGGGGGGGGGGTAGATTATGAAAAGGGAAGGTGTTAGCACCCTTTTCATATATGGTTTTCCATGGGCTCTTAGTTACTTGTTTAGATCACTTGCTTTTCTTTGAAATTGTTTGAAATGGTTCTTTGTGTGATTTTGAAAGTATTTTGAAAAAAGGCCATCGTTTAGCCAATCTTTGTAATGATTCTCGTTTGTAAGAATGTATACAAAGATGTTTTTCTTTTGAAAAATGTTTCAATGTTTTGTAAGATGTTTGGAAATGTTTTGGAAATGTGTGTGTTTGTTTTTGAAAATAGCAAGGATTGTTTTGAAACTGATCAAGTAACTAGAAGCTATCTACCTACTCAAATGTCTTTCTTGTGCATTTTTATTCCTTTGACATTGTTGACTTACCATTGATTTGGTAAGCAACCCTATCTTTGGATGTTAAACGGGATGAGCGTGGGTCATCGTATGACCATGATAGCAATATTTCCAAGTATCTTAGCATGTTTGAAGGGACCAAGATCATTTTGTTTAGACAACCTTTGTATAGCGTCATCGAGGGACTATGATCTTATTTGTTTTGTTTTGCCAAGATACTTCGCGTGCATAACTTGGCCATTTTTATTTAGGCAACCAAGTGGGTGAAACCCTAAGGGTACTTGTGTGCAATGTGTGTCATTTTACATGCATTTAATTTATCTTGTATTAGGTATTTTCTATTTGTTTTGTTTTTGGTCTTGTCATGCAAACCCTAGTTTACTAAACATGGTATAAATGCGATAAATTGCGTAAATATAAACTAAGCTATTACAACAATTATTATGGGAGGGGGGATACAAGTTTTTGAATGGGGATATTGCACAAAATAAACCCTCAAAATACTATTACAACCCAATCGAATATCGTGCGCATTAAATAAATATACAAATATTAAAATACAATGCAAATGTATTTATGTAAAAAAAGTTTTGTATTTAATTTTTGTATGAGAAAAATGATTTATTTAAGCCCTAAAAATAAGAGAAAAAATATTATTATTTTTGAAAGGGTGAAACCCTAATTTTCAATTAAAATAAAATATATGTTCTATATTATTATTTTGTCCATTTTTTATACAAGAAAATAATAAATAATATTATGTACAAATATTAAAAATTAAATATGTATGAGAAAATGAATATTTTATGTGTAAAATAATAAAATAAAAAATGTATAGTATATTTTAAATTGTATTTATAAATTTACTTAAGAAAATAAAATCTATAAACCTAATAAACTATTTTTATGTGAGAAAATAAATAAATAAAATAAAATAAAAGTGTGAAAATAAATAAATTATTTTTGGACATTTTTTATCATTAGAAAAAATATATGCAAGCAATAAATATAAAAATATGCAAGAAAAATGTAAAAATATAAGAAAATAGTCAGGGGTTGCAAATGGATTGTCCCCACAAAGTTATTTCATTAACATTATCCCCACAAGACAATTACAATAAACCAATCTCCAGCGAGAGTCTCAATCTCTTGGCAGCTTTCTCCCCAACTAAGTTGATCCCACAAGAAGAAGCCTTATGGATCTCTTCCTCAAAGAACTCACCTCATCACTAGTTCATCGAGTACTCATCAACAAGGTTTATTTCCCCAATAGGGTTTATTTCCCCAACAAACAACGAGTAGCTTAACTCCTCAACTGAGTTTGATTTCCCCCGGCATAGTCTATCTTCCACAAATGAGTCCATCCTCCCCAACTGAGCATGTCTTCCCCATATGAGTTTATCCTCTCCAGCTTGAGTTTTACTTTCATACTAATCCCCAATGAAGTCGTCAACAAAACCTTTACTATCTCCAAAAGATACTATGAAGCCCGGACCCGACTAGATATTAGTACAATTTTCAAGTTACTATAAAGCCTGGACCTGACAAGATAATGGTTAACTTCTCTAGTCACTATAAAGTCTAGACCCGACCAGATGATAGTGAAAGCCTTTCAGATACTATGAAGCATGGCCCCGACTAGATAATAGTACTACTTTCAGAATACTATGAAGCCTGGACCCGATCAGATAATAGTTTAATTCTTCGAGATATAGAAGAACCTGGATTCAACCAGACCAGGGTTTAACTTCTTTTCCCCAGTAGATTTTTCCTCTACCCCAATAAGTTATTGTGAAGCCTGGATCCGACTAGATATCAATTTTCAACTTCATCTTTTCAAGTAAGTTATTGTGAAGCCTGAATCCGACCAGATAGAAATTCCCCTCAGAAGTTCGTTGTGAAACCTGGAATCTGACCAGATAACAACTAATTTCCCAACAAGTTACTGTAAAGCCTGGACCCGACCGAATATCAGTTCAACTCTTTCTCTTCAGACAAGTTTATTGTGAAGCCTAGACCTGACCAGATAACAATTAACTTCCTCCACCTAAAAATCTGTAAAGCTTGGATCCGACCAGATATCAGTTAAATTTCTTCTATTCAAGCAAGCTATTTTGAAGCCTGGAGTCCGACCAAATAACAATTATCTACAATCCTCAACAAGATGCTATGAAGCCTGGACCCGACCAGATAATAGTATAACTTTTCAAAAACTATGAAGCCTGGACCCGACCATATAGTAGTTACCATTTTAAGTTACTATGAAGCTTGGACCCGACTAAATATCAGTTCAGCTTCATCCTTTCTAGTAAGTTACTTTGAAGCTTGGAGTCCGACCAGATAACAGTTAACTTTCTTATCCCCAACAAGTTGTTGTCAAGTTAGGAATCCAACAAGATAACAACCTAAATTCACTCTCCCCGAGAAATTTTCTGCAAAGCCTGGATCAGACCAGATAATAGTTAATTTATTCTTCCCCAATAAGTTACCGTGAAGCCTGGATCTGACCAGATAGCAGTTGACTTCTTCATCCTTAATAAATTATTATGAAGCCTAGATCTGACTAGATAACAATTAACATTCAAGAGATAATCCCCAACAGCAATCCGGGATTCAGAATTCCTCAACAGCAGTCATGGATTTATTTTCCCAGACAAATATGCATCCCACATTCATTCATCATATCATATACATACAAAATTCATCCAACATAATACCACATCTTATGAATATCATGCATACATATGCATTTTACTAACCCTCTTTCCATAGGTAAAACATCAAGTTTTAGTATAAATCAACCAAAGATTTATGCTGATACTTCTTCCAGTATTTACCATCATTCCTCCAAATGTCATATATAAGCCCATTCACAATACATCTTCGATTGCAAATTTCTGGGCATTCTAGTGTTCAATCATCTTCCACCTTCGAGTCACGAATGGCGGATCCTCCAATATAACCCTTAAGGTTTAAGAAGATTGAACAGGGGCAGATGTTGTACCCCAAAATTTTCCCTCTCATTTCTCAAGTAATCTCTCACAAGATCTCCTTTGGTTCAAGACTGCACAAGGGTTGATCAGCTCAAGACACCTCCTTAAGCACTGATAACTGAAAATTAGGGTTTGAGTTTGCACAAGTACAAATGGACTTTTAATACCCCATATGACTTTCATGGATCATTTTTGACCCTTAAGATTGCTCATGTCAAGTTTCAAGTCTTGGATCACATTTTTGCTCAGTCAATTGATCAGATGACCTAAATATCAGCTATATTGGGGAAAAGTCAACTATGGTCAATTTATAGTAAAACTTCATAATTTTTTATCCATATCAACAAAATGAACTCATATATGCCAATTATCAAGTTTGGATCACAATTCCACAAGAAATTTGATCAGATCATCAAAAGGGCAAAATGGTCAAAATTAGGGTTTTGATTGAGAAGGTGTAATTTATGATTTTTGACCTAGCAAATGACTTGTTGGTTTGAGGCATGATCTCAAGGATTCAAATGCTTAATTTTGACCTAATGGCATGGCTCAAAACATCTCTCAAGATTAATTGATTGACAGATGAATTTCAGTCAACTGATGAAAAGTCAACTGTATACTGAAAAGTCAAACTTTGACTTTTTGATCAAAATCAAGTATCAAAGATCAAAATTCATCAAGACATGTAAAAATATGAAACTTTTTCATCAAGAAATCAAAAAGTCAAGATTTCATTTTGAAAAGTCCAAATTTCTAAATTTAGATATTTTTCTAAGTGTTGGAAATTCACATTTTTTTTATATAAATTTGAGCCAAAATTCCACCATGATGCATGATTATTCAAAGGAAACTTCCAACATGAAAGTTGTAGATCTTAATAAAATCTAAAATATTGTAGAATACAACTTTTTCTAGAAATTCATGGATTTCAAGTTGTGATTTTAAGAAGACGTGTTCATGAAACTTGGAAACTTTGTGAAATTTTGCACTAGTTTAGGCAGGATTTTGACCTAACTTTATGGAAATTTTTCACATATTTCCAAGATGAATTTTCAAATATTTCCAACATAGAGGTTGTAGAGGATGTTACAAGCTTTCCAAAATGTCCAAGAACTCATTGAGATCATATTTGAACAAGGAGAATCGAAGGCAAGAAGTTAGGGTTTCATTCTTGAATTACAAGTCATTTCTTGATGAACACATAATTCAATTTAAATGTTAGGCTGCATAATATTTCTTTGCAGGCCTTATAACTTATGTATCTATCCATCATTAATGGATTACACAAACTTTTAAGCTATAATCCAAGTGGTTTAAGCATTATCCAATTCAAATTTCCATTTTGGGAAGAAAGTGAAGAATGCCATTCTTGAAAAGCAAGCTTTACGCACAGAGTCAATTCTTAAGCCTCTAACTTGTTCCCTATGATCACACTCCATCTACAAAGTCATAAGCAAGTTTTTTTAAAGCATAACCACTCTACATTAGCAAGTACACAAGGCATTGAAACTTGGATTTCTCAAAAATCAGATGTTGAGCTTAAACATGTTATTTTGAATTTTGATCAAAGACAAGCCTCCAAACTCGTTGATTATAAATAGAGGCACTATTTGTGAGCTAGGACACAAGCTTGAACACCCTAAAACTCTCTCAAACTCCCTCAAGCCAGAAATTTCCCAAAAACACCATTGTTGCACAGTTTCTGACTTTGAACTTGTAAATCATATTTCCCTCATGAGTTTCTTGGCTTTTCACTTCCTAAAGCTCCTATACATCAAATATAGTCCATCCCCATCCTTATTCCAGAACTGTAAAACCATTTACATCAACCTCCATGAACAAAAAACAGAGTCTGCACATTGACTTCTCCATGCCATTCCAACTATCCATTGCTCAAGCTAATCATTGCATTAGCTTCCTGGGAACTTGAGGAAGCTAACCTGATCATTGCAGCACCTTGAATCAAGCTCAAACTCATTTCACGATTTCCATTTTTGAGGTACATTTTCTGAACTTCTAACTTTTCATTTAGGCATTGTTAGGCTTGCATTTATGAAGATAAAATATAGAAATCATTTCCCTGAAATTGTACATGTCCATAGATTTCATTTATATTGATTGAGGTTAGAGAATTTTAGGTTTGAATCTCTAAAAATAATTAGGTCAGAATTTAGTACTTTCAAAAATTCTCATTCATCTTTGATTTATAGCTTATGATATTTATATGGTTAAATTCGTATGGAAAAATGGAGCAACTTTCATGTTTGCATATTTCATTTTTGTTGAGAAATGTTGAAGTTTCAGATGTTCAGGATGGAGGTTGAAGATGAAGTCATATTCAGGACATGACTTGTGTTATGTATTATTTTTTTTGTTTATGCTACCGGATGTACAGCCACCCTAGTGGCAAAGGTAGTGCGCGTGTGTGTTAGAGGTCAAGCGTTCAACATCCAACACTACCTTTTGTTTTGTTTTTTCACATTTTCCTTTTTTTTTGGTTACAAGCATGCAGCTCCTGGGCTATTATGCTGGGCCTTCCATTTTTTTGCTGATCTCTAACCCCCCTGCCTTAATTTAGCACACCTGACCCAATTATTTTCTTTTATCATTTTATTTTATTTTATTTTCTTTATTTTATTTCAGTTTTCTTTTATTATTATTTATTATTATTATTATCAATATTTTTTTATTATTAAAAAAATCCAAAAATATTTTATTATTATTTTCACACTTATTTATTTACTTTCTTTATAAGACAAAAAGAACAAAAACATTTTCTTAATAAATTAATTTATTTTTTTAAAATAATTAATATTTAGATTTAGGTTTAATTATTAATTTGTCTCTTTTATCTAAAATTAACCTAGATTTTAGGTTTTCTTTTAATTTTCATATTATTATCATTTTTAACTTAATAAACCTTTTAGAAAAAACCCTAAAAAATGTTTTAACTTAATTTCTTTTCATAATTAGTTTAAGTTAATTTTATTTAATTTTATTTAATTTTAATCAATCATTTTATAAATTAGGTTAGGGTTAAACCCTTTTATTGTACCCCAAAATTTGCCCTCTCATTTATCAAGTAATCTCTCACAAGATCTCCTTTGATTCAAGACTGCACTAGGGTTGATCAACTCAAGACACCTCCTCAAGCACTGATGACTGAAAATTAGGGTTTGATATTGCACAAGGACAATTGAACTTTTAATGCCTCATATGACTTTCATGGATCATTTTTGACCCTCAAGATTGCCCATGTCAAGTTTCAAGTCTTTGATCACATTTTTGCTCAGTCAATTGATCAGTTGATCTAAATATCAAATGTATTAGGGAAAAAGTCAACTATAGTTAATTTAGAGTGAAACTTCATAATTTTTGGTCCATATCAATAATATGAATTCACATATGTCATTTGATCAATTTTGGAACACAATTCCTCAAGAAATTTGATCAGATCATCAAAAGGGCAAAATGGTCAAAATTAGGGTTTTGACTAAGGAAGTGCAATTTCTGATTTTTGACCTAGAAAATGGTTGATTGGTTGGAGACATGATCTCAATAATTCAATTTCTTCATTTTTACCTAATGGCATGACTCAAAACTTCCCTCAAGATCAATTGATTGATAGTTGATTTTCAGTCAACTGATCAAAAGTCAACTGTACACTGAAAAGTCAAACTTTGACTTTTTGGTGAAAATCAAGTGTCAAAGATCAAAATTCATCAAAACATGTCAAAATATAAAAATTGTTCATCAAGAAATCAAAAAGTCAAGATTTCATTTTGAAAAGTCAAATTTTCTAAACTTCATATTTTTTTACAACTTTGAGCCAATTTTTTACCATGATGCAAGATGA
Organism: Vicia faba; assembly: GCA_948472305.1. Taxonomy (NCBI): domain Eukaryota; kingdom Viridiplantae; phylum Streptophyta; class Magnoliopsida; order Fabales; family Fabaceae; genus Vicia; species Vicia faba. Next base: position 160,529,478 of record OX451738.1, read on the forward strand.
TTCAAAGGAAACTTCCAAAATGAAAGTTTTAGATATCAATGAGATATAAAACATTGTAGAACACAACTTCTCCTAGAAATGCACGGATTTCAAGTTATAATTTTGTGAATATATGTTCATGAAACAAGAAAACTTAGTGAAATTTTGCCCTAGTTTAGGCAGGATTTTGACCTAACTTCATGGCAATTTTTCACATAGTTCCAAGAGGAATTTTCAAAATTGTCCAACATAGAGGTTGTAGAGGATGTTACAAGCTTTCTAAAATGTCCAAGAACTCATTAAGATAATGTTAGAGCAAAGAGAATCGAAGACAAGAAGTTGCACATTCATTCTTGAATTATAGGTCATTTCCATGATGAACAAGAATTGAAATCCACACCCATGTTGCATAATCTTTGCTTTGCAGGCCTTAAACTTGTGTTTCACTCCATAATTAATGGTTTGCACAACTGGTTGAGACATTGTCCAATTGATTCAAGCATTATCCAAACCAAATTGCCATTAATGGAAGAAAGTTCATACTTCCATTTTGGAAAAGTGGCTTTAATCACAAAGTCCACTCTCCTTGAGATTTGTTGTTGTTCCTTCTGCACACACTAAGTCTATAAGCTCAGAAGAAGGATGTTTAAAGTGCTCAACCACCCTACTTTGCCTTGAAACCATGTTTGTCCATGTTGCTTCAAAAACAAGTCAAAATCCACAAGCATGTGATTTTGTACTTATGACTGCTACAAATCTCCAAACTTTTTCCTATATGTTAAGAAACTTTTATGAAACTTAGGACACAATTTTACAAGTTCTAAAACTCCCTCAAACTCCCCAAAACTATAAATTGCCATACAAGTACAAAAACTTGTCATTTATGATTTTTGAATCCAATCTCCAAATCCCCCCGTGCGTTTCTTGGCCAAACCATCCACAAAGCTTCTAATACACATATATAAGCTATCCCAACTCCTGTTTTCAAACTGTAACACCATCTTCACCAACCTCCATTTTCAAAAACAGCGCATTATAGTTGGACTTCTCTAGGTCATTTCAGCCACTCTTAACTCAAGATAAGCATTGCATTAGCTTCCTAGAGACTCAAGGAAGCTAACATGACCATTGCAGCACCTTGAATCAAGCTAAAACTCATTTCACGATTTCCAGTTTTGAGGTATTTTTCTTAAACTTCTATCTCATTATTTAGCCATTTTTAGGCTTGTATTTGTGAAGATAAAATGTAGACATCATTGCCCTGAAACTATACATGTTCATAGATTTCATTTATGTTGCTTGAAAAGAGAGAATTTTGAGTTTGAACCTCTGAAAAATATTTAGGTCAGAATTTGGTACTGTTATAAATTCATGCTCATTTTTGAGAATTATCTTAAGTTATTTACATATTCAGAATCGTGAGAAAATTTCTAACAAGTTTGATGTTGGAAGTTTTGTGAATGAATGAGAAATGATTAAGTTACAGATCCTTTGGCTAGAGGTTGAAGTTGAAGTACATTCAGGGCAAGACTTGTATTATATATTTGTTGTTTTGTTTAAGTTAACGGATGTATCACCACCCCAGTAGTTAAAGCGCGCGCCTGTAACCTGAGGGACCTGGGTTCGAGCCCCAGTGGTACCTGTGATCGGTGGAAATAGAACTGACTGTTTTTTAGCTGGTTTCGCAAAATGTCGCGGTAAGCAAGAGTCGCCACCGTCTTTTATATTCTCCAACATGGAAAGGACAAAAGCACAGCAAAATTCCTTCTTTGAGAATGTTTCTCGGTTCGGGAGGTAGATTTATAGAAAGGGAAGGTGTTAGCACCCTGTCTATCCGTGGTTATCCACGGGCTCTTAGGTACTTGCTCTTATGTTTTCAAAATTGTTTGCTTTTTAAATGTGTGTGGGTTTTGAAAAAGTTTCGTTTGAAAAATTTCTAAGTAACTCTTGTATCTGTCCTCAAGAGTGTATGAAAAATTTGTTTGAAAACTTTTAGAAAGTGTGAGGTGTGAAAAGTATTTTTGTTTATTTTGAGAAAGAGCAAGTACCCATGAGAATCTACCTACTCTAAGGAATTAGGCTGTATAAGAGTCCTTTAGATAGTGCTATCCCACCATTGAGAGGTAGGTAGCACCATCGTTGGAGGTGTTCGGGTCAATTCAATTATTAGGGACAGTGTGGTCACTGAAGTAATAGTAGGACACCTTAGTGGTAACCCTAATGTCATAGATCCTTTTATCCGAGGCAACCGTTTCGAGGCAACTGGATCTTAGACAAAAGGGCGACCTCTAAAACACCATATACTTGACGACCACGTTCGAGGCAACCAGTGAGGCGTACCCTAGGAGTGGCATGTGCTTTGTGTGTTGTTTTTCAGTTAAGGTTATCTTGTACATGTTATTTGTGAGCTACAGATTGATTTTATTATTCATACATTCTTTCATGCTTATTAAGAGTTAGGAGTGCAGAAAATAAATTGCGGAAATGTAAATCTAACTATTACAAGGCGCGGGTCTATAAATCGCCAAAAACAAAAACCTGTTTTGGTAAATAAGTGCGACAAATTAAATAAAGCGGTAAAATCCTAATTTAACTATTACATACTCTGTACAGATACATAAATATAAAATATTGAATTAAAATAAACTGCGCGCGAAAGAATTGAATCGGGACGTCCGAGGGTTTTGACCCTTTTTAGAAAAGAATTGAATTTTTTGTCTTTTTTTTTTGCAATTAATGAAATTAAAACTAATAACTAATTAATTAATTTAATTAAAAGAAAAATATTTTTGTGTTTTTTATGTTTTTAATAAAATAAAATAAAAAAGAAATTAAAAGTTGAAAGTCCTAATTCTAAATTAATTTTACTTATTAAAAAAAAAGTTAAAATTGTTCTAATTACACCACTAATTAATTAATATTAAAATTTATTTACAAAATAAGTTAATAAATAATAAAATGTTTTTTTTTTGGTTTTATTGAATTTTATGGGAAAAAATTAGTTTGTTAGGTTAATTATCAATAATGATAATAATTAAAAAAGGAAAATAAAAAGAAAAGGAAAATAGAAAAAAAAGAAATAGAAACCAATGGGGGTGTTGATGGCCCAATGGAGGTGTGAAGCCTGGAAATTGCTGGCCCATTAACGAACCTTGTTGACTTTTGGAGATTGCCTGGAGCACGTTGACTGGAGAATATAGTGTTCATCACTTTTTGGCCCTCGGATTGATGATCATGGCCACTTGGCATGTGGAACGCTGAAGGTTCATGGTGAAACGCACTGGGCATCCTGCACACAAACGCATAAGAAAAAATGATATGGAATTTTGGGGGACCTGGGAAGAACTTACAGCGCGGTATGATGGATCTTAGGACGTGGCAAGGGTTGCTTTAGCTTCAGGGGATGGCAAAGAAGAGAGTCACGTTCTCCTTTTGGCCTGAAAATGCTTGCAATACTCCTTTTGATCTCACACTTTTTTTGAAACTTTTTGGATTTTTCTCTGGCCGTTTGTGTAATGTTCAGATTGTGAATGAGGCTTGTCACACTTGCATATGTAGTAATAAATAAGAATAGGTCACATTATGAGCTAATGATCCCTTGCAATTAAGTTTTTGGATTCTTCATAACCACCATTAAAGAAACATTCCAAGTTTGTTCAAATTTTGAATTTTTATGCATAAGATGGCCCTAGCACGAAATTGGTAGGTTGTTCATGACACATAAAAGTCATTCAAATCAAAAGATGTTATTTAATTAATTTTTTTGATTTTATTTGAATTTTATGGATTTAAAATGAATTAAATCAAATAAAATTAAATAAAAATAGAAAAATTAATGTTTAATCTTGAAATTGATCATGGGACACGTGGGTGGCATGACAAGGCTGAATCAAGTGAAAGAAAGTGGGCCCTTTTGTCAAAAAATGAAGTTTCAAGGATAGTTGACTTTTGCCATTTCACAAAAATTTCCCAACTTCTCCAATGCATATCTTGCTCAATTTTGATTATATGAACATGTTCTTGGACATTTTGGAAAGGTCTTGAAGTCCTCTAACCAATTCCTTTGGTCCCATGTCATTTTGATTTAGCAATATCAAGTTATGGTCTTTAACTTAAAATGCCTTTTTGTTGACTTTTGAAAATGACCTATAATGTTGAAATTGATAACTTTTTGTGAGAGCATTTCTTGGACTTGGAATGTGAAGATGAGTTGTAGGAAATGTCATCCCCTTCAAAATGAGCATTGGATGGGATTTTTCTGATGAACCATGAAAAGGTTATGCCCTGGTCAATTTACAGTTGACTTTTCATTTGTCCAAAAATGGAAACTTTTGCATCTTGATGATTTTTGAGCCATTCTTGTGGAATTATGATCAAGACTTGATCAAATGATGATTGTGGCTTCAAAATAAGATGTTGACCAAAAATTTTGACTTTTGATTGCCAAATGACCATTTTGCCCCTGTAGTTGATTGTGAAGCAATTAGGGCTTTTGACTGTGCAACTTGACCTTGTGAGCCTTGAAACTTGGCATGTAGATGCTTGACAATGTGTATGAGCATATGGGACTTGATTGAGCCCTTGAAAACCTCAACTTTCTTGCAAGAACCAAAACCCTAATTTGACTGGCTTAGGAGGGTGGTTGACTGTGTAGCCCTTGAGTAGACTTGAGCAAATTGAGATGATGCTTGTCAAAACTTGGAAGAATATGGGAGGGAAAATTTTGGGGTACAACAGTTGCCCCTGTTCAATCTTCGTAGACCTGAGGATGTAAATTGGCTTGTGTGCCTTTCGTGATCCGAAGGTGGAAGATGATTGAACACTAGAGTGCCCAGAAATTTGCACTCGCATAGTAAAGCATCAGCAGTGTGATGGCGGGAATGGGCTTACAGATGCCATTTGGAAAGATGGTGGATAGGGAGATGGGCTTATAGATGCCATCCGGAGATGTGACAGAACCTTGTCGGGAATGGGATTATAGATTCCATTTGGAAAGATGGTATGGGAGGATGGGCTTATGGATGCCATCTGGAGATGTGACAGAACCTTGTCGGGAATGGGCTTATAGATGCCATTTAGAGACTGTTGGTAGGTGGATAGGCTTATAGATTCCATCTGGAGGTGGTATGTTGAATTGTAATTTTTATGAGTTCAAAGAGGGAACCTGTGTAGGGTTGCCTGATGATGAGCTCGTGTAAAACTGCATCTTGGAAAGAAGGACACCTGTGTAGGGTGGACTGATGATGAGCTCGTGTAAAACTGCATCTTTGGAGGAAGGAAAACTGTGTAGGGTTTACTGATAATGAGTCCGTATAAGACTGCATCTGAAATGGAGAAGGAACCTGTGTAGGGTTACTTTGATGACGAGTCCGTGTAAAACCGCATCTAGAGCTGAGAAGGAAACCTGTGTAGGGTTTACTGATGACGAGTCCGTGTAAAACTACGTCTGGAGTTTGAGAAGGGAACCTGTGTGGGGTTTCTTTGATGATGAGCCCGTGTAAAACCGCATCTAGAGCTGAGAAGGAAACCTGTGTAGGGTTTACTGATGACGAGTCCGTGTAAAACTACGTCTAGAGTTTGAGAAGGGAACCTGTGTGGGGTTACTTTGATGATGAGCCCGTGTAAAACTGCATCCTGGAAGAAGTAAAACCTGGGTAGGGTTTCTGATGACGAGTCCGTGTAAAACTGCATCTTTGGAAAGAGAGAACCTGTGTAGGGTTTCTTCGGGATAAGTTCATGTAAAACTTCTGGAGGAACCGGGGTAAGGTTACTTCGGGATAAGTCCGTGTAAGACTTCTGGAGGAACCGGGGTAAGGTTACTTCGGGATAAGTTCGTGTAAGACTTCTGGAGGAACCGGGGTAAGGTCATCTTGAGATAAGTCCGTGTAAGACTTCTGGAGGAACCGGGGTAAGGTTACCGCAGGATAAGTTTGTGTAAAACTTATGGATGAACTGGGGAAAGGTCATCTTGAGATAAGTCCGTGTAAGACTTCTGGAGGAACCAGGGTAAGGTTACTTCGGGATAAGTCCGTGTAAGACTTCTGGAGGAACCGTGGTAAGGTTACCTTGAGATAAGTCCGTGTAAGACTTCTGGAGGAACCGGGGTAAGGTTACCTTGAGATAAGTCCGTGTAAGACTTCTAGAGGAACCAGGGTAAGATTACTTCGGGATAAGTCCGTGTAAGACTTCTGGAGGAACCAGGGTAAGGTTACCTTGAGATAAGTCCGTGTAAGACTTCTGGAGGAACCGGGGTAAGGTTACTTCGGGATAAGTCCGTGTAAGACTTCTGGAGGAACCGGGGTAAGGTTACCTTGAGATAAGTCCGTGTAAGACTTCTGGAGGAACCGGGGTAAGGTTACCTTGAGATAAGTCCGTGTAAGACTTCTGGAGGAACCGGGGTAAGGTTACTGTAGGATAAGTTCGTGTAAAACTTCTTGATGAACCGGGGTAAGGTCATCTTGAGATAAGTCCGTGTAAGACTTCTGGAGGAATCGGGGTAAGGTTACTGCAGGGTAAGTTCATGTAAAACTTCTTGATGAACCGGGGTAAGGTTATCTTGAGGTAAGTCCGTGTAAGACTTCTTCTGGAAGAAAAGGAACCGGTGTAGGGCTACTTTGATGATAAGTCCGTGTAAGACTTTTTCTGAAAGAAAAGGAACCGGTGTAGGGTTACTTTGATGATAAGTCCGTGTAAGACTTTGTCTGAAAATTGAGAAGGAACCGGTGTAGGGTTGCCTGATGATGAGTTCGTGCAAAACTACATCTGGGGTTGAGGAGGAACCGGTGTAGGGTTGCCCGTTGATGAGCCCGTGTAAGACTTCTTCTGAAAGAAAAGGAACCGGTGTAGGGTTGCCTGAGGATGATCAAGTAGATAATTGTCCTGTTTGTTTTCGGATATTAACCCACGATCAGTCGTCCATAGAATTTTCCTGGCTTGTTACCGGTGTTGATCTGGAACTGTAAAGGTAGATGGTAATCATCTTTTGATTGACTTTTTTTTCTTTCTGAATAGGCAAAGTATTAGTCATATGCAACGTCATGATGCATGAACTGCATGATTTTAAGATGTTCTCAAAAATAAATGAGATTTGTGTTGTATGATGCGTATGCATGCTATAATGTATGAAGATGTGATGTTTATGAATGTATTCTCGTCTGGGAAAATAAATCCTTGACGAATGTCGGGAGTTTGTTGAATCCTGGGCTGATGTTGAAGAGTAGAGTTCTTCGTTTCCGCTGGGGATGATGGTTGTAAGAATAAACCGGTAGGAGAAGATGACTCTGTTGGGGAATAAACTTGTTGAGGAGATTACTCTGCGGGGAATTACTCTGTGGGAAGAGATACCTTGCTGAGGTTTTGATGATAACTCTGCTGGGGAGTCCATTGATAAGCTCTGTTGGAAGATTTGATGAACTCCGCTGGGGATAGGAAGAGCTTCGCTGAGGACGATCTTTCCGTGGTAATTAGCTGAGGATAACCCAGTTATAAGTTCTGGTGAGGAATAATCTTTGAATAAAGCCGGGGAGATGCGTTCGTACTCTGCAGGGATCAGCTTCTAGAATCTACTGGGGATGAGCTTCCAAAATCTATTGGGGAGATTGATTCAACTCTCCTGGGGAGACTTTTGAACTGTACTAGGGAATAGCTCCATTGGGGTGTCTGGTATTCTGCCGGGGAATAATCTTATATTAAGACGGCCAGGGATGCTTGCTTAGGAACATCTATATACTCCGCTGGGGAATATTGAGATTTTCTGGGGATACCCAACTTCCTTAAGGCTGACAGTAGACTAACTCTGCTTGGGGAGAGTATCGCTGACTTACTGGAGATACTGTGCCTTTTCGGGGCTGATTGGAGACAACTCTGCTCGGGGGAGAGTGTTGCTGAATCTTGTCTTACTCTGCAGGGAGTGAAGGTGTCTTGATCATGTTCTTCAGTTGAACCTACTTTGGTACCTTGGTTGACAGAGCAGCCAGATCGCTTAGACAGTTCTTATTGCCCCAGTTTCTGTGGGAGAAGGTACCTGTGGAGGTCTTGATTGACAAATCTTCTTCTAGTAGACAAGTGACGGGATGACGGGACATAGTCGTACGCTTTTGATCCCTAACTTTTGCCTGAACCGCCCTTTCGGGTTTTCAGTCCACCGGGATACCCATTTTTGCCCAAGCCGCCTTTTCAGGTTTTCGACTTGCCGGGTGTACAGATTTTTTTATTTCATCCCTTATTTTTGCCCGAACCCTTTTGGTTCTCCGGGAAGCCCTTATTTTTGCCTAGGTGTGTCAACCTAGCGGGTCTTTAATTATGCGCAATATGTTTTCGACTATGTCCGTGCTCTCAGGATGTAGGGAGGTGCCCCTGTTAGTAATGTTGCGTTGCCCTACTACCAGAAGATCTTCGTTTGATCGTCCAATGCCCCAAGTGATCCAGACGGAGATTTGCCCCTAGCTGGTTGGCCTTTTGAGAGATTCTCAGAATCTTGACTTAACTGCCCCAAATGATGGACAATGATCATGCCATGCCCCTTGGTTGGAAGTGTTTCTTCCGCTTGAGGTGACCTTTTGGTTGAGAAGATTCTTGTTCACTAGACATTCGTCGTGCGAACTTCTATGTTGTTCAAACAAATAGTCATATGCAAGCAATGTTATATTAAAAATGCAAAGCTTATGTCTGTCTTGACGTTTTTTTTTTTTTGAAAATGCATTTTTCAGTAAAACAAGCAAATTTTGTAAAATGCGATGTCAACTCAGGATTTTACAGCGAGCCTTAAGGAGTCAGGATACCTTTGTAATAGTATTCTTTTGAAATAACCCATGCCTCAGCTAGGACTTTTAAGGGTTATAACGTGGCCTGGTTCAATGGTTTAAGAAACAAAGGTTAAAGGCTCAAATTTTATTTGCACCCACCCGCTCTTCGTGATGTTCTTCAAACCTAAACTCAGCTGATCGTACGTTAGACCTTGTTTGAGTCTTTGCTTTGACATTCCGGTGATGGTTCGGATATTGACAATTTATTTTGAATAGGCAGCCATTTCCTTTTGTGTTGAGGGTTTGTAGGACCTCTTTCTTTTTGATTTCGTTATCCCTGAATTTTGCCTGAACTGTTTCTTTTCGTATTTACAGTCAGCGGGATGCCTCAGTTTTGTAAGTCTCCTTCATAGGTTTTGACTTATTGGGCTTTTATTTTAAGAGATAATGACTGCCTGTCTTTATGATTATTCAGAACCATCATGATCTTTTGTTTTGTAAGGACTTCTTTGATGCAATTCGTTGTGCACCTGGATCAACTGAGAGAACTACCCTGCCCCAGGTTATGATTAAGGGTTTTAATTTTTGAAAAGAAAAACTCCTACTTCTTTGGCTCAAAGGGGTTGACGAGGGATTATGTTCCTTATAAATCCAGTGTTTAGGAATTGAAACAATGCCTGTACCTCATCAGCGGGGTCTGTTCAAAAGCATACTGTAGATTATGGTATCGTTTTCGTCATCCTCCTTCAAGAGGCTTAGAATTATTAATCGAGCGTTGAACATCACAAAAAATGAAAGCAATTTTGAATATAGCGAATGCGAATATATTGATTCAAAATAGACATATGCGATGCATTGATAAAGTAATAAAGTTTGCTATGACAATAATTGTTTGTATAAACAAAGAAAATACAACTTGAACATTCGAATGAACAAAAAGTATTCTAGTCTCAAGACTTGTCACTTCAAATGGTGAATCTCGCAGGGATAGTAGAAGAACTCGATCTGACCATCTGGGGTGAATTCCACTGCTCCCTCATCAATCAGGTCTTGAATTTTGTTCTTCAAAGTCCGACAGTCGTCGGTGTCATGTCCAGGACTGTCAGAATGGTATGCACACCTTGCATCAGGATTGTACCTTGGGGAGACTGTGTTGGGATTCTTAGGAGGGTCCCTTAATGTCACCAGATTCAATTTTAACAGGTGTTGTAAAGCTTGAGACAGCGGCATGTTGAGCTTGGTAAATTTCCTTCGGTCAACCCGTTGCTTTTGGTGAGGTTGATGCTGGGCTTGTGAAGTGGTAGCAATTTAGAGAGGTCTATTCTTCACCATACCAGACTCTTGTCCTCTTGGAAGCTGATCAATGACCTGGTCCCTGACTTGGACTGGTTGCTTCATGTCTTGATGAAGCTAACTGATCATGGTCCTCAACTCTTCTTGCTCCCGAGCTAAGCCTTGGATGAGAGCCATTTGCCCCAGCATCTGGGTTCTCATTGTATCTACCTCAGCTTGCAGACGTTTCAGCCGTTCGTCCTTATCATCTTCGGGACTTTTCTTGGCCAAATTCCCCATGAGGAGTGTCCTCAACTCTTCCTGCCCCTTGGATAGGCTTAGGAAGATCTCCCTGAACTGAGTCTCTTGAGCATGAAGACCCTGGTTATCTTGTTGGGAAGCCATTGCTGAAATAAACAGCGAAGAAGGTAAGTGACTTGTAACAAGGGTACCTGTAATGCAATGATATGTATCATATGCATGCAATGTTTTCAAGGATCTCGCGGGATAAATAAGAAAGATTGTTAGAACTTGAATTTTGTAGCTTGATTGAAGGAACTTCATTTTGTTGAGGGTCCTTCTTCAAGAGTCAAGGCTCACCATATCGAGTGGGTCATAGCCCCTGACTCAAGTTATCAACCTTGGCTAGAGGAAAATAAATCCCCTTTTCCCCTTGCTAGACATTTGGTTCATCATGACCTGCATCACAAACCCTTGAGATACTTGAAATGGAATAGTCCTTATGTAGGATGTATGCAATGGTATGATGGCATGATGTTATGCTATGCATGGAGTGATGTAAGTAAACCCTGTTATGAGTCCAGGTTAAGGACTGTAAACAAACCCTGCAAGAAACTCATGTGTTAGATAACAAGCATGCAAATAGTCAAGTTTGAAAGCACACAAGTCACATAAGACAACCCTTAGAGTTTAGGCCAGCATGAAGTTTGGGGTACTACCCTCTTGAAGTTGGTGGGCTCAAAAACCTGTCCTATCAAAAGTAACCGGGTTCTAAGGTGCTCAATATCATTGGGTTGTTTTCTATGTTCATTGTTTTGATTTAGCCACTGGACTGGCGATCAAAATATTCCAAGAAAACAACCCTCAATGAGTGTAGTATCGAGTATCAACCAACTTCGGACTGCACCAAAGTCAGTCATCTCACTACCCCTAAAGAGGCCAGGATGGTCAAGTAAGGTTCCTAAGGTCAGTTGATGCTTCACGACACCACGCGGCGGCCCCGTACTCTCCTTGACTTGACTCAAGGGTTACCGGTACTCACCAAAGTGCCACATCAACGTCGAAAACTGCTTCAACCGTGTCGGTATACCCCGCACAGTTCCTTTACAGTTTGTTACTACTTTCTAAAAGGTATCCCCCAGATCTGGGTTAGGATCTATGAAACTCCCAGACAGGCCCACAATATTAAATCAAGCAAAACAAGCAATTGAAAACATGATGATGAACTATTCCTAAGGTACACCCCACTTATTTATTCCCCAGCAGAGTCGCCAGTTCTGTGATCGGTGGAAATAGAACTGATTGTTTTTTAGCTAGTTTCGCGAAATGTCGCGGTAAGCAAGAGTCGCCACCGTCTTTTATATTCTCCAACATGGAAAGGACAAAAGCACAGCAAAATTCCTTCTTTGAGAATGTTTCTCGGTTCGGGAGGTAGATTTATAGAAAGGGAAGGTGTTAGCACCCTTTCTATCCGTGGTTATCCACGGGCTCTTAGGTACTTGCTCTTATGTTTTCAAAATTGTTTGCTTTTTAAATGTGTGTGGGGATTGAAAAAGTTTCGTTTGAAAAATTTCTAAGTAACTCTTGTATCTGTCCTCAAGAGTGTATGAAAAATTTGTTTGAAAACTTTTAGAAAGTGTGAGGTGTGAAAAGTATTTTTGTTTGTTTTGAGAAAGAGCAAGTACCCATGAGAATCTACCTACTCTAAGGAATTAGGCTGTATAAGAGTCCTTTAGATAGTGCTATCCCACCATTGAGAGGTAGGTAGCACCATCGTTGGAGGTGTTCGGGTTAATTCGATTATTAGGGACAGTGTGGTCACCGAAGCAATAGTAGGACACCTTAGTGGTAACCCTAATGTCCTAGATCCTTTTATCCGAGGCAACCATTTCGAGTAAACTGGATCTTAGACAAAAGGGCAACCTCTAAAACACCCTATACTTGACGACCACGTTCGAGGCAACCAGTGAGGCGTACCCTAGGAGTGGCATGTGCTTTGTGTGTTGTTTTTCAGTTAAGGTTATCCTATACATGTTATTTGTGAGCTACAGATTGATTTTATTATTCATACATTCTTTCATGCTTATTAACAGTTAGGAGTGCGGAAAATAAATTGCGGAAATGTAAATCTAACTATTACAAGGCGCGGGTCTATACATCGTCAAAAATAAAAACCCGTTTTGGTAAATAAGTGCGAGAAATTAAATAAAGCGGTAAAATCCTAATTTAACTATTACATACTCTGTACAGATACATAAATATAAAATATTGAATTAAAATAAACTGCGCGCGAAAGAATTGAATCGGGACGTCCGAGGGTTTTGACCCTTTTTAGAAAAGAATTGAATTTTTTGTCTTTTTTTTTTGCAATTAATGAAATTAAAACTAATAACTAATTAATTAATTTAATTAAAAGAAAAATATTTTTGTGTTTTTTATGTTTTTAATAAAATAAAATAAAAAAGAAATTAAAAGTTGAAAGTCCTAATTCTAAATTAATTTTACTTATTAAAAAAAAGTTAAAATTGTTCTAATTACACCACTAATTAATTAATATTAAAATTTATTTACAAAATAAGTTAATAAATAATAAAATGTTTTTTTTTTTGGTTTTATTGAATTTTTTGGGAAAAAATTAGTTTGTTAGGTTAATTAACAATAATGATAATAATTAAAAAAGGAAAATAAAAAGAAAAGGAAAATAGAAAAAAAAAGAAATAGAAACCAATGGGGTGTTGATGGCCCAATGGAGGTGTGAAGCCTGGAAATTGCTGGCCCATTAACCAGCCTTGTTAAATTTTGGAGATTGCCTGGAGCACGTTGACTGGAGAATATAGTGTTCATCACTTTTTGGCCCTCGGATTGATGATCATGGCCACTTGGCATGTGGAACACTGAATGTTCATGGTGAAACGCACTGGGCATCCTGCACACAAACACATAAGAAAAAATGATATGGAATTTTGGGGGACCTGGGAAGAACTTACAGCGCGGTATGATGGATCTTAGGACGTGGCAAGGGTTGCTTTAGCTTCAGGGGATGGCAAAGAAGAGAGTCATGTTCTCCTTTTGGCCTGAAAATGCTTGCAATACTCCTTTTGATCTCACACTTTTTTTAACACTTTTTGGATTTTGCTCTAGCCGTTTGTGTAATGTTCAGGTTGTGAATGAGGCTTGTCACACTTGCATATGTAGTAATGAATGAGAATAGGTCACATTATGAGCTAATGATCCCTTGCAATTAAGTTTTTGGATTCTTCATAACCACCATTAAAGAAACATTCCAAGTTTGTTCAAATTTTGAATTTTTATGCATAAGATGGCCCTAGCATGAAATTGGTAGCTTGTTCATGACACATAAAAGTCATTCAAATCAAAAGATGTTATTTAATTAATTTTTTTGATTTTATTTGAATTTTATGGATTTAAAATGAATTAAATCAAATAAAATTAAATAAAAATAGAAAAATTAATGTTTAATCTTGAAATTGATCATGGGACACGTGGGGGGCATGACTAGGCTGAATCAAGTGAAAGAAAGTGGTCCCTTTTGTCAAAAAATGAAGTTTAAAGGATAGTTGACTTTTGCCATTTCACAAAAATTTCCCAACTTCTCCAATGCATATCTTGCTCAATTTTGACCATATGAATATGTTCTTGGACATATTGGAAAGGTCTTGAAGTCCTCTAACCAATGCCTTTGGTCCCATGTCATTTTGATTTACCAATATCAAGTTATGGTCTTTGACTTAAAATGCCTTTTTGTTGACTTTTGAAAATGACCTATAATGTTGAAATTGATAACTTTTTGTGAGAGCATTTCTTGGACTTGGAATGTGAAGATGAGTTGTAGGAAATGTCATCCCCTTCAAAATGAGCATTGGATGGGATTTTTCTGATGAACCATGAAAAAGTTATGACCTGGTCAATTTACAGTTGACTTTTCAACTGTCCAAAAATGGAAACTTTTGCATCTTGATGATTTTTGAGCCATTCTTGTGGAATTATGATCAAGACTTGATCAAATTATGACTGTGGCTTCAAAATAAGATGTTGACCAAAAATTTTGACTTTTGACTGCCAAATGACCATTTTGCCCCTGCAGTTGATTGTGAAGCAATTAGGGCTTTTGACTGTGCAACTTGACCTTGTGAGCCTTGAAACTTGGCATGTAGATGCTTGACAATGTGTATGAGCATATGGGACTTGATTGAGCCCTTGAAAACCTCAACTTTCTTGCAAGAACCAAAACCCTAATTTGACTGGCTTAGGAGGGTGGTTGACTGTGTAGCCCTTGAGTAGACTTGAGCAAATTGAGATGATGCTTGTCAAAACTTGGAAGAATATGGGAAGGCAAATTTTGGGGTACAACAGTACCCTTTTGCCTATTTTTCACATTTTCTTTCCACTTTTTTTGTTTGAAGCAGGCGCTAGGCCTCCCATAGTTGGGCTTTTCCTTTTTTTTTTCTTTTACTGACTCCCTGCTTGCTCATACACCCCCTGGCTCAATATTTATTTTATTTATTTTATTATTTTTATTGGCATTTTACATTTTCTTTATTTATATTATTATGATTATTATTAGTATTATTATTATTTATTAATAAAAATCCAAAAAATATTTTATTTATTATTTATACTTACTTATTTTTATTTTTCTTATAAAGCAAAAAGACCAAAAAGACATTTTTCTTTAAACAAATTAATTTATTTCTTGTATAATTAACATTTAGATAATTAGGTTTAATTATTATTTTATTTTTCTTTCTTTTAAAATTAATTTAGAAATTAGGTTTAGTTTAATTAACTGATTTCCATATAATTTTCCTTAATTTAAAACTTTTTCATAAAAAAGCCTAAAAAATGCTTTTTTAATTTAAATTCTTTCTTAATTAGTTTTATTTAATTTTTTAACTAATCTTTTTTAATTAGGTTTAGGTTAAAACCCTTTTCATAAAAATCCAAACAAAAATCATGTTTCTTTTCCATTTGCATTTGTACATTTTTATTTATTTAATTCTTGTACATTTATTCAATATGGTTGTAATAGTTAATTAGATTTAATTTCCTTGCAAATCCCCCATTTGTAAATTTGTGTACCCCCTCCCCTAGTGATGTAATAGCTTAGTATTTTTATTTTCCGCAATTTAACGCTTTATATATAAATGCTAGTAAATTAGGGTTTGTATGGAAAGATAAAATCAACAAGTTAGCAAACCCTAATTTAAGACAAAACAATGCATGTAAATCAACACACTTACACACTTGCACCCTTAGGGTAATTCCACTTTGTTGCCTTACAAAAATGGCCATGTTATGCATGTGGGATATCTTAGCAAAAAGCAATAAAAAAAATAAAAGATCATAGTCCCTCGATGATGCTATCAAAGTTGCCTTTCAAAATGATCTTAATCTTAGTCCCTCAAAGAGAATTGCTAAGATATTTCACAGCATTGCTATCATGCGTACACGATGACCCATGCCCGTCCCTTTTACATCCAAAGATATGGATTCTTACCAAATCAATGGTAAGATAACAATATCAAAGGAAAGGAAGAAATGAACTAAGACTTTTGAGTAGGTAGATTGTTCCTAGTTGCTTGCTCAATTTCAAATCAAACACTCTTGCTTACTTTCAAAACAAATACCAACACTTTCAAAAACACTTTCAAAACACTTTCCAAACTTGAAACATTTTTCAAAAGATCAACACTTTGTATACGTTCTTACGAACGAGAACTATTACAAAGTTTTCCTAAATCATCGCGCCTTTTCAAAATACTTTCAAAAACCACACAAAGCACATTTTCAAACAAAAGCAAGTGATCTAGCAAGCAACTAAGAGCCCATAGATAACTATGGATGAAAAGGGTGCTAACATCTTCCCTTTTTATAATCTACCCCCCAAACTCAAGAAATAATCTCAAAGGTCTTTCCTGTTCTTTTCAGCCTTTCCTTTTGGATAAAAGAAAAGTTGGTGGAGACTCTTGCTAACCGCAACATTTGCAATAAAACGCAAAACACCCAAGTCAGATCTCCCACCATATCCCAGAACTGGAGAATCAGCTGGGGAAAAACTTAAGAGTGTGGTTACCTTAGGGCTAGATCACCTTTACTTTCTTTCATTGTTTGACTTGTATGCTTTACATTTTTGTTCTTTGTTTGGGATTAAATCCTCTACCCGGATTTGGGATACCTTATAGGTCAGTAGCAATACATTGTGGAGACTGTGCGGGGTATACCGACATGGTCTAAGCAATAGCTACGTTAGTGTGACATATTTTTGGATACCGGTAGCCCTTGAGTAGTCAAGGAGAACACGGGGCTGCTGAGTGATGTCATCAAGCACTAACTGACTTTTAGAACCTTTACTTGACCAACTTGGACATTAGGACACAGTGAGATGACCGACTTTGGTGCAGTCCGAAGTTGGTAGGTACTCGATACTACACTCATTGAGTTTTGATTTTCAGGATATTTCGGTCTCCATGAAAGAGGTTTGTGCTGAAACAATGCCCGAGAAGACAAATTAGTGATATTGATACCCCTTAGAACCCGATTACTATTTATTAGACAGGTTTGAGCCAACTAAAGAGGACATTTGATGGATCAAAGAGGACAGTTCATGAGGAAGTAGATCTTCCAATCAAAGTGGGCTCCCAAATCTTCAACTCCACCTTCTACATTATGGATATTCGTCCTGCCTATTCTTATCTGTTAGGTCGCCCGTGGATCCATAAAGTTGGGGCAGTAACCTCAACTCTCCATCATAAACTCAAATATCTAGTCAAGGGAAGAATAGTCACCGTATGTGGAGAAGAAGAGTTTATGGTAAGCCACCTTAACTCGTTCAAATACGTAGAGATGGATGGAGAATTCATTGAGACCCCGTGGCAAGCCTTTGAAGTCGTGCCACCAATGGTTGCCGCTACTAAATGTTCCTTTGATGAGTCCAAAACTGTTAAAGTTATACCGAAGATGGTTTCAGTCAAAGATGCTCGTGCTGCAACTGAAAAAGGAAACTATGATACTTGGAGGCAACTCCTTGACATCACATTCAAAGCGGACAAGTTTGGTTTGGGCTTCACCGTCAAAGCTCAGAAGGAAGTGAGGCGTGCTCATGCTGGAAAGCCACCTCTCTGCATTGGAAGCCTTGAAGTCAATGCCGTGGGTGATTCTGATGAAGAAGTTGCATTTGAAGATTGGGTGTATCCAACTACAACAGAGCTGAAGATTTGGCATGCAAAGGACTTTGTGCCCATCTCCTTCATTGAGGAGTAAGCTACTTGTTATTGCTTTTCTTTCAATTCAAGAACATTTTGTCTGTAATATTTAACAATGACTTTTAAGCCATGTTCCTGGCCCGGGGCACTTTGGTCCATTTGTCAAGGGTTTTATTCATGTTTATCTAATCATATGATCATTCAATCATTCGACTCTTTTGCATTCAAATCTTTGTGCTCATTGCCTTTATTTACTTTCTTACATTTTTGAAAATAGCCATGTATCTTAATGCACACACATACACACACACACACTCTTGCAGGTCCTCATCCACTCTGGATCCTATTTCCAATGACTCTACTATTGCCTACTATGACTTCGAATTTCCAATTAACCAAGCCGAAGACGAAGGCGAGGAAGGTTTGTGATATACCGGGAGAATTATCCAGACTTCTATTACAAGAGGAAAAAGCTATTCAACCACACGAAGAGTCAGTTGAAGTCATCAATCTTGGTACTGAGGCAAATAAGAGGGAAATCAAGATCAACGCTAACTTAGAAGACAATGTCGAGAGTAGGTTGGTTCAGATGTTTCTTGATTATGTGGAAATATTTTCTTGGTCTTATGAAGATATGCCAGGGTTGGATATCGAAATCATGGTTCATCGTATGCCGACGAAAGAAGACTGTCCTCCCGTCAAACAATAGGTTCGTCGCATGAGGCATGATATATCTGAGAAGATCAAAGCTGAAGTAATGAAACAGTTTGATGCAGGAATCCTAGATGTGACATCCTATCCCCAATGGGTTGCCAATGTGGTTCCAGTGCCGAAAAAGGACGGAAAAGTTTGCATGTGCGTAGACTATAGGGATCTGAATAGGGAAAGCTCTAAGGATGATTTCCCTCTACCACACATTGACGTCTTGGTCGATAATACGGCTCATCATAAAGTCTTCTCATTCATGGATGGCTTCTCAGTCTATAATCAAATAAGGATGGCTCTCGAAGACATGGAGAAGACTACTTTCGTTATGCAATGGGGAACCTTTTGTTACAAGGTCATGCCGTTCGGATTGAAGAATGCAGGGGCAACATATCAAAGAGCTATGGTAGCTTTGTTTCATGACATGATTTATCATGAAATAGAGGTCTATGTGGATGATTGATTGCCAGATCACAAACTGAATAGGAACATCTCGATCACCTGTACAAACTATTCGAAAGGCTGAAAAAGTACAAATTGAGGTTGAACCCTAACATATGAACATTTGGAGTACGATCTTGAAAGCTTCTAGGTTTTGTTATCAACAATAAAGGCATTGAAGTTGATCCTACCAAGGTTAAGGCTATCCAAGAAATTCCAGTCCCTCATTCTGAAAAGGAAGTTAGAGGATTCTTGGGGCATCTGAATTACATTGCTCGCTTCATATCACACTTGACTGCTACTTGTGAGCCAATCTTCAAACTCTTGAAGAAAGATCAGGTAGTCAGATGGAATGATGAGTGCCAAGCTGCCTTCAACAAAATCAAAGAATACCTACAAGAACCTTCTATTCTCATGCCTCCAGTTGAAGGAAGACATTTGATCATGTACTTGACAATACTAGATAATTCTATGGGGTGTGTTTTGGGCCTACATGACGAGTCTGGACGAAAAGAGCATGCCATTTATTACCTGAGCAAAAATTTTACCGACTGTGAAACTAGATATTCATTGCTCAAGAAAACTTGCTATGCTCTGGCATGGGCTGCTCACCGGCTAAGACAATATATGTTGACTCATACCACTTTGTTTATTTCTAAAATGGACCCAATCAAGTACATTTTCGAGAAACCTGCCCTTTCTGGACGAATAGCCAGATGGAAAATGAACTTTACTGAGTACGGAATTCAATACACTACACAAAAGGTCATCAAAGGAAGCGTACTAGCAGATCATTTGGCTCATCAAGCTGTGGATGATTATCAGTCCATGAACTTTGACTTCCCTGATGAGAACATCATGCTGGTGACCGACTGTGTGAAACTTGGACCTTATGACGGACCTGAACAAGGATCCAAATGAACTATGGTATTCGATGGGGCTTCCAACGCCTTAGGTAATGGAATTGGTGTTGTAATCATCACTCCTGAAGGTTGCCACACTCCTTTAACTACAAGACTTTGATTGCACGAACAACATGGCCGAATATGAAGCATGCATCTTGGGTTTGAAAGCTGCCATTGACTTGAGGATCAAACATTTGAATATGTTTGGGGATTCTGCCCTAGTGATTAGCCAAGTAAAAGGAGATTTGGACACTAAACACCCTAATCTCATCCCTTACAAGGAACTTGTGCTATCCCTGATTCCCTATTTCGAAGAGATCACCTTTGAACACTTCCCTAGGGAAGAAAATCAGTTGGCTGACGCCTTGGCAACCATGTCTTCAATGTTCAAGGTCAGATAGGATAACAAAGCCCCTATGATTACGATTGAAAGATTAGATGAACCTGCATGCTGCTTTGAGCTTGACACTGATATAGAAAAGCCATGGTACCATGAGGTGATGAGGTATCTTGAAGCACAAGAGTATACCGAGGGAGCATCCATCAATGACAGAAAATTCTTACGAAGATTTGCAGCCAAATTCTTCGTAAGTAACGGGATATTGTACAAGCGCAACCATGACTATATTCTACTCCAATGTGTGGACAAGAAGGAGGAAGAGGAAATTATGGAAGACATGCACGATGGTTTCTTTGGGACTCACTCAAGCGGACATACGATGGCCAAGAAAATCTTAAGAGCTAGCTACTATTGGTCAACAATGGAGGCTGAGTTCCATCAAGATTCAAGAACTTGTCACAAATTCCAAATTTATGATGACAAGGTCCATGTGCCTCTTATCCCTCTGAACGTCATGATTGCTCTGTGGCCATTTGCAATGTGGGGCATTGATATGATTGGAGAAATCAAGCCAACCGCTTCCAATGGACATCGCTTCATTTTGGTCGCTATTGATTATTTCACTAAGTGGGTCGAAGCCGCCTCTTTTGCCTCAATCACCAAGAATGTGGTAGCCAGATTCATCAAACATAACCTCATCTTCCGCTATGGTATCCCCGAAAGGATCATCACCGACAATGAGACTAACCTCAACAATTATATGATTACTGAGCTTTGCACTCAGTTTAAGATCAAGCATCATAATTCTTCTCCATATAGACCTAAAATGAATGGCGCAATTGAAGCAGCCAACAAAAACATCAAGAAGATTGTGCAGAAAATGGTAGTAATCTATAAGGATTAGCATGAGATGTTACCGTTTTCTCTACACGACTACCACACTTCAGCTAGAACATCAACTGGGGCAACTCCCTTTTCCTTAGTCTATGGCATGGAAGATGTTTTTCCAGTGGAAGTTCAGACTCCCTCACTAAGGATTATGAATGAAGCAGGTTTAGGCGAAGACGAGTGGATTCAGACGAGATTGGATCAACTGAACTTGATCGATGAAAAACGATTGGCTGTTGTTTGTCATGGTAAAACGTACCAAAAATGTATGAGCAAGGCTTTCAAAAAAAAGATCAAGCCTCAAGTATATCAAGCTAGAAACTTGGTGATAAAGTGCATCATTTTGCCACAAGGCAACCACAGAGGCAAATGTACTCCCACCTATGAAGGGCCATTTGTTGTCAAGAGAGTTTTCTCTTGCGGTGCCATGATGCTGACTACCATGGATGGTGAAGACTTCCTACATCCCATAAACGCGGACATAGTTAAAAAATACTATGCATAAGAGACCCGCTAGGTTGACACACCTAGGAAAAATAAAGGCACCCCGCAAACCAAAAGGTTTGGGCAAAAATTAGGGATATATGCAAAAGATTATACACCCGGCAAGTTGAAAACCCGAAAGGGCAACTTGGGAAAAAATGGGTATCCTGGTGGGCTGAAAACTCGAAGGGGTGGTTGTTGTACCCTAAAATTTGCCCTCTCATTTCTCAAAGGATCACCGTGGACCCTCAGGTTTGCTTCCATCCAATTCCAAGCCTTGAATTACAAATTTTTCAAGAAAGTCATTCACAAGGGCAAAATGGTCATTTGCACACTGAAAAGTCAAACATTGACTTTTGGATCAAAATTAAGTTTCAAGAGTCATATTTCATTAAGACATGTTGAGATATGAAATTTGTTTCATCTAGAAATTCAAAAGTCAAAGTTACTTTGGAAAAGTCAAAATTCTAAATACTTAGAATTTTTTCTAAGTGTTTAAGAAATATGATAAGCTCAGAACTTCTGATCAGATTATCACCATGATGCAAGCTGATTCTGGATTAACTTCTAGCACAAGAGTTATAGACTCGAACAAGATCTGAAACACAACAGAATAGAACATCACCTAAGAATGTTGGGATTTCAAGTTATAACTCCTCAAAGACATGTCCTTGAAACTGATACACTCAGCAAATTCTGGACACTTCCAAGGCAGTGTTTGGTCAGAACTTCTGGGCCATTTTTCACAAAGATTCAGTCAGAGTTTGCAAGGGTAATTCAAAGAATATTTACAAAGCGTGTTGCAAGCTCCCTGGAAAGTCCGAGAGCTCCTTCAGAACATGCTTGAGCAAGGAGATACAAAGATCAGAAGTTGGATGTTTATTCTAAATTACGCTGAAGTTGAACTTCTGATCCAAAATTAAGCAATGATGCAGAATCTCACATTGCAGGATTTCTTGTTTGAAAAATCTCATCATCATTTAATGCTCACAACCACTTTTGAGTATTTATCCAAAGGATTTCCCCACGTGTGGCATATAAGTACCTTTATTGTCTTGGAAAAGCAAACTTTTGTACAAGAGTGTGCTGGGCCCATGTGTTGCTTTTGCTTTTGAGGTTACCTTTCCTTAATTCCTATTTACAAATCCAGCTTAGGCACTACTAAAGCTGCTAACCACCATACTTGCTTCAAGAACAAGGCAACACCCTAGCATGTGATGGTTGTACCATTGATCTCTCCAAGCTACTAAACCTTTTTCCTATAAATTGAACTTCATTGGCCACTATAAAGAGGTCGGAAATTTGAGAAAGAAAAAGCCTTGAACCCCTGCTAAAATTCCAAGAGTCCAAAACTGCAAACACAAAAATACAAAACCTGTTAGCTTTTGATTCTTTCATTCAGACTCCATTTTTCCTCAAGTGTTTCTTGACCAAAGCCATCCATACAGTTTTTGATATACATTAAGAAGCCATCCTAACTTCTATAGTCAAACTGTAACACACTCTCCATCAATATCCACCGCAAAGAAGTCAGAACATTTCTCCTTGGCTGTTCTCGAATTTTTCTATCATTCATAGCCCAAGTTGAAAGTTTCCAGCCTACTGAGCACGTGAGGAAGTTGGTCAGAACATCACAAGCTGTCAGAACCAGACTCCATCTCAAAGAACATTTTCCAGCTGCAAGGTAAGCTTCTGCTGACTCTCGTCATATTACTTAAACATTGTTAGATTTGCACGTTAAAAAACACAATGTAGACATCCTAACTCTGATTCAGTATATATTCATATATTCCATGTATGTTTGCCTAAGTAGGGAGAATTTCAATCCAAAACTTCTTGAAGAAATTAGGACTTAGAATTAGGATTAGCAAATTCATGCTTGCTTCTGATTTATAGTTCTGATATCTCTTGTTTTTGAAACATTACGAAACCTGCCATAACTATTATATGCGCATCTTCTGTTTTATTGAGAAATGAATAAGTTGCAGATGTTCTGACTAGCATGAAGAGGGAGACGAAGTTCTATCAGTGGCATCAGAACTTCTGAAATCTTCTTTGTTCCCAGCGGACCCAGAACTTCTGACTTTACCTATTTCTACTAATATGATTTATGTTTTCTGTAGCACGCCAGAGTCAAAACTTCTGATCTCTTTTAGTTCAGCAATGCGCTGATTT
The DNA here is from genome assembly GCA_948472305.1 of Vicia faba. Lineage (NCBI taxonomy): Eukaryota > Viridiplantae > Streptophyta > Magnoliopsida > Fabales > Fabaceae > Vicia > Vicia faba. The sequence continues at coordinate 160,552,873 of OX451738.1, forward strand.
ATTTTTATTTTTCCTTACTATTTTTGCTATCACTTCTATTTTCACTAATCAAAAACACCAAAAACATTTTACATTTTACATGCTTTATTTTATTTCTTCAAACAAAAAGATCAAAAATATTTTCTTAAACAAAACTTATTTCTTTTCTTAAACAAAACAAATCCATTTCACATTTTCTTGTACATTCTTATCCATTCAATATGGTTGTAATAGTAACTTAGGATTTAATTTTATTTGCAACCCCCATTTGTGAATTTGTACACCCCATACCCCTAATGATTGTAATAGCGTAGGATACTCACTTTCCGCACTTTTTATTTCTTTCATATATTGGTAGTAATTAGGGTTTATATGGAAATACTAAAACCAATACTTAGAAAACCCTAATTCGAGACAAAATCAAGCATAAAACAATACACTTGCACACAAACACCCCTAGGGTAATTCCATTTGGTTGCCTTTACAAAGTGGCCATATTACGCATGTGAGGTTTCTTAGAAAAAACAAACAAATATAAGATCATAGTCCCTCGATGACGCTATCCAAGTTGCCTTTCAAATGACCTTAGTCCCTAAAAAGAATGCTAAGATACCTTGCAACATTTCTAATCATGGTTATACGATGACTCACGCCCGTCCCGTTTACATCCAAAGATAGGGTGCTTACCAAATCAATGGTAAGACAACAATGTCAAAAGAAAAGAAAATGAACAAGAAAGACATTTGAGTAGGTAGATTGCTCCTAATTACTTTCTCAATTTCAAACAAACATCCTTGCTATTTTCAAAACAATCACCTACACTTTCAAAACAACTTAGAAAACTTGAAAACATTTTCAAAAGATCCGCACTTTGTATACATTCTTACGAACGAGAATCATTACATAGTTTTCCTAAACAATGGCATCTTTACAAAATACTTTCAAAAACCAGACAAATCACATTTTCAAACAAAAGCAAGTGATCTAGAAAGTAACTAAGAGCCCATGGAAAACCATGGATGAAAAGGGTGTTAATACCTTCCCTTTTCATAATCTTTCCCCCGAACTCAAGAAATAATCTCAAAGGTTTTTCCTGTGCTTTTTCACCTTTCCTTTTGGATAAAAGAAAAGTCGGTGGTGACTCTTGCTAACCGTAACATTTGCGATCAAACGCAAAACCTTCAAGTCAGTTCTCCCACCGTACCATAGTGGTCCAGGAAAAAGTTAAGGATTGAAAGCATATGACTATGTCCCGTGGAATCACCACAGTCAACTTTATCACCAAGGTCCGAGTTCAAACGGTCCAAGATCAATCTAATCAACTTCTGTCAACAACAAGGGGCATTCAAAGACATTGGGGCAATAGTAGAGTTGGAATGCAATGAGATCATTTCCACATGTCTATTTGTTTTTGTTTTCAATTTTGTTTTCCTTTCGACGATTTCCTCTTACTAGGATCTATGTCTCTTTGTATAAAAACGCCTATTCATGGGGAAAATATCAATATAAATATACTTTGAAGTGCAAACTTTCTGTTTTGTTTTGAATGCAAGTTGGTCAAATGAGTAAAATTGAACGAACATATGCATATGAACATAATTAAAACTATTTGGCACATGTATCCTGCTAAGCAGCAACAAACATATCTTTAATGTATATGGAATATCCCCACAGAGTTATTTCATTAGCTTTATCCCCACAAGACCGGCTACGATAAACTAATCCTCAACAAAGTTACCCATAAAGTCTCTTTGCAGAGGTTGATCTCCAGCCAGAGTCTCAATCTCTTGGCAGCTCTCTCCCCAGCTAAATTGGTCCTACAAGTAGAAGCCTTGTGGATATCTTCCTCAAAGAACTCACCTCGTCAGCAGTTCATCGAGTATTCATCAATAAGGTTTATTTCCCCAACAGGGTTTATTTCCCCGACAAACAACGAGTAGCATAACTCCCCAGCCGAGTTCAAATTCCCCCGGTATAGTCTATCTTCCCCAACTGAGTGTATCCTTCCCAAGCTGAGTGTATCCTTCCCAAGCTGAGTATATCCTCCCTAAGCTGAGTTTGTCCTCCCCGACTGAGTCTACATTCCCCAGTTTGAGTTTTCCTTTCAGACAATTGCAAATCATAGGGCCACAACCCCTAATCCCCAGTAAAGTCGTCAACAAAACCTTTACTATCTCCAAAAGATACTATTAAGACTGGACCCGACTAGATATTAGTACAACTTTCAAACTACTATGAAGCCTGGACCCGACCAGATAGTAGTCAACTTCTCAAGTCACTATAGAGCCTGAAACTGACCAGATAATAGTGTAACCTTTCAACTAACTATGAAGACTGGATCCGACCAGATAATAGTTAACTTCACAAGATACTATGAAACCTAGACCCGACCAGATAATACTTTAACTCTTCAAAATATATAAGAACCTGGACTCAACCAGACCAAGGTTTAACTTCTTTTCCCCAGTAGAATTTTCCTCTACCCCAACAAGTTGTTGTGAAGCCTGGATCCGACCAGATAGCAATTACCCTTAGAAATTCGTTGTGAAACCTAGAACCCGACCAGATAACAACTAAATCCCCAAACAGTTTATTATGAAACCTAGACCCGACCAGTTAACAATTAACCTCATCCACCTCAGAAATATGCAAAGCCTAGACCCAACCAGATGTCAGTTTTCAAGCAAGTTATTATGAAGTTTGGACCCGACCAGATAACAACTAACTACGATCCCCAGAGAGACACTATGAAGCTTGGAACCGACCAGATAATAGTACAACTTTCCAAAACCCATGAAACTTGGACCCGACCAGATAGTAGTTACCACTTCAAGTTACTGCAAAGCCTGGATCCGACCAGATAACAGTTAACTTCCTTATCCCTAGCAAGTTATTGTGAAGCCTGGATCCGGCCAGATAACTATTCAATTTCAAGAAAAATTTTCTACAAAGCCTGGAATCCGACCAAATAGCAGTTAATTTATATATTCCCTAGTAAGTTACCATGAAGCCTGGGACCCAACCAGATAGCAGTTGACTTCCTCATTCTCTGCATGTTGTGAATCCTAGACCCGACCAGATAATAGCTGACATTCAAGAGATATTCCCCAGCGGAAATATCCTTTCAACAAAGTTTGAAGATATGTATATTCTTCATCCCCAACAGAAATCATGGATTCAACCCCCCAGAATTTCCTCAGCGGAAGTCAGGGATTTATTTTCCCGGACAAAACATACATCTCACATTCATACATTATAGCATGTACATACATAATGCATTTAGCATAATACCACATCTGGTGAACATCATGCATACATCTGCATTTTACTAACTCTTTTTCTCACAGGTAAAACATAAAGTTTTAGTATAAATCAACAAGAGATTTATGTTGGTACTTCTTCCAGTGTTTACCAACATTCCTCCAAATGGCATCTATAAGTCCATTCACAGTCCATCTTCGAGTGCAAATTTCTGGGCACTCTAGTGTTCAATCATATTTCACCTTCAAGTCACGAATGGCGGATCCGCCAATCTAACTCTTCAGGTTTAAGAAGATTGAACAGGGGAAGCTATTGTACCCCAAAATTTTCACTCTCATTTATCAAGTGATCTCTTACAATATCTCCTTTGATTCAAGACTGCACTAGGATTGATCAACTCAAGACACCTCCTTGAGCATTGATAACTGAAAACTAGGGTTTGAGATTGCGCAAGTACAATTGAAATTTTAAAGCCTCATATGACTTTCATGGATTATTTTGCACCCTCAAGATTTCTCATGTCAAGTTTCAAGTCTTGGATCACATTTTTGCTCAGTCAATTGATCAATTGATCTAAAAATCAACTGTATTGGGGAAAAAGTCAACTGTGGTTAATTTACAGTCAAACTTCATAATTTTTGGTACATGTCAATAATATGAATTCACATATGTCATTTTATCAAGTTTGGATCACAATTCTTCAAGAAATTTGATCATATCATCAAAAGGGTAAAATGGTCAAAATTAGGGTTTTGACTGAGGAAGTGCAATTTCTGAGTTTTGACCTAGAAAATGGTTGATTGGTTGGAGACATGATCTCAAGGATTCAATTGCATCATTTTAACCTAATGGCATGACTCAAAACTTCCCTTAAGATCAATTGATTGATAGTTGATCAAGAAGTCAATTGTACACTGAAAACTCAAACTTTGATTTTTTTTGGTCAAAATCAAGTCAAAGATCACAATTCATCAAAACATGTCAAAATATGAAACTTGTTCATCAAGAAATAAACAACTTAATATTTCATTTTGAAAAGTCAAAATTTCTGAACTTAGAAATTTTTCTAAGTGTTGAAAACTTCATATTTTTTCACAACTTTGAGCCAATTTTTCACCATGATGCATGATGATTCAAAGGAAACTTACAACATGAAAGTTATAGATCTCAATGAGAACTAAAAAATTGTAGAACACAACTTCTCCTAGAAATGCATGGATTTCAAGTTATGATTTTGTGAATACATGTTCATGAAACTTGAAAACTTAGTGAAATGTTGCCTTAGTTTAGACAGGATTTTGACCTAACTTCATGGCAATTTTTCACATAGTTCCAAGAGGAATTTTCAAAAATGTCCACCATAGAGGTTGTAGAGGATGTTACAAGCTTTCCAAAATGTTCAAGAACTCATTGAGATCATGTTTGAGCAAAAATAATCGAATACAAGAAATTGGACATTCATTCTTGAATTATAGGTCATTTCCATGATGAACAAGAATTCAAATCCACACCCATGTTGCATAATCTTTGCTTTGCAGACCTTAAACTTATGTTTCACTCCATAATTTGTCGTTTTCATAACTGTTTGAGACATTATCCAATTGATTCAAGCATTATCCAAACCAAATTGCCATTAATGGAAGAAAGTTCATACTTCCATTTTAGAAAAGTGACTTTAATCACAAAGTCCACTCTCCTTGAGCTTTGTAGTTGTTCCTTATGTACACACTATGTCTATAAGCTCAGAAGAAGGATGTTTAAAGTTCTCAACCACCCTACCTTACCTTGAAACCATGTTTGTCCTTGTTGCTTCAAAAACAAGTCAAAATCCACAAGCATGTGATTTTGTACTTCTGACTTCTACAAATCTCCAAACCTTTTCCTATATGTTAAGACACTCTTATGCAACTTAGGACATGATTTTACAAGCTCTCAAACTCCCCAAAAACAGAAATTTCCATAGAAGTACAAAAACTTATCATTTATGATTTTTGAATCCAATCTCCAAATCCCCTCGTGCGTTTCTTGGCCAAACCATACACAAAGCTTCTAATACACATATAGAAGCTATCTCAACCCCTGTTTTCAAACTGTAACACCATCTTCACCAACTTCCATTTTCAAAAACAGAGCATTGCATTTGGACTTCTCCAGGCCATTTCAGCCACTCTCAACTCAAGCTAAGCATTGCATTAGCTTCCTAGAGACTCAAGGAAGCTAACCTGACCATTGCCGCACCTTAAATCAAGTTAAAACTCATTTCACGATTTTCAGTTTTGAGGTATTTTTCTTGAACTTCTATCTCATTATTTAGGCATTGTTAGGCTTACATTTGTGAAGATAAAATGTAGACATCATTGCCCTGAAACTATACATGTCTATAGATTTCATTTATGTTTCTTGAGTAGAGAGAATTTTGAGTTTGAACCTCTGAAAATATTTAGGTCAGAATTTGGTACTGTTAGAAATTCATGCTCATCTTTGAGAATTAGCTTAAGTTATTTACATATTCAGAATCGCGAGAAAATTTCTAAGAAGTTTGATGTTGGAAGTATTATGCATGGACGAGAAATGATTAAGTTACAAATATTTTGGCTGGAGGTTGAAGATGAAGTACATTCAGGGCAAGACTTGTATTATATATTTGTTATTTTGTTTAAGTTAACGGATGTATCACCACTCTAGTGGTTAAAGCGTGCGCCTGTAACCTGAGGGACCTAGGTTCGAGCCCCAGTGGTACCCTTTTGCCTATTTTTCACATTTTCTTTCCCTTTTTTTTGTTTGAAGCAGGCACTGGGCCTCCCAGAGTTGGGATTTTTCTTTTTTTTTCTTTTATGACTCCCTGCTTGCTCATACACCCCTGGCCCAATTTTTATTTTATTTATTTTATTATTTTTATTGGCATTTTATATTTTCTTTATTATTTATAGTATTATGATTATTTTTAGTATTATTATTATTATTTATTAATAAAAATTCAAAAAATATTTTATTTATTATTTATACTTATTTTTATTTTTCTTATAAAGCAAAAAGACCAAAAAGGCATTTTTCTTAAAACAAATTAATTTCTTTTCTTGTATAATTAACATTTAGATAATTAGATTTAATTATTATTTTATTTTTCTTTCTTTTAAAATTAATTTAGAACTTAGGTTTAGTTTAATTAACTAATTTCCATATTATTTTCCTTAATTTACAACTTTTAAATAAAAAACCCTAAAAATGCTTTTTTAATTTAAATTCTTTCTTAATTAGTTTTATTTAATTTTTTAACTAATCTTTTTTAATTAGGTTTATATTAAAACCCCTTTCATAAAAAATCCAAACAAAAATCATGTTTCTTTTCCATTTGCATTTGTACATTTTTATTTATTCAATTCTTGTACATTTATTCAATATGGTTGTAATAGTTAATTAGATTTAATTTTCTTGCAAATCCCCCATTTATAAATTTGTATACCCCCTCCGCTAGTGATGTAATAGCTTAGTATTTTTATTTTACGCAATTTAACAATTTATATATAAATACTAGTAAATTAGGGTTTGTATGGAAAGATAAAATCAACAAGTTAGCAAACCCTAATTCCAGACAAAACAAGGAATGTAAATCAACACACTTACACACTTGCACCCTTAGGGTAATTCCACTTTGTTGCCTTACAAAAATGGCCATGTTATGCATGTGGGATATCTTAGCAAAAAGCAATCAAAAATACAAGATCATAGTCCCTCGATGACGCTATCAAAGTTTCCTTTCAAAATGATCTTAGTTCCTCAAAGAGAATTGCTAAGATATTTCACAACATTGCTATCATGGCTATACGATGACCCATGCTCATCGCTTTACATCTAAAGATAGGGCATCTTACCAAATCAATGGTAAGATAGCAATATCAAAGGAAAGGAAGAAATGAACTAAGACTTTTTAGTAGGTAGATTGTTCCTAGTTTCTTGCTCAATTTCAAATCAAACACTCCTGCTTATTTCTAAAACAAATACCAACACTTTCAAAAACACTTTCCAAACTTGAAATATTTTCAAAAGCCCAACACTTTGTATACGTTCTTACGAATGAGAACTATTAAAAAGTTTGCCTAAACGAATGCGCCTTTTCAAAATACTTTAAAAACCCACACAAAACACATTTTCAAACAAAAAGAAAGTGATCTAGCAAGCAACTAAGATCCCATAGATAACTATGGATGAAAAGGGTGCTAAAACCTTCCCTTTTCATAATCTACCCCCCGAACTCAAGAAATAATCTCAAAGGTCTTTCCTGTTCTTTTCAGCCTTTCCTTTTGGATAAAAGAAAAGTCGGTGGCGACTCTTGCTAACCACAACATTTGAGATAAAACGCAAAACCCCTAAGTTAGTTCTCCCACCGTATCACAACATCATACATGCTTCATTTCAACTTGATGAAACTATAAAAACTTACCCCCATTTCTCTTCATCTTCAACCTTCAACCTATGCATACACACTAACAAACTACACATAATCATTTTTTGTTGGGGTGACATCTATACAAGGTTTGATAACATCCAATTAGGTTTGTAGAACCTAGAATATTGGGTTGAAGATTGGAGATCATGCAATGGTGTATTTGGCCGAGTGAAATCCTTGAAGATTGGAGATATTGCATAGGAGTAGCGTGAAACAGTGGATCATATTGGAATCTCTTATGATCAATAGTTTGCAATTGGATTCGATCGAGTGAAAGCTTTAGAGATAGAGGATCTCAAAAAGGAGTAGTATGAGATGGTGAATCAATTGGTTCTATTGTGTCTTGGTCTTGTTAGAAAAAAATTTGGTTCTGCAGATAATCTCTGAGTTTTGATGATAACAGTGCATATATTTTATATGTAACAAATTTGTGTTCTAATATTTCTTTAAATGTGCAGATAAAACATTCTATTTGATTAAGGATTGTTGTCTGAAGACTCATCAAAAATGTGTTTATCTCACATTAGAAAGACTATTCCATCCATTTTTGATGAAATATCAGTATTTCTAATGAATGATGAATGTTCTCCAGAAGTAGATCCACGCGTACTTCTCAGATAAGCTGTTGCTTCGTGTGATCGATGGAAATAGAACTGACTGTTTTGAAATTCTTTTTCGCGAAATGTCGCAGTAAGAAAGAGTCGCCACCGTCTTTTATTTTCTCCAACAAGGAAAGGACAAAAGCATAGCAAAATTACTTTTCGAGATGTTTCTCAGTTCGGGAGGTAGATTATAGAAAGGGAAGGTGTTAGCACCCTTTCTATCTTTGGTTATCCACGGGCTCTTAGGTACTTGCTCACTATGTTTTCAAAAGAGTTTGCTTTTCTTGTGTTTGTGGGTTTTGAAAAAGTTTGTTTGAAAACTTTGTTTTGACTCTTGTATCAGTCCTCAAGAGTGTACGAAGTGTTTTGTTTGAAAACTTTTGTTTGAAAAAGTGTAAGTGCGAAAAGTTGTTTTTGTTTTGAAAGAGCAAGTATCTAAGAACCTCTACCTACTAAAAAGAAATTAAGCTGTGTAAATGTCCTTTAGACAGTACTATCCCACTATTGAAAAGTAGGTAGCACCATCGTTGGAGTTTATTCGGTTCAATTCGATTTTAGGGACACGTGGTCACCAAAGCAATAGTAGGACGCCTTAGCGGTAACCCTAATGTCCTAGATCCTTTTTATCCGAGGCAACCGTTTCGAGGCAACTTGGATCTTTAGACAGAAGGGCGACCTCTAAAACACCCTATACTTAATGACCACGCCGAGGCAACTAAGTGAGGCGTACCCTAGGAGTGGCATGTGCGAGTGTGTCAAGATTCAGTTAAATTATCTTTGCACATGTTATGGCGAGCTACGGGTTGATTTTAATTTCATACAAGTCTTTTAATGCATAACAATTAATAGTTGCCGAAAGTAAATTGCGGAAAGTAAATCTAAGTTATTACAAGGCGTCGGGTATTTACATCGCCAAAAGCAACCCTTGAAAAGTAAAGGTGAGAAAATAAAATAAAGCGATAAAAAGGTCCTAATTAAACGCTATTACATCCTCGGAGCAAATACATAAATATGATCAAAAATAATATGCGCGAAATAAAATTGCATCGGAGAAGTCCTTAGGGTTTTGACCCTTTTTGAGAAAGAATGAGTTTTTGGTCCTTTTTGCATTTAATTAAACCTAATTCTAATTAATTAAATAAAAGAAATATTTTTTAAGTTTTTTATGTTTTAATGAAAATAAAAATAAAAGAAATTAAAAGTGTCAAGAAAACCCTAATTCTATGTTGTTTTTATTTGTTGTGAAAAAAGTCAAAGTTAACCTAATTAACTAAATTAATTTGTTAGAATTTATGTACAAAAATAATAAAAAGAAAGTGAAATTAATTAATAATAATAATAAAAATATTTTAATTTTCTGAATTTGTTATAAAAATAATTAATTTGGTTAGTTAACTAAATAATAATAATAATTATTATTAGAAGTAAAATAATTAAAGGGAAAAATATAAATGAATAAAAAGAAACCAGGGAGGGTGTTGGCCCATTTAGGAGGTTAGAAAGCAATTCTGGCCCATTAAGCTACCAGTCCGTTTGACCTTTTTGATTGTCCAGAGCGTTGGTTGACTGGGAGCATGGTAGTCATCATCTCATGACCCTTGGATTTGTGCCCATAGCCACATGGCGCTTGGATGATTGGAGGCACATGGTAAACTCCTTTGCAAGCCTTATACTGGAATACCTGAGAAAAAAGAGCAAATAATGTTTGGGGTGGACCTGGGATTCGAACCCAGGTCCCAATGATTCCCAGCCAGCACACCATCCATTACGCCAATTGCCTGCTTTTGTTAATATAATGACAAGGGAATATGATATATAAAAAATTAGTTCATGTACTGTAAAAACAAAACACACGCGCGTTTTTTGAATTGCCCAACCACACGCTTACACGTCTTTGTCTTCTTCCTTGTACCTGCAAATATATCATTAGATAGCGGGGTTTTTTAACCCCCACAAACTGCAATGACCAAAAATAGCGAATAGAGCTACAAGCAACATAAATATTTCGCGAATAGTCCAATGCGTTCGTCTGGTTCTCACGAGTTCAGTCATGGGTCTCTCAAGGCTTAATTTTTCCTGTACTGCAAAGCCCTAATTTGAAAGCTTATGAACCCTAAAATTCATCAATGGCATCTTTTGATTCTGTGCATTTTAATCCAATTAAACTATGCCAATAGCTTCCTGTGGTCTCTAACAACACAAAACAAACAAGAAATCATATCAAATGCTTATGAATCATGAGTTACGATTATGAAAAAGAATGTCAAACCGTGAGACTGTTCTTGAGGATTTCTTGAGCTTTAACGCTTGATTTTGATTGCTACACGTTCCTCACACTCCCTGCAATGTGTTAGAATTCACAAAAGCCTTTGAATCGTGCTAGAATATGGAAATCAGTTTTCAAGTTTCTTGAATTTTTTCAATATGGTTATGGCTTCTTCTGCAGAGATTTCACGTATGCATGATTAGGGTTGGCTTATGTATATATAGAAGACTGAAATTATGTTAAAATCTTGCACAAAAATCCATTGGAATGATGATTCAATATTTGATTGGAAATCACATCTTTTTAAATCTTTTTGATTGAAGAAAGTTGCCAAATTGGGAGATATTTGCATCCTTGATTGGTACACGAAATTGCCAGCCTTTTTAGGTCATCTTTGCTTCACAAAAAGATTGAAAAATCAAATCTTTGTATTTCCTACAATTTAAATTAATTAAAATGAATTAATATTGATAAAAAAATCCAATTAATTAATAAAAAATAAGAAAATAATTCAATTAAGCTGGATGGGTCGTGCATAGGCCATGGATAAAGTTTCAAGAAGAAATTTGAGGCCCATTAGCAAAAACAAGGTGTTTTGAACAAAGTTGACTTTTGCAAATTCACAAAAATATCCCAACTTCTCCAATGCACGTCTTGCTCAATTTTGATCATATGAACATGTTCTTGGACATTCTGGAAAGGTCTTGGAGTCCTATAACCAATTCCTTTGGTCCCATGTCATTTGGATTTACCAATCTCAAGTTATGATCTTTGACTTAAAGTGCACTTTTGTTGACATTTGAAATTGACCTATAATGTAGAAATTGATAACTTTTTGTGAGAGCATTTCTTGGACTTGGAATGTGAAGATGGATTGTAGGATATGTCATCCCCTTCAAAATGAGCATTGGATGGAATTTTTCTGATGAACCATGAAAAAGTTATGCCCTAGTCAAGATACAGTTTACTTTTCTGCTATCCAAAAATAGTAACTTTTTGCATCTTGATGATTTTTGAGCCATTCTTGTGGAATCATGATCAAGACTTGATAAAATGATGATTGTGAGCTCAAAATAAGATGTTGACCAAAAATTCTGACTTTTGACTGTAAAATGACCATTTTTCCCCTGCAGTTGACTGTGGATCAAATAGGGCTTTTGACTGTGGAATTTGGCACTGTGAGTCTTGAAACTTGGCATGTAGGTGCTTGAGAATGTTTATAGGCATATGAGACTTCATTGAACCATTGACAACCTCCAATTCCCTGAAAGAACCAAAACCCTAATTTCAGCTGGCTTAGGAGGTGGTTTGACTGTGCAATCTCTTGAGCAAGCTTGAACCATTTGAAGATGATTCTTGACAAACCTTGAAGAATATGGGAGGGAAAATTTTGGGGTACAACAGTTGCCCCTGTTCAATCTTCTTATACCCGAGGATGTAGATTGGCTTGCGTGCCTTTCGTGATCCGAAGGTGGAAGATGATTGAACACTAGAGTGCCCAGAAATTTTCACTCGCATAGTGAAGTATCAGTAATGTGATGTCGGGAATGGGATTACAGATGCCATTTGGAGAGATGATGGATAGGAGGATGGGCTTATATATGCCATCTGGGGATGTGACATAATCTCGTCGGGGATGGGCTTATAGATGCCATCTGGAGATGTAATGAATAGTTGTGAAGATGGGCTTAAAGATGCCATCCAGGGGATGTGTGTTGAATTGTAACTTGGTAGGTTGAAGGAAGGAACCTGTGTAGGGTTGTCTGACGATGAGTCCGTATAAAACTGCATCTGAAAGAGAGAAGGAACCAGTGTAGGGTTGCTTCATGATGGTCGAGTAGATAGTTGTCCTGTCTGGTTTCAGGTATTAATCTATGACCTGAGAAAGAAAGATAGCTTCCTGGCTTGCTACAGGTATTGATCTTCAATCTCTTCACGTAGATACTTCCTGTCTGGTTTCAGGTATAGATCTACAACCAATTGCTCACAGATATTTCCTGGCTAGATACAAGTGTTGATCTGGAACTTCAAAAGGTTGGTCGAGATAGCTTTCCTGGCTAGATACATGTGTAGATCTCTGACCTGAGAAAGAAAGATGGTTTCTTGGCTAGATACAGGTATTGATCTTCAATCTCTTCATATAGATAACTTTCATGGCTAGATACAGGTATCGAATCTACAATCAATCGTCCACGAATATTTCCTGGCTAGATACAGGTGTTGATCTGGAACATAAAAAAAGGATTGGTCGAGATAGCTTTCCTGGCTGGATACAGGTGTATATCTCTGACCTGAGAATGAAAGATAATTTCCTGGCCTGTTACAGGTGTTGATCTTCAATCTCTTCATGCAGATACTTTCCTGGCTAGTTACAAGTATAGATCTACAATCAGTCGCTCACAGATATTCCCTGGCTAGATACAAGTGTTGATCTGGAACTCAAAAAGTTGATGGTAATCATCTTTTGGTTGACCTTTACCTGAAAAGGCAAAACATTAGTTGTATGCGATGTCATGATGTATGAAATGCATGATGTCATGATGTTCTCAAAAATAAATGAGATTGTGTCGTATGCACTTTATCATGTATGAAAATAGGAGATGTGAAATGCGATATGTTTATGAATGTATTTTCGTCTAGGAAAATAAATCCTTGACGCATGCCGGGAGTTTGTTAAATCCTGGGCTGATGTTGAAGGGTAGAGTTCTTCGTTTCTGCTGAGGATGATGAACGAAGATGACTGCAAGAATAAACCGGTAGGAGAAGATGACTCCGTTGGGGAATAAAACTGGTGGAGAGATTACTCTGTGGGGAATTACTCTGTGGGGAAGAGATACTTCGCTGAGGTTTTAATGATAATTCCGCTGGGGATTCTGTTGATAAACTCTGTTGGGGATTTTGATGGACTCCACTGGGGATAGGAAGAACTTCGCTGAGGACGATCTTTCTTTTGCAATTTGCTGAGGATAACCCAGTTAGACTCTGGTGGGGATAACCTCTGAATATGGCTGGGAGAGATATTTGTACTCTGCAGGGGACAAGCTTCCAGAATCTACTGGGGAGATGATTCAACTCTCCTGGGGAAACTTTTGGGACTGCACTGGGGAAGTGGCTCCACTGGGGTGTCTGTGTTCCACCGGGGAACATTCTTATATTTCGTTGAGGCACATTAAGAACGTCGAGGATGCTTGCTAGGGAACATATGTATACTCTGCTAGGGAATATTAAGATCTTCTGGGGATATCCAACTTCCTTAGGGCTGACAGTAGACTAACTCTTCTTGGGGGAGAGTATTGCTAACTTGCTAGGGATACTGTGCCTTTTTAGGGCTGATGGGAGACCAACTCTGCTCGGGGAGATTATTGCTGACTCTTGTCTTACTCTGCGGGGAGTGAAGGTATCTTGGTCATATTCTTCAGCTGAACTTACCTTGGTACCTCGGCGGACAGAGCAGCTTGTACAGTTCGGACAATTCTTATTGCCCCAGTTTCTGTGGGAGAAGGTACCTGTGGAGGTCTTGATAACTGCCGATTTGACAAATCTTCTTCTGGTAGGCAAGTGACGAGATGTCGGGACATAGTCGTACGCTGTGATCCCTAACTTTTTCCTGGATCGCCCTTTCGGGTTTTCAGTCCACCGGGATACCCATTTTTGCCCAAGCCGCCTTTTCAGGTTTTCGACTTGCCGGGTGTACAGATTTTTTCATTTTCATCCCTTATTTTTGCTCGAACCCTTTTGGTTCGCCGGGAAGCCCTTATTTTTGCCTAGGCCAGTCGACCTAGCGGGTCTTTGATTATGCGTAGTATTTTTTCGACTATGTCCATGCTCTCAGAATGTAGGGAGTTGTCACTGTCAGTAGTGTTGTGTTGTCATATTACCAGAAGATGTTTGATCGTACCAGATTTGTCGCTGGAATTCATGCCCAATGCCCCAAGTGACTCAGACGGAGATTTGCCCCTGGCTATTTGGCATCTTCAGAGATTCCTTGAATCTTGACTGGACTGCCCCAGATGACGGACCATGATCATGTCTACCCCTTGATTGGAAGTGTTTTTCCATTTGAGGTTACCTTTTGTTGAGAAGGTTTTTGTTCACTAGATATTCGTCGTGCGAATTTCTCTGCTGTTCGAACAAATAGTCATATGCAAACAATGTTATTTTAAGAATGCAAAGCTTATGTCTGTCTTGAAGTTTTTGAAAATACAGTTTTCAGTAAAACACGTGAATTTTTGTAAAATGTGATGTCAACTCAGGATTTTACAGCGAGCCATACAGGAGTCAGGATACCTTTTGTAACAGTATGCTTTCGAACTAACCCATGCTTCAGCTAGGACTTTTAAGGGTTATAACGTGGCCTGGTTCACGGTTTAAGAAACAAAGGATAAAGGCTCAAAATTTATTTGTACCCACCCGTTCTTCGTGATGTTCTCGATCCTAAACTCAGCTAATCATGCATTAGATCTCGTTTGAGTCTTTGCTCTGAGATTCCGGTGATGGTTCAGATACTGACAATTTATTTTGAATAGGCAGTCATTTTTTTTTGTTGAGGGTTTGTAGGACCTCTTTCTTTTTTTTGATTTTGTTATCCCTGTCTTTTGCCTGAACTGTTTCTTTTTATATTTACAGTCAGCGGGATGCCCCAGTTTTTGTAAGTCTCCTTCATAGGTTTTGACTTATTGGGCTTTTGTTTTTGAAAGACAACGACTGCCTGTCTTAACGATTATAGGGAACCATCACTGTCTTTTGTTTTGGAAGGATTTATTTGATGCCATTCATTGTGCACCTGGATCAACTGAGAGAACTACCCTGCCCCGGGTTATGATTAAGGGTTTTAATTTTTGTGAAAATAAAAACTCCAACTTCTTTGGCTCAAAGGGGTTGACTAGGGATTATCTTCCTTATAACTCCACTGTTTAGGATTTGAAACAATGCCTGTACTTCATCAGCGGGGTCTGTTCAAAAGCATACTGTAAAGATCGCGGTATCGTTTTCGTCATCCTCCCTCAAAAGGTTTAGAATTTTTAATCGAGAGTTGATCATCACAAAAACTGAAAGCAATTTGAATATAGTGAATACGAATGGATTGATTCAAAACAGATATATGCAATGCATTGATATAATAAAAGGTTTTCCATGACAATAATTGTTTGAATAAGCAAAGAAAAATACAACTTCAGAATTCAAATGAACAAAAGTCTCTTAGTTTGAACTAGTCATCTCAGATGGAGAATTCTCAGCAGAAGATTTTCATCTCACCATCCGGCATAAACTCCAGCACCCTCCTGTCAATCAAGTCTTGGATCTTGTTCTTCAGAGACCAACAGTTGTCGGTGTCATGTCCCGGACCGTCAGAGTGGTATGCACACCTTTCATAAGGATGATAGGTAGGAGCAGAGGTGTTAGGATTCGGGGAGGAGCCTTTAATGTAATCAGCCCTGTCTTCAACATGTGTTGTAGCGCTTGAGTCGGCGACATGTTGATCTTGGTAAATTGCCTCCTGGGCATGTTTGGCTTACTCTGGTCAACCTGTTGTTTTTGGTGAGGTTGTTGTTGGACCCTTGAGGTAGTAGAAACTTGGAGAGGTCCATTCTTCTCCATACCAAATTTTTGTCTCCTTGGAGGCTAATTACTGGTTTGATCCCCAGCCTTGATCGTTTGCTTCATACTATTGTATCTGTCTTGATGAAGCTGGTTGATCACGGTTCTCAACTCTTCTTGCTCCCGAGCTAAGCCTTGGATAATAGCCATTTGCCCCAGCATCTGGGTTCTCATTGTATCTACCTCAGCTTGCAGACGTTTCAGCCGTTCGTCCTTATCGTCTTCAGGACTGTTCTTGACCAAATTCCCCATGAGGAGTGTTCTTAACTCTTCCTGCCCATTGGATAGGCTTAGGAAGATTTCCCTGAACTGAGTCTCTTGAGTATGAAGATCCTGGTTGTCTTGTTGGAAAGCCATTGCTGAAATAAACAGCGAGAACATGAGAGACCTGTATCGGATGACCTGTTATGCAATGATATGTATGATATATGTATGCAATGTTTTCAAGGATCTCAAGGGGTAAACAAAGAAACTTGTTAGAATTTGAATTTTGGTAGCTTGATTGAAGGAACTTCATGTTGTTGAGAGTCATTCTTCAAGAGTCAAAGCTCACCATATCGAGTGGGTCATAGCCCCTGACTCAAACTGTCATGTTTTGATCTCCAAACAACTTTGGCTAGAGGAAAATAAATCCCCTTTGCCCCTTTCTAGACATTTGATTCATCATGACCTGCATCACAGACCCTTGAGATCCTTGAAATGGGTTAGTCCTTATGTAGGATGTATGCAATAGTATGATGGTATGATGTTATGCTATACGTGGAGTGATGTAAGTAAACCTTGTTATAAGCCCAGATTAAGGACTGTAAATAAAACCTGCGAGGAACTCATGTTGTCAGATAACAAGAATGTGCTAGTAATTCAAGTTTGAAGGCACACAAGTCACACAAAAGAGCCCTTAGATTTCAGGACAGCATGAAGTTTAGGTACTACCCTCTTGAAGTTGGTTGGCTCAACACCTGTCCTATGAATAGTAACCGGGTTCTAAGGAGCTCAATATCATTGGATTGTTTTCTATGTTCATTGTTTTGATTTAGCCACTTAACTGGCGACCAAAATATTCCAAGAAAACAACCCTCAATAAGTGTAGTATCGAGTATCTACCAACTTCGGACTGCACTAAAGTTGGTCATCTCACTACCCCTAAAGAGGCCAGGATGGTCAAGTAAGGTTCTAAGGTCAGTTGATGCTTCACGACACCATGCGGCGGCCCCGTACTCTCCTTGACTTGACTCAAGGGTTACCGGTACTCACCAAAGTGCCACATCAACGTAGCAACTGCTTCAACCATTTCAGTATACCCCGCACAGTTCCCTCACAGTTTGTTGCTACTTCTAAAGGGTATCCCCGGATCCGGGTTAGGATCTATAGAACTCCGATACAAGCCCACAATATTAAAGCATTCAAGGCATACAATTGAAAACATAGAGTGATCTAATCCTAAGGTACACCTCACTTAAAAATTTCCCCAGCAGAGTCGCCAGTTCTGTGATCGGTGGAAATAGAACTGACTGTTTTGAAATGCTGGTTCGCGAAATGTCGCGGTAAGAAATAGTCGCCACCGTCTTTTATTTTCTCCAATAAGGAAAGGACAAAAGCACAGCAAAATTCCTTTTCGAGATGTTTCTCGGTTCGGGAGGTAGATTATAGAAAGGGAAGGTGTTAGCACCCTTTCTATCCGTGGTTATCCACGGGCTCTTAGGTACTTGCTCACTATGTTTTCAAAAGAGTTTGCTTTTCTTGTGTTTGTGGGTTTTGAAAAAGTTTGTTTGAAAACTTCGTTTTGACTCTTGTATCAGTCCTCAAGAGTGTACGAAGTGTTTTGTTTGAAAACTTTTGTTTGAAAACTTTTGTTTGAAAAAGTGTAAGTGCGAAAAGTTGTTTTTGTTTTGAAAGATTAAGTATCTAATAACCTCTACCTACTCAAAAGAAATTAAGTTGTGTAAATGTCCTTTAGACAGTACTATCCCACTACTGAAAAGTAGGTAGCACCGTCGTTGGAGTTTATTCGGGTCAATTCGATTTTAGGGACATGTTGTCACCAAAGCAATAGTAGGACGCCTTAGCGGTAACCCTAATGTCCTAGATCCTTTTTATCCGAGGCAACCGTTTCGAGGCAACTTGGATCTTTAGACAGGAGGGCGACCTCTAAAACACCCTATACTTAATGACCACGTCGAGGCAACCAAGTGAGGCGTACCCTAGGAGTGGCATGTGCGAGTGTGTCAGGATTCAGTTAAATTATCTTTGCACATGTTATGGCGAGCTACGGGTTGATTTTAATTTCATACAAGTCTTGTCATGCATAACAGTTAATAGTTGCGGAAAGTAAATTGCGGAAAGTAAATCTAAGCTATTACAAGGCGTCGAGTATTTACATCGCCAAAAGCAACCATTGAAAAGTAAATGCGAGAAAATAAAAGAAAGCGATAAAAAGGTCCTAATTAAACGCTATTACATCCTCGGAGAAAATATATAAATATGATCAAAAATAATATGCGCGAAATAAAATTGCATCGGAGAAGTCCTTAGGGTTTTGACCCTTTTTGAGAAAGAATGAGTTTTTGGTCCTTTTTGCATTTAATTAAACCTAATTCTAATTAATTAAATAAAAGAAATATTTTGTTAAGTTTTTTATGTTTTAATGAAAATAAAAATAAAAGAAATTAAAAGTGTCAAGAAAACCCTAATTCTATGTTGTTTTTATTTGTTGTGAAAAAAAGTCAAAGTTAACCTAATTAACTAAATTAATTTGTTAGAATTTATGTACAAAAATAATAAAAAGAAAGTGAAATTAATTAATAATAATAATAAAAATATTTTAATTTTCTGAATTTGTTATAAAAATAATTAATTTGGTTAGTTAACTAAATAATTATTATTATTATTATTAGAAGTAAAATAATTAAAGGGAAAAATATAAATGAATAAAAAGAAACCAGGGAGGGTGTTGGCCCATTTAGGAGGTTAGAAAGCAATTCTGGCCCATTAAGCTACCAGTCCGTTTGACCTTTTTGATTGTCCAGAGCGTTGGTTGACTGGGAGCATGGTAGTCATCATCTCATGACCCTTGGATTTGTGCCCATAGCCACATGGCGCTTGGATGATTGGAGGCACATGGTAAACTCCTTTGCAAGACCTGTACTGGAATACCTGAGAAAAAATAGCAAATAATGTTTGGGGTGGACCTGGGATTCAAACCCAGGTCCCAATGATTCCCAGCCAGCACACCATCCACTACGCCAATTGCCTGCTTTTGTTAATATAATGACAAGGGAATATGATATATAAAAAATTAGTTCATGTACTGTAAAAACAAAACACGCACGCGTTTTTTGAATTGCCCAACCACACGCTTACACGTCTTTGTCTTCTTCCTTGTACCTGCAAATATATCATTAGATAGCGGGGGTTTTTAACCCCCACAAACTGCAATGACCAAAAATAGCGAATAGAGCTACAAGCAACATAAATATATCGCGAATAGTCCAATGCGTTCGTCTGGTTCTCACGAGTTCAGTCATGGGTCTATCAAGGCTTAATTTTTCCTGTACTGCAAAGCCCTAATTTGAAAGCTTATGAACCCTAAAATTCATCAATGGCATCTTTTGATTCTGTGCGTTTTAATCCAATTAAACTATGCCAATAGCTTCCTGTGGTCTCTAACAACACAAAACAAACAAGAAATCATATCAAATGCTTATGAATCATGAGTTACGATTATGAAAAAGAATGTCAAACCGTGAGACTGTTCTTGAGGATTTCTTGAGCTTTAACGCTTGATTTTGATTGCTACACGTTCCTCACACTCCCTGCAATGTGTTAGAATTCACAAAAGCCTTTGAATCGTGCTAGAATATGGAAATCAGTTTTCAAGTTTCTTGAATTTTTTCAATATGGTTATGGCTTCTTCTGCAGAGATTTCACGTATGCATGATTAGGGTTGGCTTATGTATATATAGAAGACTGAAATTAGGTTAAAATCTTGCACAAAAATCCATTGGAATGATGATTCAATATTTGATTGGAAATCACATCTTTTTGAATCTTTCTGATTGAAGAAAGTTGACAAATTGGGAGATATTTGCATCCTTGATTGGTACACGAAATTGCCAGCCTTTTTAGGTCATCTTTTCTTCACAAAAAGATTGAAAAATCAAATCTTTGTATTTTCTACAATTTAAATTAATTAAAATGAATTAATATTGATAAAAAAATCCAATTAATTAATAAAAAATAAGAAAATAATTCAATTAATCTGGATGGGTCGTGCATAGGCCATGGATAAAGTTTCAAGAAGAAATTTGAGGCCCATTAGCAAAAACAAGGTGTTTTGAACAAAGTTGACTTTTGCAAATTCACAAAAATTTCCCAACTTCTCCAATGCATATCTTGCTCAATTTTGTTCATATGAACATGTTCTTGGACATTTTGGAAAGTTCTTGGAGTCCTCTAACCAATGCCTTTTGTCCCATGTCATTTGGATTTACCAATCTCAAGTTATGGTCTTTGACTTAAAGTGCACTTTTGTTGACTTTTGAAATTGACCTATAATGTAGAAATTGATAACTTTTTGTGAGAGCATTTCTTGGACTTGGAATGTGAAGATGGATTGTGGGATATGTCATCCCCTTCAAAATGAGCATTGGATGGGATTTTTCTGATGAACCATGAAAAAGTTATGCCCTGGTCAAGATACAGTTGACTTTTCTACTGTCCAAAAATAGTAACTTTTTGCATCTTGATGATTTTTGAGCCATTCTTGTGGAATCATGATCAAGACTTGATCAAATGATGATTGTGAGCTCAAAATAAGATGTTGACCAAAAATTCTGACTTTTGACTGTAAAATGACCATTTTGCCCCTACAGTTGACTGTGGGTCAAATAAGGCTTTTGACTGTGGAATTTGGCACTGTGAGTCTTGAAACTTGGCATGTAGGTGATTGAGAATGTTTATAGGCATATGAGACTTGATTGAACCATTGACAACCTCCAATTCCTTGAAAGAACCAAAACCCTAATTTCAGCTGGCTTAGGAGGTGGTTTGACTGTGCAATCTCTTGAGCAAGCTTGAACCATTTGAAGATGATTCTTGACAAACCTTGAAGAATATGGGAGGGCAAATTTTGGGGTACAACACTTCGGAAGTCATAATTGTGTCCAGAAAAGGAATCTCCATGTAAAGATCAGATATTAAGCTTTTTATTCAATGATTAGATATCAAGATGTTACTTCAACAATCAGAAATCAATATAAAGTGCTTCTCATATAAAGCATCTTCTTCCAACTCAGATATCAAGAAACTATTTTTCAAGTAAGTTGTTGCTACATGTTGGAAGACTAGGTTCTGATTCCGAAAGACTATGATACATTTGAGAACATTACAATGAATCATCTTATAGATTATTATTGACTTATTATTTGAAACATTCCATCAGAAGATTAAAGAACAAAGACGGGATCTCATATGTGCTCTCTCTCCTACTTCATATCAGAAGTATCTCAACAGAAGAAAAGATCAAAAACTTACACAAGAAGATACAGTACAACAATACAACACTTTTTCCGCTATTTATGAAAATCGTAGTGTATAAATAAAGTTTTGGCATGCCCTTTGTCTCCCATGATCATACGCTACTATTGTAGTAGACGGCTTGATGAAAGTGACGTTTTCCAACAGTCTTATTTTCTCAACCTATATAAAGGGATTGCTTCTTAATTAGGAGACTAATGATGAACAAATAAACTATTCAAAGGAAAATAATAAAAAAGTGAAAGAAAATCAACGAGATAAAATACTCAAAGAAATATTTAAAAACATAAAGAGTTGTTGCTCAGTTTTGTGTTAACTATTCATTCTCTATAACACAAGAGTTGTTGCTCGTTATTATGTTATTTATCATTGTTGTATGCACAAGAGTTATTTCTCATATTTGTGTGTAAACATTTGTTCTTTATTGTGGTGTTAAATATGCTTTTTGGAAGCACTCTTGTAAATACTATTTGATTGTAAATCTTTCTAGATTTGTTTCCTCAAGTGACTAAATTATATTCAAAATTACTTGAGAGGGCTAAGGTGTTTTTAATAAATCTTAGATGTTGTTGTAATCTTTTTAGATTATTGGATTAAGTCATTTTCTAAGACAAAATTACCTTGGCGGGTGGACAAGAGTAGCCTTTTCTAAGGTGAACTTGTATAAACCAAACATGTCACTTCTCTTTCTTTCTTAGTTATCATTGTTTGTTTGTGAGATCATTTGAAAAAGAAATAGTTTTGAAAACTCCAATTAAAACTCCCCCTTCTTATGTTTTTATCAACCTTCAATTGGTATCAGAGCTCCGGCTCTGTTATTGATTTTTCAAATCAAACACTTTACCATGTAGAGAGATCCAAAGTAAGAAAAACTTATATTACTGATGCTCTTACAAATGAAAGAGATGGTTACAGTACTAAGGCTCCTATTTTTGATGGAGAGAAATTTGATTATTGGAGAGATAGACTACAAAGTTTCTTTCCAGGCTATGATGTTGATCTTTGGGACCTTGTTGTATTTGGTTACGAAGAACTTGTATTTGCGATTGGTATTCCCATTCCCATAAACAAAATGAATGATGATAAAAAACGTGTCATACTCCAAATTTTCCCTAGTGACATTGCTAACAAATTTTATTTTGTCATTATCCTACTAACTTTAGTTGTTATTATATTTCTATATTAGATGTCTATTTTTTTAAAAAATTGTTCAAATGGGGGTGTGAACGATTTAAATTTCAGGAGGGGTGTGCTTATCATCGAAGGGGTTTGATATTCAAACTATTCTATTGGCCCGTTAACTTATTTGATTGAGAAGGCCCAACAGTCTTATTAGGATTGATCAAAGTCAATATTTAACCATTTCTATTTGTGATTTAAATTATTATTGATATAATATCTAATATTAATAATATTACTAGAATTATAACGTTATTATACTATTATTACTAGTATTAGTATTATTACTTTTAT
Source organism: Vicia faba (assembly GCA_948472305.1). NCBI lineage: Eukaryota > Viridiplantae > Streptophyta > Magnoliopsida > Fabales > Fabaceae > Vicia > Vicia faba. The sequence continues at coordinate 160,576,034 of OX451738.1, forward strand.
TAGTATTATTATTATTATTAACATTACATTACTATTATTATTAATATTATATGATTATTATCTTTAATATTACTATCGGTATTACTATTATTGGTATTATTATTATTATTATTATCAAATTATAATTATTACTATGAAAAAAGTTTGACAAAGTCAACTAGGGTTTGAACCCTGAGACTGCCAGCGATGGCTACTGTTCTTCTTCATCCCTATGCAACCCATGCCCAAATCCAAAATGAAGAAAACAAATCAAATCTCAAGAGAATAAAAAAAGTATCAATATTGCAGAAACATCTTACATTGGATTTAGATACAATATAGTCCAAATACATCAATTTATAAACAAAATCTTCCAATTACATAAATCATATCAGTTACAGAATCAATCTCTAAACAAATCAAATCTCTATATCCTAAACAAATCTGATTGCAACGCCAAATCAAGCAAAAACTTCCTAATATATCTCTAAGACTAGACTATAAATTGAACCCTAAAAAAAATTCTAAGGAGAGGAATTTTGGGCGAATAGAAGAATAGATCAAGGAGAATGAGAAGATGGATATGGGTTTTAATTTTTGAAACCTAGATCTCCGCTCGCCGCTGTCGTGTCATCATCCCGCGCACCTATAAAACAAGAAAAAGAGAATAGAAAGGAGAATCAGAAAACCAGAAAAGGACGATACAAGAAGAATCATTGCAAGAGAGGTAATCTGGTTCACTTAACTTAAGATTAACTATTGAATCTCTGTGATTTATGTTTAATTTTGGGGTTTTCTGGAAAAATCTTAGGGTTCCTCAAGGATAGGGTTAGGGTTCACCCAAAACCCTAGGGTTCTAGGGGTTCATGGGGTTTGAATGAACATAGGGTTAGGGTTCCTAGGGTTCTAAGTTCTGGGTTTGGATGAAAATTATGGTTGAATATCAACTAGAATTCTGGGTTTTATGATGGTTTTGGGGTGATGACCAAGGAGATTTTTGGTGGGTTGTTGTCTATAGAGAGGTCAGGGCCTCTCTCTCTAAAAAAATTGTATGGCGAAGAGAGAAAGCATAGAGAGAGAGAGACGAGAACAAAAAAATGAAAGAAATGGAACAAAGTTGAATATATCATACCCTCGTGATCCCATGCGACACCTTATCATGCTTCCTCACCCACAACCATCTGATCTTCATCCAACAACCCAAATGTCGGGCGATCACTGCCGTACCATACACCCGCCCACACGCGGCCCAAATGAACCTCCCAATATTCAACATTGGGCTAAGCCCAATTCTTAACGCACCCATATGTCTTTTTATTTTTGCTAACTAAACGTAACATACACCCCTCCTGCGCTAATGGGCCAAGTCGAACATCTGGACTTGGGTCCTTAATGTTTACGTCTCCTAGTCTTACTACACAGTTCAAACTTACACCCCCTGTGATTTGGGCCTAAATCCAATATCTGGATTTTGGGCCCTGTTATTCACACCCCTAGAAATTACTAGCCAAACTGATTTTGCACCCCCTATATTTTTAATTAAAAATTAATTAATTTATATTTATTTATTCATTTGTTTATTTATTACATTTTTTCATATTAATAGTTATTGGACATATTTAAATATTTAATATATTTATTTTAATAAATTCTAAAATGTTTATTTTTAACTCAAATTCTTTTTAAATACTAACTCATGTAAATTCTTTAATTGCATTAAATTCTTTTTCTCATGCATTAAAATATTATTTTCCTAATTTTGCATAATATATTCGAAAACATCTAACCGTCAAATTACTAACAATTTTCTACTAACTTAATAAACTCATATATATATATATATATATATATATATATATATATATATATATATATATATATATATATATATATGTGTGTGTATATATATATATATATATATATATATATATATATATATATATATATATATATATATATATATATATATATATATATATATATATATATATATATATATATATATATATATATATATTCAAAAAAAGGATTATGGAGATATTTCGTATTAACTACGAACTTCGTCTACAACTCCGCAATTTACAAACCTAGACTTTGTTCAAGGATAATTCGAGATATTTCCATATTCCATAAAAAAAACACCAACAAACAACTAAAAACTACGAATTGGGACTCTGATTCCTCATAAGAGGATACATAGGCATACGACTTAAAAATCGTGGCAAGTTCCCCTAATTAAAAAATTAAAACCCTATTTCCTAAATTGTAAATCTTAACCCTAGTATGCTTGTGAACAAGGTAGATGAGGGGTGCCTAACACCTTCCCTTCGTCTAAAACGAGTCAACAACTTAGAATCTTTGAATCAATTAAGGTTATCTGTTATATTCCCTTCCTTAGGATAAAAATTAATAGTGTCGACTCTATATTTTCAAATTGGTTATTACAGTTGGCAAATTTGTTGGGGACTCAATCCTAGGGTTTAAAAGCCTCTCTTTTGGATTTAGGTTTTTCAGGGTTTTTCTATTTTTTTTTATTTATTTATATTTATTTATTCTTTTAGTTTATTTATTTGTCTTTGTATTTTATTTATTGTCATTATTTTATTTATTCGTGGTGGGATTTTATTGTTTCAAAAAATATTTTCAAAAAAACCTTAGAAAGAAGGTTCGTCTATTGGCCGGGGGGATATATCATCCCTATGAGTTTTTGTGACGACTTCGCCTAGAGTCGGTAGAATTACAAAAAAGAAATATGTCTCAAGAGGTACCCTCTTGGGGGGTAGGACTTTGGAATGAAACCTATGTCTTTTTGTATAGCCCTTAAACCAAAATCTCATGGGGAGACCTTTTACGACCTTAGAGACGAAAGTTTCAGTCTACAAAGAGGCTCCACTTAAGGGAGGCCCTAGTGCCTTTTCCTCTAGTGTAATCCATGATACCCTTAAGGAATCCACCTTTTAGGGAGGATAGAATATCCATAGGTCGAGACTAGGGACCTACCATCTAAGGATACCTTTCATAAAATCATGTTACTATCATCACACATTCATACAATTTGCATCTCGCATATTCATTATTCTCCATTATTTTTTGTTTGTCTTAATCACAGGATTAGAAAAAAATAATCAAAGGTTTTTTGTGATTACTTTAAAAATGAATACCATAGGGAAACAACTTGTCTGTGTTAGTGCCATCAAGCCAGATATGACGAAGATCAAGACCATCAAAGGGAAATTGTCTGAAAGAGCTTTGAAGATGTTTGTTCACCATTATGGGGATACCCTTGAGCTGACAAAAGTTGATGTAATTGGATGCCATCTCTTCCTTAGTTTAATTCTACGATCCTCCGTTGAGGTGTTTTACTTTTAAAAACTTTCATCTAGCACCGACTTTGGAAGAATTGGTAGGCTCTTAAATTTCTCTAGGGAAAAAACATATGTGGGAATTAGAAAAACTATTGATGTTAAGGACTTAGAAAAGGGTTTAGGGATCTCTTATTCTGAGTTTTCACTTAATTACAAAAAATAAGGTGACGTACATGGGATTAAAAGACAATATTTAGAGGCTAAAGCCCTTTCTTTTGCCAATAACAAAGAACGGGAGTCTTGCGTTGATTGTTTAGGACTAATTGTCTTTGGGGTAATTCTATTTCCACGGAATTTGGACTATATTGACCCTGCAACTATTAATGTATTTTTGGGCATGTAATACGGTGGGAGAACCTACTTTTTTGGTTTTATCCAAATGTGCGGATAGCAAGAGTCGCCACCAACTTTTCTTTTATCCAATATTTAAGAAAGGTGAAAATAACAGGAAAGACCTTTGATAAATTTTGAGTTCAGGGGGTAGGTTATGAAAATGAAATGTGTTAGCACCCTTTTCATCCTTAGTTATCTATGGGTTCTTAATTGCTTAGTTCACTTTAAAACTTGCTTTGCGTGTGTGTTATTTGAAATTGTCAATGTAAGGCTAACTTTGTAATGATTCTTGTATCAGTCCTCAAGAATGTATACAGTGTTTTTGAAAATATTTGTTTTTAAGTGATGTGAAAATGTATTATTTGTGAAAAAGGTTGTGAGCAAGCAATTAGGAGTTCTTACCTGTGATATGGTGGGAGAACTGACTTTAGGGATTTCCGTTTTATTGCAAATGTCGCGAATAGCAAGAGTCGCCACCGACTTTTCTTTTATCCAAAAGGAAAGGTGAAAAAGCACAGGAAAGACCTTTGAGATTATTTTCTTGAGTTCGGGGGGTAGATTATGAAAATGGAAGGTATTAGCACCCTTTCCATCCATGGTTTTCCATGGGCTCTTAGTTACTTGCTAGGTCACTTGCTTTTGTTGTTTGTTTGGTGTGGTTTTGAAAGTATTTTGTAAAAGAGGCCATTCGTTTAGGCAATCTTTGTAATGATTCTCGTTCGTAAGAATGTATACAAATATGTTTGTCTTTTTTTTTTGAAAATGTTTTCAATGTTTGTGAATTGTTTTACGTGTGTGTATTTTCGAAAATAGCAAGGATAGTTATTTTGAAATGGAGAAAGTAACTAGAAGCAATCTACCCACTCAAATGTCTTTCTTGTACATTTTCTATTCCTTTGACATTGTTGTCTTACCATTGATTTGGTAAGCAACCCTATCTTTGGATGTAAACGGGACAGGCGTGGGTAATCATATAACCATGATTAGCAATGTTGCGAAGTATCTCAGTATTTTCGAGGGACTAAGATCATTTTATAAGGCAACTTTGAATATCGTCATCGAGGGGCTATGATCTTTTGATTTTTGTTTGTTTTACCAAGATACTTTGCATGTGTAACATGGCTATTTTTGTATAAGGCAATCAAGTGAAGAAACCCTAAGGGTGTTTGTGTGCAAGTGTGTTTGATTGCATGCATGATTTTATCTTAAATTAGGATTTTCTATTTCATTGATTTTATCTTGCCATACATACCCTAATTGCTAGCATTTACATTTGAAAGCGATAAAAATGCGGAAATGTAAAGTCCTACACTATTACAATATTTAGGGGGTGGGGGTACACACTTATGAATGGGGAATCCAGTGAGAAAAATAAAGAAAAATAACAAGGGGAAGAAAAAAAAGAAAGAAGGAGGGGGTCAGCGTGCTGCTGAGAGGAAGTCAAAAGTTCTGACCCTGGCCTGCTGTAGGATATCAACCTGTTAGTGAAAATGTATAGGTCAGAACTTCTAACCCTGGTGCGCTGCAAAACAGAAACCTGTTAGTGAAAATGTATGGGGTCAGAAGTTCTAACCCTGCTGGGCACACTGTAATTTTCAGAAGTTCTGATATTACTGATGACAAAATAGGCCTCAGAAGTTTTGGCGCCAAAGTCAGAACTTGGTCTCCCCCTGTGCTAGTCAGAACATCTGCAATTTGGTTGTTTTTCCATAAAACAGAAGGCATGCCTAGGACAGTTTCAACAAGTGTCATAGCGTTTCAGAAGTCAAAACTAAAATTCAGAGGCAAGTTCTGTACTGATTCAGTCTCTACTTAGGCATACAGATGCGTGAAAATCTCAGAACATGCACAATCAGAATCATGATATATACATTGTGTTTTGAGCATGCAAATATGATGATGCTTAAGCAGTGTGGTGAGAGTCAGCAGGTGCTTACCTTGCTGTTGGAAGAAATTCTGTGAACTGGAGTTAGCCTTATCTCAGATGGTGTTCTGGACAGGTTCTTTGAATGGATGGATGGAGGGTATATATATGGGTCAGAAAACTGTATGGGTGTTTCTTAGTCAAGAAATAATTTGAGAGCAAATGGGGTTTGAAAGCAGGAGATTCAAAGTTTTGTTTAAGACTCTTGAAACACTAGGAATTTTGGCAGAGTTTCAAGGTGTTTTCTTGCTAAAATTTTCTGTTTTTTTTCTTCTTTTCTAGCAATTTTTCTATGGTTGGACCGCCTCTTTTCAATGGACAATGGTACTCTATTTATAGGTAAAGCTTTGTGGGTTTTTTAAACGTTAAGTGGCGCCAATACCATCCAATAGATGCTGACTTACTCTTGGAGAAAGTTCATAAAAAGTTGTGATGATTGGCAGCTTTTAGCCTAGGTTGGGTTAGTAAGAAAGGATTAAGGAAAAGTGATACCTATGAGCGAAAAGTAGCGCATGAACCCATACCTAAATCTGCACAAGAGCGTTGTTATGCTGCACGTGGAGAGACCCTTTGGACAAATGCTCAAAAGTGGTTGTGAGCATTAATGAGCATTAAATGGTGATGAGATTGGTCAAGACTAAGAAATCCTATAATATGAGATTTGCATCATTACTTAAATCTAAGCCAGCAGTTCCTACTTCAGCATATAATGCACTCAAATTCTGATCTTAGTATCATGCTGCCTCAGCAAATTCTGAGGATTCTCCAGACTTTCCAGCATGTTCTTTTGATTTTTCTCTGAAAACTATGGACTTAGAGATTATGCTTTAGTGTAACACCCAATCTTCTGACCCCTTACCTTCTGATTCTAGCATGTTCTGAAGGAGCTTTCAGGATTTGTTGCTTTCTTTGCATTCCTCTAGGAAACTCTGACTGAGTTGGCGTAGCTGCTGAAGAGCCACATTCTGACTGAATGTTATGTGCTGAGCCAAGTTTGCAATTTCTGACCGCTCCTGCCTGGAGGTTGGTTCAGAAGTTCTGAAGTGTCATTTTAAAAAAAAAATACTTTAGAAAAATTCTAAGTATTTAGAATTTAACTTTTCCAAGGTAAAATTTGACTTTTGAGCTTCTTGACGAAACAAACTTCATATTCCGACATTTCTTAATGAAATATGATTTTTGTGTTTTGATTTTGATCCAAAAACCAAAGTTTGACTTTTTAGCTTGCAAATGACCACTTTGCCCTTGTAAATGGCTTGCTTTGAAAGAAATGATAATTCAAGGCTTGGATTTGTTTAAGAGAAAACTTTGAGAATCCAGGATGATTTCCTAAAGAATGAGAGGGCAAATTTTGGGGTACAACAACTTCCCCTGTTCAATCTTCGTTAACCTGAGGAGTTAGATTGGCGAGATTTTCCATTCGTGACTCGAAGGTGGAAGATGATTGGACACTAGAGTGCCCAGAAATTTGCACTTGGCGGTGATAGGAGGAATGGGCTTAAAGATGCCATTTGGAGAGGTAATAAAATCTTATTGGGGATGGGCTTGTAGATGCCATCCAAGAGTGCTTGTTGAGATGTAATCTGTAAGTTGAACATCAGAATAACGTCTGTGTCTAGAGCGTATCTGTTTTGTAGCTGAAAGTTGAATCTGAATGAGTACCAAAATGGAATCCGTGTCTGGAGCATATCTGAACTATATCAAAAGTTGAATCTGAATGAGTATCAGAATGGCTTCTGGGTCTTGAGCGTATCTGAACTGTATCAAAAGTTGAATCTGAATGAGTATCAGAATGGCATCCGTGTCTGGAGTGTATCTGAACTGTATCAAAAGTTGAATCTGAATGAGTATCAGAATGGCATCCGTGTCTGGAGCGTATCTGAAGTATGTCAAAAGTTGAATCTGAATGAGTATCAGAATGGCATCCGTGTCTGGAGCGTATCTGAACTATATCAAAAGTTGAATCTGAATGAGTATCAGAATGGCTACCGGGTCTGGAGCGTATCTGAACTGTATCAAAAGTTGAATCTGAACGAGTATAAGAATGGCATCCGTGTCTGGAGCGTATCTGAACTATGTCAAAAGTTGAATCTGAATGAGTATCAGAATGGCATCCGTGTCTGGAGCGTATATAAACTATATCAAAAGTTGAATCTGAATGAGTATCAGAATGGCATCCGTGTCTAGAGCATATCTGAACTATATCAAAAGTTGAATATGAATGAGTATCAAAATGGCATCCGTGTCTGGAGCGTATCTGAACTATATCAAAAGTTGAATCTGAACGAGTATCAGAATGGCATCCGTGTCTTGAGTGTATCTGAACTATATCGAAAGTTGAATCTGAATGAGTATCAGGATGGCATCCGTGTCTGGAGCGTATCTGAACTGTATCAGGACTGCATATTGTTAATGGAAGCTATTAATCTTATCCTAAAAAGGGTAAAATGTTAGTTGAAACACCAAGTTATGTTGCATGAAATATATGATGCAATGTATTAGCCTTATTGATGTTTATGATATATGGATGCAATGTATGTGTATGTGAGCTGATTTATTGTATTGTTAACTGCTCGGGGAACATAAATCCCTGACTGTTGTTTGAGGATATGTAAGTCTCTAGGTCTTGAAATTGAAGTGTTGATGAATTTCTGTTGAGGAATAAACTCTTGTTGTAAGGGAAATGCCATGTATTGCTCGTAAGATCTGTTTGAAGAAACCTGAGAATCTTGACGACTTCTTCTGGGGAAAACCAAAGGGAGTCTTTGTTCCGTTGGGGAGTATTGAAAACTCTATGGGGAAATAGTTTTGTTCCTGTTTGGGAAAAAAGTTCAGGAGTTTTGGTCGTTTGTCGCTCTACCGGGGAGTTATCCTTGGTTTGGGAGAATCAAAAGTCAGCTGTTATCCGGTTGGATTTCAGGCTTCAAAATAACTTGCTGGGGAATTTGGAGATTGGACGGTTTCCACCGGGGATTAATAGTTTGAAGTTTTAGTTCTGTTGGGGATTCAGATGACGTACTGTGGGGATTGCTTACGAAATAGCCTAAAGATGTTTTCCTATCCTTTCAATCTATTAGTAATTATCTTTCCCATTTTGTTTATTTGTAAGCAGTAATTATGTTCAAATGCATATGTTTATCAATGAATCATTGGACGTTTTTGCAAACAAAAATAAAACCATAAAGAAAAGACAAATAGTTTTTTGCACTTTCAAAGGGGTAACTTTGTATTTAACTTTGCATAAGTATTTTGTACAAAGGAGATAGACATCCTAGTAAGGTAATGGCGCCATAAAAGCAAGAAAAATTTATACAAAGAAAGATAGCTATGTGTAATAATCCCATGGGGTTTCCATTCTGCTATAGCCTTTGTATCTCCGAATATCTTGTCTATTTGTTGCTTCGTCCAAAGATGATTGAATTGATCAGAAACTTCGAGTTTGTCAGTGAAAGTCAAGAGGTTGTCCCCAAAGTGATCCGACGGGACATAGTCGTACGCTTTAATTCCCTAACTTTTGCCTGGACCGCCCTTTCGGGTTTTCAGTCGACCAGGAAACCCCTTTTTGCCCAAGTTGCCCTTTCAAGTTTTAAACTTTCCGGGTGTACAAATTTTTTATTTTAAACCTAATTTTTGCTCGAAACTTTTTGGTTCGCGAGGATGCCCTTGTTTTTCCTAGGTGTGTCAACCTAGAGGGTCTCTTATGTGTAGTATCTTTTGACTATGTCCGCATTCGCAGGGTGTGGCAGGTTGTCGCCATCCATGGTGGTTAAGATCATTGCCCCACCAGAGAATATGTTCTTGATTACAAATGGCCCTTCATAGGTAGGAGTCCATTTTCCCCTGGGGTCACTTTGTGGCAAGATGATGCGCTTGATTACTAGATCTCCAACTTGATATACCTGGCGTCTGACTTTCTTGTTGAAATCCTTGATCATCCGTTTTTGATACATCTGACCATGGAAAACAGTAGTAAGTCTCTTTTCGTCAATTAAGTTTAGTTGATCAAGTCGAGTCTGGATCCAATCGTCCTCATTCAAACCTGCATCCTTCATAATTCTCAAAGAGGGGATTTGAACCTCAATAGGCAAGACAACCTCCATGCCATAAACCAAAGAATAGGGTGTTGCCCCAGTTGATGTGCGAGTCGTGGTACGATACCCGTGGAGAGCAAATGGTAGCATCTCATGCCAGTCCTTGTAGGTGACTGTCATTTTCTGTATGATCTTTTTAATGTTTTTATTTGCAGCTTCAACGGCACCATTCATCTTTGGCCGATAGGGGGATGAATTGTGATGTTGAATCTTGAACTGCTCGCACAAGGTGGAGGTCATAGTATTGTTAAGGTTGGTACCGTTATCAGTGATGATCCTTTCTGGGATACCGTACCGACAAATGAGATTCTGCTTGATGAAGCGGGCAACAACATTCTTAGTTACGGATGCGAAGGAAGCTGCTTCGACCCACTTTTTAAAATAGTCAACGACCACTAGGATGAAGCGGTGTCCATTGGAGGCTGTCGGCTTGATCTCCGTAATTATATCAATTCCCCACATAGCAAAGGGCCAAGGAGCCGTCAAGACATTCAGAGGAACCGGAGGTACGTGCACCTTGTCCGCATAAATTTGACACTTATGACAGGTCCGAGAGTGTTGATAGTAGTCTGCTTCCATGGTAAACCAATAATAGTCTGCCCGTAGGATTTTCTTCGCCATCGTATGCCCACTAGAGTGAGTGCTAAAAGTACCTTCATGTAATTCAGCCATGATCTTTTCAGCCTCAATCTTATCCACACATCGGAGCATAATGGAGTCATGATTGCGTTTGTACAGGATGTCATTACTAAGGAAGAACTTAGCAGAGAATTTCCTTAAGAACTTCTTATCATTGATTGAAGCTCCTTCCGGATATTCTTGAGCCTCGAGATACCTCTTGACTTCATGAAACCAAGGCTGGTCCACTATCTTCAGTATTAATCTCGTGACAATGTGCTGGTTCATCCATTAATTCAATGGTGATCTGGGGAGCCTCGTTATCCCAATTAAGTTTAAACATTGATGACATTGTGGCTAGAGCATCTGCTAGCTGATTTTCTTCTCGCGGGAAATGCTCGAAGGTAATCTGCTCAAAATGTGGTAGCAATGTCAAAACATGTTCTTTGTAAGGGATAAGGTTTTGGTTCTTAGTGTCCCATTCTCCTTTGATTTGACGGACGACCAAAGCTGAATCTCCAAACACATCTAAAGACTTGATTCCCAAATCTATGGCAGCCTTGAGACCAAAAATGCATGCTTCGTATTTTGCCATGTTGTTCGTACAGTTGAAACAAAGTCTGGCAGTAAAGGGAGTGTGACCCCCTTCCGGAGATATGAGTACATCGTCGATACCATTTCCAAGTGCATTGGATGCCCCATCAAAGAACAGGGTCCATCGAGATCCTTGTTCAGGTCCGTCATATGGTCTGATTTCTTCACAGTTGTCTAATGTCATGATATCTTCATCTGGGAATTCAAATTTCATGGATTGATAATCTTCTACAGCTTGATGAGCAAGATGATCAGCTAGTACACTGCCCTTTATAGCTTTCCAGGTAGTGTACTGTATGTCATATTCTGTTAGGATCATTTTCTATCTAGCTATCCTTCCAAACAAAACAGGCTTTTCGAAGATGTACTTTATCAGATCCATCTTAGATATCAACAAAGTAGTATGAGTCAACATATACTGTCTTAGCCGGCGAGTAGCCCATGCCAGAGCACAACAAGTTTTCTCGAGCAGTGAATATCTGGTTTCACAATCGGTAAACATTTTGCTCAGGTAGTAAATAGCGTGCTCTTTTCGGCCAGACTCGTCATGCTGCCCCAATACACACCCCATTGAGTTCTCTAAAATAGTCAGATACATGATCAGTGGTCTTCCCTCGACTGGTGGCATCAAAACAGGAGGCTCTTGTAAGTATTCTTTGATCTTGTCAAAAGCAAACTAGCATTCATTATTCCATCTGACTACTTGATCTTTCTTCAATAGTTTGAAGATTGGTTCACAAGTAGCTGTCAGGTGAGAAATGAATCTGGAAATATAGTTCATGCGTCCTAAGAATCCTCTGACTTCCTTCTCAATACGAGGAGTAAGCATTTCTTGTATCGCTTTAACCTTGGCAGGATCAACATCAATGCCTTTGTTGCTGACAATGAACCCTAAGAGTTTACCGGACCGGACTCCGAATGTACACTTGTTTGGATTCAACCTTAGTTTGTATTCCTTCAGCCTCTCAAACAACTTTTGCAAATGATCAAGGCGCTCCTCTTCAGTTTGTGATGCGACTATCATGTCATCCACATAGACCTCTATCTCATGATGTATCATATCATGAAATAAGGCTACCATGGCGCATTGATAGGTTTCCCCCGCATTCTTCAGTCTGAATGGCATCACTTTGTAGCAGAACGTGCCCCACTGTGTGACAAATGTAGTTTTCTCCATGTCCTCAGGTGCCATTTTGAATTGGTTATAACCTGAGAATCCGTCCATGAAGGAAAACACTTTGTGCTGGGCCGTATTGTCAACCAGGATATCGATGGGGGGAAGTGGAAAATCATCTTTAGGGCTGGCCCTATTCAAATCTCTATAATCCACGCACATTCGTACTTTTCCGTCCCTTTTAGGCACGGGAACAATGTTGGCAACCCATTGAGGATAGAAAGTGATAGCCAAGAATCCAGCATTAAATTATTTCATGACTTCCCCTTTGATCTTCTCTGACATGTCAGGTCTCATGCGGCGGACTTTTTGTTTTACTGGTGGACAATCTTCTCTTGTGGGTAGACGATGTACCACGATGTCTGTATCAAGTCCTGGTATGTCTTCGTATGACCAGGAAAAGATATCAACATAATCATGCAATAGATGAATTAGACGCTCCTTGACACTCGGCTCTAGATTGGCACCCACCTTGATTTCCTTTTTGTCCTCCTCGGTACCCAAGTTGATTGTATCCACCGGTTCTTCATGAGGCTGAGTAACTCTTTCCTCTTGTTGTAGTAGTCTGACTAATTCCCCTGGTACTTCACAATCTTCCTCACCTCCATCTTCGGCTTGGTAGATTAGATCTTCAGAGTCACTAAAGGCCATAGCAGTATCGTTACCCATGGGATCTGGAATGGAGGGGTACCTGCATTTGTGAGTGTGGGTGTGTGTAAGGGTATAGCCATCTTTAAACAATAAAATGTAAAAGAAAGACAATGAGCACAAAAGGTTTGTATGTGAAAAGCGTCCATGATTCATTGAATGTCATATGAAGATGAAATAAAAACCTTACAAATGGACCATTGTGCGTCGGGTAAGACACAAGGTTTTTAATGTGCGAATTGTTTGTGAATATTACAAGTCCAACAGAAATGTAAAAAGATAAATTACTGAGAGATGAAAGTTATTGGGACAAAGTCTTTGGCTTCCCAATTGCGAAGTCCTCCGTTGACAGTAGGAAATATCCAATCCTCCAAGCTGCCATCTTCTTCACCATCTTCCAATGCGTTGACCTCTTGGTTTCTAATCTTCAGAGGTGGCCCTCCAGCACGGGCACGACGCACAACCTTCTGAGCATTCGAAGTAAACCCTAAGCCAAACTTTTCGGATTTATACAGAATGTCTGGAAGCTGCCCTTAGATGGTGCATCCACCCTCCTCTACTACTTCCTTGGCGTTCTTTAGAGATGACATCCGAAGTGGGGGTCTTGTGATCTTGGGGATCTGGGATACCGTCTTGGTTACTGCTACCTCTTGAGAGAATTCTTCGAAATGTTGAAAAGGAGTTTGAATGAACTCGCCATCCAACTCCACATACCGGAAAGAATTTAGGTGGCTAATCATGTACTCTTCCTCTCCGTGGACAGTGATAATCTTTCCATGGACCGGGTATTTCAGCATCTGATGTAGTGTAGAGGTGACAACACTGGCATTATGGATCCAGGGTCGTCCTAGTAGACAGGAGTAAGAGGGGCGGATGTCCGTTACATAGAAAGTTGAGTTGAAAGTATGAGTTCCCACCTTTATGGGGATGTCCACCTCCCCGTGGACCATTGTGATGCGGTGGGAGAACTAACTTGAGGTTTTGCGTTTGTGTTCGCAAATGTTTCGGTTTAGCAAGAGTCGCCATCGACTTTTTATTTTATCCAAAGGAAAGGTCAAAAAGCACAGGAAAGACCTTTGAGATTGTTTTTGGGTTCGGGGGGTAGATTATGAAAAGGGAAGGTGCTAGCACCCTTTTCATCCATGGTTTTCCATGGGATCTTAGTTACTTGTTTTAGATCACTTGCTTTTGCTTTTCAATTGTTTGAAATGGTGCTTGTGTGTGTGGTTTTGAAAGTATTTTGAAAAGAGGCATTTGTTTAGGCAACCTTTGTAATGATTCTTGTTTGAATGTATACAAAGGTGTTTGTCTTTTGAAAAATGTTTCAATGTTGGAAAGTTTGTTGGGAAATGTTTTGAAATTGTGTTGTGTGTTTTTGAAATTAGCAAGGATCGTTTGCAAGTTTGATCAAGTAACTAGGAGTTGTCTACCCTACTCAAAGATCTTTCCTACACATTTTTAACCCTTTGACATTGTTGTTTTACCATTGTATTTGGTAAACAACCCTATCTTTGGATGTTAAATGGGACGGGCGTGGGTCATCGTATGACCATGATAACAATATTGTCAAGTATCTTAGCAAGTTTTTTTGAGGGTCTAGATCATTTATTTTTAGGCAACCAAGATAGCGTCATCGAGGGACTATGATCTTTTTGTTTTGATTGATTTTGCCAAGATACCTAGCATGCATACCATGGCCATTTTTAAGGCAACAAGTGGATGAAACCCTAGGGGTGCTTGTGTGCATTGTGTTGTCATTTTTCATGCTTTTTGTCTTGTGTTTAGTCATGCTATTTGTTTTGATTTTGGTCTTTGCATACAAACCCTAATTTACTATCATGGCATTTGAAAGCGATAAAAATGCGTAAAAGTAAATCTAAGACTATTACAACATTATTATGGGGAGGGGGTACAAGTTTGAATAGGGGGTATTTGCACAAAATAAAGCCCTAAAACTATTACAACCATATTGAATTTATTTGTACAAATAAATAAATAAGCAAATATTTAAATATGCAATTAAATATAAATATGCAAAAATGTTTTTGTATTTATTTTATGTATGTAAAATAAATTATTTATGTCTCAAAAATAAGAAAAAATATTAATGATTATTTTTTGGAAAGGGTGGAAACCCTAGTTTTTTTGTTTAAAAGAAAATATATATTCTAATTATATGTACAAGATAATAAATAAAAATATATATAAAAATGTTAAAAATAAAATATGTGAGAAAATATTATTTTTATATGTACAATAAAATAAAATAAAATATGCAAGTATTTTAGTATTATTTACAAGTTTTAATTAAGAAAATAAAGTAATATTAAGCTAATAATTATTTATTATGCAAAATAAAAATAAAATAAAAATATAATAAAATGCCAAAAATAAAGAATTTTTTTTTGTGATTTTAAATGTTCAAGAAAAAATAATAAAGTCAGAAAATAAAAAAAGAAATGAAAAATATGCAAAAATAAAGAAATGGGCCAAGGGGGTGCAAAAAGCAGAATGAGGGGTGTCAAAAGCAAGAGGCCCAAGGCGCCTGGCCCAAATACACTTCGTCCCTGTCCTCAGAACGCGCACGCGCCATGGTTCTGTACCTGAATCATGTTCTCTCTGTTCTTTGCTTGAAATCAAAAACTCATAACATGAAAATTATAGAGCTTTAAACCACGATTTCAATGATATAAAAAACTTGATCTAACTCTCAAAGACCAGAGAGAACTTCCTTGGCCCTAAATTCTAACCTAGTTTTTTCAGCAACTTCAACATCTAAATTCTCCTAGCTCAGTTAATATAAATACAAGCTATGCATATTTACAGTTCAAGGACATTAAGGGCTACATTTTTGCTTCACAAACCTAAGCCTAATGATTCCTAAATAAGGAGATAGAAGTTTGAAAATTACATGTTTCAGTCAAGTTCGAATATGGCAATGTAGGAGTTTTGGATGAGGCCTGAAGGTCCTGTTAGCTTGCCTGAAGTTCACTCAACCTTTCCCAATGCTTGGCTTGCCTTGAACTTGCCTGAATGTACTTGTAGAACTCAACCTACAAAGCTTCAAAGTGAAAATGGTGAAGTGTCAAAATGGAGTTACAGTTGCTTGAGAAGGGCTTGGATAGTTTAGGTGTATTGTTTAGAATGTGTTTGAAAAGATTCTAAGCAAAACGCACGAGTGGATTTGGATTTAGCCAAGGTTCTGCAGGTATGGCCCTATTTTGACAAGAACTTGGTGTTTTTGTGTTTAAGGGTGTTTGAGAGGCTTGGCAATCGTGCTTTTGACTTGGTGTGATATGCTGAAGTCGTTTGAAATGAGACTTAGACTTGCTCTTATCAGATTTTCAAGTTGTGGAGTTTTTGCACACTTCTTTATTTTTGAAGTAAAAGGTGAGTTGACAAAGGCATAACCTGTACAGGCTAGCTCAAGGCCTGGGGAGAGTTGGTAAACCTTTATGATGTTTGTGGAGTTGGTTTGCAGCAAAAGCTTTGGTACACTGCTCAAGATAAACAATTTGACATAAAGCATGCTTTATCAAAGTGGCAATGTTACCTTTATGCCATTTTTGGATTAAACCTTTGTACAAAGCTTCCAAGACAAAAAAAATGCCATTAACCATTGTATTTGCATTCAATTTTTGAGTGTAGAAGAGATTAGAACCTGTAAACCAAGTACAAGCATGCTTAGGACAGATTTGCAAGTTGTAACATGGTGCAAAATGCCTTGGACAAAAGTGATGATTTGCCATTTTCAATCCTTCGATTCTCCCTAACCACAAATGATCTTGGAGAGTTCTTTGAAGTTTTGGAAAGCTTGTAACATGCTCTAAAATCCATAATTGAAATGAATTTTTAGATTCCACTTGGAACTATGTGAAAAGTTGCCATGAAGATAGGTCAAAATCCTACCTAAACTAGGGCAAAATTTCACTAAGTTAGAAAGTTTTTGGACCCTTATTCACAAAATCATAACTTGAGATCCAAGCATCCTTTTGGAAAACTTTGTGTATAAAAGTTATAGATTTTATGGAGAACTACAACTTTCATGTTGGAAGTTTTCTTTGAATCCAATTGCATCAAGGGGAAAAAGTTGGGAAAAAATAAGAAATTTTCATAACTTAGAAAATTTCTAAGTTATGAAAATTTTCCATTATAAACCCTAGTTTTCAAAATTAGGTTTCTTGGTGAACAAGTTTCATGTTTTGACACATCTTAATGAAAAATGACCCTTGGCACTTGATTTTGACCAAAAAGTCAAAGTTTGACATTTCAGTGTACAGTTGATTTTTGATCAGTTGACTGGAAAATTCATCTATCAATCCAATGTATTTGAGATCTTTTGAACCTTGTGATTATGTCAAGATTATGCCATTGAGTCCTTGAATCCACGCTTGAACCCAATTTACCATTGGCTAGGTTAAAAATTAGAAATTGCCCTTCTGCAGTCAAACCCCTAAAAATGACCATTTTGCCCTTTTGATGATCTGATCAAATTTCTTGAGGAGTTGTGCTTCAAACTAGATCAAATGGTTCATATGAGTCTATAATGTTGTTGTGGATAAAAAATTATGAGGTTTGACTATAAATTGGCCACAATTGACTTTTTCCCTAATACAACTGATTTTTAGGTCAACTGTCCAATTGACTAGGAAAAAATTTGATTCAAAGCTTGAAACTTGGTATGGAGAATCTTAGAGGTCCAACATGAAGTATGAAAGTCACATGAGGCATTGGAAGTCCAAAAATCCATGTGAAAACTCAAAACCTAATTTCAAGTCATCAATGCAAGGAGATGTCTTAAGCTGAGCAAACCCTAATCTGGTCTGGAGCCCAAAGAGTCTTATGAGGGGAAATCTTGATAAAATGAGAGGGAAAATTTTGGGGTACAAAAGCTTCCCATGTTCAATCTTCTTGAACCTGAAGAGTTAGATTGGCGAATTTTACCGTTCGTGACTCGAAGGTAAAAGATGATTGGACACTAGAGTGCCCGTAAATTTGCACTCGTTAAAATGTAGTTGAGGGAATGGGCTTAAAGATGCCATTTAGAGAGGTGATGGAATCTTGTCGAAGATGGGCTTAAAGTTTCCATCCAAGAATGTTTGTTGAAAATCAGGAGAATGAACATCAGAATGGTATCCGTATCTGGAACGTATCTGAGTTGTATCTGGAGATTGGATCTGTATGAGAAAGGGAATGGCGTCCGTGTCTGGAGCGTATCCAAGTTGTAACTGTATTTAAATTTGAATGAATAACAGAATGACTTCCGTGTCTGGAGTGTATATGTATTGTATTTGAGTCTGAATAAGCGACAGAATGGCATCCGTGTCTGGAGCACTTCTGGGCTGGGGAAAAAGTATGAATGAGTGACATAATGGCTTCCGTGTCTGGAGCGTATTTGGACTGTATCTGAAGTTGAGATCTGTATGAGTAACAGAATGACTTCCGTGTCTGGAGTGTATCTAAACTGTAACTGGGATCTGAATAAGTGACAGAATGACTTCCGTGTCTGGAGTGTATCTGGACTTGAAATTGATAGTTGAATCTGAATGAGAAATAGAATGGCTTACGTGTCTGGAGCGTATCTAATCTGTATCTGATTTGAATAAGTGATAGAATGACTTCCGTGTCTGGAGTGTATCTGGGCTTGAAATTGATAGTTGAATTTTAATGAGAAATAGAATGGCTTCCGCGTCTGGAGCGTATCTGATTGTTGAAGTCTGAATGAGTGACAGAATGGCATCCGTGTCTGGAGCGTATCTGAACTGTATCTGACTTGAAATTCTGAATAAGTAGTAGAATGACTTCTGTGTCTGGAGTGTATCTTTATTGTATCTAAATAAGAGATTTGAATGAGTAACAAAATGACTTCCATGTCTTGGAGTGTATCCGTACTGTATCTGAAATCTTTGAATATTTGTTAAAGATAGCCTTTAATCTTATCCTGAAAAGGGTAAAATGTTAGCTGAAACACAAAATTATGTTGCATGAAATGTATGATGCAATAAAATGTGCTTTATCAATGTTCATGGTATATGAATGTAATGTATGCGCATGTAAGCTGATTAGCTGTCTTGCTGAGGAAAATAAATCCTTGATAGCTGGAGATAATGAAATCTTTGACTGTTGCTGGGGAAAATAAATCCTTGACCGCTACTGGAGATTCAAAATCTTTTATTGATGAGGATGAGAAATCGTTGCTGACTACTGTTGGGGATAGAAAATCCTTGGCAACTCGCGGGGATTATCAAACACTTTGACAACTTCTATGGGGATGTGAGAATCCTTCACGACTTTCCTGGGGATAAGGATCCTTCAAGTCTTTGGAGTTGGAATATGATAAACATTCTGTTGTGAGAATAATGCCAAGTGTTGTTTGAGAAACCTGCTTGGGGAATCCCGAGAACTTTGATGACTATGGCTGGAGATTACATAATGGGAATCCTTACTCGGCTGGGGAATACGGAATCTTTGATGAATCTCTACCGGGGATCAGTCAAAGGAAAACCTTGATCTGCTGGATAATAAGGAAGTCTCTGATGGCTACTGCAGGGAATTAAGAATAAAAATCTTCAATCTGTTGAGGAGTGGTGAATGAGAATCTTCGATCTGCAGGGGATTAAAAATTCTGACAAATTCATGCTGGGGAGTAATGAAGACCCTGGAAACTTCATTGGGGAATCAAGAATGAGAATCTTCAATCTGATAGGGGAATTTGAATCCTTGGGGACTTCAAGCTGGGGAGTTAAGAATGAGAATCTTCATTATGTTGGGGAGTAAAAGCTCTATGGGGAAGAAGGCTTCCTGGTGGAGAGTAAGTGAAAACTCCGAGGGAGTAGCTATACTGCTGGAGAGTAGCTATCCTGTCGGGGAGATCAGGAGTTTGGGTTGTATTCCAATCTACTGGTGAGTTATCCGAAGTTGGGGATAAAAGTTAACTGTTATCTGGTTGATTCTCAGACTTCAAGACAACTTGATGGAGAATTTGGATGGTTTCCGCTGTTGATTGGTAGTTGGAAATTTGACTTGACTGGGGAAGAAGGTTTCATCTCCGCTGAGGGTCTGTAGTTCAAAGTTTTTACTCTGCTGTGGATTGGGAGTTTGAAAACTTAACTCTGATGGGAATTAAAGGTTTGAAAATATAACTCTGTCGGGGATTGGGAGTTTGAAGTTTTGACTCTGGCAGGGATTTTGAAATTTAATTCCACTGGGGATATGTATTTCAATGGTTTTAGCTCCGCTGGGGATCTAGATGACGTACTGCAGGGGATTGCTCGTGGAATAGCCTAAAGACTCTTTCCTATACTTTCAACCTGTCAGTAATTGTTCTTTCCCACTTTGTTTATTTGTAAACAATGATTATATTCAAATGCATATGCTCATTAATAAATCATTGGACGTTTTCAAATAAAGCACAAGTGTAAAGAAAAAGAAAAGGCAAATAGTTTTCTGCACTTTGAAATATATTTGTATTAACTTTGTGTAAGTATTTTGTACAAAGGAGACAGACATCCTAGTAAGAGAATGTTGTCATAAAAATGAGAAAAATTTATACAAAGAAAGATGGCTATGTGTAAAAATTCCATGGGGTTCCCATTCTGCTATAGCCTTCGTAACTCTGGATATCTTATCCATTCGTTGCTTCGTCCGAAGATGATTGGATTGATCAGAAGCCCGAAGCTTATCTGTGAAGAGATTGTCCTTAAAGTGATCCAACGAGACATAGTCATACGGTTTAATTCTCTAACTTTTTCCTGGACCTCCCTTTCGGGTTTTTCGATCCACCGGGAAACCCTTTTTTGCCCAAGTCGCCCTTTCGGGTTTTCAACTTGCCGGGTGTACAAATTTTTTTATTTATCCCTATTTTTTGCCTGAACCGCCCTTTCGGGTTTTTGATTCACCGGGATGCCCTTTTTTTGCCCAAGTCGCCCTTTCGGGTTTTCAACTTGTCGGATCATTTATGCGTAGTATCTTTTGACTATGTCTGCATTCGCAGGGTGCGGCAAGTCGTCGCCGTCCATGGTGGTCAAGATCATTGCCCCACCAGAAAAGATTTTTTTTATCATAAATGGTCCTTCGTAGGTAGGAGTCCATTTGCCCCTGGGATCACTTTGCGGCAAGATGATCCGCTTGATTACAAGATCCCCAACTTGATATACCTGGTGCCTGACCTTCTTGTTGAAAGCCTTGATCACCCGCTTCTGATACGTCTGACCATGGCAAACAGCAGTAAGTCGCTTTTTGTTAATCAAGTTAAGTTGATCAAGCCGGGTCTGAATCCAATCGTCTTCACTCAAACTAGCATCTTTCATGATTCTCAAGGAGGGAATCTGAACCTCGATAGGTAAAACAGCTTCCATGTTATATACCAAAGAATAAGGTGTTTCCCCAGTTGATGTTCGCATTGTGGTACGGTATCCGTGAAGAGCAAACAGTAACATCTCATGCCAGTCCTTGTAGGTGACTGTCATCTTTTGTATGATCTTCTAGATATTTGTATTCGCAGCTTCGACAACACCGTTCATCTTTGGACGATAGGGAGATGAATTGTGATGTTGAATCTGGAACTGCTCGCACAAAGCGGTGATCATAGTATTGTTAAGGTTTGTACCGTTGTCAGTGATGATCCTTTTGGGGATGCCGTACCAACAAATGAGGTTCTGCTTGATGAAGCGGGCAACCACATTCTTTGTGATGGATGCGAAGGAAGCTGCTTTGACCCACTTGGTAAAGTAATCAATGGCCACCAGGATGAAACAGTGTCCATTGGATGTTGTAGGCCTGATCTCCCCAATCATGTCGATTCCCCACATCGCGAATAGCCAAGGAGCTGTTAAGACATTGAGAGGAATTGGAGGTATATGTACCTTGTCCGCATAGATTTGACATTTGTGACAAGTCCTGGAATATTGATGACAATCAGCTTCCATGGTAGACCAGTAATAGCCAGCCCTTAGAATCTTCTTAACCATCGTATGTGTGATACAGTGGGAAGAACTGACTATTTTTTAAATGCTGGTTTGCATTTTGCGTTTGTATTCGCAAAATGTCGCGGTAAGCAAGAGTCGCCACCGACTTTTATTTTATCCAATAAGGAAAGGAAAAAAGCACAGAAAAATTCCTTTTTCGAGATATTTCTCGGGTTCGGGGGGTAGATTATTGAAAGGGAAGGTGTTAGCACCCTTTCTATCCGTGGTTATCCACGGGCTCTTAGGTACTTGCTCATATTGTTTTCAAAAATTGCTTTCTTTGTGCTTGTGGGTTTGAAAAAGTTTTTATTTGAAACTTCAATTTAACTCTTGCTTCTGTCCTCAAGAGTGTATGAAGTGTTTTTGAAAACTTTGTTCGAAAAATGAAGAGTTTTTGTTTTTAAAAGAGCAAGTATCTAAGAACCATCTACCTACTCGAAAAAGGAATCGTTCTATGCTATCTTCCTTTAGACAATGTTATCCTACTATTGATGAGTAGGTAGCACCGTCGTTGGAGTTTGAGGGTCAATTCGAATGAGGGACGTGCGGTCACTAAAGCAATGTTAGGACACCTTACGGTAACCCTAATGTCTTAGATAATTTGTTTGAGGCAACAATATCTGAGGCAACTATTTCGAGGCGACTATGATCTTTTAGACAAGAGGGCGACCTCTAAAGCGACTTATACTCAATGACCGCATACGAAGGCAACCAAGTGGGGTGTACCCTAAGAGTGCGCATGTTTGAGTTTGTCGTTTTTAGTTATTTTTTATCTTTGTACATGTTAAGGGTTATCTAAGTTGATTTTAGGTTAAAACATTCAGTCTTGTCATGCCATCCTATTATCAAACATCTAACAGTTATAATTTGCGGAAATAAAATGCGGAATTTAAATTACAAGGCGTCGGGTATTTACATCGCCAAAGACAAACCCTTTAAAAATAAATAAAGCGATAAAAAATAAGTAAAGGTCCTATTAACTATTACAAACTGGAGGCAAGTACATTAATATGATAAAGAAAATAAATCGCGGCGCAAAGTTTAAACAGACACATGATTAAGGTTTTGACCCTTTTGATTAAAGAAAATATCTTTTTTGTTTTTTATTTTAAGAAAGAAATTAATCTAAATTAATTACTAAATTAAATAAAATAAATTATTTAGTTAAATGAAAAACGTTATTTTTGGGTTTTTGGTATTTTAAGAAAGAAATAAAAATTAATTGAATTAGTAAAAACCTATTTAAGTCTAATTTAATTTTAATTATTTACAAAAAATATGTTAAAGTTATTCTAATTAAAACCTAAGTTAATTTAATTAGTGTTTATTAATAAAATAAAAATAAAAATTTGATTTGATAAAGAAAATATTTTTGTGGTTTTTATTTTATAAAGAAAAGAAATTTTTGATTGGTTAGAATTTAAACAAAAATAATAAAACAATTAAAATAAACAAAATAAATAAAATAGAAAGAGCGAGAGGTTTGGGCCTGAAATAGGGGCATGAATAGAAATCCGAAGGCCCAAAACATGCTGGCCTTGTTTGACTTTTTGGATTTGGTGTGCATGCGCTGACTTGGACCATGGTAGACCTTCAGATCTTGGCCACCAGATTTGGCCTTTGGATGCTTGATGGTGTATGGTATGCTGCATGCTTGGATATGTACATGATCACCTGAAGGAAAAAATCAAATAGAAATTGGGGGACCTGGGATTCGAACCCAGGTCCTAATGGATATTGGACGCTTGCCTTGCCACTACGCTGAATTGATTTGTTTGTTAATAATATACAAATAATATATAATAAAAGAAAACAAGTCAATGGCCAGAAAAAATTATAAAAAAGCGCGCGCCATTTGAACGGACCAATGGGCAGGGGACACTTCATCGTCCCTGTCCTGAAACCTGTAAAACATTTACCTGCGGATTTGAATCCGCAGCTAAATGCGCAAGCCTGTTCTAAAATCTTCCCTAGGTCACATAAATCAATTCCCAGAGCATGGTTGGGTTCGTCTTGGCACCCTGATCAACACTATGCCCGTCTTGAGTCCTGATTTTACCTGAAATAGGAAACCCAAAAAAAAAATGAAGAACCCTAGCTATGGTGGTTCTTTGTTCATGCCAGATAAAAGCAATTGGATAATGCCAAACGTTTGCAAATGTCATGTAGATTCAAAATATGGTGCTAATTCATGAAAAAGATGCATAAATTATGAGTTGTGAAATCAAGAATAGAGGTGTATTTCGTTATACTTACAGCGCATTGTGGTGTGTGAGGAAGCTTGCTTTGGATTGGTTTAGCTTCAGTGAACGTCCAGGAAGCGATTGGGATAGGTCTTGGCTTCTAAAAACACCTCTAAGCACGATTTCAATCTCAAGCTTTTTACCACTTTTTCCAAACTTTGTTCTGCCTATGCTTGCACTTTCCAACCCTTGTTTCGATTGCCTTTGCTTCCTTATGTATCATGCTTTGCATTATGGTAGAAATAATGGACTGAATCTCTCTAAATCAATGCCTTGGGATTTGATTTGATCTCCTCTTTACAACTTGCCAAATTTGCCCAAATCTCAATCTTTTTCACATGGTTTTGCTTGATACGAATTTGATGATGTTAATGATGATGATCAAATCCTGAAATAGCCAAAAGATCTCATGTAATCAAAGCTTTGGATTTTATATGATTTAATTTGATTTAAAATGCATAAATTCAACAAAAAATCAAACAAAATAATAAAAATGAAATATGAGCTCATGGCTGAAGCTAGGACACTTAGACAATGATTCAAGCTCAAATCAAGTGGAAAAGAATGGGCCCATTTGAAAAAATTTGAAGTTTTGAG
Organism: Vicia faba; assembly: GCA_948472305.1. Taxonomy (NCBI): domain Eukaryota; kingdom Viridiplantae; phylum Streptophyta; class Magnoliopsida; order Fabales; family Fabaceae; genus Vicia; species Vicia faba. The sequence continues at coordinate 160,600,566 of OX451738.1, forward strand.
GATAGTTGACTTTTGACAATTTTGCAAAAAATGTCCAACTTCAACAATGTGTAACTCCTTCAATTTTGAGCTTTTGGAGGTGTTCTTTGACTTTTTAGAAAGCTTGAGATGTCCTCTAACCAACCCGTTTAGTCGGATATCATTTTCATGTCCCATGCTCAAGTTATAAGCTTTGGAAAAAAGGTGTTTTTGTTGACTTTCAAAAATGACCTATAATGTTCAAATTTATAACTTCTTGTGAGTGAATTATTTCATCTTAGGGTATGAATATGGATTTGAGGGAATTGCATCCTCTTCAAAATTAGCTTTGGATGGGTCATTTCTCATAAAGTATGAGAAAGTTATGCTTGGTCAAAGTTGAGTTGACTTTTCCCATAAAACCCTAATTTAGCAACTTTTGAGTCTTGATGAATTTTGAGCAATCCCTGATGAATCATGATCAACCCTTTATAAAATGATGAAATATCCTTAAAAATGAGAATGTTGACAAAAAATCTTGAAGTTTAACTGTATATAGGTCACATTTGACTTTTGCCCTAGCACAGTCGATTTTTGGACCCTTTGAGCAATTGACTGAGCAAACTTCCTCTACAAGGCTTGAAATTTGACATGGATGATCTTAAGAACATATTAGGACATTGGGGAGCACTTGAGGTCATTTGGACTCAGAGATCTTGATGCAACACAAAACCCTAATTTGGGGTTGACTGCCTTAGGAGATAGCTTGATTGTCCAACTCTTGAGCAATCTTGAGCCACTTGGAGATTTTTCTTGCAATGTCTTGAGAAATATGAGAGGGAAAATTTAGGGGTACAACAACTGCCTTTGTTCAATCTTCTTAAACCTGAGGATGTATATTGGCTTTCATTCCTTTCGTGATCCGAAGGTGGAAGATGATTGAACACTAGAGTGCCCAGAAATTTGCACTCGCATGAAGTGGTATCAGCCTTGTGAAGTCGGGAATGGGCTTACAAATGAAATTTGGAGGTTGCTGGCGGGAGGATAGGCTTAAAGATTCCATCTGCAGGAGTATCGATCGCATAAGATATTCCTTAGCGAGAACTTGTATACCTGTTATTGTAGAAGATTCCGCTGGGGAGCCTGATCTTTGTTGAGATTTAGGAACTTGCCTGTACTTCAACCGAGAGAACATCTCTGCTGAGTTTTAAGAACTTGTTCGTAATTCAACTGGGGGGAAACCTGTCGAGATTTAGAACCTTATATGTAATTCAATCAAGGATAATTCAGTTGAGATTTAAGAACCGGTCAGTACTTCGACTGAGGGAAACATCTTCATCAAGATCTAGGAACTATCTGTACTTCAACAGAGAATAATTTTGTTGAGATTTAAGAACTCGTCCACACTACGACGGAGGAAAATTGTCGAGATTTAGAACCTTATCTGTAATTCAACCAAGACTAATTCAGTTTAGATTTAAGAACCGGTCAGTACTTCGACTGAGGGAAACATCTTCATCGAGATCTAGGAACTGTCTGTACTTCAATGGAGAATAATTCTGTTGAGATTTAAGAACTCATCCACACTTCGACAGATGAAACTTGTCGAGATTTAGAACCTTATCTGTAATTCAACCGAGACTAATTCAATTGAGATTTAAGAACCGTTCAGTACTTCGACTGAGAGAAACATCTTCATCGAGATCTAGGAGTTGTCTGTACTTCAACGGAGAATAATTCTGTTGAGATTTAAGAAATCATCCACACTTCGACGGAGGAAACTTGTCGAGATTTAGAACCTTATCTGTAATTAAACCGAGACTAATTCAGTTGAGATTTAATAACCGGTCAGTACTTCGATTGAGAGAAACATCTTCATCGAGATCTAGGAACTGTTTGTACTTCAACAGTGAATAATTCTATTGAGATTTAAGAACTCGTCCATACTTCGACGGAGGAAAATTGTCGAGATTTAGAACCTTATCTGTAATTTAACCGAGACTAATTCAGTTGAGATTTAAGAACTAGTCAGTACTTCGACTGAGCAGAACATCTTCATCGAGATCTAGGAACTGTCTGTACTTCAACGGAGTATAATTCTGTTGAGATTTAAGAACTCGTCCACACTACGACGGAGGAAAATCGTCGAGATTTAGAACCTTATCTGTAATTCAACCGAGACTAATTCAGTTGAGATTTAAGAACCGGTCAGTAGTTCGACATAGCTGAGAACTTAACTGCATCTTTCCTGAAAGGTAAAGGTCAGTCGTATGCAATGCATGATATCTATCAAGCAATGATGTTCTCAAAATAAATGAGATTGTGTTGTATGATGCGTATATGCACGTATCATGATGTATGGAAATGTAAGGTTTTTAGCTGGGGAAAATAAATCCCGATAGCTGCTGGAGAAAAGAGTTGGATTCCTCGTTTCCGCCGGGGATAGCGAACGAAGATGATTGTGAGAATAAACCTGCAGGAGAGGATGACTCCGTTGGGGAATAAACTGGTGAGGAGATTACTCTGTGGAGAAGAGATGTTCTGCTGAGGATTCCTACCGATAAATTCCGCTGAGGATGAATTACGGTTGCTAGTGATACTGAATCCTATTGGGGATTGAATTTTTGTTTGTGAAAGGAAAGAACTCCGCTGGGGATGATCTTTCAGTTGCGACTTCACTGGGGATAACCTTTTTAGACTCTAATGGGGATAATCCTTTGAGCTCTACTGGGGACAATCTTCCAAAGTCTACTGGGGATGATTCTCCAAACTCCATTGGGGAAGCTTTTTCAGACTGCACTGGAAAAATTCCAGACTCCACTGGGGGATATTCTGTATTCTGCCGGGGAATATTCTTATACTCCGCTGGGAAATATTAAGACTGCCGGGGATATTAAACCTTTTCGGTGCTGATGGTAGATAAACTCTGCTTGGGGAAATATTACCGATTCATTCACAATTGCAAGTCTTAGTTGGGGAGAGCTATCATTATTGTCTTACTCTGTGGGGAGTGAATGCATCTCAACCATGTTCTTCAGCTGATTTTACATTGTACCTGGTGGACATAGCAACTGTACGGTTTGGAAAATTCTTATTTGCCCCTGTTTCTAATATTACAAGTAATGGTCTTTTGTTTCGCATATAAATATTTATGAGCAGCAATTAATGTCAAATGTATATATCAAAAATGAACATTAGACGTTCTTCGTAAAATAAAACAGAAAAAGGAAAAACAGTTTGAAATTTCTCTGAAAATGAATTGTATTGATTTTGAAGTTTGGCCTGTAAATACGCATTTTTGTACAAGAGGCTGACGTCCTAGTAAGAGAACGCCGTCGGAATTTATACAATTTGTGAAAAACTAAACAAAACATCTATGTTAATAATCCCACTGGGTTCCAACTCTGCTATTGCCTTTATGTTCTCGAGCATCTCATCACTTTGCTACTTGGTTGAAGGTAGATCAGATTGATTAGTGCCATCCGAGCTTGATAGTTGATACCGAAGTCTGGTCACAAGGTGATCCAATGAGACATAGTGTTACGCTTTGATCCCTAATTTTTTCCTGGACCGCCCTTTTGGGTTTTCAGTCCACCGGGATACCCTTTTTTGCCCAAGCCGCCTTTTCAGGTTTTCGACTTGCCGGGTGTACAATTTTTTATTTTCATCCCTTATTTTTGCACGAACCCTTTTGGTTCGCCAGGAAGCCCTTATTTTTTCCTAGGCCAGTCGACCTAGCGGGTCTTTGATTATGTGTAGTATTTTTTCACTATGTCTGCATTAACGGGGTGAGGAAGGTCGTCACCATCCATGGTGGTTAGAATCATAGCTCCTCCTAAGAAAATGTTCTTAACCACAAATGGCCCTTCGTATGTAGGGGTCCATTTTTTCCTGGGATCACCTTGTGGCAGTATGATGTGCTTGATAACCAGGTCCCCAAATTGATACTCTTGTCGTCTAACTTTCTTGATAAATGCCTTGATCATCCGCTTTTGATACGTCTGACCATGACAGATAGCAGTAAGTCTTTTCTCATCAATTAAGTTCAATTGATCAAGCCGGGTCTGAATCCAATCATCTTTGCTCAAACCTGCATCCTTCATGATCCGAAGAGAGGGTATCTGAACTTCAATGGGCAAGACGGCTTCCATGCCATATACCAAGGAATAGGGTGTTGTCCCTATTGACGTCCGTTCTAAGGTACGGTACCCATGAAGAGCGAATGGTAACATCTCGTGCCAGTCTTTGTATGTCACTGTCATCTTCTGCACGATCTTCTTAATGTTCTTATTAGCCGCTTCTACAGCCCCATTCATCTTTGGCCGGTACAGAGAAGAGTTGTGATGCTGTATCTTGAACTGCTTGTAGAGCTCGGTGATCATCTTATTGTTGAGATTTGTACCATTGTCTATTATGATCCTCTCGGGTACGCCATATTGGCAGATCAGGTTGTGCCGAATAAACTGTGCCATGACGTTCTTGGTCACTGTAGCAAATGAAGCTACTTCAACCCACTTCGTAAAGCAATCAATTGCTACCATGATGAAACGATGCCCGTTGGATGCTGTAGGTATGATCTCGCCTATCATGTCAATGCCCCACATTGCAAAAGGCCACGGAGCTGTCAAGACGTTCAGAGGAATTGGAGGTATGTGCACTTTATCAGCATAGACTTGGCACTTGTGACATGTCCGAGAGTGCTGATAATAGTCGGCTTCCATTGTGGACCAAAAATATCCTGCCCGAAGGATTTTCTTTGCCATGGTGTGTCCACTGGAATGAGTTCCAAAAGTAATTTCATGTAACTCCATCATGATCCTTTCTTCTTCATTCTTATCCACACATCGCAGTAAGGTTGATTCATGGTTACGCTTATAAAGAATGCCATTGATGATGAAGAACTTCGCCGCGAACCTTCTCAGAAATTTCTTGTCATTAATAGATGCACCCTCGGGGTATTCTTGAGCTTCAAGATACCTCTTCACCTCATGAAACCAGGGTTTATCCGTTGCCTATTCAGTCTCAATATCACAGCAATGTGCAGGTTCATCCAACCTTTCAATGATAATCCATGGAGCTTCGTTGTCCCAATTGACTTTGAACATAGAAGACATCATAGCTAGCGCGTCCGCCAACTGATTCTCCTCTCTAGGGAAGTGTTCAAAGGTTATCTCCTCGGAGTGTGGAAGCAACGTCAATACATACTCCTTGTAAGGAATAAGATTAGGGTGTTTCGTATCCCACTCACCTTTGATCTGACTGGTCACGAGAGCGGAATCTCCGAAAACACTCAAGAACTTAATCCTCAGGTCAATTGCTGCTCGAAGACCCATAATGCACGCTTCATACTCCGCCATGTTGTTGGTGCAGTTGAAACATAGTCGGGCGGTGAATGGAGTATGAGAGCCTTTAGGACATATGATCACGGCACCAATGCCATTACCCAAAGTGTTCGAGGCTCCATCAAAGTACATAGACCATCGGGATCCTTCCTCAGGTCCTTCATCCGGTCCAGGTTCTTCGCAGTCGGTCACTATCATGATATTCTCATCCAGGAATTCAAAGTTCATAGACTGGTAATCATCCACTGCCTGATGTGCCAAATGGTCTGCCAACACACTTCCCTTGATTGCTTTTTGGGTCGTATATTGGATGTCATACTCAGTCAAAATCATCTGACATCTTGCTATTCTTCTGGACAAGGCAGGCTTTTCAAAGATATACTTGATTGGATCCATCTTTGATATCAATAGAGTAGTGTGAGTCAGCATATACAGTCTCAGCCGGAGAGCAGCCCATGCCAAAGCGAGCAAGTTTTCTCGAGCAACGAGTATCGGTTCTCGCAGTCGGTAAACTTTTTGCTAAGGTAATAAATAGCATGCTCTTTTCGGCCAGACTCGTCATGCTGCCCTAGCACGCACCCCATTGAGTTGTCGAGTACTATCAAGTATAAGATCAAAGGTCTCCCTTCAACTGGAGGCATCATAATAGGTGGCTCTTGGAGATATTCCTTGATCCTTTCGAAAGTGGCCTGACATTCATCGTTCCATCTTACCACTTGATCTTTCTTCAGTAGCTTGAAGATTGGCTCACAAGTAGCAGTCAGGTGTGAGATGAATCGGGAAATGTAGTTCAGACGTCCCAGAAAGCCTCTGACTTCTTTTTTTGTTCTAGGGGCTGGAATTTCCTGTATAGCCTTCACCTTTGCAGGATCCACCTGAATACCTTTATCGCTTACAATGAAACCCAGCAGTTTACCAGATCTTACTCTGAAGGTGCACTTGTTTGGGTTTAACCTCAGCTTGTACAACTTCAACCGGTCAAATAACTTCTGAAGATGGTCCAGATGTTCCTCCTCAGTCTGGGATCTTGCAATCATGTCATCAACGTATACCTCAATCTCATGATGGATCATGTCATGGAACAAAGAAACAATGGCACGCTGATACGTTGCCCCAGCATTCTTCAATCCAAAAGGCATGACCTTGTAACAAAAGGTACCCCATTGAGTAACAAAGGTTGTCTTCTCCATGTCTCCGGGAGCCATTTTAATCTGATTATAACCGGAGAAACCATCCATAAAGGAGAATACCTTATGCTGAGCGGTGTTGTCAACCAAAACATCGATATGAGGCAGAGGGAAATCATCCTTGGGACTCGCCCTGTTCAGATCCCTGTAATCAACACACATTCGAACCTTACCATCCTTCTTCGGCACTGGAACCACATTAGCCACCCACTATGGGTAAGAAGTAACTGCTAGAAAACCGGCGTCAAACTATTTCATCACTTCAGCCTTGATTTTCTCAGACATCTCTGGGCGCATTCGGCGAACCTTCTGTTTCACTGGAGGGCAGTCTTCCTTGGTAGGCAGACGGTGAACCACAATATCGGTATCCAAACCAGGCATATCTTCATACTACCACGCGAAGATATCAACATAGTCATGTAGCATCTGAATCAACTGTTGTTTAACACTAGCTTCCAGATTTGCACCGATCTTTACCTCTTTCTTGTCTACTTCTGTACCCAGATTCACTGATTTTATCGGCTCTTCATGCGGCTGTATAGCCCTCTCTTCCTGGAGTAGCAGTCTAGCAAGTTCACCAGGCACTTCAAAATCATCTTCACCTTCGTCTTCGGCTAAGTTGATAGGATTTTCGAAGTCATAACTGGCAGTAGCAGAGTCGTTACCAGTGAGATCCAGAGTGGATGTAGACCTGTATATGTGAGTGTGTGTAAAATAGCTGTTTTGCAATATATAATAAAAGAAAAACAAGGAGCGCAAAATTTGAAATGCAAGAAACATCCAATTCTTTTATTAATGATATATGTAGATGACACACATATAGCCCTCACAAATGAAGCCATGGTGCACCGGGTAAGACACCGGGCCATAAAGTTTAAAACATTGTCTGTTACAAATACAAAACAAAAAGTCTCATTACTGGGTAGCAAAAGAAATTAGGATGAAGTCCTTTGATGTCCAGTTGCTTAGTCCACCATCAATAGTAGGATAGATCCAACTGTCGAACTCAGATTCTTCAACGTCGTCTTCAATGGCATTCACTCCTGAATTGCTGATGAACAGGGGAGGTCTTCCGATTTGTGCACTCTGAACAGCCCTTTGAGCTTCTGCAGTGAAACCCAAACCAAACTTGTTAGTCTTATGTGAAAAATCAGGGAGTTGGCCCCAATTTGCACACCCACCTTTCTCGACAACAGCCCGGGCATCCTTGAAGGAAGCCATTTTCATTGGAGGATCTTCAACAACAGTCTCAGTTGATGCCAATGTCTGGGGAACCTCTTCAAAATGCTGAAATGGGGTCTCAATGAACTCCCCCTCCATCTCTACATATCGGAAAGAGTTGAGGTGACTCACCATGTACTCCTCTTCTCCTTGTACTGTCACAATTTTCCCTTTCACTGGGTACTTTAGCTTCTGGTGGAGCGTAGACGTCACTGCCCCAACTTTGTGGATCCATGGACAACCCAGCAAACATGAATAAGATGGCCGAATGTCCATCACATAGAATGTAGATGCGAAAACCTGAGAACCAACCTTAATCGCAATATCACTTCTCCGTGTACCATCCTCTTGGACCCATCAAAAGCCCTGACTACGATGTTACTTGGTTTCAGCTCCAACCCTTCACAGTCTAACCGGTCTAGAGCTTTCTTGGGTAACACATTCAGCGAAGACCCAGTATTTACCAATACGTGAGCAAGAGTAGTGCCCCTGCATTCAATGGAGACATGCAGGGCGTCATTGTGATTCTTCCCCTTAACAGTCAAGTCGGTGTCAGAGAAACCCAACCCATTATCCATTGTCAGACTAGCCACACAATCTTTAAACTGATCGGCTGATGTTTCCTGCGGCACGTGCGCAGTCTTCAGGAAGGCAATCAGGGCCTTGGCATGGGCTTCTGAGAAAAGTGACAGAGACAACATAGAGATTTTGGACGGGGTTTGCCCCAGCTGCTCGACTATATTGTAGTCGCTCTTTTTGATGATCTTCAGAATTTCCTCCATCTCTTGTCTAGAGGCTTCAACAGTAATCTTATTCGGTACCTCCGTCTGGGCAGGCTCACCGGTGGTCCCTTTGCCCCGAGCGTCAGACGACTCGGCAACAGGGGTAAGAAATGGACTTGAATAGGGACAGTAGCAGGTACACTGACAGGTGTAATAACAACAGGTTTCCGAACAACTGGTGGAGAGATCTCGGGAGAGAAAAGTCTTCCGCTGCGGGTGACTTTTGCAGGTCCAACAATATTGCTGACGTCAGTATCATCCTCTTCAGCACTCAAGTTTTGCTTAACTCCGTGATAATATACGTCAACCCCATAATGCCATGGGACAACTTTATTGGATGTATAGGGGATAGGCCCAGGAATAGTGATGATCAATGGTGCAATTCTTGGAACAGATGTAATTTTAACAGGCTTTCTCGAGGAAGCCTTGGAAGAATTGTCGAAAATGGTGATTATAGCAACTTCTTCAGTAGGAACCAAAGGAACAAGAGTCTTCTCAAACAGAATTTCTTTATTATCCATCAGGCGTTGGACACCTGACTTCAAAAGATGGCAACTGGTAGGTAGGACAGAACACATACGACAACCTTCGTCACAGCTCGGAAATAAACCGGCTAACAAAAGGTTTTTCTTCACAGTCATTAAGGGAGTAACAATGTCTTCCACAGAAACCACAAACGAGTCTTCATCTACAGCATTCACTCCATGCTTGGGCATATGAGCAACTACAACATTAGGTCTTTCAGGTGATTCAAACTCAATCTCCTTCGCATCAATCAAGTCCTGTACTTTGTTCTTTAAGACCCAACAGTTATCCGTGTCATGCCCCGGGCTGCCAGAGTGAAAAGCACAATGGGCATTCGGATCATACATGGGTGATGCAGTGTTAGGAGTCTTTGGGGCCTCCTTCAGAATCACCAAGTTGGTTTTCAATAACTCTGGCGGAATTTGGGATAAAGTCATGTTGAGCTAAGTGAATTGTCTTCGCGGCCTCTCGGCCCTTGGCTGATTGTTACGCTGAGGGGAAACAACAGGTCTTGATATAACCACCGCATTGAATGCTTGGCAGAGTTCAGGTATATTATGGCTTTTTGAACTGTAAACAGCACTGGACTCCTTCTTAAAAGGCTTCTTCTCGGTTCTTGACGAAGCACCCTTCTGTATTTTACCGGATTTGATACCAGCCTCAATCCTTTCCCCGGTCATGATCAACTCTGTAAACCTGGACGAAGAACTTCCGATCAGATGGTTGAAATACGGAGCAGACAGGGTCCCTAGAAACATATCCACTAGCTCCCTATCAGCCAAGGGAGGTTTCACTCTACTAGCAAGGTCCCTCCACTTCTAAGCGTAATCTTTGAAACCTTCACCCGCACCCATAGACATACCCTAGAGTTGGGTACGTGTGGGAGCGAGGTCGGCATTGTATTGGTACTGCCTGTAGAAAGCAGCGGCCAAATCTACCCAACTACGGATACTAGCTCCTTCCAGCTGGTAAAACCATTCAAGCTGAGTCCCTGAAAGACTGTCTTGAAAGAAGTGGATCCAGAGGTTCTTGTCAGCGGTGTATGGCTGAATCTTCCTAACATACAAACGGAGGTGCAGCTTCGGGCAAGAAACTCCATTGTATTTAGCAAAGATTGGTGCTTTAAATTTGTGGGGAATTACCACCCCAGATGATAGACCCAGATCACCAAAGTCCAGACCAGGAACTTTCTGAACTTCCATCGCGCTCAACCGGTCTTCCAGTTGCTTATATCTATCCTCAGCCGGAGGATATTGGTCTTTGTCAAAGTCAGTCTCGTTGTCTGAAACCACAGGGCTAGGAGCCCTCCTTTCTTCCTGATTATCTTTCCCTCCAGATGAGGGGGTCAAATCAACCTCTTCTCGCAAATAATTTCCGAATCTGTGACCCATATTAAATAGGACCGTCTTCTTCTTCTTCTCTTTCAGGATAAGGGTCTTCAGATCTTGCTGACCCTTAGCCAAACTCATGAACAATTCTTGGAACTGGGCGTTTTGAGCCTGTAGAGCCTTGATTGCTTATTCAGTTGATGGTTCCGAAGACATGATGCTGAAATAAACAACGAAGAAGATGAGAAAACCTGTAGGGGTACCTGTTATGAGGTGCATGGAATGAAATGCATATGATATGATTTCAAAGACGTCGAGAGATTCAAATTCGTAAACCAAAAAATGAAACACTTTTATTAGATAAACTTGAAATTTAATTGTTCGACAAATGCCCTTTAAGGCGTTACAAGAAAGAAAAACTGAAAAGTAAATCAAAGACTAGAAATAATCAAAATACAATCAGTGCTCCCATGGTCGTTTCTTATCGGTGTGGACATAATCATTGAGGATCCGCTCGTTCTCCAGCTGCCTTGTAAACTTCTGAATCTTCTGCTCTTGCTCGTGATACTTCTCCCTGTAAGTATCCCGCTCTTCTCTCAGCTGCATCCACGATCTCTTTAATGCCCCAATGTCAGTAGGCATGTATGGATGGAGAATGGTAGGAGGAACCCCTTCTTCATCAGCAACTTCAACAATTATAGGCAAGACGGCTTCGTAGGGAATTCCCAGCTTTTGGGCACGGATACGAACCCATCAGAGATATGGCTCCATCGGAAGAGAAGTCTTCGCACCTAGCTTGTGCGGATCAGACCTGTGTACCCTATTCCAAGCTCTTATGAATCTGTGGCGTTGCTCATCACTATCCCCTTGGAAATCAAAGACAATACTTGGAATTAGCAACTCATGAGGTCCTTCCCTTCTAGCTCGCCCGAACTGACGTAAGGCCAAACAAGGGTTATAAGTGATCCCTCCATTGGTTCCTATCAGTGGAACGTTGGGGTATTCCCCACAATGATGAATAATAGCCACCTCGTCCATACCCTTAATAGTACGAATGATGTCATTATGAGAGAGAGACATAATCATGTAGGCCCAGCCCATGCCTTCTTTGTTCTTCAGAACTGATTTGGGTAGGTGAGAAATAAACCACCTCGCCAATAATGGAGCACATCTTATAAGGGTTCCCCGCTTCCGAGCAGTACAAGCATAAAGAGAATGAAGAATGTCACCCAAGAGAGTGGGCACATGATTACCGGATATGAAAATCTTCACCGCATTCACGTCGATGAAGGAATCCGAGTTAGGAAACAACACCAAACCATATATGAGAAGAGCCAGAATGTCTTCAAATGCTTGGAAGTCTAGACTGTCTTAGAACTGATTAGATTTACCAACCAAAAATTTAGTCAAAAAGCCCTTTGCTCCACTACGAGTTTCCCAATTAGACATTACATCAGCCTTTGTCAAATGGAGGGCTGAAGCAATCTCTTCTGGCCTAAGGATCTTCTCCCAACCTGTGAACGGGGTTTGCTCCAGAATAGAGATACCAAGCAGATCAGAGAACTCTTCCAAGGTAGGGACCAACTGGTAGTCCGGAAAAGTAAAGCAATGGTATAGTGGATCAAAGAACTGGACTAAGACACTCATCATTTGTTCATCCATCTTGGAGGTAACCAAACCAAGAAGGTGCACATGTCTTCTGATGAAGGAGGTAGCATCTGGCATCTTTGCCACCAATTCTTTAAGCAGAGTGGGAACCTGGACAAAGTTGATCCGAATGATGTTTCTACGCATGGGTGCCATGACCTACAAAACAGAACAAAGATGAATCCCTCCTGTCTTTGAAATAGGTTAGTCCAATGCAAGATGCATGCAATGTCATGATGTCATGATGTCATGATAGAAAACACACCACAAGTATCCACAAATAGCAAACATGGTAAAGGCACACAAGTCACACAGAGAGCCCTTAGATTTTAGGCTGGCAAGGAGTCTAGGTACTACCCTCTTTTAGTTCAGTTGGTTCAAACCTGTCCTAAAAATAGTAACTGGGTCCTAGAGGATCTCAATATCATTGACTACCCTCGATCGGTCATAATTCCAATTTAGCAACCTTTTCTTGCGGCCAGAATCATCGCGAGAGTTTAGTCTCAATGAGTGTAGCATACTGCTACTGTTCTATGGCCAAGTTGGTCAATTTAAAGGTTCTAAGGTCAGTTGGTGCTTAATGACCCCTTAGCAGACCCATATTCTCCTCGTTGCGCCACAAGGGATATCAGTACATACTAAAGTGCCACACCAACGTAGCTACTGTTTCAACCGTATCGGTCTACATCGTACAGTTTCCTCACAGTTTATTGCTACTTACCTAAAGGGTATCCCCAGATCCGGGTTAGGATCTATAGTAACTCTGATTCAAACCCTACAAAGATAAAGCATACAAGTCAAGCAATTGAAAACATTATGAACTATTCCTAAGGTACACCCCACTTATAAAATCTCCCCAGTAGAGTCGCCAGTTCTGTGATACGGTGGGAAGAACTGGCTGTTTTTGGAATGCTGGTTTGCGTTTTGCGTTTGTATTCGCAAAATGTCACGGTAAGCAAGAGTCGCCACCGACTTTTATTTTATCCAATAAGGAAAGGAAAAAAGCACAAAAAAATTCTTTTTTCGAGATATTTCTCGGGTTCGGGGGGTAGATTATAGAAAGGGAAGGTGTTAGCACCCTTTCTATCCGTGGTTATCCACGAGCTCTTAGGTACTTGCTCATATTGTTTTCAAAAATTGCTTTCTTTGTGCTTATGGGTTTGAAAATTTTTTTATTTGAAACTTCGATTTAACTCTTGCTTCTGTCCTTAAGAGTGTATGAAGTGTTTTTGAAAACCTTGTTTGAAAAATGAAGAGTTTTTGTTTTTAAAAGAGCAAGTATCTAAGAACCATCTACCTACTCGAAAAAGGAATCGTTATATGCTATCTTCCTTTAGACAATGCTATCCTACTATTGATGAGTAGGTAGCACCGTCGTTGGAGTTTGAGGGTCAATTCGAATGAGAGACGTGCGGTCACTAAAGCAATGTTAGGACACCTTAGCGGTTACCCTAATGTCTTAGATCATTTCTTTGAGGCAACAATATCCGAGGCAACCATTTTGAGGCGACTATGATCATTTAGACAAGAGGGCGACCTCTAAAGTGACCTATACTTAATGACCGCGTACGAAGGCAACCAAGTGGGGTGTACCCTAAGAGTGTGCATGTGCGAGTGTGTCGTTTTCAGTTATTTTTTATCTTTGTACATGTTAAGGGTGATCTAAGTTGATTTTAGGTTAAAACATTCAGTCTTGTCATGCCATCCTATTATCAAACATCTAACAGTTATAATTTGCGGAAATAAAATGCGGAATTTAAATTACAAGGCGTCGGGTATTTACATCGCCAAAGACAAACCCTTTAAAAATAAATAAAGCGATAAAAAATAAGTAAAGGTCCAATTAACTATTACAAACTGGAGGCAAGTACATTAATATGATAAAGAAAATAAATCGCGGCGCAAAGTTTAATCGGACGCATGATTAAGGTTTTGACCCTTTTGATTAAAAAAAATATCTTTTTTGTTTTTTATTTTAAGAAAGAAATTAATCTAAATTAATTACTAAATTAAATAAAATAAATTAATTAGTTAAATGAAAAAAGTTATTTTTGGGTTTTTGGTATTTTAAGAAAGAAATAAAAATTAATTGAATTAATAAAAACCTAATTATGTCTAATTTAATTTTAATTATTTACAAAAAATATGTTAAAGTTATTCTAATTAAAACCTAAGTTAATTTAATTAGTGTTTATTAATAAAATTAAAATTAAAATTTGATTTGATAAAGAAAATATTTTTGTGGTTTTTATTTTATAAAGAAAAGAAATTTTTTGATTAGTTAGAATTTAAACAAAAATAATAAAACAATTAAAATAAACAAAATAAATAAAATAGAAAGAGAGAGAGAGGTTTGGGCCTGAAATAGGGGCATGAATAGCAATCTGAAGGCCCAAAACACGCTGGCCTTGTTTGACTTTTTGGATTTGGTGTGCATGCGCTGACTTGGACCATGGTAGACCTTCAGATCTTGGCCACCAGATTTGGCCTTTGGATGCTTCATGGTGTCTGGTATGCTGCATGCTTGGATATGTACATGATCACCTGAAGGACAAAATCAAATAGAAATTGGGGGACTCGAGATTCGAACCTAGGTCCTGATGGATATTGGACGCTTGCCTTGCCACTACGCTGAATTGATTTGTTTGTTAATAATATACAAATAATATATAATAAAAGAAAACAAGTCAATGGCCAGAAAAAATTATAAAAAAGGGCGCGCCATTTGAACGGACCAATGGGCAGGGGACACTTCATCGTCCCTGTCCTGAAACCTGTAAAACATTTACCTGCGAATTTGAATCTGCAGCTAAATGCGCAAGCCTGTTCTAAAATCTTCCCTAGGTCACATAAATCAATTCCCAGAGCATGGTTGGGTTCGTCTTGGCTCCCTAATCAACACTAGCCCTTCTTGAGTCCTGATTTTACCTGAAATAGGAAACCCCAAAAAACAAACGAAGAACCCTAGCTATGGTGGTTCTTCGTTCAGGCCAGATAAAAGCAATTGGATAATGCCAAACGTTTGCAAATGTCATGTAGATTCAAAATATGGTGCTAATTCATGAAAAAGATGCATAAATTCTGAGTTGTGAAATCAAGAACAGAGGTGTATTTCGTGATACTTACAGCGTGTTGTGGTGTGTGAGGAAGCTTGCTTTGGATTGGTTTAGCTTCAGTGAACGTCCAAGAAGCGATTGGGATAGGTCTTGGCTTCTAAAAACACCTCTAAGCACGATATCGATCTCAAGCTTTTTACCACTTTTTTGAAACTTTGTTCTGCCTATGCTTGCACTTTCCAACCCTTGTTTCGATTGCCTTTGCTTCCTTATGTATCATGCTTTGCAATAGGGTAGAAATTATGGACTGAATCTCTCTAAATCAATGCCTTGGGATTTGATTTGATCTCCTCTTTACAACTTGCCAAATTTGCCCAAATCTCAATCTTTTGCACATGGTTTTGCTTGATACGAATTTGATGATGTTAATGATGATGATCAAATCCTGAAATAGCCAAAAGATCTCATGTAATCAAAGCTTTGGATTTTATATGATTTAATTTGATTTAAAATGAATAAATTCAATAAAAAATCAAACAAAATAATAAAAATCAAATATGAGCTCATGGCTGAAGCTAGGACACGTGGAAAATGATGCAAGCTCAAATCAAGTCGAAACGAATGGGCCCATTTGACAAAATTTGAAGTTTTGGGGATAGTTGACTTTTGGCAATTTTGCAAAAATGTCCAACTTCAACAATGCATAACTTCCTCAATTTTGAACTTTTGGAGGTGTTCTGGGACTTTTTAGAAATCTTGAGATGTCCTATAACCAACCCTTTTGGTATCATATCATTTTTATGTTCCATGCTCAAGTTAAAAGATTTGGAAAAAAAGGTGTTTTTGTTGACTTTCAAAAATGACCTATAATGTTCAAATTTATAACTTCTTGTGAGTGCATTTTTTGATCTTGGGGTATAAAGATGGATTGTAGGGAATTACATCCTCTTCAAAATGAGCTTTAGATGGGTCATTTATCATAAAGTATGAGAAAGTTATGTTTGGTGAAAGTTGAGTTGACTTTTCCTACAAAACCCTAATTTAGCAACTTTTGAGTCTTGATGAATTTTGAGCAATCCCTGATGAATCATGATCAACCCTTGATCAAATGATTAAATATCCTTCAAAATGAGAATATTGACAAAAAATCTTGAAGTTTGACTGTATATAGGTCACAATTGACTTTTGCCCTAGCATAATCGATTTTTGGACCCTTTGAGCAATTGACTGAGCAAAGTTCCTCTGCAAGACTTGAAATTTGACATGGATGATCTTAAGAACATATTAGGACATTGGGGAGAACTTGAGGTCATTTGGACTCAGAGATCTTGATGCAACACAAAACCCTAATTTGGGGTTGACTGCCTTAGGAGATAGCTTGACTGTCCAACTCTTGAGCAATCTTGAGCCACTTGGAGATTTTTCTTGCAATGTATTGAGAAATATGAGAGGGAAAATTTTGGGGTACAACAGTATGTCTGCTAGAGTGAGTGCCAAAAGTACCATTGTGCAGTTCAGCCATGATCTGATCAGCTTCAATCTTGTCCACACAACGGAGCAGAATGCAATCATAATTGCGCTTGTATAGGATACCTTTGCTCAGGAAGAACCTAGCTGAGAACCTCCTCAAGAACTTTTTGTCGTTGACTGAAGCTCCTTCATGGTATTCCTGACCCTCGAGATACCTTTTGACTTCATGAAACCAAGGTCGGTCCACTACTTCTTCGGTATTAATCTCGTGACAATGTGCAGGTTCGTCCATCCGTTCAATAGTGATTTGGGGAGCCTCATTATCCCAGTTATGTTTAAACATGGATGACATTGTAGCTAGCGCATCTGCTAACTGATTTTCTTCTCGCGGGAAGTGCTCAAAGGTAATCTGCTCGAAATGTGGTAACAATGTCAAGACATGTTCTTTATAAGGGATGAGGTTTGGATGTTTAGTATCCCACTCTCCTTTGATCTGACTAATGACCAAAGCTGAGTTGCCAAATACAATCAAAGATTTGATTCCCAAGTTAATTGCAGCCTTGAGACCAAAGATGCAAGCTTCATACTCGGCCATGTTGTTGGTGCAGCTAAAGCAAAGTCGGGCAGTGAAAGGTGTATGGCAACCTTCTGGAGAAATGAGTACTGCGCCAATACCGTTGCCAAGTGCATTAGAAGCACCATCAAAGTACAGGGTCCATCGAGATCCTTGTTCAGGTCCGTCATACGGTCTTAAATCTTCAATGTTGTCCAATGTCATGATATCCTCGTAGGGATAGTCAAACCTCATGGATTGGTAATCTTCGACAGCTTGATGAGACAGATGGTCAGCTAGTACACTCCCTTTATAGCTTTTTGGGTCGTGTACTGTATATCGTATTCCGTTAGGATCATCTGCCATCTAGCGATTCTTCCGGATAGAGCAGGCTTCTCGAAGATGTACTTGATCGGATCTATCTTAGATATTAGTAAAGTGGTATGAGTCAACATATACTGCCTTAGACGGTGAGCAGCCCATACCAAAGCGCATCAAGTTTTCTCGAGCAGTGAGTATCGGGTCTCACAGTCGGTAAACTTTTTGCTAAGGTAATAAATGGCATGCTCTTTTCGGCAAGACTCGTCATATTGGCCCAGTACGCACCCCATTGAATTCTCTAGGATAGTCAGATACATGATTAGCGGTCTTCCTTCAACGGGTGGCATCAAGATAGGAGGTTCTAGAAAATACTCCTTGATTTTATCAAAAGCAACTTGACAGTCATCATTCCATTTAACCACCTGATCTTTCTTCAACAGCTCGAAGATTGGCTCACAGGTAGATGTTAGATGAGAAATGAACCTTGCAATTTAGTTTAGACGTCCCAAGAAACCTCTGACCTCCTTCTCAGTGCGAGGGGCATGCATTTCTTGTATAGCTTTAACTTTGGCAGGATCAACCTCGATGCCTTTGTTACTGACTATGAAACCCAAGAGTTTACCGAACCTGACTCCGAAAGTGCACTTGTTAGGGTTCAGTCTGAGCTTGTACTCCTTCAACCTGACAAACAGCTTTTGCAGATGATCGAGGTGTTCTTCTTCCGTTTTTGATCGGGATATCATGTCATCTACGTAGACCTCTATCTCATGATGTATCATATCATGAAACAAAGCTACCATGGCGCATTGATAGGTTGCCCTGACATTCTTCAGTCCGAATGGCATCACTTTGTAGCAGAATGTACCCCACTGTGTAACAAAAGTAGTTTTCTCCATGTCTTCAGGGGCCATTTTGATCTGGTTGTAGCCTGAGAATCCGTCCATGAAAGAAAATACCTTGTGTTGAGCTGTGTTGTCAACCAAGATGTCAATGTGCGGTAGTGGAAAGTCATCTTTAGGGCTGTCCCTGTTTAAGTCTTTGTAATCCACGCACATTCTCACTTTGCCGTCCTTCTTAGGCACGGGCACAATGTTAGCAACCCATTGCGGATAGGAAGTAACAACAAGAAATCCAGCATTGAACTGCTTCATAACTTCTGCTTTGATCTTTTTATATGTGTCGGGCCTCATGCGGTGAACTTTCTGTTTAACTGGTGGACAGTCTTCTCTTATGGGGAGACGGTGAACCACAATATTTGTAACAAGTCCCGCTATGTCTTCGTAAGACCAGGCGAAGATCTCAACATATTCAGTCAACAGCTGAATTAAGCACTCTTTGACACTTGGCTCTAGGTTGGCACCCACTCTAACTTCTTTTCTATCTTCCTCTGTACCCAAGTTGATTGTCTCTAACAACTCCTCATGAGGTAGAATAGCCCTTTCTTCCTGTTGTAGCAGTCTAGCCAATTCTCCCGGCACTTCATAGTCTTCCTCACCTTCGTATTCGGCATGGTAGACCAGGTATTCAGAGTCACTGAAGGCCGTAGCAGAATTGTTACCCATGGAATCCGGAATGGAAGGGTACCTGCATTTGTGATTGTGGGTGTGTGTAAGGGATAACCACCTTTAAACAAATAAAATGTAAAAAGAAAGACAATGAACACAAAAGTTTATATGTGAAAACGTCCATGATTCATTAAAATGGCATATGAAGATGTAAAATCAAACCCTTACAAATGGACCTATGTGCCTTAGGTAAGGCATAAGGTTAAAAGTGTACAAATTGTTTAAGAATTATTACAAACCAACATAAATGTTTGAAAGATAAATTATTGATTGATGAAAGTAATTAGAATAAAGTCCTTTGCCTCCCAATTGCATAGTCCTCCGTCTACAATAGGGAAAATCCAGTCTTCCAAGTTGCTCTCCTCTTCACTATCCTCCAAAGAATTGACTCCATGATGGGTGATCTTCACTGGTGGCCCTCCACCCCGGGAGCGACGCACAGCCTTTTGGCAAAAGCAGTGAAACCCAAACCGAATTTATCAGATTTGAAAGGAAAATCGGGAAGCTTCCCCCAGATTGTCTTCCTCCTTATTTAATCACAGCCTTTGCATCTTTGAGAGACGACATCCGAGGTAGAGGTCGGGTAATCATGGGTACAGAAGACACTGTCTTGGTTGCCGCAATCTCCTGAGCTACCTCTTCAAAATGCTGAAAGGGGTTTTTGATGAATTCACCATCCAATTCCACATAGCGAAAATGATTTAGATGGCTTATCATGTATTCCTCTTCGCCATGAACAGTTACAATTTTCCCCTGGATAGGGTACTTGAGCTTCTGATGCAGAGTAGAAGTGACCGCTCCAGCATGGTGAATCCAATGTCTTCCTAACAAGCAAGAATAGGAAGGACGGATGTCCATGACATAGAATGTGGAGTTGAAGGTTTCAGCTCCCACTTTAATTGGGATTTCCACCTCCCCGTGGACCATCCTTTTAGAACCATCAAAGGCTCTGACAATGATGTTGTTGGGCTTCAAAGTTAGGCCTTCCCAATCTAGCATGTCCAAGGCCTTCTTTGGTAGGACGTTCAGTGATGAACCAGTGTCTACCAGTACGTGCGCTAGAGTAGTCCCTCTACATTCCACCGAGACATGCAAAGTGTCATTATGTTTTCTCCCTTTGATTGTTAGATCAGCATCGAAGAATCCTAGACCGTTGTTGACTGTTAGGCTAGCTACACATTCCTGGAACTGATCTGCGGAGGTTTCCTATGGCACATGGGCCATCTTCAAGAATCTTATCAAGGCTTTAGCATGAGCTTATGAACAAAGCAGTAAGGCCAACATAAAGATCTTTGAGGGGGTTTGCCCCAGTTGCTCCACAACATTATAGTCGCTTTTCTTGATTATTTTCAAAATCTCTTCCATTTCTTTTTGAGAGGTTTCAGGGATGATCAACGACTGAGCCCTCGTCCTGACCGGCTCTTCTTGGATCCCTTTCCCTATATCATCAGTAGCAGCAGAGGGGACAACCATAGGAGTTACAACTTCTTCAATAATCGGAGTTCTTGCAGATATGTTTACGGGTACAGGGGTAACCTTAGGAGCGGCTGAGGGTCCAAAGATTTCCTTTGGAGGGGCAATCTTCGGAGAGAAAATTCTTCCACTGCGGGTGATTTTACTTGTTCCGGCAATGTTTCCAATGTCAGAAGTCTCTTCATCAGAACTCTCTTCAGTTGATTAAATTTGTTTAACACCGTGGTAAAAGATCTCTCCCCCATAGTTCCACAGTATTGATTTGTCGAACTTGTACGGGACAGGCCCCGACATGGTTATCTTCAAAGGTACAATCTTCGGATCAGATGTAATCTTAACAGGTCTTTTGGAGACCTTGGAAAGATTGGCGGATATGGTAATTATCGAAACATCATTGACAAGAGTCGGTGTAACAGGAGTTTTCTCAAAAAGGATTTCTTGGTTATCCATTAGGCGTTGGATGCCTAACTTCAACAACGGACAGTCGGTTGGTAAGGATGAACAAAGGCAGCAATCTTCTTCACAACTTGGGAAAATCCCAGCCTTCAGCAAATTCAACTTGATTATCGGTAGTGGAGTCATCAAATCATCAATAGTAACAACAAAAAGATCTTCTTCAACAACATGGGCATTGTGGCCATGCTTTGGCATTGGAGCAGAGATCACATTCGGCTTTTCAGGGGCGTCGAATTCAACTTATTTAGCATCAATTAAATCCTGAATCTTATTCTTGAGGGCCCAACAATTGTTGGTGTCGTTCCCCAGACTGTTTGAATGATAAGCACACTTGGCGTTTGAATGGTAGTAAGGAGAAGATGTATTCGGATTCTTCGGTGCCTCTTTCAAACTGGCAAAATTTAACTTCAAGAGATGGGGTAAACCTGAGCGGGAGTCATGTTTATCCGGGTGAATTTCCGTGCAGGCCTTTCCACCCTTGCTTGGTTGGTTATGGGTTGATTGTTTCTAGGCTGATCAGCTGCAGACTTCTGAATCATTACGGCCCCCACCCCTGGCCGGCGCTCAACTCTTCCTTGACCTCTTTGAGAGTAGACAGCTGAGACTTATTTCTTTGCTGGAAAAGTCTTTTTGATGGCAGTGGAAACAAATGCATCTTTTTGAATTTTTCCGCTCTTGATTCCGGCTTCAACTCTCTCACCAGTTAGAATCAACTCGGTGGACCCCGCAGACGAACTTCCAATCAGGTGATTGAAAAAGGGGCCTGATAGTGTACCCAAGAACATATCTACCAGCTCCCTCTCAGATAGAGGTGGTTGTACTCGTCCCGCCAAGTCTCTCCATTTCTGGGCATACTTTGAAACCTTCATTTGAGACCATGCCCATACTTTGTAATTGAGTACGGGTTGGTGCTAAATTCGCATTATATTGATACTGTTCGTAGAAGGCAGCTGCCAAATCCTCCCAATTATGCACATCAGACCTCTCTAGCTGGTAGAACCAATCTAACTGCGTCCCTGAAAGACTGTCCTGGAAGAAATGGACCCACATATCCTTGTCAGAAGAATGAGGTTGAATTTTTCTGACGTAAGATCGTAGGTGCATCTTGGGACAAGACAACCCATCGTATTTAGCAAAAAGAGTTACTTTGAATTTAGGGGGGATGACAATCCCAGAAACCAGCCCTAGCTCTTCAAAGTCCAGCCCAGGCACTCTCTGCACCTCCATGGAAGCCAGACGCTCTTCCAGGTTCTTGTATTTGTCATCTGCAGGAGGGTACTGCTGTTCAGAATAGTCTTCATCCTCCTCCTCTTCTTCTTCCTCAGACTCAAATGGTACTACAACTCCCTTTCCTTTTCCTACCCCTTCATCAGATGTTGAGGGGAAATCCAGGACCCTTCTAGCTTGACCTTCAAATCTTCTACCCATGGTAGCCACACCAACCCTCTTCTTTTTCTTTTTCTCTTTTTCCTTTTCCAGTAGAGTTTTGAGCTCCTCTTGACTCTTAGCCAAGGTCATGAGTAGCTGTTGGAACTGTGAATTCTACGCTTGTAAGTCTTTGACCGTCTGCTCTATATCCATCTTGCTGAAATAAACAACAGAGAGATAAGGAAACATGGTGTGAAGACCTGCTTATGCATATGATGAATGATATGTATTCATGTAATGCATTCAAGGATTCAGAAATTCAAATTTGTTTTAAACAAAAAGGAAGACACGTCATATTAATAAGATAGAATTTGTTAGTACATCAATTCCCCATGGGAAAAATAATACAAAATTCTAATGTAAAAAGATGTTGCGCATCCTCTTTGGTGCAATGTAGGTGTTGAGAGTCTGCTCTTCGTGAAGTTGACGAGTAAGTTCCAAAACCTTCTTCTCACTGGCACAGAATTGGGCTTCAAAAGTATCACGCTCTCCCTTGAGCTATATCCAACTCCTTTGTAAATCTTCTAGTGATGTTGGCATGTCAGGATGTAGGAGGGTGTATGGAACCTCTCCTTCCATAACAGGCTCTTTGATCACAGGGAGAATGTAGGGGTAAGGCATCATAAGACTTTGGGCGCGAGTTCGTACCCACTTGAGGTAAGGCTCAAGGGGGGTGGAATTCTTGTGTCCCAAGGTCTTAATGTCCACCTTGTTGGGCATCCTCCAAGCTCGGATAAACCTTTGTCGAAGTCCTTGATCGTCGTTGTCAAAGTCAAAAACCAAGTCTAGAATCAGCATGTCATGTGGGCCATACCTAAGCTGTCTCAGAGCCAAGCAAGGGTTGTAGGTAATTCCTCCCCTAATGCCAAGTAGAGGGACATTAGGGAATTCCCCATAATGATCAATGATGATAACATTTTCTCTGGATCGAGAACACCAATGAACATCTGAATGTGTAAGAGTCATCAATCGTTGTGACCACCTCAAACCTTTCTCATTCTTCAAGACTGATTGAGAAGATGAAAAATAAACCATCTTGCCAGTAGAGGAGTGCAACACATGAGAACACCTCTTTTCTTCATTGTTCGAGTGTGAAATGAGTGGAGGATATCCCCAAGCAATGTAGGTACCGGGTTGCGAGCCATGAAGATTTTGACAGTATTCACATCTATATGTTGGTCAGGGTTTAGGAACAAGACCAACCCATAGATGAGAAGAGCTACGATCTCCTCAAAAGCTTGTAAATCCAATGAATTCCAGCAGCTTTGGGCCTTCTCAAATAAAAACTTTGACAAGAAACCTTTGACACCACTTCTTGTTTCCCAATGGGCTATGATATCAGATGGTTGCAAGTGTAGGGCTTGAACAACATCTTCAGGATTTGAATTTCTTTCCGTACCGTTGTAGGGTAGTTGACTGAGAATAGGAATCCTCAAGAGTTGAGAAAATTCCTCCAAAGTAGGCACAAGCTGGTAATCAGGAAATGTGAAGCAGTGGTGAAAAGGGTCAAAGAACTGGAAGAGAACTTTCAGCATATCCTCCTCAGTGTTGACAGTGACTAAGTTGAGAAGATGACCATGCCTCTCGGTGAATGGAGAATTATCAGGAATCCTTGAAGCTAGCTCCTTGAGTTGAGGAGGAATTCTTACAAGGTTGACTTGGATAGTTTTCTTGCGAAGTGATTCCATTACCTATAAAACAGGAACAAAGATGAAGATCCAAATCCTTGAAATGGTTAGTGAATACATATGATGCTTCATGATGTCCATGATGTTATGCATAAGTATATATGTACAAACAAGTTACACAAGTTCCTAGTTTCAGGCTTGCATGGGGTTTCATAGGTAAGTACCCTCTTGAAGTTTAGTTGGCTCAACCTGTCCTATAAATAGTAATCGGGTTCTAAGGAGCTCAATATCACTGGATTATTTTCTGTGTTCATTGTTTCAGTTTAGCCACTTTACTGGCGACCGAAATATTCCAAGAAAATAACCCTCAATGAGTGTAGTATCGATTATCTACCAACTTCGGACTGCACCAAAGCCGGTCATCTCACTACTCCTAAAAAGGCCAAGTTGGTCAAGTAAAGGTTCTAAAAGTCCATTAGTGCTTTATGACATCACTCAGCGGCCCCGTATTCTCTTTGATTAACTCAAAGGCTACCGGTACCCACAAATATGTCGCACTTATATAGCTATTGCTTCAACCATGTCGGTATACCCCGCACAGTTTCCACAACGTATTGCTATTTACCTATGAATGTTTCCCAAATTCGGGTAGAGGATTCAAACCCAAACAATAGAACCAAATGTAAAGCATACAAGTCAAGCAAGATAAGCATGTATAGGTGATCTAAAACCCTAAGGTAACCCCACTTTTTTATATTTCCCCAGCAGAGTCGCCAGTTCTGTGATGCGGTGGGAGAACTGACTTGATGTTTTGCGTTTGTGTTTGCAAATGTTTCGGTTTAGCAAGAGTCGCCACCGACATTTTATTTTATCCAAAGGAAAGGTCAAAAATCACAGGAAAGACCTTTGAGATTGTTTTTGGGTTCGGGGGGTAGATTATGAAAAGGGAAGGTGCTAGCACCCTTTTCATCCATGGTTTTCCATGGGCTCTTAGTTACTTGTTTTAGATCACTTGCTTTTGCTTTTCAATTGTTTGAAATGGTGCTTTTGTGTGTGGTTTTGAAAGTATTTTGAAAAGAGGCCTTTGTTTAGGCAACCTTTGTAATGATTCTTGTTTGAATGTATACAAAGGTGTTTGTCTTTTGAAAAATGTTTCAATGTTTGAAAGTTTGTTGGGAAATGTTTTGAAATTGTGTTGTGTGTTTTTGAAATTAGCAAGGATGGTTTGCAAGTTTGATCAAGTAACTAGGAGTTGTCTACCCTACTCAAAGATCTTTCCTACACATTTTTAACCCTTTGACATTGTTGTTTTACCATTGTATTTGGTAAACAACCCTATCTTTGGATGTTAAACGGGATGGGCGTGGGTCATCGTATGACCATGATAACAATATTGCCAAGCATCTTAGCAAGTTTTTTTGAGGGTCTAGATCATTTGTTTTTAAGCAACCAAGATAGCGTCATCGAGGGACTATGATCTTTTTGTTTTGATTAATTTTTCCAAGATACCTAGCATGCATACCATGGCCATTTTTAAGGCAACAAGTGGATGAAACCCTAGGGGTGCTTGTGTGCATTGTGTTGTCATTTTTCATGCTTTTTTGTCTTGTGTTTAGTCATGCTATTTGTTTTGATTTTGGTCTTTGCATACAAACCCTAATTTACTATCATGGCATTTGAAAGCGATAAAAATGCGTAAAAGTAAATCTAAGACTATTACAACATTATTATGGGGAGGGGGTACAAGTTTGAATAAGGGGTATTTGCACAAAATAAAGCCCTAAAACTATTACAACCATATTGAATTTATTTGTACAAATAAATAAATAAGCAAATATTTAAATATGAAATTAAATATAAATATGCAAAAATGTTTTTGTATTTATTTTATGTATGTAAAATAAATTATTTATGTCTCAAAAATAAGAAAAAATATTAATGATTATTTTTTGGAAAGGGTGGAAACCCTAGTTTTTTTGTTTAAAAGAAAATATATATTCTAATTATTATTTATGTTCAAGATAATAAATAAAAATATATATAAAAATGTTAAAAATAAAATATGTGAGAAAATATTATTTTTATATGTATAATAAAATAAAATAAAATATGCAAGTATTTTAGTATTATTTACAAGTTTTAATTAAGAAAATAAAGTAATATTTACCTAATAATTATTTATTATGCAAAATAAAAATAAAACAAAAATATAATAAAATGCCAAAAATAAAGAAAATATTTTTTGTGATTTTAAATGTTCAAGAAAAAATAATAAAGTCAGAAAATAAAAAAAGAAATGAAAAATATGCAAAAATAAAGAAATGGGCTAAGGGGGTGCAAAAAGTAGAATGGGGGTGTCAAAAGCAAGAGGCCCAAGGAGCCTGGCTCAAATACACTTCATCCCTGTCCTCAGAACGCGCGCGCGCCATGGTTCTGTACTTGAATCCTGTTCTCTCTGTTCTTTGCTTGAAATCAAAAACTCATAACATGAAAATTATAGAGCTTTAAACCACGATTTCAATGATATAAAAAACTTGATCTAACTCTCAAAGACCAGAGAGAATTTTCTTGGCCCTAAATTCTAACCTAGTTTTTTCAGCAACTTCAACATCTAAATTCTCCTAGCTCAGTTAATATAAATACAAGTTATGCATATTTACAGTTCAAGGACATTAAGGGCTACATTTTAGCTTCACAAACCTAAGCCTAATGATTCCTAAATAAGGAGATAGAAGTTTGAAAATTACCTGTTTCATTCAAGTTCGAATATGGAAATGTAGGAGTTTTGGATGAGGCCTGAAGGTCCTGTTAGCTTGCCTGAAGTTCACTCAACCTTTCCCAATGCTTGGCTTGCCTTGAACTTGCCTGAATGTGCTTGTAGAACTCAACCTACAAAGCTTCAAAGTGAAAATGGTGAAGTGTGAAAATGGAGTTACAGTTGCTTGATAAGGGCTTGGATAGTTTAGGTGTATTTTTTAGAATGTGTTTGAAAAGATTCCAAGCAAAACGCACGAGTGGATTTGGATTTGGCCAAGGTTCTGCAGGTATGGCCCTGTTTTGACAAGAACTTGGTGTTTTTGTGTTTAAGGGTGTTTGAGAGGCTTGGCAATCGTGATTTTGGCTTGGTGTGATATGCTGAAGTCGTTTGAAATGAGACTTAGACTTGCTCTTATCAGATTTTCAAGTTGTGGAGTTTTTGCACACTTCCTTGTTTTTGAAGTAAAAGGTGAGTTAACAAAGGCACAGCCTGTACAGGCTAGCTCAAGGCCTGAGGAGATTTGGTAAACCTTTTCTGATGTTTGTGGAGTTGGTTTGCAGCAAAATCTTTGGTCCAATTCTCAAGATAAACAATTTGACATAAAGCATGCTTTATCAAAGAGGCAATGTTACCTTTATGCCATTTTTGGATTAAACCTTTGTACAAAGCTTCCAAGACAAAAACAATGCCATTAACCATTGTATTTGCATTCAATTTTTGAGTGTAGAAGATATTAGAACCTGTAAACCAAGTACAAGCATGCTTAGGACAGATTTGCAAGTTGTAACATGGTGCAAAATGCCTTGGACAAAAGTGATGATTTGCCATTTTCAATCGTTCGATTCTCCCTAACCACAAATGATCTTCGAGATTTTTTGGACATTTTGGAAAGCTTGTAACATGCTCTAAAATCCATATTTGAAATGAGTTTTGAGATTCCACATGGAACTATGTGAAATATTACCATGAAGATAGGTCAAAATCCTGCCTAAGTTAGAAAGTTTTTGGACCCTTATTCACATAATCATAACTTGATATCCAAGCATCTTTTGGGAAAACTTTGTGAATCAAAGTTGTAGCTTGTGTGGAGGACTACAACTTTCATGTTGGAAGTTTTCTTTGAATCCAATTTCATCAAGGTGAAAAAGTTGGTAAAAGTTGGGAAAAAATAAAAAAAATTCATAACTTAGAAAATTTCTAAGTTATGAAAATTTTCCATTTTAAACCCTAATTTTCAAAATTAGGTTTCTTGGTGAACAAGTTTCATGTTTTGACACATATTGATGAAAAATGACCCTTGGCACTTGATTTTGACCAAAAAGTCAAAGTTTGACTTTTCAATGTACAGTTGATTTTTGATTAGTTGACTAGAAAATTCATCTGTCAATCCAATGCATTTGAGATCTTTTGAACCTTGTGATTAGGTCAAGATTATGCCATTGATTCCTTGAATCCATGCTTGAACCCAATTTGCCATTGGCTAGGTTAAAAATCAGAAATTGCCCTTCTGCAGTCAAAACCCTAAAAATGACCATTTTGCCCTTTTGATGATCTGATCAAATTTCTTGAGGAGTTGTGGTCCAAACTTGATAAAATGGTTCATATGAGTCTATAATGTTGTTGTGGATAAATAATTATGAGGTTTGACTGTAAATTAGCCATAGTTGACTTTTTCCCTAATACAACTGATTTTTAGGTCAATTGTCCAATTGACTGGGCAAAAATTTGATTCAAAGCTTGAAACTTGGTATGGGCAATCTTAGAGGTCCAAAATGAAGTATGAAATTCACATGAGGCATTGGAAGTCCAAAAATCCCTGTGCAAACTCAAACCCTAATTTCAAGTCATCAGTGCAAAGAGATGTCTTGAGCTGAGCAAACCCTAATCTAGTCTGGAGTCCAAAGAGTCTTGTGAGGGGAAATCTTGATAAAATGAGAGGGAAAATTTTGGGGTACAACAACAATCCTCTTTGAGCCATCAAATGCTCTCACAACTATGTTACTGGGTTTCAATGTCAGTCCTTCACGATCTAATCTGTCGAGAGCTTTCTTCGTTAAAACGTTCAAAGATGAGCCAGTGTCCACCAAGACATGGGCCAGAGTTGTACCTCTACACTCCACGGAGACATGTAAAGCCTCGTTGTTCTTTATCCCTTTTGGTGTCAAATCAGCATCAGAGAAGCCTAGGACGTTATCAGCTGCCAAACTGGCCACACAATCTTGGAATTGGTCGGCAGATGTCTCTTGTGGCACATGGGCTGTCTTCAGAAAATTCACTAGAGCTTTCGCATGTGGCTTAGAACACAGCAACAATGCTAGCATGGAGATCTTGGAGGGATTTTGCCCTAATTGTTCAACCACGTCATAGTCACTCTTCTTTATTATCCTCAGGATCTCCTCCATTTCCTTCTCGGAGGTTTCGAGGATAGTCAGCGGTTGAGCCTTCGTCCGGACAGGCTCTTCTTGAATACTTTTTCCTTGAATTTCAACAGTAGAAGTGTTGGTAGGGATAACAATAGGGGTTGTGTCGTCTTTGCCAGTAGGAGCACTTGCAAATATGATTATTGGTACAGAGGTAACCTTCGAAACAACCACGGGTCCAACAATTGCCTTTGGAGGGGAAATTTCTGGAGAGAAGATTCTACCGCTACGGGTAATCTTAATGGTTCCGACAATATTTCTAATGTCAGATTCTTCTTCTTTGGAGCTCACTTCTTCGGCGGTCAGCCCATCTTGTTTAATACCATGGTAGTAGATGTCTCCACCGTAATTCCATGGTACTGTTTTATCTTATTCATACGGGACCGGCCTGGGCATTGTGATTATAAGAGGAGTAGTCTTTGGAACTGATGTAATCCTAACGGGTCTTTTGGGGGCCCTGGAAGGATTGGCGGAGATGGTTATGATTAAAACGTCTTCAACAGGAATAGGTGAAACAGGAGCATTTTCAAACAGAATCTCTTGGTTGTCTATCAAGTGTTGAATGCTTGTCTTCAATAGAGGGAAAATAGTGGGTGAGGATAAATAAAGATGGCAGTCTTCATTACAACCTGGGAATATACCAGCTTTCAACAATTTTATCTTAATGATTGGGAGTGGACTCAAGAGTTCATCCACTATGGTAACAAACAAATCTTCTTCGATAACATTGGTGTTGTGACCATGCCTAGGTATAGGAGCGGAAATGATGTTTGGTTTCTCGGGCGCATCAGACTCAATTTCTTTTGCATCTATAAGGTCTTGAATTTTGTTTTTCAAGGCTCAACAGTTGTTAGTATTGTGACCCGGACTTTCAGAATGATATGCGCATCTGGCATTTGGGTGATAATGAGGGGACGTCGTGTTGGGATTCTTTGGAGCTTCTTTTAAAGTTGCCATATTAGATTTCAGAAGATGTGGTAAAACCTGGGCTAGAGTCATATTAATTCTGGTGAATTGCCGGACTGGCCTTTCCACCCTTGGTTGGTTACTTCTTGGTTGATCAGATGTAGGCTTTGGGATCATAACGGCCCCTACCATTGGTCGGCGCTCAGCTCTCCATTGGTTTCTTTGTGGGTAAACAGCAGATACCTCCTTTTTCCCGGTGAAAGGCTTTCTTACAGTTGTAGAGGTAGACAAATCCTTCTGAATCTTTCCACTTTTTATGCCAGCTTCCACCCTCTCTCTAGTTAGTATTAACTTAGTAAACCCAACAGATGAGCTCCCAATCAAATGGTTGAAGAAAGGACCCAATAGTGTACCTAAGAACATATCCACCAACTCCCTTTCAGACAGAGGGGTTTCACTCTCCCAGCTAGATCTCTCCATTTCTGCGCGTAATCTTTGAAACCCTCATTTGAAGCCATAGCCATACTCTGGAGTTGAGTACGGGTAGGCGCCAAATTTGTATTATACTGATATTGTTTATAGAAAGTTCTGGCAAGTTCTTCCCAGTTGTGGACGTCGACCCTTTCTAATTGGTAAAACTAATCTAGTTGTGTTTCGGACAAACTATCTTGGAAAAAATGGACCCACAAGTCTTTATCGGCGGAGTGCGGCTCAGTATTTATCACGTATGATCGGAGGTGCGTTTTAGGACATGACACCCCATCATATTTTGCAAACAACGGCACTTTGAACTTTGGTGGGATCACAATTCCCGATACTAGCCCCAATTCTTCAAAGTCTAAACCTTGTACCCTTTGTATTTCCATAACGCTTAAACGCTCTTCAAGATGTTTGTAATTATCATCAGTCGGAGGGTACTGTTCCTCAGAGTAGTCTTCCTCTTCTTCCTCCTCTTCAGATTTTGACGGAACTGCTGTTTCTTTTCCTTTCCCTTCCCCTTCATCAGATGTTGCTTCAAAATTCAAGGTTCTTCTAGTTTGTCCTTGAAATCTTCTCCCCATGCTTACAACACCAGTTGGTTTCTTCTCTTTCTTCTTTTTCTCTTTTGCCAACAGGGTCTTCAACTCCTCTTGCCCTTTGGCCAGGGTTGTGAGTAACTGTTGAAACTGCATGTTTTGAGCTTGAAGATCTTTGACCGTCTGTTCGAGATCCATCTTACTAAAATAAACAGTAGAGAGATGAGGAAACTCATTGCAAAAGACCTGTTTATGTCATGATGAATGATATGTATACATGCAATGTTTTCAAGGATTTAAAAAATTCAAATTCGTTTTAAACAAAAAAGAAACACACGTTATATTAATAAGATAGAGTTTGAGTACATCAATGCCCCTTGGGCAAAATAATACAACACTCTAAGATAAAAAGGTAGTGCGCGTCCTCTTTGGTGCAATGTAGGCATTTAGGGTCTGCTCCTCATGAAGTAGCCTAGTGAGTTCCAAAACCTTCTTCTCACTTGCATAGAATTGGGCTTCGAAAGTATCTCGCTCTCCTTTGAGCTGTATCAAACTCCTTTGTAGATCTTCAGGAGATATAGGCATGTCAGGATGTAGGATAGTGTATGGAACTTCTCCTTCCTTAACAGGCTCAATAATCACTGGGAGAATAGAATGATAAGTCATCATAAGACTTTGAGCGTGGGTTCGTACCCACTTGAGGTAAGGCTCAAGAGGGATGGAATTTTTGTGTCCCAAAGTCTTGCTATCCACCTTTTTTAGTATCCTCCAAGCTCGGATGAATCTCTGGCGAAGACCTTGATCGTCGTTGTCGTAGTCGAATACCAATCCTTGAATCAGCAAATCATGTGGGCCATCCCTTCGGGCATAACCAAACTGTCTTAGAGCTAAGCATGGGTTGTAGGTGATGCCTCCCCTAATTCCATGTAGAGGGACATTAGGGAATTCCCCACAACGGTCAACAATAACAACATTCTCTTTGGATAGGGAGCACCAATGAATATCTGCATGTTTGAGCGTCATTAACCTTTGTGACCACCTAGAACCTTGCTCATTCTTTAATCAAGATGAGAAATAAACCATCTTTCCAGGAGGGGAGTGAAACACATAAGGAAACCTCTTTTCCCCATTGTACAAGTGTGAAAAGAGTGTAGGATATCCCCTAGCAATGTAGGCACCAGATTGCGTGACATGAAAATTTTGACGGCACTCACATCTATTAGTTGGTCAGGATTAGGGAACAAAACCATCCCATAGATGAGGAGAGCTACAATTTCCTCAAAAGCTTGTAGATCTAAGGAATTCCAACAGCTTTGGGGATTTCTCAAACATGAACTTTGCTAAGAAGCCTTTGACACCACTTTTAGTTTCCCAATGGGTTGTGACATCAGATGAGTGCAAGTGCAGAGCTTGAGCAATCTCTTCTGGCTTTGGATCTTTTTCCGTACCGTTGAAAGGTAGTTGATTTAGAATAGGAATCCTCAAGAGTTGAGAGAATTCTTCCAAAGTGGGCACAAGCTGATAGTCGGGAAATGTGAAGCAATGATGCAAAGGGTCAAAGAACTGGAAGAGCACCTTCATCATGTCCTCCTCTGTGTTGGAGGTGACCAAATTGAGTAGGCGACCATGTCTCTCGGTGAATAAAGAGTTCTAGGGGATCCTTAAAACTAGCTCCATGAGTTCTGGAGGAACTCTTACAAGGTTGATTTGGATAGTTTTTCTGCGGAGTGAATCCATATCCTACAAAATAGGAACAAAGATAAATCTCAAAAATCCTTGAAATGGTTAGTGGATGCATGTGATGTTCATGATGTCCATGATGTCATGTACAAGTATGCATATACAAGCAAATCAAATAAGTTCTTAGTTTAGGCTTGCATGGGGTTTTATAGGTAAGTACCCTCTCGAAGTTTAGTTGGCTCAACCTGTCCTAATAAGAGTAACCGGGTTCTAAGGAGCTCAATATCACCGGATTATTTCCTTGTTCATTGTTTTAGCTCAAACCTCTTTAATGGCGACCGAAATATTCCAAGAAAACAACCCTCAATGAGTGTAGTATCGAGTATCTACCAACTTCGGAATGCACCAAAGTCGGTCATCTCACTACGCCCTAAAGGCCAAGTTGGTCAAGTAAAGGTTCTAAAAGTCTGTTAGTGCTTCGCGACATCACTCAGCGGCCCCGTATTCTCCTTGACTACTCAAGGGCTACCGGTACCCACAAATATTTCACACTAACATAGCTATTTCTTAGACCATGTCGGTATACCCCGCACAGTTTCCACAATGTATTGCTATTTACCTATAATGTATCCCCAAATCCGGGTGGTGGATTCAAACCAAAACAAAGAACTGTAATGTAAAGCAAACAAATCAAGCAATGTAAGCAAGTAAATGTGACCTAGATCTAAGGTAAACCCCACCTTTTTTCTAGATCGCCAATAGAGTTGCCAGTTCTGTGATACGGTGGGAGAACTAACTTGAGGGTTTTGTGTTTTATCGCAAATGTCGCGGATAGCAAGAGTCGCCACCTACTTTTCTTTTATCCAAAAGGAAAGGTGAAAAAGCACAGGAAAGAACTTTGAGATTATTTTCTTGAGTTCGGGGGGTAGTGTGATACGGTGGGAGAGAACTGACTGTTTTTGGAATGATGGTTCGTGTTTTGCGTTTGTTTTTGAAAAATGTCGCAGTAAGCAAGAGTCGCCACTGTCTTTTATTTTATCCAACAAGGAAAGGAAAAAAGCACAGAAAAATTCCTTTTTCGAGATGTTTCTCGGGTCCGGGGGGTAGATTATAGAAAGGGAAGGTGTTAGCACCCTTTCTATCCGTGGTTATCCACGGGCTCTTAGGTAATTGCTCAAAGTGTTTTCAAAAATTGCTTTTCTTTGTGTTTGTGGGTTTGAAAGGAGTTTTTGTTTGAAAGCTGTAAGTGTAAAAAGTATGTTTTGTTTTAAAAGGAGCAAGTACTTAAGAACCATCTACCTACTCGAAAAAGGAATCAATTTGTGCTAATGTCCTTTAGACAATGTTATCCCACTATTGATGAGTAGGTAGCATCGTCGTTGGAGTTTAAGGGTCAATTCGATTAAGGGACATGTGATCACTAAAGCAATGTTAGGACGCCTTAGCGGTAACCCTAATGTCTTAGATCATTTTTCTGAGGCAACTATTTCGAGGCAATTATGATCTTTGGACATGAGGGCGACCTCTAAAACTTCCTATACTTAATGACCACGTTCGAAGGTAACCAAGTGAGGTGTACCCTAAGAGTGCGCATGTGCGAGTGTGTTATTTCGGTTAATTTTATCTTTGTACATGTCAATGGTGAACTATGTTGATTTTAAGTTCATACATTCGATCTTGTCATGCATTCCCTATTTATCAAACATGTAACAATTTATAAGTTGCGGAAATTAAATTGCGGAAATTAAATCTAACTATTACAAGGCGTCGGGTATTTACATCGCCAAAAACAACCCTTGAAATTAAAATGCGGAAAATAAAAGAAAGCGATAAAATAATTAAAGTCCTATTTAAAGCTATTACATTCCGGGAAACAATTACATCAATATGATAAATGGATCGCAAGCGAGAAATTGAATTGGATGCAAATTTTTAGGGTTTTGACCCTTTTTTTTAAAGAAAGCATTTTTTGTTTATTTTTGAATTTATGGAAGAAATTAAATTAAGCTAATTAAATAAATAAATTAATTAAAGAAAGATATTTTTGGATTTTTGGATATTTAAAGAAATAAAAATAAATTTGATTAATGTTAATAAAAACCTAATTATCTAAATTAATTTTAATTTTTGCAAAAATATTAAAAGTTACACCTAATTAAAACTAAGTTAATTCAATTAATATTTATTTACAAAAATAAAATGCTGAATTTAATTTTAATAAATAAAATATATTTTTTGGTTTTTTTTTATTTTATTAAGAAAAAGATTAATTGGTTAGTTTAAATAATAATAATAATAATAATGATTAAACAAAATAAAGAAACAAAATAAAAAGAAAGAAAGAAATAGAAATAACCAAGGAGGGTATGGGCCTGATTTGGATGTGAGATCAGCAATTTTTGTGGCCCAATACAAGCCAGCCTGATTGACTTTTCTGGATTCCACGTATGCACTTTGACTAGGCACCATGGTGGACTTTCATTCCTGACCACCAGATCTGGCCTGGGGCCATTTGGAAGATGATTAGGTGAGGTTGCATGATGAACCACAACTCCTGGAACGCATTGGATTTCCTGAAGAAAAATAATAATATGCAATATGGTGGACCTGGGATTCGAACTCAGGTCCTGCAAGCCTTTGAACAACACGTCTACCACTGCGCCACTGCTTTCCATTTGTTATTATAATAGGCAGCAATTAATATAATTCAAAAGCAAATCAATGGGTCAAACAAAAAAATAAAAGCACACTGGATTTGAATCAACGAATGGGGACATGCCACGTCCTCGTCTTCTTCGTTTGGCCTGGATATTTACCTGCAGATTCTTATCCGCATCTAAATCCGTAGCTTACTCCTAAAATTAATTCTAGGCTGTAAAAATGCAATCCAAGACCATGGACATGATCGTCTCTTCCTCCTGAACACATCTATGTCCACTATTGGTTCCAATTTTTATTGCAAAGAAAACACCCAAAAACAAACTTCCAAAACCCTTGATTCAGGTATGGGGCTATGGCTCATGAAAACACAATTGGTTAATGCAGAAAGTTTTTAAATGGAACGATAAGCATGGTTGTGTAAAGATTTTGCCAAGAAAGTGCAAGAATATGAGTATGCGATTTCAAATACAGGGCAAGGTTTAGAGAGACTTACAGCGCGATTCAGGAGAGGAGATAGCTTGATTTTGATTGCCTTTCACTCAGTGGATATCCAGCAAGGGGTCTACATTGAGTTTTTGCTTTGAATCGGCCTCTAAAACAAATTTCAGTTTCAAGCTTTTTCAAGTTTTTTTCAAGTTTGGCTTTGATGTTTATGCAACCTCTAGTTTTTTTGCTCGTGCCTTTGGTTTGTATAAGTAACATGGAGTGAATTAGGTCAAGCTTTGGGCTTTGAATCTTTATGCATTGATGATTTAGGATTTGATTTGATCCTCCATGAAAAAGCTTCCAAATTTGTCCAAAAACCAATATTTTGTGCATGATATGGCTTGATACGAGTTTGACCATGTCCATAATGATAATTAAGACCTGTATCAATCAAAAAGATGCCAAGTGATCAATATTTAGATTTTATTTGGATTTAAATTGATTTAAAATGAATTAATTCAATAAAAATCAAATAAAATAGAAAAATTAATAAATGGACACAAGACTGAAGATAGGGCACGTGTGTAGTGTGACAAGATTAAATCAAGTGGAAAAAAGTGGGCCCATTTGGCAAATTTGAAGTTTTGAGGATAGTTGACTTTTGGCAATTTTGAAAAAAATGCCCAACTTCAACAATGCATAACTTCTTTAATTTTGAACTTTTGGAAGTGTTATTTGACTTTTTAGAAACCTTGAGATGTACTATAACCAACCCTGTTGGTCTCATCCCATTTTGATATTCCATGTTCAAGTTATAAGCTTTGGCAAAAAAGGTATTTTTGTTGACTTTCAAAAATGACCTATAATGTCCAAATTTATAACTTCTTGTGAGTGCATTTCTTGATCTTGGGGTGTGAATATGTATTGTAAGAAATTGTATCCTCTTCAAAATGAGCTTTGGATGGGTCATTTCTCATAAATTATGATAAAGTTATGCTTGGTCAAAGTTGAGTTGACTTTTCCTACAGAACCCTAATTTAACAACTTTTGAATCTTGATGAATCTTGAACAATCCTTGATGAATCATGATAAACCCTTGATCAAATGATGAAATATCCTTCAAAATGAGAATGTTGACAAAAAATCTTGAAGTTTGACTGTATTTGGGTCATAGTTGACTTTTGCCCTAACATAGTCGATTTTTGGACCTCTTGAGCAATTGACTGACCAAACTTCCTCTGCAAGGCTTGATATTTGACATGGATGAACTTGAGACCATATTAGGACATTGGTAAGAACTTGAGATCATTTTGATGCAATGACCTTGATGCAACACAAAACCCTAATTTGAGATTGACTGCCTTAGGAGATGATTTGACTGTCCAACTCTTGAGCAATCTTGAGCCACTTGGGGATTCTTCTTGTAATGTCTTGAGAAATATGGGAGGGCAAATTTTGGGGTACAACAGGTAGATTATGAAAAGGGAAGGTATTAGAACCCTTTCCATCCATGGTTTTCTATGGGCTCTTAGTTACTTGCTAGGTCACTTGCTTTTGTTGTTTGTTTGGTGTGGTTTTGAAATTATTTTCTAAAAGAGGCCATTTGTTTAGGCAATCTTTGTAATGATTCTCGTTCGTAAGAATGTAAACAAAGATGTTTGTCTTTTTTTTTTTTTTGAAAATGTTTTTAATGTTTGTGAATTGTTTTATGTGTGTGTGTATTTTCGAAAATAGCAAGGATAGTTATTTGGAAATGGAGCAAGTAACTAGAAGCAATCTACCTACTCAAATGTCTTTCTTGTACATTTTCTATTCCTTTGACATTGTTGTCTTACCATTTATTTGGTAAGCAACCCTATCTTTGGATGTAAACGGGACAGGCGTGGGTCATCATATAACCATGATTAGCAATGTTGCGAAGTATCTCAGTATTTTCGAGGGACTAAGATCATTTTATAAGGCAACTTTGAATAGCATCATCGAGGGGCTATGATCTTTTGATTTTGTTTGTTTTACCAAGATACTTTGCATGCTTAAAATGGCTATTTTTTGTATAAGGCAATCAAGTGGAGAAACCCTAAGGGTGTTTGTGTGCAAGTGTGTTTGATTGCATGCATGATTTTATCTTGAATTAGGATTTTCTATTTCATTGATTTTATGTTGCCATACATACCCTAATTGCTAGCATTTACATTTGAAAGCGATAAAAATGCGGAAATGTAAAGTCCTACGCTATTACAATATTTAGGGGGTGGGGGTACACACTTATGAATGGGGAATCCAGCGAGAAAAATAACAAGGGGAAGAAAAAAAGAAAGAAGGAGGGGGTCAGCGTGCTGATGAGAGGAAGTCAGAAGTTCTGACCCTGGCCTGCTGCGGGATATCAACCTGTTAGTTAAAATGTATAGGTCATAATTTCTGACCCTGGTGCACTGCAAACCAGAAACCTGTTAGTGAAAATGTATGGGGTCAGAAGTTCTGACCCTGCTGGGCACATAGTAATTTTTAGAAGTTATGATATTACTGATGACAAAACAGGCCTCGGAAGTTCTAGCGCCAAAGTCAGAACTTGGTCTCCCCCTGTGCTAGTCAGAACATCTGCAATTTAGTTGTTTTTCCACAAAACAGAAGGCATGCCTAGGACAGTTTCAGCAAGTGTCATAGCATTTCAAAAGTCAAAACCAAAAGTCAGAGGCAAGTTCTGTACTGATTCAGTCTCTACTTAGGCATACAGATGCGTGAAAATCTTAGAACATGCACAACATCAGAAGCATGATATCTACATTGTGTTTTGAGCATGAAAATCTGATGATGCTTAAGAAGTGTGATGAGAGTCAGCAAGTGCTTACCTTGCTATTGGAAGAAATTATGTGAACTGGAGTTAGCCTTAACTCAGATGGTGTTCTGGACAGATTCTTTGAATGGATGGATGGAGGGTATATATATGGGTTATAAAACTATATGGGTGTTTCTTAGTCAAGAAATACTTTGAGAGAAAATGGGATTTAAAAGCAGGAGATTCAAAGTTGTGTTTAAGACTCTTGAAACA
This sequence comes from Vicia faba, assembly GCA_948472305.1. Taxonomy (NCBI): domain Eukaryota; kingdom Viridiplantae; phylum Streptophyta; class Magnoliopsida; order Fabales; family Fabaceae; genus Vicia; species Vicia faba. The sequence goes on from OX451738.1 coordinate 160,639,422, forward strand.
CTAGGACTTTTGGCAGAGTTTCAAGGTGTTTTCCTGCTAAAATTTTCTACTTTTTTTCTTTTCTAGCAATTTTTATGGGGTTGGACCGCCTCTTTTCAATGGACAATGGTACTCTATTTATAGGCAAAGCTTTGTGGGTTTTTTAAACGTTAAGTGGTGCCAATACCATGCAATAAATGTTGACTTACTCTTGGAGAAAGTTCATAAAAAGTTGTGATGATTGACAGCTTTTAGCCTAGGCTGGGTTAGTAAGCGGGTATTAAGGAAAAGTGACACCTATGAGTGAAAAATAGCGCATGAACCCATACCTAAATCTGCACAAGAGCGTTGTTATGCTGCACGTGGAGAGACCCTTTGGACAAATGCTCAAAAGTGGTTGTGAGCATTAATGAGCATTAAATGGTGATGAGATTGGTCAAGACTAAGAAATCCTTTAATATGAGATTTGCATCATTACTTAAATCTGAGCCAGCGGTTCCTACTTCAGCATATAATGCACTCAAATTCTAATCTTAGTATCCTGCTGCCTCAGCAAATTCTGAGGATTCTCCAGACTTTCCTGCATGTTCTTTTGATTTGTCTCTGAAAACTCTGGACTTAGAGGTTCTGCTTCAGTGTAACACCCAATCTTCTGACCCCCTTACCTTCCAATTCTAGCATGTTCTGAAGGAGCTTTTAGGCTTCGTTGCTTTCTTTGCATTCCTCTAGGAAACTCTGACTGAGTTGGCGTAGCTGTTGAAGAGCCACATTTTGACTGAATGTTATGTGATGAGCCAAGTTTGCAATTTCTGACCGCTCCTGTCTGGAGGTTGGTTCAGAAGTTCTGAAGTGTCATTTTTTTTAAAATACTTTAGAAAAATTCTAAGTATTTAGAATTTAACTTTTCCAAGGTAAAATTTGACTTTTGAGCTTCTTGACGAAACAAACTTCATATTCTGTCATTTCTTGATGAAATATGATTTTGTGTTTTGATTTTGATCCAAAAACCAAAGTTTGACTTTTTAGCTTGCAAGTGACCACTTTGACCTTGTAAATGGTTTGCTTGGAAAGAATTATAATTCAAGGCTAGGATTTGTTTAAGAGAAAAATTTGAGAATCCAGGATGATTTCCTAAAGAATGAGAGGGCAAATTTTGGGGTACAACATTACCCATTAAATTCTTTCTTGTTATTTTCCTTCTCCTTTTGAGATAGTACTATTCATACCATTAGTTGTTAGGTATCCCCATCTATTGGATGTGAAGGGACCGGCGTAGGGTCGTTGTATGGTCATCGAAGGCAACATGTAAGGATAATTTAGCAATTATATCGAAGGGACTATCATCATTTTATAGTCAACTCAGAGGGTCATCGAGGGACTATGATCTTTATTCGAAGGGACTATGATGATTTGATCGAGGGTCTTTCGCTAAAGTATCCCCATGTTCGATGGACATGACCAATATTCGTAAGGAAACAAGAGAGGTTACCCTAGAGGTGCAAGTGTGTGAAGTGTGTTAATTCAGTTATTTTATCTGGAAAATTAGGGTTTTCTAGATTGCTTTTAGTCTTACCATGCAAGCCCTAGTTACTAACAATTAAATATATACAGGAAAATAAAGTGTGAAATGTAAAGACCTAAACTATTACATGGCTTTGGGAGAGATACATAGATATAGAAATTTTGCAGGAGAGTAAACTTACACTATTACATCCTTGAAACAGATACATAATAGAAAAAAATGCAAGAAAAGAAATCTACGCTATTACAATTAATAGTCTGACCTATACATTTATTCTAAGAATTTATATAGCAAAAAGAAATAAGACAATTTTTAGAAAAAATGTTAAAGACCTAAAGTTCTTAGTTAATATTTTTTGTAGAAAACAATTTAAGTGTTAATAACTAATTAAAACCTAATTGTTTATAATTGATTTTAATATTGAGAAAAAGGTTAATTAATTAATTAATTAATAAAAATATATAATAAAAATTTAATTACTAATTAAAATCCTAATCCTAATTTGTTAGTATTAAGAAAAAAAATTTACGGTTTGTTAATGATTAATTAAAAAATAATTAGTAAAGAAAATAGAAAAATTAGGGTTAGAAAGAAAGCAGGGTAAAAAAGAATGCATGAGGTGGGTGTTGAACCCACGCCCTTGGCCTCACATATATGCTTTCCTGCCACTATGCCATGTGCTGATTGGTGTTTGAGAATGGGAAGCAATCATTATAATATAAACTGGTGCGTTAGTTTGGAAAAACAAAATAATTTTGCAAGACGTAGGGATCGAACCCACGCCCCTCCCGTTACTGGCCTTCGTCGCTCACCATCTGCGATATGCTGTGTTTTTGTTAAAGAATAGAAAAAAATAAATATATAATAAAACGTATATCAAAGAACCGTCGGAGCCCTAGCTCCGGTCATCTTCTCCGGCAAGGCAAAATCCATATCCTGCAAAAACACACGAGTTAAAGATCGAAAGGGATCATGTTACCCTAATTTGGACCTCTTGAATCCAATGGTGATGTTAGTTTGGCCTAAAACTGCTTGTATCCTGAGTTTCAAAGAAAACACTTTAAATTGCGCTAACAATGGTAACTCATCATCCCTGCGTCAAAGCTTGGAAGTAATGGATCAAAACAATTCTAAACATGATTATGAACATGTACGTATGCATTAAATCACTCAGCAATGCGCATATTAAGAATTTGAGATTCACGAAAATTACCAAAACTGGTGCAATTGGATGTGGCTGTTTTTGACATGGAATTGCTTCAAGGATGGTTGCGATGGACTCTTAGGAACATCAAGAAGATGATAATGTGCTTGGAACGGATTGAAAGAGGTTGGAGTTAAGGGTTTCAAGTTGCCTTAGTTTTTAAACAATTTGAGATTTTGAGGGTGTGTTCTTGAGGCAATTTTCGTGTGTTTTTTGGTGTCTGAAGGTGTCATTTATTTATAGTCGAAGATTTAGGTCAACAAAAGTGAATCAAATCTTTTGTATTTCATGATCAAAATTTGATTGAAGTTTTGCATGAAATCTTTCTTTTTTAGGCCAATCATGTACCAATCAATCCTACACGTTCTTGCTAGTTGTTTATGTGATTTTTGGGCTTTAAATCTGACCAAACCAAGAGTTCATGCACCTAAGTCCATGAGTTTTATATTTTATTTGATTTATTTTGAATTTAAATGAATAAAATCAAAATCAAAAGAAATAAAAATCACAAAGATACATGAATGGATTTAGGAGTCTCTTATGAGGCCAGGAACACGTTTCGACCTTAAAAGATAGGCCCATTAGCCCAAAATCACAAAGTGCTTTGACAAAAAGTGTCTTTTTGTTGACTTGTAAAATGACCTGTAATGTTTTGGCCCATATCTCTCAAATGAAGCATTTTTGGCCTTGATCTTAGAGAGAAAAAGTTGTATTGAATTGAATTTCCTTCAAAATGAGCTTTGGTTGAGAAATTTCTGATGAAGTATGTGAAATTTATGCTTGGTCAAAGTTCAGTTGACTTCTCCTAAAGAAAACCATAATTTAGTAACTTTTGACTTTTGATGAATCTTGAGATTTCTTGATGAATCATGATCAAAACTTGATCAAATTATAAACGTGACTTCAAAATCTTGATGTACACCAAAAATATTGAAGTTTGACTGTAAGTTGGCCAAAGTTGACTTTTTGTCCAATATAGTTGATTTTCAATCATTTGGCTAATTGACTAAGCAAACTTGTGCTACAAGGATTGAAATTTGGCATGAGGATCATTTGAGACATATGAGAAGTCATGAAATCCACTTGAGGCATTAAAAACCTTATTTCCTTTTAGAGAAGCAAAACCCTAGTTGCAGGTCAATTGCTTAGGAGGAGAGTTTGCCTAGTCAACCCTTGAGTAGTCTTGAGTGTTTGAGAACCCTAGGAGTATGGGAAGACCTATTGAAATAATTTTTCTTGAAAATGGGAGGGGAAATTTTGGGGTACAACAGCTGCCCCTCTTCAATCTTCTTAAACCTGAGGAGTTAGATTGGCATGCCCGCCATTCGTGATCTGAAGGTGGAGGAGGTAACACTGTTGGTTGATTAATCTGCTTGAACGGGCTTAAAGATATTGTTCGGAGAGGTGATAGAGTGTCATTGGAGATGGGCTTATAGATGCCATCTGAAGTAACTGTTGATAGGAGTATCAGAATGAGTTTATGCTCGACTATATATGAGAATGTATTCTAGAATGAGTCTGTGTTTGACGGTATCTAGGAGATGCATTGGGAAGTATCAGAAGGAATCATATGTCTTGGTTGTATTTGAACAATGTTTTAGAATGGGTCTATATCTTGAGGGTACCTATAAGAGAAGATCATAATGAGTCTTCGCTCGTCTGAATCTGAATGATATTCTAGAATTAGTCTACGCCCAACTGTATCTAGAAGATGGATTGGAATGAGTCTATTCCTGACTGTATCCAAAAGTGGATCAAAATGAGTCTTCTTCCGACTGTATCTGAAAAAGTGTCAAAATGAAATTTCGTCTGGTTGTATCTGAGGGAAATGCTTTTCAGAATGAATCTCTGAAGGAAATGCTCGTCAGAATTAGTCTCCAAGGGAAATGCTTGTCAGAATTTAGTCTTTAATGGAGATGCTCGTCAGAATTTAGTCTCCTGAGGGAAGCGCTGGTCATGTAGCTAGTCACCCCGTCCTATTTCAGAAATTGATCTATAACCTGTCTATAAATTGCTGATAATATTCTGCTGTTTGCGAACTTAACCTGAAAAGATAAAGTTAGTTTATGCAATGTCATGATGTATGTAATGCATTGTATAATGATTCTCTCAAAATAAATGAGAATATTATATGTGTTTCGTATGCATATGTTATGATATTTTGTAAATGATGTATGGATGCAATATGTCCTTGGAACGTATCGGTAGCTTCTTGTAACAACTCTGGTTGGGGAAAATAAATCCATGATTGTTGTTGGGTGTGATACGGTTGCATAACCGACTGTTATATTAGTTTTACGTTTGTGTTCGCAAATGTTGCGGTAAGCAAGAGTCGCCACCGACTTTTCTTTTATCCAACGAAGGAAAGGGTGAAAAGAATAGAAAAAGACCTTTCGAGATTATTTCTAGGTAAGGGGGGTAGATTATGGAAAGGGAAGGTGTTAGCACCCTTTCTGTGATACGGTGGCAGAACTGACTATTTTTACTGGTTTGCGTTTTTTGTTCGCAAATGTCGCGGTAAGCAAGAGTCGCCACCGTCTTTTATTTTATCCAACAAAGGAAAAGGGAAAAAGAACAGAAAAAACCTTTTTCGAGATGTTTCTGAGTACGGGGTATATTATAGAAAGGGAAGGTGTTAGCACCCTTTCTATCCATGGTTTTCCATGGGCTCTTAGGTAATTGCTCATTCTTAAATTGCTTTTGTATGTTTGTGTGCTTTTTAAAAAAGTTTTGAAATTGCCTTAGTGTGAAAGTGTAGGGTGTAAAATTGATTGTTTTGAGCAAGTACTTAAGAGTTTCTACCTACTCGAAAAAGGTTGTTCGTTTTCTTATTTCCTTTAGACAATGATATCCTACTATTAAGGAGTAGGTAGCTCCATCGTTGGAGTTTGAGGGATAATCGAAAGAGACGATTACGGTCACTTAATGCAATAGGGAAAGATCTTTTTGTAATTGTCCTAAAACTCTAAGATCACTTTTTACCGAGGCAACGTCAAAAGGGTCATCAAGGGACTAGTGATCTTTCGAATTAGAGGACAACCACTAAAAATTCTCACGTTTCGAGAGTAGTAACTGTTTTCCGAAGGCAACCGAAGTGGGGAAAACCCTAGGAGTGAGCATGTGCAAGTGTTTGTTTTTCAGTCAATTATCTTTGCACAGTTAGGATTTTCTACTGTTTTAAACATTGATCTTTTGCATACAATCCTATTATCAATCATCTAACAGTTTAAAATGACGGAAAGTAAAAGTGCAAGAAGTTTAAACCTAGCTATTACAAGGCTTTGGGTAGGGGGATTACATAATCAAAAACTTTGGGGAAAAACGGAAAATAAAAGCACTAATAGACCTAAGTTAAAAGCTATTACAAACTCGAAACATATACAATAATTGGAAAAATAAATAAATAAATGCGCGCGAGAATAAATTAAACGAGGAATTAAAGTTAAATTCAAAGACATTTAATTAGTGAATAAAGAAAAAATATTTTTTTGGATTTTTTGAGAAAGTAATTAATTTTGCAAATTAACCTAATTTCTAATTAATTTTAATTATGAAAAAGGAATTTAAATTTATCCTAATTAACTTAATTAATTAATAAAAATACATATTTAAAAAAAACTAATTCTAATGTTTTTTTTGGTGTTTTTATGATTTTAAGATTTAATTTAAAAAAAATATTTTTAAAACAATTAAAAATAAATAAAACAATAAAAAAGTTAAAGAAATTAAAACAAAAATTAAAATGGGCCTGATGCTGGAAGCAATTTGGGGGGTGTGAATTGGAATTTTCTAGGCCCAGAATAGCTGGCCCATCTGCCTTGCGCGTGATCCAATGAAGCTCTCGTCTGGGGGTTCACCATGGGGATTGATTGATTGGGCGCTGGATCTGATCACGTGATGGATCTGATGGTTGAGATCAGGGGCGCATGATGGATGCCTGGTTATGAGATGTGCTGGATCTAAAACAAGAAATTCAGAAAATAGGAAAATGTCTAGACCTGGGATCGAACCCAGGTCCCTCCCTTAAAATGCATTGTCCTTTTCCATTTGCGCTGTTAACTCATTCATATACATAATTACACAAAATAAATATAAGGTATATAAAACGCTATGCCCAGCTTGTCTCACGCGCATAAACGCGGACATAGTTAAAAAATACTACGCATAAATGACCCTCTAGGTTGACACACCTAGGCAAAAATAAGGACATCCCAGAAAACCAAAAGGTTTAGGAAAAAATTAGGGATATATGCAAAAGATTGTACACCCGGCAAGTTGAAAACCCAAAAGGGCGACTTGGGCAAAAATGAGTATCCTGGTGGGCTGAAAACCCGAAAGAGTGGTCTAGGAAAAAGTTAAGGATTGAAAGCGTGTGACTATGTCCCATGGAATCACCATAGTCAACTTTATCACCAAGTTCCATGTTCAAATGGTCAAAGATCAATCCAATCAACTTCTGTCAATGTCAAGGGGCATTCGAGGACATTGGGGCAATAGTAGAGTTGGAGTGCAATGAGATCATTTCCACATGGCTATTTGTTTTTGTTTTCAATCCTTGTTTTCCTTTCGACGGTTTCCTCTTACTAGGATTTCCATCTCTTTGTACAAAAAACGCCTATTCATGGACAAAATATCAATACAAATATACTTTGAAGTGCAAGCTTTCTATTCTTTGTTTTGAATGCAAACTTGTCCACTGACTAAAATTGAACGAATATATGCATATGAACATAATTAAAGTTGTTTGGCACATGTGCCCTGCTAAGTAACAAGCATCTCTTTAATGTATATGGAATATCCTCAAAGTTATTTCATTAGCGTTATCCCCACAAAGACAGTTACAATAAACCATCCTCAACAGAGTTATCCACAAAGTATCTTTGCCCAGATTGATCTCCAGCCAAAGTCCCAATCTCTTGGTAGATTTCTCTCACAGCTAAGTTGATCTTACAAGAAGAAGAACTCACCTCTTCAGCAGTCCATCAACAGGGTTTATTTCCCCAACAGGGTTTATTTCCCCAACAAACAAAGAGATAGCATAACTCCTCAGTCGAGTTTGTTTTCCCCCGGCATAGTCTATCTTCCCCAGCTGAGCCTGTTATCCCCAACTGAGTATATCCTCCCCAACTAAGGCTATCCTCCCCAAACCGAGTCCACACTCCCCAACTTGAGTTTTCCTTTCAGACAATTACATATCATAGGGCCACAACCCCTAATCCCCAGTAAAGTCATCAACAAAATCTTTAATACCTCCCAAAAGATGCTATGAAGCCTGGACCCGACCAGATATTATTAAAACTTTCAAACTACTATGAAGCCTAGACCCGACCAGATAGTTGTCAACTTATCAAGTCACTATAAAGCCTGGATCCGACCAAATAATAGTGTAACCTTTCAACTAACTATGAAGACTGGATCCGACCAGATAATAGTTAACTTTGCAAGATGCTATGAAACCTGGATCCGACCAGATAATAGTTTAATTATTCAAAGATATAGAAGAATCCAGATTCAACTAAACCAAGGTTTAACTTCTTTTCCCCAGTAGAGTTTGCCTATACCCCAACTGAAGATGTGAAAAACACAAGAAGGGGGGTTGAATTGTTAAAACTTGAAATCAAATGCAGACAACACATTATTTTTATCCTGGTTCGTTTGATCTCAAACTACTCCAGTCCACCCATCAAGGTGATTTCGCCTCTCTCCAACGAGGTCTTAATCCAGTATATTCAAGTGAATACAAATCTGCTTTAACAACTGCTAAAGCCTTCTTGAGTCTAAACCACAAACCGGTTTCTCAAGGAAATTCTTTCTACAGAAAAATGAACAATTATGTGTGTTTGATGTTTTCTACAAAAACTATATATCACAACTGTGATAATACACAAAATGAAGCTTAGTGAAACTAGATTGCTAATGCTATAGAATAATCAAATGAGAGCTATTAGCAACAGTGAGAACGAGCTTGATGAAGAATGGCTTTTGGTGTGTATATGCGTGTATAGTACTGTAGAGAATTAGCCATTTCATTTCTCACTGATTTGTTTAAATACTTCTTGGAATAGATACGTTGATGCCAATAATTCCATTTCAATGCTCATTACATTCTTTCCATTTTGAGAAGATCTTTGTCTTGGAATAAAGCCGTTGGTAATTAATCTACCTTGAATGCAGTACCGTTGACACTTCAGAATGTTCTGCTTGATTAAGATTAGAGTGTTCTTGGCTTTGGCTTATTCAGGCGCTTCTGAATGCTGATGACATAGCTAGGATCTTGATCAGAGTCAGAGTATGTTGAGCGCATATTCTGTTCATCAGACTTCAGCGTAAGCACATGTATGATCTTCTGGTTGACATCTTCTGATGCTGATGTTGATATTCTGATGTTGATTCCATCAGAGTTTCCTGTAAATAAACAGCATAATTTTAAGTAGCATTTATGTCAAATATAATACTCATAATTCATTTAATCTTGTATTTTGTTATCATCAAAACTCTAACTGAGGGTTGTAGAATCAAACTATGTTCTAACAATCTCCCCCTTTTTGATGATGACAAAAACTAGATTTTTTCAATTAAAATAAAATGATGAAAGTATCAGAGTTTAAGGAAAAAAAAGGAAACAGTATCAGAGATAATCCATTAACGAGAAAAAGGTATCAGAGCTAAGAGAGTAAGGAATAAAAAGTATCAGAGTAATGATGAGAAAAACTCCCCCTGAGTTGATTATTCCTTTTGATTCCTTGAGACCTTGAGCATCAGAACTTTATTGAACTTTCTTTGTGCATATCAGAATTTTGCTTTATCAAAGTTCTTCAGATTCTTGTACCTGTAAGCTTTTCAAAACAGCAAATATATAAGGATGTTATAATGTTTGAGACTTTTGTCTCAGTAAGCCGTTATTGAAAAATATCATTCTTTCTCCCCCTTTTTGTCAGCGATCAAAAATCATATATAATCAGAGTTAAAAAGATTAGAGCAAAACACGTTTGTATTGAAACAGAAGCAATGATAGTTTAGAACAAGTAGGAATATTACAGATAAACATGTAAAGAAAATAAGTAAAACACAAGGAAAATCTAAGAAGAAGGAGGAAGTCGTGTGAACAGCGCTTCCAACATGATCTTGATTTGTTCGCTGGTTTCAGTTTGCTTTGCTACCATGTTTGCTATAGATTCAATCTTGATATCCTGCTTGTCCATCCATTCATTCATCAGCATGTATGATCTCTTCAGATCCTCCAGAGTCTGCCTATCAACAGAGGAAGATTGAGGATCTTCAGATACAGGTTGCTTCTCAGAGCTTTCTGTAGCATCTTTTGCTTGACCCAAGTCTTCATCTTGAATGATCTGTTCTTCAGCAGGTTGAACTGTAGATGCTGGACGCTTTGCAGACCAAGGCTCAATGTCCAGAGGGAGAGCTTCTTCCTTCAGCAGCTTGCTCAGAACTGGACCTTCCATTTCCTTCAACAAATTGCTAAAGTTCTGTTGAGCCTGTCCATAGTTCTGGTCTTGCAGCTTAAAGGTTTCAGCACATACCCATCTTCTGAATTGAGTCCAGAGATGATCTGATACAGCAGGATCAATCACTTCCAAACTTGCTTGTTTCAAGGAAGATATCCATTTCTGCAAATCTGTTTCAAAGTTCAACATGCTACTACTAACATCTGGTTGTTTAGGTTTAGGGATGGCAGTTTTCTAGTTTATTGCAGCAAGGCGTTCAAGGATTGTTAGATCAATGACTGTCTTGCTGTGGTTTTCTGTATTTTTCTTAGGTGAGGGAGTAGGAGAATCAGAAATAATGATTTGACTAGATGGGGTGTTTGGAGGAGTTGTTTCTGGTGAGGATGGTAGTTGGGACATATTAACAGTTGTACCACAAGGCAATTGAATGGCCAAGGGTTGTGGTTCAGGAGACTCAGAGGTTTGAGCCTTAGAGTTTTGTGTCTCAGGTTGTAGAGTTTGTGCATGTGGAGGAGATGGTGGATTACTTTCTGGTTGGGGAGAGGAAGGTTGGGGAATTTCTGGTTCTGGTATGGGAGTTTCTGGTATTGGTGAAAGTGGGATGTCAGGTTGTGGAGAAATGGGAATTTCTGGTATTGGATTTGGATTTTCTGTATGGGGAGCGGAAGAATGTTGTTCTATATCAGACATAACTTGTGCAAGTTTTGGTTCTGGAATGGTTGTAGTGTTTGGATTTTGTGGTTTGGAGCGGGATCTTCTGAGAGTTAATGAATCAGAAGGGTCAAAGTCTTCAAAATCTTCAAAGGTTTGGGGAGTTGGGATATCAGATGGAATTGGAGTTGGAGTGGGAATGAATGTGGAACCAGCAGTTGAATCTAAAACAGATACAGAAACATGATTACCTCTTTTCTTTGGAGTCTGTTGTGATGATCCTTCTGGAGCAGCTTTTATCTTCTTAGTCTTCTTCAGAGCAAACTCTGGTGCCTTCTGCTGAAGATCTTGAATGTATAGATTTGGAGCTGTTCCATCAGCTTTGCAAGCATCCAAATATCTCAGAATGATCTGAGGTTTGGAGTCAATCTCTGAGAACATAGGGAAGTCGTCCAGAGGAATTCTTCTGCTGGAGATTTCAGCAAAAGGAGTAACGATGGGCTCCTTCTTAATGTTCTCTATCAGCTTCATCTTCTTTAGATTCTTAGCATTCAGCGGCTTGCCAACATATGGTTCCAGGGTGCTGATCTCTTGTGCCTTTGTCAAGTGTTTAATCAGCCTATTCTCAGTCAGAATATCTGATATCAATCTACCCAAGGGTATCCAATCCCTTTTAGTGCGTTCATCTTCTCTGGTCTCCTTGACGCTGGTTCTCAGATGGTTGAACAGAAGATGAGCTAGATTAATCTTTACCTTCTGATTGATAAAATAGATCAGAAACTGCTGATCTATGTTTATGTAGTCAGGAGAGCTTGTGGGCTTCCTGTGATTGAAACAGCCCAGAATAAACTTTGCCCAAATTCTGTGCTTATCTCTCAGATCCCTTATCTTGCTGGAGGGAAGCCCCAGCGTGAAAATTTCCCTTGCTATAGTAGCAACATCTGAGCACCTTTCTGCCATGTCTATACAGCGAATACCACCACCACTGTATCCAATCAGTTTTCCAATTAGGTCTTCAGTAATCACAATTTTCTTCCCCATTATGTAAGAAGTGACTTGGTGATTTGAGGAAGATGCGTGAATCCCGAATTCCTTAACCAAGATAGGAAAAGTTGGACCCACCAACCTGTCAAAGTATCTCTCCCATCCTTGAGCTTGAATCTCTTCTGATAAATCAAAACAATTTTCCTTCAAGCTGTTGAAATCTACTATAATCTCTAACAGAACTTCAAGGTTCTTGACTGGAGTGAGTAGCGTTCTGAGAGGAACCTCATATTGCTCAGCTGATGCATCTTTCTGGGAACCTGAAGAGATATTGCTGGAAGACGCCATTGTTCACACGATGTTTTGAGAGAAAAAATTGAAAGGGTTTTCTTGAGCAGGAAGAACACAAACACAAATATCAGAAAAATTGATTGAAAACGAAAGTAAGGGTAAACGTTATGAATAGTGTGAATGGTGTTTAAATAGATTTTGAAAAAGTTTTTGAAAACATAAACGCTTAAGAGAGAGAAATAAATCATGATTAATAGCATTAATTGATTGCTGATTTTAGGGGATTTCAGAAAGATACTTAAACGGTTACCAGTGACATGTGTCTCAATGCAACCAATCAGCGCTTTGCCTTTTCAGAAGCATGAATGCGTGTTCATCCTTAGGAAACAGCTGATGACTGGATGACACTTGTTTGCTTTGAGTGAACATCACTTCTATCCTTGAACTGAAGAGCTCAGAGCTTCATGGATAGATCTGATACAATCTGCATTTCTAAAATTCTGAAAAGAGGATTGATCAGAAGTTCACAGAGAATTAAATATAATTCTGAAGGTTAATATATAAAATTAAAACAGTTTTATTCTGGACAGAGCTTCATGCTGAGATGTTTCAGAATAAAGTTGAATCTATCTTCAGAAAGTGGTTTTGTAAAGATATCAACCCATTGATGGTCTGTATCAATAAATTTTAAGTTTAAAATGCCTTTCTGAATATAGTCCCTAATAAAATGATGTTTTATTTCTATATGCTTAGCCCTAGAATGCAAAATTGGTTTTCTACTTAAGCAAATGGCAGAGGTATTATCATAGAGGATAGGAATGTTACTCTCATAAATCTGGAAGTCCTCAAGTTGACTTTTCATCCAGAGCATTTGTGTGCTGCATCCAGCTGCTGCTATGTATTCAGCTTCTGCTATTGATAGAGCAATCATGGATTGTCTTTTGTTGGACCATGAGATCAGATTTTCTCCCAGAAACTGGCAGCTTCCAGAAGTGCTTTTACGCTCAACTCTGTCTCCAGCAAAGTCAGCATCAAAGTAACCTATTAAGCTGTAATCACCAGATTTTCTATAAAACAAACCCAAATTAGTAGTACTTTTCAGATACTTGAAAATTCGCTTAACAGCTGTTAAGTGAGATTCTCTAGGATCTGATTGGAATCTTGCACAAATGCATACACTGAATAAAATATCAGGCCTTGAGGCTGTCAAATAAAGAAGAGAACCAATCATACCTCTGTAGACTTTCTGTTCTACCTTTTTGCTTACCTCTTCTCTTTCCAGAATGCACGTGGGATGCATTGGAATCTTTGATGACTTACATTCTGAGAGATCAAATTTCTTCAGAAGTTCTCTGACATATTTACTCTGATGAATGTAAGTTCCTTCTGGGGTTTGATTGATCTGAATGCCCGGAAAGAATTCCAGTTCCCCCATTAGGATCATCTCAAATTCTGCCTGCATACACTTAGCAAACTTTCTTCCCAGAGAGGGTTTAGTAGATCCAAATATTATATCATCAACATAAATCTGACAGACTAAAATGTCATTCTTAACTATTTTACAGAATAAGGTTGTGTCCACCTTCCCTCTGGTGAATTCCTTTTCTAACAAGAAGTTACTTAGTCTTTCATACCAAGCTCTGGGAGCTTGTTTCAGACCATACAGTGACTTCTTTAGTTTGAAAACATATTCTGGATGTTTTGAACTTTCAAAACCAGGGGGTTGGTGCACATATACCTCTTCTTCTATATAGCCATTTAAGAATGCACTCTTGACATCCATCTGATACAGAGTGATGCCTTTATTAACAGCAAAAGAAATTAAAAGTATGATAGATTCTAACCTGGCGACTGGAGCAAAGGTTTCTGTATAGTCTATCCCCTCTTGCTGACTATAACCTTGTGCTACCAATCGTGCCTTGTTTCTAACAACTTCACCTTGTTCATTCAGCTTGTTTCTGAACACCCATTTTGTTCCAATGATGTTGAATCCTTTTGGTTTAGGAACCAGATCCCATACGTCATTCCTTCTGAATTGATTCAGCTCCTCTTGCATTGTTAGAATCCAGTCATTGTCCATAAGTTCTTCATCAATAGAGGATGGTTCAATCAGAGAGACAAGTCCCATGAGGGATTCTTCAGAGTTTCTGAAACTGGCTCTTGTTCTGATTGGATCTTCCTTTCTTCCTAAGATTGTTTCTTCTGGATGATCCATGCTGCTTCTGGAAAGTCTTTTCCGAGGTTGATCAATAGAAGATGTTGGATTTCTTGCAGTGCCTCTTTCTGATGTTGAGGGAGTGTCTCTATTAAGAGCTTCTGATGACTTGTCTTCAGAACCTGTGAATTGAACTTCCATACCTGCAAGTAATTCATTCTGCTTTGACTTTTGAGAGTCAAGCTTATCATCAAAGCGAACACTGAGTGATTCTTCCACAATCTGTGTTTCTGTATTGTATACTCTGTACCCTCTTGATCGTTCAGAGTATCCTAACATAATACACTTCTGTGCTTTAGAGTCAAACTTGTTCAAATAATTTTTAGTATTCAAAATAAAGCAAGTACATCCAAATGGATGAAAATATGAAATGTTGGGCTTTCTGTTCTTCCACAATTCATATGGAGTCTTTTCTAGAATAGGTCTTATGGAGATTCTATTCTGAATGTAGCACGCTGTGTTTATTGCCTCTGCCCAGAAGATCTTAGCAACGTTAGTCTCGTTGATCATGGTTCTGGCCATTTCTTGTAATGTTCTGTTCTTTCGTTCTACAACTCCATTTTGCTGGGGAGTTCTAGGACAAGAGAAATCATGCAGAATGCCTTTGTCATTAAAAAATGATTCAAAATCTTTGTTTTCAAACTCTCCACCATGATCACTTCTGACTTTGACGATTCTAAGATCCTTTTCATTCTGAACATGGTTACAGAAGGTGACAAACACAGAGTGTGACTCGTCCTTGTGTCTTAAGAACTTTACCCATGTCTATCTGCTATAGTCATCTATGATTACTAACCCATACTTCTTGCCACTGACTGAAGCAGTTTTAACTGGTCCAAATAAGTCAATGTGCAGAAGTTCTAATGGCTTAGAGGTGGAAACAACGTTTTTATATTTGAAAGCTGGTTTTGCAAACTTGCCTTTCTGACATGCTTCACACAGAGCATCTGAATTGAACTTCAGGTTAGGAAGTCCTCTGACCAGATTGAGTTTGTTAATCTGAGATATTCTTCTCATACTAACATGCCCAAATCTTCTGTGCCAGATCCATTGCTCGTTGTTAACAGACAGAAGACACTTTACATTCTGACTTTTCAGTTCAGAAAGTTTGATTTTGTAAATGTTGTTTCTCGTCTTTCCATTAAACAGGATAGTCCCATCTTTCTGACTAACAGCTTTACATGAATTTTGATTAAAGATTATATCATAACCGTTATCACTTAATTGACTTATGGATAACAGGTTATGCATTAATCCATCAACTAATAAAACATTACTTATAGAGGGAAGATTTCCGTTACCTACTGTTCCAGAGCCAATGATTTTTTCCCTTTGATTTCCTCCAAAGCCTACATGGCCTCCAGGCTTAAGTTCCAGGCTTTGGAACATATTCCTTCTTCTCGTCATGTGTCGTGAGCAGCCAGAGTCCAGGTACCATGACTTGTGTTTCTGCTTTGCTGCTAAAGATATCTGCAACATGTATTATTTTATCCTTAGGTACCCATATTTTCTTGGGTCCTGATTTGTTAGTTTTACCAAAACTCTGGTTGAATTTTGGTTTGACAGAATAATTACTACTAGTGTACTTGATGTCATGTGTGTGCCCATATACAAAGTGAGAATCAAGTGAAGTGCATTTTATCACTAAATCCATGGCATTCTTAGGTGTAGGTACCTTACCTTGGTATCCTATTCCTTTTTTGCCATTTCTGCTAACTCCATAGATCATTGAAGCCATCTTGCTTCTATCTATGCTTTTAGCTAGAAACTTCTGAAAGATGTGATCATACTCCTTGATGATCTCATCAGCACTACTGGGAGTTTCAAGAATTGTTTCTTTCTGAGAGTTTTGTCATATATTTTCTAATTTTGAAACTTTATTTTTTAACTCAGAATTTTCCAACTTGAGACTCTCAGTTTTATCAGAGTCAGAAGCAAGATCACTTTTCAGGTTTCTGAATTTGACTCTGATCTGCTGATATTCTTCCAGAATCTCATTTAGGCTTTCAGCTAATTCAGCCTTAGTAAAATTAATAGCAAAGTCAGGAAATACCTCTTCTGTGTCTGATTCAGAGTCTGATTCAGAAGCTTCAATGTCTTCTGATATGTTTGCCATGAGAGCTATGTTTGCTCTCTCATCATCTAATTTTGAGCCAGCTTTAGATGTGTCAGAGTCATCCCATGTGGCCATGAGACTTTTCTTCTTTTCCTTGCCAAACTTTCTTCTGGGATTTTCCTTCTGAAGCTTTGGGCAGTCACTCTTGTAGTGTCCTTGCTCGTTGCATTCATAGCAGATGATATCCTTGTTGTTTGGCTTTCTGCTTCCTGAAGAGCCTTCAGATCTTCTGTGTCCAGAGGAGGATTCTGACCTTCTATATCTGGAGGAGGATTCGTTCTGGTTCTCAGATCTTCTGGGATTCCTGAACTTTCTTTGCCTCTTCTTCTAGAGTTGGTTCACCCTTCTGGAGAGGAGAGACAGTTCATCTTATTCTGATGAGGACCCATCAGAGGTTTCTTCAACAGCCTGCAAAACCTTGGAGTTAGATTTTCTATTAGATTTTAAAGCTAATGGCTTACCTTGCTTTTGAGGTTCATCAGCTTCTAGCTCTATCTCGTGACTTCTGAGGGAGCTGACAAGTTCCTTCAGAGAGATTGTATTGAGATCCTTAGCTAGCTTCAGCGCTGTTACCATTGGCCTCCACCGTTTTGGCAAGCTTCTGATGATCTTCTTGACATGATCAGTAGTAGAATACCCTTAGTCCAGAACTTTGAGACCAGCAACCAAAATCTGAAATCTTGAGAACATTGTTTCAATAGATTCACTTTCTTCCATCTTGAATGCCTCATACTTCTGGATGAGCGCAAGAGCTTTAGTTTCTTTAACTTGAAGGTTGCCTTCATGCGTCATTCTGAGAGAATCAAACATATTCTTAGCAGTGTCTCTATTTGATATTTTTTCATATTCAGAGTAAGAGATAGCACTGAGAAGAATAGTTTTGGCCTTGTGATGATTCTTGAAATCACGCTTTTGTTGGTCAGACATTGCTTTCCTGTCAATCTTCTGACCACTTGCATTCACTGGGTGCGTGTATCCATCTGTCACCATATCCCACAGATCAGCATCATGGGCAAGAAAGAAGCTTTCAATTCTGTCTTTCCAGTAATCAAATTTCTCTCCATCAAAGACTGGAGGTTTGCCACTGAATCTGTCTCTTTCTTCATTGTGGTCATTGCTGATGTTTTGATGTTGTCCTACCATAGTGTTTTTCAACGCTGGATCTTGTACTGACACGGTTAAGTGTTATAAACTCAGAACCAGGCGCTCTGATGCCAATTGAAGATGTGAAAAATACAAGAAGGGGGGTTGAATTGTTAAAACTTGAAATCAAATGCAGACAACACGTTATTTTTATCCTGGTTCGTTTGATCTCAAACTACTCTAGTCCACCCGTCAAGGTGATTTCGCCTCTCTCCAACGAGGTCTTAATCCACTATATTCAACTGAATACAAATTTGCTTTAACAACTGCTAAAGCCTTCTTGAGTCTAAACCACAGACCGGTTTCTCAAGGAAATTCTTTCTACAGAAAAATGAACAATTATGTGTGTTTGATGTTTTCTACAAAAACTATATATCACAACTGTGATAATACACAAAATGAAGCTTAGTGAAACTAGATTGCTAATGCTATAGAATAATCAAATGAGAGCTATTAGCAACAGTGAGAACGAGCTTGATGAAGAATGGCTTTTGGTGTGTATATGCGTGTAGAGTACTGTAGAGCATTAGCCATTTCATTTCTCACTAATTTGTTTAAATACTTCTTGGAATAGATACATTGATGCCAATAATTCCATTTCAATGCTCATTACGTTCTTTCCATTTTGAGAAGATCTTTGTCTTGGAATAAAGCCGTTGGTAATTAATCTTCCTTGAATGCAGTACCGTTGACACTTCAGAATGTTCTGCTTGATTAAGATCAGAGTGTTCTTGGCCTTGGCTTATTCTGGCGCTTCTGAATGCTGATGACATAGTTAGGATCTTGATTAGAGTCAGAGTATGTTGAGCGCATATTCTGTTCATCAGACTTCAGCGTAAGTACATGTATGATCTTCTGGTTGACATCTTCTGATGCTGATGTTGATATTCTGATGCTGATTCCATCAAAGTTTCCTGTAAATAAACAGCATAATTTTAAGTAGCATTTATGTCAAATATAAAACTCATAATTCATTTAATCTTGTATTTTGTTATCATCAAAACTCTAACTGAGGGTTGTAGAATCAAACTATGTTCTAACACCAACAAGTTATTGTGAAGTCTGGATCCGACTAGATAGCAATTCCCTTCAGAAATTCATTGTGAAACATGGAATCCGACCAGATAACAACTAAATCCCCAAGCAGTTTATTGTGAAACCTGGACCCGACCAGATAACAATTAACCTCATCCACCTCAGAAATCTATATAACCTGGAGTTCAACTAGATAGCGGTTCAATGTCATTAAGTTACTGGAAAGCCTGGACCCGACCAGATATCAGCTCAAGTTCGTCTTTTCAAGCAAGTTATTATGAAGCCTGGAGCCCGACCTGATAACAACTAGCTACAATGCCAGCAAGACACTATGAAGCCTGGACCCGACTAGATAATAGTATAACTTTTCCAAAATCATGAAGCCTGGACCCGACCAGATAGTAGTTACCACTTCAAGTTACAATGAAGCCTGGACCCGACTAGATATTATTTCAAATACATCCTTTCTAGCAAGTTACTGCAAAGCCTGGAATCCGACCAGATAGTAGTTAAATTCGTTATCCCCAGCAAATTGTTGTGAAGCTGAGAATCCAACCAAGATAACAGCCTAACTTCACTCTCCCCAAGGAATTTTCTACAAAGCCTAGAATCCGACCAAATAATAGTTAATTTATTCTTCCCTAGTAAGTTACCGTGAAACTTGGATCCGACCAGATAGCAGTTGGCTTCCTCATCCTCAACAAGTTATGAAGCCTGACCCGACCAAATAACAACTGACATACAAGAGATATTCCCCGGCGGAAGCATCCTTTCAACAAAGTTTGAAGATATGTATACTCTTCATCCCCAATAGCGATCTGGGATTCAGCTTCCCAAAACTCCTCAACAACATCCAGGGATTTATTTTCCCAGACAAACATATATCTCACATTCATACATCATAGCATATACACACAAAATGCATTTAGCATGACCTCATTTGTCTTGTGAATATCATGCATACATTTTCACTTTACTAATCATTTCTCCACAGGTAAAACATCTAGTTTTAGTGTGAATCGACCAAAGATTTATGTTGATACTTCTTCCAGTGTTTACCAACATTCCTCCAAATGACATCTATAAGCCCATTCACAATCCATCTTCGAGTGCAAATTTTTGGGTACTCTAGTGTTCAATCATCTTTCACCTTCAAGTCACGAATGGAGGATCCGCCAATATAACTCTTCAGGTTTAAGAAGATTGAACAGGGGAAGCTGTTGTACCCAAAAATTTTCCCTCTCATTTCTCAAGTAATCCCTCACAATATCTCCTTTGGTTTAAGACTACACAAGGGTTGATCAGCTCAAGACACCTCCTCTAACACCAATGACTGAAAATTAGGGTTTGAGTTTGCACAAGGACAAATGATTTTTTAATGCCTCATATTAATTTCATGGATAATTTTGGACTCTCAAGATTTCTCATGTCAAGTTTCAAGTCTTGAATCACATTTTTGCTCAGTCAATTGATCAGTTGACCTAAAATGAAATGTATTGGGGAAAAAGTCAACTGTGGTCAATTTACAGTCAAACTTCATAATTTTTTATCCATATAAACATCATGAACTCATATATGTCATTTGATCAAGTTTGGATCACAATTCCTCAAGAAATTTGATCAGATCATCAAAAGGGTAAAATGGTCAAAATTAGGGTTTTGACTGGGAAGGTGCAATTTTTTATTTTTGACCTAGCAAACGACTTGTTGGTTTGAGGCATGATTTCAAGGATTTAAATGCATCATTTTGACCTAATTGTATGGCTCAAAACATTCCTCAGGTTGAATTGATTGACAGTTGATTTTCAGTCAACTGATGAAAAGTCAAATATACACTAAAAAGTCAAACTTTGACTTTTTGGTCAAAATCAAGTATCAAAGATCATAATTCATCAAAACATGTCAAAATATGAAACTTGTTCATCAAGAAATAAAAAAAAATCAAGATTTCATTTTGAAAAGTCAAAATTTCTAAACTTAGAAATTTTTCTAAGTGTTGGAAAATTCATCTTTTTTCATAACTTTGAGCCAATTTTTCACCATGATGCAAGTTGATTCAAAGGAAACTTCCAATATGAAATTTGTAGATCTCAATGATATCTAAATCATTGTATAACACAAATTCTCATAGAAATGCATGGATTTCAATTTATGATTTTATGAATACATGTTCATGAAACTTGGAAACTTAGTGAAATTTTGCCCTAGTTTAGGCAAGATTTTGACCTAAATTTATGGCAATTTTTCACATAGTTCCAAGATGAATTTTCAAAAATGTCTGACATAGAGGTTGTAGAGGATGTTACAAGATTTCCAAAATGTCAAGGAACTCATTGAGATCATGTTTGATCAAGGAGAATCAAAGGCAAGAAGTTAGGGTTTCATTCTTGAATTACAAGTCATTTCTTGATGTACACATAATTGAATTTTAATGTTAGGATGCATAATATTGCTTTGCAGGCCTTATAACTTGTGTATCTATCCATCATTAATGGATTACACAAACTTTTGAGCTATAATCCAAGTGGTTTAAGCTTTATCCAATTCACATTGCCATTTTGGGAAGAAAGTGAAGAATGCCATTCTTGAAAAGCAAGCTTTATGCACAAAATCAATTCTTAAGCCTTTAACTTGTTCGCTCTGATCACACTCCATCTACAAAGTCAGAACCAAGTGTGTTTAAAGCATAACCACTCTATCTTAGCAAGTACACAAGGCATTAAAACTTGGATTTCTCAAAAATCACATGTTATGCTTAAACTTGTGATTTTGAATTATGATCAACAACAAGTCTCCAAATGTGTTGCTTATAAATAGAGGCAATATTTATGAGCTAACACACAAGCTTGAACACCCTGAAACACTCCCGAACTCACTCAAACCAGAAATTGCCCAAAAACTCCATTGTTGCACAAGTTTCTGACCTTGGACTTATAAGTCATATTTCCCTCGTGTGTTCTTTGGCCTTTTAGTTCCTAAAGCTTCCTTACATCAAGTACAACTCATCCTTGTCCCTGTTACACGAATGTAACTCCATTTCCATCATCTTCCATAGCCAAAAACAGAGCACTGCACACTGACTTCTGCAAGCCATTTCAGCCACTCTCAACTCAAGCTAAGCGTTGCATTAGTTTCCTAGAGACTCAAGGAAGCTAACCTGATCATTGCAGCACCTTGAATTAAGCTCAAACTCATTTCACGATTTCCAGTTTTGACGTATATTTTTTTAACTTATATATTCTCATTTAGGAAATGTTATGCTTGTATTTGTGAAGATAAAATGTAGACATCACTGCCCTGAAACTATTTGAGTTTGATACTTGCTGAAATATTTAGGACAAAATTTGGTACTTTTAGAAATTCATGCTCATCTTTGAGAATTAGTTTAAGTAATTTACATATTCAGAATCATGAGGAAATTTCTAACAACTTTGATGTTGGAAGTTTTGTGAATGGATGAGAAATGAGTGAGTTACAGGATCCATGGTTGGAGGTTGAAGATGAAGTTACATTCGGGACTTGATTTGTGTTATATGTTTATTATTTCACCAATGTTAATGGATGTATAGCCACCCCAGTGGTAAAGCGCGCGCATGTTAACCTTTGAGACCTGGGTTCGAGCCGTAGTGGTACCCTTTTGCTTTTTTTCCCACATTTTTTCTATTTTTTTGGTTTGAAACAGGCGCTTGGGCCTCTCCATTGGGCTTTATTGTTTTTGCTTCTTCTAACCTCCTGACTACTCTTGCACCCCTGGCCTATTTTCTCTTATTATTTTCTTTTTTTTCTTATTCTATTTTATTTCTTTTTTCATTATTTATATTATTATTATTACTATTACTATTATTATTATTATTATTATTAATAAAAATATAAAAATATTTTTATTTATTATTTACATTATATATTTTATTTTCTCTATAAAACAAAAAACTAAAAGAAAATTTCTTAAAAATTAATTTCTTTTTTTTTCTTAAGTAATAAATATTTAGACTTAGGTTTAATTATTATATTATTTTATTTTCTTAATTAAAATTAACTTAGAATTTAGGTTTCTTTTAATTAATTAATTTTCATATTATTTCATTAATTTAAAACCTTTTCACAAAAAAACCTAAAAATACATTTTTAACTTAATTTCTTTCTTAATTAGTTTAGGTTTAATTTTGATTAATTTTAATTAATCATTTTCTTTAATTAGGTTAAAACCCTTTCATTAAAAACCAAACAAAAATCATTTCTTTTTCCATTTGCATTTGTACATTATATTTTTCAATTCTTATACATTTATTGAATATGGTTGTAATAGTTAATTAGGATTGATTTTCTTGCAAAATCCTCATTTGTAAATTTGTATACCCCCTCCCCTAATGATGTAATAGCTTAGTATTTTTACTTTCCACAATTTATCGCTTTTATTAAAAATTCTAGTTAAATTAGGGTTTGTATGGAAAGACTAAAATCAACAAATAGCAAACCCTAATCCAAGACAAAACAATGCATGTAAATCCAACACATTTGCACACTTTCACCCTTAGGGTAATTCCACTTTGTTCCCTTAAACAAATGGCCATGTTATGCATGTGGGATTCTTAGAAAAAAGCAATCAAAAATACAAGATCATAGTCCCTCGATGACGCTATCAATGTTGCCTTTCAAAATGATCTTAGTCCCTCAAAGAAAAATGCTAAGATATCTCACAACATTTCTACATGGCTATACGATGACTCACGCCCGTCCCATTACATCCAAAGATAAGGCTTCTTACCAAATCAATGGTAAGATACCAATATCAAAGGAAAGGAAGAAATGAATAAAGACTTTTGAGTAGGTAGATTGTTCCTAGTTGCTTGCTCAATTTCAAATCAAACACTCTTGCTTATTTTCAAAACAAACACCAACACTTTAAAAAAACACTTTCAAAACCTTTTCCAAACATGAAATATTTTCAAAAGCTCAACACTTTGTATACGTTCTTACGAACGAGAACTATTACAAAGTTTGCCTAAATGATGGCACCTTTCCAAAATACTTTCAAAAACCACACAAAGCGCATTTTCAAACAAAGCAAGTGATCTAGCAAGCAACTAAGAGCCCATAGATAACTATGGATGAAAAGGGTGCTAACACCTTCTCTTTTCATAATCTACCCCCGAACTCAAGAAATAATCTCAAAGGTTTTTTCTATTCTTTTCAGCCTTTCCTTTTAGATAAAAGAAAAGTCGGTGGCAACTCTTGCTAACTGCAACATTTGCGATAAAACGCAAAACACCTAAATAGAGGTATATGTGGATGATATGATTTCCAGATCACAAACTGAAGAGGAACATCTTGATCACCTGTACAAACTATTAGAGATGCTGAAAAAGTATAAGTTCAGGTTAAACCCTAATAAGTGCACATTTGGAGTACGATCTGGAAAGCTTCTAGGTTTTGTTGTCAGCAATAAAGGCATTAAAGTTGATCCTGCCAAGGTGAAGGCCATCCAAGAAATGTCAGTCCCTCATTCTAAAAAGGAAGTTAGAGGATTCTTGGGTCGTCTGAATTACATCTCCCGCTTCATATCTCACTTGACTGCTACTTGTGAGCCAATCTTCAAACTCTTGAAGAAAGATCAGGTAGTCATATGGAATGATGAATGCCAAGCTTCCTTCGACAAAATCAAAGAATATCTGCAAGAGCCTCATATTTTCATGCCTCCAGTTGAAGGAAGACCCTTGATCATGTACTTGATAGTATTAGAGAATTCTATGGGGTGTGTTTTGGGCCAACATGATGAGCCTGGCCGAAAAGAGCATGTTATTTATTACTTGAGCAAAAAGTTTACCGACTGCAAAACCAGATATTCACTGCTCAAGAAAAATTTCTACGCTATGGCATGGGCTGCTCACCAGCTAAGACAGTATATGTTGACTCATACTACTCTTTTGATTTCTAAGATGGACCCAATTAAGTAGATCTTTAAGAAACATGCCCTTTTTGGACGGATAGCCAGATGGAAAATGATCTTGACTGAGTATGACATTCAATACATGACACAAAAGGCCATCAAAGGAAGCATACTAGCAGATCATTTGGCTCATCAAGCTGTGGATGATCATCAGTCTATGAATTTTGACTTCCCGGATGAGAACATCATGCTGGTGACCGACTGTACAAAACCTGAACCGTATAACGGACCTGAACAAGGATCCCGATGGACTATGGTCTTCGATGGGGCTTCCAACTCCTTAGGTAACATAATTCGTGTTGTGATCATCTCCCCTGAAGGTTGCCACACTCCTTTCACTACCATATTATGCTTCAATTGCACGGAAAATATGACTGAATACGAAGTGTGCATTTTGGGTCTGAAAGCAGCCGCTGACGTGAGGATCAAGCATTTGAATGTGTGTTGGGGATTCTGCTCTAGTGTTTAGCCAAGTAAAAAGATATTTGGACACTAAGCACCCTAATTTCATCCCTTACAAGGAACTTGTACTATCTCTAATTCCCTACTTTGAAGAGATCACCTTTGAGCACTTCCCTAGAGAAGAAAATCAGTTGGCTGACGCCTTGGAAACTATGTCTTCAATGTTCAAGGTCAGATGGGACAATGAAGCTCCTATGATTATGATTGAGAGATTTTACGAACCCGCACATTGCTGTGAGCTTGACACTGACGCAGAAAAGCCATGGTACCATGAGGTAATGAGATACCTTGAAACACAAGAGTATCCCAAGGGAGCATCCATCAATGACAGAAAGTTCTTACAAAGATTTTCAGCCAAATTCTTCCTAAGCAACGAAATATTATACAAGCGCAACCATGATTCTGCTCTACTCCGATGTGTGGACAAGAAGGAGGCAGAGGAAATTATGGAAGACATGCACGATGGTCTCTTTGGGACTCACTCAAGCGGACATACGATGGCCAAGAAGATCCTAAGAGCTGGCTACTATTGGTCAACAATGGAGACTGATTGCCATCAACATTCAAGAACTTATCACAAATGCCAAATCTATGCTGACAAGGTCCATGTGCCTCTTATCCCTTTGAACGTCATGACCTCTCCATGGCCATTTTCAATGTGGGGCATTGACATGATTGGAGAAATCAATCCCACCGCTTCCAACGAACATCGTTTCATTCTTGTCGCTATCGACTATTTCACCAAATGGGTCGAAGCCGCCTCTTTTGCCTCAGTCACCAAGAACGTGGTAGCCAGATTCATCAAACATAACCTCATATTCCGCTATGGTATCCCCGAAAGGATCATCACCGACAATGGGACTAACGTCAACAATGCTATGATTACCGAGCTTTGCACTCAGTTCAAGATCAAGCATCACAATTCTTCTCCATATAGACCTAAAATGAATGGCGCGGTCGAAGCGGCCAACAAAAACATTAAGAATATTATGCAGAAGATGGTAGTAACCTATAAGGACTGGCATGAGATGTTACGGTTTGCCCTTCACGGCTACCTCACTTCAGCTAGAACATCAACTGGGGAAACTCCCTTTTCCTTAGTCTATGGCATGGAAGCTGTTTTGCCAGTGGAAGTTCAAATTCCATCACTAAGGATTATGAATGAGGCCGGCCTAGGCGAAGAAGAGTGGATTCAGACAAGATTGTATCAACTGAACTTGATCGACGAAAAATGACTGGCTGATGTGTGTCATGGTCAGAGTTACCAAAAACGTATGATCAAGGCTTTCAACAAAAAGATTAAGCCTCGAGTATATCAAGCTGGTGAGTTGGTGATAAAGCGCATCATTTTTCCATAAGGCGGCCCCAGAGGAAAATGGACTCCCACCTACGAAGGACCATTTGTTGTCAAGAGAGTTTTCTCTGGCGGTGCCATGATGCTGACTACCATGGATGGTGAAGACTTCCCACATCCTATAAACACGGACATAGTTAAAAAATACTACGCATAAATGACCCGCTAGGTTGACACACCTAGACAAAAATAAGGGCATCCCATCAAACCAAAAGGTTTGGGCAAAATTAGGGATATATGCAAAAGATTATACACCTGGAAAGTTGAAAACCCGAAAGGGCGACTTGGGCAAAAATGGGTATCCTGGTGGGCTGAAAACCCGAAAGGGTGGTCCAAGCAAAAGTTAACGATTGAAAGCGTATGACTATGTCCCTGGAATCATCACAGTTAACTTTATCACCAAGTTCTAAGTTCAAAAGGTCCAAGATCAATCCAATTAACTTCTGTCAACGACAAGGGGCATTCGAAGACATTGGGGAAATAGTAGAGTTGGAGTGCAATGAGATCATTTCCACACGGCTATTTGTTTTTGTTTTTAATCCTTGTTTTCCTTTCGACGATTTCCTCTTACTAGGATTTCCGTCTCTTTGTACAAAAACACCTATTCATGGGCAAAATATCTATACAAATATACTTTGAAGTGCAACCTTTTTATTCTTTGTTTTGAATGCAAACTTGTCCAATGCCTATGAACGAACATATGCATATGGACATAATTAAATCTGTTTAGCACATGTGCCCCGCTAAGTAACAAGCATCTCTTTAATGTATATGGAATATCCCCACAGAGTTATTTCATTAGCGTTATCCCCACAAAGACGGTTACAATAAACCATCCTCAACAGAGTTATCCACAAAGTCTCTTTGCCCAGATTGATCTCCTGCCAAAGTCCCAATCTCTTGGAAGCTTTCTCTCCCAACTGAGTTGATCTTACAAGAAGAAGAACTCACCTCTTCAGCAGTCCATCAACATGGTTTATTTCCCCAATAAACAATGTGATAGCATAACTCCCCAGCCGAGTTTATTTCCCCCCAGCATAGTCTATCTCCCCCGGCTGAGCCTGTTATCCCCAACTGAGTATATCCTGCACAGTTGAGGCTATCCTCCCCAAACTGGGTCCACACTCCCCAACTTGAGTTTTCCTTTTAGACTATTACATATCATAGGGCCACAACCCCTAATCCCCAATAAAGTCATCAACAAAACCTTCACTACCTCCCAAAAGATGCTATGAAGCTTGGACCCGACCAGATATTAGTACAACTTTCAAACTACTATGAAGCCTGGACCCGACCAGATAGTAGTCAACTTCTCAAGTCACTATAGAGCCTGAATCCGACCAGATAATAGTGTAACCTTTCAACTAACTATGAAGACTAGATCAGACCAGATAATAGTTAACTTTGCAAGATGCTATGAAACCTGGATCCGACCAGATAATAGTTTAATTATTCAAAGATATAGAAGAATTTGGATTCAACCAAACCAAGGTTTAAATTCTTTTCCCCAGTAGAGTTTGCCTATACCCCAACAAGTTATTATGAAGCCTGGATCCGACCAGATAGCAATTCCCTTCAGAATTTCATTGTGAAACATGGAATCCGACCAGATAACAACTAAATCCCCAAGCAGTTTATTGTGAAACCTGGACCCGACCAGATAACAATTAACCTCACCCACCTCTGAAATCTGCAAAACCTAGAGTCCGACCAGATAACGGTTCAATGTCATTAAGTTATTGTAAAGCCTAGACCCGACCATATATCATCTAAACTTCGTCTTTTCAAGAAAGTTATTGTGAAGCCTAGAGCCCGACCAGATAACAAGTAGTTACAATGCCAGCAAGACACCATGAAGCTTGGATCCGACCAGATAATAGTATAACTTTTCTAGAACCATGAAGCCTGGACCCGACCAGATAGTAGTTACCACTTCAAGTTACAATGAATTCTGGACCCAACCAGATATCATTTCAACTACATCCTTTCTAGCGAGTTACTGTAAAGCCTAGAATCCGACCATATAACAATCAACTTCCTTATCCCCAGCAAATTGTTGTGAAGCCGAGAATCCAACCAAGATAACAACCTAACTTCACTCTCCCGAAGGAATTTTCTACAAAGCCTAGAATCCGACCAGATAACAGTTAATTTATTCTTCCCAAATATGTTACCACGAAGCCTGGATCCGACCAAATAGCAGTTGACTTTCTCATCCTCAGCAAGTTGTGAAGCTTGGACCCGACCAAATAACAATTGACATACAAGAGATATTCCCTGGCGAAAGCATCCTTTCAACAAAGTTTGAAGATATGTATACTCTTCATCCCCAACAGTGATCTGGGATTCAGCTTCCCAAAACTCCTCAACACCAGTCAGGGATTTATTTTCCCGGACAAACATACATCTCACATTCATACATCATAGCATATACACACAAAATGCATTTAGCATGACCTCATTCGTCTTGTGAATATCATGCATACATCTGCACTTTACTAATCCTTTCTCCACAGGTAAAACATCAAGTTTTAGTGTGAATCAACCAAAGATTTATGTTGATACTTATTACAGTGTTTATCAACATTCCCCCAAATTGCATCTATAAGCCCATTGACAATTCATCTTCGAGTGTAAATTTCTGGGCACTCTAGTGTTCAATCATCTTCCACCTTCAAGTCACGAATGGCGGATCCACCAATCTAACTCTTCAGGTTTAATAAGATTGAATAGGGTCAGATGTTGTACCCCAAAATTTGACCTATCATTTCTCAAGTAACCCGTCACAAGATCTCCTTTGGTTCAAGACTGCACAAGGGTTGATCAACTCAAGACACCTCCTCTAGCACTGATGACTGAAAATTATGATTTGAGTTTGCAGAAGGAAAATGGACTTTTAATGCCTCATATGACTTTCATGGGTCATTTTGGACTCTCAATATTTCTCATGTCAAGTTTCAAGTCTTGGATCACATTTTTGCTCAGTCAATTGATCAGTTGACCTAAAATCAGCTGTATTGGGAAAAAAGTCAATTGTGATCAATTTATAGTCAAACTTCATAATTTTTGATCCATATCAACATCATGAACTCATATATGTCATTTTATCAAGTTTGGATCACAATTCCTCAAGAAATTTGATCAGATCATCAAAAGGGCAAAATGGTCAAAATTAGGGTTTTGACTAAGAATGTGCAATTTCTGATTTTTGACCTAGCAAATGACTTGTTGGTTCGAGGAATGATTTCAAGGATTCAAATGCGTAATTTTGACCTAATGGCATGGCTCAAAACATTCCTCAAGTTTAATTGATTTTCAGTCAACTGATGAAAAGTCAATTATACACTGAAAAGTCAAACTTTGACTTTTTGTTCAAAATCAAGTATCAAAGATCACAATTCATCAAAACTTGTCAAAATATGAAACTTTTTCATCAAGAAATTAAAAAATCAAGATTTCATTTTGAAAAGTCAAAATTTCTAAACTTAGAAATTTTTCTAAGTGTTTGAAAATTCATCTTTTTTCACAACTTTGAGCCAATTTTTCACCATGATGCAAGATGATTCAAAGGAAACTTCCAATATGAAAGTTTTAGATATCAATGAGATCTAAAACATTATATAAAACAAATTCTCCTAGAAATGCATGGATTTCAAGTTATGATTTTGTGAATATATGTTCATGAAACTTGGAAACTTAGTGAAGTTTTGCCCTAGTTTAGGCAGGATATTGACCTAACTTCATGGCAATTTATCACATAGTTTCAAGATTTTTTTTTAAATGTCCAACTTAGAAGTTGTAGATGATGTTACAATCTTTCCAAAATGTCCAAGAACTCATTTAGATCATACTTGAGCAAGGAGAATCGAAGGCAAGAAGTTAGGATTTCATTTTTGAATTACAAGTCATTTCTTGATGAACACATAATTGAATTTCAATGTTGGGATGCATAATCTTGATTTGAAGGCCTTCTAACTTGTGTATCTAATCATCATTAATGTATTACACAAACTTTTGAGCTATAATCCAAGTGGTTTAAGCTTTATCCCTTTCACATTGCCATTTTGGGAAGAAAGTGAAGAATGCCATTCTTGAAAAGCAAGCTTTATGCACAAAGTCAATTCTTGAGCCTCTAACTTATTCCCTCTGATCACACTCCATCTACAAAGTCAGAAGCAAGTGTGTTTAAAGCATAACCACTCTATCTTAGGAAGTACACAAGGCATTGAAACTTAGATTTCTCAAAAATCACATGCTATGCTTAAACTTATGATTTTGAATTCTGATCAACAAAAAGTATCAAAACTTGTTGTTTATAAATAAAGGAACTATTTGTAAGCTAACACACGAGCTTGAACACCCTGAAACACTCCCAAACTCACTCAAACCAGAAATTTCCCAAAAAATCCATTGTTGCACAAGTTTATGACCTTGGACTTATAACTCATATTTCCCTCGTGCGTTCTTTGGCCTTTTAGTTCCTAAAGATTCCTTACATCAAATACAACTCATCCTTGTCCCTGTTATACGACTGTAACTGTAACTCCATTTACATCATCCTCCATAACCAAAAACAGAGCACTGCACATTGACTTCTCCAAGCCATTTCAATCACTCTCAACTCAAGCTAAGCATTGCATTAGCTTCCTAGAGACTCAAGGAAGCTAACCTGATCATTGCAGCACCTTGAATCAAGCTCAAACTCATTTCACTATTTCCAATTTTGAAGTATATTTTTTGAACTTCTATCTTCTCATTTAGGCATTGTTAGGCTTGCATTTGTGAAGATAAAATATAGACATCATTGCCCTGAAACTATACATGTCCATAAATTTCATTTATATTGCTTGAGTAGTGAGAATTTTGAGTTTGAACTTGCTGAAATATTTAGGTCAGAATTTGGTACTTTTAGAAATTTATGCTCATCTTTGAGAATTAGTTTAAGTAATTTTCATATTTAGAATCGTGAGGAAATTTCTAACAAGTTTAATTTTGGAAGTTTTGTGAATGGATGAGAAATGAGTGAGTTACAGGATCCATGGCTGGAAGTTGAAGATGAAGTTACATTCAGGACTTAATTTGTGTTATATGTTTATTATTCACCAATGTTAACGGATGTATAACCACCCTAGTGGTAAAGCGCGCCCATGTTAACCTTTGGGACCTGGGTTCCATCCCCAGTGGTACCCTTTTGCTTTTTTTTCCACATTTTTTCCATTTTTTTGTTTGAAACAGGCGCCTGGGCCTCTCCATTGGGCTTTATTGTTTTTGCTTCTTCTTACCTCCTGACTACTTTTGCACCCCTGGCCTATTTTCTCTTATTATTTTCTTTTTTTTCTTATTCTATTTTATTTCTTTTTTCTCTATTTATATTATTATTATTATTATTATTATTATTATTATTATTATTATTATTATTATTATTATTATTATTATTATTAATAATAATAATAATAAAAAAATAAAATAAAAATATTTTTATTTATTATTTACACTTATATATTTTATTTTCTCTATAAAACAAAAACACTAAAAAACATTTTTCTTAATATTTAATTTCTTTTTTTCTTAAGTAATAAATATTTAGACTTAGGTTTAATTATTATATTATTTTATTTTCTTAATTAAAATTAACTTAGAATTTAGGTTTCTTTTAATTAATTAATTTTCATATTATTTCATTAATTTAAAACCTTTTCACAAAAAAACATAAAAAATCATTTTTAACTTAATTTATTTCTTAATTAGTTTAGGTTTAATTTTGCTTAATTTTAATTAATCATTTTCTTTAATTAGGTTAAAACCCTTTCATTTAAAACTAAACAAAAATTATTTCTTTTTCCATTTACATTTGTACATTATTTTTTTCAATTCTTATACATTTATTTAATATGGTTGTAATAGTTAATTAGGTTTAATTTTCTTGCAAAATCCTCATTTGTAAATTTGTATACCCCCACCCCTAATGATGTAATAGCTTAGTATTTTTACTTTCCGCAATTTATCGCTTTTATATAAATGCTAGTTAAATTAGGGTTTGTATGGAAAGACTAAAATCAACAAATAGCAAACCCTAATCCAAGACAAAACAATGCATGTAAATCCAAAACATTTGCACACTTTCACCCTTAGGGTAATTCCACTTTGTTGCCTTACAAAAATGGCCATGTTATGCATGTGGGATATCTTAGCAAAAACAATCAAAAATACGAGATCATAGTCCCTCGATGACGCTATCAATGTTGTCTTTCAAAATTATCTTAGTCCCTCAAAGAAAAATGCTAAGATATCTCATAACATTGTTATCATGGTTATACGATGACCCACGCCCGTCCCTTTACATCCAAAGATAAGGCTTCTTACCAAATCAATGGTAAGATAGCAATATCAAAGGAAAGGAAGAAATGAACAAATACTTTTGAGAAGGTAGATTGTTCCTAGTTGCTTTCTCAAATTCAAATCAAACACTCTTGCTTATTTTCAAAACAAACACCAACACTTTAAAAGAAACACTTTCAAAACCTTTTCCAAACATGAAATATTTTCAAAAGCTTAACATTTTGTATATGTTCTTACGGACGAGAACTTTTAAAAAGTTTGCCTAAATGATGGCATCTTTTCAAAATACTTTCAAAAACCACACAAAGGACATTTCAAACAAAGCAAGTGATCTAGAAAGCAACTAAGAGCCCATAGATAATCATGGATGAAAAGGGTGCTAACACATTCCCTTTTCATAATCTACCCCTCGAACTCAAGAAATAATCTCAAAGGTCTTTCCTGTTCATTTCAGCCTTTCCTTTTGGATAAAAGAAAAGTCGGTGGCGACTCTTGCTAACCGCAACATTTGCGATAAAGCGCAAAACACCCAAGTCAGTTCTCCTACCTGGACACCCCTTGCACGAATTTGTGGGCTTGAAATCAAATCAAACCAAAAGCACAATTGTCATGATCCATCATTTACCAATTTATATAATTTATCTTGTATTTATGTGAATAAAAACAAAATAAATATGAAGAAAATAGCTGAAAAATGAAAGGCAAGGTAATAATGAAATTATAGGTCCTCTATAAGCTTAGGAAGATAATTGAAGCCTAAAAAGCTAAGCCCTTGACTTAAAAGTTCAAATTTGCTCAATGCACCATTCTTGAAATTTCTAAAATTTTCCAACTTGGGCAAGCCATAACTTGCGCAATTTTGATCTCATGATGACGATCTTGGACTTTTTGGAAATCCCAAGATGTATAATTTAATCCATCTTTTGATAAATTTTAAATTTGAATACTTTATCTTAATTTAAATGGTCTTGGAAAAAAGTTCCTTTTATTGACTTTCTGAAAATGACCTGTAATGTATGAGCTTGTATCTTCCAAATAGTGCATCTCTTGATCTTGAGGGAAAAAGAGAAGTTGTATGGAATTGGATTTTATTCAAAATTATATTTGGTTGTGGAAAAATGGATGAAGTATGTGAAATTTATGCCTAGTCAAAGTTTGGTTGGCTTTTCCTATAGAAACCCTAATTAGCAATTCTTGACTTCTGATGAATTAGAAGCATTTATTGAGGAATCATGATCAATCCTTGATCAAATGATGGATATCACTTCAAAATGTTGATTTTGACCAAAAAAACATGAAGTTTGATTGTATATAGACCACAGTTGACTTTTGACCTAACAAAGTTGATTTTTAACCATTTGAGCAATTGACTGAGCAAACTTGTAGTGGAAGGCATGAAATTTGTCATGGACAATCTGGAAGGCATATTAGGACCATGGTAAAAATATTATACTTTGGATCTTACACATCTTGATGAAAAGTGAAACCCTAATTAGAGGTTCATTGCTTAAGTGGAGAGTTTGTCTGATCAACTCTTGGTCAACCTTGAACAAATGAGGACCTCTAGAAGCATGTCTTGAGTGAAAATGGCAGGGCAAATTTTGGGGTACAACAGCTGCCCCTGTTCATTCTTCTTAAACTTGAGGATTTAGATTGGCTTGTCTGCCTTTCGTGATCTGAAGGTGGAAGATAATTGAACACTAGAGTGCCCAGAAATTTGCACTCGCATGAAGTAACACTGTTGGTTGATGATATTAGGAATGGGCTAACATATGCCATTTGGAGAGGTGGCAGAGATTATTCGAAGATGGGCTTAAAGATACCATCCAAGGGATATGAGTGAGAGTCGTCGGAGTTGGGCTTAAATATTCCATCCAAAGTAGATGTTGTCTTCACCGGAGGTCTCTTTAGGGGGATTATGTTCCTGCTGTCTGAGGAGGAGTCCTCTGGGGAATGTTGACTTATATCATTCTCCTGCTTGAGGAAAACTCTGTGGGGAATAAAATCTAGGAACTTTAGTTGTCCAAGGTTCTAATGAGGAGTTATCTCTGTACCGGAGAGATGAAAGTTCGTTGCTTTTTGGTTGAAATCCAGGTTTCATAGTAATTTTTTAGGGATAATGTATTAGAAAGAGCCTGTGTAGGGCTATTTCGGGATAAGTTCGGGTAAGACTTCGTCTGGAAGTGTATGAGAAGTAACTTGGGTATGGCTGCTTCATCTGGTCGTGTAGATATTTTTCATGTCTGGTTTCAGGTATTAATCCATAATCAGTTGTTCACATATAGATGTCCTGGCTAGTTTCAGGTATTAATATGGAACTTGAAAATTGTCGGTCGCTGAGATAGTTGTCCTGGCTGGTTTCAAGTATTAATCTTTGACCTGAGAAAGAAAGATAGATTTCCTAGTTTATTACAAGTGTTAATCTTCAATCTCCTCATGTAGATAGCTTTCCTGTCTTGTTACAGGTATTAACCTACAATCGGTCATACACAGATAGTTCTTCTGGCTTGTTACAGGTATTAATCTGGAACTTGTTTTTTGTCGGTCATCGAGATAGTTATCCTGGCTTGTTATAGGTATCAATTTCTGACCTGAAAAAGAAAGATAGTTTTCCTGGCTTGTTACATGTATTAATCTTCAATCTCTTCATGTAGATAGTTCTCCTGGCTTGTTACAGGTATTAATCCATAGTCGGTCGTCCATAAATAGTTTTCCTGGCTGGTTTCAAGCATTAATCTGGAACTTGTTTTGCTGGTCACATATATAGTTTTCCCGTCTGGTTTCGGGCATTAATCTATGACTTAAGAAAGAAAGATAGTTTTTCTGGCTTGTTACAGGTATTAATCTTCAATCTCTTCATGTAGATAGTTCTCCTGGCTTGTTACAGGTATTAATCCACAGTCGGTTGTCCACATATAGTTTTCCTGGCTGGTTACAGGTATTAATCTGGAACTTGAAAATTATTGGTCATTGAGATAGTTGTTCTGGCTTGTTACAGGTATTAATCTCTGACTTGCTGCATTTATTGGTAAACCTGTTCTATTTCGGGAGTTCATACCACTTGGTCGGGAAAATAGTTTCCCTGTCTGGTTTCAGGCATTAATCTTTGACCTGTTGTAAAAGTTGATAACATTTATCTGTTTGCTAATTTAACCTGAAAAGGTAAAATCAGTTTCATGCGATGTCATGATGTATGAATTGCATGATGATCCCAAAATAAATGAGATTATGATATATGTATCTGTATACACATGCCATTATGTATGAACATGTAATGCTGTTTATGCAAAATCTTTGTCTGGGAAAATAAATCCCTGACTGCTGATGGGAAGCTGAATTTCGGACTACTGTTGGTGAGTGGAGAAAGTGATTCTTAAATTTCAGCTGGGGAATGAACTCCCATAGATAGATAAACAAACTCTACTGGGGATAAGGCTTTACAAACTACTTGAGATTTATAAAGCTCTGCTACGGGAGGTGAACTCTATAAACTACTCGGGGATTTTGTTGGAATCCTGTTGGAGAATCTTGAGAAGCTTGGTGACTTCACTAGGGAAATTTTGTTGTTGGAGCAGTAATTGGAGATTTTTTCTCTGTCGGGGATGCGATAACAATTGACATCAATTGGTTACATGCTGCGAGTATGGCAGTGACCTTATAGTAGAATGCCCTTGCCTCTGTACCTACTGAAGAAGGTAACTGCTGGGGAAACCATTTGCGGGGATTTTGTGGATGGCCCTTAGATATTGTCTTGTTTCTTAAAGTCATTAGCAATTGTCTTTCTATTTTTATGTGTGTATTTTTAATAAGTAATCATATTCAAATGCATATGTTCAAAAATAATCAATGGTCGTTTTCGCACACAAAACAGAAAAATAAAAACAGAAATTTGCAACTTTCAAAGAAGTAGTTTTGTTTTAACTTGAAATAAGTGTTTTTGTACAAGGAGACAGGCATCCTAGTAATAGAATGTTGTTGCAAGAATGGGAATTATAAAAAAATAATATACAAAGAAAGACAACTATGTGAAATAATCCCATTGAGTTCCCATTCTGCTATTGCCTTTATGCCTTTGAGCGTCTCATCTCTTTCGCTGCTTGTCCGAAGCTGACTGGATTGATTTGCACCACTTGAGCTTGGCAGTTGGTACTGAAGATTAGTTGTAAGGTGATCTAACGGGACATAGTTATACGCTTTAAATCCCTAACTTTTTCCTGGACCGTCCTTTCGGGTTTTCAGTCCACCGGGATACCCTTTTTTGCCCAAGTCGCCTTTTCAGGTTTTCGAATTGCCAGGTGTACAAATTTTTTTCATGTATATCCCTAATTATTGCCCGAACCCTTTTGGTTCGCTGGGATGCCCTAATTTTTTTCTAGGCCAGTCAACCTAGTGGGTCTTTGTTCATGTGTAGTATCTTTTAACTATGTCCGTGTTTATCGGGTGCAGAAGGTCGTCACTGTCCATAGTGGTTAAGATCATGGCTCCATCAAAAAATATGTTCTTGATCATAAATGACCCTTCGTATGTGGGAGTCCATTTGCCCCTGGGATCACCTTGCAGCAGTATGATGCGCTTGATTACCAGGTCACCAGCATGATATACCTGACGTCTGACCTTCTTGTTAAAAGCTTTGATCATACATTTTTGGTACATCTGACCATGGCAGATAGCCGTGAGCCTCTTCTCGTCAATCAGGTTTAATTGGTCAAGTCGAGTATGAACCCATTCGTCTTCACTCAGCCCTGAATCCTTCATGATTCTCAAGGAAGGGATCTAGACTTCTATTGGTAGGACATCTTCCACCCCGTATACCAGAGAGAAAGGAGTTGCCCCTGTTGATGTGCGCATTGTGGTGCGGTAACCATGAAGAGAAAATGGTAACATCTCATGCTAGTATTTATATGTCACCGTCATCTTCTGTATGATCTTCTTGATGTTTTTATTAGCAGCCTCTACAATGCCATTCATCTTTAGACGGTAAGGAGAAGAGTTATGATGCTGGATCTTGAATTGCATGCAGAGCTCGGTGATCATAGTGTTATTGAGATTAGTACCATTATCCGTAATGATTCTCTTTGGAATACCGTACCGACAGATAATGTTATGATTTATGAGTCGGGCCACAGTGTTCTTGGTAACAAAAGCGAATGAAGCTGCCTCGACCCACTTTGTGAAGTAATCAATGGCGACCAGGATGAAGCGGTGCCCATTAGAAGCTGTAGGTATAATTTCTCCAATCATATCGATGCCCTACATTGCAAATGGCCATGGAGCAGTCAAAATGTTTAGAGGAACCGGAGGCACATGTACTTTATCAACATATATCTGGCATTTGTGACAAGTTCGTGAATGCTGATAACAGTCTGCTTCCATAGTGGACCAATAGTATCCTGCCCGTATGATCTTTTTAGCCATCGTATGTCCACTAGAATGGGTGCCAAAGGTACTTTCATGTAAATCAACCATAATCTTCTCTACTTCACTTTTGTCTACACACCGAAGCAAGGTAGAATCATGATTGCGCTTGTAGAGGATCCCGTTACTGAGGAAGAACTTGGCAGAGAACCTTCTTAAGAAATTCTTATCATTGACTGAAGCTCCCTCGGGATACTCTTGGGCTTCGAGATATCTTTTAACTTCATGGAACCAAGGTTTGTACACTACTTCTTCAGTACCAATCTCGTGACAGTATGCTGGTTCATCCATTCTCTCAATAGTGACCTGAGGAGCCTCATTATCCCACCTGACCTTGACCATGGACGACATAGTATCTAGCGCGTCCGCTAGTTGATTTTCCTCTCGCGGAAAATGCTCAAAGGTAACTTCTTTAAAGTGTGAAATTATTGTCAACACATGCTCTTTGTAATGGATGAGATTAGGATGCTTTGTGTCCCATTCTCCTTTGAATTGACTGATCACTAAGGCCGAGTCTCCAAATACACTCAAGAATTTGATCCTTAAGTCGATAGCAGCCTTGAGACCCACAATACATGCTTCATATTCAGCCATATTGTTGGTACAATTGAAGCATAATCTGGCAGTGAAAGGAGTATGACAGCCTTCAGGAGAGATGTTACGACATCGATGCCATTGCCAAGCGCGTTGGAAGCTCCGTCAAAAACCATAGTCCATCGGGATCCTTCTTCAGGTCCTTCATCTAGTCCAGGTTCTTC
The DNA here is from genome assembly GCA_948472305.1 of Vicia faba. Classification (NCBI taxonomy): domain Eukaryota; kingdom Viridiplantae; phylum Streptophyta; class Magnoliopsida; order Fabales; family Fabaceae; genus Vicia; species Vicia faba. The sequence goes on from OX451738.1 coordinate 160,678,300, forward strand.
ACAATTAGTCACTAACATGATATTCTCGTCCAAGAATTCAAAGTTCATGGATTGATAGTCATCCACAGCCCGATGAGCCAAATAATCAGCTAATACACTTCCCTTGATTGCTTTTTGGGTTGTGTAATGAATATCGTATTCGGTCAGGATTATTTTCCATCTTGCTATTCTTCCGGAGAGAGCGGGCTTCTCGAAGATGGATTTGATAGGATCCATTTTAGATATCAATAAGGTAGTGTGAGTCAACATATACTGTCTTAGTCAGCGAGCAGCCCATGCCAAAGTGCAACAAGTTTTCTCGAGTAGTGAGTATCTTGTTTCACAGTCAGTAAACTTTTTTCTAAGGTAGTATATTGCATGCTCTTTTCGACCAGACTCGTCATGTTGCCCCAACACACACCCCCATTGAGTTCTCTAACACTGTTAAGTACATGATCAGAGGTCTTCCTTCAACTGGCGGCATCAAGATTGGAGGCTCTTGAAGGTATTCCTTGATTTTGGCAAAGTCGTTCTAGAAGTCGTCATTCCACTTCACTGCTTGATCTTTCTTCAGTAATTTGAAGATTGGCTCACAAGTAGCGGTCAGATGTGAAATGAATCTGGAAATGTAATTTAGGCGACCCAAGAATCCCCTGACCTCCTTCTCAGTGCGAGGAGTTGGCATTTCTTGTATAGCTTTAACCTTTACGGGGTCTACTTCAATGCCTTTGCCGCTGACAACAAGCCTGAGAGTTTACCAGATCTTACCCCAAAAGTGCATTTATTCGGGTTAAGCCTTAACTTGTATTTCTTCAGCCTGTCAAATAATTTATGTAAGTGATCAAGGTGTTCCTCCTCAATTTGAGACATGGCTATCATGTCATCAACATATACCTCTATCTCATGGTGAATCATATAATGGAATACAACTATGATAGCACGCTGATAGGTTGCCCCAACATTCTCCAACCCAAATGGCATAATCTTGTAACAGAAGGTGCCCCACTTTGTAACGAAGGCTGTCTTCTTCATGTCTTCAGGTGCCATCTTGATCTGATTATACCCGAAGAAACCATCTATGAAGGAAAATACCTTATGTTGTGCGGTGTTGTCAACCAAAACATCAATGTGGGGAAGTGGAAAGTCATCCTTAGAGATTACCATGTTCAGGTCTCTGTAATCCACACACATACGTACCTTACCATCCTTCTTAGGTACTGGAACAACATTAGTGACCCATTGGGGATAGGATGTGATAGCTAAGAAACCGGCATTGAACTGTTTCATGACTTCAACCTTGATCTTTTCTAACGTATCCGGCCACATACGACGAACCTTCAGTTTCACTGGAGGGCAGTCCTCTCTTATAGGTAGGCGATGAACCACAATATCGGTGTCAAGTCCTGGCATGTCTTCATATGACCAGGAAAAAACCTCAACATAGTCATGTAACATCTTTATTAACCGTTGTTTGAAACCGGGCTCCAAGTTAGCACCTACCTTGACTTCTTTTTCGTCCTCTTTAGTACCCAAGTTCACTGTCTCAACTGGCTCCTCATGAGGTTGTATTCCCCTTTCTTCCTGTTATAACAGTCTGGCAAGCTCTCCTGGTACCTCACAATCTTCCTCACCTTCGTCCTCGGCTTGGTTAATCGGATTTTCAAAGTCATAATGAGGAATAGCAGAACCGTTATCAATGGGATCAAGAGTGGATGTGGATCTGCATTTTGATTTGTGAGTGTGTGTAAGAGCATAGTTGTATATTTATTGATAAAGTAAAAAGGTAGAAAAGAAAAACAAAGAGCGTAAAATTTGAATGCAAAATGTCCAATGTTTTATTGATGACATATGAAAATAAAGTAATGACCCTCACACATAGACCATTGTGCCTCGGGTAAGACACAATGCTTTAATGTTTCAATTGTTCAAATATTACATTTCCTCAAAACAAAAAGACAAATTACTCTTGAATAAATGTAATGGGCATAAAGTCTTTAGCCTTCCAATTGTTGAGTTCACCGCCGATGGTTGGGAAGATCCACTTGTCTAGGTCATAATCACTATCACTATCCTCCAATGCATTTACTCCATGGTTGTTGATCCGTAAAGGTGGTCCCCCGGCGCGAGCACGAAGAACAGCTCTCTGGGCTCCTGAAGTAAAACCCAAACCAAATTTGTCAAGTTTATAGGGAATATCCTGAAGTTGGCCCCAAATTATACACCCACCTTCTTCAATAACAGATCTGGCATCTTTTAGAGAGGTCGTCTTCAATGGAGGTCTAGCGGTCTTTGGAACATTCGTAGTAGTCTTGATTGCAACAACTGCTTGTGGCACCTCCTCAAAGTTTTGACAAGGGGTCTCAATGAACTCGCTGTCCATTTCAATGTACCTGAAAGAGTTCAGGTGGCTTACCATGTACTCCTCCTCCCCATGCACCGTGATAATTTTCTCATTGACTGGGTATTTCAACATTTGATGTAAGGTGGAAGTCACAGTGCCAGCCCCATGGATCCAGGGTCGACCCAACAAACAGGAGTAAGATGGGCGGATGTCCATCACATAGAAATTGGAATTAAAAGTCTGGGTACCTACTTTGATAGGGATGTCCACCTCCCCATGCACCATTCTTTTAGAACCGTCGAAGGCTCTCACCACGGTGTTACTAGGCTTTAAGGTCAATCCTTCACAACCCAACCTGTCAAGGGCCTTCTTGGGAAGAACATTCAGTGATGAACCTGTATCCACTAGAACATGGGTCAAAGTAGTGCCCTTGCACTCGATAGAGACATGCAGGGCATCATTATGCCTCCTTACTCTGGGAGTCAGATCAGCATCAGAGAAACCTAGCCCATTGTCAGCATTCAAACTGGCCACACAGTCTTCGAATTGATCAATGGAGGTTTCTTGTGGCACATGAGCAGCTTGAGGAATTTTACTAAAGCCTTGGCATTGGCTTCAGAGCACAGTAACAGGGCCAGCATTGAGATCTTGGAAGGGGTATGCCCCAGTTGTTCAACCATATTGTAGTCACTCTTTTTAATTATTTTTAAGATTTCTTCCATTTCCTTCTTAGAAACCTCAGGGATGGCTTCTGGGTGCGCCTTCGTCTGGACAGGCTCACCAATATCTCTTTGCCCCGAGTCTTGGCCGACTCAGTGGTAGGGGTGGCAGCAGGGCTAGCAGTAGGAGTAGTCATAGGAATACTGATAGGAGTAGTAGTATAGACAATCACATGAGTAGTAATGGGAGTATTAGCAGGAGCAGCAACAGGAATGATCACAGCAGTAGTAACAGTTTTAGGAGGAGAGATCTTAGGAGAGAAAACTCTTCTGCTTCTTGTTATTTTACTGGTCCCAACGATATTTCCGATGTCAGGATCAGTACCTTCAGTAACTTTGTCTTCAGCAGCCAACAAGTCTTGTTTGAAGCCATGGTAATAGACGTCAGCCCCATAATTCCAGGGAACAACTTTATCCGAGGAATATGGTATTGGCCCTGGCATGGTGATGATCAGGGGAGAAAAATTTGAAACATATGTAATCCGGATGGGTCTTTTGGTGGAGACCCTGGGAGGATTGTCGGAAATGGTGATTATGGAGACATCTTCACAAAAACTTCTGGCAAGAGGAACTTTCTCGAACAAGATTTCTTTGTTAACCATCAGGCGATGGTCGCCCATCTTCAACAATAAACAGCCATCTGGTAGGGACATCAATGAGTGGAAACCTTCACCACAGCCCGAAAATAAACCGGTTCGCAACAAATTCCTTTTGATAGTCAGAAGAGGAGTATCTAATTTATCCACATAAGAAAAAAAATGGTCATCATCAACAGCATTGACACCTTGGCCATGTTTGGGCATTGGTGCTGTTATTATATTAGGTGTCTCGGGAAGGTCAAACTCAATCTCCTTCGCCTCAATGAGATCTTGTACTTTATTCTTTAAAGCCTAACATTCATTTGTATCATGCCCAGGAGTCTCAGAATGGTAAGCACATCGAGCATTCAGATTGTAGCGGGGAGAGGCAGTATTAGGATTCTTCTGGGCCTCCTTCAGAGTTACCAAATTGGACTTCAATAGGTGTGGAAAAACCTGGGATATGGTCATGTTGATCCGAGTGAACTGTCTTCTAGGCACATATGGTATGCGCTGATTGTTTCGTTGTCGGTTTGATGCGGGATTGGAAATCATGACAGCCCCTATCGTTAGACGAAGTTCAGTTTTGTTATGATTGATTTGGCTATAAGCTGCACTGACCTCTTTATTTCCTGTGAAAGGTTTCTTGGAAGTACTGGAGGATGCATCTCTATGTATTTTACCACTTTTGATGCCAGCCTCTACATGTTCACCAGTCAAGATTAATTCAGTAAACCTAGCAGAAGAACTTCCAATCAGATGGTTAAAGAACGGCCTGGATAACATGCCCAAGAACATGTCCACTAGCTCCCTATCAGACAACAGAGGTTGGACTCTTCCTGCAAGGTCTCTCAATTTGTAGGCATAATCTTTAAAACCCTCGTCGGAACCCATAGACATACTTTGCAACTGTGTACGGGTTGGGGCGAGGTCAGCATTATATTGATACTGCTTATAGAACGTAGCAGGCAAATATTCCCAATTGTGAACACTGGCTCTCTCCAGTTGATAGAACCATTCCAGTTGAGTCCCTGCCAAACTTTCTTGGAAGAAGTGGACCCATATATTCCTGTCAGTAGTGTGGGGTTGAATCTTTCTGACATACGACCTTAAATGCAGCTTGGGACAGGAGCCACCGTCGTACTTCGCAAATGTAGGGACCTTGAATTTTTGTGGGATGACCACCCCTGAAATCAGTCCCAACTCCTCAAAATCTAGCCCGGGTATCCTCTGGATCTCCATAGCATTGAGTCGATCCTCTAGTTGTTTGTATTTATCATCAGCAGGAGGATACTGCTCCTCAGAATAGTCAGGTTCATCCTCCTCAGACCCTGGATTGTTGTTTTCTTCCACTGGCTTCTCTTCTTATTTGTCCCCTTCATCCGACGGGGTTGCGAAATCTATAGCTTTCTTAATCGGTCCTCTGTTCCTTCTTCCCAAATTCACTACACCAGCTGGTTTCTTTGGATTCTTGGTCTTTTCTTTGACGATCAGGGTTTTCAGCTCTTCTTTCCCCTTGTCCAGAGCCAAGATCATATGTTGAAACTGAGCATTTTGAGTTTGGAGGTCCTTCACTGTTTGTTCGAGAGCCATTTATTTTTCTGAAATAAACAGCGAAAAGAATAAGAAACCTGTCTTGAAACCTGTTTATGCAATGATATGTATGATATGCGTATGCAATGTTTTCAAGGATTTCTAAGACTTAAATTTTCCTAAACAGAGAGAGAACAAACATTAATTGCATTAAGAAGTTTAAACAGTTACAAAGATGCCTCTTGGGCTTACAATAGGAGAAACCAAGAAAAAATAAACTCTCAAAGCAGAAAAGGACTCAAACTTCCCACGAGTGTATCCTCTTTGGAGCAATGTAGGCATTTATACTCATCTCTCCGTGAATTAACCTGGTGAGCTCTAAAACCTTCTTCTTGTTGGCGTAGAACTGGGTCTCAAAGGTGTCTCGTTCCTCTTTGAGCTGAATCCAAAATCTCTTCAACTCCTTGAGAGTAGTCGGTATGTCAGGATGGAGAATGTATGAGGTACATCTGTATCTGCAACGAGTTCCATGATGATGGTTAGAATGGCGGGATAAGGCATCATGAGATTTTGAGCGTGTGCTTGCACCCACTTAAGATAAGGCTCCAAAGGGATGGAGTTCTTATGCCCCAGTGTCTTGCTATCCACTTTTTTTACCATGCCCCAAGCTCGTATGAACCTCTGACAGCAACTTTGAACAACATTCTCATAGTTGAACATAATGCCTTAAACTAATACATTATGAGGACCATCTCTCCTAGCATACCCAAACTGTCGTAATGCTAAACAAGGATTATAAGTGATTCCTCCCCTAATTCCTAAGAGAGGGACATTAGGGAATTCCTCACAGTGATCGATAATGGTAACATTCTCCAAGGACTGAGGACACCAATGAATATCCGAGTGTGTGGGGGACATCAACCTATTAGACCATCTTATTCCCTGCTCATTCTTCACAACAAATCGAAGTAGGTGCGAAATAAAACACCTAGCCAACAGAGGAGTGCAACACAAAAAATTCCCTCTTCTCTTTAAAGTGTGAAAATGCAGAGAGTGTAGAATGTCTCCAAGTAAAGTAGGCACCGGATTGTGAGACAGAAAAACCTTGACCGTGTTCACATCTATGAGTTGGTCCAAATTAGGAAATAGTACCATCCCATAAATGAGAAGAGCCAACACTTCTTCAAAAGCTTGTAAATCCAGGGTATCCCAAAAATGGTGAGCCTTCTAAAATAAAAACTTAGCTAGAAAACCTTTGATGCCTCTTCTTGTTTCCCAATTTGCCACGACATTTGACTGTTGTAAAGACAAATCTTGAGCAATATCCTCAGGTTTTGGGTCCTTTTCCATACCGTTGAATGGTAATTGATTAAGGATGGTGTTGTACCCCAAAATTTGCCCTCCCATATTCCTCAAGATTTGTCAAGAATGATCTTCAAATGGTTCAAAATGGCTCAAAGGGTTGTACAGTCAAATCACCTCCTAAGACAGCTGAAATTAGGGTTTTGGTTCTTTCAAGGAATTTGGGGTTTTCAATGGTTCAATCAAGTCTCATAGGCCTATATACATTCTCAAGCACCTATAAGCCAAGTTTCAAGACTCACAGTGCCAATTTGCACAGTCAAAAACTCCATTTGATCCACAGTCAACTGCAAGGGCAAAATGGTCATTTTGCAGTCAAAAGTCATAATTTTTGGTCAACATCTTATTTTGAGGTCACAATCATCATTTTATCAAGTCTTGATCATGATTCCACAAGAATAGCTAAAAAATCATCAAAATGCAAAAAGTTACTATTTTTGGACAGTAGAAAAGTCAACTGTATCTTGACCAAGGCATAACTTTTTCATGGTTTGTCAGAAAAATTCCATCCAATGCTCATTTTTAATAGGATGCAATTTTCTACAATCCATCTTCACACTCCAAGATCAGAAAATGCACTCACAAAAAGTTACCAATTTTGACATTATAGGTCAATTTCAGAAGTCAACAAAAGTACACTTTGAGTCAAAGGCCATAACTTGAGATTGGTAAATCCAAATGACATAGGACCAAAGGCATTGGTTAGAGTACTTCAAGAGCTTTCCAAAATGTCCAAGAACATGGTCATATGATCAAAATTGAGCAAGTTGTGCATTGGAGAAGTTGGGAAATTTTCATGAATTTGCAAAAGTCAACTTTGCTCAAAACACCTTCTTTTTGCTAATGGGCCTCAAATATCTTCTTGAAACTTCACCCCTCACCTATGCACGACCCACCAAGATTATTTGGATTTATTTTCTTATTTTTATTGATTAATTGGATTTTTAAATAATATTAATCCATTTAATTAATTTAAATTATAAGAAAATAGAATATTTGATTTTTTAAATCAATTTGTGAAGCAAATATGACCTAAACATGCGGGCAAATTCGTGCACAAGTCAAAGATACAAAAAAATCCAAATTTGGCAACATTGTTCAATCATGAAAAATTAAGAATATTTGATTTTCAATCAAAGATTTAAACATCAATGCACATGGATTGGATCCAAAACTTTGACCTAATTTGATTCTCCTATATGTATGCAAGCTAACCATACCCTAGCACACGATTAAAAGCTGCAGAAACGGCCATAGAAAATTCAAGAAATTTCAAGAAAAGTGAAAACCTGTTCTTGCATCCTAGGCTAATTCAAGGCGTTTTGACCATTCAAACATATTACAGGAGATCCCAGGAACGATTTACAATCAAATTCCAGCTTCAAAGCTCAAGGAATCGCTACATACCATCTCACGGTTTGCAATTCCTATTCAAAACTGTATATCTTAATTCATGCGCATTTAACATGTTTTTTGATTGATTTGCATTGCTAGAGACTGAACAAAGCTAATGGAATGGTTTAATTGAACCATAGCACTCTGAATCGAAGAATGCCATGACTTAATTTTTAGGGTTCTTGAGCTTTCAAATGGGGCTTTTCAATCCAGGAAAAATTGGGACTAATAGGATATAGGGTTGAATTTGTGAGGCCAAAACAAACACAACCCATACCTCGCGAAATATTTATGCTTGCTATATTTCTATTCGCTATTTTTCCTTGCAGGAGTTAGTGGAGGTTAAAAACCCCCGCTATCTGATGTTAATTATACAGGACAAACGAAGAAGATGATGAGGTGTTGATACCTGGTTGGCCAATTTAAAAAAGACGCGCGTTATTTTTTGTTTTACAACATAATATTTGTTTTTGTATATAATATTCATTATCTATCCATTTAACAAAAGCGCGTTACAGTTCAGCTGGCAAAGGCATTGAAGCAATGAGCATTGGGACCTGGGTTCGAATCCCAGATCCCCCAAAACCTTTATTCTTTTTTTTCTTTATATGTTCACATGCAGATTTCAAAGTGAGGTCCATCATATACCTCCAATTCCCAAGCGCCAGATGTCTTCAAACTCAAATCCAAGGGTCAAGATGAAAGGACTATCATGGTCCTTAGTCAACATGCGTATGGACAAATCAGAAAGTCAAACAGGCTGGAGAGTTAGTGGGCCTGGAAGTTGCAAAACACCTCCTTTTGGGCCCATCACCCCCTGGGTTTATTCCTTTTTTTTTCTTCTTTTATATTTTTCATTTAATTGTTTTTATTATTAATTATTATTATTATTACTTAATTAACCAAATTAATTTTTTTATAATAAAATCAGAAAACTAAAAATAATATTATTTTTATTATTATTATTATTATTATTTATTAATTAATTTAGTTTTAATTAGGTTAATTTTAACTTTTTTTGCAATAATTTAAAATTAGTGTAGAATTAGGGTTTGCAATAACTTTTGACTCTTTTTATTTTTTCCTTAAAACATAAAAAAACCAAAAATATTTCTTTTCATTAATTAAATAGTTTAGGTTTAATTTAATTTAATTCATAAATAATAAAAACTTCCTTCTTTCTCAAAAAAGGGTCAAAACCCTAAAAACTCTCTGATTCAATTTTTTTTCCTCGCGCGTGTGATTTTTGTTGATTAATATTTTTCATCATATAATTGTATTTGCTCCGAGGATGTAATAGCTTTAATTAGGACTTTTTATCGCTTTTATTTATTTTCCGCAATCTACTTTTTAAGGGTTTGTTTTTGGCGCTGTAAATACCCGACGCCTTGTAATAGTTTAGTTTTATTTTCTACAACCATTAACTGCTAGATGTATGCTAACTAGGCTATGCATGACAAGATCTCCCTTAAATTAAAATCAATCGTAGCTCACCATAACTTGTACAAAGATAATATAACTGAAACCTGACACACTCGCACATGCCACTCCTAGGGTACGCTCACTTGGTTGCCTCGACGTGGTCATTGAGTATAGGCTGTTTTAGAGGTCGCCCTCCTGTCTAAAGATCAAAGTTGCCTCGAAACGGTTGCCTCGATAAAAAATGATCTAAGACATTAGGGTTACCGCTAAGGCGTCCTACTATTGCTTTGGTGACCATATGTCCCTATAATCGAATTGACCCAAAAACTCCAACGACGGTGCTACCTACTTCTCAATAGTGGGATAGTACTGTCTAAAGGACATTTACACAGCTTAATTTCTTTTGAGTAGGTAGAGGTTCTCAGGTACTTGCTCTTTCAAAACAAAAATACTTTTTGCACTTACACTTTTCAAACAAAAGTTTTCAACAACACTTCATACACTCTTGAGGACAAATACAAGAGTTAAATCGAAGTTTTCAAACAAAACTTTTTCAAAACCCACAAACACAAGAAAAGAAAAACTTTTTGAAAACATAGTGAGCAAGTACCTAAGAGCCCGTGGATAACCACGGATAGAAAGGGTGCTAACACCTTCCCTTTCTATAATCTACCTCCCGAACCCGAGAAACATCTCGAAAAGGAATTTTTCTGTGCTTTTGTCCTTTCCTTGTTGGATAAAATAGAAGACGGTGGCGACTCTTTCTTACCGCGACATTTTGCAAAAACAAACGCAAAACGCGAACCAGCATTCCAAAACAGACAGTTCTCATTCCCACCGATCACAGAACTGGCGACTCTGCTGGGGAATTAATAAGTGAGGTGTATCTTAGGATTAGATCACTTATGTTTTCAATTGTATGCCTTGTATGCTTTAAAATTCGTGGGCTTGTATCGGAGTTTTATAGATCCTAACCCGGATCTGGGGATACCCTTTAGGTAAGTAGCAATAAACTGTGAGGGACCTGTCCGGCGTAGACCGACACGGGTGAAGCAATAGCTACGTTGGTGTGACACCTTGGTCTGTACCGATATCCCTTGTGTTGGAACGAGGAGAATATGGGTCTTCTGAGGAATCATTAAGCACCAACTGGCCTTAGAACCTTAAATTGACCAACTTGGCCATAAAACAGTAGCAGTATGCTACACTCATTGAGGCTAAACTCTCGCGATGGTTCCGGCCGCAAGAAAAGGTTGCCAAACTGGAATTATGACCGATCGAGGGTATTCAGTGATATTGAGATCCTTTAGAACCCGGTTACTATTTTTAGGACAGGTCTTAACCAACTGAAACTGAAAGAGGGTAGTACCTAAACTTTATGCCAGCCTGAAATCTAAGGGCTCTTTTGTGTGACTTGTGTGCCTTTGCCATGTTTGCCTTTTGTGAATACTTGTGGTGTGCCTTTATCATAACATCATAACATCATAACATTGCATACATCCTGCATAAGGACTAACCCATTTCAAAGATAAGAAGGTTTCATCTTTGCCCTGTTTTGTAGGACGTCATGATGCCCATGCGTAGGAATACTATCCGGCTCAACTTTGTTCAACCACCTACTTTGCTTAAGGAATTGGTTGACAGGATTCCAGACACTACTACTTTCATCAAGAGGCATGGTTCTCTTCTCGGTTTAGTCACCTCAAAGTGGGACCAACAGTTAATGAGTGTCCTGGTCCAGTTTTATGATCCGCTATACCATTGCTTCACCTTTCAAGACTTCCAGCTGGTCCCTACCCTGGAAGAATTCTCTGAGTTGCTTGGTATCCCTATTTTGGAGCAGACTCCATTTACTGGTTGGGAATAGACTCTCAGGCCCGAAGAGATTGCTGCAGCCCTTCACTTGACCAAAGAGGAGGTAATGGCTAACTGGGAGGCTAGAAGTGGAGTTAAGGGCTTTTTGGCTAAGTTTCTGGTTGGCAAAGCTAATGGTTTCTGGAATGACTTAGACTTCAGGGCGTACGAAAACATTCTGGCTCTCTTAATCTATGGTCTGGTATTGTTTCCAAATCCTGACACCTTTGTTGATGTTAATGCCATAAGTATCTTCATCTCTCGGAATCCTGTACCCACTCTCTTGGGTGATATCCTTTATCAGCTCTATACTCGTACTGCCCGAAGACGGGGAACTTTGCTGTGTTGTGCTCCTTTATTGGCGAGGTGGTTTATTTTGCACCTCCCTAAGTTTGTACTGAAGAACAAAGAAGGAAGGGGCTGGGATCATAGGATAATGTCTCTTACTGATAAAGACATTATTTGGACTCTCAGAGGCTTAGATGAGGTGGTCGTCATTGATCGTTGTGGAGAGTATCCTAATGTTCCATTGATCGGAACACGTGGAGGAATCTCTTATAACCCATGCTTAGCTCTCCGTCAGTTTGGAAGATCCAGAAGAGAAGGGCCTCATGAGATGTTGATACCTCATATCGTCTTTAATTTTCAGGTAGATAGCGACGAGTTGTGTCGTAGATTCATCAGAGCTTGGATAGAGTTCACAAATCTGACCCACATGAGTTGGGACCAAAAACTTCTCTGCCAATTGAGTCATATTTCAGATGGGTCCGCATCCGTGCTCAGAAGTTAGGTATGCCATACGAAGCTGTCAGGCCTATTACTCTTGAAGTTGCTGATAAAGACGGGGTTCCTCCAACTGTTCTCCATCCTCATACGCCCACTGATGTTGGCACACTAAAGAGGTCTTGGGCGCAACTGCAGGAAGAACGGGATTCTTATCGGGAAAGGTTCAACGAACAAGAACAGAAAATCCAGAAGCTGACTAAGCAATTGGAGAACGAACGGATCCTGAATGATTATATCCATACTGATAAGAAAAGGCCATGGGAGCATTGATGGATCTATTGATGATTTCTTTTATGGTTTTATTTACTTTTCAGTATTTTCATTCTTGTAACGCCTAAGGGCAATTTGTTGAACAATTTAAATTCCGAAGTTAAATCTAATAAAGTGTGTTTCCTTTTCTTGTCTACAAATTTGAATCCCGATTGTCTTTGAAAACATAAATCATACGCATTTCATTTCATCATATACATAACAGGTACCCTTTTACAGGTCACTTATCTTCTTCGCTGTCTATTTCAGCAATCATCATGTCTACTGAACCTTCCACTGAACAAGCTATCAAGGCCCTCCAGGCCCAGAATGCCCATTTCCAAGAGTTGGTTATGAGCCTAGCCCAGGGTCAACAGGATTTGAAGACTCTGATTCTGAAAGAGAGGAAGAAGAAGAAGAAAAGGACCGTCTTGTTCAACACTGGACACAGATTTGGGAATGGACTGCAGAATGAGGTTAATTTGACCACCTCGTCTGTAGGGAAAGACAGTCCACAAGAGAGAAGGGTTCCTAGTCCCGTGGTCTCCGACAAAGAGACGGATTATGATGAACAGCAGTACCCTCCTGCTGAGGATAGGTACAAACAGTTGGAGGACCGCTTGAGCGCCATGGAGATACAAAATGTGCCCGGGTTGGACTTTGGAGACCTAGGCTTATCCTCTGGGTGGTGATTCCCCATAAGTTCAAGGCACCTGCTTTTGCCAAATATGACGGAGCCTCCTGCCCAAAAGCTGCACCTCTGGTCGTATGTAATGATGATCCAACCTTACACTACTGACAAGAATTTGTGGATCCATTTCTTTAAGGATAGTCTTTTAGGGACTCAACTCGAATGGTTATATCAGCTGGATGGGGCCAGTATCCGCAACTGGGAAGATTTGGCTACTGCGTTCTATAAGCAGTACCAGTATAATTCCGACCTCGCTCCTACGCGTACCCAACTCTAGGGTATGTCACTAGGGACGGGTGAAGGATTTAAAGAGTACGCCCAAAAATGGAGAGACCTTGCCGGAAGGGTGCAGCCACCTTTGACTGATCGTGAGCTGGTTGATATGTTTTTGGGGACCCTGCCTGGTCCATTCTTCAACCATTTGATTGGAAATTCTTCAGCCGGGTTTACAAACCTTATCTTGACTGGTGAGAGAATTGAAGCTGGTATCAAGTCTGGGAAGATACAAAAGGGTGCTTCATCGAGCACCGAGAAGAAACCCTTCAAGAAAGAATCCAGTGTTGTCTATGGTTCAAGGAGACCAAATAGATCTGAACACCGCCAAGCTGTCAACGCGGTGGTCATTTCAAAACCTGCTGGTGCTCCTCAGCATCACAACCAACAAAGGGAAGAGAGACCTAGAAGGCAGTTCACTCGACTCAGCATGACCTTGTCCCAGATATTGCCGCAGTTACTGACAACCAATTTGGTAACTCTAAGGGAAGCCCCAAAGAATCCGAATACTACATCTCCAAAGTATAACCCCAACGCCCGCTGCGCTTATCACTCTGACAGCCCGGGGCATAATACAGATGATTGCTGGACTTTGAGGAATAAGGTTCAAGACCTAATCGATGCAAAGGAGGTTGAGTTCGAGGCGCCCGAGAGGCCTAATGTTTTAACAGCCCCCATGCCCAAGCATGGAGTAAATGCCATTAGGGATGATGATGAAGTAGAGGAATCTGAATTCGACAGCTGGATCTACCCTACGACCAACGGTGGACCAAACAACTGGACGGCAAAGGACTTCGTCCCTATTACTTTTGTGACTCAGTAATGAACTCCTTTGTTTTGAATTTGTAACAGACAATATTATGAAACTTTATGGCCCGATGTCTTACCCGGGGCACCATGGCTTCATTTGTGAGGGCTTTTGTGTGTCATTTTCATATATTATTAATAAAAGCATTGGACGTTTTTTGCATTTCAAATCTTGCGCTCTTTGTCTTTCTTTATTATATATTGCAAAACAGATATTTACACACACTCACATATACAGGTCCCAATCCACTCTGGATCTCACTGGTAACGACTCTGCTACTGCCAGTTATGACTTCGAAAATCCGATCAACTTAGCCGAAGAAGAAGGTGAAGATGATTGCGAAGTTCCTGGAGAGCTTGCAAGACTGCTACTTCAGGAAGAGAGGGCCATTCAGCCACATGAAGAGCCAGTGGAAACGGTAAATCTGGGTACTGAGACAGATAGGAAGGAAGTCAAGATCGGTGCAAACTTGGAGTTTAGTGTGAAACAACGGTTGATTCAGATGTTGCATGACTACGTGGAAATCTTTGCCTGGTATTACGAAGATATGCCTGGTTTGGATATTGACATCGTGGTTCATCACCTGCCTACCAAGGAAGAATGCCCTCCGGTAAAACAGAAGGTCCGACGTATGCGTCCAGAGATGTCCGAGAAAATCAAAGCTGAGGTTATGAAACAATTTGACGCTGGTTTCCTAGCAGTAACTTCTTACCCTCAGTGGGTTGCCAATGTGGTTCCAGTGCCGAAAAAAGATGGTAAGGTCCGAATGTATGTTGACTACATGGATTTGAACAGGGCGAGCCCTAAGGATGACTTCCCTCTGCCTCACATTGACGTTCTAGTTGACAACACTGCTCAGCATAAGGTATTCTCCTTCATGGATGGTTTCTCTGGTTATAATCAAATCAAGATGGCTCCCGAAGACATGGAGAAGACCACTTTCGTTACTCAGTGGGGCACCTTTTGTTACAAGGTCATGCCTTTTGGGTTGAAAAATGCTGGGAAAACATATCAACGCGCCATGGTTGCTTTGTTTCATGACATGATCCATCATGAGATTGAAGTATACGTCGACGATATGATTGCGAGGTCCCAAACTGAGGAGGAACACCTTGACCATCTACAGAAGTTGTTTGACCGTTTGAAGTTGTACAAATTGAGGTTAAACCCGAACAAATGCACCTTCGGGGTGAGATCTGGAAAGCTAATAGGTTTCGTCGTAAGCGACAGAGGTATTCAAGTGAACCCTGCCAAAGTGAAAGCCATACAAGAGATGCCAGTTCCCAAGACAGAGAAAGAAGTCAGAGGCTTTCTAGGACGGCTGAACTACATTGCCCGATTCATCTAACACCTAAATGCTACTTGTGAACCAATCTTCAAGCTACTGAAGAAGGATCAAGTAGTACGTTGGAACGATGAATGTCAGGCCGCTTTCGAAAGAATCAAAGAGTATCTCCAACAGCCACCCATTCTTATGCCACCGGTTGAAGGGAGACCTCTAATCTTATACTTGACAGTACTGGACAACTCAATGGGATGTGTGCTGGGTCAGCGTGACGAGTCTGGCTGAAAAGAGCATGCTATTTATTACCTTAGCAAAAAGTTTACCGACTGTGAGACCCGATACTCACTGCTCGAGAAAACTTGTTGCACTTTGGTATGGGCTGCTCGCCGGCTGAGACAGTATATGTTGACTCACACTACTCTGTTGATTTCAAAGATGGATCCAATCAAGTATATCTTTGAAAAGCCTACCTTGTCCTGAAGAATAGCAAGATGGAAGATGATCTTGACTGAATATGACATCCAGTACACGACTCAAAAAGCAATCAAAGGAAGTGTGTTGGCGGACCATTTGGCACATCAGGCAGTGGATGATTACCAGTCGATGAACTTTGAATTTCCAGACGAGAATATCATGGTGGTAACTGATTGCGAGATACCTAGACCGGATGAAGGACCTGAGGAAGGATCCTGATGGTCTATGCACTTTTATGGAGCCTCAAACGCTTTGGGTAATGGTATTGGCGTTGTGATCATATCTCCTAAAGGCTCGCATACTCTGCTCACCGCCCGACTATGTTTCAACTGCACCAACAACATGGCGGAGTATGAAGCATGCATCATGGGTCTTAGAGTTGCAATTGACCTAAGGATCAAGTTTCTGAGTGTCTTCGGAGATTCTGCTCTCGTGATCAGTCAGATCAAAGGCGAGTGGGATACGAAACACCCAAATCTTATTCCTTACAAGGAGTATGTATTGACGTTGCTTCCCCATTTCGAGGAGATAACCTTTGAACACTTCCCAAGAGAGGAGAATCAGTTGGCGGACGCGCTAGCTACGATGTCTTCTATGTTCAAAGTCAAATGGGACAACGAGGCTCCCCAGATCATTATTTGGAAAGTGGATGAACCTGCATATTGTTGTGATCTTGAGACTAAAGAGGTAACAGAAAAGCCTTGGTATCATGAAGTGAAGAGGTACCTTGAAGCTCAAGAATACCCCGAGGGTGCATCCGTTAATGACAAGAAGTTTCTGAGAAGATTCGCGGCAAAGTTCTTCGTCAGCAATGGCATTCTTTACAAACGTAACCATGATTCAACCATACTGCGTTGTGTGGATAAGATTGAAGCAGAAAGGATCATGGAAGAGTTGCATGAAGGTACCTTCG
This sequence comes from Vicia faba, assembly GCA_948472305.1. Classification (NCBI taxonomy): domain Eukaryota; kingdom Viridiplantae; phylum Streptophyta; class Magnoliopsida; order Fabales; family Fabaceae; genus Vicia; species Vicia faba. The sequence continues at coordinate 160,694,962 of OX451738.1, forward strand.
GGACTCACTCCAGTGGACATACCATGGTAAAGAAAATCCTTCGGGCAGGATGTTACTGGTCCACAATGGAAGCCGACTGTTATCAACATTCTCGGACGTGTCACAAGTGTCAGATCTATAATGATAAAGTGCACATTCCTCCAGTTCCTTTGAACGTCTTGACAACACCTTGGCCTTTCGCAATGTGGGGAATTGATATGATCGGTGAAATCAGACCTACAACATCCAATGGGCATCGTTTCATCCTAGTAGCGATTGATTACTTTACGAAGTGGGTTGAAGCAGCTTCCTTTGCCACCGTGACCAAGAACGTCATGGCACGGTTCATTCGGCATAACCTGATTTGTCGATACGGTGTACCAGAGAGGATCATTACGGATAATGGTACCAATCTCAACAACAAGATGATCACTGAGCTCTGCGAGCAATTCAAGATACAGCACCATAACTCTTCTCCTTACCGGCCGAAGATGAATGGGGCTGTAGAAGCGGCTAATAAGAACATTAAGAAGATTGTGCAGAAGATGACAGTGACCTACAAAGATTGGCACGAGATGTTACCATTTGCTCTTCATGGGTACCGTACCTCAGCACGGACGTCAACAGGGGCAACACCCTACTCCTTGGTATACGGCATGGAGGCAGTCCTGCCCATTGAAGTTCAGATACCCTCTCTCCGGATCATGAAAGATGCGGGTTTAAGCGAAGACGACTGGATCCAGACCCGACTTGATCAATTGAACCTAATCGACGAAAAAAGACTCACTGCTATTTGTCATGGTCAGACGTACCAAAAACGGATGATCAAGGCATTTAACAAGAAAGTTAGACGACAAGAGTATCAAGTCGGAGACCTGGTAATCAAGCGCATCATCCTACCTCAAGGTGACCCCAGGGGCAAATGGACCCCTACGTACGAAGGTCCATTTGTGGTTAAGAACATCTTCTCAGGAGGAGCGATGATTCTAACCACCATGGATGGTGACGACCTTCCTCACCCCGTCAATGCAGACATAGCGAAAAGATACTACGCATGATTAAAGACCCGCTAGATCGACTGGCCGAGGCAAAAATAAGGGCTTCCCGGTGAACCAAAAGGGTTCAGGCAAAAATAAGGGACGAAAATAAAAAAATCTGTACACCTGGCAAGTCGAAAACCTGAAAAGGCAGCTTGGGCAAAAATGGGTATCCCGGTGGACTAAAAACCCGAAAGGGCGGTCCAGGCAAAAGTTAGGGATAAGCGTAACACTATGTCTCATTGGATCACCTTGCATCCAGACTTCAGTATCAACTATCAAGCTCAGACGGCACTGATCAATCAGGTTCATCTTCAACTAAGCAGCAAAGTGATGAGATGCTTGAAGACATAAAGGCGATAGCAGAGTTGGAACCCAGTGGGGTTATTCACATAGCTGTTTTGTTTTCCTTTTTACAAACTGTATAAATCCTATTTGTTCGGCGGCGTTCTCTTACTAGGACGCCAACCTCTTGTACAAAAACGCCTATTTACAGGCAAAATCAATACAAGTTCATTTTTCATACCAATTGCAAATTGTTTTTCCTTTATCTGTTTTGTTTTGCAAAGAACGTCCAATGTTCATTTTTTATATATGCATTTGACATTAATTGCTGATCACAAATATTTGCATGCGAAACAAAGGACTAATTACGGGTGACAACGGAATTAGGGGGCAATAAGAATTGTCTAAGCGATCTAGTGGCTCTGTCCACCAATATACCAAGGTAGGTTCGGCTGAAGAATGTGACCGAGATACCTTCACTCCCCAAGAGTAAGACAGTAGTGAAAGCTCTCCCCACTGAGACTTGCAACTATGAACAAATCAGCAATACTCTTCCCCAAGCAGAGTTAGTCTACCATCAGTCCCGAAAAGATTGGGTATCCCCAGTAGGTCTTAATATTCCCCGGCGGAGTATACAGATATTCCTCAGCAAGCATCCCCGATAGTCTTAATATTCCTCAACAGAATATAAGAATGTTCCCCGGCGGAATACAAGATACCCCCAGTGGAACCATTTCCCAGCACAGTCTGAAAAGCTTCCCCAATGGAGTTGAATCATCTTACCCAGGCTTGTCCCCTACAGAGTACAAATGCATCTCCCCATCCATATTCAGAAGGTTATCCTCACAAGAGTCTAACTGGGTTATCCTCAGCAAGTTGCAACGGAAAGATCATCCCTAGCAAAGTTCTTTCTATCTCCAGCGGAGTTCATCATCAAAATCTCCAACAGAGCTTATCAACGGAATCCACAGCGGAGTTATCATCAAAATCTCCAACAGAGCTTATCAACGGAATCCCCAGCGGAGTTATCGTTAAAATCTCAGCAAAGCATCTCCTCCCCACAGAGCAATTCCCCGCAGAGTAATCTCTTCATCAAGTTTATTCCCCAACGGAGTCATCTTCTCCTACAGGTTTATTCACACAATCATCTTCGTTCATCATCCACGGCGGAAACGAAGAATTCAACATCATTCTCCAGCAGCTATCCGGGATTTATTTCCCCAGCTAAAACATCACATCTTCATACATCATGATACATGCACATACGCATCATATCATACTATCTCATTTATGTTGAGAACATCATTGCTTGATCCATATCATGCATGGCATATGACTGACCTTTACCTTTCAGGAAAGATGCAGTTAAATGCTCAGCAATGTCAAAGGAGACGAAACCAGATAAATCGATTCCTAAAGATTTTTCTGATGCTAATACAGTCAAAGGAGACAAATCCCGTCAAAAGAGACAAATTTAGTCAATGGAGACAAAACCAGTTAAATTGATTCCTAAAGATTTTTCTGAAGCAATCCAGTCAAAGGAAACAAATCCAGTCAAAAGAGACAAAATCAGTTAAATCGATTCTTAAAGATTTTTCTGAAGCCAATCAATGGAGACAAAACCAGTTAAATCGATTCCTAAAGATTTTTCTGAAGCCAGTCAATGGAGACAAAATCAGTTAAATCTATTCCTAAAGATTTCTCTGAGGCGAAGCCAGTCAATAGAGATAAAGCCAGTTAAATCGATTCCTAAATATTTTTCTGAGGCCACCCATCAATGAAGACAGCCCGTCAATGAAGACAACCCGTCAATGAAGACAACCCGTCAACGAAGACAAAACTTCTACCGACAATCTCCAGGTGGCATCTTTAAGCCCATCCTCCTATCCATCATCTTTCTAAATGGCATCTGTAAGCCCATTCCCGACATCACAATGCTGATACTACACCATGCGAGTGCAAATTTCTGGGCACTTTAGTGTTCAATCATCTTCCACCTTCGGATCACGAAAGGCACACAAGCCAATCTACATCCTCAGGTTTAAGAAGATTGAACAGGGGCAACTGTTGTACCCCAAAAATTTCCCTCCCATATTCCTCAAGATTTGTCAAGAATGATCTTCAAATGGTTCAAAATGGCTCAAAGGGTTGTACAGTCAAATCACCTCCTAAGACAGCTGAAATTAGGGTTTTGGTTCTTTCAAGGAATTTGGGGTTTTAAATGGTTCAATCAAGTCTCATAGGCCTATATACATTCTCAAGCACCTATAAGCCAAGTTTTAAGACTCACAGTGCCAATTTGCACAATCAAAAGCTCCATTTAATCCACAGTCAACTGCAAGGGCAAAATGGTCATTTTGCAGTCAAAAGTCAGAATTTTTGGTCAATATCTTATTTTAAGGTCACAATCATCATTTGATCAAGTCTTGATCATGATTCCACAAGAATAGCTCAAAAATCATCAAAATGCAAAAAGTTACTATTTTTGGACAGCAGAAAAGTCAATTGTATCTTGACCAGGGCATAACTGTTTCATGGTTTGTGAGACCAATTCCATCCAATGCTCATTTTGAAGAGGATGCAATTTTCTACAATCCATCTTCACACTCCAAGATCAGAAAATGCACTCACAAAAAGTTACCAATTTTGACATTATAGGTCAATTTCAAAAGTCAACAAAAGTACACTTTGAGTCAAAGGCAATAACTTGAGATTGGTAAACCCAAATGACATGGGACCAAAGGCATTGGTTAGAGGACTTCAAGAGCTTTCCAAAATGTCCAAGAACATGGTCATATGATCTAAATTGAGCAAGTTGTGCATTGGAGAAGTTGGGAAATTTTCATGAATTTGCAAAAGTCAACTTTGCTCAAAACACCTTATTTTTGCTAATGGGCCTCAAATCTCTTCTTGAAACTTCACCCCTCACCTATGCACGACCCACCAAGATTATTTGGATTTATTTTCTTATTTTTATTGATTAATTGGATTTTTAAATAATATTAATCCATTTAATTAATTTAAATTATAAGAAAATAGAATATTTGATTTTTTAAATCAATTTGTGAAGCAAATATGACCTAAACATGCGGGCAAATTCGTGCACAAGTCAAAGATACAAAAAAATCCAAATTTGGCAACATTGTTCAATCATGAAAAATCAAGAATATTTGATTTTCAATCAAAGATTTAAACATCAATGCACATGGATTGGATCCAAAACTTTGACCTAATTTAATTCTCCTATATGTATGCAAGCTAACCATACCCTAGCACACAATTAAAAGCTGCAGAAACGGCCATAGCAAATTCAAGAAATTTCAAGAAAAGTGAAAACCTGTTCTTGCATCCTAGGCTAATTCAAGGCGTTTTGACCATTCAAACATATTACAGGAGATCCCAGGAACGATTTACAATCAAATTCCAGCTTCAAAGCTCAAGGAATCGCTACATACCATCTCACGGTTTGCAATTCCTATTCAAAATTGTATATCTTAATTCATGCGCATTTAACATGTTTTTTTCATTGATTTGCATTGCTAGAGACTGAACAAAGCTAATGGAATGGTTTAATTGAACCATAGCACCCTGAATCGAAGAATGCCAAGACTGAATTTTTAGGGTTCTTGAGCTTTCAAATGGGGCTTTTCAATCCAGGAAAAATTGGGACTAATAGGATATAGGGTTGAATTCATGAGGCCAAGACGAACACAACCCATACCTTGCGAAATATTTATGCTTGCTATATTTCTATTCGCTATTTTTCCTTGCAGGAGTTAGTGGAGGTTAAAAACCCCTGCTATCTGATGTTAATTATACAGGACAAACGAAGAAGATGATGAGGTGTTGATACCTGGTTGGCCAATTTAAAAAAGGCGTGCGTTATTTTTTGTTTTACAGCATAATATTTGTTTTTGTATATAATATTCATTATCTATCCATTTAACAAAAGCGCGTTACAGTTCAGCTGGCAAAGGCATTGAAGCAATGAGCATTGGGACCTGGGTTCGAATCCCAGGTCCCCCAAAACCTTTATTCTTTTTTTTCTTTATATGTTCACATGCAAATTTCAAAGTGAGGTCCATCATATACCTCCAATTCCCAAGCGCCAGATGTCTTCAAACTCAAATCCAAGGGTCAAGATGAAAGGACTATCATGGTCCTTAGTCAACATGCATATGGACAAATCAGAAAGTCAAACAGGCTGGAGAGTTAGTGGGCCTGGAAGTTGCAAAACACCTCCTTTTGGGCCCATCACCCCCTGGGTTTATTCCTTTTTTTTCTTCTTTTATATTTTTCATTTAATTGTTTTTATTATTAATTATTATTATTATTACTTAATTAACCAAATTATTTTTTTCATAATAAAATCAGAAAACTAAAAATAATATTATTTTTATTATTATTTATTAAAATTAATTTCACCCTTTCATTATTTTTGTAAATAAATAAATAATTAATTAATTTAGTTTTAATTAGGTTAATTTTAACTTTTTTTTGCAATAATTTAAAATTAGTGTAGAATTAGGGTTTGCAATAACTTTTGACTCTTTTTATTTTTTCCTTAAAACATAAAAAAACCAAAAATATTTCTTTTCATTAATTAAATAGTTTAGGTTTAATTTAATTTAATTCATAAATAATAAAAACTTCCTTCTTTCTCAAAAAAGGGTTAAAACCCTAAAAACTCTCCGATTCAATTTTTTTTTCTCGCGCGTGTGATTTTTGTTGATTAATATTTTTCATCATATAATTGTATTTGCTCCGAGGATGTAATAGCTTTAATTAGGACTTTTTATCGCTTTTATTTATTTTCCGCAATCTACTTTTCAAGGGTTTGTTTTTGGCGATGTAAATACCCGACGCCTTGTAATAGTTTAGTTTTATTTTCTGCAACCATTAACTGCTAGATGTATGCTAACTAGGCTATGCATGACAAGATCTCCCTTAAATTAAAATCAATCGTAGCTCACCATAACTTGTACAAAGATAATATAACTGAAACCTGACACACTCGCACATGCCACTCCTAGGGTACGCCTCACTTGGTTGCCTCGACGTGGTCATTGAGTATAGGGTGTTTTAGAGGTCGCCCTCCTGTCTAAAGATCAAAGTTGCCTCGAAACGGTTGCCTCGATAAAAAATGATCTAAGAAATTAGGGTTACCGCTAAGGCGTCCTACTATTGCTTTGGTGACCATATGTCCCTATAATCGAATTGACCCAAAAACTCCAACGACGGTGCTACCTACTTCTCAATAGTGGGATAGTACTGTCTAAAGGACATTTACACAACTTAATTTCTTTTGAGTAGGTAGAGGTTCTCAGGTACTTGCTCTTTCAAAACAAAAATACTTTTTGCACTTACACTTTTCAAACAAAAGTTTTCAACAACACTTCATACACTCTTGAGGACAGATACAAGAGTTAAATCGAAGTTTTAAAACAAAACTTTTTCAAAACCCACAAACACAAGAAAAGAAAAACTTTTTGAAAACATAGTGAGCAAGTACCTAAGAGCCCGTGGATAACCACAGATAGAAAGGGTGCTAACACCTTCCCTTTCTATAATCTACCTCCCGAACCCGAGAAACATCTCGAAAAGGAATTTTTCTGTGCTTCTGTCCTTTCCTTGTTGGATAAAATAAAAGACGGTGGCGACTCTTGCTTACCGCAAAATTTTGCAAAAACAAACGCAAACCGCGAACCAGCATTCCAAAATAGTCAGTTCTCATTCCTACCGATCACAGATGGGTACTCATAATAACTGAGAAAACTCCTCCATAGTGGGCACTAACTGGTAATCAGGAAAGGTGAAACAGTGATGTAAAGGGTCGAAGAACTGAAAGAGCACCTTTAACATTTCTTTGTTAGAGTTTGAGGTGACTAAGGTGAGAAGTCGACCATGTCTTTCAGTGAATGGAGAGCTTTCAGGAACTCTTGATGCTAATTCCTTGAGTTGAGGAGGTACCCTTACGAGGTTGACTTGGATAGTATTCCTGCGAGTGGATGCCATGTCCTAAAAAACAAGACAAGGATAAGCCCTAAAAATCCTTGAAATGGTTAGTATGATATGCAATGTTATGATGTCATGCTAAGAAAACACCCATATATCAAGCATAAGAAAATCATGCAGAGACCTTAGGTTTAAATGTTGCATGGGTTTTAAGGTAAGTACCCTCTTGAAATTAATTAGCTCAACCTGTCCTAGAAATAGTAACCGGGTTCTAAGGGATCTCAATATCACTAATCTTTCCCACAAGTTTCATTCCGATCGATAATTGACTTACCACCAAACAAACACGGGAGTCAAATCTTAATGAGTGTAGTATCGAGTATCAACCGACTTAGGACTACACAAAAGATGACTATCTCACTACTTACTAATGGCCAAGTTGGTCAATTAAAGGTTCTAAGGTCAGTTGATGCTTTATGACACCACGCAGCGGCCCCGTATTCTCCTTGATTAACTAAAGGGCTACCGGTACCAACCAAAGTGTCACATCAATGTAGTTATCGCTTCAACCGTTTTGGTATATCCCACACAGTTTTCATGATCTATTGCTACTTACCTAAAAGGTGCCCCATATCCGGGTGTAGGATCTATAGTAACAACCCAAACAAACCCAAAAGGTAAAGCAAACAAAGCATACAAAAGCAGTTTAAATAATGAACTAACTCTAAGGTAACCCCACTTTTTTATAAGTCCCCAGCAAAGTCGTCAGTTCTTTGATACGGTGGCAGAACCGACTGTTATACTGGTTTTGTATTTGTGTTCGCAAATGTTGCGGTAAGCAAGAGTTGTAACGCCTGTAATTTAATTAATTATTTAATTAAATTATTTTTGGAATATTTGTGAAGTTGTATTATAATTAATTGGATTTAATTATTTTATTAAGTGGAGAAATAATAATAGAGATATAATATCGTGTGGTGAAATAATATTAGAAGTATAATATTATTTGATGTGGGCTTATTTTGAAGGAATAGAAGTAATAAAGGGGTGTATTAGTTTTAAGCCCATTAAGGAGTAAATAGAACAATAGGGTTATTTTATTGTTGTTAGAAGAGAATAGAAAGAAATAAGCAGTAGAAGAATAAGGATTTGGAGGAGAACGTGTAAACTCTTGGAAAAAGTGGAGAACGGCAAGAACGAGAATTCAACCAGAAATTTTAGAGCGACCTTCAATCTAAGGTAAGGGTGGGGTTCTGACTCTATAATTGGGTTTATGATGATTGGTATGTGGGGTTAGAGATGATTGTTGTCTTGTTCTTGAATTGAAAATACATGATTGTTGTATGATGAGAATTGATGAATTTTAGATGAATATTAATGTCATGATGTTGTTTAATTGATGTAGAATTATAAGGTAAATTATGAGTGATGATTATCCATGATTATATTAAGTTTTAGGGCTTTAGGTATGAATTTCGTAGTGAGTTGCAGTGATGAAAAACGCAAAATATTGCAGTGATGAAAAACGCAGAATTAGGCCAGAAGGATATCAGAAGTTGCTGTATTAGAATAATGAATTAAATTGGAGATAGAATTTGTCATAATGTTCTTAGTTAGGTTGATATCAGGCTAAGAATTAAAATAGTAGGATTGGTAAAAAGTAGCAGTTCTGATGGTAGAAGCTATGGTGGTTAGAAGTTGCGTTGAAATATTAGAAAGTAGAAGTTCTGATGGTAGAAGTAGTGTTAGTCAAAAGTTGCATTGGTCAGAAGTTGGGATAGTCAGAAATTGTGTTATCAGAAGTTGGGTTAGTCAGAAGTTGTGTTATCAGATGTTGTGTTATCAGAAGTTGGGTTAGTCAGAAGTTGCGTTTTCAGAAGTTGTATTGGTCAGAAGTTGATTTAGTCAGAAGTTGTACTAGTCAGAAGATGTGTTATTAGAAGTCGTGTTAAGAAGTTGTGTTGGTTAGAAGTTGAGTTGGTCTGAAGTTGTTCTGATCAGAAGTTGTGTTGGCCTTTACGTTGTTTTCGTACAGAATATGGAAGTTAGACGCTTAGAAGCTGCTATTTGAACTATAACAATAGGAATAGTGATGGTGATGACGTTTGAGTTACAAAATAGCAGTATTGATTTACTGTGGAATTAATTTACAGTTGAGTTGTTAGTGAGAAGTTATTCATGATATTTTGTTGATGATTTATAATAAATAAATGATGTTTGATGATATATAATAAATAAATTATGTTTAATAAATTATTTTGATGATATGAGATGTTGATGACGAGACGTTGAGATGCATTTGAGATGTTGTTATTTTGAGATGCTTTTGAGATGTTAATTGAGATGTTTTTTAGATGATTTGAGATGTTGTTAACTTGGGTGTTGTTATTACATTCATGGTTGTGTCTCATACATTGCATTTTTGAGATGGAGCTTATGCTCGTTGAGATGGCCTATATTGGCGAATTTTGAGATGAAGGCTATGCCTTGTTGATGCCTCTATTAATTGGCAAATTTTTGAGATGGGAGTTCTGCTTCAATGGTACCACATGCATTTGCATAGTATTAAGTCACATTATATGATTGTTTAGAGAAGTGTATTTTGATGTTGATGAATGCGTATATGCGTTGTAATTATTGTAGATTATGAGATGAGAAGTGGTGATGTTATTGATCTAATTTAATATATTAATTATCATGCGCTTTATTATATTGTTAGATATCTCACCCCTTATGTTTGAATGTTGCCCTTATGCTGGTAACGTGCAGGTAATCGAGAGTGAAGGCTGTATACCTTCAATAGTTCGAGTCGATGTCATTGCTTTGATATGTAACACTCAGGGGGATGAACGGTTGCTGTTTTTGATTGTTGATTTTCAGTTGTTGAACTTTAAATTGATTATTATTAAATATGTGATGTTTCGAAGTTGTTGTTTTGTTGTTAGAGATGTTATTAAGAATTCCACTACGTAGATGTTGAGTTATTTGATTAAAGATGTTATATTGATGGTTCACCTGATGTTTTAAAAAGTGTTATATATCCACGATGAATGCAATGAATTTTGATAGAAGAATTTGTGACGTCCCGATTCGTTTGTATGATTGAATTTTATAACTCTGATTTTTTTATATAACTTGCCAGGGTAGAATTGGGGTGTTACAAGAGTCGCCACCGACTTTTCTTTTATCCAACAAAGGAAAGGGTGAAAAGAACAGAAAAGGACCTTTCGAGATTATTTCTTGGTAAGGGGGTAGATTATGGAAAGGGAAGGTGTTAACACCATTTCTATCCGTAGTTATCTACGGGCTCTTAGATGCTTAGCTCATGTTTTGAAATACCTTGTGTTTTTGTGTGTTTTTGAAAAGTAGTTTGAAAAGGCCTTAGTGCGGAAGTTTACTTTATGATAACTCTTGTATCAGTCCTCAAGAGTGTTGATAAAGCATTTTTGAAAATGTTTTTGAAAGTGTTTTATGTACGTGAAAAAATTTGTTTTGAGCATAGCATCTAGGAACTATCTACTTATACTCGAAAAGGTCTTTCTTTTCCTCCTATCCCTTAGACAGTGCTATCCTACTATTAGTGAGTAGGTAGCCTTATCATTGGATGTATGAGGTACATAGGAAGGGACGTACAGTCATAAAGGCAACATGTAGAGACGCTTTAGCAATTTTGTTTAGGGACTAGATCATTTACCGAGAGGCAACCGTAGGGTCATTGAGGGACTATGATCTTTTATTTTACGGGTCTTTGCTAAAGCATCCCCATTTCGAGGGACATGACTATTTTTTTCGAAAGGCAACCAAAGTGGTCGTACCCTAGAGGTGTATGTGTGCAATTGATTCAACTCAGTTATTTATCTTGCAGATTTAGGTTTGCTAGCGTTTTAATTTTCAGTCTTATCATACACTCCTAATTACTAACAGTTAATATTTGCAGAAGTGCGAGAATTAAAATCCTACGCTATTACAATACTTCGGGACAGTTACATAAAAAAGGTGCAAGAAAATAAAGTGTGAAATTTTAAATCTATACTATTACATCCCATAACCAGTTACATTATTATATAAAATGCGAGAATAAAAATAATGCGTGCGAAATGAAATATTACGTCTAAAAAATCCTAAGAATGAAAGTCTTTTTTGGTTTTATTTTTTATTTAGGAAAATACTTCAAATGAACATCCTAAAGTCTATTTAAAAAAATAAAAATTAATTAAGAAATAGTATAACTTCTTTTTTTTGTTTAGTTTTTATTATGAAAAGAAAATGATTAAACCTAAATTAAATCCTAAGTTCTAATTCAATTTTAATTAAATAAAAAAATGGTTAAAATAGTTATTAATTAATTCAAGAAATTAATTATTTAATAAATAAATACAAAATTTAATCCTAATTTTTTTGTGATTTTTTTTTGTTATTTGGATAATTAAATGAATAATCAAGAAAAACAATACAAAAAAAATGCAAAGTGGGCCTGGGTGATTAAAAAAAAGTGGAGGGTGCATTGTTGAATTCGCTGGCCCATGAAGGGAGAAGCCCAAATTTGCTTCTGGATCCAATGTGAATTGTTTCTTGATGGCACATGGTGAGCCTGCAGATGGAGTGCGCTAGATCTGATCAGATTGATATCTGATGGCACAAGACTGATGGTGTATGATACACATCTGGCTACAAGGAGCACTGGATCTGTATGAAACAAATGTTAGAAAATAAAATGTTGGACCTGGGATTCGAACCCAAGTCCTCCCCCTCACATACATGATTCCCTGCCAACCGAGCTATCATAACATTCGTTACATAAAATCAATTAATAATATAATATACAAAAAATGTCAATATTGGAGAGAAAGAAACGTGCGTGCTGATTCAAACAGATCAATTGTAGGCTGCCACAAATTGTCTTCTTCCCCCCTCTGTCGTCTTAGGTAATAAGAGCTGTAGTGACAATTTTTTTCTGTCACTATAGCACATGGAATTAAAAAAACAACTACAGTACGCAAAATAAATTCAATGTGAGGCCATGGATTGATTGGCCTCAATCTCCTGAGCACAATGGTATCCTTGGTTGGGCCTAATTTCGGCTATTTCAAGAAACCCCAATTTGGAGGTGTAAACCCTAACAATGGCAACATACGATTCCTGCACCAAAACCTCAATCCAACTATACAGAATGCTTGCAAATATTTAAATGATTAGTAATGCATGTCCAAAATGTATTTATATTACACAAATTAAGCAAAATAAAATGGATAAGAATTGCAAACCGTGTGAACTGGTTGGATCGTTTCGTGGCATTTCAGGACTTGGTGATGATCGCAAATTCTTCAGGGAAACTCTAGGAATATGTTTGGATTGAGGAAAGCTGGAACTGCACTGTTGGATTTCACGATTTTGGAATATTTTTTGTGAATTTCGTGTGCTCTCTTTAGGCCGTATTCGTGTCTGTTTGGCTTGCAAGGAGACAATATTTGTAGAGTAAAAGGAGGAGACAAGGTTACATGGAAAGAATCCCAACCATAAACATTGTTTTCAAACCATGATCAATATTTGAAAAAATTCCATAATTGGATATTTCATGCCATGTTTGATGCTGAATGAACCTGGACACCCCCTGCACGAATTTTTGGGCTTGAAATCAAATCAAACCAAAAGCCCAATTGTCATGATCCATCATTTACCATTTTATATAATTTATCTTGTATTTATGTGAATAAAAACAAAATAAATATGAATACAATAGCTGAAAAATGCAAGGCAAAGTAAGAATGAAATTAGAGGTCCTCTATAAGCTTAGGAAGATAATTGAAGCCTAAAAAGTTAATCCCTTGACTCAAAAGTTCAAATTTGCTCAAGGCACCATTCTTGAAATTTCCAAAATTTTCCAACTTTGCCAAGCCATAACTTGCTCAATTTTGATCTCATGATGAGGATCTTGGACTTTTTGGAAAGCCCAAGATGTCTGCTTCAGTCCCTCGTTTGATTAATTTTGAATTTGAAGACTTCATCTTGATGTAAAAGGTCTTGGAAAAAAGTGCCTTTTGTTGACTTTCTAAAAATGACATGTAATGTATGGGCTTGTATCTTCCAAATAGTGCATCTCTTGATCTTGAGGGGAAAAGAGAAGTCGTAGGGAATTGGATTTTATTCCAAATGAGCTTTGGTTGGGGGAAAATGGATGAAGTATGTGAAAGTTATGTTTGATCAAAGTTTGGTTGACTTTTCCTATATAAACCCTAACTAGCAATCCTTGACTTCTGATGAATTAGGAGCATTTCTTGAGGAATCATGATCAACCCTTGTTAAAATGATGGGTATCACTTCAAAATGTTGATGTTGACCACAAAACTTGAAGTTTGACTATATATAGGCCACAGTTGACTTTTGACCTAACACAATTGATTTTCAACCATTTGAGCAATTGACTGAGCAAACTTGTAGTGGAAGGCATGAAATTTGTCATGGACAATCTGGAAGGCATATTAGGACCATGGCAAACATTTTGTACCTTTAGAGCTTACACATCTTGATGAAAATTGAAACCCTAATTAGAGGTTCATTGCTTAAGGGGAGAGTTTGTCTGATCAACTCTTGGTCAACCTTGAGCAAATGAGGACCTCTAGAAGCATGTCTTGAGTGAAAATGGGAGGGAAAATTTTAGGGTACAACACTGGGGATGAAGAAAATAATTCTTTAATTTTTGTTTAGAATGACCTTACTGGGGATTTCTGCTTTCTGCTGGGGATGTTCGACTTCTGCTTAGGGATAGAAGAATTACAGGAAAGTTAGTCGTTCGTTGTTCTTTTTATTGAAGAATTTGATTATTATATACCCTGACTGGGGATAAAAGAGATGGATAATCCTCTGATGTGCTATCTGACCAGGTTTCAGATACGGATGTCAACTCTTGTAAGGAGGACAACGTTGAATGTATTTGGCCGAAGAAGAGAATTCTGTCAGGGAATTTGAAGTATTAGAGAAATAAAATATGTTAGGGAATTAAATCATGTAGACTATATTGAGAAAATAATCTCTTATGGGGAATGGAAATACATAGGTTATGCTGAAGAAGTTTCCACTATATGCTGGGGAAATGATCAAACTTCCTTACCTGCTAAGGGACCTATTTGAGAAGATGATTATATCAAGCTATTCACCAAAGATATGAAGGTGAGCTGTTGGAAGATACCCCAATTTCTGTTAGAGGGCGTGTTATATTTGCTGGGGAACACATCTTTGTCAGAGATGAGCTTGTGAAGATATCTCTATAGAGATAATTTCATGCAGATTGCTATGTGGGGATTTGTAGATAACTGTTGAACATTATCCCAATTCCTAGAGTTTTTAGTGAATGCTAATCTTGTTTTTATGCATGCATTTTGTAAACAGTATTCATATTCAAATGCATATGTTCATTCAACATAATCATTGGACATTTTTGCAAACAAAATAGAGAAAGTAAATTTTTTTTTTGCATTTTTGACATATATTTGATTGCATTGAAAGTTTGCCTATAGGAAATTTTATACAAGGAGACAGAGATCCTAGTATGAGGAAATCGTTGTAAAAATTAAAAAATGGGTACAAAGAAAAACAACTATGTGGAAACGATCCCATCGAGTTTCAACTCTGCTAATTCCCATATGTCTTCAAGTATCTCATCACTTAATGTCGGAAGAAGATTATTAAATTGATCTGTACCGTTTGAACTTGACATTAGTAATAAAGCTGAATGTAGGTAGATAGGTGATCCAATGGGACATAGTCATATGCTTTAATCCCTAACTTTTTTCTGGACCGCCCTTTTGGGTTTTCAGTCCACCGGGATATCCTTTTTTGCCCAAGCCACCTTTTCAGTTTTCTGACTTGCCGGATGTACAATTTATATATATCCTTAATTTTTGCCTGAACCCTTTTGGTTTGTCGGGATGCCCTTATTTTTTCCTAGGCCTGTCAACCTAGCGGGTCTCTTTTATGTGTAGTATTTTTTGACTATGTCTGCATTCACAGGGTGCGGAATATATTCACCGTCCATGGTGGTAAGTATCATAGCACCACCAAAAAATATATTTTTGATCACAAATGGCCCTTCGTATGTGGGGGTCCATTTTCCCCTGGGATCACTTTGTAATAGGATGACACGCTTTATTATCAAATCTCCAGCCCGGTACACCTGATGTTTGACCTTCTTGTTAAAAGCCTTGATCATGCGTTTCTGATATATCTGACCATGACAAACAACCGCAAGCCTTTTTTCATCAATCAAATTTATCTAGTCAAGTCGAGTATGGATCCATTCGTCTTCATCTAAACCTGGGTCTTTCATAATCCTTAAGGAAGAAGTCTGGACTTCAACAAGTAAGACAACCTCCATACTGTAGAATAGAGAAAACGGGGTTGTCCCAGTGGATGTACGTACTGAAGTGCGATAACCATGAAGAGAAAATGGTAACATCTCATGCCAATCTTTGTATGTCACCGTCATCTTCTACAAAATATTCTTGATATTCTTGTTGGCGGCTTCCACTGCACCATTCATCTTTGGTCGACACTGAGAGAAATTGTGATGCTTAATCTTGAACTACATGCAAATTTCTATGATCATAGTATTGTTAAGATTGGTACCATCATTCGTGATGACCCTTTCAGGGATGCCATACCGATAAATAAGGTTATACTTAATGAACCAAGCCACAACATTCTTGGTGACGGAAGCAAACGAGGCTACCTCTACCCGCTTTGTGAAGTAATCAATAGTGACAAGGATGAATTGATATCCATTGGAATCATTAAGCTTAGTATCTCCAATCATATCAAGGCCCCATATTGTGAATGACCAAGGAGCAGTCAATACATTCAAAGGAACCGGAGGTACATGTACTTTGTTAGCATAAATATGACATTTGTGGCAAGTTCTGGAATGATGATGGCAATTGGCTTCCATGGTAGACCAATAATAACCTGCTCTCAGAATCTTCTTAGCCATTGTATGTCCAGTGGAGTGAGTACCGAACTCACTTTCGTGCATGTCTTCCATAATTTTCTCAACTTCCTTCTTGTCTACACAATGAAGCAAAGTTGAATCCTGGTTGCGCTTGTGCAAGATTCTGTTACTCAGAAAAACTTGGCAAAGAACCTCCTTAGAAATTTCTTATCATTGATAGATGCTCCTTCAGGATATTCTTGAGTTTTAAGGTATCTTTTTACTTTGTGGTACCAAGGCTTTTCCTCTACTCCATTAGTATTAACTTCGTAGCAATGCGCCGGTTCGTCTAGTATCTCAATAGTAATTCGAGGAGCTTCATTATCCCATCTAACTTTGAACATAGATGACATGGTAGCTAATGAGTTTTCCAATTGATTCTCTTCTCGTGGAATGTGTTCAAAAGTGATTTCTTTGAAGTACATAATTAATGTCAATATATGCTCTCAATAAGGAATGAGATTTGGATGCTTCATTTCCCATTCTCCTTTAATCTGACTGATCACTAGGGCTGAGTCCTCGCATACATTCAAGAATTTAATTCTCAAATAAATGGCAACTTTGATACCCATGATGCATGTTTCATACTTGGCCATATAGTTCGTATAGTCAAAACACAATTTAGTAGTGAAAGGCTTATTGAAACCCTTGGGAGAGAAAATCACAGGACCAATTCCATTACCAAACGCGTTGGAGGCTCTATCAAAAACCATAGTCCATCAGGATCCTGGTTCAGGACCTTCATATGGTCCAGGTTCTTCATTATCAGTAACTAGCATGATATTCTCATCTGGGAACTCAAAATTCATAGATTAATAGTCATCTATAACTTGATGAGCCAAATGATCTTCCAATACACTTCCTTTGATTGCTTTCTGAGTAGTGTAGTGAATGTTGTATTCTATCAAGACCACTTTCCATCTTGCTATTCTTCTGGAAAGAGCGGGTTTCTCGAATATGTATTTTACTATATCCATCTTAGAGATCAAAAAGCTAGTATGAGTCAACATATATTGTCTTAGTCGGCGAGCATCCTATGGCAAAGTGCAACAAGTTTTCTCGAGCAGTGAGTATCTTGTTTCACAGTTGGTAAACTTTTTTCTAAGGTAGTACATTGCATGCTCTTTTCGACCATACTCGTCATGTTGCCCAAATACACACCCCATTGAGTTCTCTAATACTGTCAAGTACATGATCAAAGGTCTTCCTTCAACTGGTGGCATCAGAATTAGAGGTTCCTGGAGGTACTCCTTGATTTTGTCGAAGGCTATTTGACAATCATCGTTCCACTTTACTACATGATCTTTCTTCAGTAACTTGAAGATAGGCTCACAAGTAGCGGTAAAATGGGAAATAAATCTGGCGATATAGTTCAATCGTCCCAAGAAACCTCTGACTTCCTTCTCAATA
This sequence comes from Vicia faba, assembly GCA_948472305.1. Classification (NCBI taxonomy): domain Eukaryota; kingdom Viridiplantae; phylum Streptophyta; class Magnoliopsida; order Fabales; family Fabaceae; genus Vicia; species Vicia faba. The sequence continues at coordinate 160,712,608 of OX451738.1, forward strand.
CGGGGAGCTGGAATTTCTTGAATGGCTTTAACCTTGGTAGGGTCAACTTCAATACCTTTACCGCTAACGACGAAACCTAGGAGTTTACTGGATCTTACCCCAAAGGTGCATTTGTTTGGATTCAACCTCAACTTGTACTTGTTCAATCTCTCAAATAGCTTGTGCAAGTGGTCAAGATGTTCTTCTTCAGTCTGAGACCTGACTATCATGTCATCAATGTAAACCTCTATCTCATGATGGATCATGTGATATAGTGGCAAAATCGACTGTTTATACTGGTTTGCATTTTGTATTTGCAAATGTCACGATAAGCAAGAGTCACCACCGACTTTTATTTCATCCAAAAAAGGAAAAGGAAAAAGAACAGAAAAAAAACCTTTTTCGAGATGTTTCTGAGTGCGGGGTAGATTATAGAAAGGGAAGGTGTTAGCACCCTTTCTATCCGTGTTTTTCCATGGGCTCTTAGGCACTTGCTCATTTTTAAAAATTACTTTCGTGTGTTGTGTATTTGAAAAGTTTTGAAAATGCCTTAGTGCGGCGTTTCATTTTATGGTAACCCTTGTATCAGTCCTCAAGGGTGTGTTAAAATGTTTTTGAAAACTTTAGTTTGGAAAATTTGTTTGAAAGTGTGTGTGTAAAAATGTGTTGTTTTGAGCAAGTACCTAAAAGTTTTTACCTACTCGAAAAAGTCTGTTCATTTTCTTAGTTCCTTTAGACAATGCTATCCTACTATTAAGGAGTAGGTAGATCCACCGTTGGAGTTTAAGGGACAACCAAAAGGGACAATTACGATCACTAAAGCAATGGTTAGGAAATCTTAGTAATTACCCTAAAGTCCTAAAGATCTTTCTGAGGCAACATTCGAACATGACATTTTTTATCTTTTGGGACTAGAGGACAACCACTAAGACTCCATACTTCTTGACTGTTTACCGAAGGCAACCAAAGTGGGGCAAACCCTAGGAGTGAGCATGTGCAAGTGTTTGTTTTCCAGTTATTTATCTTGAAACTAAGTGATCTAAGATTGTTTGATTAAGCATACAAGCCTAGGTTGATAACAATTATATACAAACATATAAATATAAGAGCGAGAGAATAAAACAGTCCTACGCTATTACAAGGATTTTGGGCAAATACATAAATATTTGACTGAAAATAAAGATGCGGAAATTAAAACCCTAATTGATCTATTACAAACCGGGCGCAGTTACATAAATATTGAAAAAGCATCGTACGACAAAAATAAATTAGCGCGAGAATAAAGCTTGGAAAAAGTTTAACCCTAAAAACCCTAGTTTGATCATTAAAATATTTTTGGATTTTTTATGAAAAAGATTTGAATTTAACCTAATTTCTAATTGATTTTAATCAATGAAAAAATCAATTAAAGTTAATGGAGATAATTAATTTGCAAAACTTAATTTTATTAGAAAAAAGAACTGAGTTTTATTTTTTTTGATTTTTTGATTTTATGATTTTATGAAGAAAAAAAATTAATTTAGAATAAAAATAATTAAAACAAATAAAGGATAAAAAATAGTAAAAAAAAGGAATTAGAAATTAGGCCTGAGGAGGGGTGCAGGCCCAAATTTGAGGTTATGCATTGCTGAATTCTGTTCAGGCCCAAATTAGGTTGGCCCAAGCAGACGTGGAATCCAGCGTGTTTGGATCAGGAGAGTCTATCATGGGGAGCACCATCATGGAGCGTCAGATCTGAGCCAGGATGATCCAATGATGATGAATTGGAAGCCTATGGTGAGCGCGCTTATGATAGTAACATGGAATATGCACACAATTATTAGGAAAAATAAAATGTAGGAGGCAGGGATCAAACCCCTGACCTGCTACACACGAACGCCCTGAAACCCTTCGCTTGTACCACTGAGCTAGCTTACTATTCGTTGATATAAACAAACAACAAATAATATATTTAATAATGAGTCAATGTTATAAGAAAAGCGTGCGAGATTCAAACTGTCTAACCACGCCTTGACACACCTTCATCTTCTTTAAAGAAACTGTCGTTTTAGACCCAGACCTGTACCTACGGACATGTTTATTGCTATAAACCTGCAATCATCAAAAATCGTATCCAGGAAACATAAATCAAATCCAATTACACAGATCAATTAGGTATGATCTCCTGAATGCAATGGTATCCATCTTTGGCCCTGATTTTGCTTGAAACGCAAAGCCCTAAAAAGCAACCCTAAACCCTAACAATGGCATTTCATCACACAAGCATCAAAACACGTAATTAAATATGCAAACACATTCTAAAGGATGATACAAACATGAATATATACTTTTAAATCATTTATCACGCGTGAATTTCAAAAATCTATTTCAAGAATATGAGTAAACCGTGGCACTGGTACGTCTGATTTCTGAAGGTGTTGATGCGTGCAAGTGATGTTGTTAGCTTCAGGAGGTTGCCAGGAATGGATTTCTGGCCTTGAAACACCTTGAATCACCTTGAAGAGAAAAATCTGATTGCCTCTTTATTTGCAAAATTTGAGTTTTCTTCTCTCAATCCACACGGCCAAACCCTTTTCTTTTGATCTGGGGACGTTATGGATATATAGTAGAGTGAATTAGGTCAACAAAACTGGACACAATCTTTGAACATTTGTGAAAAAAGATTTGATTTGTTTCATGTATTTTTTATTTCTAAATTTGGTCAAATTATGCTATATTTGTTCCAATCATTCCTTGCACGAAAATCTTGAGTTTCCATCTGCTCATTGACTCATAATATGCTCATCAAATCAAATCTTGGATTTTATTTCATTATTCCATTATTTAAATTGATTTATTTTGATTTAAATGAATAAAAAATCAAAACAAATAATAAAAATAATAAAATAATAAGTGAATCAGCTCAGGGATCGTGGGTCCTCTTAGGAACAAGTTTCAAACAAGAAAACACGGGCCCCTTTGGAAAAAAAATCAATTTTGATCAATGTTGACTTTATGCAGATTTCCAAAAATGGCCAACTTTGACAATGCATATAGTTGACTTTTGACCTAATACAGTCGATTCTCAAGCATTTGAGCAGTTGACTGAGCAAACTTCTTATGCAAGGCCTGAAACTTGGCATGGATGATCTTGGAAATATATTAAAACCTTGGAAAGCATTTGAGTCCTTTGTGGTTCACACACCTTGATGAAAAGGGAAACCCTAATTTGAGGTATACTGCCTTAGGAGAGAGTTTGTTTGCTCAACTCTTGGACTTCCTTGAGCAACTTGGGGACCTCACTTGACATTTTTTGAGTAAAATGGGACGGAAAATTTTGGGGTAAAACACCATCCAAAGGTGATTGTTGATAGAAATTGGACTAAGTCTAAACTTGACTTCAACTAGAAAAGAATCAGAATAAACCTTTGGTCGATTTAAACTGAAACTAGCAGAAGTCTTGCATGTTGTTTGACTGGAAAGGGTCATAATAAATCTTGGAGTGATTTATCTGAACCAGAGACAATGTCTATTTGGAAAGTATCAGGATAAACTATTGAGAGGTTTAGACTGAACCAAAAGAGGTCTTGGGTATTCTTTAACTAGAGAGAATCAGAATAGATCTTTGAGCGATTTATCTGAACCAGAGAAAGTGTCTACTAGGAAAGAATCAGGATAAACCATTGAGAGATTTAAATTGAACCAGCAGGGGTCTGGAGAAGAATTAGAATAAATCTTGGAGCGATTTATCTGAACCAGAGAAGATGTCTGCAGGAAAGAATCAAAATAAATCATTGAGAGATTTAAACTGAACCAGCGGGGGTCTGGGGAAGAATCAGAATAAATCTTGAAGTGACTTATCTGAACCAGAAAAGATGTCTGCGGGAAAGAATCAGAATAAAGTGTTGAGATATTTAAACCTAACCAGTAGTGGTCTGGAGAAGAATCAGAATAAATCTTGAAGCGACTTATCTGAACCAGAGAAGATATCTGCGGGAAAGAATCAGAATAAACCGTTGAGAGATTTAAACTGAACCAGCGGGGGTCTGGGGAAGAATCAGAATAAATATTGAAGCGACTGAACTAGAGAAGATATCTGCGGGAAAGAATCATAATAAATCGTTGAGAGATTTAAATTGAACCAGCAGGTGTCTGGAGAAGAATCAAAATAAATCTTGAAGTGAGTTATCTGAACCAAAGAAGATATATGCGGGAAAGAATCAGAATAAACCATTGAGAGATTTAAACTGAACCAGCAGGGGTCTGAAGGAAATATTTGTTATGTATATGGTCAACCATTCCTTTCTCGGGAATTAATTTGCAATTGATTTGTCTATAAATAGTTATCCTGTCGGAAATTTATTGATGATAATTTCCTGTTGATTGATCTTTCCTGAAAAGGGGAAGAGTTAGTTGTATGCGATGCCATGATGTATGAAAATGCATGGCATGAGATTGCGCTATATGCATTTGTGTTGTTAATGCTATGATGTGTGAATGCAATGTATGAACATATTAATTATTCTGTTGTAGTATTGCTGGACTAGGGAAAATATATCCCTGACTGCTGCTGGGGATGTGGGATGTAAGTCATCATATTTTGTTGAAATTAAAGTGTTGATGGATGGGTTTCCATAATTAGATAAATAAAATCTGTTGGGGAAGGGAAACATTGTGCATTGATCGTGGACTTCGTGAAATCTTGCTGGCGAATCCTAAGAATATGGGCGACTTTAACTGGGGAATATTTGGAGTGGTAACTGGAAGTTTTGCTCCATCGGGAATGTGAGAGAACCTGATACCATTAGGCTACATACTGGAGATACGCCAGTGATCCTGTAGCAGGTTGTCCTTGCTTCCGCTCTTGCTGGAGAAGATACCTGCGGGGATTATATGGAATGGCCTATAGATATTATCCTATTTCTTAAAGCCATTAGTAATTGTCTTTCTTTTTTCTATTCCCTCTTTTCTTGCGCTCATTTTTAAATAGTAATTACGTTCAAATGCATATCTTCAAAAATAATCATTGGACGTTTTTGCAAGCAAAACGGGAAAATAAAAGAAAAATAGATAGTTTTACACTTTTAAAGGAATATCTTTGTATTAACTTGAGTAAGTATTTTTGTATAAAGAGACGAACATCCTAGTAAGAGAATGTTGTCGTACAAAATGAAAACTGATACGAAGAAAAGATAGCTATGTGGAATAATCCCATGGGGTTCCCACTCTACTATAGCCTTCATGTCTCTGAGCGTCTCATCCATTTGCTGCTTTGTCCGAAGCTGATTGGATTGATTAGAACCGTTTGAGTTTTTCAGTCGATATTAAAGGTTGTCTGTAAGGTGATCCAACGGGACATAGTCATATGCTTTCAATCCCTAACTTTTTCCTGGACCGCCCTTTTGGGTTTTCAGTCCACCGGGATACCCTTTTTTACCCAAACCACCCTTTCAGGTTTTCAGCTTGCCGGGTGTATGGATTTTTTTTGTATTTATCCCTAATTTTTTCCTAGGCCATTCGATCTAGCAGGTCTTTATTCATGCGTAGTATCTTTTAACTATGTCCGTGTTTACAGGGTGCAGAAGGTCATCTCCATCCAAAGTGGTTAAGATCATTTCTCCACCAGAGAATATGTTTTTAATCACAAATGGTCCTTCGTATGTAGGAGTCTATTTTCCCCTGGGATCACTTTGTGGCGATATGATATGCTTGATTACCAAGTCACCAACCCGATATACCTGACGCTTGACCTTCTTGTTAAAAGCTTTGATCATACATTTTTGGTACATCTGACCATGACTAACAGCTGTAAGCCTCTTCTCATCAATCAAGTTCAACTGGTCAAGTCGATTTTGAATCCATTCATCTTCATTCAACCTTACATCTTTTATGATTCTCAGAGAAGGTATTTGGACTTCAATTGGTAGGACAACTTCCATACCGTATACCAAAGAGAAAGGAGTTTCCCCTGTTGACGTGCGCTTCGTGGTACGGTAACCATGGAGAAAATTGTAACATCTTATGCCAGTCCTTGTAGGTCACTGTCATTTTTTGTATGATCTTCTTGATGTTTTTATTTGCGGCTTCTACAATGCCATTCATCTTCGGCCGGTAAGGAGAAGAGTTATGGTGCTGGATCTTGAATTGCGCGCATAGTGCGGTAATCATAGTATTGTTGAGATTGGTACCATTATCTGTGATGATTCTCTCTGGGATACCATACCGATAGATGAGATTCTGTTTGATGAATCGGGCCACAATATTCTTGGTAATAGAAGCGAATGAAGCTGCCTCGACCCACTTCATGAAGTAATCAATGGAAACCAAGATGAAGCGGTGTTCATTAGAAGTTGTGGGTTTGATCTCTCCAATCATGTCAATGGCCCATATTGCGAAGGGCCAAGGAGCAGTCAGGACATTTAGGGGAACCGGAGGCACATGTACTTTGTCAGCATAGATCTGGCACTTGTGACAAGTTCGTGAATGTTGATAACAATCCGCTTCCATGGTGGACCAGTAGTATCCTGCCCGTAGGATCTTTTTAGACATCGTGTGTCCACTAGAATGAGTGCCAAAGGTACCTTCGTGTAAATCAACCATTATTTTGTCTGCCTCAATCTAGTCTACGTAACGAAGCAAAGTAGAGTCGTGGTTGCGTTTATAAAGAATTCCGTTACTGAGGAAGAATTTAGCAGAAAACCTTCTCAAGAACTTCTTTTTATTGACTGAAGCACCCCCCGGATACTCTTGGGCCTCGAGATACCTCTTAATTCATGGAACCAAGGCTTGTCCACTACTTCTTCAGTATCAATCTCATGACAATGAGCTGGTTCTTCCATCCTCTCAATGGTGATCTGAGGAGCCTCGTTATCCCACCCGATTTTAAACATGGATGACATAGTGGCTAGCGCCTCTGCTAGTTGATTTTCCTCTTGTGGAAAATGCTCAAAGGTAATTTCCTCAAAATGTGGGATTAATGTCAACATGTGTTCTTTGTAAGGGATGAGATTAGGATGCTTCGTGTCCCATTCTCCTTTGATCTGACTGATGACTAAGGCTGAATCTCCAAATACATTTAAGGACTTGATTCCCAAATCAATGGAGGCTTTGAGACCCATAATACACGCTTCATATTCCACCATATTTTTGGTACAGTTGAAACAAAGCCTTGCGGTGAAGGGAGTATGACATCCTTCAAAGGATATGATCACAACGCCTATGTAGTTGGCGAGTTCATTGGATGCTCCGTCAAAAACCAAGGTTCGTCGGGATCCTTGTTCAGGTCTGTCATATGGTCTGAGTTCTTCACAATTGTTTACCAACATGATGTCTTCATTTGGGAACTCAAATTTCATGGACTGATAGTCATCCACAGCCTGATGAGCAAGGTGATCAGCTAGCACACTGCCCTTTATTGCTTTTTGGGTAGTGTATTGAATGTCGTATTCAGCCATGATCATTTTCCATCTTGCTATTCTTCCAGAGAGGGCAGGCTTCTCGAATATGTATTTAATTGGATCCATCTTGGATATCAATAAGGTAGTATGGGTCAACATATATTGTCTTAGCCAGAGATCAGCCCATGCCAGAGTGCAACAAGTTTTCTAGAGCAGTGAATATCTGGTTTCACAGTCGGTAAACTTTTTGCTCAGGTAGTATATTGCATGCTCTTTTCAGCCAGACTCATCATGCTGCCCCAACACACACCCCATTGAATTTTCTAAGACAGTTAGATACATGATCAAAGGTCTTCCCTCGACTGGCGACATCAAAACAGGAGGCTCTTGAAGGTACTCTTTAATCCTGTCGAAGGCAGCCTGGCATTTGTTGTTCCAATCCAACACTTGATCTTTCTTCAGTAATTTGAAGATTGGTTCACAAGTAGCGGTTAGGTGAGAAATGAATCTGGAGAATTAGTTTAGCCGTCCTAAGAATCCTCTGACTTCCTTCTTGGTGCGAGGAGCAGGCATTTCTTGTATTGCTTTTACCTTTGTAGAGTCCACTCGATACCTTTACCGCTGAAAATAAAGCCTAGGAGTTTACCGAACCTCACTCCAAATTTGCATTTACTCGGGTTCAACCTTAGTTTGTATTTCTTCAGTCTTTCAAACAGTTTATGCAAATGGTCCAGGTGTTCCTCTTCAGTTTGAGATCTGGCTATCATGTCATCCACGTAGACCTCTATCTCGTGATGGATCATATCATGAAACAGAGCTACCATGGCGCGCTGATAAGTTGCCCCGACGTTCTTCAGCCCAAATGGCATAACTTTGTAAAAGAACGTGCCTCACTGTGTGATGAAGGTCGTTTTCTCCATGTCCTCGGGTGCCATTTTGATTTGATTGTACCCGTAGAAACCATCCATGAAGGAGAATACTTTATGCTGTGCAGTGTTGTCAAACAAAATATCGATATGGGGAAGCGGGAAATCATCCTTAGGGCTTGCCCTATTCAAATATCTATAGTCCACACACATGCATACTTTACCGTCATTTTTAGGCACTAGAACAAAATTGGCGACCCATTGTGGATAGGAGGTAACAACTAAGAATCCAGTGTTGAACTGCTTCATGACTTCAGTCTTGATCTTCTTTGACATTTTTGGCAACATGCGACGGACTTTCTGTTTTACTGGAGGGCAGTCCTCTTTTGTCGGCAAACGATGGACCACGATATCAGCGTCAAGTCCTGGAATGTCTTCGTATCACCAGGAAAAGACCTCAACATAGTCATGTAGTAACTAAGTTAAGCGCTTCTTGACACTAGGTTCCAGATTGGCACCTACCTTGACTTCTTTCTTGTCCTCTTCAGTACCTAAGTTAATTGTGTCAACCGGCTCTTCCTGGGGCTGTATGGCCCTTTCTTCCTATTGTAGTAACCTGGCTAGTTCCCCTAGCACCTCACAATCCTCCTCACCTTCGTCTTTGGCTTGGTAGATCGTATTTTCAAAGTCACAATAGGCCATAGCATAATCGTTACCCATGGGATCCTGAGTGGATGTGGATCTGCATTTTGATATGTGAGTGTGTGTAAGAGCATAACTATCTTTGAAAAAAATAAAAATGTAGAAAAGAATAACAAAGAGCATAAAATTTGCATGCAAAAACATCCATGATTTATTGATGACATATGAAAATGAAGTAACAACCCTCACAAATGGACCGTTGTGCCTCGAGTAAGACACAAGGTTTTAAAGTCTAAAATGTTTAATTATTACAAGTCCGACAAAAATTTAAAGACAAAATATTATTGGATAAAAGTAATAGGGACAAATTCTTTAGCTTCCCAGTTGTTGAGTCCTCCGCTGATAGTTGGAAAAATCCATTCTTCCAGGTCACAACTATCAGCACTATCTTCCACTGCATTGACTCCATGGTTGCTGATCCGCAAAGGTAGTCCCCTAGCATGAGCACAACGAATAACTTTCTGGGCTCCTGAAGTAAAACCCAAACCAAATTTGTCATATTTGTAGGGAATATCCAGAAGTTGGCCCCAAATGGTACACCACCTTCTTCGACTACTGCCTTGGCATCTTTCAGAGAAGCCATCTTCAGTGGAGGTCTGGTAATCTTATGGACTTTGGAAACAGTCTTAGTTGCCGCAAATCTTTATGGGACCTCCTCGAAATGCTGACACAGAGTTTCGATGAACTCACCATCCATTTCCAAATACCTGAAGGAGTTCAGGTGACTGACCATATATTCCTCCTCTCCATGGACAATGATGATTTTTCCCTTGATTGGTGTAACACGGTGGGAGAACTGACTTGGTTGTTTTACGTTTGATCGCAAATGTTACGGATTAGCAAGAGTCGCCACCGAATTTTCTTTTATCCAAAAGGAAAGGTTGAAAAGAACAGGAAAGACCTTTGAGATGTTTTCTTGAGTTCGGGGGTAGATTATGAAAAGGAAAGGTATTAGCACCCTTTTCATCTGTAGTTATCTACGGGCTCTTAGTTTCTTTCTAGATCACTTGCTTTTGTTTGAAAATATGCTTTGTGTGGTTTTTAAAAGTATTTTGAAAATGTCTTTGTAATGGTTCTCATTTCTATAAGAACGTGTACAAAGTTTTGTTTCAAAAATAGTTCAAAGATGTGTTTGTGGAATGTGTTTTTGAAAGAGATTTTGAAAAGGTGTCTTCTTTTTAATGGCTCTCGTTTCTATAAGAACGTGTACAAAGTGTTTGTCTTTTGAAAGTGTTGGTGTTTGTTTTGAAAATAGCAAGGATATTTTGGTTTGAAGATGAGCAAGAAATTAAGAGCATTCTACCTACTCAAAAGTCTTTCTTGTTTATTTCCTCTTTCCTTTGACATTGTTATCTTACCATTAATTTGGTAAGAAACCCTATCTTTGGATGTAAAAGGGACGGGCATGGGTCATCGTATAACCATGATTAGCAATGTTGTGAGATATCTTAGCAATTCTCTTTGAGGGACTAAGATCATTTTGAAAGACAATATTGATAGCATCATCGAGGGCCTATGATCTTGTATTTTAATTTGTTTTGCTAATATACTTCACATGCATAACATGGCCATTTTTGTAAGGCAACAAAGTGGGTTTACCCTAAGGGTGTAAGTGTGCAAGTGTATTGATTTACATGTATTATTTTGTCTTTGAATTAGGGTTTTCTAAACAATTATTTTATCTTTCCATACAAATGCTAGTTTCTAGTATTTATATAAAGCGATAAATTTTGGAAAGTAAATATTCTATGCTATTACATTATTTGGGGGATGGGGTGTACAAATTACAAATGGGGAATTGCAAGAAAATAAAACCCTAATTATCTATTACAACCATATTGAATTTGAATAAATGTACAAGAAATGAAATGAATATAATGTACAAGTATGAATGGATAAGGAATGGATTTTTGTATTAAATGTTTTTGCCTAATTAAATTAAAATAAGATAATTGACTAAAATAAGAGAATTAAAATTAAGTTAATAAAAGAAATTAATTTATTAAAGAAAACAAGTTTTTTTAGGGTTTTTGTGAATTTAATTAAACTAGTAAATAAAATTATTTAAATAAAAGTCCTAAGTTCTAAATTGATAAGAAAATAGTATAATATAATAATTAAACTAAAATATTAATTATTAAGAAAGAAATTAATTTATCAAGAAAATGTTTTTGTTCTTTTTATCTAAAAGAAATAAATATGAGTATATTTAGTATGAGTAAATAAATAAAAAATTTTTTGAGATTTTTATTAATAAAAATAAATATTGTAATAATATTAATAATAATAACTAAAAGAAAGAAAAGAAGAAAAAAAATAATAAGTGAAGGGGGTTGAAACTTTGATTTGGGGTATTTTGTAGAAAACAATTTTTTTTGGTTAGAGCCTGGCCCAATGGCAATTTTTTTGTACACAGCAAAAGAAATTAAAAAATGGGATTTGGGCCTGCGTGGTATACTGAGTAGTAGGGGGAGTGCATGTGAATGGGGCGCTGGGCCTGGGACTTAGGTCGAATGATACTGAAATCAAAAACAATAAACAAAAATAAAGAAAATGAAGACAACAAAAGGTCCCAGGGGGTCTCGAACCCGGGCCTTTGTGTTTACCAAACAATACCTTCACCAACGCGCCAAGCTGTTTCATCTGTACATAATGTGAATCCAATAATATATAAAAAAAGAACGTTAGTTTTTTGAAATAAAAATATATGGTGGGCTTGGTCCGAACCCGGTCGACCCAAGACTCACCTTTTATCACGAAACTAAATCAAAATAAGAGGGTTTGTGAAACCCTAAACTCAAAGAGGAAGCGCCTCCTATCTTCCTCTCTCTCACTGCTTCGCAATTTTGGCTTCTTTCTTCTTCATCCTCTTCGCCGGACATCAAGGATATCCTCTGTGTTCCATCTTTTCTTCCAGTTCCGCTCCTTAAATTTTCTTTTATTCTGAGTTTATAACTTTTTCTTGCGTGATTTTCAGTGAGACGAACAAGAATGGAAAGGGGGAGGAAGGATTTGGACTTACCAGCTTGATTTCTGGGTGAGTTTGTTCCAATCTTCTTCTATTTACCGAATCTCAGAAGGGTTGTTGTTATTTAGGAAAATGATGGAAACAAATGTTTAGGGTTTGGCCGTTTGCATGCGATTCTATTTTTGTGTTTGTATATTTTTTTGACCGAATTTGGAAGAGGGTTATGGTGTTGGTTGCGATTTTGGGATTCTGTATATTTTTGTTGGAAAAAAATGGAAAGGGTTTTTTGATTCTGTTATGTTGTCTCTGTATATTTTGGACCGGAAAATCTTTTTTTACTGTGAACTGCTTTCTGCTTTTTATATTGTAACCTTTAGCTTGCTCGTTTTTCTGCACAAAGTTGATTTTGACTTGAGGGAGCTTGCATTATCACTTTTCTTCTGATTTTCTGAACATTGGTACTTGTTGCTTGTTGTTGGCCGGTTTCTTGTTGCTTTTAGATTTTGTACAGGCTTTGGTTCTGTATGTTGGCTTTTTTTGTACTTTGTTATACTGCTGTTAGACTTTGTACAGGTTTCTGTACTTTTGCTGGTTTACTTTTGGCCTTGGCTTGCTGATTTATTGTACTGGTTATTTGTTGGATGGCTGTACTTTGAACTGAATTGCCTCTTTTTCTTTACTGTGAACAAAACATGCTTTTGTAGTAAACTTGAGAACATGATTTTCTTTGACATGAAATACCATGAAAGTTGTTATTCCTTTGCGTGAAAATATGATGATAAATTTGACTTTCTATCTTATCTTTTCTTTATCTTTTTATGAACCAAAATTCACACCATTTAGAGAATGATATATGTTATGTATGAGGCTTTCCTTTGGGCAGCATTGATATTCTTTTTGAATCCTGTTATGCTGAATTCTGTTTGTAATCTTTTTGTCTATTGGCTGAAAACATGATTGGAATTCTTTGTATTTGTTTATTGTGAACCAAGTTTTGTATTGTGATTTGCAATGATAATTGGCTCATGATAAAAACTGAAAGTTTTAGGCCTTAGCACATAAAAACAAACTCTTTTTTTCTAATTATTGAAACCACCCTAATGATGAGTTGAATTTGTTTATAATTTGTTCTTTCTTTGAATTTGCTTGATCACTAACTTTCTTTTACTTTTTTGATTTCATGTATGATTGATGAGGAGTGGATGAAGATGTAAAAGCATTGGAAAGATGGTGAAGTCATGGCTTGCCACAAAAGCTTAGAGGAATCGAAGAAATGAAGAAGTAGAATTTAAGACTTTAGGAACCTAGTTATTCTTTTGTAATACACACTTGAATTTGAACTACAATTCTTTGTAATCATTTGTAATTTGAACAATAACTTTGATGAATGTATTGAATGACTTGAAAAAATGGTAAGACATTTTTGTTGAAATTGTTTTATTTGAATAAAAGAATGAAAAGGATGATGAAAGAATGATATAGGTTTTGATCCCTCAAATTTAGAATCGTGAACATGAGATAGTGAACTTGAAAAGGTGTAACGAATTCCACAAACTATGAATTTGTAATGAATCTTAGCATTGTTCATTCTTGAATTAACGAGCCAAAGCACATAGAAGAATACATTCCTCATAAACCATATCTGATCAATGACCCTTAACTTCAACAGAGTCCATCAACCCATACCAATTCAACAGATGAAATCTTGACGAGACTTTAATCCACAACTCAATCCGTAAGGATATCCTTAAGAATAAAGATAAATTTAAAGGATAGAGAAATCCTGGCACTGAACACTAAACAAATTTGTTTTCCACAAATGAGAAACCGGATCCACTTAGCGCCATAAGCCAAAGTTAATAAGGAACTAGCTGAGCCAAACTTAAGTCGAAATGAGAGCCATTGCCACCCATAGGAACCCTAATTTCTGATCAATGACGTCCCAAACTTGAAACCCTAATTCCATGAGGGAGAAACCTTTGAGCAAAAATGAAAAGAAGATAAAGCCTTATGTATCTTGATCACACACTCAAAAATCAAAACCCTAGTACAAAACCAATGTACATGAGAAATTTTGGAGCATTTTTCAAACTCGAACCCTTGACAAATTAATTGACATGTTTGGAGGTTTGAAAAGCTTTGAACATCTTGAAAAATCCTAGAAGAGAAATTTTAAAGGAAAGGGAGGGAAAATTTTGGGGTACAACAGCTGCCCCTGTTCAATTTTCTTAAACTTGAAAAGCGAGAATGGCACGTCGTCATTCGTAGCTTAAAGGTGGAAGATAATTGAACACTATAGTGCCCAAAAATTTGCACTCGCCAGTGTTGTTAGTTGACTGTATCAGGAATGAGCTTAACAGATGTCATTTGAAAAATAATGAAAAGTCTGTCGGAGGTGGGCTTACAGATTCCATTCACAGGTGACAGAGAATTATCGGAGATGGGCTTATAGATGCCATCTAAAAGTGATTGTTGACAAAAAATGGACTAAGTCTGGACTTGATTTCAACTGGAAGAGAATCAGAATAAATCTTGGAGCGGTTTATCTGAAACTAACAGAAGTCTTGTATGTTTTTTGATTGGGAATAATTAGAATAAATCTTGGAGCGACTTATCTGAACCAAAAGTGTTCATTTGGACAATATCAGGATAAACCATTGAGAGGTTTAAACTGAAACAAAAGAGGTTTTGAATATTCTTTAAATGGAGAGAATCAGAGTAGATCTTTGAGAGATTTATCTGAACTAGAGAAAGTGCCTACTAGGAAAGAATCAGAATAAATCGTTGAGGGATTTATCTGAACCAAAGGGGATCCGGAGAAGAATCAGAATAAATCGTCGAGAGATTTATCTGAACAGGAAATATTCATTTGGAAAGTATTAGGATAAACCGTTGAGAGGTTTAACTGAACCAAAAGAGGTCTTGAGTATTCTTTAACTGGAGAGAATCAGAGTAGATCTTTGAGAGATTTATCTAGACCATAGAAAGTGCCTACTAGGAAAGAATCAGGATAAACCTTTGAGAGATTTAAAGTAAACCAGCAGAGGTTTTGGAGAAAAATCAGAATAAATCTTAGGGTAATTTATCTGAACTAGAGAAAATGTCTATAGGGAAGAATCAGATAATTCGTTGAGAGGTTTAAAACTGAACCAGTAGGGGTCTGGAGAAGAATCATAATAGATCTTGAAGCGACTTCTCTAAACTAGAGAAGATGTCTGCGGGAAAGAATCAGAATAAACCGTTGAGAGGTTTAAAACTGAACCAGCAGGGATCTGGAAAAGAATCAGAATAAATCTTGGAGCGACTTATCTGAACCAGAGAAGAGGTTGAATTATCTTCAACTGGGATAGAAATCAAAGAGATCTTAGTGTCGATCTGACTGAACTAGAGAAAAATCTTGAATTAAATTTGACATTGATAGATTTAAACTGAACCAACAGAAGTCTTGGATGAGAAACAGAATAATATTCATAAATGAATTGTATCTGACTCGTATCTGAGAGATGTGATGAATGAGAGTCACAATGACGTACGTATCTGGATCGTATCTGGATTGTATTAGAAAGGTATGCTGAAAGAAGTATCAAAGTGATATCCGTATCTGGATCGTATCTGGAATGTATTTTGAATGAGTCACAGAAAGACATCCGAATCTAGATCGTATCTAGACTGTATTTTGAATGAGTGTGTAGGATTGCTTTAGCTGGTCGTGTAGATAATTTCCCTAGCTTTTTATATGTATTAGTTTCTGACCTTTTGAAGATTATTGACAATAACCATCTATTGATTAACCTTTTCCTGAAAAAGGTAAAACGTTAGTTGTATGCAATGTCATGATGTATGAAATGCATGGTGCAATGATGTTCTCAAAATAAATGAGATTGTGTCGTATGCACTTGTCATGTATGTAATATGATATATGAGATGTGAGATATTAATGAATGTATTTTGTCTGGGAAAATAAATCCTTGACAAATGTTGGGGAGTCACTAAATCCCGAACTGCCGTTGAAGAGTAGGTGTGTCTTCAAACTTTACTTAGAATGTTTCCACCGGGAATTCCTATTTTGTTGTTTTGAGGAGAATTCCGCTGGGGAATATTGAAAACTCTGTGGAGAGTGTTGATTCTTGCTTAGGGAAAAAAAGTTCAGGAGCCTTGGTTTTCCGTTGCTCTACTGTGGAGTCGAAGTTAAACTGATATCTAGTCGGGTCCAGGCTTCACAATGTATTTGAAGAAGTGAACTACTATCTGGTCAGATTCCAGGCTTCGCAACACCTTATACTGTTATCTGGTCGAAATCCAGGCTTCACAGTGTCTTTGAAGAAGTGAAATACTATCTGGTCGGATTCCAGGCTTCACAACACCTTATATTATTATCTGGTCAAAATCCAGGCTTCACAGTGTCTTTGAAGAAGTGAACTACTATCTGGTCGGATTCCAGGCTTTGCAGCACCTTATACTGTTATCTGGTCGAAATCCAGGCTTCACAGTATCTTTGAAGAAGTGAAATACTATCTGGTCGGATTCCAGGCTTCACAACACCTTATACTGTTATCTGGTCCGAATCCAGGCTTCATAGTGTCTTTGAAGAAGTGAACTACTATTTGGTCAGATTTCAGGCTTCACAGTACCTTATACGGTTATCTGGTCGAAATCCAGGCTTCACAGTGTCTTTGACGAAGTGAACTACTATCTGGTCGAATTCCAGGATTCAGAGCACCTTATACTATTATCTGGTCGAAATCCAGGCTTCACAATGTCTTTGAAGAAGTGAACTACTATCTGGTCAGATTCCATGCTTCGAAACACCTTATACTGTTATTTGGTCGAAATACAGGCTTCATAGTGTCTTTGAAGAAGTGAACTACTATCTGGTAGGATTCCAGGCTTTGCAGAACCTTATACTGTTATCTGGTCGAAATCCAGGCTTCACAATGTCTTTGAAGAAGTGAACTACTATCTGGTAGGATTTCAGGCTTCACAACACCTTATACTGTTATCTGGTCAAAATCCAGGCTTCACGGTGTCTTTGAAGAAGTGAACTACTATCTGGTCGGGTTCCAGGCTTCACAACACCTTATACTATTATCTGGTCGAAATACAGGCTTCCAAGTGTCTTTGAAGAAGTGAAATACTATCTGGTCGGATTCCAGGCTTCACAACACCTTATACTGTTATCTGGTCGAAATCCATGCTTCACAATGTCTTTGAAGAAGTGAACTACTATCTGGTCGGATTCTAGGCTTCACAACACCTTATACTATTACCTAGTCGAAATCCAGGCTTCACAGTGTCTTTGAAGAAGTGAACTACTATCTGGTCGGATTCCAGGCTTCGCAACACCTTATATTGTTATCTGGTCGAAATCCAGGCTTCACAGTAACTTGCTGGGAATTGTAGAGTAGTCTATTGGGGAAAAGGAGTTGTGGTCCTTTGATTTGTAGTAGTCAGAGAGGCAAATTAAAACTGGGGAATCTGTAGTTTGTTAGGGGAAATGAACCTTGTTGTCGGTCTGTTGAGGATGTGTCTTCTTCATTAGGGAAAATCCTCGAGAGTTCTTGAGGTCGACTCAGCTGGTGAGAAGTTTTCAAAGATTGAAACTCTGGCTGGGAGTCATCCTATGAGAAGGATCTTGGGGAGATTTGTCACTTCCCCTAGTAGTAAGTGTTGTAGTAATGCCAGAAAATGTTTGCTTGGTCGTATGTGACCCTTTGCATTGGCCTGTTTGCCCTCAGAGTTAAACTGGTGCACCTTGACGCTTGAGATATTGATCACATTTCCGGTAGCCCTGAACTTCTAGAGATATTTTCTACGCCTATTGTGGAAGAAAATGAAGACCTGATACTGACACTGTTGTACCCCAAAATTTGCCCTCACACTTATCAAGAATTTTCTCACAAGATCTCATTAGGCTCAAGACTGCATTAGGGTTTGATCAGCTCAAGACACCTCCTTATGCACTGATGACCAAAATTAGGGTTTGAGTTTGCACAAGGATTTTTAAACTATCAATGCTTCATATGACTTTCATGGATCATTATGGACCCCCAAGATTACTCATGTCAAGTTTCAAGCCTTGGATCACACTTTTGATCACTCAATTGAACAATTGACCTAAAAATCAGCTGTATTGGGGAATGAGACACCAAACACCCTAACCTTATCCGTTATAAAGAACATGTTTTGACATTGTTACCACATTTTGAGAAGATTACCTTCGAGCATTTCCCGCGAGAAGAAAATCAGCTAGCAGACGCTTTAGCCACAATGTCATCTATGTTTAAACTTAATTGGGATAACGAGGCTTCCCAGATCACCATCGAACGAATGGAAGAACCTGTGCACTGTCACGAGATTAATACTGAAGAAGTAGTGGACCAGCCTTGGTTTCACGAAGTCAAGAAGTATCTCGAGGCTCAAGAATATCCAGAAGGAGCTTCAGTCAATGATAAGAAGTTCTTAAGAAGATTCTCTGCTAAATTCTTCCTTAGTAATGGCATCCTGTACAAACGCAATCATGACTATGTGTTACTTCGGTGCGTAGATAAGGTTGAAGCTGAAAGGATCACGGCTGAATTGCATGAAGGCACTTTTGGCACCCATTCCATTGGGCATACGATGGCAAAGAAAATCCTACGTGCAGGCTATTGCTAGTCTACCATGGAAGCAGATTTCTATCAACACTCTCGAACTTGCCACAAGTGTCAGATCTATGCTGACAAAGTACACGTACCTCCGGTTCCTCTGAATGTCTTGACAGCTCCTTGGCCCTTTGCTATGTGGGGAATAGATATGATTGGGGAAATCAAGCTAACAACCTCCAATGGACACCGCTTCATCCTAGTGGTCATTGACTATTTTACAAAGTGGGTAGAGGCATCTTACTTCGCTTCCGTTACCAAGAATGTTATTGCCCATTTCATCAAGAAAAATCTCATTTGTCGGTACGGTATCCTGGAAAGGATCATCACTGGCAATGGTACAAATCTCAACAACACTATGATCACCGCCTTGTGCGAACAATTCAAGATTCAATATCACAATTCTTCTCCTTACCGGCCGAAGATGAATGGTGCTGTCGAAGCTGCAAATAAGAACATTAAAAATATCATACAGAAAATGACAGTCACATACATAGACTAGCATGAGATGTTACCATCCTCTCTCCACGGCTATCGTACCACAGCTCGCACATCAACCGGGGCAACACCTTAGTCTCTGGTTTACGGCATGGAAGCCGTCTTGCCTATTGAGGTTCAGATCCCCTCTCTAAGAATTATGAAGGATGCGGGGCTGAATGAAGACGATTGGATTCAGACTCGACTTGATCAACTGAACTTGATTGATGAGAAGAGACTTACTGCTGTTTGCCATGGTCAAATGTACCAAAAACGGATGAACAAGGCTTTCAACAAAAAGGTTAGACGCCAAGTGTATCAAGTTAGAGATCTGGTGATCAAATGCATCATACTGCCACAAGGTGATCCTAGGGGCAAATGGACTCCTACCTATGAAGGACCATTTATAATTAAAAACATTTTCTCTGGTGGGGCAATGATCTTGACCACCATGTATGGTGACGACCTGCCGCATCCTGCAAACACGAATATAGTCAAAAGATACTACGCATAAGAGACCCGCTAGGTTGACATACCTAGGAAAAACAAGGGCATCCCGGCGAACCAAAATGTTCAGGCAAAATTAGGGATAAAACAAAAAAATCTGTACACCCGGTAAGCTGAAAACCCGAAAAGGGCGGCTTGGGCAAAAAAGGGTTTTCCGGTGGACTGAAAACCCGAAAGGGAGGTCCAGGCAAAAGTTAGGGAATTAAAGCGTATGATTATGTCCCGTTGGGTCACCTTATGGACCACCTTTGGCTACAATCTGCAAACTCAGGTTCTGATCAATTCAATCATCTTCGGACGAGGCAACAAATATACAAGATGCTCAGAGATACAAAGGCTATAGCAAAATGGGAACCCTATGGGATTAATACACATAGCTATCTTTTCTTTGTATTAAAATTTTCATTTTTTCTTACGACGGCGTTCTCCTACTAGAATGTTTGTCTCACTGTACAAAAATACTTACTCAAAGTCAATACAAAGATATTCCTATGAAAGTGCAAAACTATCTGTTTTTCTTTACTCTTGTGTTTTGTTTACAAAAACGTCCAATGATTCATTGTTGAACATATACATTTGAACATAATTACTGTTTACAAATAAACAAAATAAAAGAAAATTACTAATGGCTTTAAGAGGTAGGGAAATATCTCTAAGCTATTTCCATAAATCCCCCACAATTTGCAGTTTAATTCCCAGCGGAATGAGCTTCCAATTATCAATCCCCAGTAGAAGTCGTCAAAATTTTCAGGATTCCCCAATAGGATTTTACAAGCAGTACATGGCATTTCCTTTACAACAAAGTTTATTTCTCTAAACAGAAATTCATCAACACTTAGACTTCACAACATGAAGACTTATACTCCATATCCTCAGCAGTAGTCAGGGATTTATTTCCCCCAATCCAACAATAGTGCAGCAAACTAGCTCACATACGCATACATTGCATCCATATATCATGAACATTGATAACGCGAATGCATTATACTATACATTTCATACGACATAAACATTGCATATTAGATAACATTTTACCTTTTTTAGGATAAGATTAATCAGAGAGCTACCCTTAATAATATTCAAAGTTTTCAGATACATTTCAGATACGCTCCAGACACGGATTCCATTCAGATACTCATTTAGATTCAACCTTCAGATATAGTTCAGATACGCTCCAGACACAGATTCCATTCTGATACTCATTCAGATTAAACCTTTAGATACAGTTCAGATACGCTCCAGACACATATGCCATTCTGATACTCATTCATATTCAACCTTCAGATACAATTCAGATACGCTCCAGACACGGATGCCATTCTGATACTCATTCAGATTCAACCTTCAGATACAGTTCAGATACGCTCCAAACACAGATGCCATTCTGATACTCATTCAGATTCAACCTTCAGATACAATTCAGATATGCTCCAGATACGGATGCCATTCTGATGCTCATTCAGATTCAACCTTTAGATACAGTTCAGATACGCTCCAGATACGGATGCCATTCTGATACTCATTCAGACTCAACTTTCGAATACAGTTCAGATACGCTCCAGACACGAATTCCATTCTGATACTCATTCAAGTGCAACTTTCAGATATAGTTCAGATGCGCTCCAGACACGGACTCCATTCTGATACTCATTCAGATTCAACTTTCAGATACAGTTTAGATACACTCCAGACACTGACGCCATTCTGATGCTCATTCTTTCAGCTTACAAATTACAATACAAACAATCACTTTTGGGTGGCATCTTTAAGCCCATTTACTACAGCTTTCTATCACCTCTCCAAATGGCATCTTTAAGCCCATTCCCTTAACCATCGCATCGCCGAGTGCAAATTTCTGGGCACTTTAGTGTCCAATCATCTTCCACCTTCGAGTCACGACTGGAAAAACATGCCAATCTAACTCTTCAGGCTTAAGAAGATTGAACAGGGGCAGCTGTTGTACCCCAAAATTTGCCCTCCTACTTATCAAAAATTTTCTCACAAGATCTCATTGGGCTCAAGACTGCATTAGGGTTTGATTAGCTCAAGACACCTCCTTATGCACTGATGACCAAAATTAGGGTTTGAGTTTTCACAAGGATTTTTGAACTATCAATTCTTCATATGACTTTCATGGACCATTATGGACCCCCAAGATTACTCATGTAAAGTTTCAAGCCTTGGATCACACTTTTGATAAGTCTCAACCATAGCAAATTTATAGTCAAACTTCATAATTTTTTATCCACATCAACATTTTATACTCATATGTATCATTTGATCAATTTTGGACCATAATTCCTCAAGAAATTTGATCAAATCTCCAAAAGGGCAAAATGGTTAAAATTAGGGTTTTGACTGAGAAAGGGCAATTCCTGATTTTTGACCTAGAAAATGGTCAATTGGTTTAAGTCATGATCTCAAGAGTCCAATTTCATGATTTTGACCTAATAACATGATTCAAAACATTGCAAATCCTTTGGATTGACAGATGAATTTTGCAGTTAACTGATCAAAAGTCAATTGTATACTGAAAAGTCAAACTTTGACTTTTTGGTAAAATTCAAGTGCCAAAGATCACAATTCATCAAAACATGTCAAAACAGGAAACTTATTCATCAAGAAATCAAGAAATCAAGATTTACTTTTGAAAAGTCAAAATTTCTAAACTTAGAAATTTTTCTGTGTTGAAAATTTCTTATTTTTTCATAACTTTGAGCATTTTTTTCATCATGATACAAGATGATTCAAAGGAAACTTCCAACATGAAAGTTGTAGATCTCCATGAAACCTACAACTTTTCTTCACACAATGTCTCCTAAAAGTGCTTGGATCTCAAGTTATAATTTTGTGAATACCTGCTCATGAACTAAAAAAGACTTAGTGAAATTTTGCCCTAGTTAGGAAGATTTTTGACCTAACTTCATGACAATTTTTCACATAGTTCCAAGGGGAATCTTCAAAAGAAATTCAAATATGGGTTATATATTACATTTCAAGATTTCCAAAATTTCTAAGAACTCCTTGAGATCATTCTTGAGCAAGGAGAATCGAAGGCAAGAAGTTAGGGTTTTCAAACTTGAATTATATGCCATTTTGTGAAGAACACTTGATCCAATCTTCAAGCATGCTGTACAAATATTGCTTTGAAGGCTTCAAGCTTTCTAATCACTCAATAATTTAATGTTTACACAACTGATAGAGCCATTGTCCAAGCATTTGAGCCTTTATCCAAGTTGCATTTCCATTTTGGGAAGAAAGTCACCACTTCCATTTTGGAAAAGTAACTTTAATCACAATGTCAACTCTTGTTGAGCCCATACATTGTTGTTTCTGACTCAAAAACATCTAAAAGCAAGAAGCAACATATCTAAAGCCTTCTAACCACCCTACAAATCCTTGTACTTCACATTGAAACCATGTTTGTCAACTTTGCTTCAAAACCAAGTAACCAAGCCATAACATGTGATTTCAATTTCTGAGTTGTTTCAAGCCTCAAAACCTCTTGCCTATAAGTACATACACTATTTGCAAACTAACACACGAGCTGGAAGACCCTAAAACTCTCCAAAACACCATTGATGCATCAAACTTCCTAACTTGACAGTTTGAGCCAAAACTCATCATCTTCATTTCCACTCGTGCGTTTTGAAAACCAATCATTCAAACACCTTCTATACATCATACCAAAGTAATCCAAACCCCTGTTTCAAGACTGTAACTCCTCTATCAGTATCCACCATTTTTAAATATCAAGCTTGCAGGTTGACTTGAGTAGAGAGGTTCAGGAACTTTCAAGGAAAAGTAGGAGTTGGAATACACTCAAGGAGGTCCAGGCAAGCTAAACAGATCCTCAGGCCATCTCAAAAGTTGCTCAGACTCCATTCACGACTCCAGCTGCAAGGGGTAAGTTTTCAAACTTCTATCTCTTCATACAAGCATCATTTGATCCTGATTTGTGAAGTCAAAATGTAGATATCTTTTCTCTAAAGCTGACCATGTTCATAGTTCCCATTTATATTGACTGTGTATAGAAAATTTTGGATTTGAAATTTCTCAGAAAATTAGGTTTCAATTTAGGGCCAGCAAAATTAGTTTTCATATTTGACTTTTAGCTTACATAAGTTATATGGTTGGATTTGTGGGAAGAAACACCACAAATTTCACGTTTGAACTTTCCATTTTTGTGGAGAGATGAAGAAGATACAGGTGGTCTGGCTAGGCGCGAGGTTGAAGATGAATTTGTCTTCAGGAAGCAGTTTCTAATATATATTTATGGTTTGACATAAGTAAACAGATGTATAGCCACCTCAGTGGTAAAGCGCGCGCATGTTCACCCCTTGGTCCTGGGTTCAAGCCCCAGCGTGACCATTTTTACATTTTGCATATTTTCTGACTTTCTAACATTTTTTTTGCAGGCGTTGGGCCCTTTGGGCCTGACATTGTTTTTTTTTAATTTTTCTAGCTCACCTCCTTGCCTACTTTTGGCACCCCCTGGCCCATTTGTTTTATTTACTTATTTATTTCATTTTTCCTTTTAAATATATTTTCTAAAATACTAAAAAATCATAAAAAATATGAAAATAGTAGATTTGTGTTTTGACATAATTTAATTATTTTTCTCACACAAAAAATTATTTTTATTCATCATACTTTATTTATCTTTACTAATTATCTTGTAAATTAAATTAAAATTAGGTTATTATTTTTTTCTTTTATACTCATCTAAATATGTTTATTTTAATATAAAAAAAATGCCAAAAGTATTTTACAACACTATATATTATTTTCAAGACAAAAATAAAAATAAAAATATTCTTTTTCTTTAAAACTTATTTTCTTTTAATTAACTAAATAGAATTAGAGTTTTATTCAAAAATATTTTCTTAATCAATTTCTTTTCTTAATTAATTTAAGATTATTTAATTTTGATTTAATTATTTTTCTCTAATTAGGTTTAGGTTAAAACCTCTTTCATATAAAAATCCAAACAAAAAAATCATTTCTTTCCATTTGCATTTGTACTTATGTATATTTCTTCAATTATTTGTACATATTCAATTTGGTAGTAATAGATTAATTAGGCTTATATTATTGCAGTCCCCATTTACCAATTGTATATCCCCTCCCCACAAGTATTGTAATAGTGTAGTAATTTTAAATTTTCGCAATTTATCGCTTTCATATATACAATGCGAGTAATTAGGTTTTGTATGGAAAGATTAAAACCAACCAAATAGCAAACCCTAATTCAAGACAAAATCAAGCATGAAAATAATACCCTTGCACACAAGCACCCCTAGGGTTATACCACTTGGTTTCCTTATACAAATGGCCATATTACGCATGTAAGGTATCTTAGCAAAAACAAACAAATACAAGATCATAGTCCCTCGAAGATGCTATCTAAGTTGCCTTACAAATGATCTTAGTCCCTCAAAAATAATGCTAAGAATCCTTGCAAAATTGCTAATCATGGTTATACGATGACCCACGCCCGTCCCGTTAACATCCAAAGATAGGATTTCTTACCAAATCAATGGTAAGACAACAATGTCAAAGGAAAAGAAAATAAATAAGAAAGACTTTTGAGTAGATAGAATACTCCTAATTACTTGCTCAATTTCAAACAAACATCCTTGCTATTTTCAAAAACAAAACACTTACACTTTCAAAACATCTCACAAAACTTGAAAACATTTTCAAAAGATCAACCATCTTTGTATACATTCTTACGAACAAGAATCATTACAAATATTGCCTAAACAATGGCCTCTTTACAAAATACTTTCAAAAACCACACAAAGTACAATTTCAAACAAAAGCAAGTGATATTGAAAGTAACTAAGATCCCATTTAAAAACATGGATGAAAATGGTGATAATACCTTCCCTTTTCATAATCTACCCCCCGAACTCAAGAAACAAACTCAAAGGTCTTTCCTGTGCTTTTTCACCATTCCTTTTTGTATAAAAGAAAAGTCGGTGGTGACTCTTGCTAACCGCGACATTGGCGATCAAACTCAAAACCTTCAAGTAAGTTCACCCATCATATCACATACCCCAAATATTTCCCTCTCACTTATCAAGAATTTTCTCACAAGATCTCCTTGGGCTCAAGACTGCACTAGGGTTTAATCAGCTCAAGACACATCCTTAAGCATTGATGACCAAAAATAGGGTTTGAGATTCCACAAGGATAATTGAACTTTTAATTCTTAATATGACTTTCATGGATCATTATGGACGCTCAAGATCACTCATGGAAAGTTTCAAGCTTTGGATCACACTTTTGCCCAGTCAATTGAGTAGTTGACCTAAAAATCGTTGTATTGGGGAAAAAGTCAACCATGGCTAATTTATAGTCAAAATTAAAAAAATTTTATCCACATCAACATCTTAAAATCATATGTATCATTTGATCAAGTTTAGACCACAATTCCTCAAGAAATTTGATCAAATCTCCAAAAGGGCAAAATGGTTTGCTTCAAATGAGACCAAAGGTCACAATTAATCAAAACATGTAAAAATATGAAAATTATTCATCAAGAAATCAAAAAGTCAAGATTTAATTTTGAAAAGTCAAAATTTCTAAACTTAGAAATTTTTTCTAAGTGTTGGAAATTTAATGATTTTTCACAACTTTGAACAAAATTTTCACCGTGATGCAAGATGATTCAAGAGAAACTTCCAACATGAAAGTTATAGATCTTCATTAAATATACAACTTTTCTTTACACAACTCATTCTAGAAGTGCTTGGATCTCAAGTTATAATTTATGAACATGTGGTCATGAAACAAAACACTTAGTGAAATTTTGCCCTAATTTAGTCAGGATTTTGACCCAACTTCATGGCACTTTTTCATATAGTTCCAAGTTGAATCTTCAAAAGAAATTCAAATATGGGTTTTAGAGAATATTGCAAGATTTCCAAAATGTCCAAGAACTCTTTGAGATCATTTTTGAGTAGGGAGAATTGAAGAGATGAAGTTAGGGTTTTATCACTTAAATTACAAGTCATTTTGTGATGAACCAAGTTCAAAATTCAAACTATGCTTCATAAACTCTACTTTGCAGGCCTCAAACTTGTTAGGAACTCCATAATTAATGGCTTGCATAGCTGTTAGAAGTCTCATTTGAAGCATTCAATGCATGGACATGCTTTATATCCATTTTTGAAAGAAAGTGCACATTGATATTTTGATAAAGTGCTTTTTTGCACAAAACTTGTTATTGAGCCTTGCACTTGTTCTCTTCTGATCACACAAGTACTATAACTCATGATAAATGGTTTAGACACTTATAATCACCCAGCCCATGCTTGTACTACACATTGAAACTTGGTTTTCCTCTTTTTTTCAAAATCAAGTAACCTAGCCAAAAGCTTGTAACTGGTACTTCTGACTTGCCAATGCACTCCAATATTTTTGCTTATACATACACAAACTATTTGCATCAAACACACGAATGCTCAAGCCCTGAAAACACCTAGAACTTAGAATCATATCTCATACCTCCATTTTCACGTAAACTGACCAAAAACTTGAAACTCATAACTCCCTCATTTGTTTTCAAGCCTTTTGGTTTCTAAAACTTCTAAACATCATTTAGAACTGATCCCATACCCTGTTATAGAACTGTAACACCATTAACACCATCCTCCATTTTCAAAAACAGAGCTTTGCACTTGGACTTCTCCAGAACTCCTTAGGCCCTTTCAACTCAAGCTAAGCATTCCATTAGCTTCCTGGGAACTTGAGGAAGCTAACCCAACCATTAGAACTCCTTGAAAGCTGCTCAAACTTCAAACCTGATACCCTATTGCAAGGTAAGTTTTCTAACTTTGGAACTTCTCATACATGCATCACCAATGATTTATTTGTGAATAAAACATGTAGATATCATTTCCCTAAAGCTAACCATGTCCATACTTTCCATTAATTTTGCTTGAGCTTAGAGAATTTTAAGATTGAAGTTTTGAGATTTTTAGGGTTCAGTTTAGGGCCAATGAAATTCATGCTTATCTTTGATCTATAGTTTTAATGCTTTACATTTATGAAATCGTGAGGAAATTTTCTACAAGTTTCATGTTTACAGTTTTCATTTTTTTTGAGAAATGAACAAGTTACAGTTGGTCTGGCTGGAGGTTGAAGATGAAGTGTAACTCAGGGCGCATTTTGTATCATATATTTATTGTTTTGCTTATGTTAACAGATGTATAGCCACCTCAGTGGTAAAAGTGCACGTCTGTAACCTTTGGGACTTGGGTTCGAGCCCTAGTGGTACCCTTTTGTTTTTCATATTTTTGCATTCTGACTTTGTTTTTTTTGGACTGGCGCTGGGCCTCTTTGGGCTTGGTTTGTTTTTGTTTTTGCTGGCTAATCCCCCTGTTTCATTTACACGCCCCTGACCCAATTTTATTTTATTTTCTTATTTTTATTTCATTTATTTTCTTAAATATTTTTCTAATACTAAAAAATCATAAAAATACAAAAATAGTAGATTTATATTTTAACTTAGTTTATTTATTTTTCTCACACAAAAAATTATTTTTATTAGTCATACTTTATTTATTTTTACTTATTATCTTGTAAATTTAATTAAAACTAGGTTATTAGTTATTTTCTTTTACACCAATTAAAATATAGTATTTTAATATTAAAAAGGCCAAAAATATTTTATAACACTCTAATTATTTTCAAGACAAAAATACCAAAAATACTTTTCTTACAAACTTATTTTCTTTTAATCAATTAATAGATTTAGAGTTTTATTTAAAATCTTTTATTAATAAATTTAGGTTTAATTAATTATTTTCTTTTAATTAATTAGGTTAAAACAAATTCCTTTTCTCTAAAAAATCCAAATAAAAATATTCATTTTCTTCACATTTACATTCTTGCATACTTATCCATCTTGTACATTATTTATTTCAATTCTTGTACAAATTCAATTTGGTTGTAATAGATTAATTAGGTTTATATTCTTGCAATCTCCATTCATAATTTATATACCCCCTCCCATAAATGTTGTAATAGCGTAGTAACTTTAAATTCCGCAATTTATCATTTTATATACAAATGCTAGTAATTAGGGTTTGTATGGATAGACTAAAACCAATACTTAGAAAACCCTAATTCAAGACAAAATCAAGCATGAAAACAATATACTTTCACACAAGCACCCCTAGGGTAAATTTACTTGGTTGCTTTTACAAAATGGCCATATTACGCATGTAAGGTATCTTAGCAAAAACAAGCAAATACAAGATCATAGTCCTGCGATGACGCTATCTAAGTTGCCTTTCAAATGATCTTAGTCCCTTAAAGAGAATGCTAAGATACCTTGCAACATTGCAAATCATGGTTATATGATGACCCACACCCGTCCCGTTTACATTCAAAGATAGGGTTACTTACCAAATCAATGGTAAGATAACAATGTCAAAGGAAAATAAAATGAACAAGAAAGACTTTTGAGTAGGTAGAATGCTCCTAATTACTTGCTCAATTTCAAACAAACATCATTGATATCTTCAAAACAAACACCTATACTTTCAAACATCTTACAAACTTGAAAACATTTTCAAAAAATCAAACACTTTGTTTACATTCTTACGAATGAGAATCATTACAAAGTTTGCCTAAACAATGGCCTCTTTACAAAATACTTTCAAAAACCACACAAAGCACAATTTCAAACAAAAGAAAGTGATCTAGCAAGTAACTAAGAGCCCATGGAAAACCATGGATGAAAAGGGTGCTAATACCTTCCCTTTTCATTATCTACCCCCCGAACTCAAGAAATAATCTCAAAGGTCTTTCATGTGCTTTTTCACCTTTCCTTTTGGATAAAAGAAAAGTCGGTGGCGACTCTTGCTAACCGCAACATTTGCGATAAAAAGAAAAACCCTCAAGTAAGTTCTCCCACTGTATCACAGAACTGGCGACTCTGCTGGGGAAAATTCTAAAAGTGGGATTACCTTATGGCTAGATCATATTTACTTAATTTCTTTGTTTAATTTGTTTGATCTACATTATGGTTATTTGTTTGGGTTTGAATCCTCTACCCGAATTTGGGATACCTTATAGGTAAGTAGCTATACATTATGGAAACTGTGCGGGGTATACCGACATGGTCTAAGCAATAGCTATGTTGGTAACCCTTGATTTAATCAAGGAGAATATGGGGCCGCTGAGTGATGTCATGAAGCACTAATGAACTTTTAGAACCTTTACTTGACCAACTTGTCCTTTAGGACATAGTGAGATGACCAGCTTTGGTGCAGTCCGAAGTTGGTAGATACTCGATACTACACTTATTGAGGTTTGGTTTCTTGAGATATTTCGGTTGCCATTAAAGAGGCTTGTTCTAAAACAATGATCAAGGAAACAAATCAGTGATATTGAGCTCCTTAGAACCCGGTTACTATTACTAGGACAGGTTGAGCAAACTAAACTTCAAGAGGGTACCTACCTATAAGACTCCATGCAAGCCTAAACCTAAGGACTTGTTTGCTTTGTTTTTATATACATACTTGTACATAACATCATGAACATCATGAAATCATACTCATTCACTAACCATTTCAAGGATTTTTGGATTTATCTTTGTTCTGTTTTGTAGGATATGGATTCTCTTTGCAGGAAAACTATTCAAGTCAATCTTGTAAGGATCCCTCCACAACTTAAGGAGTTAGCTTCAAGGATTTCAGAAAATTCTCCATTCACCGAGAGACATGGTTGCCTACTCAACTTGGTCACTTCCAACACTAATGACGACATGATGAAAGTGCTCTTTCAGTTCTTTGATCCCTTACACTATTGCTTCACATTTCCCAATTATCAACTTGTGCCAACTTTGGAAGAATTCTCCCTACTCTTGAGGATTCCAATTCTCAATCAACTACCTTTCAACAGTACGGAAAGAGACCCAAAGCCAGAAGAGATTGCTCAAGTTCTACACTTGCACTCATCTGATGTCACAACTAATTGGGAAACAAGGAGTGGTGTTAAAGGTTTCCTAGCAAAGTTCTTGTTTGAGAAATCCCAAAACTGTTGGTACTCCTTAGATTTGCAAGCCTTTGAGGAAATTGTGGCTCTCCTCATCTATGGGATGGTTTTGTTTCCAAATCCTGACCAACTCATAGAGGTGAACGTCGTCAAAATCTTCATATCCCGCAATCTGGTGCCTACTTTGCTAGGAGACATCCTACACTCTTTTCACACTCGAACTATGAGGAAAAGAGGTGTGCTTATGTGTTGAACTCCTATCTTGGCAAGATGGTTTATTTTGCATCTTCCCCAATCTGTGTTAAAGAACGAGCAAGGTTCAAGGTGGTCACAAAGGTTGATGACGCTCAAACATTCATACATTCATTGGTGCTCCCGATCCATAGAGAATGTTACTATTGTCGATCGTTATGGAGAATTTCCTAATATACCTTTACTTGGCATTAGGGGAGGTATCACCTACAACCCCTGCTTAGCCTAAAGACAGTTTGGTTATGCCCGAAGGGATGGCCCTCATGAGATGTTGATTCAAGGTTTGGTATTTGACTACGAGAACGACGATCAAGGTCTTCGCCAGAGATTTATCTGAGCTTGGAGGATGTTGAACAAGGTTGATAGCAAGACATTAGGGCATAATAATTCCATACCTCTTGAGCCTTACCTCAAATGGGTACGAGCTCGTGCTCAGAGTCTTATGATGCCTTATCCCTCCATTCTTCCGGTAAGCATTGAGCCAGTTATGGAGGGAGATATTCCATACACTATCCTACATCCTGACATGCCCACCTCTCTTGAGGACCTACAAAGGGATTGTATATAACTCAAGGGGGAGCGAGATACTTTCGAGGCCCAATTCTATGCAAGTGAGAAGAAGGTTTTGGAACTCACTAAGCAACTTCATGAGGAGCAGATTCTGAACGCCTACATTGCACCAAAGAGGATGCGTACAACCTTTTTATCTTAGAGTTTTTGTATTTCTTTGTGAGCCCAAAAGAGGCATTGATGTACTCAAGCTTTAATTTATTAATATAACGTGTGTTTCTTTTTTGTCTAAAACAAATTTCAATCTTTAGAATCCTTGAAATCATTGCATATGCATTTTCCATTCATCATAACATAAGCAAGTTTCTTGCAACAAGTC
Source organism: Vicia faba (assembly GCA_948472305.1). Lineage (NCBI taxonomy): Eukaryota > Viridiplantae > Streptophyta > Magnoliopsida > Fabales > Fabaceae > Vicia > Vicia faba. Next base: position 160,744,278 of record OX451738.1, read on the forward strand.
TTCTCATCTTTCTACTATTTATTTTAGTAAGATGGATCTCGAGCAAACGGTGAAGGACCTCCAAGCTCAGAATGCACAGTTTCAACAGTTGTTCTTAACTCTAGCCAAAAGACAAGAAGAGTTGAAGATCTTACTGGTTGAGGAGAATAAAAAGAAGACGAAGAAGATAACCGGAGTTCTAAACATGGGAATAAGATTCCAAGGGAAAACAAGAAGGGCCTTAGACTTTGCAATGACATCCGGTGAGAAAGACAATCAAGATGGGAAGGGCAAAGAAACGGTTGTCCAGTCAGAGTCAGAAGAGGAAGAGGAAGAAGAAGACTATTATGAAGAACAATATCCTCCATTCGATGACAAGTATAAGCATCTAGAAGAACGCTTAAGCGCAATGGAAATCCAAAAAGTGCCTGGATTGGACTTTGAGGAGTTGGGATTAGTATCGGGGATTATCATTCCTCCAAAATTCAAAGCACATGTGTTCGCCAAATATGACGGAGTTTCATGCCCCAAAATGCATCTTCGGTCCTATGTGAGGAAAATCCAGCCCCATACCGCTGACAAGGACTTATGGGTACACTTCTTCTAAGACAACTTGTCTGGAACTCAACTTGATTGGTTTTATCAGTTAGAAAGAGCCAATGTTAATAACTGCAAAGATCTGGCCGCCGCCTTTTACAAACAATACCAATACAACGATGATCTTGCACCTACCCGTACTCAACTCCCGAGTATGGCCATGGTTTTAAGTGAAGGCTTCAAGGACTATGCGCAAAAATGGAGGGACTTGGCAGGAAGAGTCCAGCCTTCCTTATCTGAAAGAGAATTGGTAGACATGTTTTTGGGCACCTTGTCCGGTCCTTTCTTCAATCACTTATTGGGAGTTCATCGGCAGGTTTTACTGAATTGATATTGACCGGAGAAAGGGTAGAAGCCGGGATAAAGAATGGGAAGATTCAAAAATATGCATCCTTTGCTGCTGTAAGGAAACCATCCATCGAAAAGAAAGAAGTTATTGTTGTATATCTTCAGAGAAATCAAGATAGGGTTGAACACCGTCCAATGGTGGGGGCTGTCATGATTCCTAAACCAGCGCCTGCTCAGCAAAGAAGCAACCAACCAAGAATGGAGAGACCAGTCGGACAGTTCACCAGAATTAACATGACCCTCTCTCAAGTATTGCCATATTTGTTAAGATCCAATCTAGTGACTTTGAAAGAAGCTCCAAAGAACCCTAACACAACCTCTCCTCACTATCATCCTAATGCCCGATGTGCATACCACTCTAAGAGTCCCGACCATGACACTAACAATTGTTGGGCTTTGAAGAACAAAGTGCAATACCTTCTTGAAGCCAAAGAGATTGAATTCGATGCACCATAAATTCCAAATATCATTATTGCCCCTATGCCCAAACACGACCATAATTCCAACGCCATTGAAGAAGATATGTTTGTTGCTTCAGTTGATGAACTTATGACCCTACTTCTAACTGTCAAAAAGAACTTATTGAATGCCGATGTTTTCCCAGGCTGTGATGAAAGTTGTCATTTTTGTTTTTCCTCACCAACCAGCTGTCTTTTGTTAAAAGCAGGCGTTCAGTACCTAATAGATAACAAGGAAATTTTATTCGAGAAGACTTCTACTCCAACTGTTTCTTATAATGATGTTTCCATCATGACCATTTCCGACAATTCTTCCAGGGTCTCCACCAAAAGAACCGTTAGAATTACATCAGTTCCTAAAGTATCTCCTTTGATAATTACAATGCTTGGACCAATCCCGTCTTCGTCAGACAAAAACTTACCATGGAATTATGGAGGGGGTGTCTACTACCACAGTATCAAGTAAGATTGGCCAGCTGCTGAAGATTCATGTTTTAAGAAAGTTGACTCTGATATTAGTAATATTGCAGGGACTAGCAAGATTACCCGAAGTAGAAGGGTTTTCTCTCAAGAAATTGCTCCCCAAAGGTTGTTTCTGGACCCGTAATCATTCCTGTTATTGTTGCTCCTCCAAAGGTTATTCCTAGTCCTACAATCATCTCTGCTAATACTCCAACTGACAAAACTGTTACAATCCCTGTTATCACCCCTACTGAAATTCCTGCTGCCGAGTCAACCAAAACTCGAGGTAAAGGTATTCTGATTGAGCATGTCCGGACGAAGGCACAATCATTGGCTATCCCTGAAACCTCCCGGAAAGAGATGGAGGAAATCCTAAAGATCATAAAAAGAAGCGACTACAATGTAGTCGAGCAACTGGGTCAAACTCCATCCAAAATTTCCATGATGGCTTTATTACTATGTTCCCAGGCGCATGCAAAGGCCTTGGTAAAATTCTTGAAAACTGCCCATGTACCCCAAGAAACATCTGCCGATCAGTTCCAAGACTGCGCAACCAGCTTGACTGTAGATAATGGTCTAGGTTTTTCGAATGCTAATTTAATGCCAAGAGGGAGGAAGCATAATGAGGCATTGCACGTCTCAATGGAATGCAGGGGAACGACCTTGGCTCATGTTTTTGTGGACACTGGTTCGTCTCTGAATGTGTTGTCTAAAAAGGCTCTTGATAGGCTTGATTGTGAGGGATTGACATTGAAACCAAGTAACATAGTAGTGAGGGCCTTTGACGGCTTAAAAAGGATGGTGCATGGGTAAGTGGACATCCCCATAAAAGTTGGAACCCAAACATTTGATTCAACTTTTTATGTAATGGACATTCGCCCTTCATATTCCTGTTTGCTAGGCCGACCGTGGATTCACAATGCTGGCGCTGTTACTTCTACGTTGCACCAAACGCTGAAATATCCAATTCAAGGGAAGATCATCACCGTTCATGGAGAATAAGAGTATATGATCAACCATCTAAATTCCTTCAAATATGTGGAGCTAGATGGTGAATTTATTGAAACTCCATTCCAGAACTTTGAAGAAGTCCCGCAAGATGTGGCAGTAACCAAGGATGTGTCTCAAGTTCCCAAGATCATAAGGCCTCCACTCAAGATTTCATCTTTGAAGGATGCCAAAGTAGTGATAGAAGAAGGTGGGTGCACTATTTGGGGAAAACTCCCAGATATCCCATACAAATCTGATAGATTTGGTCTGGGTTTCACTTCAGGTGCCCAGAAGGTTGTACGCCACACTCGTGCCAGAGGACCACCCTTTAAGATCAGCAACCATCAAGTCAGCGCAGTAGAGGATGATGAAGACAGCTACAACCTAGAGGATTGGATTTTCCAAACTGTCTGTGGAGGGCTCAACAACTTGGAGGCTAGAAATTTTGTCCCGATCACTTTTATCCCATGGTAATTTGTCTTTACATTTTGTTGGATCTGTAATATTAAAACAATCCAGACTCTTAAAACCTTGTGTCTTACCCGAGGCACAATGGTCCATTTGTAAGGGTTATTATCTCATCTCCATATGACATCAATGAATCATGGATGTTTTTGCATACAAACTTTGTGCTCATTGTTTTTCTTTTTTACATTTTCATATCTTTCAAAGATAGTTATACTCTTACACACACTCACACTCACAATGCATGTCTACATCCATTCGGGATCCCATGGGTAACGGTTTTGCTATGGCTTTTTGTGACTCTGAAAATATAATCTACCAAGCCAAAGACGAAGGTGAGGAAGATTGTTAAGTACCAGGGGAACTCGCCAGGTTACTACAATAAGAAGAGAGGACCATTCAGCCCCACGAGGAACCAGTGGATAGAATCAACCTAGGTACCGAAGAAGACAAAAAAGAGGTCAAGGTTGTTAGAACATAGTTTGATTCTACAACCCTTAATTAGAGTTTTGATGATAACAAACACAAAGAACAAATATGCACTCTAAATTTGTGTTATTTTGTATGCAGAAGTTCTGACCAAAGTAGCATCAGAAGTTAAGTTATAGAAGCTTTCAAGCTGAGGTAATCAGAACCTGCACTGGAGTGAAGAATACTCTGATTCTGAACAGAAGTTTCATATACCATCAGATCCTCACATCTCTGAGTCATCAATCTTCTGAAGCAATTGCATCATGCAAGATTCTAAGTTTTGAAGCGTTACTATTCAATCAAGATAACATCACATGCAACGGCTTCATTCAAACAAGAATCTTCTCAATATGGAAATAACATTAAATGTCCATTATCACACTTTATGTTGGACATGATTTCTATGGCTATATAAACAAGCTTAGAGGACAAACTGTTTACGATTTTTTGACATCACTGCAACATATCTCTAAAAACACTGCAAGCTTACTTATTCTTTTCTATGCTCAAAATTGTGTAAAATATCACAGTTATGATACTGTTTTTGTAAAGAAAAACAACCATACATAGAATACTCTTTTATCTTGATTAAGCTAGTTTTCCTTGAGATTAACCGAGTTGTGGTTGTACTCAAGAAGACTTTGGCAATCGTCAAAGTAGTGATTGTAATCAGTTTTTGATTAGTGAATTAAGTCCTCGTTGGAGAGAGGCAAAATCACCTTGATGGGTGGACTGGAGTAGTTTGAGATCAAACGAACCAGGATAAAAATATTGTGTCTACTGCGCTTTTGATCTTAATTTTTCAATTCAACCCCCCCCCCCCCCCCCCCCCCCCCTTCTTGTGTGTTTCACTTCTTCAATTGGCATCAGAGCGTCGAGTTCTGAGTTCATACACTTAACCGTATCAGTACAAGATCCAAGCTTTAGAAAAACACTAGGGTGGGACCAAGCCAAAACATCAGCAATGACTATTATGAGGACAAGGACATAATCAGTGGCAAACCTCCAGTCTTTGATGGAGAAAATTTTGACTACTGGAAAGACAGAATTGAGAGCTTCTTTCTGGCCTATGATGCTGATCTATGGGACATGGTAATTGATGGATACACACATCCAGTGGATGAAATTGGTCAGAAGATAGACAGAAAAAGGATGTCTGACCAGCAAAAACGTGATTTCAGAAACCATCATAAAGCCAGAACAATACTTCTTAGTGCTATCTCATACTCAGAATATGAGAAAATCTCAAACAGAGAGACATCCAAAAACATGTTTGAATCTCTGAGAATAACGCATGAAGGTAATATACAAGTCAAAGAAACCAAGGCCCGTGCACTCATTCAGAAATATGAAGCATTCAAGATGGAAGACATTGAATCTATAGAAGCAATGTTCTCAAGATTCCAGATTCTTGTTGTTGGGCTGAAGGTTCTTGACAAAGGATATTCTACTGCTGATCACGTAAAGAAGATCATCAGAAGTCTACCTAAGCAATGGAGGCCAATGGTCACAGCACTTAAGCTAGCTAAAGATCTCAATAAGATATCTCTGGAGGAACTTGTCAGCTCCCTCAGAAGTCACGAGATAGAGCTAGAAGAAGATGAGCCTCAAAAGCAAGGTAAGCCACTAGCATTAAAATCTAACAAAAAATCTTATTCTAAGGTTTTGCAGGCTATGGAAGAAACCTCTGATGGATCCTCATGAGAAGAATATGAATTGTCTCTCCTCTCCAGAAGGGTCAATCAACTATGGAAGCATAGGCAAAGGAAATTCAGAAACCCTAGAAGATCAGAGAATCAAAATGAATCCTCATCCAAATACAGAAAGTCTGAGTCCTCCTCTGGACACAGAAGATCTGAAGGTTCTTCAGGACACAAAGTCAAATAACAAGGACATCATCTGTTATGAGTGCAATGATCAAGGGCACTGCAAAAGTGATTGTCCAAGGCTTCAGAAGGAGAAGCCCAAAAAGAAGTTCTTCAAGGAGAAGAAGAAAAGCCTCATGGCAATATGGGATAATTCAGACACTTCTGATGCTGACTCAGAGTTAGATGATGAAAGATCCAACATAGCTCTCATGGCAAACGTGTCAGAAGACAGTGAAGCTTCTGGTTCAGACTCAGAATCAAACACAGAAGAGGTATTCCCTTATTTCACTATTAATTTTACCAAGGCTGGACTTGCAGAAAGTCTGAATGAAATTCTGGAAAGGTATCAGCAAATCAGAGTAAAATTCAAGAATCTGAAAAGGCATCTTGTCTCTGACTCTGAAAAAACTGGGAGTCTTAGATTAGGGAATTCTGAGTTAAAAGAAAAGGTTTCAAAATTAGAAAACGATTTACAAAACTCTCAGAAAGAAATAATCTCAGAGACTCCCAGTAATGCTGATGAGATCATCAAAGAGTATGATCACAACTTTCAGAAGTTTCTGACTAAAAACATAGATAGAAGCAAGATGTCTTCAATGATCTATGGAGTTAGCAGAAATGGCAGAAAAGGAATAGGATACCAAGGTAAGGTATCTACACCTAAGAAAGTCATGGACCTTGTCATAAAACGCACACCACTAAAATCACACTTCACATATGGGCACACACATGACCTAAAATACACTAGTAATGATTACTCTGTCAAACCAAAATTCAACCAGAATTTTTGTAAAACTAACAATCCAGGACCCAAGAAGATATGGGTACTTAAAGACAAAATTATATATCTAGCAGATATCTTTAGCAGCAAGGCTAAAACACCAGTCATGGTACCTAGACTTTGGATGCTCTCGACACATGACGGGAAGAAAGCATATGTTCCAAAGCCTAGAACTTAAACCTGGAGGCTACGTGGGCTTCAGAGGCAACCAAAGAGGGAAGATCATTGGCTCTGGAATAGTAGGTGATGGGTTAATGCATAACCTGTTATCCATAAGTCAATTAAGTGATAACGGTTATGATATAATCTTTAATCAAAATTCATGCAAAGCTGTTAGTCAGAAAGATGGAACTATAATTATTAATGGAAAGAGGAAAAACAACATTTATAAGATAAAACTTTATGAACTAAAGAGTTAGAATATAAAATGTCTTCTCTCTGTTAACAACGAGAAATGGGTCTGGCACAGAAAATTGGGGCATGTTAGTATGAGAAGAATATCTCAGATTAACAAACTCAATCTGCTCAGAGGACTTCCTAATCTGATGTTCAACTCAGATGCTTTGTATGAAGCATGTCAGAAAGGAAAATTTGCAAAACCTGCTTTTAAATCTAAAAATTTTGTTTCCACCTCTAAGCCATTAGAACTTCTGCACATAGACTTATTTGGACCAGTAAAAACTGCGTCTGTTAGTGGCAAGAAGTATGGGTTAGTGATCGTAGATGACTATAGCAGATGGACATGGGTAAATTTCTTAAGACACAAGAACGAGTCACATTCTATGTTCGTTGCATTCTGTAACCAAGTTCAGAATGAAAAGGATCTTAGAATTGTCAAAGTCAGAAGTGATCATGGTGGAGAATTTGAAAATAAAAATTTTGAAACATTTTTTAATGAAAAAGGCATCTTGCATGACTTCTCTTGTCCTAGAACTCCCCAAAAAAATGGAGTTGTAGAATGAAAGAACAGAACACTGCAAGAAATGGCCAGAACCATGATCAATGAGACTAACATTGCTAAGATCTTCTGGGCGGAAGCAATTAACACAACGTGTTACATTCAAAATAGAATCTCTATAAGACCTATTCTGGAAAAGACTCCATATGAATTGTGGAAGAACAGAAAGCCCAACATTTCTTATTTCCATCCTTTTGGATGCACCTGTTTCATTCTGAATACTAAAGATTATCTGAACAAGTTTGACTCTAAAGCACAAAAGTGTATTATGTTAGGATACTATGAATGCTCAAGAGGGTACAGAGTATACAATACAAAAACACAGATTGTTGAAGAGTCAATCAATGTTAGATTTGATGATAAGCTTGACCCTCAAAAGTTAAAGCAGAATGAATATTTTGCAGATATAGAAGTTGAATTCACAGGTACTGAAGCCAACCCATCATAAGTTCCCAACAGAGACGCTCCAACAACTTCAGAAAGAAATATTACGAGTGATCCTGTACCTTCTGTTGACCAACTCCATAAAAGGTTATCCAGAAGCAGCATAGCTCACCCAGAAGATAAGATCCTGGGAAAGAAGGATGATCCAATCAGAACAAGATCAACATTTAGAAACTCTGAAGAATCCCTCATGGGACTAGTCTCTCTAATTGAACCAACAACAATTGATGAAGCTCTTCTGGACAATGACTAGATTCTGGAAATGCAGGAGGAATTAAATCAATTCACCAGAAATGACGTATGGGATCTGGTTCCCAAGCCAAAGGGATTCAATGTCATTGGAACAAAGTGGGTGTTCAAAAACAAATTGAATGAGCAAGGAGAAGTCATCAGAAACAAAGCACGACGGGTGGCACAAGGTTATAGTCAACAAGAGGGGATAGACTATAGAGAAACCTTTGCTCTAGTCGCCAGGTTAGAATCTATCGGACTCTTAATCTCATTTTCTATAAACAATGGCATCACTCTGTATCAGATGGATGTCAAAAGTGCATTCCTAAATGGCTACATAGATGAAGAGGTATATGTGCACCAACCCCATGGGTTTGAGAATTCCAAACACCCAGAATATGTTTTCAAACTAAAGAAGTCACTCTATGGTATGAAACAAGCTCCCAGAGCTTGGTATGAAAGACTAAGTAACTTCCTGTTAGAAAAGGAATTCACCAGAGGGAAAGTGGACACAACCTTGTTCTATAAGACGTTTAAGAATGACATTTTAGTTTATCAGATTTATGTAGATGATATCATTTTTGGATCCACTAAACCTTCTCTGGGAAGAGAATTTGCTAAGTGCATGCAGGCAGAGTTTGAGATGAGCCTAATGAGGGAACTCAAATTCTTTATGGGCATTCAGATAAACCAAACTCCAGAAGGAACCTGCATTCATCAGAGCAAATATGTCTGAGAACTTCTGAATAAATTTGACCTCTCAGAATGTAATCCCTCAAAGACTCTAATGCATCCCACGTGCATTCTGGAAAAGGAAGAGGTAAGTAAAAAGGTAGAACAGAAAATCTACAGAGGTATGATTGGCTCTCTCCTTTATCTGACGGCTTCAAGGCCCGATATTTTATTCAGTGTTTGCTTATGTGCTAGATTCCAATCAGATCCTAGAGAATCTCACTTAATAGCAGTTAAGCGAATTTCCAAGTATCTGAAAGGTACTACTAATCTGGGTTTATTTTATATAAAATCAAATGAATACAGCTTAGTAGGATACTGTGATGCTGACTTTGCTGGAGACAGAGTAGAGCGTAAAAGCACTTTTGGAAGCTGCCAGTTTTTGGAGACAATCTGATCTCATGGACCAGCAAGAGACAATCCACAATAGCATTGTCAATAGCAGAAGCTGAATACATAGCAATTGCTGGATGTAGCACTCAAATGCTCTGGATGAAAAGTCAACTTGAAGACTTCAACATATTTGAAAGTAACATTCCTATCTTATGTGATAACACTTCTGCCATATGTCTCAGTAGAAATCCCATTTTTCATTCTAGGGCTAAGCATATAGAAATAAAACATCACTTTATTAGGGACTATATTCAAAAAGGAATTCTTACGTTAAAATTTATTGACACAGACCATCAATGGGCTGATGTATTTACAAAACCCCTTTCTGAAGATAGATTTAATTTCATTTTGAAACATCTCAGCATGAAGTTATGCCCAGAATAAAATGTTTTATTTGCATACCTTAACCCTTAGAACTTTATTGTTTTGTATGAACATCTGATCAACTTGTCTTCAAAAGTTAGAAGTATAGTTGCCTCAGAATCTATCTATGAAGATCTGAACGTTTCATTTCAAGGATAGAGGCGTACAGTTTACATCATCAAACATCTGTCATCCTCTCACAAGCTACCTTCTGAGGCTGAACACACGTTCAAATTCTGAAGGGTCTAAGACTCTGATTGGATGCATTGAGACACCTGTCAGTGGTAACTGTTCAATATCTCTCTAAATCCCCTAATTCAGGTTTCATTAATGCATATAATCATTACTGATTTTCTCTCTTACTGTTTACGTTTTCTAAAAACATATATAAACTCAATTTACTATTTCATTCATTCACGCTTTACCCTCTTCTATTTTCTCTCTTGTTCTAGTTTCTTTTTCAAAAACCCTTTCCATTAATTTTCTTCAAAGAATCCGTGTGAACAATGACATCATCATCAAGTCTCAAGAATCTCAGTGCTCCTGAATCTTCATCAACAGAACAATATGAAGAACCCACTAGAACACTACTCACTCATGTTGACAACCTGGAAGTTCTCTCTAAATTGATCATTGATTTTGAAAGCTTACAAGAAAATGGGTTTAATCTGTATGAAGACGTTACTGCGCAGGGATGGAACAAATACTTTGATCGTCTGTTGGGTCCAACTTTTCCCATTCTCGTCAAAGAGTTATAGATTCATGCTACCTCATCCAACCACCAGGTTACATCATATGTTATGGGGAAGAAGATAGTGATAACATAAGATTTAATTGGGAAACACATTGGATACAATGGCGGTGGAGTCAGATGCATTGATATGGCTGATAGGTGTTCTGACCTAAAATCTATTGCTAGATAAATCTTCACTTCTGGACAGCCATCTAGCAAGATCAGAGACTTGAATGATCATCACAGAATCTGGGCTAGAATAATTATGGGGTGTATAAATCGCAGGAATCCTACAAGCTCTCATGATTACATCAATATTGATCAGCAGTTCTTGATTTACTTCATTGCAAAGAAGACCAAGATAAACCTTCCACACTTGCTCTTCAACCATCTCAGAACAAGTATGAAAGAGACAAGAGAAGAAGAAAGAACTAAGAGGGATTGGATTCCTCTAGGAAGATTGATTTCAGATATTCTAACAGAAAATAGGCTGATAGAACATCTGACAGAGGCTCAAGAAATCAGTACTCTGGAAGCAACCGCTGGGAAACCTTTGAATGCCAATAATCTGAAGAAAATGAAGATTATTGAGAACATTAAGAAGGAACCAACAATTTCTCCTCATGAGGCCATCACTTCTAGGAGAATCCCTCTGAAGGATTTTCCACTATTTTCTGAGATAGACGCCTCTCCAGAAATCATAGTCAGATACCTTTAAGCTTGCAAAGCTGATGGGACTATTCCAGAAATCAACATCCAAGATCTGCACAAGCTAGCTCCAGAAGTTGTGCTAAATAAATCCAAAAAGAGGAAGGCAGTAGGAGAAGGATCCTCTCAGAAGACATTCAACAACACTCTCCTCAACCAGAAAATTCACAACCACACTCTCCTCAACCAGAAAATCCACAACCACACTCTCCTCAACCAGAAAATCCACAACCATACTCTCCTCAACCAGAACATCTGAACCTCAACTCACCTCAACCAGAGAATGAAAACCCTCTCACTCCTCCTTCTGAAAACCCATCTTCTGAAATTCCTGAACTAGGAATTCAACACGCTACCACAAACCAATCAGAAGACCCACCTTCAGATTCTGATACCACTATCCCAATCCCTGGAATAACCGAACCTCTTACAGTTCACTTACCTCTCACTATTCATGATATTCCAGAAATCCCCTCACCATATGAATCTACACCACCAAACACCCCTGTGATCGGTGGGAATGAGAACTGGCTGTTTTTAATGCTGGTTCGCGTTTGCGTTTGTTTTCGCAAAGTGTCACGGTAAGCAAGAGTCGCCACCGTCTTTTATTTTATCCAACAAGGAAAGGACAAAAGCACAGAAAAATTCCTTTTCGAGATTGTTTCTCGGGTTCGGGAGGTAGATTATAGAAAGGGAAGGTGTTAGCACCCTTTCTATATGTGGTTATCCACAGGCTCTTAGGTACTTGCTCACTATGTTTTCAAAAGTTTGCTTTTCTTTATGTTTGTGGGTTTTGAAAAGAGTTTTGTCTTTGAAGAGAGTGTAGGTGCGAAAAGTTTTGTTTTGTTTTTAAAAGGAGCAAGTACTTAAGAACCTCTACCTACTCAAAAAGGAATTTAATTGTGCAAATGTCCTTTAGACAGTACTATCCTACTATTGAGGAGTAGGTAGCACCGTCGTTGGAGTTTTCGGGTCAATTCGATTTTAGGGACGTGTGGTCACTAAAGCAACGTTAGGACGTCTTAGTGGTAATCCTAATGTCTTAGATCATTTTTATCGAGGCAACCATTTCGAGGCAACTTTGATCTTTGGACAGAAGGACGACCTCTAAAACATCCTATACTTAATGACCACGTTTGAGGCAACCAAGTGAGGTGTACCCTAAGAGTGGCATGTGCAAGTGTGTCAATTTTCAGTTATTTTACTCTTGCATGTCATGGTGAGTTATTGTTGATTTTAAGTTAAGAGTTAATCTTGTCATGCAATCCTAGTTAGCATACATCTAAGCAATTAATATATGTATAGGAATTTAAAGTGCGGGAATTGTAAATCCTACTCTATTACAAGGCTTTTGGGGAGGGGGATTATTTACATGTCCAAAAATTGGGGAAATAAAAGTAGTAAAGGGTCTTAGTTTAAGCTATTACATCCCAGTAAAATAAACGCGCGTGAATCTAAAAAAATCCTAAGAATGAAATCTTTTTGTTGTTTTATTTTATTTTGGGAAAATGATCTAAATCTATTTAATTTTAGTTTTTTTGAGAAAATGTTAAGATAATTAAGAGATTAATTAACAAAGTTAATTTTAATAGAAAAAACTAGCCTAATGTTCTTTGTGTTTTTTTATTTTTATGTTAATTAAAAAAAGATAAAAAAGAAGTCTATGAAAACAAAAATAAAATACAAGGGGGATCCTTCGATCCAAGGAAAAAAAGAGTTTCAACCCAGGGAGAGAAATAGAAGCTTCGATCCAGAAGGGGTCATGGTCCTTTCGATTGGGCCAAACAACAAGGCGTGAGTAGCCTTCGATCCAGGGAAGAGGATTGCCCTTCGATCATGGAGGTCATGGCTTTCTATCCAGGGATGAGATGCCTCTTTCGATCCAGCACTCTAATGGGTTCGATCCAGAGAAGGGCTCTCCTTCGATCTGGGATGTTATACCTGCAAAAGTATGTGAGCGAAATAAAATGCAGGGCCTGGGTATTGAATCCCAGACCCTTCGACCCTGTGCTTGCTGGGTCTCTTCAGGCTATGGCTGCAGCAAATGTTAGCACACAAAAAACATGACCTGGGTGCCAAACCCAGGCCCTTTGATCCTGCCTAGGATGGCCAATCGAAGGTAACAACAAGTAATGATGTGTTATGCAAAAACAAGGTTGGATAATTTACCCTCTCTTACCAGTAGATTGGAACTTCGATTTGGGTACTGGCTGGATGAATACCTTCGATCTGGGATTTCTGGGCGTGGAGGTGTTCGCTGGGTGGCAGCTTTGGCTTGTGCAAGGATTGGGTATGGCTTCCTGGAAGTGTTGATGACTTTTGGCAGCGTAACTCCAATGTTTTTTGTTCTCCTGTTGAGTTTTGTGTGTATAATGTTTCGTGTAATTTTCGTGTGTTGTAATGTGTATGTTGGCCCTGTATTTATAGGGGTGTGAAGGTGCAGTAATGGCAAGAGACAACCATTAAACAGGCCACTAAATGCCATGAGACAAGAAACGGACACATTAAATAATTTCCTTTTTTAAAACATTTGTGTCTCTTGAATGAACCTGGACGCTTTTGACTTGAGTGCCCTCTCGATGACCTCCTTCGAATGGGCTGATGGCACCCTTCGAATGCTCCCTTTCGAATGGGCTGATGACCTCCTTCGAATGCTTTTCGAAAGCTTCTTCGAATGGACCCTTTGAATGCCTCTTCGAATGGACCTTTTGGAATTCCAATTGAAGGACATTGTTATAATGCGAATCGAAATACTTGTCCATAATGCCAATCGAAAGGCTCCTTCATAATGCCAATCGAAATGCTTCTTCAGAGTGCCAATCGAAATGCTCCTTCAGAATGCCAATCGAAGTGCTCCTTCAGAATGCCAATCGAAATGCTTAAAGCACCACTCAAAAATTTTCTTTTTCCTTAGGAAAGGGTTTGTGATCAACCATGCAGGGGGACGACTTTGGAAAAACATGAGAGGGCAAATTTTGGGGTGCAACAGTTGCCCCTGTTCAATTTTCTTAAACCTGAGGATATATATTGGTTTTCAAGCCTTTCGTAATCCGAGGGTGGAAGATAATTGAACACTAGAGTGCCCAGAAATTTGCACTCACATGGTGTAGTATCAGCATTGTGATGTCCGGAATGGGCTTACAGATGCCATTTGGAGATTGTTGGTAGGAGGATGGGCTTATAGATGCCATCTGCAGGAGTGTCGATCGCATAAGAGATTCCTTAGCGAGAACTTGCATACCTGTTGTTGTAGAAGATTCCACTGGGGAAGTCTGACTTCGTTGAGATTTAGGAACCCGCCTGTACTTCAACTGAAAGAATGCTTCAGCTGAGTTTTAAGAACCTGTTCATAATTCAACTGGGGGGAAACATCTTCATCAAGATCTAGGAACTATCTCGTGCTCAATGGAGTAAACCGCTGAGGTTATAGAACTTGTCCACACTATGACGGAGGAAAACATCAAGATCTAGGAACTGACTCGTGCTCAATGGAGTATACCGTTGAGGTTATAGTACTCGTCCACACTATGACGTAGGGAAATGTGATGTTTTAGCTGGGAAAATAAATCCCGGAGCTGCTGGAGAATAGAGTTGAGTGTGGATGATTGTCAGAATTGCATCTGCGTCTGGAGCGTATCTGAAATGTATTTGAATGAGTGACAGAATGACATCCAAATCTGGATCGTATCTGGACTGTAATTTGAATGAGTGAAAGAATGATATCAGAATTTGGATCGTATCTGGACTGTAATTTGAAATGAGTGACAGAATAACATCCGAATCTGGATCGTATCTGGACTGTAATTTGAAATGAGTGACAGAATGACATCCGAATCTGGATCGTATCTGGACTGTAATTTGAAATGAGTGACAGAATGACATCCGCATCTGGATCGTATCCGGACTGTAATTTGAATGAGTGACAGAATGACATCCGAATTTGGATCGTATCTGGACTGTAATTTGAAATGAGTGACAAAATGACATCCGAATCTGGATCGTATCTGAACTGTAATTTGAATGAGTGACAGAATGACATCCGAATATGGATCGTATCTGGACTGTATTTTGAAGGAGTCTGGAATAAGTATCAGAATGTCAGCCATATCTGGGTCGCATCTGAACTATCTCTAGAAGGAATCGGGAATAAGTATCAGAATGTCAGCCATATCTGGGTCACATCTGAACTATCTCTAGAAGGAATCTGGAATAAGTATCAGAATGTCATCCATATCTGGGTCGCATCTGAACTGTCTCTAGAAGGAATCTGGAATAAGTATCAGAATGTCAGCCATATCTGGGTCGCATCTGAACTTTCTCTAGAAGGAATCTGGAATAAGTATCAGAATGTCATCCATATCTGGGTCGCATCTGAACTGTCTCTAGAAGGAATCCGGAATAAGTATCAGAATGTCAGCCATATCTGGGTCGCATCTGAACTATCTCTAGAAGGAATCTGGAATAAGTATCAGAATGTCAGCCATATCTAGGTCGCATCTAAACTATCTCTAGAAGAAATCTGGAATAAGTATCAGAATGTCAGCCATATCTGGGTCGCATCTGAACTATCTCTAGAAGGAATCTGGAATAAGTATCAGAATGTCAGCCATATCTGGGTCGCATCTGAACTGTCTCTAGAAGGAATCTGGAATAAGTATCAGAATGTCAGCCATATCTGGGTCGCATATGAACTATCTCTAGAAGGAATCTGGAATAAGTATCAGAATGTCATCCATATCTGGGTCGCATCTGAACTATCTCTAGAAGGAATCTGGAATAAGTATCAGAATGTCATCCATATCTGGGTCGCATCTGAACTGTCTCTAGAAGGAATCTAGAATAAGTATCAGAATGTCAGCCATATCTGGGTCGCATCTAAACTGTCTCTAGAAGGAATCTGGAATAAGTATCGGAATGTCAGCCATATCTGGGTCGCATCTGAACTGTCTCTAGAAGGAATCTGGAACAAGTATCAGAATGTCAGCCATATCTGGGTCGAATCTGAACTATCTCTAGAAGGAATCTGAAATAAGTATCAGAATGTCATCCATATCTGGGTCGCATCTGAACTGTCTCTAGAAGGAATCTGGAATAAGTATCAGAATGTCAGCCATATCTGGGTCGCATCTGAACTATCTCTAGAAGGAATTTGGAATAAGTATCAGAATGTCAGCCATATCTGGGTCGCATCTGAACTATCTCTAGAAGGAATCTGGAATAAGTATCAGAATGTCATCCATATCTGGGTCGCATCTGAAATGTCTCTAGAAGGAATCTGGAATAAGTATCAGAATGTCATCCATATATGGGTCGCATCTGAACTATCTCTAGAAGGAATCTGGAATAAGTATCAGAATGTCATCCATATCTGGGTCGCATCTGAACTATCTCTAGAAGGAATCTGGAATAAGTAATAGAATGTCAGCCATATCTGGGTCGCATCTGAATTGTCTCTAGAAGGAATCTGGAATAAGTATCAGAATGTCAGCCATATCTGGGTCGCATCTGAACTGTCTCTAGAAAGAATCTCAAAAGATGATGATCTTTGCCTGTTGATTGATCTTTCCTGAAAAGGTAAAGAGTTAGTTGTATGCAATGTCATGATGTATGCATTGTCATGATGTATGCATTGTCATGATGTATGCATTGTGTAATGATGTTCTCAAAGTAAAATGAGATTTGTGTCATATATATTTTGTATGCATATGTTATGAATGTTGTTGAAGTGTAATTTTGTCTTGGATTTTGCTCAAAATGTTTCCACCGGGGATCCCTGCTTTGTTGTTTGAGGAGAACTCCGTTGGGGGATAATGAAAACTCTGTGGGGAGTAGATGCTCTGCTGAGGATTTTAACGATGAACTCCGTTGGGGATTCCGTTGATAAGCTCTGTTGGGGATTTTGATGATAAACTCCACTGGGGATGGATTACCGTTGCTGGTGATATTGAATCTGTTGAGGATAGAAGTCCTGCTTGGGGAAAGAAAGAACTTCATTGGGGATGATCTTTCAGTTGCAACTTGCTGAGGATAACCTTCTGAAATTGGCTGAGGAGACTTATTTGTGCTTCGCAGGGGACAAGCTTCCAGAGTCTACTGGGGAAGAGGAGTTGTGGTCCTTTAACTTGTAGTAGTCGGAGAGGCAAACTCAAGCTGGGGAATCATGGTGTTGTTAGGGAGATAAACCATGTCGTCAGTCCGCTGGGGAGGTGACATATTTATTGGGGGAAGTCCTCGAGGATTCTTGAGATTTATTCAGCTGGGGAAAGGTTTTCAGAGATTAAACCCTTGCTGGGAGTCATCCTATGAGCAGGATCTGGGGAGATTTGTCATTGCCCCTAGTAGCAGGTGTTTGTGGCACTGCCTGGAAATGTTGGACTGTATGTAACCCTTCACTAAGATTGATGTTCAATGCCCCAAGCGACGAAGATGGAGACTTGCCCCTGGTTACTCTGCACTTCTTTGAGAGATTTCCTGGAATCTTGACTGGGCTGCCCCAGGTGTGCTGGATAGTGACATGTCATGCCCCCTTGTTGGAAGTGTCATCCTTTTTGAAGTGATTTTGTTCACTGAGAGGGTTTTCGTTCATCGGATATTCGTCGTGTGAATTTCTCCGCTGTCAAACAAATGGCCATATGCAACCAATGATATTCAAATAATGCAAAGTTTATGCTTGTCTCGAAGTTTTTTGAAAAATGCGTTTTTTAGCAGAAAACTCTTTATAAGACCAATTCAACACAAGATTTAGGACAAAGCCTTACAGGAGTCAGGATACCTTTTGTAACAGTATGCTTTCGAACTAACCCATGCTTCAGTTAGGACTTTTGAAGGGTCGTAACGTGGCTTGGTTCATGGTTTAAGAAACAAAGGATAAAGGCTCAAAGTGTATTTGTACCCACCCGCTCTTCGTGATGTTCTTCAATCCTAAACTCAGTTAATTGTGCATTTGAACTCCAAATGAGTCTGGAACGACGTTTTTGGTGATTGTTCACACAAGTTGAATTTTTTTTGAAGGCAGTCATTTTTGCAACATTTTTCATGTTGTTGAGGATTTTTAGCGACCTCGTTCTTTTGATTTGTTATCCCTAACTTTTGCCTGACTGTTCCTGTTTTCGAGATTACAGTCAGCGGGATGCCCCAGCTTTCTTAAGCTTCCTTTATAGGTTTTGGTTCAGTGGTCTTTTCTCTTTTGAGAGATTGACTACCTATGAGATAAGGAACCACCACTGTCTTTTGATTCCAGAGGAATGCTTTTGATGTCGTTCGTTGTATTATGAACTGAGAGCTTTGCGACTTCAATGCGCATCTTTTGAATTAACTGAGAGACTACCCTGCCCTAGGTTTAAATTAAAGGTTTCAATTTGTGTTTAAAACAGAAAACTTCTACTTCTTTGGCTCGAAGGGGTTGACTAGGGATTATCTTCCTTATAACTCCAGTGTTTAGGATTTGAAAGAAATGCCTGTACATCGTCAGCGAGGTCTGTCCAAAAGCATACTGTATGAGATTATGGCATTGTTTCGTCATCCTCCCTCTAAAGGCTTGTAACTTTTAGCAAGAGTTGAATGTCATAAAGTGAGTAAAAAGCATAGTAATGAAAATGATGAGTTCAAGACAAACATATGCAATGCATTTAATGAAACAGAGTTTGACATTAATAGATAATTGTTTGAATAACAAAAGAAATTACAACTTGGAAATTCAAATGAAACAAAGACATTCTCAATGATTTGTCACAGGAGCAGTGATTATGTTTGGAGTCTCCGGAGGGTCAAACTTGATCTCCTTGGCATCAATCATGTCTTGGACCTTATTCTTCAGAGCCCAACAGTTGTTCGTGTCATGTCCTGGACTGTCAGAGTGGTATGCACACCTTTCATTGGGATGGTAGGTAGGAGCGGAAGTATTTGGGTTCCGGAGAGGAGCCTTTAACGTAATCAGCTCTGCCTCCAACAGGCTTTGTAGCGCTTGACCCAGTGACATGTTGATCTTAGTGAATTGTCTTTTAGGCGCGACCTCTTTACGCTGATGCCCCTGTCTTTGTTGAGCAGGCGTAGGATTAGAGATCAAGATTTCTCCTACGTGTTGGTCATGACGACTCTTTTGACCATACACATCATTGGACTCTTTCTTCCCATTGTAGGGCTTTTTCTGAGCATCAGAAGGTATTTCTTCTTGAACTTTCCCACTTTGGATGCCAGCTTCGACCGTTTTGCCGATCAGTATTAGCTCGATGAATCCGGCTGAAGAGCTTTCAATCAAGTGTTTGAAATAGGGACTTGACAAAGTCCCAAGAAACATGTCCACCAACCCCCTATCAGACAGAGGGGGTTAGACTCTTTCAGCAAGATCTCTCCACTTCTGAGCGTAGTCCTTAAAGCCCTCGCCTGTACCCATAGACATACCCTGAGGCAGAGTACGCGTGGGAGCAAGGTCGGCGTTATACTGGTAGTGCTTGTAAAAAGCAGCAGCAAGATCCTCCCAGTTACGGATGTTAGCTCCTTCCAGTTGACAGAACCATTCCTGTTGAGTCCCTGACAGACTATCTTGAAAGAAATGAACCCAGAGATTTCTATCAGCAGTATAGGGTTGAATCTTCCTCACATATGACCGGAGGTGTAGCTTTGGACAGGAAGCTCCGTCGTACTTGGCAAAGGCAGGTGCCTTGAATTTATGGGGAATCACCACCCCAGAGGATAGACCTAGATCTCCGAAGTCCAGACCGGGCACCTTCTATATTTCCATAGCGTTCAAACGGTCTTCCAGCTGTTTGTACTTATCCTCAGCAGGAGGATACTGTTCTTCATCATAGTCTGTCTCGTTGTCAGAGACCAAAGGGCTAGGAGCCCTCCTTTATTGTGGACTATCCTTCTCTCCAGATGGGGTGGCCAGATCAATTTCATTCTGCAGCCCGTTTCCAAACTTGCGTCCAGTGTTAAACAGGATGGTCCTCTTCTTCTTCTTCTTCCTCTCTTTCAAAATCAGGGTCTTCAGGTCCTGCTGACCCTTAGCTAGATTCATGACCAGCTCTTGAAATTGGGCGTTCTGGGCATGGAGGGCCTTGATAGCTTGCTCAGTGGAAGGTTCAGCAGACATGATGATTGCTGAAATGGACAGTGAAGAAGATGAGAAACCTGTAATGGTACCTGTAATGCAATGATATGTATGATATATGTATGCAATGTTTTCAAGGATCTCGCGGGGTAAATAAGAAACTATTTAGAATCTGAATCTGGTAGCTTGATTGAAGGAGCTTCATGTTGCTGAGAGTCCTTCTTCAAGAGTCAGGCTCACCATATCGAGTGGGTCATAGCCCCTGACTCAAGTTTATCGTGTTTTGATTTCTAGACAACCTTGACTAGAGGAAAATAAATCCCCTTTGCCCCTTGCTAGACTTTTGATGTACCATAACCTGCATCACACACCCTTGAGATCCTTGAAATAGTTAAGGAAATGTTAAGGTATGATGTTATGATTTATATGCTATGCGTTAAAGCAAAAAGTGAGGTGATGTAAGTGAGCCCTGCAATAAATCCAATTTGTTGGATAAGGACTGTAAACAAAACCTGCAAGGAACCGCTGTTGTCAGATAACAAGTAGTTCAAGTTTGAAGGCACACAAGTCACACATATAGCCTTAAGTTTAGGCTGGCATGGAGTTTAGGCATTACCCTCTTTCAGTTTAGCTGGTTTAAACCTGTCCTAAAAAAATAGTAACCGAGTTCTAGAGGATCTCAATATCACTGACTACCCTCAATCGGTCATAATTCCAACTTAACAACCTTTTCTTGCGGCCAGAACCATCGCGAGAGTTTAGTCTCAATGAGTGTAGCATACTGCTACTGTTTTATGGCCAAGTTGATAAATTTAAGGTTCTAAGGTCAGTTGGTGCTTAATGACTCCTCAGAAGACCCATATTCTCCTCGTTTCAACACAAGGGATATCGGTACAGACCAAGGTGCCACACCAATGTAGCTACTGCTTCATCCGTGTCGGTCTACGCCGGACAAATCCCTCACAGTTTATTGCTACTTACCTAAAAAGGGTACCCCCAGATCCGGGTTAGGATCTATAGAACTCTGATACAAGCCCACAAAATTAAAAGCATACAAAGCAATACAATTGAAAACACAAGTGACCTAATCCCAAGGTATACCTCACTTATTAATTACTCTCCCCAACAGAGTCGCCTGTTCTGTGATCGGTGGGAATGAGAACTGACTGTTTTTAATGCTGGTTCGCATTTGCGTTTGTTTTCACAAAGTGTCGCTGTAAGCAAGAGTCGCCACCGTCTTCTATTTTATCCAACAAGGAAAGGACAAAAGCACAGAAAAATTCCTTTTCGAGATTGTTTCTCGGGTTCGGGAGGTAGATTACAGAAAGGGAAGGTGTTAGCACCCTTTCTATCCATGGTTATCCACGGGCTCTTAGGTACTTGCTCACTATGTTTTCAAAAGTTTGCTTTTCTTTGTGTTTGTGGGTTTTGAAAAGAGTTTTGTCTTTGAAGAGTGTAGGTGCGAAAAGTTTTGTTTTGTTTTTAAAAGGAGCAAGTACTTAAGAACCTCTACCTACTCAAAAAGGAATTTAATTGTGAAAATGTCCTTTAGACAATACTATCCTACTATTGAGGAGTAGGTAGCACCATCGTTGGAGTTTTCGGGTCAATTCGATTTTAGGGACGTGTGGTCACTAAAGCAACGTTAGGACGTCTTAGTGGTAATCCTAATGTCTTAGATCATTTTTATCGAGGCAACCATTTCGAGGAAACTTTGATCTTTGGACAGAAGGACGACCTCTAAAACATCCTATACTTAATGACCACGTTTGAGGCAACCAAGTGAGGTGTACCCTAAGAGTGGCATGTGCAAGTGTGTCAATTTTCAGTTATTTTACTCTTGCATCTCATGGTGAGCTATTGTTGATTTTAAGTTAAGAGTTAATCTTGTCATGCAATCCTAGTTAGCATACATCTAAGCAATTAATATATGTACAAGAATTTAAAGTGCGGGAATTGTAAATCCTATGCTATTACAAGGCTTTTGGGGAGGGGGATTATTTACATGTCCAAAAATTGGGGAAATAAAACAGTAAAGGGTCTTAGTTTAAGCTATTACATCCCAGTAAAATAAACGCGCGTGAATCTAAAAAAAATCCTAAGAATGAAATCTTTTTGTTGTTTTATTTTATTTTGGGAAAATGATCTAAATTTATTTAATTTTAGTTTTTTTGAGAAAATGTTAAGATAATTAAGAGATTAATTAACAAAGTTAACTTTAATAGAAAAAACTAGCCTAATGTTCTTTGTGTTTTTTATTTATTTTTATGTTAATTAAAAAAAGATAAAAAAGAAGTCTATGAAAACAAAAATAAAATACAAGGGGGATCCTTCGATCCAAGGAAAAAAGAGTTTCGACCCAGGGAGAGAAATAGAAGCTTCGATCCAGAAGGGGTCATGGTCCTTTCGATTGGGCCAAACAGCAAGGTGTGAGTAGCCTTCGATCCAGGGAAGAGGATTGCCCTTCGATCATGGAGGTCATGGCTTTCGATCCAGGGATGAGATGCCTCTTTCGATCCAGCACGCTAATGGGTTCGATCCAGAGAAGGTCTGTCCTTCGATCTGGGATGTTATACCTGCAAAAGTATGTGAGCGAAATAAAATGCAGGGCCTGGGTATTGAATCCCAGGCCCTTCGACCCTGTGCTTGCTGGGTCTCTTCAGGCTATGGCTGCAGAAAATGTTAGCACACGAAAAACATGACCTGGGTGCCAAACCCAGGCCCTTTGATCCTGTCTAGGATGGCCAATCGAAGGTAACAACAAGTAATGATGTGTTATGCAAAAACAAGGTTGGATAATTTACGCTCTCTTACCAGTAGATTGGAACTTCGATTTGGGTACTGGCTGGATGAATACCTTCGATCTGGGATTTCTGGGCGTGGAGGTGTTCGCTGCGTGGCAGCTTTGGCTTGTGCAAGGATTGGGTATGGCTTCCTGGAAGTGCTGATGACTTTTGGCAGCGTAACTCCAATGTTTTTTGTTCTCCTGTTGAGTTTTGTGTGTATAATTTTTCGTGTAATTTTCGTGTGTTGTAATGTGTATGTTGGCCCTGTATTTATAGGGGTGTGAAGGTGCAGTAATGGCAAGAGACGGCCATTAAACAGGCCACTAAATTCCATGAGACAAGAAAAAGACACATTAAATAATTTGCTTTTTTGAAACATTTGTGTCTCTTGAATGAACCTGGACGCTTTTGACTTGAGTGCCCTCTCGATGACCTCCTTCGAATGGGCTGATGGCACCCTTCGAATGCTCCCTTTCGAATGGGCTGATGACCTCCTTCGAATGCTTTTCGAAAGCTTCTTCGAATGGACCCTTTGAATGCCTCTTCAAATGGACCCTTTGAATGCCTCTTCAAATGGAACTTTTTGAATTCCAATCGAAGGACACTGTTATAATGCCAATCGAAATACTTGTCCATAATGCCAATTGAAAGGCTCCTTCATAATGCCAATCGAAATGCTTCTTCAGAGTGCCAATTGAAATTCTCCTTCAGAATGCCAATCGAAGTGCTCCTTCAGAATGCCAATCGAAATGCTTAAAGCACCACTCAAAAAATTTCTTTTTCCTTAGGCAAGGGTTTGTGATCAACCATGCAGGGGGAAGACTTTGGAAAAACATGAGAGGGAAAAATTTTGGGTGCAACAACCCCTAACTAACCAATCCTGATTTCTGACTCTTCCACTCCATCACCCATCAACCGTCCAGCTGACAACCTCAGACTTGTCATTGATTCACAAGTGCTGGACCAACTAGCTTCCACCTCTAACAAAATTGCCACTCCCAAACCTAAACCAACCTCAACCAAATCAGATGTTGGTAAGAATCTTTTGGTTTTTGAAACAGAAATGCAGGAATGGATTACTTCTTTAAACAAGCAAGTCAAGAGATTTCTAATCCTGCTGCTTCTGATTCTCTGTGGGAAAGATTCAGAAAATGGCTCAACTCTGAAACTCAGAAGCTGAAAGAATTGAGCTATGAAAGGGCTCAGCAAAACTTCAGTGATCAGCTGAAAGCCTTCCAAGATCAAGTTATGAGCCAATGGTATAAGAAAGAAATTCTCCCACTGGATAATGCTCCCTGGAAAGAGCACCATTATTCAAAAGTCACTGAACCAGATTTTGATAGTCACTCTCTGACTACTGCTCCAGAAAAAATGATTGCAGCAGAAGAATTGGTTCAATCAGAAGAGGCTGCAGAATATTCTGAACAACATGCAACCCCTGAAGATACACAAGCTTCGTCACTTGTCATGCAAACTCTGGAAGAGTTGAAGAAGGAGAATGCCTTAATCCATGTCAGACTGGATAAGCAAGAGGATACAAACAAAGAGATCAAGGGTATTTTGGATAAACAAGAAGAAACAACAAAAGAAATCAAAGACATTCTAGGAAAGCAGAAAGAATCAAGCACTCAGATCAAGAGCTTGTTGGAAGCGTTGTTCACACGTCTTCCCCCTCCTTCTTAGATTTTCTTTAAACTGTTTATCTATAATTTTTTATCTTATCCTCCTTGTTTCTGAAAATTGTCATTGCATTCTGTTTTCAATATAATTCATCTTTTTGACTCTGATTATATTGCTTTTTGATACCTGACAAAAAAGGTGAGAAAGTAAGATATTTTCAATAACAGTATATCGGGATAAAGTCTCAAACATTCTGAATATTTTAACCTCTATATTTTCTGAAAAGCTTGAACAGGAACACATTCTGATAAGGACAAAAGGAGATGCATCAAAAGCTCTAACGAGAAGGAACTTCAGGGAAGTAATCAACTCAGGGCGAGTCTCTCTTAAGCTTTTTATTCTATATTTTTCATTGAAAATCCTAGTTTTTGTCATCATCAAAAAGGGGGAGATTGTTAGAACATAGTTTGATTCTACAACCCTTAATTAGAGTTTTGATGATAACAAACACAAAGAACAAATATGCGCTCTAAATTTGTGTTATTTTGTATGAAGAAGTTCTGACCAAACAGCATAAGAAGTTAGGCTATAGAAGCTTTCAAGCTGAGGTAATCAGAACCTTCACTGAAGTGAAAAATACTCTGATTCAGAACAAAAGTTTCATATACCATCAGATCCTCACATCTCTGAGTCATCAATGTTCTGAAGCAATTGCAGCATGCAAGATTCTAAGTTCTGAAGCGTTACTATTCAATCAAGACATCATCACATGCAACTGCTTCATTCAGACAAGAATCTTCTCAATATGGAAACATCATTAAATGCCCATTATCACGCTTTATGTTGGACATGATTTCTATGGCTATATAAACAAGCTTAGAGGACAAATCGTTTACGATTTTTTGACATCACTGCAACATACCTCTAAAAATGCTGCAAGCTTACTTATTCTTTTCTACGCTCAAAATTGTGTAAAATATCACATTTGTGATACTGTTTTTGTAAAGAAAAACAACCATACACAAAATACTCTTTTATCCTGATTAAGCTAGTTTTCCTTGAGATTAACCGGGTTGTTGTTATACTCAAGAAGACTTTGGCACTCTTTAAAGTAGTAATTGTAATCAGTTTTTGATTAGTGAATTAAGTCCTCGTTGGAGAGAGGCGAAATCACCTTGACGGGTGGACTTGAGTAGTTTGAGATTAAACGAACCAGGATAAAAATATCGTGTCTACTGCGCTTTTGATCTTAAGTTTTCAATTCAACCCCCCCCCCCCCCTTCTTGTGTTTTTCACTTCTCTAAAGGTGGGTGCCAATCTGGAACCCATTATCAAAGAGCGTCTGATTCAGTTGCTATATAATTATGTTGAGATCTTTGCTTGGTCGTATGAGGACATGCCAGGACTTGATGCAGATATCGTGGTACATCGCCTACCTACAAAAGAGGACTGCCCACCAGTAAAACAAAAGGTCCGTCGAATGCGATCGGATATGTCGGAGAAAAATAAAGCTGAAGTCATGAAGCAATTCAATGCTGGAATCTTGGCCATCACCTCTTATCCGTAATGGGTTGCCAATGTTGTTCTCGTGCCCAAAAAGGAAGGCAAGGTACGAATGTGCATGGACTATAGAGATTTGAATAGGGCAAGCCCTAAGGATGATTTCCCACTTCCCCACATTGATATTCTAGTTGACAATACGGCACAACACAAAGTGTTTTCCTTCATGGACGGTTTCTCAGGCTACAACCAAATTAAAATGGCGCCTGAGGACATGGAGAAAACAACCTTTGTCACACAGTAGGGCACATTCTTCTACAAGGTTATGCCATTCAGACTGAAAAATGCTGGGGAAACCTATCAACGTGCCATGATAGCTCTATTTCACGACATGATACATCACGAAATAGAGGTCTATGTGGACGACATGATAGCTAGATCTCAAACAGAAGAAGAGCATCTTGACCATTTACAGAAACTGTTTGAGAGACTAAAGAAATACAAGCTGAGGTTGAACCCAAATAAATGCACATTTGGGGTGAGGTCTGGTAAACTCCTAGGCTTTATCGTCAGCAATAAAGGTATTGAAGTAGATCCTGCCAAAGTGAAAGTGATACAAGAGATGCCTGCTCCTCGTACTGAAAAGGAAGTCAGAGGATTCTTGAGACGTTTAAACTACATTGCCAAATTCATTTCTCACCTGACAGCTACTTGTGAACCAATCTTCAAATTACTGAAGAAAGATCAAGTAGTCAAATGGAATGATGAGTTCCAAACTGCTTTCGACAAGATCAAAGAGTACTTGCAAGAGCCTCCTGTGTTGATGCCACTAGTCGAGGGAAGTCCATTGATCATGTATCTGACTATTTTGGAAAATTCAATGGGGTGTGTGTTGGGGCAGCATGACGAGTCTGGCCGAAAAGAGCATGCTATTTATTACCTGAGCAAAAAGTTTACCGAATGTGAAACAAGATATTCACTGCTCGAGAGAACTTGTTGCGCTCTGGCATGGGCTACTCGTCGGCTAAGACAATATATGCTGACCCATACTACCTTGTTGATATCTAAAATGGATCCAATAAAATACATCTTTGAGAAACCTGCTCTCTCTGGGAGAATAGCGAGATGGCAGATAATCCTGATAGAATATAACATACAATATACTACCCAGAAAGCAATAAAGGGGAGTGTGCTAGCTGATCACCTTGCTCACCAAGTTTTGGAAGACTACCAGTCCATGAAGTTCGAATTCCCAAATGAAGACATCATGATGGTAAACAACTGTAAAGAATTCAGGCCATATGATGGACCTGAACAAGGATCCCAATGGACCCTGGTTTTTGATGGGGCATCTAACTCACTCGGAAATGGTATTGGGGTTGTACTCATATCTCCTGAAGGATGTCATACTCCCTTTACGGCAAGACTCTGCTTCAATTGTACAAATAACATGGCAGAAAATGAAGCGTGCATTTTTGGTCTCAAAGCTACCATAGATTTGGGGATTAAATCCTTAAATGTATTCGGAGATTCAGCTTTGGTCATCATCCAGATCAAAGGGGAATGGGACACCAAACACCCTAACCTTATACCTTACAAAGAACATGTTTTGACGTTGCTCTCACATTTGAGAAGATTACCTTTGAGCATTTCCCGCGAGAAGAAAATCAGCTAGCAGACGCACTAGCCACAATATCATCCATGTTTAAACTTAAATGGGATAACGAGGCTCCCCAGATCACCATTGAATGAATGGAGGAACTAGCTCACTGTCACGAGATTAATACTGAAGAAGTAGTGGACCATCCTTGGTTTCACGAAGTCAAGAGGTATCTCGAGACTCAAGAATGTCCAGAAGGAGCTTCAGTAAACGATAAGAAGTTCTTAAGAATATTCTCTGTTAAATTCTTCCTTAGTAATGGAATTCTTTACAAATGCAACCATGAATCTGTGTTACTTCGGTGCGTAGATAAAGTTGAAGTGGAAAAGATCATGGTTGAGTTACATGAAGGAACTTTTGGCACCCATTCAAGTGGGCATACGATGGCAAAGAAAATCCTACAGGCAGACTATTACTGGTCTACCATGGAAGCAGATTGCTATCAACACTCTTGAACCTGCCATAAGTGTCAGATCTATGATGACAAGGTGAACGTACCTCCGGTTCCTCTGAATGTATTGACGGCTCCTTGGCCCTTTGCTATGTGGGGCATCGATATGATTGGGGAAATCAAGCCAACAACCTCTAATGGACACCTCTTCATCTTAGTGGCCATTGACTATTTTACAAAGTGGGTTGAGGCAACCTCCTTCTCTTCCGTTACCAAGAATATTGTAGCCCGGTTCATCAAGCAGAATCTCATTTGTTGTTACGGTATCCCAGAGAGAATCATTAACGACAATGGTACAAATCTAAACAACACTATGATCACTACCATGTGCTAACAATTTAAGATCCAGCATCACAATTCTTCCCCGTACCGGCCTAAGATGAATGGTGTTGTCGAAGCCGCAAATAAGAACATCAAAAAGATCATACAGAAAATGACAGTCACATATAAAGACTAGCATGAGATGCTACCATTTGCTCTCCACGGGTATCGTACCAGAGCGCACACATCAACCGGGGCAACACCCTACTCTCTGGTATACGGCATGGAGGTTGTCTTACCTATTGAGGTCCAGATCCCCTCTCTGAGAACTATGAAGGATGCATGGTTGAATGAAGAAGATTGGATCTAGACTCGACTTGATCAACTGAACTTGATTGATGAGAAAAGGCTTATTGTTGTCTGTCATGGTCAAATGTATCAAAAACTGATGATCAAGGCTTTCAACAAAAAGGTCATATGCCAAGTGTATCAAGTCGGGGATCTGGTAATCAAACGTATCATACTGCCGCAAGGTGATCCCAGGGGAAAATGGACTCCTACCTATGAAGGACCATTTGTAATCAAAAGCATATTCTCTGGTGGAGCAATGATCTTGACCACCATGGACGGTAACGATATGCCGCACCCTGCGAACGCAAACATAGTCAAAAGATACTACGTATAAGAGACCCTCTAGGTTGACACACCTAGGCAAAACAAAGGCATCCCGGCGAACCAAAAAGGTTCGGGCAAAAATTAGGGATAAAACAAAAAAAAAATTGTACACCCGGCAAGTTGAAAACCCGAGAGGGCGGCTTGGGAAAAAAAGGGTATCCCGGTGGACTGAAAACCCGAAAGGGCGGTCCAGGAAAAAGTTAGGGAATTAAAGCGTATGAATATGTCTTGTTGGATCACCTTACGGACAACCTAACAAACTCAGAGGTTCTGATCAATCAAATCAACTTCAGACAAGGCAACAAACAGACAAGATGCTCAGAGACACAAAAGCTATAGCAGAATGGGAACCCCATGGGATTATTGCACATAGCTATCTTTTCTTTGTATCAAAATTTTCATTTTTTACGACGACATTCTCTTACTAGAATATTCGTCTCATTGTACAAAAATACTTACTCAAAGTCAATACAAAGATATTCCTTTGGAAGTGCAAAACTATCTATTTTTCTTCACTCTTGTGTTTTGTTTACAAAAACGTCCAATGATTTATTTTTGAACATATGCATTTGAACATAATTACTTTTTACAAATAAAAAAAAATAGAAAGGAAATTACTTATGGCTTTAAGAGATAGGGAAATCTCTCTAAGTTATTTCCATAAAATCCCCCGCAGTGTGCATTTTAATCCCCAGCAGAGCAAAGCTTCCAATTATCAATCCCCAGTAGAAGTCGTTAAATTTCTTAGGATTTCCCAACAGGATTTTACTAGTATACGGCATTTCCCTTACAACAGAGTTTATTTCTCTAAGTGGAAATTCATCAACACTTCAACTTCACAGCGTGAAGACTTACACTCCATATCCTCAGTGTGATCGGTGGATCTGGAACTGACTGTTTAACGCTGGTTCGCGAAATGTCGCGGAAGCAAGAGTCGCCACCGTCTTTTATTTTCTCCAAATGGAAAGGACAAAAGCACAGAAAAATTCCTTAAAGAGATTGCTCTCGGTTCGGGAGGTAGGTTATAGAAAGGGAAGGTGTTAGCACCCTTTCTATCCATGGTTATCCATGGACTCTTAGATACTTGCTCATTTGTGTTTTCAAAAATGGTTTGTTTGCTTTTCAACTGTGGGTTTTTTAAAAAGTTTCTTTGAAAATTCCAGTTCGACTCTTGTATCGGTCCTCAAGAGTGTTTGAAAAAATTGCTTTCGAAAGCTTTTTGAAAAGGTGTCGGTGTGAAAAGTATTTGTGATTTGTTTTGAAATTAGAGCAAGTATCTACGAGAACCTACCTACCCTAAGGAATTCGTCTGTGTAAATGTCCTTTAAAGTAGTGTCATCCCACCATTGAGAGGTAGGTAGCACCACCGTTGGAGGTGTTCGGGTCAATTCGAGGTTCGGGACATGGTGATCACCAGAGCAATGGGAAGACACCTTAGAAGCTACCCTCATGCCAGGTTCCCGGATCATGAGGACTTACTAAGACATCCTCTACTCGACGATCACCTTTCGAGGCAAGGCAACAGTGAGGCGTACCCTAGGGGTGGTGTGTGCGATTCGTGTGTCGTTTTCGTTCGCATTTATCTTGTCATGTTATTGGTGTTCTACGCTTGTTTTTATTTTGTCCATACATTCTTT
Source organism: Vicia faba (assembly GCA_948472305.1). Taxonomy (NCBI): domain Eukaryota; kingdom Viridiplantae; phylum Streptophyta; class Magnoliopsida; order Fabales; family Fabaceae; genus Vicia; species Vicia faba. The sequence goes on from OX451738.1 coordinate 160,774,898, forward strand.
CATGCCATTTGTTAACAGTTAAAAATATTGCGGGAAAGTAAAGATCTAAAGCTATTACAAAAGGCGCGGGTCCATATCGCCAAAATTAACCAGGACCCGATTTGACAGAAAAGTAAAGAAAATAAAAGAATTAAAAGTGCGAGAAAGTTAAAAGATTACATGGCCTTGGGAGAGATACATAAGTATTTAAACGAAATAAAATAAATGTGCGAATAAGAATTAAATCGAAACAAGGGCGTTGGACCCTTTTTGCAAAATTAAAATTAAATGGAATTAATTAATTAAAAGAAAGAAATAACTTGTTTTTTTGATATTTTATGATTTTTAGGATTTTAAATGAAAAAGAATTAATTAAAATTAAAATAAGACGCTAACCCTAATTCTAATTATTTTTAATTTATTAAGAAAAATATTGAAGTTTTTAACCTAAAATTAACCCTAATTTTTATATACAAAATTTAATTATAAAAAATAAATACTTAACTATTTAATTATTTATGAAAGAAAACAAAAAAAGATGAAAATTAAATAAACCCTAGTTCTATATTTTTTAGGTGTTTTATAAAAGAATTTAAAATTAAAACTTAATTTAAAACTAAATTTAATTACATGCAAATTTATTTATGAAAATATCAAAATAAAATATTTATTGTCTTTTTCCTTTTTCTGATTTTTTTATGTGTTTTTTATATTTTTTGAAAATAATAAGGCTAATTAATAAATAATAATTAAAAGAAAATAGAATCAAAATAAAAGAAAAAATATATGACAAACCTAGGGGGGTGGTAGTCCCCAACATGGAGGTATACCCAAGTAATCTGGCCCATTAACTGCAAAGCCTGGTGGACTTTTTTTTGAGTAACATGTGGCACGTTTGACCAAGCTTATGGTGTTCCTCCAATCTATGCCTTTTAATTCCTGAAACTGAACGCGTGGCATGCTGGATTTGGAAGTGTATGGTGATCCACAACGCTTATGCTGCACATGAATATTAATTGAAAAAAAACAAATGGAAAGGGTGAAGACCTGGGATCGAACCCAGTTCATTAACATTACCAGTCAACACGTGCGCCACTGAGCCACTTCAAACGCGTTTACTATAGAATAACGAATAAACATTATAAGAGAAAAAATGTCAATGGCTTGGAAACGCGCGCAAAATTTGAAAGAGCCAACCAATATACGCCACGAGGTCATCTTCTTCATGGTGTTTTCCTGAAACAAATTTAACAAACATTTAACGGGGGTTTTAAACCCCCTCAAAATATGCTGATTTTAATAATAGCGATTAGGCCTGTGACGCTCAGAAATTTGGCGCGATGGTGGCTTCTTCTTCGTCCAGACATGCTCGTGTCAATGGTGGTACTCAAGGGTTCTAATTTTTCCTCATTCAAAAACCCCTAATTTCGAATCCTGTCAACCCTAAAAAATTGACAATGGTATATTGGCACACAACGCATAAAAACACAATTGAATCATTGGGTTAGCTTCAGAATTGCATGAGGAGTATGAATCAATAATTAAAATGCCATGAAAATGCATAGATTTTAAAACACGATTATGAATTTTTCATGAGATATTCCAAGTTCTGTATACCAATTCTTGAGGTTTTGAGGGATGTTTTTGATTGGGAAACGTTCAGTGAACCTTGAGGAAGCTAATGAAACAAAAATTCTGCCTTGAATCGCCCTAGAATGTGTTTTTCAGTTTTGAGTTTCTTGACAAATTTTTCAAGTTTGTGAATGGTTTCTGCGCAGCTTCAATGGTCTAGGGCATTAAGGTTGTATTCAGGCTTATGTATTGAGTCAATTAGGTCAAGAAAAATAGAACAAATCAATTGCATTCATGGTTTTTGGAAATTTGATTTTCAAGATCTTTTTTCAAATATTTTCCATGTGCTTTTGATACAAATCAACTCCAATCTCTCCAAATCTTTCCCTATTTGAATATGCACGAAATCTTGAGGATAAAACATGTACAAAAAGATTGGAAAACTTAGGTTAGCATTTTTCATGTATTTAATTTGATTTAAATGAATTATTATTAATAAAAATTCAAATAAATAAATAAAAAATGAATAAAACTTCCCTTTGGGCCAAGTGGTCGTGCACATGTCATGGATGATGAACTATGGAAGAAAAATGGGCCCATTAGCAATTTTAGGTCATTTAAATCAATGTTGACTTTTCAAAATATCCAAAAAGTTCCCAACTTCTACAAGGCATAACTTGCTCAATTTTTAAGCTTTTCTCATGTTCTTGGACATTTTGGAAAGGTCTTTGAGTCCTCTAACCAATGCCTTTGGTCCCATGTCATTTTGATTTACCAATCTCAAGTTATGGCTTTTGACTTAAAGTCTCTTTTTGTTGACTTTTGAAAATGACCTATAATGTTGAAATTGATAACTTTTTGTGAGAGCATTTCTTGGACTTGAAGTATGAAGATGAGTTGTAGGAAATGTCTTTCTCTTCAAAATGAGCTTGGGATGGAATTTTTCTGATAATCCATGAGAAAGTTATGCCCTGGTCAATTTACAGTTGACTTTTTCAACTGTCCAAATAAGGAAACTTTTGCATCTTGATGATTTCTGAGCCAAATTTTGAGAATCATGATCAAGCATTGATCAAATGATGTTGGTGGCTTCAAAATGGTATGTTGACCAAAAATTTGAACTTTTGACTGTCAAATGACCATTTTGCCCCTACAGTTGACTGTAGTGCAATTTAGGGTTTTGACTGTGCAATTTTGTGCTGAAAGCCTTGAAACTTGATATGAGGATACTTGACCATATTTGTAGGCATGTGAGACTTGATTGGGCCCTTTGAAACTTCATTTTCTTGATCGGAACACAAACCCTAATCTTGACTGTTTAGGAGACCCTTGACTGTGCAACCCTTGGGGAGATTTTGAAGCTTGACTTGGCAATTTCTTGAAGAATATGGGAGGGCAAATTTTGGGGTACAACAGTTGCCCCTGTTCAATCTTCTTAGACCTGAGGATGCAGATTGGCTGACGTGCCTTTCGTAATCCGAAGGTGGAATATGATTGAACACTAGAGTGCCCAGAAATTTGCGCTCACATAGTAGCAGTGTGATGGAAATGGGCTTATAGATGCCATTTAGAGATTGATGAATAGGGTGATGGGCTTATAGATTCCATCTGGATGTTGATCGCATAAGAGATTCCTTGGCGAGAACCTGCATACCTGCAAAAGAAAAAAGGATACCTGACACGCTGCAGGAGTTGGTTTTCAGATAGATGTGTCCTGACTGGTTACAGGAGCTGAATCTGGAGCTTCAAACGGCGATGAATGAACCAGGAGTGGTTACTACCTCAGCATGAACGGTGAGAGAACCTTGGGTGACTTTAACTTCAACAACGCTCGTTGAGAAAAATCTTGATGGGAATTACCATCTTCACAGTGTCGGGAAGAGGACCAATAGGCAATCATAATCGTTGGGGAATTACATCTCACGCACCGTCGGGGAGAGAACCATAGGAAATTATAACCTGAAAGGGAATTATCACCTCGCGTACCATCGGAGAGGGAACCATAGGAAATTATAACCTGAAAGGGAATTATCACCTCACGCACCATCGGAGAGGGAACCATAGGAAATTATGACCTAAAAGGGAATTATCACCTCACGCACCATCGGAGAGGGAACCATAGGAAATTATAACCTAAAAGGGAATTATCACCTCACGCACCATCGGAGAGGGAACCATAGGAAATTATAACCTAAAAGGGAATTATCACCTCACGCACCATCGGAGAGGGAACCATAGGAAATTATAATCTTAGAGAAAAACCTAAAATGGAATTATTATCTCATGCACCGTCGGAGAGAGAACCAATAGGAAATTATAATCTCAAAGAAAAACCTAAAATGGAATTATTATCTCATGCACCGTCGGAGAGATAACCATAGGAAATTATAACCTAAAAGGGAATTATCACCTCACGCACCATCGGAGAGGGAACCATAGGAAATTATAACCTAAAAGGGAATTATCACCTCACGCACCATCGGAGAGGGAACCATAGGAAATTATAACCTAAAAGGGAATTATCACCTCACGCACCATCGGAGAGGGAACCATAGGAAATTATAATCTTAGAGAAAAACCTAAAATGGAATTATTATCTCATGCACCGTCGGAGAGAGAACCAATAGGAAATTATAATCTGATAACTTCTACTGAGTCTTCATCAGAAAAATCTGTTGGGAGTCGATTTAGCTGGACTAGAGAAGGCCTTGGACTAGATAAGAAATCTTTGGAGTCGATTAACTGAACCGGTCTAGGTCTTGAAATATGATTGAGAATTTAGCTGAATCTTTCCTGAAAGGTAAAGGTTAGTCATATGCAATGCATGATATGAACCAAGCAATGATGTTCTCAATATAAATGAGATTTGTATGATATGATGCGTCTATGCATGCTATAATGATGTATGTGATGTTTAGGAATGTATATTTTCATCTAGGGAAGTAAATCCTTGACGGGTGCCGGGAAGTCGCTCCTGGGCTAATGTTGAAGAACAGATTTTGCTTCTGCTGGGGATGATAGTTGCAAGAATACCGGTAGGAGGAGGTAACTCCGTTGGGGGACAAGCTTGGCGAATGGAAAATTCTGCGGGGAGAAAAAATACTCTAGCGACCATGCTGGGGAACATTACTCTGTGGGGGGAGAGAGATGCTTTTGCTGAATTGTTAGTAATAACTTGCTGAGGATATTTTTGCTGTATTGGAAGTGTGAATAGACTTCGCTGGGGATAAGAAAGAACTACGTTGACGACGACCTTTCCGTGGCTTTTGGCTGAGGATAACCCAGTTATATCCTGTTAAGGAAATAACTCTTTGAATAAAGCCGGGAGACGCGTTCGTGCTTTGCGAGGATAAGCTTCCAGAATCTACTGGGGATAAGCTTACTGCTTGGGGATATGAATTCCAACTTTCCTGGGGGACTAGATTGGACTTTCCTGGGGAAGTTTTGACTGCGGGGGGAAGTGATTCCTTTGACTGTTTAATAAATTGCCAAGGAACAATCTTTAGGTCGAGACTGCCGGGGATGCTTGTTAAGGATATATGTACTGCTGGGGGAAATGTTGAGATCTGCTGGAGGATACTCAACTTCCTTAAGATTTGATAACTTTGTTTGAAGAAGAGTGTACTGACTGCTGACTTACTCTCTAGGGGATTGAGGTGCTGGTTATGTTCTTCAGCCGAACCTGTTTTGATACCTTGGAGGACAGAACGATTAGATTGCTCTTAGACAACTCCTTATTGCCCCTGTTTCTGAGGTGGGAGAGGAAGACCTGAGAGGTGCTGATAGCTTGTTGATGGACAGACCTTCTTCTGGTAGGCAGGTGACGAGGTGACAGGACATAGTCGTACGCTTTGATCCCTAATTTTTGCCTGGACCGTCCTTTCGGGTTTTCAGTCCACCGGGATACCCATTTTTGCCCAAGCCGCCTTTTCAGGTTTTCGACTTGCCAGGTGTACAGATTTTTCATTTTCATCCCTTCATTTTGCCCGAACCCCTTTGGTTCGCCGGGAAGCCCTTATTTTAGCCTAGGTACGTCGACCTAGCGGGTCTTTGATTTTGCATAGTATTTTTTCGACTATGTCCGTGCTTTTAGAATGTAGGGAGTTACCCCTGTTAGAAATGTTTTGTCACGCCAACCGAGGATTTTTGACCAGGCAAGATTCATTGTTGAAATGCCCCAAGTGACTCAGGCGGAGATTTGCCCCAGGCTATTTGGCCTTTTGAGAGATTCTCCGAATCTTGATTGGACTGCCCCAGATAATAGACCAAGATCAGGTCTGCCCCTTGATTGGAAGTGCTTTTGCTCACTAGGTATTCTTCGTACGAATTTTCCTGCTGTTCAAACAAAAAGTCATATGCAAACAATGTTATATCAAAAATGCAAAGCTTATGTCTGTCTTGAAGATTTTGAAAATGCATTCTTTTTCATAAAACAAGTGAATGTTTGTAAAACGTGATGTCAACTCCGTATTTTACCGTGAGCCTTAAGGAGTCAGGATACCTTTCGTAACAGTATGCTTTCGAACTAACCCATACTTCAGCTAGGACTTTTGAGGGTTATAACGTGGCCTGGTTCACGGTTTAAGAAACAAAGGATAAAGGCTCAAAATTTATTTGTACCCACCCGCTCTTCGTGATGTTCTTCAAACCTAAACTCAGTTGATCGTGCGTTTGACCTTGTTTGGGTCTTTGCTTTGATATACCAGTGATGGTTCGGATACTGACGATTTATTCTGAATAGGCAGTCATTTTTTGTTTTTGTTGAGGGTTTGTATGACCTCTTTCTTTTGATTTCGTTATCCCTGAATTTTGCCTGAACTGTTTCTTTTGTGATTACAGTCAGCGGGATGCCCCCGTTTTGTAAGTCTCCTTCATAGGTTTTGACTTAATGGGCTTTAGTTTTTTTGTTTTGGTAATGACTGCCTGTCCTTTTGATTGTTCGGAACCATCACTGTCTTTCTTTTTTTCGTAAGGACCTCTTCGGTGCGATTTGTTATGCACTCGGATCAACTGAGAGAACTACCCTGCCCCAGGTTATGATAAAGGGTTTTAATTTTCGAAAAGAAAAACTCCTACTTCTTTGGCTCAGAGGGGTTAACGAGGGATTATCTTCCTTATAACTCCGGTGTTTAGGGATTGAAATAATGCCTGTACCTCATCAGCGGGGTCTGTTCAAAAGCATACTGTAAAGATCGTGGTATCGTTTTCGTCATCCTCCCTCAAGAGGCTTAGAATTATTGATTGAGAGTTGACATTAGAAAAAATATGAAAATAATTTGCGTATAGTGAATACGAGTATATTGCTTCAAAACAGACATATGCGATGCATTAATGAAATAACAACGTTTTAACATGAGTAAATGCTTGAACAAAAGAAAATTGCAACTTGAACATTCGAATGAACAAAAGTCTTTTCAGTCTCAGGGCTTGTTATTTCAACTGGTGCATCTTGTAGGGATGGCAGGAGCATTCAGCCTGGCCCATCTGGGTAAAATCCACAGCTCTTTCATTGATCAGATCTTGAATCTTATTCTTCAAAGCCCAGCAGTCGTCGGTGTCATGTCCTGGACTGTTAGAATGGTACGCACATCTTTCCTCAGGATTGTACTTTAGGGAGGTTGTATTGAGACGCCTAGGAGGGCCCCTTACCGTCACCAGATTCAACCTCAACAATTGTTGTAAAGCTTGAGACGGTGCCACGTTGAGTTTGGTGAACAGCCTTTTAGGCTTGTCTGGCTGAAGCTGGTGAGGTTGATACTGAATTGGTGACACTGAAGCCATCTGAGGAGCTTTTCCCTTGTCTGCTTGTCTCAAGGGTGGTTGAATGATGACTGGCTCTTCAACCCTAGATGTTCGCCCCGGCTGGTTACCCTGAAGCAGTTGGTTGACGAGAACTCCGAGCTCTTCTTGTCTTTGAGCTAAGCCTTGAATTGCAGTCACCTGCCCCAGCATCTGGGCTTTCATTGTATCCATTTCAGCTTGCAGATGTTTCAGCCGTTCATCCTCAACACTGTTCCTGACCAAAGTCTCCATGAGAAGTGTCCTTAGCTCCTCCTGCCCCTTGGATAGATTCAGGAGGATTTCCCCGAACCGGGTATCTTGAGCAAGAAAGTCCTGGTTGTCTTGTTGGGAAGCCATTGCTGAAATAAACAGTGGGAAAGGTAAGTGACCTGCAACAGGGGTACCTGTTATGCAATGATGTGTATGCCATGCATGTAATGTTTTCAAGGACCTCGCGGGGTAAACGAGAAAATTTGTTAGAACTTGGGTCCGATAGTTTGATTGAAGGAACTGCATGTTGTTGAGAGTCCTTCTTCAAAGGGTCAAAGGCTCACCATATCCAGTGGGTCATAGCCCCTGACTTTAGTCATCATGTCTAGTTCTGGTTTCCAAACAACCTTGGTTAGGGGAACCTTCTCCAGGAGTCAAAGCTCACCATATCAAGTGGGTCATAGCTCTTGATAACCTTGGCTAGAGGAAAATAAATCCTCTTTGCCCCTTGCTGGGATAGTTGATTCTCCATGACCTGCATCACAAGCCCTTGAGATCCTTGAAATGGGTTAGGATGTATGCAATGGTATGATGTTATGTCATGCATGGGGTAATGTAAGTAACCCTGTTATGAGTCCCAATTAAGGACTGCAAACCAAAACCTGCAAGAATCTAGTCTGCAAGAAGCTCAGTACACTCTGTTATGAGCCCTAATTAAGGACTATAAACAAAACCTGCAAGAAACTCAGTACCCTTTGTTATGAGTCCTAATTAAGGACCAAAACAAAACTTGCAAGAAATTTAGTAAGCCCTGTCATGGGTCTCAATTAAGGACTAAAACAAAACCTGCAGGTAGTTCATGTGTCAGATAAAGCATGCAAGTAGTCAAGTACGAAGGCACACAAGTCACACAAGAGAAAGCCCTTAGAGTTTAGGACAGCATGGGGTCTGGGTATTACCCTCTTGAAGTTGGTGGGTTCAACCTGTCCTATCAGAAGTAACCGGGTTCTAAGGGTCTCAATATCACGGGATTGCTTTCATTGTTCATCGTTTCGATTTAGCCACTGAACTGGAGACCGAAATATTCCAGGAAAGCAAACCTCAATTGAGTGTAGTATCGAGTATCAACCAACCTCGGACTGCACCAAAGTCAGTTATCTCACTACCCTAAAGAGGCCAAGATAGTTCAATTAAGGTTCCTAAGGTCTGTTGATGCTTCACGACACCACGCGGAGGCCCCGTACTCTCCTTGACTGAACTCAAGGGTTACCGGTACACACCAAAGTGCCACATCAACGTAGCAGACTGTTTCAACCATGTCGGTATACCCCGCACAGTTCCCTCACAGCCTTGTTGCTACTTTCTAAGAAGGTATCCCCCAGATCCGGGTTAGGATCTATAGAACTCCCAAGCAACCCACAAATTAAAGCACACAAGGAAAACAATTGAAAACACAGTTATGACCTAGCCCTAAGGTACACCTCACTTTATAAGAATTCCCCAGCAGAGTCGCCAGTTCTGTGATCGGTGGATCTGGAACTGACTGTTTAACGCTGGTTCGCGAAATGTCGCGGAAGCAAGAGTCGCCACCATCTTTTATTTTCTCCAAATGGAAAGGACAAAAGCACAGAAAAATTCCTTAAAGAGATTGCTCTCGGTTCGGGAGGTAGGTTATAGAAAGGGAAGGTGTTAGCACCCTTTCTATCCATGGTTATCCATGGGCTCTTAAATACTTGCTCATTTGTGTTTTCAAAAATGGTTTGTTTGCTTTTCAACTGTGGGTTTTTTAAAAAGTTTCTTTGAAAATTCCAGTTCGACTCTTGTATCGGTCCTCAAGAGTGTTTGAAAAAATTGCTTTCGAAAGCTTTTTGAAAAGGTGTCGGTGTGAAAAGTATTTGTGATTTGTTTTGAAATTAGAGCAAGTATCTACGAGAACCTACCTACCCTAAGGAATTCGTCTGTGTAAATGTCCTTTAAAGTAGTGTCATCCCACCATTGAGAGGTAGGTAGCACCACCGTTGGAGGTGTTCGGGTCAATTCGAGGTTCAGGACATGGTGATCACCAGAGCAATGGGAAGACACCTTAGAAGCTACCCTCATGCCAGGTTCCCGGATCATGAGGACTTACTAAGACATCCTCTACTCGACGATCACCTTTCGAGGCAAGGCAACAGTGAGGCGTACCCTAGGGGTGGTGTGTGCGATTCGTGTGTCGTTTTCGTTCGCATTTATCTTGTCATGTTATTGGTGTTCTACGCTTGTTTTTATTTTGTCCATACATTCTTTCATGCCATTTGTTAACAGTTAAAAATATTGCGGGAAAGTAAAGATCTAAAGCTATTACAAAAGGCGCGGGTCCACATCGCCAAAATTAACCAGGACCCGATTTGACAGAAAAGTAAAGAAAATAAAAGAATTAAAAGTGCGAGAAAGTTAAAAGATTACATGGCCTTGGGAGAGATACATAAGTATTTAAACGAAATAAAATAAATGTGCGAATAAGAATTAAATCGAAACGAGGGCGTTGGACCCTTTTTGCAAAATTAAAATTAAATGGAATTAATTAATTAAAAGAAAGAAAGAACTTGTTTTTTTTGATATTTTATGATTTTTAGGATTTTAAATGAAAAAGAATTAATTAAAATTAAAATAAGACGCTAACCCTAATTCTAATTATTTTTAATTTATTAAGAAAAATATTGAAGTTTTTAACCTAAAATTAACCCTAATTTTTATATACAAAATTTAATTATAAAAAATAAATACTTAACTATTTAATTATTTATGAAAGAAAAGAAAAAAAGATGAAAATTAAATAAACCCTAGTTCTATATTTTTTAGGTGTTTTATAAAAGAATTTAAAATTAAAACTTAATTTAAAACTAAATTTAATTACATGCAAATTTATTTATAAAAATATCAAAATAAAATATTTATTGTCTTTTTCCTTTTTCTGATTTTTTTATGTGTTTTTTATATTTTTTTGAAAATAATAAAGCTAATTAATAAATAATAATTAAAAGAAAATAGAATCAAAATAAAAGAAAATATATATGACAAACCTAGGGGGGTGGTAGTCCCCAACATGGAGGTATACCCAAGTAATCTGGCCCATTAACTGCAAAGCCTGGTGGACTTTTTTTTGAGTAACATGTGGCACGTTTGACCAAGCTTATGGTGTTCCTCCAATCTATGCCTTTTAATTCCTGAAACTGAACGCGTGGCATGCTGGATTTGGAAGTGTATGGTGATCCACAACGCTTATGCTGCACATGAATATTAATTGAAAAAAAACAAATGGAAAGGGTGAAGACCTGGGATCGAACCCAGGTCATTAACATTACCAGTCAACACGTGCGCCACTGAGCCACTTCAAACGCGTTTACTATAGAATAACGAATAAACATTATAAGAGAAAAAATGTCAATGGCTTGGAAACGCGCGCAAAATTTGAAAGAGCCAACCAATATACGCCACGAGGTCATCTTCTCCATGGTGTTTTCCTGAAACAAATTTAACAAACATTTAACGGGGGTTTTAAACCCCCTCAAAATATGCTGATTTTAATAATAGCGATTAGGCCTGTGACGCTCAGAAATTTGGCGCGATGGTGGCTTCTTCTTCGTCCAGACATGCTCGTGTCAATGGTGGTACTCAGGGGTTCTAATTTTTCCTCATTCAAAAACCCCTAATTTCGAATCCTGTAAACCCTAAAAAATTGACAATGGTATATTGTCACACAACGCATAAAAACACAATTGAATCATTGGGTTAGCTTCAGAATTGCATGAGGAGTATGAATCAATAATTAAAATGCCATGAAAATGCATAGATTTTAAAACACGATTATGAATTTTTCATGAGATATTCCAAGTTCTGTATACCAATTCTTGAGGTTTTGAGGGATGTTTTTGATTGGGAAACGTTCAGTGAACCTTGAGGAAGCTAATGAAACAAAAATTCTGCCTTGAATCGCCCTAGAATGTGTTTTTCAGTTTTGAGTTTCTTGACAAATTTTTCAAGTTTGTGAATGGTTTCTGCGCAGCTTCAATGGTCTAGGGCATTAGGGTTGTATTCAGGCTTATGTATTGAGTCAATTAGGTCAAGAAAAATAGAACAAATCAATTGCATTCATGGTTTTTGGAAATTTGATTTTCAAGATCTTTTTTCAAATATTTTCCATGTGCTTTTGATACAAATCAACTCCAATCTCTCCAAATCTTTCCCTATTTGAATATGCACGAAATCTTGAGGATAAAACATGTACAAAAAGATTGGAAAACTTAGGTTAGCATTTTTCATGTATTTAATTTGATTTAAATGAATTATTATTAATAAAAATTCAAATAAATAAATAAAAAATGAATAAAACTTCCCTTTGGGCCAAGTGGTCGTGCACATGTCATGGATGATGAATTATGGAAGAAAAATGGGCCCATTAGCAATTTTAGGTCATTTAAATCAATGTTGACATTTAAATCATGTTCTTGGACATTTTGGAAAGGTCTTTGAGTCCTCTAACCAATGCCTTTGGTCCCATGTCATTTTGATTTACCAATATCAAGTTATGGCTTTTGACTTAAAGTCTCTTTTTGTTGACTTTTGAAAATGACCTATAATGTTGAAATTGATAACTTTTTGTGAGAGCATTTCTTGGACTTTAAGTATGAAGATGAGTTGTAGGAAATGTCTTTCTCTTCAAAATGAGCTTTGGATGGAATTTTTCTGATAATCCATGAGAAAGTTATGCTCTGGTCAATTTACAGTTGACTTTTTCAGCTGTCCAAATAAGGAAACTTTTGCATCTTGATGATTTCTGAGCCAAATTTTGAGAATCATGATCAAGCATTGATCAAATGATTTTGGTGGCTTCAAAATGGTATGTTGACCAAAAATTTGAACTTTTGACTGTCAAATGACCATTTTGCCCCTACAGTTGACTGTAGTGCAATTTAGGGTTTTGACTGTGCAATTTTGTGCGGAAAGCCTTGAAACTTGATATGAGGATACTTGACCATATTTGTAGGCATGTGAGACTTGATTGGGCCCTTTGAAACTTCATTTTCTTGATCGGAACACAAACCCTAATCTTGACTGTTTAGGAGACCCTTGACTGTGCAACCCTTGGGGAGATTTTGAAGCTTGACTTGGCAATTTCTTGAAGAATATGGGAGGGCAAATTTTGGGGTTCAACACTCAGCAACAGTCAGGGATTTATTTTCCACAATCCAACAGCAGTGCAACATACTAGCTCACATACGCATACATCACATCCATATATCATAAACATTGATAACACGAATGCATTATACCATGCATTTCATACAACATAACATTGCATATTAGCTAACATTTTACCCTTTTCAGGATAAGATTAATCAACAGCTACCATTAACAATGTTCAAAGTTTTCAGATACAGTTCAGATACACTCCAAACACGGATGCCATTTTGAAACTCATTCAGAGTCAACTTTCAGATACAGTTCAGATACGCTCCAGACACGGATGCCATTATGATACTCATTCATATTCAACTCTCAGATACAGTTCAGATATGCTCCAGACACGGATGCCATTCTGATACTCATTCAGATCCAACTTTCAGATACAATTCAGATACGCTCCAGACACGGATGCCATTATGATACTCATTCAACTTTCCAATACAATTCAAATATGCTCCAGACATGGACGCCATTATGATACTCATTCAGATTCAACTTTCAGATACAGTTCTGATATGCTCCAGACACGGATGCCACTCTGATACTCATCCAGATTCAACTCTCAGATACAGTTCAGATACACTACAGACGCGGATGTCATTATGATACTCATTCAGATTCAGCTTTCAGATATAGTTCAGATATGCTCCAGACACAGACGCCATTCTGATACTCATTCAGATCCTCTTTTAGATTCAGTTTTCAGATACAGTTCAGATACGCTCCAAACACAGACGCCATTCTGACACCAATTCAGTTTCAGCTTACAGATACAATTCAACAATAATTTTTGGATGGCATCTACAAGCCCATATCAAACAACTTTCTATCACCTATCCAATTGGCATCTTTAAGCCCATTCCCTCAACCATCACATTACTGAGTGCAAATTTCTGGGCACTCTAGTGTCCAATCATCTTCCACCTTCGAGTCACGAATGGAAAAACTCGCCAATCTAACTCTTCAGACTTAAGAAGATTGAACAGGGGAAGCTATTGTAACCCAAAATTTTCCCTCTCACTTATCAATAATTTTCTCACAAGATCTCCTTGGGCTCAAGACTGCACTAGGGTTTGATCAGCTCAAGACACCTCTTTAAGCACTGATGACCAAAATTAGGGTTTGAGATTGCACAAGGATAATTGAACTTTCAATGCTTCATATGACTTTCATGGATCATTATGGACCCTTAATATCACTCATGGCAAGTTTCAAGCTTTAGATCACACTTTTGCTCAGTCAATTGAGCAGTTGACCTAAAAATCAACTATATTGGGGAAAGAGTCAACCATGGCCAATTTACAGTCAAACTTAATAATTGTTTATCCACATCAACATCTTAAACTCATATGTATCATTTGATCAAGTTTGGACCATAATTCCTCAAGAAAGTTGATCAAATCTCCAAAAGGGCAAAATGGTCAAAATTAGGGTTTTGATTGGAAAGGGCAATTTCTGATTTTTGACCTAGCAGATGATCAATTGGTTTAAGGTATGATCTCAAGAGTCCAATTTCATCATTTTGACCTAATTACATGGCTCAAAACATTGCAAGTCTATTGGATTGACAAATGAATTTTTCAGTCAACTGATCAAAAGTCAATTGTATACTGAAAAGTCAAACTTTGACTTTTTGGTCAAATTCAAATGCCTAAGATCACAATTCATTAAAACATGTCAAAATATGAAACTTATTCATCAAGAAATCAAATATTCAAGATTTCATTTTGAAAAGTCAAAATTTCTAAACTTCGAAATTTTTTAAGTGTTGGAAATTTCATGATTTTTCACAACTATGAACAAATGTTTCACCGTGATGTAAGATGATTCAAGAAAAACTTCCAACATGAAAGTTGTAGATCTCCATGAAATATACAACTTTTCTTTACACAACTCCTTCCAAAAGTGCTTGTATCTCAAGTTATAATTTTATGAACATGTGGTCATGAAACAAAACACAGTGAAATTTTGCCCTAATTTGGTCAGGATTTTGACCCAACTTCATGGCAATTTTTCATATAGTTCCAAGGGGAATCTTCAAAATAAATTCAAATATTGGTTTTAGAGCACATTGCAAGCTTTCCAAAATGTCAAAGAACTCCATGAGATCATTTTTGAGTAGGGAGAATCGAAGAGATGAAGTTAGGGTTTTGTCACTTGAATTACAAGTGATTTTGTGATGAACCAAGTTCAAAATATAAACTATGCTGAATAAACTCTACTTTGCAGGCCTAAAAATTGTTAGGCACTCTATAATTAATGGCTTGCATAGCTGTTAGAAGTCTCATTTCAAGCATTCAATGCATGGACATGCTTTATATCCATTTTTGGAAGAAAGTGCACATTGCCATTTTGATAAAGTGCTTTTTTGCACAAAACTTGTTCTTGAGCCTTGCACTTGTTCTCTTCTGATCACACAAGTCCTATAACTTATGAGAAATGGTTTAGACACTTACAATCACCCAGCCCATGCTTGTATTACACATTGAAACTTGGTTTCCCTCTTTTCTTCAAAATCAAGTAACCTAGCCAAAAGCTTGTAACTGGTACTTCTGACTTGCCAATGCACTCCAATCTTTTTACTTATACATACACAAACTATTTGCATCAAACACATGAATGCTCAAGCCCTGAAAACACCTAGAACTCATAATCATATCTCATACCTCCATTTTCACATAAACTGACCAAAAACATGAAACTCATAACTCCCTCGTGCGTTTTCAAGCCTTTTGGTTGCTAAAGCTTCTAAACATCATTTAGAACTGATCCCACACCCTGTTACAGAACTGTAACACCATTAACACCATCCACCATTTTCAAAAATAGAGCTTTGCACTTGGAGTTCTCCATAACTCCTCGGGCCCTTTCAGCTCAAGCTAAGCATTCCATTAGCTTCCTGGGAACTTGAGGAAGCTAACCCAACCATTGGAACTCCTTGAAAGATGCTCAAACTTCAAACTCGATACCCTCTTGGAAAGTAAGTTTTCTAACTTTGGAACTTCTCATACAGGCATCATCAATGATTTATTTATGAATAAAACATGTAGATATCATTGCCCTAAAGCTAACCATGTCCATAGTTTCCATTAATTTTGCTTGAGCTTAGAGAATTTTAAGATTGAAGTTTTCTGAGATTTTTAGGGTTTAGTTTAGGGCCAATGAAATTCATGCTTATCTTTGATCTATAGTTTTAATGCTTTACATTTCTGAAACCGTGAGGAAATTTACTACAAGTTTCATGTTTACAGTTTTCATTTTTGTTGAGAAATGAACAAGTTACAGTTGGTCTGGATGGAGGTTGAAGATGAAGTGTAACTCAGGGCGCGTTTTGTATCATATATTTATTGTTTTGCTTATGTTAACGGATGTATAGTCACCCAAGTGGTAAAAGTGAGCGCCTGTAACCTTTGGGACCTGGGTTCGAGCCCCAGTGGTACCCTTTTGTTTTTCCATATTTTTGCATTCTGACTTTGTTTTATTTTTGGACAGGCGTTGGGCCTCTTTGGGCTTGGTTTGTTTTTGGTTTTGTTGGCTAACCCCCATGTTTCATTTACACGCCCCTGGCCCAATTTTATTTTATTTTCTTATTTTTATTTCATTTATTTTCTTAAATATTTTTCTAATACTAAAAAATCATAAAAAATACAAAAATAGTAGATTTATATTTTAACTTAGTTTATTTATTTTTCTCACACAAAAAATTATTTTTATTAGTCATACTTTATTTATTTTTACTTATTATCTTGTAAATTTAATTAAAACTAGGTTATTAGTTATTTTCTTTTACACCAATTAAAATATATTATTTTAATATTAAAAAGGCCAAAAATATTTTATAACACTATAATTATTTTCAAGACAAAAATACCAAAAATACTTTTCTTACAGACTTATTTTCTTTTAATCAATTAATAGATTTAGGGTTTTATTTAAAATCTTTTCTTAATAAATTTAGGTTTAATTTATTATTTTCTTTTAATTAATTAGGTTAAAACAAATCCCTTTTCACTAAAAAAATCCAAATAAAAATATTCATTTTCTTCACATTTACATTCTTGCATACTTATCCATCTTGTACATTATTTATTTCAATTCTTGTACAAATTAAATTGGGTTTTAATAGATTAATTGGTTTTATATTCTTGCAATCCCCATTCACAATCTGTATACCCCATCCCACAAATGTTGTAATAGCGTAGTAACTTTAAATTCCGTAATTTATCGCTTTATATACAAATGCTAGTAATTAGGGTTTGTATGGAAAGACTAAAACCAATACTTAGAAAACCCTAATTCAAGACAAAATCAAGCATGAAAACAATACACTTGCACACAAGCACCCCTAGGGTAAACCCACTTGGTTGCCTTTACAAAATGGCCATATTACGCATGTAACGTATCTTAGAAAAAACAAGATAATACAAGATCATAGTCCCTCGATGACGCTATCTAAGTTGCCTTTCAAATGATCTTAGTCCCTTAAAAAAATGCAAAGATACCTTGCAACATTTCTAATCATGGTTATACTATGACCCACGCCCGTCCCGTTTACATCCAAAGATAGGGTTACTTACCAAATCAATGGTAAGATAACAATGTCAAAGGAAAAGAAAATGAACAAGAAAGACTTTTGAGTAGGTAGAATGCTCCTAATTATTTGCTCAATTTCAAACAAACATCCTTGCTAGCTTCAAAACAAACACCTACACTTTCAAACATCTTACAAACATCTTACAAACTTGAAAACATTTTCAAAAGATCAAACACTTTGTATACATTCTTATGAACGAGAATTATTACAAAGTTTGCCTAAACAATGGCCTCTTTACAAAATACTTTCAAAAATCACACAAAGCATAATTTCAAACAAAAGCAAGTGATCTAGCAAGTAACTAAGAGCCCATGGAAAACATGGTTGAAAAGGGTGCTAATACCTTCCCTTTTCGTAATCTACCCCTCGAACTTAAGAAATAATCTCAAAGGTATTTCCTATGCTTTTTCACCTTTCCTTTTGGATAAAAGAAAAGTCGATGGCGACTCTTACTAACCACAACATTTGCGATAAAACACAAAACCCTCAAGTCAGTTCTCCCACCGTATCAGACACCATCTGATACTACTGGCACAGACGAACAAATTGGTGGTACCCAAGATCTTTGGTCAAGTCTCAGAATTTTCTAAGAACTGACATGGGAGGATCCGAAGACATGATATTGACACCATCTGATACTGACACCATCTGATGCTATTGGTACAGACAAGCAATTTGGTGGTACCAGAAGTCTTCATAGTGGATATTGTTCAAACCCATGATCAACATAACATTGCCCCTTGAGTTATACATATGGATATTTTCCCCTGGTTATTCAACAATTCTTTGAGAGATTCTTTGAATCTTGACTTGACTGTCCCAGATGTGTTGGAAAAAGGTCATGTTGTGTCCCTTAATCCTGACAGATTTGTCATTGGAAGTGTATTTCCAATTGAAGTGATTTTGTTCACATAGAGAGCTTTCATTCACTGGATATTCGTTGTGTGAATTTCTCTGTTGTCCAACAGATATCCATATGCAAACAATGACATTCAAATAATGCAAAGTTTATGCTTGTCTTGAAGTTTTGAAAATGTGTTTTAGCAAGTAAAGAAATTTTGTAAGAAAAATTCAACTCAGGATTTTGAGTAAAGCCTTACAGGAGTCAGGATACCTTTTGTAATAGTATGCTTTTGAACTAACACATGCTTAAATTAGGACTTTTGAAGGGTTTTAGCGTGGCTTGGTTCACGGATTAAGAAACAAAGGATAAAGGCCCAAAGTATATTTGTACCCACCCGCTCTTCGTGATGATCTTCAATCCTAAACTCGATTAATTATGCGTTTGAACTCCAATTGAGTCTGAAATGACATTTTGGTGATGGTTCAGACAAGTTTAGTTTATCGGAAGGCAGTCATTTCTTGCAACAGTTTTTCATGTTGTTGAGGATTTATAGTGACTTCTTTCTTTTGATTTATTATCCCTGGTTTTTTGCCTGATTGTTCTTGTTTTGAGATTACAGTTAGCGAGATGCCCCATGTGATCGGTGGAAATAGAACTGACTGTTTTTTAAGCTGGTTCGCGAAATGTCGCGGTAAGCAAGAGTCGCCACCGTCTTTTATGTTCTCCAACATGGAAAGGACAAAAGCACAGCAAAATTCCTTCTTAGAGAATGTTTCTCGGTTCGGGAGGTAGATTTATAGAAAGGGAAGGTGTTAGCACCCTTTCTATCCGTAGTTATCCACGGGCTCTTAGGTACTTGCTCTTATGTTTTCAAAAATTTGTTTGCTTTTCAAGTGTGTGTGGGTTTTGAAAAAGTTTCGTCTGAAAAATTTCTGAGTAACTCTTGTATCTGTCCTCAAGAGTGTATGAAAAATTTGTTTGAAAACTTTTAGAAAGTGTAGGTGCGAAAAGATGTTTTGTTTGTTTTGAAAAGAGCAAGTACCCATGAGAATCTACCTACTCTAAGGAATTAGGCTGTGTAAGAGTCCTTTAGATAGTGATATCCCACCATTGAGAGGTAGGTAGCACCGTCGTTGGAGGTATTCGGGTCAATTCGATTTTAAGGGACATGTGTGGTCACCGAAGCAATAGTAGGACACCTTAGAAGTAACCCTAATGTCCTAGATCCTTTTTATCCGAGGAAACCGTTTCGAGGCAACTGGATCTTAGACAGAAGGGAGACCTCTAAAACACCCTATACTTGACGACCATGTTCGAGGCAACCAGTGAGGCGTATCCTAGGAGTGGCATGTGCATGTGTGTTGAATTCAGTTAATGTTTGTCTTTGCATGTTATTTGTGAGCTACTGATTGGTTTTATTTGTCATACATTCTTGCAGGCATAATTAACAGTTAGGAGTGCGGAAAATAAATTGCAGAAATGTAAATCTAGCTATTACAAGGCGCGGGTCTATACATCGCCAAAAACAAAAACCCGTTTTGAAAATAAGAATGCGGGAAATAGTAAATAAAGATATAAACCTAATTAACTATTACATTTCCGGAAGCAGTTACATAAATAATCCAAATAACGAATTGAAACTAAAATGCGCGCGAAAGAATGAATCGGGATGTCATGAGGGTTTTGACCCTTTTTTTTTTAGAAAGAATTGAATTTGTCCTTTTTTGCAATTAATTAAAAATTAAGCTAATTTACTAATTAATTAATTTATTAAAAAAAATGTTTTTGTATTTTTAGGTTTTAATGAAATAAAATAAAAAAGAATCAAAAATGTCAAAAGAAAAGCCTAAGTCTAAATTTGTTTTTTATTTATTGTAAAAAAGGTATTAAAGTTAACTAATTAAACTAATTTAATTTAATTTACATTTATTTACAAAAATAAGTTAATAAATAATAAAAATGTTTTTTTTTTAATTTTATTATGAAAAAAATGATCATGTTAGTTTTAGTGATAATAATAATAATTAGAAAGAAGAAAAAAAAAGTTAACAAATAAAATGGAAAATATAAAATGAAAGAAGAAAAAAAAGATGAACAAAAAAAAAGGGGTTTTGGGCCAGCAATGGGGTTTGTTTAGAAATCTGAGGCCCATTAAGCCAAGCCTGCGTTGACTTCTTGGATCAAGTGTTTGTTGGTTGACTGAGTGCATGGTGAGGATCACCTCCTGGCCTTTGGATGCATGCCTGTAGCCACTTGGCATATTGAGCGCTGGAGGTACATGGTGAGGTGCTTTGAGGAATCTGCATAGGATCACATGAGAAAAAATATTAACAAGCATTTTGGGGACCTGGGAATCGAACCCAGGTCCCAATGGTCAACAGCCACCTGCTCTTCCACTAGGCCACTTATGCGCGTTTGTTAATAAAATAGACAATGAAATTAATATGTAAGAACAACGCATATGCTGGAAAATAACAAAAAAACGCGCGTTATGTTTGAATGCTCCAATGGCACGCTTCCACGTCCTTCGTCTTCATCCTGCGTTCCTGTAAAACATAAACAAATAGCGGGGGTTTTTAACCCCCACAACCTGCAAACGTCAAAAATAGTGAACAACTCCATGATTAACATAAATTGTTCGCGAGGGTTGGGATTGGTTCGTCTTGATCTCCTGAGTTCAACCATGGGCATCATTAGTCCTAATTTTACTTGTATGGGAAAGCCCCAAATCCAGAACTCGGAAACCCTAGATTTCATTCATGGTGATTTCTATTTCACTGCATAATAATTCAATTAAGTAATACCAACAGCTTTATAGGGATGCAAGCAATACAAAACAAGCCATAAATCTCATCAAATGCTCATGAATCGTGCATTTTGATTCTGAAAAAAAAAGACAAACCGTGGGACTGTGGTGGACGATTCCTTGAGTTCTGGCGCTTGGCTTCGCTTGCAAAAGGTTCCTCAGTGTCCCAGCAAGGTGTTTGAATCCTTAAGTTGCCTTGAATTGGCCTGGAGTATGAAGATCGGTTTCAATCTTTCTTTGAATTTTTTCAATATGGCAATGGCTCTGCAGCAGCTTTTACACGTGAAATGGCTTTAGGTTTAGGTTCTGCATATGTATGGGAATAGACTTAGGTGACATGATGAGCCTTAAACTTGTGCAATTAAGTTTTGGATTCTTGTTTGACCACCATTAAAGGACATTCCAAACTTGGTTCAAATTTTGAATTTTATGCATAAATAAGCTTGGCACGATTTTGGCAGCTAGCATATGACACATAAAAGTCATTCAAATCAAAAGATGTTATTTAAATTTTTTTTTTTGATTTTATTTGAATTTTATGGATTTAAAATGAATTAAATCAATAAAAATTAAATAAAATAGAAAAATTAATGTTTAATCTTGAAATTAATCATGGGACACGTGTATGGCATGAAAGGCTGAATCAAGTGGAAGAAAGTGGGCCCTTTTGTCAAAAATTGAAGTTTTAAGGATAGTTGACTTTTGTCATTTCACAAAAATTTCCCAACTTCTCCAATGCATATCTTGCTCAATTTTGATCATATGAACATCTTCTTGGACATTTTGGAAAGGTCTTGATGTCCTCTAACCAATGCCTTTGGTCCCATGTCATTTGGATTTACCAATCTCAAGTTATGGTCTTTGACTTAAAATGCCTTTTTGTTGACTTTTGAAAATGACCTATAATGTAGAAATTGATAACTTTTTGTGAGAGCATTTCTTGGACTTGGAATGTGAAGATTAGTTGTAGGAAATGTCATCCCCTTCAAAATGAGCATTGGATTGGATTTGTCTGATGAACCATGAAAAAGTTATGCCTTGGTCAAGTTACAGTTGACTTTTCAGCTGTCCAAAAATGGAAACTTTTGCATCTTGATGATTTTTGAGCCATTCTTGTGGAATCATGATCAAGACTTGATAAAATGATGATTGTGGCTTCAAAATAAGATGTTGACCAAAAATTTTGACTTTTGACTGCCAAATGACCATTTTGCCCCTACAATTGACTGTTGAGCATAAAGGGCTTTTGACTGTGCAACTTGACCCTGTGAGCCTTGAAACTTGGCATGTAGATGCTTGACAATGTGTATGGGAATATGGGACTTGATTGGGCCCTTGAAAACCTCAACTTCCTTGCAAGAAACAAAACCCTAATTTTGACTGGCTTAGGAGGGTGTTTGACTGTGCAATCCTTGAGTAGACTTGAGCAAATTGAGATGATGCTTGTCAAAACTATGAAGAATATGGGAGGGAAAATTTTGGGGTACAACAGTTGCCCCTGTTCAATCTTCTTAGACCTGAGGATGTAGATTGGCTTGCGTGCCTTTCGTGATCCGAAGGTGGAAGATGATTGAACACTAAAGTGCCCAGAAATTTGCACTCACATAGTAGAATATCAGCAGTGTGATGGCGGGAATGGGCTTATAGATGCCATTTGGAAAGATGATGGATAGGAGGATGGGCTTATAGATGCCATCTGGAGATGTGACAGAACCTTGTCGGGAATGGGCTTATAGATGCCATTTGGAAGTGTCGATCGCGTAAGAGATTCCTTAGCGAGAACTTGCGTACCTGAGAAAGAAAGATAATTACCTGGCCTGTTACAGGTGTTGATCTTCAAACTCTTCATGTAGATATGCCATAGCTAGATACAGGTATCGAATCCATAATCAATTGCTCACAGATGTGCCCTGGCTAGATACGGGAATCGAGTCTGGAACTGGTCGTCTACAGATATGCCCTGGCTGGATACAGGTATCGAATCTCTAAACTCTTCATGCAGATATGCCCTGGATGGATATAAGTATCGGACCTACAATCAATCGCTCTCAGATATGCCCTGGCTAGATACATGAATCAAATCCGGAACTTCGAAAGGTTGTTTACAGACGTGCCCTGGCTGGATACAGGAATCAGATCTCTAAACTCTTCATGAAGACATGCCCTGGCTAGATACAGGTGTCGAATCTACAATCAGTTACTCACAGATATGCCCTGGCTAGATACAGGAATCAAATCTGGAATTGGTCGTCTACAGATATGCCCTGGTTGGATACAGGTATCGAATCTCTAAACTCTTCATGTAGACATGCCCTGGCTAGATACAGGTGTCGAATCTACAATCAGTTGCTCACAGATATGCCCTGGCTAGATACAGGAATCAAATCTGGAATTAGTCGTCTACAGACATGCCCTGGCTGGATACAGGAGTCGAATCTCTGAACTCTTCATGCAGACATGCCCTGGCCGGATACAAGTGTCGAATCTACAATCAGTTACTCACAGATATGCCCTGTCTGGATACAGGAATCGAATCTGGAATTGTGAAAGTTGATGGTAATAACTTTTGATTGACCTTTTCCTGAAAAGGCAAAACATTAGTCGTATGAAATATCATGATGTATGAAATGCATGAAGTCACGGTGTTCTCAAGAATAAATGAGATAGTGTGTTATGATGCGTATATGCATGCAAATAGGAGATGTGAAATGTGAAATGTTTATGAATGTATTTTCGTCTAGGAAAATAAATCCTTGACGAATGTCGGGAGCTTGTTGAATCCTGGGCTGATGTTGAAGAGTAGAGTTCTTCGTTTCCGCTGGGGATGATGATTGCAAGAATAAACCGGTAGGAGAAGATGGCTCCGTTGAGGAATAAACTTGTTGGAGAGATTACTCTGCGGGGAACTACTCTGTGGGAGGAGATACTTCGCTGAGGTTTTGATGAGAACTCCGCTGGGGAATCCATTGATAAGTTATGTTGGGGAATTTGATGAACTCCACTGGGGGGATAGAAAGAACTTCGTCGAGGACGATCTTTCCGTGGTAATTAGCTGAGGATAACCCAGTTATACCCTGGTGGGGAATAACCTTTGAATAAAGCCGGGGAGAGCGTTCGTACTCTGCAGGGGATAAGCTTCCAGAATCTACTGGGGATAAGCTTCCAGAATCTACTGGGGAGGATGATTCAACTCTCCTGGGGAAACTTTTGGACTGTACTGGGGGAGCGGCTCCACTGGGGTGTCTGTATTCCGCCGGGGAACAATCTTATATTAAGACTGTCGGGGATGCTTGCTTAGGACCATCTGTATACTCCGCTGGGGAATATTGAGATTTCCTGGGGATACCCAACTTCCATAAGGCTGACAGTAGACTAACTCTGCTTGGGGAGAGTAACGCTGACTTGCTGGAGATACTGTGCCTTTTCGGGGCTGATGGGAGACCAACTCTGCTCGGGGGAGAGTATTGCCGAAATCTGTCTTACTCTGTGGGGAGTGGAGGTATCTGGGTTACATTCTTCAGCCGAACTTACCTTGGTACCTTGGTGGACAGAGCAACTAGATCGCTTAGACAACTCATTATTGCCCCTGTTTCTGATGTCGCCTGTAATTAGTCCTTTGTTTCGTATGCAAGTATTTATGATTAGCAATTAGCGTCAAATGCATATATCAAAAATGAACATTGGACGTTCTTCGCAAGACAAAACAGAAAAAGGAAAAACAACTGGCAATTTGTCTGGAAAAAGTGGATTTGTATTGATTTTGAATTTGCCCGTAAATAGGCGTTTTTGTGTACAGGAGGCTGACGTCCTGGTAAGAGGACGCCGCCGAACAACATAGAGTTTATACAATTTTGAAAAGGAAAACAAAACAGCTATGTGAAAAAATCCCACTGGGTTCCAACTCTGCTATCGCCTTTATGTCTTCAAGCGTCTCATCACTTCGCTGCTTAGTTGAAGATGAAGTTGATTGATCGATGCTGTCTGAGTCTGATGGTTGATACCGAATTCTGGATGCAAGGTGATCCAATGAGACATAGTATTACGCTTATCCCTAACTTTTTCCTGGACCGCCCTTTCGGGTTTTCAGTCCACCGGGATACCCATTTTTGCCCAAGCCGCCTTTTCAGGTTTTCGACTTGCTGGGTGTACAGATTTTTTCATTTCATCCCTTATTTTTGCCCGAACCCTTTTGGTTCGCCGGGAAGCCCATATTTTTGCCTAGGTATGTCAACCTAGCGGGTCTTTAATTCATGTGTAGTATCTTTTTACTATGTCTGTATTGGCGGGGTGAGGAAGGTCGTCACCATCCATGGTGGTTAGAATCATAGCTCCTCCTGAGAAGATATGTTTAACCACAAATGGCCCTTCTTACGTAGGGGTCCATTTGCCCCTGGGATCACTTTGAGGAAGAATGATGCGCTTGATTACCAGGTCTCCGACTTGATACTCTTGTCGTCTGACTTTCTTGTTAAATGCCCTGATCATCCGTTTTGGGTACGTTTGACCATGACAAATAGCAGTGAGTCTCTTTTTGTCAATTAGGTTTAATTGATCAAGCCGAGTCTGGATCCAGTCATCTTCGCTTAAACCTGCATCCTTCATTATCCGGAGAGAGGGTATCTGGACTTCAATAGGTAGGACTGCCTCCATGCCATAGACCAAGGAAAAAGGTGTTGCCCCTGTTGACGTCCGTGCTGAGGTACGGTATCCATGAAGAGCAAATGGTAACATCTCGTGCCAATCTTTATACGTCACTGTCATCTTCTGCACAATCTTCTTAATATTCTTATTCGCCGCTTCTACAGCCCCATTCATCTTTGGTCGGTAAGGAGAAGAGTTGTGGTGCTGTATCTTGAATTGCTCGCAGAGCTCAATGATCATCTTGTTGTTAAGATTGGTACCATTGTCCGTAATGATCCTCTCAGGTAAGCCGTATCGACAGATCAGGTTATGCCGAATGAACCGTGCCACAATGTTCTTGGTTACCGTAGCATAGGAAGCTGCTTCGACCCACTTTGTGAAGTAATCAATCGCTACCAGGATGAAACGATGCCCGTTGGATGCCGTAGGTCTGATCTCGCCGATCATATCTATGCCCCACATTGCAAACGGCCAAGGTGCTGTCAAGACGTTCAAGGGAACTGGAGGAACGTGCACCTTATCAGCATAGATCTGGCATTTGTGACACGTCCGAGAATGTTGGTAACAGTCGGCTTCCATTGTGGACCAGAAATATCCTGCCCGAAGGATTTTCTTTGCCATGGTATGTCCACTGGAATGTGTTCCGAAGGTACCTTCATGTAGCTCTGCCATGATTCTTTCTGCTTCAGTCTTATCCACACAACGCAGTAAGGTTGAATCATGGTTTCGCTTGTATAGAATGCCGTTACTGAGGAAGAACTTTGCAGCGAACCTTCTCAGGAACTTTTTGTCATTAACAGATGCACCCTCGGGGTATTCTTGAGCTTCCAAGTACCTCTTCACTTCATGATACCAAGGTTTTTCAGTTACCTCTTCTGCCTCAAGATCACAGCAATATGCAGGTTCATCCAATTTCCAGATAATGATCCGAGGAGCCTCGTTGTCCCACTTGACTTTGAACATAGAAGACATCGTAGCCAGCGTGTCTGCCAACTGATTCTCCTCTCTTGGGAAGTGTTCAAAAGTTATCTCCGTGAAATGGGGGATCAACGTCAGCACACACTCTTTGTAAGGAATAAGATTTGGGTGTTTCGTATCCCACTCGCCTTTGATCTGATTGATCACGAGAGCGGAATCTCCGAAGACACTCAGAAACTTGATCCTTAAGTCAATTGCAGCTTGAAGACCCATGATACATGCTTCATACTCCGCCATGTTGTTGGTGCAGTTGAAACATAGCCGGGCAGTAAGTGGAGTATGAGTGCCTTTAGGGGATATGATCACGGCGCCAATACCGTTACCCAAAGCGTTTGAGGCTCCATCAAAGTGCATAGACCATCGGGATCCTTCCTCAGGTCCTTCATCCGGTCCAGATACTTCACATTCAGTCACTACCATGATATTCTCGTCTGGAAATTCAAAGTTCATGGACTGGTAGTCATCCACTGCCTGGTGTGCCAAATGGTTTGCCAATACACTTCCCTTGATTGCTTTTTGAGTCGTGTACTGGATGTCATATTCCGTCAAGATCATCTGCCATCTTGCTATTCTTCCAGACAAGGTAGGCTTTTCGAAGATATACTTTATTGGATCCATTTTTGAAATCAAGAGGGTAGTGTCAGTCAACATATACTGTCTCAGCCGGCGAGAAGCCCATACCAAAGCGCAGCAAGTTTTCTCGAGCAGTGAGTATCGGGTCTCACAGTCGGTAAACTTTTTGTTAAGGTAATAAATAGCGTGCTCTTTTCGGCCAAACTCGCCATATTTCCCCATCACACACCCCATTGAGTTGTCCAGTACTGTCAAGTATAGTATTAGAGGTCTCCCTTCAACCGGTGGCATAAGAATGGGTGGCTCTTGGAGATACTCTTTGATTCTGTCGAAAGCGGCCTGACATTCATCGTTCCAACATACTACTTGATCTTTCTTCAACAGCTTGAAGATTGGTTCAATGGTAGCAGTTAGATGTGAGATGAATCGGGCAATATAGTTCAGCCGTCCTAGAAAGCCTCTGACCTCTTTTTCTGTCTTGGGAGTTGGCATCTCTTGTATGGCTTTCACCTTGGCAGGGTCCACTTGAATACCTTTGTCACTTACGACGAAGCCTAGCAATTTTCCAGATCTCACCCCGAAGGTGCACTTGTTCGGGTTCAACCTCAGTTTGTACAACTTCAGACGGTCAAACAGCTTTTGCAGATGGTCAAGGTATTCCTCCTCAGTTTGGGACCTTGCAATCATATCGTCGACGTATACTTCTATTTCGTGGTGGATCATATCATGAAACAAAGCAACCATGGCACGTTGGTAGGTTGCCCTAGCATTTTTCAACCTAAAAGGCATGACCTTGTAGCAAAAGGTGCCCCACTGAGTAACAAAAGTGGTCTTCTCCATGTCTTCAGGGGCCATCTTGATTTGATTATATCCGGAGAAACCGTCCATGAATGAGAACACTTTGCGCTGAGCAGTATTGTCAACCAGGACGTCAATGTGAGGTAGAGGAAAATCATCCTTGGGGCTTGCCCTGTTTAAATCCCTGTAATCAACACACATTCGGACCTTACCATCTTTCTTCGGCACTGGAACCACGTTGTCAACCCACTGAGGGTAAGAAGTCACTGCTAGAAACCCGGTATCAAATTGTTTCATAACCTCAGCCTTGATTTTCTCGGACATCTCTGGACGCATACGGCAAACCTTCTGTTTAACCGGAGGGCAGTCTTCCTTGGTAGGCAGGTGATGAACCACAATGTCGGTATCCAACCCAAGCATGTCTTCGTAAGAACAGGCAAAGATTTCCACATATTCATGCAACATCTGAATCAAACGTTTTTTCACACTAGCCTCCAGATTGGCACCAATCTTGACTTCCTTTTTGTCTGTCTCAGTACCCAGATTTACCGTTTCCACTGGCTCTTCATGTGGCTGAATGGCCCTCAATTCCTGGAGTAACAGTCTTGCAAGCTCACCAGGCACTTCGCAATCATCTTCACCTTCGTCTTTGGCTAAGTTGATCGGATTTTCGAAGTCATAACTGGCGGTAGCAGAGTCGTTACCAGTGAGATCCAGAGTGGATTGGAACCTGTATAGGTGAGTGTGTGTAAATATAGCTGTTTTGCAATATATAAAGAGAGAAAGGGAGCACAAGATTTGTAATGTGAAAAACGTCCAATGCTTTTATTCATGATATATGAAAGTGACACACAAAAGCCCTCACAAATGAAGCCACGGTGCCCCGGGTAAGACACTGGGCCATAAAGTTTAGTAATTATTGTTTGTTACAACTTTAAAACAAAGGAGTTCATTACTGAGTGACAAAAGTAATAGGTATGAAATCTTTCGCTGTCCAGTTGCTTGGTCCACCATTGGTTGTTGGGTAGATCCAGCTGTCGAATTCGGATTCCTCCACTTCGTCTTCAATAGCATTTACTCCCGGGTTGGTGATGAACACAGGAGGTCTTCCAATCTTTGCCTTACGCACAGCCTTCTGAGCTTCTGCAGTGAAACCCAAACCAAATTTGTCAGTCTTCGGAGTAAAATCAGGAAGTCGGCCCCAGTTTGCGCACTCACCCTTCTCAATCACAGCCCGGGCATCCTTTAAGGAAGCCATCTTCAAAGGAGAACCCTCTTCAGTCACAGTCTCTGCTGACGCCGGTGTCTGAGGCACTTCCTCAAAGTGTTGAAAGGGGGTTTCAATGAACTCCCCATCCATTTCTATGTACCGGAACGAGTTAAGGTGGCTGACCATATATTCTTCCTCCCCCTGCACTGTTACGATCTTCCCTCTGACCGGGTACTTAAGCTTCTGATGTAGTGTGGAGGTCACAACTCCAGCCTTGTGGATCCATGGACGACCCAGCAAACAAGAGTAGGATGGTCGAATGTCCATCACATAGAAGGTAGAATCAAAAACTTGAGAACCAACCCTGATTGGAATGTCAACTTCCCCATGTACCATCCTCTTGGACCCGTCAAAGGCCCGGACAATAATGTTACTAGGCTTGAGCTCTAAACCCTCACAATCTAACCTGTCCAGGGCCTTCTTGGGTAATACATTCAACGAAGAACCGGTGTCTACCAACACATAGGCAAGAGTAGTGCCCCTGCATTCAATGGAGACATGCAGGGCGTCGTTATGGTTCTTTCCCTTGGCAGTCAGATCGGCGTCAGAGAAACCCAACCCATTATCAGCAGTCAAGTTGGCCACACAATCAGTAAATTGATCAGCAGACGTTTCTTGTGGCACGTGGGCCGTCTTCAGGAAGGCAATCAGGGCCTTGGCATGGGCCTCTGAACACCACAGCAGTGATAGCATGGAAATCTTAGATGGGGTGTACCCCAGCTGCTCAACGATGTTGAAATCACTCTTTTTGATAATCTTGAGGATCTCTTCCATCTCTTGCTTGGAAGCCTCAACAGTGGTTGTTTTTGGTGCCTCCGTCCGGGAAGGCACATCAGTAGCAATCCCTTTGCCCCGAGCGTCAGATGACTCGGCAGCAGGGGTAGAAACATGAACTTGGTCAGGAAGGGAAGCAGGCACACTGGCAAGTGTGATGACAAGAGGGCTCTGAATTGTTGGTGGCGCAATATCTGGTGAGAAGAGCCTACCACTGCGAGTGACTTTGGCAGGCCCGGTGATGTTGCTGACACCGGTATTAGTATCAAACTCTTGTTTTACTCCTAGAACATAAACATCTGCCCCATAGTGCCACGAGACAGCTTTGTCAGATTTATAGGGGGTGGGCCCCGGAACAGTGATGATGATAGGAGCAATCTTCTGTGTAGACATGATTTTAACAGGCTTCTTTGAGGGAGCCTTAGGAGGGTTGTTGAAAATAGTGACAATAGAAACTTCTTCGGTACGGACAGCAGGAACAACAATCTTCTTAAACAAGATCTCTTTTCTATCCATCAGGTTTTGGACGCCTGACTTCAGCAAAGGACAACCAGCAGGTGAAACAACACATAAATGGCAACCTTTACTACATCCCGGAAATAAACCGGCCAGCAACAGGTTCCTCTTGACGGTCAACAGCGGAGTAACAATATCATCCACGGAGGCTACATACAGGTCCTCTTCCACAACATTCACTCCATGCTGGGGCATGGAAGCAGTCACAACATTGGGCCTTTTGGGCGCCTCAAACTGTATCTCTTTAGCATCAATAAGGTCCTGAACCTTATTCCTTAGAGCCCAACAATCATCAGTAGAATGCCCCGGGCTATCAGAGTGATAAGCGCAACGGGCATTGGGGTTATACTTCGGAGAGGTTGTGTTCACTACCTTCAGAGCTTCTTTGGCAGTTACCAGATTGGTTGACAGCAGTTGCGGCAATATCTGAGAGAGGGTCATGCTGAGCCGAGTGTACTGCCTTTTGGGCCTCTCACCTCTTGGTTGGTTATATTGCTGAGGAGTAGCAGCAGGCTTTGAAATTACCACCGTGTTGACAGCTTGGCGGTGTTCCGGTTTATTCTGTCTTCTGGGACCATAAACAACACTAACTTCCTTCTTGAAGGGCTTCTTTTCAGTACTCGAGGAGGCACCTTTCTGTATCTTCCCCGATTTGATACCGGCTTCGATCCTCTCACCAGTCAGGATCAGGTCTGTAAACCCAGCAGAGGAATTACCAATCAGGTGATTGAAGAATGGACCAGACAGGGTCCCCAAGAACATGTCCACGAGTTCACGGTCAGTCAACGGTGGCTGCACCCTGCCGGCCAGGTCTCTCCACTTCTGCGCGTACTCCTTAAAACCTTTGCCCATTCCTAGTGACATACCCTGGAGCTGGGTACGCGTAGGAGTGAGGCCGGAATTGTACTGATACTGCTTATAAAAAGCAGTAGCCAAGTCCTCCCAGTTACGAATATTGGTTCCATCCAGCTGATAGAACCATTTGAGTTGAGTCCCTGAAAGACTCTCCTAGAAGAAATGGATCCATAAGTTCTTGTCTGCAGTGTAAGGCTGGATCTTCCTTACATAAGAACAGAGGTGCAGCTTAGGACAGGAAGCCACGTCGTACTTTACAAAGGCATGCGCCTTGAACTTGTGTGGGATCACCACCCCAGAAGATAAACCTAGATCTCCAAAATCCAACCCAGGCACGCGTTGAATCTCCATAGCATTTAACCGGTCCTCCAGCTGTTTGTACTTGTCCTCAGCAGGAGGGTATTGTTCATCATTGAAGTCTGTCTCGGTGTCAGAGACCACGGGACTAGGAACCCTTCCCTCTTGGTGACTGCCTTCCCCAATAGATGGAGTAGTCAGCTCAGCTTCATTCTGCAGTGTATTCCCGAGTCTGCGTCCAGTGTTGAACAGCACAGTCCTCTTCTTCTTCTTCTTCTTCAGGAGCAAAGCCTTCAACTCCTGTTGTCCCTGGGCTAAGCTCATGACCAGTTCTTGAAACTGGGCGTTATGGGCCTGGAGGGCCTTGATAGCTTGTTCGGTAGTAGGCTCGGAAGACATGATGATTGAGTGCTGAAATAAACAGTGAAGAAGATTAAGCAACCTGTAGAAAAAGGGTACCTGTTATGCACATGATGCATGATATGCTATTTATGCAATGCATTCAAGGGTTCAAAAGTTCAAGTTCGTTGTAGACAAAAAGGAACACACATTGTATTAAGAAATAATCTGTTTAGTACATCAGGGCCTCATGGGCAAAACATTACAAAAATAATTAATCCCAAAAGACACTGCGCATCCTTTTTGGAGATATGTAAGTGTTGAGAGTATTTTCCTCGTGAAGTAGACGGGTGAGCTCCAAGACTTTCTTCTCACTGGCATGTAGACTGGCTTCAAGAGAATTCCGTTCTTCCTTGAGTTGGATCCAACTCTTCTGCATTTCTTCCCAGGATGTTGGCATGTCAGGATGTTGAATGGTGTATGGCACCTCTCCTTCCAAAACTGGCTCTTTGATCAGGGGGAGAACATGAGGATATGGCATCACCAGCTTCTGGGAGCGGGCTCGTACCCACTTGAGATAAGGCTCCAGGGGGATGGAGTTCTTGTGCCCCAGTGTCTTACTATCTACCCTGTTGGGCATCCTCCAAGCTCTGATGAATCTCTGGCAAAGTCCTTGTGCGTCGTTGTCAAAGTCAAAAAATATGTCAGTAATCAACATGTCATGAGGGCCATCCCTCCGAGCATAACCAAACTATCTCAAAGCCAGACATGGGTTGTAAGTGATGCCCCCTCTAATTCCAAGTAAAGGAACATTAGGAAACTCTCCGCAACGATCAATGATAGTGACATTCTCTCTGGACCGAGAACACCAATGTATATCAGCATGTGTAAGAGTCATTAATCGTTGTGACCATCTCAAACCCCGCTCGTTCTTCAAAAAAGATGGTGGAAGGTGCAAAATAAACCACCTTGCCAGGAGAGGAGTGCAGCACATGAGAATGCCTCTTTTTCTCATGGTTCGAGTGTAACATGAGTGAAGGATGTCCCCAAGCAACGTAGGTATAGGATTCCTGGACATGAATATTTTGACAGCGTTGATGTCTATAAGCTGATCTGGATTCGGGAACAACACCAACCCATAGACAAGGAGTGCCACAACTTCTTCAAAGGCTTGTAGATCAAGGGAATTCCAACATTCTTGTGCTTTCTCAAATAGGAACTTTGCCAAGAATCCTTTGATACCACTTCTGGTTTCCCAATGTCCCTTGATGTCAGATGGTTGTAAGTGTAATGCTTTAGCAACGTCTTCAAGTTTTGGTTCCCTTTCCGTACCGTTGTAGGGTAGTTGACTAAGAATAGGAACCTTCAGAAGCTGAGAAAATTCTTCCAAAGTGGGCACCAATTGATAATCCGGGAAAGTAAAACAGTGGTGCAAAGGGTCAAAGAATTGGAACAACACTTTTATCATATCCTCTTCAATGTTGGTATTGACCAAGCTGATGAGTCTACCATGCCTTTCACTGAAGGAAGAGTTCTCGAGAATCCTGGATGTAAGCTCCTTAAGCTGAGGAGGGACCCTTACAAGGTTGATCTAAATTGTCTTTCTGCGGATAGTTTCCATGTTCTACAAAACAAGAACAAAGATGAAGATTCGAACCCTTGAAGTGGTTAGTGAATGCATATGATGTTGTATGATGTTATGATGTTATGATAAGGACACACCACAAGTATTCACAAAAGGAAAA
Source organism: Vicia faba (assembly GCA_948472305.1). Taxonomy (NCBI): domain Eukaryota; kingdom Viridiplantae; phylum Streptophyta; class Magnoliopsida; order Fabales; family Fabaceae; genus Vicia; species Vicia faba. Next base: position 160,808,696 of record OX451738.1, read on the forward strand.
CATGATAAGGCACACAAGTCACACCAAACAACCCTTAGAGTTTAGGCCAGCATGAAGTTTGGGGTACTACCCTCTTGAAGTTGGTGGGCTCAAAAACCTGTCCTATCAAAAGTAACCAGGTTCTAAAGAGCTCAATATCATTGGGTTGTTTTCTATGTTCATTGTTTTGATTTAGCCACTGAACTGGCGATCAAAATATTCCAAGAAAACAACCCTCAATGAGTGTAGTATCGAGTATCAACCAACTTCGGACTGCACCAAAGTCAGTCATCTCACTACCCCTAAAGAGGCCAGGATGGTCAAGTAAGGTTCCTAAGGTCAGTTGATGCTTCACGACACCACGCGGAGGCCCCGTACTCTCCTTGACTTGACTCAAGGGTTACCGGTACTCACCAAAGTGCCACATCAACGTAGAAAACTGCTTCAACCGTGTCGGTATACCCCGCACAGTTCCCTCACAGTTTGTTGCTACTTTCTAAAATGTATCCCCCAGATCTAGGTTAGGATCTATGAAACTCCCAAAACAGGCCCACAACATTAAAACAATCAAAGAAAGCAATTGAAAACATAAGAGTGGTCTAATTCCTAAGGTACACCTCACTTTTATATGGAGTCCCCAGCAGAGTCGCCAGTTCTGTGATCGGTGGAAATAGAACTGACTGTTTTTTAAGCTGGTTTGCAAAATGTCGCGGTAAGCAAGAGTCGCCACCGTCTTTTATGTTCTCCAACATGGAAAGGACAAAAGCACAACAAAATTCCTTCTTTGAGAATGTTTCTCGGTTCGGGAGGTAGATTTATAGAAAGGGAAGGTGTTAGCACCCTTTCTATCCGTAGTTATCCACGGGCTCTTAGGTACTTGCTCTTATGTTTTCAAAAATTTGTTTGCTTTTCAAGTGTGTGTGGGTTTTGAAAAAGTTTCGTTTGAAAAATTTCTAAGTAACTCTTGTATCTGTCCTCAAGAGTGTATGAAAAATTTGTTTGAAAACTTTTAGAAAGTGTAGGTGCGAAAAGATGTTTTGTTTGTTTTGAAAAGAGCAAGTACCCATGAGAATCTACCTACTCTAAGGAATTAGGCTGTGTAAGAGTCCTTTAGATAGTGCTATCCCACCATTGAGAGGTAGGTAACACCGTCGTTGGAGGTATTCGGGTAAATTCGATTATAAGGGACATGTGTGGTCACCGAAGCAATAGTAGGACACCTTAGAAGTAACCCTAATGTCCTAGATCCTTTTTATCCGAGGCAACCGTTTCGAGGCAACTGGATCTTAGACAGAAGGGCGACCTCTAAAACACCCTATACTTGACGACCACGTTCGAGGCAACCAGTGAAGCGTACCCTAGGAGTGGCATGTGCATGTGTGTTGAATTCAGTTAATGTTTGTCTTTGCATGTTATTTGTGAGCTACTGATTGGTTTTATTTGTCATACATTCTTGCAGGCATAATTAACAGTTAGGAGTGCGGAAAATAAATTGCAGAAATGTAAATCTAGCTATTACAAGGCGCGGGTCTATACATCGCCAAAAACAAAAACCAGTTTTGAAAATAAGAATGCGGGAAATAGTAAATAAAGATATAAACCTAATTAACTATTACATTTCCAGAAGCAGTTACATAAATAATCAAAATAACAAATTGAAACTAAAATGCGCGCGAAAGAATGAATCGGGATGTCATGAGGGTTTTGACCCTTTTTTTTGAGAAAGAATTGAATTTGTCCTTTTTTGCAATTAATTAAAAATTAAGCTAATTTACTAATTAATTAATTTATTTAAAAAAATGTTTTTGTATTTTTATGTTTTAATGAAATAAAATAAAAAAGAATCAAAAATGTCAAAAGAAAAGCCTAAGTCTAAATTTGTTTTTTATTTATTGTAAAAAAGGTATTAAAGTTAACTAATTAAACTAATTTAATTTAATTTACATTTATTTACAAAAATAAGTTAATAAATAATAAAAATGTTTTTTTTTAAATTTTATTATGAAAAAAATGATCATGTTAGTTTTAGTGATAATAATAATAATTAGAAAGAAGAAAAAAAAAAGTTAACAAATAAAATGGAAAATATAAAATGAAAGAAGAAAAAAAAGATGAACAAAAAAAAAGGGGGTTCTGGGCCAGTAATGGGGTTTGTTTAGAAATCTGAGGCCCATTAAGCCAAGCCTGCGTTGACTTCTTGGATCAAGTGTTTGTTGGTTGACTGAGTGCATGGTGAGGATCACCTCCTGGCCTTTGGATGCATGCCTGTAGCCACTTGGCATATTGAGCGCTGGAGGTACATGGTGAGGTGCTTTGAGGAATCTGCATAGGATCACATGAGAAAAAATATTAACAAGCATTTGGGGGACCTGGGAATCGAACCCAGGTCCCAATGGTCAACAGCCACCTGCTCTTCCACTAGGCCACTTATGCGCGTTTGTTAATAAAATAGACAATGAAAATAATATGTAAGAACAACGCATATGCTGGAAAATAACAAAAAACGTGTGTTATGTTTGAATGCTCCAATGGCACGCTTCCACGTCCTTCGTCTTCATCCTGCGTTCCTGTAAAACATAAACAAATAGCGGGGGTTTTTAACCCCCACAACCTGCAAACGTCAAAAATAGCAAACAACTCCATGATTAACATAAATTGTTCGCGAGGGTTGGGATTGGTTCGTCTTGATCTCCTGAGTTCAACCATGGGCATTGTTGTACCCCAAAATTTGCCCTCCCATATTCTTCAAGATTTGCAAAGAACATGCTTCAAAATCTCCCCAAGGGTTGCACAGTCCAATGGCCTTCTAACAGTCAAAAACTAGGGTTTTGATTCTAGCAAAGAAATTGAAGTTTCCAAGGGTCAAAACAAGTCCCACATGCCTACAAACATGGTCAAGCATCCTCATGTCAAGTTTCAAGACTCACAGCACAAAATTGCACAGTCAAAAACCCTAATTGCTCAACAGTCAACTGTAGGGGCAAAATGGTCATTTGACAGTCAAAAGTCCAAATTTTTGGTCAACATCTTATTTTGAAGCCACAAACATCATTTGACCAATGCTTGATCATGATTTTCAAGGCATGGCTCAAAAAGTCTCAAGATGCAAAAGTTTCCATATTTGGACAGTTGAAAAAGTCAACTGTAACTTGACCAAGGCATAACTTCCATATGGTTCATCATAAAAATTCCATCCAAAGCTCATTTTGAAGAGAATGACATTTCCTACAACTCATCTTCATACTTCAAGTCCAAGAAATGCTCTCACAAAAAGTTATCAATCTCAACATTATGGGTCATTTTCAAAAGTCAACAAAAAGGGACATTAAGTCAAAGACCATAACTTGAGATTGGTAAATCAAAATGACATGGGACCAAAGGCATTGGTTAGAGGACTTCAAAACCTTTCCAAAATGTCAAAGAACATGATCAAAGCTTAATAATTGAGCAAGATATGCCTTGTGGAAGTTGGGAAATTTTTGGGAATTTTGAAAAGTCAACTTTGCTTCAAATGCCTCAAAATTGCTAATGGGCCACAATTTCTTCCAAGAATCATCACCCAAAAGCTATGCACGACCCATTGACTTTAAAGGGAGTTATTTTATCATTTTTTATTAATTATTTGAATTATTATTATTATTAGTTCATTTAATTAAAATAAAATATGACAAAAATAGAAAGCCATGTTTTCCAATCCCTTTTTACAGCATATTCTCTCCATAAAACCTCAAGATTTCGTGCATCACTAATATGGAAAGATTTGGCCATGATTGGTATCAAAAGGGCATGAAAAAGATTGAAAAGATTACATTAAAAATCAAATATTTTATTCATGAATGCAAAGGTTTTTTGGTTTGGATTTTCTCCCTAATTCATTCCACATATAAGCACAAACCTAAACCTAATGCAAGAGACCTGGAAGCTGCGCCCAAACCTGAAAACCAACTTTGCATTTTTTCCAAAATTTCTCAAAACTGATTTCATAGATAGAGTGTTCTTCAAGGCCAAAAAAGTATTCCAAAGGCTTGCTGGGACATTTTTGGACGTGCCTCAATCATTGTCCACTCTCCATACATAAAGAATCGGTAAAACAAAGTTGGTTCTCTTTCAAAATTATGCATAATCGTGTTTGGATTTCTGGACATTTTTCATACATTTAAACTATTGTTTTATACTAACATGGACATTCTGAGTCTGTTAGTGCTATTTAATTGAATTATCATTGCCTATATGCAAAGTTACCATGAGAGCTTTTTAGGGTTTCAGAGACTTTGAAAGAGGGCTTCGTTCCTCTGGAAAAATTAGGCTATAAGACCGGTACCATTGAATTCATGACCTTCATACGAATACAACAACCACATCGCGCCCTTTTTATATGCTTGTATGGCCTAATCGCTATTTTCCAGGTTCAGGGTTAGTGGGGGTTTAAAACCCCCTCTATTTGATTTTAGTTGCAGGTATAACATGAAGAAGAAGCATGTGTGGCTAGAGGTCATTGGGCTATTCAAAATTGGCGCGCGATTTTATTGGTTCAGACCATTAACTTTTATCTTTTCTTATAATAATTGCATTCCATTATGCTTATGAATGAACGCGCTGGCACCGTTGGTGGAGAGGAACGTTTGCAAGCATTGGGACCTGGGTTCGATTTCGAGGTCCCCCACTTATTTCATATATTTTGTTTTAAAATGCTTCTGTGCAGCATATTCTCAAAGGTTCACCATATACCTTCGCCAGCTTGCCTGCCACATGTCCAGTAACGCCCATCCAAAGGTCATGATAAGAGTTCCAAGATACACGCTAGTCAATGCATGCGCACGTAATCAGAAGAAGTCAAAAAAGGCCTGACTATGGTGGGCCAAATTGCTCAAACATACCTCCAAATGGGTCAGAAAACCCCCCATGTTTGCATTTTTCTCTCTTTTTATTTTTTCTATTATTTATTTTAATTATATTCTTTGTTTTATTTAATTCCATAAAATTAATTTCTATAACATAAAAGACACAAAAAATCAGAAAAGTCAAAATAAAAATATGTTTTAATATTTAATTCATAAATAGTTTTTGTAAATAAATTTTATTAACTAATTTAGTTTTAATCTTAGGTTTAATTTTAATGTTTTTTTAATAAACTAAAAAATGTAGAAATTAGGGTTTCAATACTTTTATTCTTTTTCATTTCTTTTATCATATTTAATTATTAATTATTTTGTAAATAAATGCGTCGTTTAAATAATTAGGTTAAAACTAGGTCAAACTTAAACATTTTTTTAACAAATTAAAAATAGTCTAGAATTAGGGTTTTAATTCCATTTAATTTTCTCATTAAATTCCATGAATACAAAAAATGTCAAAAAATAAGTTTCTTCCTTTTATTTAATTTAATTAATTCACGATTTCGATTTAATTTCTTTAAAAGGGTCCAACGCCCTCGCATTCTCGATTTTATTTCTTTTCGCACATTTACTTTTATTTCCTTTTTAAATTTCATGTAATTACCCCAAAGCTTTGTAATAGATAATTAGGATGTTTACTTTCCGCATTTTATTTATTTCAAATCGGGTCTTGGTTTAATTTGGCGATGTAGACCCGCGCCTTTGTAATAGCGTAGGACTTTTATCTTCTCGCATCTTTTAACTGTTAATAACCACATGAAAGAATGAATGTCAAAAATAAAAACAAAGCGTAGATCACCAAAGCATGACAAGATAAACATAATTGAAAATGACACACGAATTCACACACCACCCCTAGGGTACGTCTCACTGTTGCCTTGCCCCTCGAAACATGGTCGTCGAGTAGAGGATGTTTTAGTAAGTCCTCATGTCCATGACCATGGCATGGGGGTAGCTTCTAAGGTGTCTTCCTATTGCTCTGGAGACCACACTGTCCCTAAAAACGAATTGACCCGAACACCTCCAACGGTGGTGCTACCTACCTCTCAATGGTGGGATGGCATTATCTTAAGGACATTTACACAGACTAATTCCTTAGGGTAGGTAGATGACTCGTAGATACTTGCTCTAATTCAAAAACAAATCAAAAACTTCTTTTCACACCGAAACTTTGCAAAAAGCTTTCAAAAACAACTTTTCAAACACTCTTGAGGACCGATACAAGAGTCGAACTGAAATTTTAAACGAAACTTTTTCAAACCCACTCTGAAAAGCAAACAAACACTTTTGAAAACACAATGAGCAAGTATCTAAGAGCCCATGGATAACCATGGATAGAAAGGGTGCTAACACCTTCCCTTTCTATAAATCTACCTCCCGAACCGAGAACTAATCTCAAAAGGAATTTTTCTGTGCTTTTGTCCTTTCCATTTGGAGAAAATAAAAGACGGTGGCGACTCTTGCTTCCGCGACATTTCACGAACCAGCGTTAAACAGTCAGTTCCAGATCCACCGATCACAGAACTGGCGACTCTGCTGGGGAGTACTTAAAAGTGAGGTGTACCTTAGGATAGTTCATAACTGTGTTTTCAATTGTTGTGCTTTGTTTGCTTTAAATTTGTGGGTTGCATCGGAGTTACATAGATCCTAACCCGGATCTGGGGATACCCTGTTTAGGTAGCATAAGCTGTGAGGGACCTGTCCGGCGTAGACCGACATGGGTGAAGCAGTGGCTACGTTGGTGTGGCACCTTGGTCTGTACCGATATCCCTTGTGTTGCAACGAGGAGAATATGGGTCTTCTGAGGAGTCATTAAGCACCAACAGACCTTAGAACCTTAAATGACACAACTTGGCCATTAGAACAGTAGCAGTATGCTACGCCCATTGAGGCTAAACTCTCGTGATGGTTCTGGCCGCAAGAAAAGATTGAGATGCTGGAGTTATGACCGATTGAGGGTAGTCAATGATATTGGGATCCTCTAAGAACCCGATTACTTTTAATAGGACAGGTATGAACCAACAAACTGAAAGAGGGTAATACCTAGACCTCATGCTGGCCTAAACTTTAAGGGCTTGTCTTGTGTGACTTGTGTGCCTTATCATGTTTGCCTTTGTAAATATTTGTGGTGTGCTTTATCATAACATCATAACATCATGAGCATTGCATGCATCCTGCATAAGGACTGACCATTTCAAAGACAAGAGGGTTTCACCTTTGCTCTGTTTTGTAGGACATCATGATGCCTATGCGAAGGAATACTATCCGGTTCAACTTTGTTCACCCACCTGAGTTGCTTGAAGAGTTGGTTAGTAGAATTCCAAACACTACTTCCTTCATCAAGAGGCATGGTTCTCTTCTCAGTTTAGTCACTGCAAAGCGGGATCAACAGTTGATGAGTGTCCTGACCCAGTTCTATGACCCTCTGTACCAGTGTTTCACCTTTCAAGACTTCCAGCTGGTCCCTACCCTGGAAGAGTTCTCTAATTTGCTTGGTATCCCTATCTTGGATCAGACTCCCTTCACTGGTTGGGAAAAGACCCTCAGGCTTGAGGAGGTTGCTGCAGCTCTTCCCTTGACCCATCAAGAAGTAATGGACAACTGGGTGACTAGAAGCGGAGTTAAGGGTTTCTTGGCCAAGTTCCTGATTGGTAAAGCTAACAGTTTCTAGAATGACTTGGACTTTAGGGCATATGAAGACATCTTGGCTCTCTTAATCTATGGGCTAGTCTTGTTTCCTAATCCTGACAACTTCATCAATGTCACTGCCATAAGGATCTTCATGTCTCAGAATCCTGTGCCCACTCTCTTGGGTGACATCCTGCAACAACATTATGCTCGTACTGCCCGAAGACGAGGAACTCTGTGGTGTTGCATCCCTTTGTTAGTGAGGTGGTTTATTTCGCACCTCCCTAAGTTCGTGCTGAAGAACAAAGAAGGAAGAGGTTGGGCTCATAGGTTAATGTCTCTCACTGATAAAGACATCATTTGGAATCTCAGAGGTTTGGATGAGATAGTTGTTATTGATCGTTGCGGAGAATACCCTAATGTTCCTTTGATTGGTACTCAAGGAGGAATCTCTTACAATCCATGTCTAGCGCTCCGTCAGTTTGGAAGAGCCAGAAGAGCAGGGCCTCATGAGATGTTGGTGCCTCACATCAGTTTTGAGTTTCAGGTGGATAGTGACGAGCTGCGTCGTAGGTTCATCAAGGTTTGGGACAAATTTCATAAGGCTGACCCACAAGAGTTGGGGCCAAAGACTTCTCTACCTATGGAAGCCTACTACAAATGGGTTCGCATCCGTGCTCAGAAGTTAGGTATGCCATACGAAGCTGTCAGACCCGTCATTCTTGAGTATCCTGACAAAGATGGGATTCCCCCAACTGTCCTCCCTCCTCAGATACCTACTGATTATGAGACATTAAAGAGGTCTTGGTCGCAACTGCGAGAAGAACGGGATTCTTATCGGGAAAAGTTCAACGAGCAGGAATTGAAGATCCGGAAGCTGACAAAGCAGTTGGAGAAGGAGCGAGCTCTGAATGACTACATCCGTACTGAGAAGAGGAGACCATGGGATCAATGATGAGCTTTGGATGTTCTTTTACAGTTTTATTTCCCTTTTCAGTATTTCCATTTCATTGTAACGCCTAAGGGCAATCTGTTGAACAATTTAAGTTTCAAAGTTGAATATAATGAAGTGTGTTCCTTTTTGTTTACAAAGTTGATTCCCGATTGTCTTTGAAAACATAAATCATACGCATTTCATTCATCATATGCATAGCAGGTATTCTTCTTTTCAGGTTGCTTACTGTTCTTCGCTGTTTATTTCAGCATCATGAACCCTGACTCATCATCAACCGAGATGTCTATCAAGGCCCTTCAGGCGCAGAACGCGCAATTTCAGGAGCTGATCATGGGTTTGGCTCAAGGCCAAGAAGAGCTGAAGGCTTTGCTCCTGAAGAAGGAGAAGAAGAAGAAGAGAACTGTTCTTTTCAACTCGGGCCGGAGGTTTGGTAACACTCTGCAGAATGAGGAGGCTGGTTCGTCTGTAGGCAAGAGCAGTCCCCAAGGGGGAAAAGGTCCTAGTCCAGTAGTCTCTGACAACGAGACTGACTTTAATGAGGAACAGTATCCTCCTGCTGAAGACCGGTATAAGCAGTTGAAAGACAGACTGAATGCAATGGAGATCCAACAAGTGTCTGGGCTGGATTTCGGAGACTTGGGCTTATCTACTGGTGTGATCATTCCTCACAAGTTTAAGGCACCATCTTTCACCAAGTATGACGGGGCGTCTTGTCCCACGCTACACCTCAGATCTTATGTGCGGAAGATTCAACCGTACACAGTGGACAAGAATTTGTGGATCCACTTCTTCCAGGAGAGTCTTTCAGGGACTCATCTCGAATGGTTCTATCAGCTGGATGGGACCAAAGTTCGTAACTGGGAGGAGTTGGCTACTTCTTTTTATAAGTAGTATCAATATAATGCCGACCTTGCTCCTACACGTACCCAACTCCAGGGTATGTCGCTAGGATCAAGCGAAGGTTTCAAAGAGTATGCACAGAAGTGGAGGGATCTGGCTGGCAGGGTGCAACCTCCGTTAACAGACCGTGAGTTGTTAGATATGTTCTTGGGGACCCTATCTGGGCCATTTTTCAATCATCTTATCGGTAATTCGTCTGCAGGGTTCAATGATCTTATTCTGACTGGGGAAAGGATAGAGGCTAGAATGAAGTCTGGTAAAATTCAGAAGGGTGCATCTTCAAGTTCTAAGAAGAAACCCTTTAAGAAGGAGGCCAGTGCTGTATATGGGCCTAGAAGGCAAGAGAAACCAGAACGCCGCCAATCTGTCAACGCGGTGATGATTGCAAAGCCTGCTGCCGCTCCTCGGCAAACCAATCCACAAAGGGCTGAAAGACCTAGAAGAGAGTTTACCCGGCTGAGTATGACCCTATCGCAAATCTTGCCGCAGTTGCTATCCACCAACTTGGTGACTGTCAGAGAGGCCCCGAAGGTTGTGAATACTGCCTCTCCCAAGTATAATCCGAATGCCCACTGTGCTTATCACTCTGATAGCCCGGGGCATTCCACTGATGATTGTTGGGCCTTAAGGAATAAGGTGCAAGACCTTATTGATGCGAAAGAGATACAATTTGAGGCGCCTGAGAGGCCAAATGTGGTGACTGCTCCTATGCCCCGGCATGGAGTGAATGCTGTTGATGAAGATGTGTATGCCGTTTCTGTGAATGATGTAGCTACTCCTCTGATGACTGTTAAGAGGAACCTACTGCTGGCCGGTTTATTTCCGGGTTGCAGCGAAGGTTGCCTTTTCTGTGCTGTTTCCCTTTCTGGTTGTCTGTTGCTGAAGTTAGGCATCCAAGGCCTGATGGATAGCAAGGAGATTCTCTTCAAGAAGACCGTTGTTCTGTTTGTTCCTGTGGAAGAAGTATCTGTTGTTACCATTTTCCAAAATCCAATCAAGGCTCCCCCGAGGAAGCCAGTTAAAATCATGACTGTCGCACCCATTGTGATTACTGTTCCGGGGCCTCTCCCCTATGAATCTGATAAGGCTGTCCCATGGCACTATGGGGCAGATGTATATGTACACGGTATAAAGCAAGAGTTCAACACTGGTACCAGCATCAGCAATATCACTGGTCCAGCCAAAGTTACCCGCAGTGGCAGGCTCTTCTCGCCTGACATTGCGCCACCTACTATTCGAAGACCTCTCGTTATAACACCTGCAAGTGCACCTGTTCCCATTTCTGATCAAGTTGTTTCCCGTGCCGCCGATTCATCTAATGCTCGGGGCAAAGGGATTGAAGATGAGCCTTCCCGGATGGAGGCACCAAAATCTGTGAATGCTGAGGCCTCCCAACAAGAGATGGAGGAAATTCTGAAGATAATCAAGAAGAGCGATTTTAATGTTGTTGAACAGCTGGGGCATACCCCCTCCAAGATCTTTATGCTCTCCTTACTACTGTCCTCAGAGGCCCATGCTAAGGCCTTGATTTCATTTCTAAAGACGACCCATGTGCCATAGGAGACATCTGCCGTCCAGTTTACTGATTGCGTAGCCAATTTGACAGCCGACAATGGTTTGGGTTTCTCGGATGCTGACCTTACTGCTAAGGGAAAGGACCACAATGACGCCCTGCATGTCTCTATTGAATGCAGGGGCACTACTCTTGCGCATGTGCTGGTGGACACCGGTTCTTCCCTGAATGTGCTACCCAAAAAGGCCTTAGACCGATTGGATTGTGAGGGCCTGGAGCTGAAACCTAGCAACATCATTGTCAGAGCCTTTGACGGTTCTAAAAGGATGGTTCACGGAGAGGTAGACATTCCTATTCGTGTGGGTTCTCAAGTATTCGACTCGACTTTCTATGTGATGGATATTCGTCCATCTTATTCCTGTTTACTGGGTCGACCTTGGATTCACAAAGCTGGGGCAGTGACCTCTACCTTACACCAGAAACTCAAGTACCCAGTCAGAGGGAAGATTGTCACTGTGCAGGGAGAGGAAGAGTATATGGTGAGCCATTTGAATTCCTTCCGGTATATTGAGATGGACCGGGAGTTTATTGAAACCCCCTTTCAACATTTTGAAGAGGTACCTCCAACTTTGGCAGCAGCAGAAGCAGTGGTTGAAGAGGACTTTCCATTGAAGATGGATTCCTTGAAGGACGCCCGGGCTGTAATCAAGAAAGAGGCTCAGAAGGCTGTGCGCAAGGCAAAGACCAGAAGACCTCCTATGCTCATTACCAACCCAGGAGTGAATGCTATTGGGGATGAAGATGAAGTGGAAGAGTCAGAGTTTGATAGATGGATTTACCCGACGACTGACGGTGGATTGACCAATTGGACTGCTAAAGATCATACTCCTGTTACTTTTGTTACGCAATAATAAACTCCTTTGTTTTGTTATTTGTAATAAACAATAAATTAAAACTCTATGGCTCGGTGTCTTACCCGGGGCACCGTGGCTTCATTTGTGAGGGCATATTAATTGTCATTTCATATATCATGAATAAAGACCTTGGACGTTTTCTCGCATTTCAAATCTTATGCTCTTTTTCTTTCTTTCCTTCCTTTATATATTGCAAAACAGCTGTATTTACACACACACACTCATACAGGTTTCAATCCACTCTGGATCTCACTGGTAACGACTCTGCTACTGCCAGTTATGACTTTGAAAATCCGATCAACTTAGCCGAGACGAAGGTGAAGATGATTGCGAAGTGCCTGGCGAGCTTGCAAGACTGTTAATCCAGGAAGATAGGGTAATTCAACCACATGAAGAGCCAGTGGAAACGATAAATCTGGGTACTGAGACAGATAGGAAGGAAGTCAAGATTGGTGCCAACCTAGAGCTCAGCGTGAAGCAACGGTTGACTCAGATGTTACATGATTACATGGAAATCTTTGCCTGGTCCTACGAAGACATGCCCGGGTTGGATACTGACATTGTGGTCCATCACTTTCCTACCAAGGAAGACTTCCCTCCGGTCAAGCAAAAGTTCCGCCGTATGCGTCCATAGATGTCTGAGAAGATCAAAGCCGAGGTTATGAAACAGTTTGACACCGGGTTTCTTGCAGTGACTTCTTACCCTCAGTGGGTTGCTAATGTGGTGCCAGTACCAAAGAAAGATGGAAAGGTCAGAATGTGTGTCGATTACAGGGATCTGAATAGGGCCATCCCCAAGGATGACTTCCCTCTACCTCACATTGATGTCCTTGTTGACAATACGGCTCAGCACAAGGTGTTCTCTTTCATGGATGGCTTTTCAGGTTACAATCAAATCAAGATGGCTCCTGAATACATGGAAAAGACTACCTTTGTTACTCAGTGGGGCACCTTCTGCTACAAGGTCATGCCATTCGGGTTGAAAAACGATGGGGCAACCTATGAACGTGCCATGGTTGCTTTATTTCATGACATGATCCATCATGAGATAGAAGTGTATGTCGACGACATGATTTCAAGGTCCCAAACTGAGGAAGAACACCTTGATCATCTGCAGAAATTGTTTGACCGTCTGAAGTTGTACAAGCTGAGGTTGAACCCGAACAAGTGCACCTTCGGGGTAAAATCTGGAAAGTTGCTAGGCTTCGTTGTAAGTGATAAGGGTATTCAAGTGGACCCTGCCAAGGTTAAAGCTATTCAAGAGATTCCAGTTCCTAAGACAGAGAAAGAGGTCAGAGGCTTTTTAGGACGCCTAAATTACATTGCTCGATTCATCTCGCATCTAACTGCTACTTGTGAACCAATCTTCAAGCTGTTGAAGAAAGATCAGGTTGTACGTTGGAATGATGAATGTCAGGCCGCTTTTGACAGAATCAAGGAGTATCTCCAAGAACCACCCATTCTTATGCCACCGGTTGAGGGGAGACCTCTGATATTATACCTGACAGTACTCGACAACTCAATGGGGTGTGTGCTGGGGCAGCATGACGAGTCTGGCCGAAAAGAGCACGCCATTTATTACCTTAGCAAAAAGTTTACCGACTGTGAGACCCGATACTCACTGCTCGAGAAAACTTGCTGCGCTTTGGTATGGGCTGCTCGCCGGCTGAGACAGTATATCCTGACTCACACTACCTTATTGATTTCAAAAATGGATCCTATAAAGTACATATTTGAAAAGCCTGCTCTGTCTGGGAGAATAGCAAGATGGCAAATGATCTTGACAGAATATGACATCCAGTACACAACTCAGAAATCCATCAAGGGAAGTGTATTGGCAGACCACTTGGCACATCAGGCAGTAGATGACTATCAGTCAATGAACTTTGAGTTTCCTGACGAGAGCATCATGATAGTGACTGATTGTGAGGTACCTGGACCGGATGAAGGACCTGAGGAAGGATCCTGATGGTCTTTGCACTTTGACGGAGCCTCCAACGCTTTGGGTAACGATATCGGCGCTGTAATCATATCCCCCCAAGGCACTCATACTCCACTCACTGCCCAGCTATGTTTCAACTGCACCAACAACATGGCGGAGTATGAGGCATGCATCATGGGTCTCCAAGCTGCGATCGACTCAAGGATCAAGTTTCTGAGTGTCTTTGGAGATTCCGCTCTCGTGATCAATCAGATCAAAGGGGAGTGGGATACGAAATATCCAAATCTTATTCCTTACAAAGAATGTGTGTTGACCTTGATCCCCCACTTCACAGAGATAACCTTTGAACATTTCCCAAGAGAGGAGAATCAGTTAGCGGACGCGTTAGCTACAATGTCTTCCATGTTCAAAGTTAAATGGGACAATGAGGCTCCCCGGATCATCATCTGGAAACTGGACGAACCGGCATATTGTTGTGATCTCGAGACTGAGTTGGTGACTGAGAAGCCTTGGTACCATGAGGTGAAGAGATATTTGGAGGCCCAGGAATACCCTGAAGGTGCATCTGTCAACGATAAAAAGTTTCTGAGAAGGTTCGCAACAAAGTTCTTCCTTAGCAATGGCATTCTGTATAAGCGAAACCATGATTCGACCTTACTGCGTTGTGTGGATAAGACTGAAGCAGAAAGGATCATGGAAGAGCTACATGAAGGGACCTTCGAAACACATTCAAGTGGACACACTTTGGCGAAGAAGATCCTTCGGGCAGGGTATTTCTGGTCCACAATGGAAGCCGACTGTTACCAACACTCTCGGACATGCCATAAATGCCAGATATATGCAGACAAGGTGCATGTTCCTCCAATTCCTCTAAATGTCCTGACTGCGCCTTGGCCTTTTGCAATGTGGGGCATAGATATGATCGGTGAGATTAAACCTACGGCATCCAACGGGCATCGCTTCATCCTGGTAGCGATTGATTACTTCACGAAGTGGGTTGAAGCAGCTTCCTACACCATAGTAACCAAGAACGTTGTGGCACGGTTCATTCGGCACAACCTGATCTGTCGATACGGTGTCCCTGAAAGAATCATTACAGACAACGGTACCAATCTCAATAACAAGATGATCACTGAGCTCTGCGAGCAGTTTAAGATACAACACCACAACTCTTCTCCTTACCGGCCGAAGATGATTGGGGCTGTAGAAGCAGCAAATAAAAATATCAAGAAAATTGTGCAGAAGATGACAGTGACTTATAAAGATTGGCACGAGATATTACCATTCGCTCTACATGGGTACCGTACCTCAGCAAGGACGTCAACCGGGGCAACTCCTTTCTCCTTGGTCTACGGTATGGAGGCAGTCTTACCGATCGAAGTGCAGATACCCTGTCTCCGGATAATGAAGGATGCAGATCTGAATGAAGATGATTGGATCCAGACACGACTTGATCAGTTAAACCTGATTGACGGAAAGAGACTTGCTGCTATTTGTCATGGTCAAACGTACCAAAAACGGATGATCAGGGCATTTAACAAAAAGGTCAGACCACAAGAGTATCAAGTTGGGGATCTGGTAATCAAGCGTATCATCCTTCCTCAGAGTGATCCAAGGGGCAAATGGACCCCTACGTACGAAGGGCCATTTGTGGTTAAACATGTGTTCTCAGGAGGAGCCATGATTCTAACCAACATGGATGGTGACGACCTTCCTCACCCCGCCAATGCAGACATAGTAAAAAGATACTACGCATAAAAAAGACCCGCTAGGTTGACATGCCTAGGCAAAAATTAGGGCTTCCCGGTGAACCAAAAGGGTTCGGGCAAAATGAAGGGATGAAATAAAAAAAAATCGGTACACCCGGCAAGTCGAAAACCTGAAAAGGAGGCTTGGGCAAAAATGGGTATCCCGGTGGACTGAAAACCCGAAAGGGCGGTCCAGGCAAAAGTTAGGGATAAAGCGTAATACTATGTCTCATTGGATCACCTTGCATCCAGAATCCGGTATCAATATCAAGTTCTAATGGCATCAATCAATCAGCTTCATCTTCAACTAGGTCATCAAGTGATGAGACGCTCGAGGATATAAAGGCAATAGCAGAGTTGGAACCCAGTGGGATTGTTCTTTTCACACAGCTGTTTTATTTTCCCTTTGTACAAATTGTATAAATTCTTTTGTTCGGCGGCGTTCTCTTACTAGGACGTCAGCCTCTTGTACATAAAACGCCTATTTACAAGCAAATTCAAAAATCAATACAAAAATCACTTTTCAGTTAAAATTGCCAATTGTTTTTCCTTTTTCTGTTTTATTTTGCGAAGAACGTCCAAGGTTCAATTTGTGATATATGCATTCGACAATAATTGCTAAACTCATAAATATTTGCATACGAAACAAAGGATTAATTACAGGTAACATTAGAAACAGGGGCAATGAAGAGTTGTCTAAGCGATCTAATTGTTCTGTCCTCCAAGGTATCAAGGTGGGTTCAGCTGAAGAACATAGCCAGATATCTTAATTCCCCAGAGAGTGAGTCAACAAGTCAATGCACTCTCCCCAAGCAAAGCTATACTATCAGCCTTAAGGAAGTTGGGCATCCTCCAGCAAATCTTAATATTTCTCAGCACGATATACGAACATTCTTAACAAGCATCCCCGGCAGTCTTGATCTAAGATTGTTCCCCGGCGGAATACCAGACATTTGGTGGAGTCACTTCCAATACATCTCAAAATTTCCCCAGGAGAATCCAATCCAGTTTCCCCAGGAAAGAAGGAATCCATCTCCCCCAGCAGGAAGCTTATCCCCAGTAGATTCTGGAAGCTTCTCCCTTGCAGAGCACGAACGCGTCTCCCGGCTTTATTCAAAGGTTATTTCCCTACCAGGATATAACTGGGTTATCCTCAGCCAAAAGCCACGGAAAGATCGTCCTCGGCGAAGTCTTCTTATCCCCAGCGAAGTCTACTAAAACTTCCGACATAACAATGGTATCCCCAGCAAAGTTACCATCAACATCTCAGCAAAGTACCTCTCTCCCCACAGAGTATTGCTCCCCAGCAAGGCCGCTAGAGTAGTTATGCCCCGCAGAGTAATCTCTTCATCAAGTTTATCCCCCAACGGAGCCACCTTCTCCTATCGGTATTCTTGCAACTATCATCCCCAGCGGAGACAACAAAGCACTATTCTCCAACATCAGCCCAGGATATGACTTCCCGGCATCCGTCAAGGATTTATTTTCCTAGGACGAAAACATACGTTCATAAACATCACATTTCCATACATTATAGCATGCATATATGCATCATATCTTACAAATCTCATTTATGTTGAGAACATCATTGCTTGATCCATATCATGCATTGCATATGACTGACCTTTACCTTTCAGGAAAGATCCAGTTAATTTCTCAGCTATATTTCAAGACTTTAGTCTGGTTCAGTTAAATGGACCCTAAGATTTTCCTGATTCTTATCCAGTCAAAGGCCTTCTCTGGTTCAGTCAGATCGACCCTAAGATCTCCCTGATTCTTATCCAGTTGAAGATTTCAAGACCTTGTCCAGTTCAGTTAAATCGACCCTAAGATTTTCCTGATTCTTATCCAATCAAAGGCCTTCTCTGGTTCAGTCAGATCGACCCTAAGATCTCCGTGATTCTTATCCAGTTGAAGATATTCCAAGACCTCGCCCGGTTCAGTTAAATCGACCCTAAGATTTTCCTGATTCTTATCCAGTCAAAGGCCTTCTCTGGTTCAGTCAGATCGACCCTAAGATCTCCCTGATTCTTGTCCAGTTGAAGATATTCCAAGACCTTGTCCAGTTCAGTTAAATCGACCCTAAGATTTTCCTGATTCTTATCCAGTCAAAGGCCTTCTCTGGTTCAGTCAGATCGACCCTAAGGATCTCCCTGATTCTTATCCCAGTAGAAGACATCCAAGATTCTCTCAGCGTTCCTGTTGAGGTAGTAATCGCCCCAAGATTCTCTCAGCGTCCCTGTTGAGGTAGTAATCGTCCAAGGTTCTCTCAGCGTTCCTGTTGAGGTAGTAATCGCCCAAGATTCTCTCAGCGTTCCTGTTGAGGTAGTAATCGCCCAGGATTCTCTCAGCGTTCCTGTTGAGGTAGTAATCGTCCAAGGTTCTCTCACCATCCCGTTGAGGTAGTAACCATCCCTGATTCATTCATCACCATTGAAGCTCCAGACCCGACTCCTGTAACCAACCAGGGTGCATCTACAAAGAGTCTGAAGACCAGCTCCTGTAACAAGCCAGGTAATCATCTTTCTTTTTTCAGGTACGCAGGTTCTCGCTAAGGAATCTCTTACGCGATCGATACCCAGATGGCATTTATAAGCCCATCTACCTATCCATCACCTCTCATCATGGCATCTATAAGCCCATCATCCTATCCATCAATCTCCAAATGGCATCTATAAGCCCATTCCCACCATCACACTACTATGTGAGCGCAAATTTCTGGGCACTCTAGTGTTCAATCATCTTCCACCTTTGGATTACGAAAGGCACGACAGCCAATCTACATCCTCAGGTCTAAGAAGATTGAACATGGGCAACTGTTGTACCCCAAAATTTTCCCTCCCATATTCTTCAAGATTTGCAAAGAACATGCTTCAAAATCTCCCCAAGGGTTGCACAGTCCAATGGCCTCCTAATAGTTAAAAACTAGGGTTTTGATTATAGCAAAGAAATTGAAGTTTCCAAGGGTCAAAACAAGTCCCACATGCCTACAAACATGGTCAAGCATCCTCATGTCAAGTTTCAAGACTCACAGCACAAAATTGCACAGTCAAAAACCCTAATTGCTCAACAGTCAACTATAGGGGCAAAATGGTCATTTGACAGTCAAAAGTCCAAATTTTTGGTCAACATCTTATTTTGAAGCCACAAACATCATTTGACCAATGCTTGATCATGATTTTCAAGGCATGGCTCAAAAAGTCTCAAGATGCAAAAGTTTCCATATTTGGACAATTGAAAAAGTCAACTGTAACTTGACCAAGGCATAACGTCCATATGGTTCATCAGAAAAATTCCATCCAAAGCTCATTTTGAAGATAATGACATTTCCTACAACTCATCTTCATACTTCAAGTCCAAGAAATGCTCTCATAAAAAGTTATCAATCTCAACATTATGGGTCATTTTCAAAAGTCAACAAAAAGGGACTTTAAGTCAAAGCCCATAACTTGAGATTGGTAAATCAAAATGACATGGGACCAAAGGCATTGGTTAGAGGACTTCAAAACCTTTCCAAAATGTCCAAGAACATGATCAAAGCTTAAAAATTGAGCAAGATATGCCTTGTGGAAGTTGGGAAATTTTTGGGAATTTTGAAAAGTCAACTTTGCTTCAAATGCCTCAAAATTGCTAATGGGCCACAATTTCTTCCAAGAATCATCACCCAAAAGCTATGCACGACCCATTGACTTTAAAGGGAGTTATTTTATCATTTTTTATTAATTATTTGAATTATTATTATTATTAGTTCATTTAATTAAAATAAAATATGACAAAAATAGAAAACCATGTTTTCCAATCCCTTTTTACAGCATATTCTCTCCATAAAACCTCAAGATTTCGTGCATCACTAATATGGAAAGATTTGGCCATGATTGGTATCAAAAGGGCATGAAAAAGATTGAAAAGATTACATTAAAAATCAAATATTTTATTCATGAATGCAAAGGTTTTTTGGTTTGGATTTTCACCCTAATTCATTCCATATATAAGCACAAACCTAAACCTAATGCAAGAGACCTGGAAGCTGCGCCCAAACCTGAAAACCAACTTTGCATTTTTTCCAAAATTTCTCAAAACTGATTTCATAGCTAGAGTGTTCTTCAAGGCCAAAAAAGTATTCCAAAGGCTTGCTGGGACATTTTTGGACGTGCCTCAATCATTGTCCACTCTCCATACATAAAGAATCGGTAAAACAAAGTTGCTTCTCTTTCAAAATTATGCATAATAGTGTTTGGATTTCTGGACATTTTTCATACATTTAAACTATTTTTTTATACTAACATGGGCATTCAGAGACTTTGAAAGAGGGCTTCGTTCCTCTGGAAAAATTAGGCTATAAGACCGGTGTTGTACCCCAAAATTTGCCCTCCCATATTTCTCAAAACATTTCAAGAAAATTCACAAGTCCAACCCGGCGCGTTATATTCAGGTGTTCTTTCGCCAAGATATCTCTGATAACGTATTCTCAAATTCAGGTTCGGCTCAAGAGTCAATTCTTTAAAGAAGGTATCCGAATATGTGGGTTTTCTCGAAGAAATATGGTAAAAAAGTGTGCTGAAAGTGCAGTTTTTACGCGCTAAAAAATTCATAACTTGAAGATCGTGGCTCGTTTTGAACCCGTTCCGGTGGCCAAAATTCCGTCTTGACATTATCTACGTTTTCATCTCTCACGGATGGAAGCCAATTTCGATCAGAAGGTCTTCAAAAATGTGGATTTATCAAGTATTTTCGTGCAGAAAATTTGTGACAGAAGTTTATTTGCGTCATGTTCAAAAAATCATAACTTGGTCGATTTTCATCGTATCGAGCTGGTTCCGGTGCCAAAATTTCACAAATTGAGTTGGCTACATTTTCACAGAAGGTATTGAGTTCAAACGGTATTCAAAAGGCCTTCGTTTTTTGCTCAGAGTGCGTGACACGCTGAAAATCCTGAATGCTGAATATTATTTTATCTGGGCCGAAACTTCGAAAATTCATAACTCGGTCAATTTTTATCGGATTGGACTCATATTTTTACACAAGGTCCCTGATTTGTAGATCTACAACTTTACTTCAAAAGTCGAGACCAAATTATGCACCGATCAGTACCAGTTTTTTATTGAAGAACGTGTCAGAGTCGACACTGAAGCCCAAAATAAGTTTGTCTGAGCTGAAACTGCAAAAATTCATAACTAATTTACCGTTTATCCGATTGAGTCGATTTTCGGACAGGAGTTAGTTCTCGATGTCGGCTACATTTTGTTTTCACATTTCAACTTCAAAAAATGCACTTAAGTCCCTGAGATTTAGCCTGGAAAGTGACGAATTCAAGTGAATATTGGAGGCCCAATTGCACATTCAAAGCCCATTTTCTTTACCCTAATTTCCACTATATAATCACCTTCTTGTCACACAAACCAGGAGGAGAAAAAAAAGAGGAGAGAAAAAGAGAGAAAAAACTTGGCCACAATACTGTTAGAATATCAAACTCTTTCAAGAACCCTAAAACCTTGAAATCCTTATTACAAATCCCCCTCTCACTACAAACAAGTCATCACAGTTACAAACCAACACCTCACTACTTCTTCAGTAAGGGTAAGGCTGACTTGATCTCCATGATCCAAAGGGCATAAAAGCATTCATGTCACTACTTTTCCAGTAAGGGTAAGGTTGATTTGATCTCCATGATCAAAAGGGTATAATCATTCATACATGCCATATTGTGCCTAAACATTAAATTTCTTCATATGTTGGTTTTATTTGAATTTTTATGATTTTATTTAATGTGTTCATGAGGTTCAACACTGCAGATTTAGACAGGATCCCATGCAGGTTCATTAAGGAACGTTGAGGCCAAAAACCAAATGGCCAAAAGGCCAAAAGCCAAATGGCCAAAACAGAACATTTGTGCCTAAACATTAAATTTCTTCATATGTTGGTTTTATTTGAATTTTTATGATTTTATTTAATGTGTTCATGAGGTTCAACACTGCAGATTTAGACAGGATCCCATGCAGGTTCATTAAGGAACGTTGAGGCCAAAAACCAAATGGCCAAAAGGCCAAAAGCCAAATGGCCAAAACAGAACATTTTATGCATGACACCAATACATGGCGATGCAGACATTAAGCCAGACATTAAGGGAACGTTGAAGCCAGAACATAAATGGCTAAAAGCCAAAACGCAAATGGCCAAAAGCCAAAAGCCAAATGGCCAAAGTAGAACAACTTATGCATGATGAGGCCAGAACACAAATGACCAAACCACTCCAATTCACCTCCAAAAAGGGGACAGAAACCCCCCAAGGTATTGTATTTTCTTTCTTTTCCTTATTTTATTTATTTTAATTATTTCTTTTTTTTAATTAATTCCTTTAATTTAACTTATTTTCATAAAATATAAAAAATAGTAAAAAACAGAAAAGTCATAAAAATCAAAATATACTTATTTAATTAATATTTTTTTTGTAAATAAATTTCACTAATAATTAATTATTTATTTTTATAAATCAAAATTGCATGTAAATAATTAGATTAATTTTAGGTTTAATTTTAACATGTTTTTCTTAATAAATAAAAAAATTAGAATTAGGATTAATATTTTAATTTCATTTAATTCTCATAAAAAACCATAAATACAAAAAACCTCAAAAATAATTTCTTTTTTTATTTTAATTTAATTAATTTGCTCAATATAATTTAATTTCATTAAAAAGGGTCCAACGCCCTCGCTTTCAATTTCAATTCAATTCGCGCATCTTTATTCCTTCTTTTAAATATTTATGTAATTCTCCCAAAGCCATGTAACTCGAACATTTTATATTTCCCGCATTTTATTTCTTTATTTTATGTCAAATCGGGTCCTGGTTTAATTTGGCGATGTGGACCCGCGCCTTTGTAATAGTTTAGGAACTTTATATTTCTCGCAATTTTTAACTATTAATAATGACATGCAAGAATGAATGATAAAATAAAAACAAACGCGTAAATCACTTTGACAAAAGACAAAAATAAATGAAAACGACACACAAATCACACACCACCCCTAGGGTACGCCTCACTGTTGCCTTGCCTCGAAAGGTGATCGTCGAGTAGAGGATGTTTTAGTAAGTCCTCATGATCCGGGAACCTGGCATGAGGGTAGCTTCTAAGGTGTCTTCCCATTGCTCTGGTGATCACCATGTCCCGAACCTCGAATTGACCCGAACACCTCCAACGGTGGTGCTACCTACCTCTCAATGGTGGGATGGCACTACTTTAAAGGACATTTACACAGACGAATTCCTTAGGGTAGGTAGACGACTCTAGATACTTGCTCTAATTTCAAAACAAATTCAAAAAATACTTTTCACACCAACACATTTTCAAAAAGCTTTCGAAAGCAATTTTTCAAACACTCTTGAGGACTGATACAAGAGTCGAACTGGAATTTTCAAAGAAACTTTTTAAAACCCACATTGAAAAGCAAACAAACCATTTTTGAAAACACAATGAGCAAGTATCTAAGAGCCCATGGATAACCATGGATAGAAAGGGTGCTAACATCTTCCCTTTCTATAACCTACCTCCCGAACCGAGAGCAATCTCTATAAGGAATTTTTCTGTGCTTTTGTCCTTTCCATTTGGAGAAAATAAAAGAAGGTGGCGACTCTTGCTTCCGCGACATTTCGCGAACCAGCGTTAAACAGTCTGTTCCAGATCCACCGATCACAGAACTGGCGACTCTGCTGGGGAATTATAACTTAAAGTGAGGTGTACCTTAGGGTTAGTTCATAACTGTGTTTTCAATTGCTTTCCTTGTTTGCTTTAAACTGTGGGACTGTCTTGGGAGTTCTATAGATCCTAACCCGGATCTGGGGGATACCTTCTTAGAAAGTAGCAACAAGGCTGTGAGGGAACTGTGCGGGGTATACCGACATGGTTGAAACAGTCTGCTACGTTGATGTGGCACTTTGGTGTGTACCGGTAACCCTTGAGTTCAGTCAAGGAGAGTACGGGGCCTCCGCGTGGTGTCATGAAGCATCAACAGACCTTAGGAACCTTAATTGAACTATCTTGGCCTCTTTAGGGTAGTGAGATAACTGACTTTGGTGCAGTCCGAGGTTGGTTAATACTCGATACTACACTCAACTGAGGGTTGCTTTCCTGGAATATTTCGGTCGCCAGTTCAGTGGCTAAATCGAAACGATGAACAATGAAAGCAATCCCGTGATATTGGGACCCTTAGAACCCGGTTACTTCTAATAGGACAAGTTGAGCCCACCAACATTAAGAGGGTACTACCCAGACCCCACGCTGGCCTAAACTCTAAGGGCTTCTCTTGTGTGACTTGCATGCCTTCGTATTTGAATACTTGCATGCTTGTTATCTGACACATGAACTACTTGCAGGTTTTGTTTATAGTCCTTAATAGGGACTCATAACAGGGTATCTAAGTTTCTTACAGGTTTTGGTTTGCAGTCCTTAATTAGGACTCCTAACAGGGTTTACCGAGTTTCTTGCAGGGTTTGTTCTAGTCCTTAATTGGGACTCATGACTAGTATACTGAATCTCTTGCAGGTTTTGGTGTGCAGTCCTTAATTGGGACTCATAACAGGGTTACCTACATTACCCCATGCATCATGACATCATACCATTGCATACATCCTAACCCATTTCAAGGATCTCAAAGGCTTGTGATGCAGGTCATGACGAATCAAACATCTAGCAAGGGGCAAAGAGGATTTATTTTCCTCTAGCCGAAGTTGTCAGGGGCTATGACCCACTTGATATGGTGAGCTCTGACTCCTGAATAAGGTTCCCCTACCTAAGGTTGTTTGGAAATCAGAACTAGACATGATGACTAAAGTCAGGGGCTATGACCCACTGGATATGGTGAGCCTTTGACCCTTGGAAGAAAGACTCTCAACAAATATGAAGTTTCTTCCAATCAAGCTACCGGATCCAAATGCTAACAAATTTCCTTGTTTACCCCGCGAGGTCCTTGAAAACATTGCATGCATATCATACACATCATTGCATTACAGGTATCCCTTTTGCAGGTCACTTACCTTTCCCGCTGTTTATTTCAGCCATGGCCTTCCAACCAGATAACCAGGACTATCTTGCTCAAGAGACTCGGTTCGGGGTGATCCTCCTGAATCTATCCAAGGGGCAGGAGGAGCTAAGGACACTTCTCATGGAGACCTTTGTTAGAAACAGTGCTGAGGGTGAAAGGCTGAAACACCTACAAGCTGAGATGGATGCAATGAAAGCCCAAATGCTGGGGCAGAGGAATGCCATTCAAGGTCTAGCTCAAAGACAAGATGAGCTCCGGTTTCTCGTCAACCAACTGCTTCAGGGTAACCAACTGGGGCAAACGTCTAAGGGTAAAAAGCCAGCCATCGTTCGACCATCTTTGAGACAAAGAGGCAAGAAGAAAGCTCCTCATATGGCTTCAGTATCACCAGTTCAGTATCAACCTCACCAGCTTCAGCCAGGCAAGCCCAAAAGGCAATTCACCAAGCTCAACGTATCGCTGCCTCAAGCCTTACAACAACTGCTGAGGTTGAATCTGGTAACTCTAAAGGATCCTCCTAAGAATCCCAACAGGTCTAAAGGATCCTCCTAAGAATCCCAACAGGACACCTTCAAGGTATAACCCCAACACTCACTGCGCTTATCATTCTGATAGTCCGGGGCATGCTACAGAGGATTGTTGGACTTTGAAGAATAAGATCCAGGACCTGATTGAGGAAGGAGCTGTGGAATTTACCCAAGATGACCAGGCTGAGTGCTTCTACCATCCCTACAGGAGGCACCATTTGAAGTAACAAGCCCTGAGATGAGAAGAGTTTTTGTTCATTCGAATGTTCAAATTGCAATTTTCTTTTGTTCAAACATTTACTCATTGTTAAACATTGTTATTTCATTAATGCATCGCATATGTCTGTTTTGAAGCAATATATTCGTATTCACTATACGCAAATTATTTTCATATTTTTTCTGATGTCAACTCTCGATTAATAATTCTAAGCCTCTTGAGGGAGGATGACGAAAACGATACCGCAATCATTACAGTATGCTTTTGAACAGACCCCGCTGATGAGGTACATGCATTGTTTCAATCCCTAAACACTGGAGTTATAAGGATGATAATCCCTCGTCAACCCCTCTGAGCCAAAGAAGTAGGAGTTTTTCTTTTCGAAATTTAAAACCCTTAATCATAACCTGGGGCAGGGTAGTTCTCTCAGTTGATCCGAGTGCATAACAAATGGCACCAAAGGAGTCCTTACAAAACAAAACACAGTGATGGTTCTGAATAAATCACAAGGACAGGCAGTCATTATCTCAAAAAATGAAAAACCCATTAAGTCAAAACCCATGAAGGAGACTTACAAAACTGGGGCATCCCGCTGACTGTAATTCCAAAAAAGGAAACAGTTCAGGCAAAAAAAAGAAAGGGATAACAAAAATCAAGAAAGAGGTCTCACAAACCCTCAACCAAAGCAAAAAAATGACTGCCTATTCAAAAGAAATCATCAACATCTGAACCATTATTGGAACATCAAAGCAAAGACTCAAGCAAGGTCTAACGCACGATCAACTGAGTTTAGGTTTGGAGAACATCACGAAGAGCGGGTGGGTACAAATAATTTGAGCCTTTATCCTTTGTTTCTTAAACCGTGAACCAGGCCACGTTATAACCCTCAAAAGTCCTAGCTGAAGCATGGGTTAGTTCGAAAGCATACTGTCACGAAAGGTATCCTGACTCCTTAAGGCCTACGGTAAATACGGAGTTGACATCACGTTTTACAAACATTCACTTGTTTTATGAAAAAAGAATGCATTTTCAAAATCGTCGAGACAGACATAAGCTTTGCATTTTTAACATAACTTTGTTTGCATATGACTTTTTGTTTGAACAGCATAGAAATTCGCATGACGAAAGTCTAATGAACAAGAATATCTCCAATCAAGGGGCACGGCATGATCATGGTCTACCATCTGGGGCAGTTAAGTCAAGATCCAGAGAATCTCTCAAAAGGCCAAAAAGCCTGGGGCAAATCTCTGCCTGAGTCTCTTGGGGCACTCCAGTAACGAATCTTGCACGATCAGACATCTTCTGGTAATATGGCAACACAAGCAGCCAGGGGCACCTACCTGCATTCTAAGAGCGTGGACATAGTCGAAAAATACTACGCATAATCAAAGACCCGCTAGGTTGACACGCCTAGGCAAAAATAAGGGCTTCCCGGCGAACCAAAAGGGTTCGGGCAAAATGAAGGGATGAAATAAAAAAAATCTGTACACCCGGCAAGTTGAAAACCTAAAAAGGCGGCTTGAGCAAAAATGGGTATCCCGGTGGACTGAAAACCTGAAAGGGCGGTCCAGGAAAAAGTTAGGGATTAAAGCGTACGACTATGTCCTGCCATCTGTCTACCAGAAGAAGGTTTGTCCATCAACAACTATCAGCACCCCACAAGTGCCTCCCCCATAGAAACAGGGGCAATAAAGAGTGGTCTAAGCAATCTGATTATTCTATCCTCCAAGGTATCAGGGTAGGTTCCGTTGAAGAACATAACCAATACAGTTCAATACTTCCCCAGGAGAGTCCAATCCAGCTTCCCTAGGAAAGTCGGAATCCATCTCCCAAGCAGTAAGCTTATCCCCAGTTGATTTTGGAAGCTTATCCTTGCAGAGCACGAATGCGTCTCCCGGCTTTATTCAAAGAGTTATTTCCCTAACAGGATATAACTGGGTTATCCTCGGCCAAAAGCCACGGAAAGATCGTCGTCGACACAGTCTTCTTACCCCAGCGAAGTCCATCAACACTTCCAACAACAAGGATATCCTCAGCAAGTTACTATCAACAAGCAACAGAGTGTCTCTCTCCCCACAGAGTATTGCTCCCCAGCAAGATTACTAGAGTATTTGTCTCCCCGCAGAGTAACCCATTCGCCAAGTTTATCCCCCAATAGAGTTATCTTCTCCTATCGGAATTCTTGCAACTATCATCCCCGGCGGAAGCAAAACCTATTCTTCAACATCAGCCCAGGAGTGACTTCCCGGCACCCGTCAAGGATTTATTTCCTAAGACGAAAACATATGTTCATAAACATCACATCTTCATACATTATAGCATGCATATGCATCATACTACACGAATCTCATTAATTTTGAGGACATGTTGAAATCATGCAGTTCATGCATCATGATCTTGCATACAACTAATGCTTTACCTTTCAGGAAAGGTCAATACAAAAATGATTACTATCAACTATCGCAATTCTTTCTAGATATAGTTTCAGATATGACCCAGATATGGCGACGTTCTGATACTGCTTCCAAATTTCCTTCTAGATATAGTTTCAGATATGACCCAGATATGGTGACGTTCTGATGCTGCTTCCAGATTTCCTTCTAGATATAGTTTCAGATATGACCCAGATATGGTGACGTTCTGATGCTGCTTCCAGATTTCCTTCTAGATATAGTTTCAGATATGACCCAGATATGGTGACGTTCTGATGCTGCTTCCATATTTCCTCCTAGATATAGTTTCAGATATGACCCAGATATGGCGACGTTCTGATACTGCTTCCAGATTTCCTTCTAGATATAGTTTCAGATATGACCCAGATATGGCGACGTTCTGATACTGCTTCCAGATTTCCTTCTAGATATAGTTTCAGATATGACCCAGATATGGTGACGTTCTGATACTGCTTCTAGATATCCTTCTAGATATAGTTTCAGATGTAAACCAGATATGGTGACGTTCTGATACTGCTTCCAGATTTCCTTCCAGATATAGTTTCAGATGTAAACCAGAGATGGTGACGTTCTGATGCTGCTTCCAGAGTTCCTTCTAGATATAGTTTCAGATGTAAACCAGATATGGTGACGTTCTGATGCTGCTTCCAGATTTCCTTCCAGATATAGTCCAGATATGAACCAGATATGGCGACGTTCTGACACTTATTCCAATTGAAGACATTTCAAGACCTAGACCGGTTCAGTTAATCGACCCTAAGATTCTCTGATGTTATCCCGTCCAAGGCCTTCTCTAGTCCAGCTAAATCGACTCCCAACAGGTTTTTCTGATGAAGACTCAGTAGAAGTTATCCCTATGGTCCCCTCTCCGACGGTGAGTGAGGTGGTAAGTTCCTTTTCAGATGTTTCCCTCTCCGACGGTGAGTGTGAGGTGATAGTCTCCTATGGTCCCCTCTCCAACAGCGAGTGAGGTGGTAATTCCTTTTCAGATGTTTCCCTCTCCGACGGTGAGTGTGAGGTGATAGTCTCCTATGGTCCCCTCTCCGACGGTGAGTGAGGTGGTAAGTCCTTTTCAGATGTTTCCCTCTCCGACGGTGAGTGTGAGGTGATAGTCTCCTATGGTCCCCTCTCCGACGGTGAGTGAGGTGGTAATTCCTTTTCAGATGTTTCCCTCTCCGACGGTGAGTGAGGTGATAATTCCTTTTCTTATGGTTCCCTCTCCGACGGTGCGTGAGGTAATAATTCCCTTTCAGATTATAATTGCCTATGGTTCTCTTCTCGACCCTACGAAGATGGTAATTCCCACCAAGATTTTCTCAGCGAGCGTTGTTGAAGTTAAAGTCACCCAAGGTTCTCTTACTGTTCATACTGAGGTGGTAACCACCCCTGGTTCATTCATCATCTTGTGAAGCTCCAGATCCAGCTCCTGTAGCCAGTTAGGACATATCTATACCAAGCATCTGAAAATCAGCTCCTGCAACGTGTCAGGTACTCATTTTTCTTTTGCAGGTACGCAAGTTCTCGCTAAGGAATCTCTTACGCGATCAACATCCAGATGGCATCTATAAGCCCATCCACCTTCCATCATCTCTTAGCATGGCATCTATAAGCCCATCGCCCTATTCGTCAATCTCCAAATGGCATCTATAAGCCCATTCCACCATCATTGCTACTGTGTGAGCGCAAATTTCTGGGCACTCTAGTGTTCAATCATCTTCCACCCTCGGATTACGAAAGGCACGTCAGCCAATCTGCATCCTCAGGTCTAAGAAGATTGAACAGGGGCAACTGTTGTACCCCAAAATTTGCCCTCCCATATTTCTCAAAACATTTCAAGAAAATTCACAAGTCCAACCCGGCGCGTTATATTCAGGTGTTCTTTCGCCAAGATATCTCTGATAACGTATTCTCAAATTCAGGTTCGGCTCAAAAGTCAATTATTTAAAGAAGGTATCCGAATATGTGGGTTTTCTCGAAGAAATATGGTAAAAAAGTGTGCTGAAAGTGCAGTTTTTACGCGCTAAAAAATTCATAACTTGAAGATCGTGGCTCGTTTTGAACCCGTTCCGGTGGCCAAAATTCCGTCTTGACATTATCTACGTTTTCATCTCTCACGGATGGAAGCCAATTTCGATCAGAAGGTCTTCAAAAATGTGGATTTATCAAGTATTTTCATGCAGAAAATTTGTGACAGAAGTTTATTTACGTCATGTTCAAAAAATCATAACTTGGTCGATTTTCATCGTATCGAGCTGGTTCCGGTGCCAAAATTTCACAAATTGAGTTGGCTACATTTTCACAGAAGGTATTGAGTTCAAACGGTATTCAAAAGGCCTTCGTTTTTTGCTCAGAGTGCGTGACACGCTGAAAATCCTGAATGCTGAATATTATTTTATCTGGGCCGAAACTTCGAAAATTCATAACTCGGTCAATTTTTATCGGATTGGACTCATATTTTTACACAAGGTCCCTGACTTGTAGATCTACAACTTTGCTTCAAAAGTAGAGACCAAATTATGCACCGATCAATACCAGTTTTTTATTGAAGAACGTGTCAGAGTCGACACTGAAGCCCAAAATAAGTTTGTCTGAGCTGAAACTTCAAAAATTCATAACTAATTCACCGTTTATCCGATTGAGTCGATTTTCGGACAGGAGTTAGTTCTCGATGTCGGCTACATTTTGTTTTCACATTTCAACTTCAAAAAATGCACTTAAGTCCCTGCGATTTAGCCTGGAAAGTGACGAATTCAAGTGAATATTGGAGGCCCAATTGCACATTCAAAGTCCATTTTCTTTACCCTAATTTCCACTATATAATCACCTTCTTGTCACACAAACCAGGAGGAGAAAAAAAAGAGGAGAGAAAAAGAGAGAAAAAACTTGGCCACAATACTGTTAGAATATCAAACTCTTTCAAGAACCCTAAAACCTTGAAATCCTTATTACAAATCCCTCTCTCACTACAAACAAGCCATCACAGTTACAAACCAACACCTCACTACTTCTTCAGTAAGGGTAAGGCTGGCTTGATCTCCATGATCCAAAGGGCATAAAAGCATTCATGTCACTACTTTTCCAGTAAGGGTAAGGTTGATTTGATCTCCATGATCAAAAGGGTATAATCATTCATACATGCCATATTATACCTAAACATTAAATTTCTTCATATGTTGGTTTTATTTGAATTTTTATGATTTTATTTAATGTGTTCATGAGGTTCAACACTGCAGATTTAGACAGGATCCCATGCAGGTTCATTAAGGAACGTTGAGGCCAAAAACCAAATGGCCAAAAGGCCAAAAGCCAAATGGCCAAAACAGAACATTTTATGCATGACACCAATACATGGCGATGCAGACATTAAGCCAGACATTAAGGGAACGTTGAAGCCAGAACATAAATGGCCAAAAGCCAAAACGCAAATGGCCAAAAGCCAAAAGCCAAATGGCCAAAGTAGAACAACTTATGCATGATGAGGCCAGAACACAAATGACCAAACCACTCCAATTCACCTCCAAAAAGGGGACAGAAACCCCCCAAGGTATTGTATTTTCTTTCTTTTCCTTATTTTATTTATTTCAATTATTTCTTTTTTTTAATTAATTCCTTTAATTTAACTTATTTTCATAAAATATAAAAAATATAAAAAATAGTAAAAAACAGAAAAGTCATAAAAATCAAAATATACTTATTTAATTAATATTTTTTTTGTAAATAAATTTCACTAATAATTAATTATTTATTTTTATAAATCAAAATTGCATGTAAATAATTAGATTAATTTTAGGTTTAATTTTAACATGTTTTTCTTAATAAATAAAAAAATTAGAATTAGGATTAATATTTTAATTTCATTTAATTCTCATAAAAAACCATAAATACAAAAAACCTCAAAAATAATTTCTTTTTTTATTTTAATTTAATTAATTTGCTCAATATAATTTAATTTCATTAAAAAGGGTACAACGCCCTCACTTTCAATTTCAATTCAATTCGCGCATCTTTATTCCTTCTTTTAAATATTTATGTAATTCTCCCAAAGCCATGTAACTCGAACATTTTATATTTCCCGCATTTTATTTCTTTATTTTATGTCAAATCGGGTCCTGGTTTAATTTGGCGATGTGGACCCGCGCCTTTGTAATAGTTTAGGAACTTTATATTTCTCGCAATTTTTAACTATTAATAATGACATGCAAGAATGAATGATAAAATAAAAACAAACGCGTAGATCACTTTGACAAAAGACAAAAATAAATGAAAACGACACACAAATCACACACCACCCCTAGGGTACGCCTCACTGTTGCCTTGCCTCGAAAGGTGATCGTCGAGTAGAGGATGTTTTAGTAAGTCCTCATGATCCGGGAACCTGGCATGAGGGTAGCTTCTAAGGTGTCTTCCCATTGCTCTGGTGATCACCATGTCCCGAACCTCGAATTGACTCGAACACCTCCAACGGTGGTGCTACCTACCTCTCAATGGTGGGATGGCACTACTTTAAAGGACATTTACACAGACAAATTCCTTAGGGTAGGTAGACGACTCTAGATACTTGCTCTAATTTCAAAACAAATTCAAAAAATACTTTTCACACCAACACATTTTCAAAAAGCTTTCGAAAGCAATTTTTCAAACACTCTTGAGGACTGATACAAGAGTCGAACTGGAATTTTCAAAGAAACTTTTTAAAACCCATATTGAAAAGCAAACAAACCATTTTTGAAAACACAATGAGCAAGTATCTAAGAGCCCATGGATAACCATGGATAGAAAGGGTGCTAACACCTTCCCTTTCTATAACCTACCTCCCGAACCGAGAGCAATCTCTATAAGGAATTTTTCTGTGCTTTTGTCCTTTCCATTTGGAGAAAATAAAAGACGGTGGCGATTCTTGCTTCCGCGACATTTCGCGAACCAGCGTTAAACAGTCAGTTCCAGATCCACCGATCACAACCGGTACCATTGAATTCATGACCTTCATACGAATACAACAACCACATCGCGCCCTTTTTATATGCTTGTATGGCCTAATCGCTATTTTCCAGGTTCAGGGTTAGTGGGGGTTTAAAACCCCCGCTATTTGATTCTAGTTGCAGGTATAACATGAAGAAGAAGCATGCGTGGCTAGAGGTCATTGGGCTATTCAAAATTGGCGCGCGATTTTATTGGTTCAGACCATTAACTTTTATCTTTTCTTATAATAATTGCATTCCATTATGCTTATGAATGAACGTGCTGGCACCGTTGGTGGAGAGGAACGTTTGCAAGCATTGGGACCTGGGTTCGATTCCCAGGTCCCCCACTTATTTCATATATTATGTTTTAAAACGCTTCTGTGCAGCATATTCTCAAAGGTTCACCATATACCTTCGCCAGCTTGCCTGCCACATGTCCAGTAACGCCCATCCAAAGGTCATGATAAGAGTTCCAAGATACACGCTAGTCAACGCATGCGCACGTAATCAGAAGAAGTCAAAAAAGGCCTGACTATGGTGGGCCAAATTGCTCAAACATACCTCCAAATGGGTCAGAAAACCCCCCATGTTTGCATTTTTCTCTCTTTTTATTTTTTCTATTATTTATTTTAATTATATTCTTTGTTTTATTTAATTCCATAAAATTAATTTCTATAACATAAAAGACACAAAAAATCAGAAAAGTCAAAATAAAAATATGTTTTAATATTTAATTCATAAATAGTTTTTGTAAATAAATTTTATTAACTAATTTAGTTTTAATCTTAGGTTTAATTTTAATGTTTTTTTAATAAACTAAAAAATGTAGAAATTAGGGTTTCAATACTTTTATTCTTTTTCTTTTCTTTTATCATATTTAATTATTAATTATTTTGTAAATAAATGCGTCGTTTAAATAATTAGGTTAAAACTAGGTCAAACTTAAACATTTTTTTAACAAATTAAAAATAGTCTAGAATTAGGGTTTTAATTCCATTTAATTTTCTCATTAAATTCCATGAGTACAAAAAATGTCAAAAAATAAGTTTCTTCCTTTTATTTAATTTAATTAATTCACGATTTCGATTTAATTTCTTTAAAAGGGTCCAACGCCCTCGCATTCTCGATTTTATTTCTTTTCGCACATTTACTTTTATTTCCTTTTTAAATTTCATGTAATTACCCCAAAGCTTTGTAATAGATAATTAGGATGTTTACTTTCCGCATTTTATTTATTTCAAATCGGGTCTTGGTTTAATTTGGCGATGTAGACCCGCGCCTTTGTAATAGCGTAGGACTTTTATCTTCTCGCATCTTTTAACTGTTAATAACCACATGAAAGAATGAATGTCAAAAATAAAAACAAAGCGTAGATCACCAATGCATGACAAGATAAACATAATTGAAAATGACACACGAATTCACACACCACCCCTAGGGTACGTCTCACTGTTGCCTTGCCCCTCGAAACGTGGTCGTCGAGTAGAGGATGTTTTAGTAAGTCCTCATTTCCATGAACATGGCATGGGGGTAGCTTCTAAGGTGTCTTCCTATTGCTCTGGTGACCACACTGTTCCTAAAAACGAATTGACCCGAACACCTCCAACGGTGGTGCTACCTACCTCTCAATGGTGGGATGGAATTATCTTAAGGACATTTACACAGACTAATTCCTTAGGGTAGGTAGATGACTCGTATATACTTGCTCTAATTCAAAAACAAATCAAAAACTTCTTTTCACACCGACACTTTGCAAAAAGCTTTCAAAAACAACTTTTCAAACACTCTTGAGGACCGATACAAGAGTCGAACTGAAATTTTAAATGAAACTTTTTCAAACCCACTCTGAAAAGCAAACAAACACTTTTGAAAACATAATGAGCAAGTATCTAAGAGCCCATGGATAACCATGGATAGAAAGGGTGCTAACACCTTCCCTTTCTATAAATCTATCTCCCGAACCGAGAACTAATCTCAAAAGGAATTTTTCTATGCTTTTAACCTTTCCATTTGGAGAAAATAAAAGACGGTGGCGACTCTTGCTTCCGCGACATTTCGCGAACCAGCGTTAAACAGTCAGTTCCAGATCCACCGATCACAGGCATCATTAGTCCTAATTTTACTTGTATGGGAAAGCCCCAAATCCAGAACTCGGAAACCCTAGATTTCATTCATGGTGATTTCTGTTTCACTGCATAATAATTCAATTAAGTAATACCAACAACTTTATAGGGATGCAAGCAATACAAAACAAGCCATAAATCTCATCAAATGCTCATGAATCGTGCATTCTGATTCTGAAAGAAAAAAAAGACAAACCGTGGGACTGTGGTGGACGATTCCTTGAGTTCTGGCGCTTGGCTTCACTTGCAAAAGGTTCCTTAGTGTCCCAGCAAGGTGTTTGAATCCTTAAGTTGCCTTGAATTGGCCTGGAGTATGAAGATCAGTTTCAAGCTTTCTTTGAATTTTTTCAATATGGCAATGGCTCTGCAGCAACTTTTACACGTGAAATGGCTTTAGGTTTAGGTTCTGCATATGTATGGGAATAGACTTAGGTGACATGATGAGCCTTAAACTTGTGCAATTAAGTTTTGGATTCTTGTTTGACCACCATTAAAGGACATTCCAAAATTGGTACAAATTTTGAATTTTATGCATAAATAAGCTTGGCACGATTTTGGCAGCTAGCATATGACACATAAAAGTCATTCAAATCAAAAGATGTTATTTAATTAATTTTTTTGATTTTATTTGAATTTTATGGATTTAAAATGAATTAAATCAATAAAAATTAAATAAAATAGAAAAATTAATGTTTAATCTTGAAATTAATCATGGGACACGTGTATGGAATGACAAGGCTGAATCCAGTGGAAGAAAGTGGACCCTTTTGTCAAAAATTGAAGTTTTAAGGATAGTTGACTTTTGCCATTTCACAAAACTTTCCCAACTTCTCCAATGCATATCTTGCTCAATTTTGATCATATGAACATGTTCTTTGACATTATGGAAAGGTCTTGAAGTCCTCTAACGAATGCCTTTGGTCCCATGTCATTTGGCTTTACCAATCTCAAGTTATGGTCTTTGACTTAAAATGCCTTTTTGTTGACTTTTGAAAATGACCTATAATGTAGAAATTGATAACTTTTTGTGAGAGCATTTCTTGGACTTGGAATGTGAAGATGAGTTGTAGGAAATGTCATCCCCTTAAAAATGAGCATTGGATGGGATTTTTATGATAAACCATGAAAAAGTTATCCCTTGGTCAAGTTACAGTTGACTTTTCAGCTGTCCAAAAATGGAAACTTTTGCATCTTGATGATTTTTGAGCCATTCTTGTGGAATCATGATCAAGACTTGATCAAATGATGATTGTGGCTTCAAAATAAGATGTTGACAAAAAATTTTGACTTTTGACTGCCAAATGACCATTTTGCCCCTACAGTTGACTGTTGAGCATAAAGGGCTTTTGATTGTGCAACTTTACCCTGTGAGCCTTGAAACTTTGCATGTAGATGCTTGACAATGTGTATAGGCATATGGGACTTGATTGGGCCCTTGAAAATCTCAACTTCCTTGCAAGAAACAAAACCCTAATTTTGACTGGCTTAAGAGGGTGTTTGACTGTGCAATCCTTGAGTAGACTTGAGCAAATTGAGATGATGCTTGTCAAAACTATGAAGAATATGGGAGGGCAAATTTTGGGGTACAACACCCCAGTTTTTCTTAAGTCTCCTTTGTAGGTTTTGACTTAGTGAGCTTTTTTCTTGGGAGATAATGACTGCCGATTCGGTAGGGAACCATCATTGTCTTTTGATTCTGGAGGAATGTTTTTGATGCATTCGTTTTATTACAAGATGAGAGTTTATGATTTGAACGCGCATTTGAATTAACTGAGAGACTACCTTGCCCCGGGTTTTGATTAAAGGTTTCAATTTGTGTAAAAAGGAAACTTCTAATTCTTTGGCTCGAAGGGGTTGACTAAGGATTATCTTCCTTATAACTCCAGTGTTTAGGATTTGAAAAAAAAACACCTGCACATCGTCACCAAGGTCTGTCCAAAAGCATATTGTATGAGATGAAGGCATTATTTTCGTTATCCTCCATCTAAAGGCTTGTAACTTTTAGCAAGAGTTGAATGTCATAAAGAGAGTAAAAAGCATATTTTAAATATAGTGAAAGCGAATGGATAAATTCAAGACAAACATATGCAATGCATTAATGAAACAAAGTTTTACGTTAATAGATAATTGTTTGAATAACAAAAGAGATTACAATTGAAAATTCAAATCAACAGAAGCCTCTTTGCCTGAACTTGTCACTTTAGGTGGTGAGCCTCTGAGGGACGATAGAAGAATTCCAGTTGACCATCTGGTGCGAATTTTAGCGTTCCCTCATCAATCAGGTCTTGAACTTTATTTCTCAATGTCCAACAGCCATTGATGTCATGTTCAGGACTGTTGGAGTGGTACGCATATCTTGCATTTGGATTGTACCTTGGAGAGTCTGTGTTGGGATTCTGAGGAGGGTCCTTTAACATGATCAGCTTGGCCTCCAACATGTGTTGCAGTGCTCGAGCTAATGACATATTGACTTCGGTGAAGTGTCTTTCAGATGTATTCTGCTTATGTCGATTACCCTGTTGTTGTTGGCGAGGTTGTTGTTGGACCCGTGAGGTAGTAGCAATTTGGGAAGGTCTAACCTCTTGTCTTCTTGGAGGTTGATCAATGACTTGGTCCCTAACCTCTACTATTTGTTTCATACGTTTGCATATGTCTTGATGAAACTTGTTAATAATGGTCCTCAGCTCTTTTTGTCCCCGGGCTAGGCTTTGATGAAACATATTGACATAAGACATCACTTTATCAGAGACATTGTAGAAGAGAAGATAATTAAACTGGAACATGTTGCCACTGAGCTACAGCTGGCTGACATTTTTACCAAGGCACTTGATGCAAATCAATTTGAAAACTTGAGGGGTAAGTTGGGTATTTGCCAACATGAGGAATTGTAGCAATTAATTTTGCTTAAAACAAGGGTTGAAGGAGTTATGCTTGTTAAGTCTGTTTTGATTGGGTTAAACTTATGTTTTCCCATTTCCTTCAAAAATTTTAAGAAGTTGAATAGACACTCATTTTCCTCCTTCCCCTCTCGTCTCCGCATCAAAACCCAGTCTCTCAATCAGAATTTTCTCTCCAGTTGCTATTGGTCTTCTAAGACTATCAAAATGTCTCAAACATCATCATCATCCAATACGACTATTTCATCCTCTTCCTCTGATCAAGATTCTAGGGCAATCTCATCTGGCCTGGATTCTGAAGTCCTAGAGATTGCTCCTCTTAGAGAAGTGGAAACTAACCCCACCAAGGTCAAAGAGCTGAGAACAAGGCATGCAGGAAGGTCCCAAGCTACTGCCTCTGGTAATCCCTCTCATCCTTCTTCTTCTGTTCCCTCTGAAATTGAAAATAGGGAAGGGTCAGCCTATGTACGTCAAGCAATAGCTAAAATTGTTACAAGAATTCTGAATGAGAACCACTTAGTTCCTGGCATTTCTGTTCCTTTAAATCAAGAAAGTTCAAATGCTGAAACAAATCCAGATGTCTCTAAGGATGTTGAGACATCAGACAAATAGAAGAATGCTGATATTTCTCACAAGAAAAGGAAGAAGCCCGAACCTTCTGATGACAGTGCTTAAAGTTCAGTGGAGTTGGCAAACTTGCTGCTAGTTCCAGTTGATGCAAGTGTTTTGTTTGGGATGACTGTATAAGTACTTGTCTCTTTGGCCTATTTGTGGCTAAAGAGGTGGAGATATATTTTGGTAGACATTATTAGACTTTATTTTTCTGCAGTCATATTTATTCTGCTGCTATCTATTCTCTGATTGCTTAGGGGCTTTAGCCAAAAATCTGCCAAAGGGGGAGTTTGTAGGTGTTTAGTTATTGGCATGTATTTTTGGTAAAACCAGGTGTGTGAATGTCATGATTGATGTCATAACATTCTGGTTTGTTAGGTGCTGGTTTATTAGGTACCTTTGCAGAAAAATAATGGCATACAGTAGATGTTGTTTATGAGTGTGTATCTGAGCATTTTGCAAAATGATCACATTTACCAAAATCAGTAAACAGGAATTCTGATGTCATAACAAATGTTAAGACATCATGTTCTGATCTAACAGTTATGCAGTTTGGTTAATTATGAGATTTTTCAAGAAGATGACTCAGTCTTTCCAGAACAGAATCTCTCATGGACTTTGGGTTAACCTAGCTCAACCCTAACCTGGTTGATAAAGTCTTGTGACCAAGTCTTAAGGTCAAACGGAATTAACCCTAGCCTTTTGTGGAAACCCTAACTGAAGCAACAGCTGCTATATATTCAACAGGGCTGCTGTTTGGAATTTATCCTTCTTGACAGAAGATCATTTAGGAGCTGTATAGTTTTAACTATTGTAATCCAAGCAAGTATCATTGTGATAAGTGACTTGGAATAGGTTTTAATTGTAAGGGTTTTGTATCACTCAAAGCTTTGAAGCAAGAGTGTTTTGTGTCTCTTGACTAAAGCTTTGAAGCAAAGTCAAGTTAGGTTTATGTATCACTCAAAGCTGTGAAGCAAGAGTGTTTGTGTTGCTTGATTAAAAAGCTGTGAAGCATAATCAAGTGTATGTTCTGAAGAGTGTCTTCAGTAATTCTTTAGTAAATTGTTTTAAGTATCACTGCTGTGATTGAGGGGGAGTGAGTAGGAACTCAGGTTTAAGTTGTACTTAGATTGAACTTGCATTGGGTAGATCTTAAGTGAAGGAGATAAACTGGTTGGTTTATTCCTGAATTAATATCTCTTATAGTGGATTTCCTCCCTGGCTTGGTAGCCCCCAGAGTAGGTGTTGTTGCACACTGAACTGGGTAAACAATTGACTGTGTTCTTTACTGTTTTTGTATTTATTGTCTTATAGAAAGTCAGATACGGTGTCATAACATTGAACGTGACATTGAGTATTTGCAGCCAGAATTTCAATTGGTATCAGAGCAGGCACCCTGCCTGTATTACTGGGTGAGATCTAGGGATATCACTTTCTGGCACTATGGACAAAGAAGGAGTTTTTGGAAACAGACCGCCCATTCTGGATGGATCAAATTATGACTACTGGAAACCTCGTATGATTGCCTTCTTAAAATCACTGGACAAAAAGGCCTGGAGAGCTGCTGACAAAGGATGGAACCATCCTACCATAACTGAGAAAGATGGGACAATCAGTCTGAAGCCTGAGGAAGAATGGAGTAAAGAAGAAGATGAGTTAGCCCTGGTTAATTCCAAAGCTTTAAATGCCTTGTTCAATGGAATTGATAGAAACATTTTCAGACTAGTACATCAATATGAACTGGCCAAGGAAGTTTGGGACACTATCAAAACTACTCATGAGGGCACTTCCAAAGTAAAAATGTCAAGGCTTCAGATGTTGACTACCAAGTTTGAGAATCTAAAAATGATGGAAGATGAAACCATTCATGAGTTTCACATGAACATCTTGGAGATTGCCAACACCTCAGGAGCATTGGGAGAAAAGATGTCAGAAGAAAAACTGGTGAGAAAGATTCTCAGATCCTTACCTAAAAGATTTGCAATGAAGGTAACTGCTATAGAGGAAGCCCAGGATATCATCAAGTTGAAAGTGGATGAACTCATTGGGTCTCTTCAGAATTTTGAGATGGGGATCACTGAAAATGGTGACAAGAAGAACAAGAGCATAACACTTGTATCCAACACTGATGTTGAAAACAAGGAGGATGAAGAAGAAAATATTTCAGAAGCTATAGCCATGCTTGGAAGACAATTCAACAAACTTTTCAAAAGAATAGATCCAAAGTCAAGGTCTAATGTTCATAACATCCCCTCTGACATTGACAGTTCCAGCAGAAGACCAAGGTCAGAAGAGAAGGGAAATCAAGGCAGAGGAATTCAATGCCATGGTTGTGAAGGATATGGGCATATTCGAGCTGAATGTCCTACCTTTCTTAAGAAACAAAAGAAAGGAATGACTGTTACCTGGTCAGACTGTGATTCAGAAAGTAATTCTGAAGAAGAATATGCCAAACTAGTTACTGCACTAACTGGTGTTTGTACCTCTGAAAGTGACACTAGTGATGAGGAAGTAACATTTGAAGAACTGGCTGATACTTACAAGAAATTGTGTATCAGAAGTACTGAAGTCTGTGTGCAAAATGAGAAACAATCAAAACTCATCATAAAGCTGGAGGCTGAAAAAAGGGCGGACCTTGAAACTATAAGTCATATAGAAGGGGAAGTTCAAATGCTGAACTCAAAACTAAACCAGATGACCAAATTTGTCAAGATGCTGACAAATGGAACAGACAAATTGGAAGAAATCCTTCAGGTTGGACAAACTGTGGGAAACAAGTCTGGTCTAGCATTTGTGGCAGCAAAGAAATCTGGTGCAGACAAGAAGATCAGGTCTAATAAACAAATGTCAAAGCAGATGTCTCAACATAACTCTCAACATCAGGAACAGAGACATATGAAGAAAAGGTACCAAAGATGGAGATGTCATCATTGTGGGAGGTATGGCCACATAAAGCCTTTCTGCTTCAGATTGCATGGATACCCTAATCAGAACTCAGGTGTCAAACCTAAGACTAAAAAGGTACCACATACTCCTCAATGGAAGAAAAAGGCTATTGCCCTGATAGCCCACACTTCCCTGAGAGTCTCTGCAAAGGAAGACTGGTACTTTGACAGTGGGTGTTCTAAGCACATGATTGGAATCAAGAACCTCCTCAATAATGTGAAACCTCACACCACTAGTTTTGTGACCTTTGGAGATGGTGCTAAAGGTGAAATCAAAGGAGTTGGTAATTTGGACTGCCCTGGAGTTCCAAGCCTGAATGAAGTACTACTGGTAAAAGGCCTGACTGCTAATCTCATTAGTATCAGTCAATTGTGTGATCTAGGATTCAAGGTCAATTTCTCAAAATCTGAATGTCTTGTAATTAATGAAAAACAAGAAGTTGTAATGAAAGGAGTCAGATCTAAAGACAACTGTTACTTGTGGGAGCCTGAGAACACTAATTTCTCCACTGTGTGTTCCATTTCCAAAGAAGAAAAAGAGGTGAAACTGTGGCACCAGAAACTTGGCCATCTTCATCTAAGAGGAATGAAAAGGATTATCTCCATGGAGGCAGTCAGAGGGATTCCAAGACTGCAAATTGATGAAGGGAGAGTTTGTGGTGAATGTCAGGTTGGTAAGAAGACTAGGATGTCACATCCAAAGTCAAGACATCTGACCACCTCTAAGGTTCTAGAACTTCTTCATATGGATCTGATGGGACCAATGCAGGTGGAGAGTCTTGGTGGAAAAAGATATGCCTATGTTGTTGTGGATGATTTTTCCAGATTCACCTGGATTAATTTCATTAGGGAAAAATCTGATGTATTTGAAGTTTTTAAAGAACCGTGCAAAAGAATTCAAAGAGAAAAAGAAGGGTGTATTGTCAGAATCAGAAGTGATCATGGCAAGGAATTTGAAAACAACAAGTTTGATGAATTCTGTTCCTCAGAAGGAATTAGTCATGAATTTTCTTCTCCTATAACTCCTCAGCAAAATGGAGTTGTGGAAAGGAAAAACAGGACCATACAGGAATCTGCCAGAGCAATGATATATGCCAAAAGACTTCCTATGTATTTTTGGGCTGAAGCTATGAATACAGCCTGTTATGTCCATAACAGGGTCACCTTGAGAAAGGGAACCTCATCCACCATATATGAACTCTGGAAAGGAAGAAAACCAACTGTGAAGTACTTCCATGTGTTTGGTAGCAAATGCTATATTCTGGCAGATCGTGAACAAAGAAGAAAACTGGACCCTAAAAGTGATGAAGGCATATTTCTAGGATACTCCTCAAACAGCAGAGCTTATAGGGTATTCAATTCCAGGACCAAAGCCATGATGGAATCAATAAATGTCATAATTGATGATTATCATGAGGAAACAGATGTCCCTTGTAATGTTGAGACATTCTTTGAGACTTCAACTCAACAGAATGATCTACCCAACACCACCACAGCAGAATCTGAATCAAAGGAAGCTAGCAAGATCCCTTCCATCAGAATTCAGAAGGATCATCCAAAAGAGCTCATCATAGGAGATCACAACAGTGGAGTCATTACAAGATCTAGAGAAATCATCTCAAACTCTTGTTTTGTGTCTAAAATTGAACCAAGAAATGTCAAGGAAGCTTTAACTGATGAATACTGGATTGGAGCAATGCAAGATGAATTGAACCAATTCAAGCAATATGAAGTTTGGGAGCTAGTTCCTAGACCTGAAGGAACTAACATCATTGGTACAAAATGGATTTTCAAGAACAAATCAGATGCTGAAGGAGTTGTCACCAGGAATAAGGCAAGACTTGTTGCTCAAGGATACACTCAGGTTGAAGGGGTTGATTTTGATGAAACCTTTGCACCTGTAGCCAGGCTGGAATCAATCAGACTCCTATTGTCAATTGCTTGTCTTCTGAAGTTCAAGTTATTTCAGATAGATGTGAAAAGTACCTTTCTAAATGGGTACTTGAATGAGGAAGCTTATGTGGAACAGCCTAAAGGCTTTGTGGATCCAAACCACCCTGATCATGTCTACAAATTGAGAAAAGCTCTATATGGCCTGAAACAAGCTCCTAGAGCATGGTATGACAGGTTAACAAAATTTCTCTCAGACAAAGGATACATAAAAGGAGGCTTGGACAAAACCCTCTTTGTCAAAACTGAAGGAGGGAAGTTGATGGTAGCCCAAATATATGTTGATGACATAGTGTTTGGAGGAATGTCAGAACATATGGTTAAACATTTTGCTGACCAGATGCAGGCTGAATTCGAAATGAGTCTCATGGGAGAACTGACTTATTTTCTTAGACTGCAAGTCTCACAGATGGAGGACTCAATCTTTTTATCTCAAAGCAAGTATGCAAAGAACATTGTAAAGAAGTTTGGTATGGAGAATGCCAGTCACAAAAGGACTCCTGCACCTACTCATTTAAAGCTTTCCAAAGATTCAAGTGGGGTTAAGGTGGATCAAAGTCTGTACAGAAGCATGATAGGAAGTTTACTGTACTTAACAGCCAACAGACCTGACATTGCTTTTGCAGTTGGAGTTTGTGCAAGATACCAAGCTGATCCTAAAGTCAGTCATATCAACCAAGTGAAGAGAATTTTGAAGTATGTGAGTGGAACTTACAACTATGGTTTGCTATATTCTCATGGCTGTGAACCAACTCTGACTGGTTATTGTGATGCTGATTGGGCTGGTAGTGTTGATGATAGAAAAAAGCACCTCTAGAGGATGTTTCTTCTTGGGAAATAATCTGGTTTCCTGGTTCAGCAAGAAACAGAATTGTGTGTCTCTCTCTACTGCTGAAGCTGAATACATTGCAGCTGGTAGTAGTTGTTCTCAAATGATCTGGATGAAATAGATGCTTACTGAGTATAATGTCACACAAGATGTTATGACATTGTACTGTGACAATCTGAGTACAATCAACATTTCCAAGAATCCCATTCAGCATAGTAGGACCAAACATATTGACATAAGACATCACTTTATCAGAGACCTTGTAGAAGAGAAGACAATTAAACTGGAACATGTTGCCACTGAGCTACAGCTGGCTGACATTTTTACCAAGGCACTTGATGCAAATCAATTTGAAAACTTGAGGGGTAAGTTGGGTATTTGCCAACATGAGGAATTGTAGCAATTAATTTTTCTTAAAACAAG
This sequence comes from Vicia faba, assembly GCA_948472305.1. Classification (NCBI taxonomy): domain Eukaryota; kingdom Viridiplantae; phylum Streptophyta; class Magnoliopsida; order Fabales; family Fabaceae; genus Vicia; species Vicia faba. Next base: position 160,853,146 of record OX451738.1, read on the forward strand.
GGTTGAAGGAGTTATGCTTGTTAAGTCTGTTTGATTGGGTTAAACTTATGTTTTCCCATTTCCTTCAAAAATTTTAAGAAGTTGAATAGACACTCATTTTCCTCCTTCCCCTCTCGTCTCCGCATCAAAACCCAGTCTCTCAATCAGAATTTTCTCTCCAGTTGCTTTTGGTCTTCTAAGACTATCAAAATGTCTCAAACATCATCATCATCCAATATGACTATTTCATCCTCTTCCTCTGATCAAGATTCTAGGGCAATCTCATCTTGCCTGGATTCTGAAGTCCTGGAGATTGCTCCTCTTAGAGAAGTGGAAACTAACCCCACCAAGGTCAAAGAGCTGAGAATAAGGCATGCAGGAAGGTCCCAAGCTACTGCCTCTGGTAATCCCTCTCATCCTTCTTCTTATGTTCCCTCTGAAATTGCAAATAGGGAAGGGTCATCCTATGTACGTCAAGCAATAACTAAAATTGTTACAAGAATTATGAATGAGAACCACTTAGTTCCTGGCATTTCTGTTCCTTTAAATCAAGAAAGTTCAAATGCTAAAACAAATCCAGATGTCTCTAAGGATGTTGAGACATCAGACAAATAGAAGAATGCTGATATTGCTCACAAGAAAAGGAAGAAGCCCGAACCTTCTGATGATAGTGCTTAAAGTTCAGTGAAGTTGGCAAACTTGCTGCTAGTTCCAGTTGATGCAAGTGTTTTGTTTGGGATGACTGTATAAGTACTTGTCTCTTTGGCTTATTTGTGGCTAAAGAGGGGGAGATATATTTTGGTAGACATTATTAGACTTTATTTTTCTGCATTCATATTTATTCTGCTGCTATCTATTCTCTGATTGCTTAGGGGCTTTAGCCAAAAATCTGCCAAGGGGGGAGTTTGTAGGTGTTTAGTTATTGGCATATATTTTTGGTAAAACCAGGTGTGTGAATGTCATGACTGATGTCATAACATTCTGGTTTGTTAGGTGCTGGTTTATTAGGTACCTTTGCAGAAAAATAATGGCATACAGTAGCTGCTGTTTATGAGTGTGTATCTGAGCATTTTGCAAAATGATCACATTTACCAAAATCAGTAAACAGGAATTCTGATGTCATAACAAATGTTAAGACATCCTGTTCTGATCTAACAGTTATGCAGTTTGGTTAATTCTGAGATTTTTCAGGAAGATGACTCAGTCTTTCCAGAACAGAATCTCTCGTGGACTTTGGGTTAACCTAGCTCAACCCTAACCTGGTTGATAAAGTCTTGTGACCAAGTCTTAAGGTCAAACGGAATTAACCCTAGCTTTTTGTGGAAACCCTAACTGAAGCAACAACTGCTATATATTCAACAGGGCTGCTGTTTGGAATTCATCCTTCTTGACAGAAGATCATTTAGGAGCTGTATAGTTTTAACTATTGTAATCCAAGCAAGTATCATTGTGATAAGTGACTTGGAATAGGTTTTAATTGTAAGGGTTTTGTATCACTCAAAGCTTTGAAGCAAGAGTGTTTTGTGTCTCTTGACTAAAGCTTTGAAGCAAAGTCAAGTTAGGTTTATGTATCACTCAAAGCTGTGAAGCAAGAGTTTTTGTGTTGCTTAATTAAAAAGCTGTGAAGCATAATCAAGTGTATGTTCTGAAGAGTGTCTTCAGTAGTTCTTTAGTAAATTGTTTTAAGTATCACTGCTGTGATTGAGGGGGAGTGAGTAGGAACTCAGGTTTAAGTTGTACTTAGATTGAAGTTGCATTGGGTAGGTCTTAAGTGAAGGAGATAAACTGGTTGGTTTATTCCTGAATTAATATCTCTTATAGTGGATTTCCTCCCTGGCTTGGTAGCCCCTAGAGTAGGTGTTGTTGCACACTGAACTGGGTAAACAATTGACTGTGTTCTTTACTGTTTTTGTATTTACTGTCTTATAGAAAGTCAGATACGGTGTCATAACATTGAACGTGACATTGAGTATCTGCAGCCAGAATTTCATGTACAAATATGCAAAGTAAGCAAGTTTATATACAAATAATCATATACTCACAAAGCAGACAAGTCCTTAGGTTTAGGCTTGTATTGAGTTTGTAGGTAAGTACCCTCTTGAAGTTTAGTTGGCTCAACCTGTCCTAGTAATAGTAACCGGGTTCTAAGGGATCTCAATATCACTGACCTTTCCCACAAGCTTCGTTCCGATTGACAACTGACTTGCCACCAAACAAAGCTCGGGAGTCAAATCTCAATGAGTGTAGTATCGAGTATAAACCAACTTCGGACTGCACCAAAGTCGGTCATCTCATACGTCATAATGGCCAAGTTGGTCAAGTAAAGGTTCTAAATGTCAGTTAGTGTTTCATGACATCACTCAGCGACCCCGTATTCTCCTTGACTACTCAAGGGCTACCGGTACCAACAAATATGTCGCACTAACGTAGCTATTGCTTAGACCATGTCGGTATACCCTGCACAGTTTCCACAAAGTATTTTACTTACCTATAAGGTATCCAAAATCCGGGTAGAGGATTCAAGCGCAAACAAATGACCAAAATGAAAAGCAAACAAATCAAATAATGAAAGCAACTAAATGTGATCTAGCCCTAAGGTAACCCCACTTTTAAGTTTATTCCCCAACAGAGTCGCCGGTTCTGTAATGCGGTGGGAGAACTGACTTGGTTGTTTTGCGTTTGATTGCAAATGTTGCAGATTAGCAAGAGTTGCCACTGACTTTTCTTTTATCCAAAAGGAAAGGTTGAAAAGAACAGAAAAGACCTTTGAGATGTTTTCTTGAGTTCGTGGGGTAGATTATGAAAAGGGAAGGTATTAGCACCCTTTTCATCTGTAGTTATCTACGGGATCTTAGTTGCTTTCTAGATCACTTGCTTTTGTTTGAAAATGTGCTTTGTGTAGTTTTTGAAAGTATTTTGAAAATGTCTTTGTAATGGTTCTCGTTTCTATAAGAACGCGTACAAAGTTTTGTTTCGAAAAATAGTTCAAAGAGGTGTTTGTGGAATGTGTTTTTGAAAGAGATTTTGAAAAGGTGTCTTCTTTGTAATGGCTCTCATTTCTATAAGAACGCGTACAAAGTGTTTGTCTTTTGAAAATATTTCAAGTTTGAAAGATGTTTTGAAAGTGTTGGTGTTTGTTTTGAAAATAGCAAGGATATTTTGGTTTGAAGATGAGCAAAAAATTAAGAGCATTCTACCTACTCAAAAGTATTTCTTGTTTATTTCCTCTTTCCTTTGACAATGTTATCTTACCATTGATTTGGTAAGAAACCCTATCTTTGGATGTAAAAGGGACGGGCATGGGTCATCGTATAGCCATGATTAGCAATGTTGTGAGATATCTTAGCAATTCTCTTTAAGGGACTAAGATCATTTTGAAAGGAAACATTGATAGCGTCATCGAGGGACTATGATCTTGTATTTTGATTTGTTTTGCTAAGATACTTCACATGCATAAAATGGCCATTTTTGTAAGGCAAGAAAGTGGGTTTACCCTAAGTGTGTAAGTGTGCAAGTGTATTGATTTACATGCATTGTTTTGTCATTGAATTAGGGTTTTCTAAACATTGATTTTATTTTTCCATACAAACTCTAGTTTCTAGCATTTATATAAAGCGATAAATTGCGGAAAGTAAATATTCCATGCTATTACATTATTTGGGGGATGGGGTGTACAAATTACAAATGGGGAATTGCAAGAAAATAAAATCCTAATTATCTATTACAACCATATTGAATTTGAATAAATGTACAAGAAATGAAATGAATATAATGTACAAGTATGAATGGATAAGGAATGGATTTTTGTATTAAAGTTTTTGACCTAATTAAATTAAAATAAGATAATTGACTAAAATAAGAGAATTAAAATTAAGTTAATAAAAGAAATTAATTTATTAAAGAAAACAAGTTTTTTTTAGGGTTTTTGTGAATTTAATTAAACTAGTAAATAAAATTAATTAAATAAAAGTCCTAAGTTCTAAATTGATAAGAAAATAGTATAATATAATAATTAAACAAAAATATTAATTATTAAGAAAGAAATTAATTTATCAAGAAAATGTTTTTGTTCTTTTTGTCTAAAAGAAATAAATATGAGTATATTTAGTATGAGTAAATAAATAAAATATTTTTTGATATTTTTATTAATAAAAAAAAATATTGTAATAATATTAATAATAATAACTAAAAGAATGAAAAGAAAAAAAAAAAAAAATAAGTCAAGGGGGGTGAAACTTTGATTTGGGGTGTTTTGTAGAAAACATATTTTTTTGGTTAGAGCCCGGCCCAATGGCAGTTTTTTTATACACAACAAAAGGAATAAAAAAATGGGATTTGGGCCTGCGTGGTATACTGAGTAGTAGGGGGCGTGCATGTGAATGGGGCGCTAGGCCTGGGACTTAGGCCCAATGATACTGAAATAAAAAACAATAAACAAATATAAAGAAAATGAAAACAACAAAAGCTCCCAGGGGGTCTCGAACTCGGGCCTTTGTGTTTACCAAACAATACCTTCACCAACGCGCCAAGCTGTTTCATCTGTACATAATGTGAATCCAATAATATATAAAAATAGAACGTTAGTTTTTTGAAATAAAAATATATGATGGGCTTGGGCCGAACCGGGTCGAGACAAGACCCACCTTTTATCACGAAACTAAATCAAAACAAGAGGGTTTGTGAAACCCTAAACTTAAAGAGGAAGCTCCTCCTATCTTCCTCTCTCTCACTGCTTCGCGATTTTGGCTTCTTTCTTCTTCATCGTCTTCGCTGGACATCAATGATATCCTCTGTGTTCCATCTTTTCTTCCAGTTTCGCTCCTTAATTTTCTTTTAATCTGAGTTTCTAACTTTTTCTTGCGTGATTTTCAGTGAGACGAACAAGAATGGAAAGGGGGAGGAAGGCTTTGTACTTACCAGCTTGATTTCTGGGTGAGTTTGTTCCAATCTTCTTCTTTTTACTGAATCTCTGAAGGGTTGTTGTTATTTAGGAAAATGATGGAAACAAATGTTTAGGGTTTGGCCGTTTGCATGAGATTCTGCTTTTGTGTTTGTATATTTTTTTGACCGAATCTGGAAGAGGGTTATGGTGTTGGTTGCGATTTAGGGATTATGTATATTTTTGTTGGAAAAAAATGGAAAGGGTTTTTTGATTCTATTATGCTATCTCTGTATATTTTGGACTGAAAAATCTTTTTTTACTGTGAACTGCTTTCTTCTTTTTATATTGTGACCTTTAGCTTGCTCTGTTTTCTTCACAAAGTTGATTTTGACTTGAGGGAGCTTGCCTTATCACTTTTCTTCTAATTTTCTGAACTTTGGTACTTGTTGCTTGTTGTTGGTCGGTTGCTTGTTGCTTTTGGCTTTTTTACAGGCTTTGGTTCTGTATGTTGGCTTTTTTTGTACTTCGTTGTACTGCTGTTAGACTTTGTACAAGTTTATGTACTTTTGCTGGTTTACTTTTGGCCTTGGCTTGCTGATTTATTATACTGGTTATTTGTTGGATGGCTGTACTTTGAACTGAATTGCCTTTTTTTTACTGTGAACAGAATTTTCTTTTGCAGTAAACTTGGGAACATGATTTTCTTTGACATGAAACAACATGAAAGTTGTTATTCCTTTGCGTGAAAATATGATGATAAAGATGACTTTCTATCTTATCTTTTCTTTATCTTTTTATGAACCAAAATTCACACCATTTAGCCAAAGATATATGTTATGTATGAGGCTTTCCTTTGGGCAGAATTGATATTCTTTTGGATTCCTGTTGGGCTAAATTCTGTTTGTAATCTTTTTGCCTATTGGCTGAAAACATGATTGGAATTCTTTGTATTTGTTTATTGTGAACCAAGTTTTGTCTTGTGATTTTCAATGATAATTGGCCCATGATAAAAATTTAAAGGTTGAGGCCTTAGCACATAAAAACAAAGTCTTTTTTTCTGATTCTTGAAACCACCCTAATGATGAGTTGAATTTGTTTATAATTTGTTCTTTCTTTGAATTTGCTTGATCACTAACTTTTTTTTCTTTTTTGATTTCATGTATGATTGATGAGGAGTGGATGAAGATGGAAAAGCATTGGAAATATGGTGAAGTCGTGGCTTGCCATAAAAGCTTAGAGGAATCGAAGAAATGAAGAAGTAGAATTTAGGACTTTAGGAACCTAGTTATTCTTTTGTAATACACACTTGAATTTGAACTAGAATTCTTTGTAATCATTTGTAATTTGAACAATAACTTTGAAGAATGTATTGAATGACTTGAAAAAATGGTAAGACATTTTTGTAGAAATTGTTTGATTTAAATAAAAGAATGAAAAGGATGATGAAAGAATGATATAGGTTTTGATCCCTCGAATTTAGAATCGTGAACATGAGATAGTGAACTTGAAAAGGTGTAACGAATGCCACAAACTTTGAATTTGTAATGAATCTTAGAATTGTTCGTTCTTGAATTAATGAGCCAAAGCACATAGAAGAATACATTCCTCATAAACCATAGATGATCAATGACCCTTAACTTCAACAGAATCCATCAACCCATACCAATTCAACAAATGAAAACTTGACGAGACTTTAATCCATAGCTCAATCTGTCAGGATATCCTTAAGAATAAAGATAAATTTAAAGGATAGAGAAATCCTGGTAAGGAACACTAAACAAATTCGTTCGCCACAGATGAGAAACCGGATCCACTTAGCGTCATAAACCAAATTTAATAAGGAACTAGCTGATCCAAACTTAAGTCGAAATGAGAGCCATTGCCAGCCATAGGAACCCTAATTTCTGATCAATGACGTCCCAAACTTGAAACCCTAATTCCATGAGGGAGAAACCTTTAAGAAAAAATGAAAAGAAGATAAAGCCTCATGTCTCTTGATCACACACTCAAAAATCAAAACCCTAGTATAAAACCAATGGACAGGAGAAATTTTGGAGCATTTTTCAAACTCGAACCCTTGACGAATTAATTGACATGTTTGGAGGTTTGAAAAGCTTTGAACATCTTGAAAAACCCTAGAAGAGAAATTTTAAAGGAAAGGGAGGGAAAATTTTGGGGTACAACAATTGGGTACTTCAACATCTGATGTAATGTAGAGGTGACGGCACCAACGCCATGAATCTTAGGTCGGCCCAATAAACAGGAATAGGAAGGGCGAATATCCATCACATATAAAGTTGAATCAAAGGTCTGAGTTCCATCTTTGATGGGGATGTCTACCTTCCCGTGCACTATTCTCTTCGAACCATCGAAGGCCCTTACCACTATGTTGTTGGGTTTTAAGGTCAAACCTTCACAGTCTAGTCTATTCAGAGCCTTATTAGGAAGCACATTCAATGATGAACCAGTATCTACCAGGACATGGGCCAAAGTAGTGCCCCTGCATTCGACAGAGACATGCAACACATCATTGTGTTTCCTCCCTCTAGGTGTCAGATCAGCATCGGAAAATACCAAACTGTTATCAACTATCAAACTAGCCACACAATCTTCGAATTGGTCAGCAGAGGTTTCATGTGGCACATGGGCAGTTTTAGGAAATTTCACCAAAGCCTTCGCATGAGCTTCGGAGCATAATAGTAGAGCTAGCATAGAAATCTTTGAAGGGGTCTTCCCTAGCTTTTCGACTACATTGTAGTCGCTTCTCTTTATAATTTTCAAAATTTCATCCATCTCCTTCTTAGAAGCCTCTAGGGTAGATACTGACTGCGCCTTCGTCCGGACAGGCTCAACCAAAATATCTTTTCCCTGAGTCTCAGTCGACTCAGTGGTAGGGGTGTCAGCAGGGGTAATCAAGGGAACTGTAGTAGTAGTATCAGCAGGAACAAAAGCATGAATGATCACAGAACCAGTAACAACTTTCGGAGGAGAAATCTCAGGGGAGAACACTCTTCCACTTCTGGTTAATTTGTTGGTTCCCATAATGTTGCCAATGTCAGGGTCAGCCTTCTCAAAAACTGGGTCTTCAACAGCCAACCAATCTTGCTTGACATCGTGGTAGTAGACGTCACCCCCATAGTTCCAGGGAACAGTTTTGTCTGAGGAGTATGGAATTGGCCCTGACATAGTAATTATTAGTGGAGTCACCTTCGGAACAGATGTAATCCTAACGGGTCTTTTGGTGGAGACCCTGGGAGGATTGGCGGAAATGGTTATTATTGAAACATCCTTGTAAGAAATGGTTGGAACGGGAGTCTTTTCAAACTAAATCTCTTTGTCATCCATCAGGCGCTGGACACCTGCCTTCAATAAATGACAACAAGTCGGTAGAGATAAACGGAAGTGGCAACCTTCACCACAGCCCGGAAATAAACCGACCTTCAACATGTTTCTCTTGACGGTCAGGAGAGGAGTAACAAGTTCATCAACAACAGTAACAAACACATCATCTTCAACAGCGTTAACACCACAATCGTGTTTGGGCATGGGAGCAGTGATAACATTTGGGATCTCAGGGGCATCAAATTCAATTTCCTCTGCCTCGAGAAGGTCTTGCACCTTGTTTTTTAAAGCCCATCAGTCGTTTGTATCATGACCTGGACTTTCTGAATGGTAAGCACAACGAGCATTTGGGTTATAATGGGGAGAGGTAGTGTTGGGATTCTTCGGAGCTTCCCGCAAGATTACTAGATTAGATTTCAACAAATGTGGAAAGACTTGAGACAACGTCATATTTATCCAAGTAAACTGTCTTACCGGCCTTTCCATTCTAGACTGATTGTTCCTTTATTGAGTAGGTGTAGGCTTAGAGATCATGACAACCCCTACCACTGGACGGCGTTCAGTTCTGTCCTGATTCCTATGGTCATATGCAACACTGACCTCCTTCTTTCCGGTAAAGGGCTTCTTCATCGCGCTCGAGGATGCATCTCTTTGAATTTTTCCACTTTTTATACCCGCTTCTACCCGTTTACCGGTCATGATTAATTTGGTAAACCCAGTCGAGGAGCTTCCGATCAGGTGTTTGAAGAATGGACCAGATAGCGTGCCTAAGAACATATCCATCAATTCTCTGTCGGACAGAGGGGGTTGGACCCTTCCCGCGAGATCTCGCCATTTTTTAGCATAGGTTTTGAAACCATCACCTGAACCCATATACATGCTGTTGTACCCCAAAATTTGCCCTCCCATATTTCTCAAAATATTTCAAGAAAAATTCACAAGTCCAACCCGGCGCGTCATATTCAGGTGTTCTTTCACCAAGATATCTCTGATAACGTATTCTCAAATTCAGATTCGGCTCAAGAGTCAATTCTTTAAAGAAGGTATCCGAATGTGCGAGTTTTCTTGAAGAAATATGGTGAAAAAGTGTGCTGAAAGTGGAGTTTTTAAGCGCTAAAAAATTCATAACTTGAAGATCGTGACTCGTTTTGAACCCGTTTCGGTGGCCAAAATTCCATCTTGACATTATCTACGTTTTCATCTCTCACGGCTGGAAGCCAATTTCGATCAGAAGGTCTTCAAAAATGTGGATTTATGAAGTATTTTCATACAGAAAATTTGTGACAAGTTTATTTGCGTCATGTTCAAAAAATCATAACTTGGTCGATTTTCATCGTATCGAGCTGGTTCCGGCGCCAAAATTTCAAAAATTGAGTTGGCTACATTTTCACAGAAGGTATTGAGTTCAAACGGTATTCAAAAGGCCTTCGTTTTTTGCTCAGAGTGTGTGACACGCTGAAAATCCTGAATGCTGAATATTATTTCATCTGGGCCGAAACTTCGAAAATTCATAACTCGGTCAATTTTTATCGGATTGGGCTCATATTTTTACACGAGGTCCCTGACTCATAGATCTACAACTTTGCTTCAAAAGTCGAGACCGGATTATGCTCCGATCAATACCAGTTTTTTATTGAAGAACGTGTCAGAGTCGACACTGGAGCCCAAAATAAGTTTGTCTGAGCTGAAACTTCAAAAATTCATAACTAATTCACCGTTTATCTGATTGAGCCGATTTTCGGACAGGAGTTAGTTATCGATGTCGGCTACATTTTGTTTTCACATTTCAACTTCAAAAATTGCACTTAAGTCCCTGCGATTTAGCCTGGAAAGTGACGAACTCAAGTGAACATTGGAGGCCCAATTGCACATTCAAAGCCCATTTTCTTTACCCTAATTTCCATTATATAATCACCTTCTTTTCACACAAACCAGAGAAAAAAAGGAGAAAAAAGAGAGAAAAAACCTTGCCACAACACTGTTAGAATATCAAATTCTTTCAAGAACCCTAAAACCTTGAAATCCTTATTACAAATCCCTCTCTCACTACAAACAAGCCATCACAGTTACAAACCAACACCTCACTACTTCTTCAATAAGGGTAATGCTGGCTTGATCTCCATGATCCAAAAGGCATAAAAGCATTCATGTCACTAATTTTCCAGTGAGGGTAAGATTGATTTGATCTCTATGATCAAAAGGGTATAATCATTCATACATGCCATATTGTGCCTAAACATTAAATTTCTTCATATATTGGCTTTATTTGCATTTTATGATTTTATTTAATGTGTTCATGAGATTCAATACTGCAGATTTAGACAGGATCCCATGCAGGTTCATTAAGGAACGTTGAGGCCAAAAGCCAAATGGCCAAAAGCCAAAAGCCAAATGGCCAAAAGCCAAAAACCAAACGGCCAAAAGAACAACTTATGCATGACACCAATACATGGCGAGACAGACATCCTGAGAAGATTAAGGAACGTTGAGGCCAGAACTCAAATGGCCAACAGCCAGAACACAAATGGCCATGAAACCTAATCCAATGGCCAAAGAATGCAGACCACAGTACTCAGGAGTCAATGAACACGCACGTGATGCCAGAAAGTCAAACAAGGCTTTTTGTCTAATGGGCCAAATTGCTTCCAAAAAACCTCCCTTTGGGTCTGAATACCCCCATGGTTTGCATTGTTTTTGATTTCTATTTGATTTTCTTTTAATTCTTTTAATGTTTTAATTATTTCTTTTAATTCCATCAAATAATTTTCATAATAAAAATAAAATACAGAAAAATCAAAAAAAATGTTTATTGTTATTAATATTAATTTCACCATTATTTTTGTAAATAAACTTTAAACAATTAATTAGATTAATTTAGGTTTCAAAACTTTAATATTTTTCTTAACAAATTAAAATATGTAGAAATTAGGGTTTTTAACTTTTTATCACTTTTCTTAATAAATAACTTATTATTATTATTATTATTATTAATTACTAATTTATTTTGTAAATAAACATATACATAAATATTTTAGTAAATTAGGTTAAACTTTAATATTTTTCTTTAATAATTAAAAATAACTTAGAATTAGGGTTTCTTTTAATTTTAATTTTAATTTTCTTATTCCATTAAATACCAAAAACATAAAAAAAAACATTTCTTTTCTTTTAATTAAATAATTCATTAACCTTTCATTCAATTTAATTTCAAAAGGGTCCAACGCCCTCGAACGTTCAATTTTTATTTCGTTTCGCATGTTATTTTATTTTCCTTTGTGAATATTATGTAATTGCTTAAGCCTTGTAATAGTAATTAGGAATTTATTTACTTTCCGCATTTTTTATTTAAAACGGGTCTTTGTTAATTTGGCGATGTATAGACCCGCGCCTTGTAATAGCGTAGAATTTTATTTTCCGTCATTTAAATTTCCGCACTCTTAAACTATTAAACTTTGTATGAAAGAATGTATGGCCTAAAATAAAATTAACTCGTAGATCACCATGATACATGTACAAGATAAAACATAACTGAAATAACACACAAATTCACACACCACTCTTAGGGTACGTCTCACTGTTGCCTTACCTTCGAAACGTGGTCGTCGAGTATAGGACGTTTTAGTAAGTCCTTATGTCCATGACATGATCCAGTTGCCTCAAAACGGTTGCCTCGGAATCAAAAAGGATCAATGGCATAAGGGTAGCTTCTAAGGTGTCCTACTGTTGCTCTGGTGACCACACTGTCCCTAAAAACGAATTGACCCGAACACCTCCAACGGTGGTGCTACCTACCTCTCAATGGTGGGATGGCACTACCTTAAGGACATTTACACAGCCTAATTCCTTAGGGTAGGTAGATGACTCATAGATACTTGCTCTAATTCAAGACAAATCAAAACTCTTTTCACACCGACACTTTCAAAAGGCTTTCAAAACAATTTTTCAAACACTCTTGAGGACTGATACAAGAGTTATTCCGAAATCTTAAACGAAACTTTTTCAAACTCACTCACAATTGAAAAGCAAACACTTTTGAAAACACAATGAGTAAGTATCTAAGAGCCCATGGATAACCATGGATAGAAAGGGTGCTAACACCTTCCCTTTCTATAAATCTACCTCCCGAACCGAGAAACTATCTCATAGGGAATTTTGCTGTGCTTTTGTCCTGTCCATGTTGGAGAAAATAAAAGACGGTGGCGACTCTTGCTTCCGCGATATTTCGCGAACCAGCGTTAAACAGTCAGTTCCAGATCCACCGATCACAGAACTGGCGACTCTGCTGGGGAAATCTTAAAGTGAGGTGTACCTTAGGACTAGGATCACTTGTGTTTTCAATTGCCTTGACTTGTTTGCTTTATTATTGTGGGACTGTCTTGGGAGTTCTATAGATCCTAACCCGGATCTGGGGATACCTTCTTAGAAAGTAGCAACAAGGCTGTGAGGGAACCGTGCGGGGTATACCGACATGGTTGAAGAAGTCTGCTACGTTGATGTGGCACTTTGGTGTGTACCGGTAACCCTTGAGTTCAGTCAAGGAGAGTACGGGGCCTCCACGTGGTGTCGTGAAGCATCAACTGACCTTAGGAACCTTAATTGAACCATCTTGGCCTCTTTAGGGTAGTGAGATAACTGACTTTGGTGCAGTCCGAGGTTGGTTGATACTCGATACTACACTCAATTGAGGGTTGTTTTCTTGGAATATTTCGGTCGCCAGTTCAGTGGCTAAATCGAAACGATGAACAATGAAAGCAATCCAATGATATTGGGACCCTTAGAACCCGGTTACTTCTGATAGGACAGGTTGAGCCCACCAACTTCAAGAGGGTAATACCTAGACCCCATGCTGGCCTAAAACTCTAAGGGCTGTGGTGTGACTTGTGTGCTTTCATACTTGAGACTACTTGCATACTTGTTATCTGACATTTGAGTTTCTTGCAGGTTTTGTTTACAGTCCTTAATCTGGACCCATAACAGGGTTACATACATCACCCCATGCATAGCATAACATCATACCATTGCATGCATCCTGCATAAAGACTAACCCATTTCAAGGTTCTCAAGGCCTTGTGATGCAGGTCATGATGAACCAACTGTCCAGCAAGGGGCAAAGGGGATTTATTTTCCTCTAGCCAAGGTTGTCAGGGGCTATGACCCACTGGATATGGTGAGCCTTTGACCCTTGAAGAAGGACTCTCTACAACACGAAGTTACTTCAATCAAGATACCAGATTCTAATTTTAACAAATTTTCTTGTTTACCCCGCGAGATCCTTGAAAACACCGCATGCATACATACACATCATTGCATAACAGGTACCCTTTTTCTACAGGTTGCTTACCTTCTTTGCTGTTTATTTCAGCAGTCTCATCATGAATCCGGAAACATCTACTGAGCAATCCATCAAGGCTCTCCAGGCTCAGAATGCCCAGTTCCAAGAGCTGATCATGAGTTTGGCCCAGGGGCAACAAGATCTGAAGACCCTGCTTTCGAAAAAGAAGAAGAAGAGGACGGTGTTGTTCAACCGTAGACGCAAATCTGGGAATGGATCACGAAATGAAGTTGAGCAGAATACCCCATATGTTGGGAAAGACAGTCCCCAAGAAAGGGAGGTTCCTAGTCCAGTGGTCTCCGACAACGAGACCGATTACAATGATGAGCAGTACCCTCCAGCTGAGGACAGGTATAAACAGTTGGAAGACCGGCTAAGTGCCATGGAGATGCAAAAAGTGCCCGGCCTGGACTTCGAGGATCTAGGTCTGTCTTCTGGGGTAGTAATCCCGCACAAATTCAAGGCACCTGCCTTTGCAAAGTACGACAGGGCATCGTGTCCTAAGCTGCATCTCAGGTCTTACACAAGGAGGATCCAGCCCTACACGGATGACAAGAATTTATGGATTCACTTCTTTCAGGATAGTCTGGTCGGAACTCAACTCGACTGGTTCTATCAACTGAATGGAGCCAACATCCGCAGCTGGGAGGACTTGGCCACTGTGTTCTACAAGTAATACCAGTATAATGCCGACCTTGCTCCCACACGCACTCAGCTCCAGGGAATGTCTATGGGTATAGGCGAGGGCTTTAAAGAGTATGTGCAAAAGTGGAGAGACCTTGCTGGAAGGGTACAACCACCTCTGACTGACCGCGAGCTCGGCGACATGTTCTTGGGGACCCTGTCTGGTCTATTCTTCAACCACCTGATTGGGAATTCTGCTGCTGGGTTTACAGATCTGATCTTGACCGGGGAAAGAATAGAAGCTGGCATCAAGTCGGGGAAAATACAAAATGGTGACTCCTCGAACACTGAGAAGAAACCATCCAAGAGAGAATCTAGTGCTGTCTATGGCTCAAGAGGGCAGAATAGGTCCGAACACCGCCAAGATGTCAATGCGGTGGTTATTGCAAAACCGGCCGGCGCTCCTCAGCGTCACAATCAGCAAAGGGAAGAGAGACCCAAAAGGCAATTCACTCCCCTCGGCATGACCTTGTCACAGATATTGCCACAGTTGCTGGAAACCAAGTGGTAACTCTCATGGACCCTCCAAAGAATCCCAACAGGACGCCTTCAAGGTATAACCCCAACGTTCGCTGCGCTTATTGTAGGTGTTTAGGTATTGGCTTGCATTTTTGGTAAATCCCAAGTGTATGTGTGAATGTCATGACTGATGTCATAACATTCTAGTTCAGGTTGTACTAACTCAATAGGTACATGTGCAGAAAAATATTGTAATTCAAATACTGATGTTTAGAAGTGTGTATCTGAGCATGTTTGCAAAATGATCACATTTTGCTAATCAGTAGACAGGTTTTCTCAGATGTCATAACAGATGTTATGACATCCTGTTCTGAACTAACAGGATTGCAGGATTGGATAAGTCTGAGTTTTTTCAGGAAATAACTCAGTCCCCTCTAAACAGAATCCTGCGTTTTCTGAGGAGTAACCTAGCTCAATCCTAACCTGATCAACAAAGTACTGTGACCTGGTCTTTAGGTCAAACGGAATCAACCCTAGGTTTTTGGAAACCCTAACTGAAGTTGCAGCTGCTATATATTCAACAGAGCTGCGGTTTTTGAAGACATCCCTGCTGATTGATTAGAAGATCAATTTTGTAATCTGTATAGATTTGTTTATTGTACTCCAAGCAATTATCATTGTGATAAGTGCCTTGGAATAGGTTTCAATTGTAAGGGTTGTGTAGCACTCAAAGCTTTGAAGCAAGAGTGTTTGAAGTTACTTGACTAAAGCTGTGAAGCAGAGTCAAGTTAGTTGTGTACATCACTCAAAGCTGTGAAGCACGAGTGATTGTGTTACTTGATTAAAAAGCTGTGCAGCTTAATCAAGTGTGTGTTTTGAAGAGTGTCTTCATCAATTCTCAAGTCAAATTGGTTTATGTATCACTGTTGTGATTGAGGGGGAGTGAGTAGGAACTCAGGTTTAAGTTGTAACTTAGATTAGAATTGCATTGGGTAGGTCTTAAGTGAAGGAGATAAACTGGTTGGTTTATTCCTGAATTAACATCTCTTATAGTGGATTCTCTCCCTGGCTTGGTAGCCCCCAGAGTAGGTGTTGTTGCACACTGAACTGGGTAAACAATTGACTGTGTTATTTACTGCTTTTGTATTTACTGTCATATAGTAAGTCAGATACGGTGTCATAACATTGGACGTGACATTGAGTATCTGTAGCCAGAATTTCAATTGGTATCAGAGCAGGCACCCTGCCTGTATTACTGGGTGAGATCTAGGGATATCACTTTCTGGCACTATGGACAAAGAAGGAGTTTTTGGAAATAGACCACCCATTCTGGATGGAACTAATTATGACTACTGGAAACCTCGTATGATTGCCTTCCTAAAATCTCTGGACAAAAAGGCTTGGAGAGCTGCTGACAAAGGATGGATTCATCCCACAATAACTGAAAGAGATGGGACAATCAGTCTGAAGCCTGAGGAAGATTGGAGTAAAGAAGAAGATGAGTTAGCTCTGGGAAATTCAAAAGCCTTAAATGCCTTGTTCAATGGAATTGATAGAAACATCTTCAGACTAGTACATCAATATGAACTGGCCAAGGAAGTTTGGGACACCCTCAAAACTACTCATGAGGGCACTTCCAAAGTAAAGATGTCAAGGCTTCAGATGTTGACCACTAAGTTTGAGAATCTAAAAATGATGGAAGATGAAACCATCCATGAATTTCACATGAACATCTTGGAGATTGCCAACACCTCAGGAGCACTGGGAGAAAAAATGTCAGAAGAAAAACTGGTGAGGAAGATTCTCAGATCCTTGCCTAAAAGATTTGCAATGAAGGTAACTGCCATAGAGGAAGCCCAGGACATTAGCAAGTTAAAAGTGGATGAACTTATTGGGTCTCTTCAGACTTTTGAGATGGGGATCACTGATAATGGTGACAAGAAGAACAAAAGCATAGCACTTGTAACCAACACTGATGTTGAACACAAGGAGGATGAAGAAGAAAACATATCAGAAGCCATTGCCATGCTTGGAAGACAGTTCAACAGGCTCATCAAAAGAATGGACCCAAAGTCAAGGTCTAATGTTCATAACATTCCTTCTGACATTGACAGTTCCAGCAGAAGACCAAGGTCAGAAGATAAGGAAAACCAAGGCAGAGGAATTCAATGCCATGGATGTGAAGGATATGGACATATTCGAGCTGAATGTCCTACCTTTCTTAAGAAGCAAAAGAAAGGAATGACTGTTACTTGGTCTGACTATGATTCAGAAAGCAATTCTGAAGAAGAATCTGCCAAACTAGTTACTGCCCTAACTAGTGTTTGTACTTCTGAAAGTGACACCAGTGATGAAGAAGTAACATTTGAAGAACTGGCTGATACCTACAAGAAATTGTGTATCAGAAGTGGTGAAGTCTGTGTGCAAAATGAGAAACAATCAAAACTCATTGTAAAGCTGGAGGCTGAAAAGAGGGCAAATCTTGAAACTATAGGTCTTTTAGAAGGAAAAGTTCAACTGCTGAACTCACAACTGAATCAAATGACCAAATCTGTCAAGATGTTGACCAATGGAACAGACAAATTGGAAGAGATCCTTCAGGCTGGTCAAAATGTGGGAAATAAATCTGGCCTAGGATTTGTGGAAACAAAGAAATTTGGTACCGGGAAGCAAATGTCAAAACGGATGTCTCCACATTACTCTCAACATCAGGGACAGAGACATATGAAGAAAAGGTACCAAAGATGGAGATGTCATCATTGTGGGAAATATGGTCACATAAAGCCCTTCTGCTTCAGACTACATGGATATCCTAATCAGAACTCAGATGTCAAACCTAAGTCTAAAAAGGTACCACACGCTCCTTAATGGAAGAAAAAGGCTACTGCACTGATAGCACACACTTCCCTGAAGACCACAGCAAAGGAAGATTGGTACTTTGACAGTGGATGTTCCAGACACATGACTGGATTCAAAAATCTCCTCAATAATGTTATGCCTCACACCACCAGTTTTGTGACCTTTGGAGATGGTGCTAAAGGAGAAATCAAAGGAGTTGGTAATTTGGACTACCCTGGAGTTCCAAGTCTGAATAAGGTACTGCTGGTAAAAGGGTTGACTACTAATCTCATCAGCATCAATCAATTATGTGATCTAGGATTCATGGTCAACTTCTCAAGATCTGAATGTCTAGTGTTTAATGAAAAACTAGATATTGTAATGAGAGGAATCAAATCCAAAAATAACTGTTATGTGTGGCAGCCTGAGAACACTGATATCTCCACTATGAGTCAAATCATCAAAGAAGAAAAAGAGATGAAACAGTGGCAGCATAAACTTGAAGGAATGAAAAGAGCTATTCCTATGGAAGATGTCAGAAGAACTCCTAAACTACAGGCTGATAATATATGTGATGTGGCAAAGAACAAGTCTCATAAATTCTGTTCTCAAAAATTCTGGTCAACACAGATGCTACCTGAAGACAATGTTACACAAGATGTTGTGACATTGTGGTGTGATAATCTGAAAACATTCAACATTTCCTTGAACCCTATTGACTTTGGAGAGAAGAAGTCATTTGAACTGGAACATAGTTTCTCTAAGCTTCAGCTAACTGATTCTTCTACCAAGGCGCTTGTTGGAAATAAACTTGAAAATTTGAGGGGCAGATTGGGTATTCACCAACATGAGAAATTATAGCAATTAGTTTTGCTGAAAACAAGGGTTGAAGGGATTAATTCTATTAAGTCTATATTTAGTGGGTTAATCATATTCATTCACAATTCCTTCAAAAACCTTCAGAAGTTGAAAAGACTCCCTTGTACTCCCTATCTCTGTCATCCTTGAAACCTGTTTTCTTCTCCCAATCAAAGAGTTTTCTCAAACTGCTACTGCTACTCAACGTTAAACACAATGTCTCAGACATCATCTTCCACCATGGCGGCTTCGTCTCACTCATCATCGTCATCATCTGATCAAGATTCTAGGGCAATCACTACATGCATAGAATCTGAAGTTCTTGAGGTCACTCCTCTCAGGGAGATGGCAACTGACCCAGCCAGAGTCAAAAAGCTCAGGACCAGACATGCAGGAAGAGCTCAAGCTACAGTCTCTGGTAATTCTTCTCTTCCTTCGTCTTCTACACCTAATAAAGAAGGATCAGTTCAAGTACACCAAGCTATTGCTAGACTGGTTTCTAGCATTCTGAGTGGCAACCAATCTGTACCGGGGATTTCTATCCCTTTGAATCAATCAGAAAGTCCAAATGTGGAAGGTTCTGAAAATATAGATGTCACTAAGGATGTTGTGACACCAAAAGACAACATTCAAAAGGCTGCTGATCCACCTATCATTGATGTGGATGAAGATTACTCAGATAATGAACTGATTGCAAATGTGAACCCTAGCATTGCTAGGAGATTGATGAAAAGAAAGAGTAGTGAGACTGTTAAACCTGATGCTAAGAAATCCAAGGCTGAAGGGTTGGCTGAGAAAATTCAGACAAAAGGGAAGAAGGCACAGGTGCAGACTGCTAGACAACCAATCTCCAAGAAAAGAAAAGAACCTGAAACTTCTGATTCTGATGATGAATCAGAATTTGAGATTGACATTGACAATACTCCCATCAGAAGGAAGCTCCCCTCCAGCAAGATTGCTAGAGTGCCTGAAGTGCCAACTGACAACATCTCCTTTCATCATCCTGATAATGCAAACAGATGGAAGTATGTTTGCTTGAAGAGAATAGCCTTGGAGAGAGAACTCAACAATGATGCCTTGGAGTGCAAAGACATCATGGAGCTGATCAGGAATGCTGGGCTAATGAAGACAGTGATGAAGTTTAGCAATTGTTATGAAAATCTGGTTAAGGAGTTTGTAGTGAACTTGTCCAATGATTGTGCTGATGGGAGGTCAGCTGACTTTGAGAGTGTGTTTGTTAGAGGAAGAAGGGTCAAGTTCTCTCCATCAGAAATCAACAAGTTTCTTGGAAGAACAAATAAGGACTGTCCTGATCTAGAGGCAACTGACAATGAAGTATGTTTGACCATCACTGCCAGGCAAGTAAAGTGCTGGCCATTGAAAGGGAAGTTGAATGCTAGTAAACTCAGCATGAAATTTGCCATCTTGCATAAAATAGGTGCAGCAAACTGGGTGCCTACAAATCACAAATCAACCATCTCCACAGGATTGGGGAGATTCATCTATGCTGTAGGAACCAAGACTGCCTTTGACTATGGAAGGTACATCTTTGAACAAACCTTGAAGCATGCTGGCAGTTATGCTGTCAAAGGACCAATTGCTTTTCCCTCCCTCCTTTGTGGAATCATCCTTGCACAATACCCTGACATCCTTGTAGCAAGAGATACAGTCTGCAAAAGAGCCCCTGCCCTTGGCCTGCACTACAAACTGTTTCAGGGATCCCATGCTCCAGACATTGTCATAGCATCAGCTGAGACATCGTCTGCAAAGATCCAGTCCAAAACATCAGATGTCATAGCTGTTTTAAAAGAAACTTGCAAAGATCTGGATGCTAGAAAAAGGACCCTAGAAGCTCTAATTGCCAGGCTAGAAAAGGAAGAAGCTGAAGAAAGCAGGAGGGAAGAAGATGAAGGATAGCTCAACATTGAAGAAATTGGCTCCTCTGAGTCTGATGACAGTGCTTGAAGGATGATTGCTTCTTGGTGGTGTTGCTGGTGGAGTTTGGAAGTATGTTCTGCTGTTGTCTGCTGCTGATCTCATTATTTTGTCTTGGATAACTGTATAACTTTATAAACATGTAATCTTTGGCCCATTTGTGGCTAAAGTGGGGGAGAATATTTTTGGTACTGCTTAATTAGTACTTGACACTATATTTTTCTGCTGTCACTTCTTTCTGCTGCTATCTATCTATCTCTGATTGTTTAGGGACTTTAGCCAAAAATCTGCCAAAGGGGGAGTTTGTAGGTGTTTAGGTATTGGCTTGCATTTTTGGTAAATCCCAAGTGTATGTGTGAATGTCATGACTGATGTCATAACATTCTAGTTCAGGTTGTACTAACTCAATAGGTACATGTGCAGAAAAATATTGTAATTCAAATACTGATGTTTAGAAGTGTGTATCTGAGCATGTTTGCAAAATGATCACATTTTGCTAATCAGTAGACAGGTTTTCTCAGATGTCATAACAGATGTTATGACATCCTGTTCTGAACTAACAGGATTGCAGGATTGGATAAGTCTGAGTTTTTTCAGGAAATAACTCAGTCCCCTCTAAACAGAATCCTGCGTTTTCTGAGGAGTAACCTAGCTCAATCCTAACCTGATCAACAAAGTACTGTGACCTGGTCTTTAGGTCAAACGGAATCAACCCTAGGTTTTTGGAAACCCTAACTGAAGTTGCAGCTGCTATATATTCAACAGAGCTGCGGTTTTTGAAGACATCCCTGCTGATTGATTAGAAGATCAATTTTGTAATCTGTATAGATTTGTTTATTGTACTCCAAGCAATTATCATTGTGATAAGTGCCTTGGAATAGGTTTCAATTGTAAGGGTTGTGTAGCACTCAAAGCTTTGAAGCAAGAGTGTTTGAATGTTACTTGACTAAAGTTATGAAGCAGAGTCAAGTTAGTTGTGTACATCACTCAAAGCTGTGAAGCACGAGTGATTGTGTTACTTGATTAAAAAGCTGTGCAGCTTAATCAAGTGTGTGTTTTGAAGAGTGTCTTCATCAATTCTCAAGTCAAATTGGTTTATGTATCACTGCTGTGATTGAGGGGGAGTGAGTAGGAACTCAGGTTTAAGTTGTAACTTAGATTAGAATTGCATTGGGTAGGTCTTAAGTGAAGGAGATAAACTGGTTGGTTTATTCCTGAATTAACATCTCTTATAGTGGATTCTCTCCCTGGCTTGGTAGCCCCCAGAGTAGGTGTTGTTGCACACTGAACTGGGTAAACAATTGACTGTGTTATTTACTGCTTTTGTATTTACTGTCATATAGTAAGTCAGATACGGTGTCATAACATTGGACGTGACATTGAGTATCTGTAGCCAGAATTTCACTTATCATTCTGACAGCCCGGGGCATGCTACAAATGATTGTTGGACTTTGAGAAACAAGGTTCAGGATCTGATCAACGCGAAGGAAGTCCAGTTCGAATCTCCAGAGACTCCGAATGTGACCACTGCTCCCCTGCCCAAACATGGCTAGGATTGGAAACTTTTGTTCATTTGAATGTTCAGATTGTAATTTTCTTTGATTGTTCAAACATTTATTCATGTTAAACGTTGTTATTTCATTAATGCATTGCACATGTCTGTTTTGAACTAATTATTTCGTATCCACTATATGCAAACTGTTTTCATTTTTCTGTGATGATCAATTCTCGGTTAATAATTCTGAGCCTCTTGAGGGAGGATGACGAAAACGATACCACGATCTTTACAATATGCTTTTGAACAGACCCTGCTGATGAAGTACAGGCATTGTTTCAATTCCTAAACACTGGAGTTATAAGGAATATAATCCCTCGTCAACCCCTCTGAGCCAAAGAAGTAGGAGTTTTTCTTTTCGAAATTTAAAACCCTTAATCATAACCTGGGGCAGGGTAGTCTCTCAGTTGATCCAAGTGCATAACGAATGGCACCAAAGAGGTCCTTACAAAACAAAAGACAGTGATGGTTCCAAACAATCATACAGACAGGCAGTCATTACTTCTCAAAATAAAAACCCATTAAGTCAAAACCTATGAAGGAGACTTACAAAACTGGGGCATCCCGCTGACTGTAATTCCAAAAAGAAACAGTTCAGGCAAAAAACAGGGATAATGAAAGAAAAAGAAAGAGGTCTTACAAACCCTAAACCAAACAAAAATGACTGCCTATTCAAATAAACGTTCAACATCCGAACCATCACTGGAATTTCAGAGCAAAGACTCAAACAAGGTCTAACGCACGATCAGCTGAGTTTAGGTTTGAAGAACATCACGAAGAGAGGGTGGGTACAAATGATTTGAGCCTTTATCCTTTGTTTCTTAAACCGTGAACCAGGCCACGTTATAACCCTTAAAAGTCCTAGATGAAGCATGGGTTAGTTCGAAAGCATACTGTTGCGAAAGGTATCCTGACTCCTTAAGGCTTACGGTAAATACGGAGTTGACATCACAGTTTACAAAAAATCTCACTCGTTTTTATGAAAAATGCATTTTCGCAAAAAACTTCAAGACAGACATGAGCTTTGCAATTTTAACATAACTTTGTTTGCATGTGACTTTTTGTTTGAACAGCATAGAAGTTCGCACGATGAATGTCTAATGAACAAAAGCACCTCCATTCAAGGGGCACGGCATGATCATGGTCCATAATCTGGGGCAGTCAAGTCAAGATTCGGAGCATCTCTCAAAAGGCCAACCAGCCTGGGGCAAATCTCCATCTGGATCACTTGGGGCATTGGACGATCAAACGAAGATCTTCTGGTGGTATGGCAACACAATGCTACTGACAGGGGCAACTCTCTACACTCTGAGAGCGTGGACATAGTCGAAAAAAAAATACTGCGCATAATCAAACACCTGCTAGGTTGACACACCTAGGCAAAAATAAGGGATGAAATGAAAAAATCTGTATACCCGGCAAGTCGAAAACCTGAAAAGGCGGCTTGGGCAAAAATGGGTATCCCGGTGGACTGAAAACCCGAAAGGGCGGTCCAGGCAAAAGTTAGGGATCAAAGCGTACGACTATGTCCTGTCATCTCGTCACTTGCCTACCAGAAGAAGACTTGTCAATCGGCAGTCATCAAACACCTTCACAGGTACCTTTCTTCTCCAACAGAAACTGGGGCAATAATGAGTTGTCTAAATGATCCGGTTGCTCTGTCCACTGAAGGGCCAAGGTAAGTTCAGCTGAAGAATGCGACCAAGATACCTTCACTCCCTGCAGAGCGAACGCGTCTCCCCGGTTTTATTTAAAGGTTATTTCTCCACCAGAGCTTATAACTGGATTATCCTCAACTAAAAGCCACGGAAAGATCATCCTCGGCAAAGTTTTTCTTATTCCCCAGCGGAGTTCATCAAAACTTCCAACAGAGCACAACAACGGTATCCCCAGCGGAGTTATCCTCATCAACCTCAGCAAAGTATCTCTCTTTCCCCGCAGAGTAATCTATTCGCCAAGTTTATTCCCCAACGGAGTCATCTTCTCCTACCGGTATTCTTACAATCATCATCCCCAACGGAAACGAAGAATCTCACTCTTCAACATCAGCCCAGGATTTGACTTCCCGGCATCCGTCAAGGATCTATTTTCCCAGACGAAGATACATTCATAACATCACATTGTTATACATCATGATACATGCATATACGCATCATATCATACAATCTCATGTGTTGAGAACATCGTTGCTTGATTCATATCATGCATTGCATATGATTGACCTTTACCTTTCAGGAAGGATACAGTTAAATGATCAGCTATGTAGACGAATACAGTCAAAAGAGACCAACCCAGTCAAAGAATACAAATCCAGTTAAATCAATGCCTAAAGATTTCTCTGATACAACTCGTCGTTATAGACACTCGTCGTCATAGACACTCGTCATTAGACACTCGTCGTCATAGACACTCGTCGTCATAGACACTCGTCATTATAGACGCTCGTCGTTATAGACGCTCGTCGTTATAGATGCTCGTCGTTATAGACACTCGTCGTTATAGACACTCGTCGTTATAGACACTCGTCGTCATAGACACTCGTCGTCATAGACACTCGTCGTTATAGACACTCGTCGTTATAGACACTCGTCGTCATAGACACTCGTCGTCATAGACACTCGTCGTTATAGACACTCGTCGTTATAGACACTCATCGTTATAGACACTCATCGTTATAGACACTCGTCGATAAAGACCACCCGTCCATGGAAATAACCTGTCAGTAGAGACAACTCACCAACCTTTCTGAATTCCAGACTCGATTCCTGTATCCGGCCAGGGCACGTCTGAAGAGTTCGAAGATCCGATTCCTGTATCTCTCCAGGGTGTATCTGTTGACGACTAACATTACCAGACTCGATTCCTGTATCTTTCCAGGGAACGTCTGAAGAGTTCGAAGATCTGATTCCTGTATCTTGCCAGGGTGTATCTGTTGACGACTAATATTCTCCGGACTCGATTCATATATCCTGCCAGGGCACGTCTGAAGAGTTTAAAGATTCGATTCCTGTATCCAGCCAGGGCACATCTACGTAAAGAGTTTGAAGATCAACTCCTGTAACAGGCCAGGTAATTATTTTCTTTCTCAGGTACGCAAGTTCTCGCTAAGGAATCTTTTACGTGATCGACACCTAGATGGCATTTATAAGCCCATCGACATACCAACAGCCTCCGGATGGCGTCTATAAGCCCATTCCCGACAAGGTTCTGTCACACTTCCAGATGGCATCTATAAGCCCATCCACATATCCATCATCCCTCCAAATGGCATCCGTAAACCCATTCCCGCCATCACGTTGCTGATACTCTACTATGCGAGTGCAAATTTCTGGGCACTCTAGTGTTCAATCATCTTCCACCTTCGGATCACGAAAGGCACGCAAGCCAATCTACATCCTCAGGTTTAAGAAGATTGAACAGGGGCAACTGTTGTACCCCAAAATTTGCCCTCCCATATTTCTCAAAATATTTCAAGAAAAATTCACAAGTCCAACCCGGCGCGTCATATTCAGGTGTTCTTTCACCAAGATATCTCTGATAACGTATTCTCAAATTCAGGTTCGGCTCAAGAGTCAATTCTTTAAAGAAGATATCCGAATGTGCGAGTTTTCTTGAAGAAATATGGTGAAAAAGTGTGCTGAAAGTGGAGTTTTTACGCGCTAAAAAATTCATAACTTGAAGATCGTGACTCATTTTGAACCGGTTTCGGTGGCCAAAATTCCATCTTGACATTATCTACGTTTTCATCTCTCACGGATGGAAGCCAATTTCGATCAGAAGGTCTTCAAAAATGTGGATTTATCAAGTATTTTCATACAGAAAATTTGTGACAAGTTTATTTGCGTCATGTTCAAAAAATCATAACTTGGTCGATTTTCATCGTATCGAGCTGGTTCCGGCGCCAAAATTTCAAAAAATTGAGTTGGCTACATTTTCCCAGAAGGTATTGAGTTCAAACGGTATTCAAAAGGCCTTCGTTTTTTGCTCAGAGTGCGTGACACGCTGAAAATCCTAAATGCTGAATATTATTTCATCTGGGCCGAAACTTCGAAAATTCATAACTCGGTCAATTTTTATCGAATTGGGCTCATATTTTTACATAAGGTCCCTGACTCATAGATCTACAACTTTGCTTCAAAAGTCGAGACCGGATTATGCTCCGATCAATACCAGTTTTTTATTGAAGAACGTGTCAGAGTCGACACTGGAGCCCAAAATAAGTTTGTCTGAGCTGAAACTTCAAAAATTCATAACTAATTCACCGTTTATCCGATTGAGCCGATTTTCGGACAGGAGTTAGTTATCGATGTCGGATACATTTTGTTTTCACATTTCAACTTCAAAAATTGCACTTAAGTCCCTGCGATTTAGCCTGAAATGTGACGAACTCAAGTGAACATTGGAGGCCCAATTGCACATTCAAAGCCCATTTTCTTTACCCTAATTTCCATTATATAATCACCTTCTTTTCACACAAACCAGAGAAAAAAAGGAGAAAAAAGAGAAAAAAAAACCTTGCCACAACACTGTTAGAATATCAAATTCTTTCAAGAACCCTAAAACCTTGAAATCCTTATTACAAATCCCTCTCTCACTACAAACAAGCCATCACAGTTACAAACCAACACCTCACTACTTCTTCAATAAGGGTAAGGCTGGCTTGATCTCCATGATCCAAAAGGCATAAAAGCATTCATGTCACTAATTTTCCAGTGAGGGTAAGATTGATTTGATCTCTATGATCAAAAGGGTATAATCATTCATACATGCCATATTGTACCTAAACATTGAATTTCTTCATATATTGGCTTTATTTGCATTTTATGATTTTATTTAATGTGTTCATGAGATTCAACACTGCAGATTTAGACAGGATCCCATGCAGGTTCATTAAGGAACGTTGAGGCCAAAAGCCAAATGACCAAAAGCCAAAAGCCAAATGGTCAAAAGCCAAAAGCCAAAAACCAAACGGCCAAAAGAACAACTTATGCATGACACCAATACATGGCGAGACAGACATCCTGAGAAGATTAAGGAACGTTGAGGCCATAACTCAAATGGCCAACAGCCAGAACACAAATGGCCATGAAACCTAATCCAATGGTCAAAGAATGCAGACCACGGTACTCAGGAGTCAATGAACACGCACGTGATGCGAGAAAGTCAAACAAGGCTTTTTGTCTAATGGGCCAAATTGCTTTCAAAAAACCTCCCTTTGGGTCTGAATACCCCCCATGGTTTGCATTGTTTTTGATTTCTATTTGATTTTCTTTTAATTCTTTTAATGTTTTAATTATTTCTTTTAATTCCATCAAATAATTTTCATAATAAAAATAAAATACAGAAAAATCAAAAAAAATGTTTATTGTTATTAATATTAATTTCACCATTATTTTTGTAAATAAACTTTAAACAATTAATTAGATTAATTTAGGTTTCAAAACTTTAATATTTTTCTTAACAAATTAAAATATGTAGAAATTAGGGTTTTTAACTTTTTATCACTTTTCTTAATAAATAACTTTTTCTTATTATTATTATTATTAATTACTAATTTATTTTGTAAATAAACATATACATAAATATTTTAGTAAATTAGGTTAAACTTTAATATTTTTCTTTAATAATTAAAAATAACTTAGAATTAGGGTTTCTTTTAATTTTAATTTTAATTTTCTTATTCCATTAAATACCAAAAACATAAAAAAAAAACATTTCTTTTCTTTTAATTAAATAATTCATTAACCTTTCATTCAATTTAATTTCAAAAGGGTCCAACGCCCTCGAACGTTCAATTTTTATTTCGTTTCGCATGTTATTTTATTTTCCTTTGTGAATATTATGTAATTGCTTAAGCCTTGTAATAGTAATTAGGAATTTATTTACTTTCCGCATTTTTTATTTAAAACGGGTCTTTGTTAATTTGGCGATGTATAGACCCGCGCCTTGTAATAGCGTAGAATTTTATTTTCCGTCATTTAAATTTCCGCACTCTTAAACTATTAAACTTTGCATGAAAGAATGTATGGCCTAAAATAAAATTAACTCGTAGATCACCATGATACATGTACAAGATAAAACATAACTGAAATAACACACAAATTCAC
Organism: Vicia faba; assembly: GCA_948472305.1. Lineage (NCBI taxonomy): Eukaryota > Viridiplantae > Streptophyta > Magnoliopsida > Fabales > Fabaceae > Vicia > Vicia faba. Next base: position 160,881,117 of record OX451738.1, read on the forward strand.
ACACCACTCTTAGGGTACGTCTCACTGTTGCCTTACCTTCGAAACGTGGTCGTCGAGTATAGGACGTTTTAGTAAGTCCTTATGTCCATGACATGATCCAGTTGCCTCAAAACGGTTGCCTCGGAATCAAAAAGGATCAATGGCATAAGGGTAGCTTCTAAGGTGTCCTACTGTTGCTCTGGTGACCACACTGTCCCTAAAAACGAATTGACCCGAACACCTTCAACGATGGTGCTACCTACCTCTCAATGGTGGGATGGCACTACCTTAAGGAAATTTACACAGCCTAATTCCTTAGGGTAGGTAGATGAATCATAGATACTTGCTCTAATTCAAGACAAATCAAAACTCTTTTCACACCGACACTTTCAAAAGGCTTTCAAAACAATTTTTCAAACACTCTTGAGGACTGATACAAGAGTTATTCCGAAATCTTAAACGAAACTTTTTCAAACTCACTCACAATTGAAAATCAAACACTTTTGAAAACACAATGAGTAAGTATCTAAGAGCCCATGGATAACCATGGATAGAAAGGGTGCTAACACCTTCCCTTTCTATAAATCTACCTCCCGAACCGAGAAACTATCTCATAGGGAATTTTGCTGTGCTTTTGTCCTATCCATGTTGGAGAAAATAAAAGACGGTGGCGACTCTTGCTTCCGCGACATTTCGCGAACCAGCGTTAAACAGTCAGTTCCAGATCCACCGATCACACATGCCTTGCAATTGTGTCTGAGTTAGAGCTAAGTCAGCATTATACTGGTATTTCTTGTAAAAAGCGGCCGCCAAATCTACCCAATTGCGGATGTTGGTCCCTTCCAACTGATAGAACCAATCCAACTGCATTCCTGACAAGCTTTCTTGGAAGAAATGCACCGATAGATTCCTATCCGTGGTATGGGGTTGAATTTTCCTGACGTATGATCTCAAATGCAGCTTTGGACAAGAGACATCATCATATTTAGCGAAAGTAGGGACCTTGAACTTCTGCGGTATGACAACCCCTGAGACAAGTCCTAGCTCTTCAAAATCCAACCCGGGTACCTTCTGGATCTCCATAGCATTGAGGCGATCTTCCAACTGTTTGTATTTGTCATCAGCTAGAGGATACTGCTCTTCAGAGTAGTCAACCTCTTCTTCCTCTTCAGATTCTGGAGGGTTAGTCACTTCCTTGTTTTTCCCTTCTTGATTATCCCTTTCACCTGATGATGTTGCGAAGTCTATAGTCCGTATGGCTGGTCCTTTGAACCTTCTTCCCAGTTTCAACTCCTCTTGTCATTTCGCCAGAGTCAAGAACATTTGTTGAAACTGGGCGTTATGCGCCTGAAGATCTTTTACTGTCTGTTCAATATCCATCTCACTGAAATAAACAGTAGAAAGATAAGGAGACCTATTGTAAGAAACCTGTTTGTGTTATCATGAATGAAAATGCATATGCAAATGATTTCAAGGAAATTAGAGATTTAAATTAGTTTAGACAAAAAAGGAAACACACGTTATATTAATAAATCCAAGTTTGAGTACATCATGCCTCTTTGGGCTTACAATGAAAGAAATAAAATACAAAAACTCCTAAGGTAAAAAATTTGAACGCATCCTCTTTGGTGCGATGTAGGCATTTAAACTCCGCTCTTCATGAAGCTGCTTGGTGAGTTCCAAAACTTTCTTCTCACTGGCGTAGAATTGGGCTTCGAAAGTGTCTCGTTCTTCCTTAAGCTGAATCTAATCCCTTTGTAAGTCTTCGAGAGAGGTGGGAATGTTAGGATGAAGGACAGTGTATGGGATATCTCCTTCAACAATAAGTTCTATGATAACTGGGAGAATGGAGGGGTAAGGCATTGTGAGACTCTGAGCGCAAGCCCGTACCCACCTAAGGTAAGGCTCAAGGGGAATGTAATTATTGTGCCCCAATGTCCTACTGTCCACCTTGCTTACCATCCTCCATGCTCGTATAAACCTCTGACAGTAGTCTTGATTGTCACTTTCATAGTCGAACACCACACCTTGGATGAGTGTGTCATGTGGACCATCTCTTCGTGCGTACCCAAACTGTCGCACAACTAAGAAAGGGTTATAAGTGATGCCTCCCCTAATGCCAAGCAAAGGAACAATAGGGAATTCCCCACAACGATCGATGATAATAATGTCCTCCAAGGATCGAGAACACCAGTAGATATTCGAATGCCTGGGTGACATCAGCCTATTGGACCACCACAAACCTTGCTCATTCTTCACAACGAATCGGGGAAGATGCGAAAAAACCATTTAGCCAACAGAGGATTACAACACATGAGGGTTCCTCTTCTCTTCATGGTGCGAGCGGGGAGAGAATGCAAGATATCTCCCAACAAAGTAGGCACCAGATTGTGAGATAAAAAGATTTTGACAGCATTCACGTCTATAAGTTGGTCAGAATTTGGAAATAGTACCAACCCATAGATGAGAAGAGCCAAAATTTCTTTGAAAGCTTGTAAATCCAGGTTGTTCCAACAGTCTTGAGCTTTTTCCAGTAAGAACTTGGCTAAGAACCCTTTGACACCACTTATTGTTTCCCAATTAGTCGTGACGTCGGATTGTTGCAAGTGTAAAGCTCGGGAAACCTCTTCAGGGCTTGGGTCTCTTTAGGTACCGTTGAAAGGTATTTGATTGAGGATATGAATTCCCAAGAGCTGAGAGAAATCTTCCATAGTTGGTACAAGCTGGTAATTGGGGAAGGTAAGGCAATGGTGCAACGGGTCAAAGAACTGGAAAATCACCTTCATCATATCTTCATTAAAGCTCGAGGTAACCAAGTTAAGAAGTCGTCCATGTCTTTTGGTGAACGGAGAATTCTCATGGACCCTTGACGCTAACTCCTTGAGCTGAAAACGTACTCGTACAAGGTTAACTTGGATTATGTTCCTGCGAGTGGGAGTCATATCCTACAAAACAGAATAAAGATGAATCTCAAAATCCTTGAAATGGTTAGTCTAAAATGCTATGGTATGATGTCATGATGTTATGTACAAGCATATGCACAAGTTCAATCAAACAAATCCTTAGGTTTAGGCTTGCATGATGTTTTATATGTAAGTACCCTCTTGAAGTTTGGTTTGCTCAACCTGTCCTAGTAATAGTAATCGGGTTCTAAGGGATCTCAATATCACTGATTTGTCTTCTCAGGCATTGTTTAAGTGCAAGCCTCTTTCACGGCGACCGAAATATCCTAAAAATTCTAAACCTCAATGAGTGTAGTATCGAGTATCTACCAACTTCGGACTTCACCAAAGTCGGTCATCTCACTACGTTCTAATGGCCAAGTTGGTCAAGTAAATGTTCTAAAAGTTAGTTAGTGCTTCATGACATCACTTAGCGGCCCCGTATTCTCCTTGACTACTCAAGGGTTACCAGTACCCACAAATATGTCACACTAATGTAGCTATTGCTTAGACCATGTCGGTATACCCTGCACAATTCCCATAATGTATTGCTACTTACCTATAAGGTATCCCAAATCCGAGTAGAGGATTTAAGCCCAAACAAAGAACCAAAATGTAAAGTATAAAGTCAAACAAAGAAAGCAAGTAAAGGTGATCTAGCCCTAAGGTAACCCCACTTTTAAGTTAACTCCCCAGCAGAGTCTCCGGTTCTGTAACACTGTGGGAGAACTAACTTGGTTGTTTTGCGTTTGATCACAATTATGCAGATAGCAAGAGTCGCCACCGACTTTTCTTTTATCCAAAAGGAAAGGCTGAAAAGAACAGGAAAGACCTTTAGAGATGTTTTCTTGAGTTCGGGGGGTAGATTATGAAAAGGGAAGGTATTAGCATCCTTCCCATTCGTAGTTATCTACGGGCTCCTAGTTACTTGCTAACTCACTTGCTTTTGTTTAAAAGTGTGCTTGTGATGTGGGTTTGAAAGTATTTTGAAAATGTCTTTGTAATGGTTCTCGTTTTTATAAGAACGCGAACAAAGTGTTGTTTCAAAAATAGTTCAGAAAAGGTGTTTTTGGAATGTGTTTTTGAAAGTGATTTTGAAAAGTATTTTCTTTGTAATGGCTCTCGTTTATATAAGAACACATATAAAGTGTTATCTTCTGAAAATGTTTCAAAATGAGAGTGTTGGTGTATAAAATGTTTTTTAGCAAGCGAGAAACTAGGAGCGAGTCTACCTACTCAAAAGGTCTTAAATGTTCTTTTTCCTCCTCCTTTATATGTTGCTATCTTACCATTGATTTATAAGAATCCCCATCGTTGGATGTGAAGGGGCAGGCGCGGGTCAATCGTACAGTCATAGAAGGCAACTTGTGAGACGCTTTAGCAATTTTTCGTAAGGGACTAGATCTTTTTATCGAAGGCAACATCGAGGGACATCGAGGGACTATGATATTTTTTATCGAAGGGTCTTTTCTAAAGCGTCCCATATTCAAGGGACATGACGGTGTTTCCGAGGCAACAAGCGAGGTTACCCTAGAGCTGCGTGTGTGAAAAGTGTGTTTGATTCAAGTTAATTTGTCTTTGATTAGGGTTATCTAGCGATTGATTTTATGTCTTGCCATACACGCCTAATTACTATACAGTATAAGGAAAAAACAATAAATTGCCGAAATTAAAATTCTACGCTATTACAGAGTTTTTAGGAATGGGGGTACAAGTTCACAAATGGGGATGGATCAATGCGATTAAAAGTCCAAATAGGTAATCAATACAACCAAATCGAATTGAACAATTAATTAAAACTACAACAATCTATGAAGTAAAAATTAATTAACAAAGTATGGAAATAAAGCTCTTGGTATTTTGTTTGTGAGGATTTTGAAGAGAAAATAAAACCTATTCTAGAAAATAAAATAATTGACTAGAAGAAATTAAGTCATATGTATATAGTTTTTTGTATTTTTTATCATGAAGAATTTAAACAAAACAATTTAAAAATAAAAAGCTAATTAATAAGATTATTCACAAAAAAATCCCTAATTAAACTAACTAATTTTAAAGAAAGTTAACTTAGAAAAAGTTCATAAATAAAATTATTTACAAAGTCTTAAACTAACTAAGAAAATAAATTAATTTTGAAACTATATTTTTTATTTAATTAAAAAAATACTAAAGATTAAATTAAATCTAAACTAAATTTAAAATTTAAAATTATTAACTAAATTAAGAATTACTAAATCAATTATAAGGAGAGGTGTGAAACATAATTATGGAGTGAAGTTGGTGAATTTTGCTGGGCTTAAAAAGCAGGCCCAACAATCTTATTGTTTTTTTTTATTTTTCTGTTCAAAAAATGAAGAAAAAAGATAGAAAACAGTAAAAAAGAACAAAACGTCCTAGGGGGTCTCGAACTCGGGACTTCTACTTCCAAACATCAACACCTTAACCATTGCATCACTCGACCCTTCATTTGTTTTAATGCTTCTGTATATACTAAAGGAAAGATTTGGGAAATGGATTGGGCCAAATAGGTAAGCCCAAACCCGGTTTCATTGAGTCAGAAAGAAGGGTTATGAAAACCCTAATGATACAAGATGTGCGCCGCTGGCATTATAGGGAAGGCCAAAAGATTAGTCTTTTTTTATAATTTCCAACACACTACATGATGTTTACCGTAAAAAGAGAAAAAACGGAATATCTTTTCTGAAAATTCATCTTCCTCTTTTCCAAATTCTATTCCTAAAAAAAAAGAAAAAGAAATCCTTCACCTTTTTCGGTTTACAACCCCGCTTCTCTCTCGATCTCACAATTTTGTATTGTTACTATCGCCACCTTCAACCTCCTTTACAAATCATCTTCGCCTCCGCTTCAACTCGCGGCTCGTAACCCTCTCCCTCCACCTTCTTTAGCTTCACAGTTCAGTTGTTCTTGCGGGTGGTTGAGCGGCTTCGAACAGAGGGCGAACAGAGGGAGTGTTTGGCTATGGTAAACTTAAACTACTTTTTTACAAAAAAAAAATTCTGTGTAATAATTTTTTATTTTCTGATTATAACAAAATAATAATGCATGCAAACAGATTTAACATTTTTATGGTTTCTGTGAATGCATAGAGATGTGAAGATTTACCGGCCGGATCTGCTTCTGAGATAATCGTGTGTTTCTGTGGATAGTGGCTTCACGGTCTTTCCTTGACAGGGAAGTTGATTCCTGCTTTTTCTGTATTTTCTTTTTTTTCTGAAGGGTATGGCGTAGGAAAATGATGATAAAAAACTGGTTTTTGATGCTTTGCCTTAATCTTTGCTGAATAGAAATATTTAGGGTATTTTCGGCTTTGGATGGTTGTTGTAAAAATGTTTTATTTTTCTTTTTTCTGATGGACCAAAACTGACCCACCTCGTTCTGTTATTGTTTCCCTTATATTGAATAAGAATGAGAAATGGGGGGAAATATGAGAGGTTTGAAAAGTTAGGATATTATGGTTTATCACTTTCTCTATGCAGTTTTTGTTTTACTAATTCTGTGTATGGATAGCATATTTTTTAGACTGCTATGCAGGTTTTTGGCCAGCAATACGCAGGGCTGTTCTGCAAGGTTTTTGGACTGTTTTTGTTTTGTAGTTTTATGACAGGGTTATAGTACAGGGCAACAATGAATAGCAAGGCTGTCTTTAGGACTGGTTTTGGACAGTCTTGGACGGTTTTGGGCAATCTGATTTTTTTGGATATTCATTCTTGGACTGTTGTACTTGGCTTGTGATGTTTTTCTCATTTTTTCTGAATTTACAAAACTTGTTTCCCACCTTTTTTTCTTTTTGTGAACCAAGAATTCATTTTTGTGATTTGCAATTAGAATGCGGCTTATGACCAAATTGTGATTTTGTTATGAGGCCGTGTTGCTTGAATGTGATTAAGACACCCTTCTTTATGATTCCCAATGCAAACCTTAATGATGAATCTTTAAAATTTTCTTGTTTGTGTTCAAAGTTATACTTCTTGATTTATTGCTAACATATTATTCTTTCTTGTTTCATGAGAAAATGACGGATTAAAGATGGCGAGGCAGGGCAGAAGAAGAGAAGATTGAATAATGGCAAAACGCTTGGTGGACTTTAGAGGGAAGCTTGCAAAACAAGGAGATAAAAACCTCATTTGCGAACTTAGGACTTAGATTAGGTATTTTTTTTTCTTTGTATCATAAGAACTTGATACTTAGAAAACTTTAAGAATTTGAAGCATATTTGTAAAAGAAACTTTTGGATAAGCCATGTATTTGAAAGCATGATATCTTCACAATATTTTGTGAACTTGCAATTCAATTTTATTGTATGCTTGAAGAAACAAGTTGAGTTTTGAGTGAAATATAAAAAGATCAAAATGAGGTATGAGTAAGGAATTTTGAAATGATTTCTTGATTTTGGAATTAAACCTTGAGATGAAATCTTGAAGCATAAAGCTTGAAACCTTGTTCCATGGCCAAAATTCTTGGTTTAAACTTTGAACCCCAAATCAAATACATTCCATAAGTCCCTCGAATCACCTTGATACAAACAAAATATCAAATCAAATAGAAGAAAGAATCCAACACAAACCAATACTTGATTGATGACCTCGTATCTTGAATGGAATTAAGAACTTGATATCTAACCTTGCACATTCGATTTTAACCTTTGAATTCTAAAGGATAAAAACTCCAAAACATTAATGATAGATTCCTCTTCCGAAATGGAGTGAATTCAATCATACCATGAAATTCACCTTTCTAATAATCGCCAAATGCTTAGACATAAGTAGCTTGAAGAAGTAACAGACATTCAAAGAATTCTTGAACTCGACATCTTGTACCATGAACGATCTTAACATGAAACTCATAGCCTTGAGGAAATAATTATGACAGGTGTTGAAATTAAGGGTTAAGAACATTCGAAATCAAGCAAATGACCTGTGATGATTCGATAACTTTCAAAGTCTTCCAAACACAATTTTACTTTGATCTTTGATGATAAACTCATAAACGACATCACTTATGACAATATGCATAAATAATCGTCTCAAGATCTTGGAATTTGAGGAAATCACAATTCTTAGAAGTCATGCGACAGTTACTTAAGATTAGGTCAAAGTCCATGAAGCGACCTCTAAAGTATTCGAATTTTGATGATCTTCCGCATATAATTAGTTCTTGACTTGTGAAGAGAAATTGGAGATGACGTCAAGAAGAGTCATACGATAACAGAACTGCTCAAAAATATCGATTAAAAAAGAAGTTACAATCATTTGAACTTGATCTCACAAAGGTCGACTTTTGGGTTAATGGAGTCATTTTCAGTCATCTGAACCATTTATTGAGAAAAATTGCAATTCGAGGTTTGAAACTTGGCACGAACAACCTTGAGGAGACATGAAGATCTATGAAGACCATTTGAAACCTTGAAGACTCAATTTTCTTTAAGAAATACCAAACCCTAAATGTTGACTTACTGCCTAAGAAGAGAATCTGTTTGATCAACTTCTGAGCCAAATTGAGTACTCGAGAAACCCTAGGATAGTATCTTGAATGAAAAACGGGAGGGCAAATTTTGGGGTACAACAGAGACGTCTTAGCAAAAACAATCTAAATACAAGATCATAGTCCCTCGATGACGCTATAAATGTTTCCTTACAAATGATCTTAGTCCCTACAAGAAAAATGCTAAGATATCTCACAACGTTGTTATCATGACTATAAGATGACCCATACCCGTCCCTTTACATCCAAAGATAAGGCTTCTTACCAATCAATGGTAAGATAGCAATATCAAAGGAAAGGAGAGAAATGAACAAAATACTTTTGAGTAGGTAGAAACATTCTTAGTTGCTTGCTCACTTTCAAAACAAAACACACACCAAACATTTTAAAAAACAAAGATCTTTTCAAATACACCAACACTTTCCATGAAATATTTTCAAAATTCCAACACTTTGTATACATTCTCGCTGAAACGAGAATCATTACAAGGTTCGCCTAAACGAAGGCGCCTTTTCAAAAATACTTTCAAAAACCACCACAAAGCACATTTTCAAACAAAAGAAAGTGATCTAGAAAGAAACTAAGAGCCCATAGATAACTATGGATGAAAAGGGTACTAACACCTTCCCTTTTCATAATCTACCCCCCGAACTCAAGAAAATAATCTCAAAGGTCTTTCCTGTTATTTTCCACCTTTCCTTTTGGATAAAAGAAAAGTCGATGGCGACTCTTGCTAACCTCAACAATTGCGATAAAACGCAAAATATCCCAAGTCAGTTCTCCCACCGTATTACACTATGAATAAAAAATTTGAGATCGAAGAACATGAGCAAACCAGAGTAACTTGGCTGGTGGGTTCTGGCGCGTTTGAGCGTGAGTTAAGGACTGGAACGAAACCCTGATACTTCCAAGAGGTTGATATGCTGCTTGGTTTCGCTTGAGAAGGGCTGGAAATAAGGGTTTATTTCTGCCCTAGTTTTAATAAATTTTAGAGAATTTGAGTTTGTTTTTTGGAGTCAGCCAGCGTGTGTGTGATATGGTGGCCAGAACCGGACTGTTTTGAAATGCTGGTTTGCATTTTGCGTTTGTGTTTGCAAAATGTCGCGGTAAGCAAGATTCGCCACCGACTTTTATTTTATCCAACTGGAAAGGAAAAAAGCACAGAAAAATTCCTTTTTTGAGATTTTGAATACGGCGAGTAGATTATAGAAAGGGAAGGTATTAACACCCTTTCTATCCGTGGTTTTCCACGGGCTCTTAGGTACTTGCTCATCATTTTCAAATTTTCTTGTGTATGTTTGATTTGAAAGTAGTTTTTGTTTTACTTCGATTTAACTCTTGCTTCTGTCTTCAAGAGTGTTACGAAGTCGTTTTGAAAACTTTGTTTGAAAAGAGTGTAAGTGTGAAAGAGTTTGTTTGTTTGAGAAAGTACTTAAGAACTAATCTACCTACTCGAAAAAAAGAATGTTTCTATTCTTGTTTCCTTTAGACAGTGATATCCCACTATTAGTGAGTAGGTAGCACCGTCGTTGGAGTTTTAAGGGTCAATTGGAAAGGGACGTACGATCACTTAAAGCAATGTTAGGATGTCTTAGTAATAACTCTAATGTCTTAAGATCAATATTCGAGGCAACATATCCGAGGCAACCTTTCCGAGGCAAATTTTCTGAACGGGACTTTGATCTTTGTTTAGACAAGAGAGCGACCACTAAAATACCCTATACTTAATGACCATTTACCGAAGGCAACCGAAGTGGGGCGTATACCCTAGGAGTGCGCATGTGCGAGTGATTCAATTTCAAGTTTATTATCTTTGCACATTTAGGGTTTGCTAACCGTTTTAAAGTTTACATAGATTCTTGTCATGCACCCCTATTACCATACATCTAACAATTAATATTTGCTGAATTTAAAGTGCGGAAAGTAAAGCTACGCTATTACAAGGCTTCGAGTATTAATTACATAGCCAAAAAAACTCGCTAAAACGATAAATAAACGGAGAAAGTCCTAATTATTCTATTACATCCTGTGAGCAGTTACATCAATATTATAAAATAAAATAAAGCGCACGCGATGAATAGAGAGCGAAAAGAAATTAGGGTTTTGACCCCGTCTAACCTAATTAAAAGAAAACATTTTTTTTTATGTTTTTTTATTATTTTAAGAAAATAAGGCTTTAAATTAAATATGAACCTAATTGCTAATTTAAATTAAATTAAGAAAAATATTGAATTTGACCTATTTTTTGTGTTTTTGGTTATTTTTAAGAAAAATAAAATAGGAATTAAATTAAACTAAAAAACCTAATTTTCTAATTGTTTTAATTTATTTATGAAAGGAATTAAAGTTACCCTAAAATTAAAATCTAATTAAATTAATTTTTTTTATAAAAATAAACTAAAATCTAATTTGATGGAAAAATCATTTTTATGATTTTTTTTATAAAAAGAAAAATTAATTTGTGTTAGTAAAAATAAATTAAATGAATTAATAAAGAAAATATAAAAAGAAAAGTAAAAGAAAATGGGCCTGAAATCAATAATTTGGAGGGTGTGAATAGCAAGCCTTGGGCCCAAAAGAAACTGATCCATGTTGACTTTTCTGCTCCCATGATGTGCGTTGACTGGGCTCTTGGTGGATCATCACATGGTGGCCTTCAGATCTGGCCTCTTGAAGATCCAAGGATGGAGCTTTGAGGTCACACGATGGTCTTCATGACTTGTATGCACGCCTGATCATTTAAAGAAAAATAATGTGAAGTACATGAAGGACCTGGTATTCGAACCCAGGTCATGTGACCTTTTCCACTAGCCTTGTTACCAACTGAGCTGCGTGCTTTTATTGTACATAGAATAACAATAATTGATAATATATAATAATGCAAGTTAGTGGGGGGGGGGGGGGGGGGAGGGGAAATAAAAAATGCGCCAGAATTTAAAAGAACAAATAAGATGGTGCCACGCAAGTCATCCATGTCCTCGCTCAGTTGGTAAAAGATCACTGACTTTTACCTACGGACGAATGTCCGTAACTATAAGCCAATGATTTTCCAGAATCATCCACAGGCACGATAAATGAAATCCAAAGCCATGAATCAAACCGCCTTGGCCTGCTGAGCATTATGGTGCCCTTCTTGAGGACCAATTTCACTTGTATACAAAGACCCTAAAACGAGACCAAGAACCATAGCAATGGTGGATTATGATATAGCCAACGAAAATGCAATTAATTGCTACCATGAGTTTGCAAACACGTTAGGGATTCAGAATATACTATTGAAACATGATAAAGATGCAAGAATTTGGATAATCGAATTTGGAAAATATACCAAACTGTGATGGCTATACACCCCATTTGGATAATTGAATCTTCCTCTAACTAGTAATTCAAACCAACACTTTTGAGTGATTTTTTGAATTCAGTTATGACTTCTCACGCCTCCAAAGCTTGTTGTTTATGGCTGCAATTGTTCACTATATACCAAGGGATGAATTAGGTTTACAAATATGATCTCAATCTTTGCCAATTATGATTTGTGATCTTGATTTGATTTCCATAAAATTCCTTCCAAAATAGGCCAAAATAAATCTTTTGTGCCCATCTATGCCTTGCACGAATTGATTCACTTGCTAGCTGTATATGGGACCTGAAATGTGCACAAGATCTTGAAGTTTGAATGATTTAGATTTTCATGATTTGTTTTGATTTAAATTGATTTAATTGCAATAAAAATAAAAATAAATAGCAAAAATAAGATAAAGACAAATGGAGAGAGCTAGGACTCATATACCATGCTACCAACTCAGAACAAGTGCAAGAAGTTAGGCCCATTTAGCAAAAATTGCAATTTGAGGCACTTTTGACTTTTGGCAATTTTGCAAAAAAGGTTAACTTCACCAATGCATAACTTCCTCAATTTGGACTCTTTGAAGGTGTTCTAGGACTTTTTAGAAAGGTCGAGATGTCCTCTAAGCAACCCTTTTGGTCTAATCTCAATTGAGTCTTCCATTTTCATGTATGAAGCTTTGACAAAAAAGGTGTTTTTGTTGACTTTCCAAAATGACCTATAATGTCCAAATTCATAACTTGTTGTGAGTGCATATTTTGAACTTGGGAGCTGAAGATGAATTGTATATAATTTCTTCCTATTAAAAATGAGCTTTGGATGGGTCATTTCTCATAAAGTATGAGAAAGTTATGCTTGGTCAAAGTTGAGTTGACTTTTCCTACAAAACCCTAATTTAGCAACTTTTGGTTCTTGATGAATTGTGAGCAATCATTGATGAATCATGATCAAACTTGATAAAATGATGAATGATACTTCAAAAAGAGGATGTTGACCAAAAATCTTGAAGTTTGACTGTATGGGGACCATAGTTGACTTTTGCCCTAGCACAGTCGATTTTCAGGTCTTTAAGCAATTGACTGAGAAAATTTCCTCTGCAGGGCTTGAAACTTGACATGGATGATCTTGAGAACATATTAGGACAATGGTGAGCATTTGGGATCCCTTAGACTCAAGTATCTTGATGCAACATGAAACCCTAATTTGAGGTAGACTGACTTAGGAGAGAGTTTATCTGGTCAACCCTTGGACTTCCTTGAGCAACTTGAGGATCTTTCTTGAAATGTTTTGAGAAATATGAGAGGGAAAATTTTTGGGTACAACAGTGTGTCTTTGCATCTGGATGTATTGAGTATATATAGGGCATTATATCAGGTCAAACAAATGAGGAAAAAACCAAGTGATCAATGCATTACGAACACCACATGAAAATGTTTTCAAATTTCCAATTAGAGAAGACCATGTTCCAATCTTGTCTCCCACGGTTTTGCATGGTTGGAAAGGAGTTATTGGGCCTCAAATTTGGCACAAAACTAAGCCCATATGACTTGGTCCATCATTTACTATTTTACTTAATTTATTTTGTATTTAATTGAATAAACAACAAAATAAATGAAATAAAATAAAAGGTAATGCATGAATGGACTTATGGGTCTTTTATCATGTATAGATTATTTTTTAACCTAAAAAATTAGGTCCATTAGACCACAGTTTCAAAATTGATCAATGTAAGTTTCATGCATTTCTCAAAATTCGCTCAACTTGTACCAATCACAACTCTATCAAATTTTAGCATATGAAGGCGATATTTGACTTTTTGGAAAGCTCAAGATGTCCCCTACAAATCCTATGTTGGTACCTTTTTCATTTGAAGTCTTTAAGTTGATGTAAATTTCTTTGACAAAAGATGTCTTTTTGTTGACTTTCAAAATGACATGTAATGTTTTGGCTCATATCTCTTAAATGAAGAATTTTTTGAACTTGAGCTTAGAGATAAAAATGTTGTAGATAATTGAATTTTCATAAAAATTGGATTTGGTTAAGAATTTTCTAATGAAGCATGTGAAAGTTATGCTTGGTCAAAGTTCAGTTGACTTCTCCTGAAGAAAACCCTGATTTAGCAATTTTTTACTTTTGATGAATCTTGAGTTTTCTTTGATGAATTATGATCAACACTTGATCAAATGATAAACGTGACCTCAAAATCTTGATGTTAACCAAAAATCATGAAGTTTGACTGTATGTTGACCACAATTTACTTTTTGTTCAATATAGTTGATTTCCAATCATTTGAGCAATTGACTGAGCAAACTTGTGATGCAAGGCTTGAAACTTGTTATGAGGGTACCTTGAAGCATATGGGGAACCATGAAACTCACTTGAGGCATTAAAAACTCAATTTTCTTTTAGAAACACAAAACCCTAATTGTAGGCCATTGCTTGGGAGAGATGCTTGTATGTTCAAACCCTTGAGTATTCTTGAGCAATTGAGAACCCCGGGAGCATTAGGAGGTGTCTTGAATCAATTGTATTAAAAAATGGGAGTGAAAATTTTGGGGTACAACAGTGATGTATTATACAAAAGAAACTACAAGATGGTGTTACTCGGGTGCATGGAGAAACATGAAGCAGATACACTCATGGTAGAGATCCACGAAGGAACCTTTGGGACTCATACGAACGGACATTCCATGACTAGGAAAATCTTAAGAGCAGGTTATTATTGGTTGACGATGGAAGCTGAGTGCTACCATTATACAAAGACATGTGTGATACGGTGGGAGAACTGACTATGGTTTTGCGTTTGTTTTCGCAAATGTTTCGGTTGAGCAAGAGTCGCCACCGACTTTTTATTTTATCCTAAGGAAAGGTTTAAAAAAAGCACAGCAAAAACCTTTGAGATTTTTCTTGGATTCGGGGAGTAGATTATAGAAAGGGAAGGTATTATCACCCTTTCTATCCATGGTTATCCATGGGCTCTTAGGTACTTGCTTAGATCAACTTGCCTTGGTTTTCAATTGTTTGAAATGGTGCTTGGTGTGTGATTTTGAAAATGTTTGAAAAGATGCCTTGTGTAGGCTACCCTTGTAACAATTCTTTACTCGAATGTTTTACAAGAGGTGTTTGTCTTTTGAAAAGATGTTTCAAGGTTTTTGAAAGTTTGTTTTGAAAGTGTTTGTGAAGTGTAGTTTGAAATTAGGCAAGTGTTTTCTTTGTAAATTGGCAAGTACTTAAGAGTTATCTACCCTAAAGCTTTCTCAAGGTTTTTTTGTTATGTTTTAAATCTTTTAACAATTTTGTTCCACCATTGCATTTGGTGGACAATCTTGTCTTAGGAGGTGAAAGGGACGGGCGCGGGTCATCGTTTAGACCATAATTGCAATAGTGTTAAATGTCTTTGGGCAATTTTTTCTTTAAAAAAGGGACTTGATCATTCATTTAGGCAGCATTTTGAGGGACTACGATCATTTGAATGTTTGTTTTACCCAAAGAAATCTAACATGCAATATGGCCCAATTATTTGAAGGCAACAAAGTGGAATACCCTAGGGGTGCAAGTGTGAGATGTGTTGTCCATTTTCATGCTTGTTTATCTTGAGTTAGGTCAAACTACTTTTTGTTCATTTTATTCACATACAAACCCTAACTCTAGCATAGTATATTTAGAAAGCGATAAAGTGCGAAAATTAAATTCCTACACTATTACAACACAATGATATAGGGAGGGGGGTACAAATGTTTCAAATGAGGGGTATTTAGACAAGAAATTAAACCTAGCTATTACATCATTTTTTTTTTTGAATATTTACAAGACAAAAATTGCATAATTAAATGGAAATGAAATAAATATGCAAAATGTAAAAAGAATTTTTATGTGTATGAAAAAAAGTATTATTTATGTGAAATAAAAAAAGAGAAATAAAAAGGTAATATTTTTGGAGTATTTTCATATTTAGGGCAAAACCCTAATTTTTAATCAAAAAGGGATATTAATCAATTAATTCATATAATATTTACTATTTACATACAAAAATAAAATAAAATATAGTATATTTATAAAAATGTCTTTTTAGTATTAAATATTAATAAAACTAAAAATATGTATGTTTTTGATATTTTTACCCTAAATGTATTAATATATATATATATATATATATATATATATATATATATATATATATATATATATATATATATATATATATATATTTAATATTAAAATAAAAAAAAAGTATTTTTCTATAAAATATTTTCAGGAAGTAAAAATAAGATACAAGTGTATAAAATATATTTGTGCTATTTTAGTATTTTAAACAAAAAGTATATATTTATTTATTTATGTACAAACTAAAAGAAAAAAAATCAAATAAATACCTAATAAATTCAAAAATGATGAGAAAAAATATTTTTATATTTTTAATATGCTGAGAAAAAATAAATGAGTCAATTAAAAAAAAGGAAAAGTCAAAAAATATTAAAAATAAAGCAAATGGGCTCAGGGGGTGTGAAACCAAAAAGGTGGTGTGAATAAGAAAATAACTCAGGCCCAGCCCAAGAAGACATTGTCTTCAACCTTCAGACAAAACCAGTTCAAAAACGCGCGCCCTTCTTCTGAAACTTCTAACTCCTGATTCCTGGCTTTTTAATGAAAACTCATAACATAAAAAATGTTCAGCATCAAGAGACGAATCCAACCATATGCAGAACTTGATCTAACTCTCTAAGATGAGGGAGAATTTCTTCTCCCCCAAATCCTAACCTAGATTTTCTGCCATTTTCAAACCTTAAATTCTCCCAGCTTAAGCAAAAGAAATGAAAAGTAAAAACATGTACATGTTCAGTGGCATGAGTAGAACATTGTTTATTCACAAACTTAGAGCTAATGATGCCTAATAAGAGAGATAGAAGTTCACCAAAATACCTGTTCAGTTGAAGTTCTATCTGGCAATGGGGAAGCTTTCAGTGCAAGGTGATGATTGGTATAGCTTCCTTGAGGTCCAGGGATGCTATTCCAATGTTTACTTTGTCTTGAAAGCTTTTGAATCGTGCTAGAGCACTTCACCTGCAAAACAAGAAACTGAAAATGGTGGAACTGGTTAGAGGGATTACAGGTCGTGTTTCAAGTCATGGTTAGCTTGCATAGATGCTAGGGAATGTGTGTGAACTGGTTTGGGCAAGAGAGCTTGAGGGAAATGGAAGATGGCACTCAAACTGCAGGCCTGGCCCTGTTTTTGCAGTTTGAAGGTGATTCTGAGATTGGGAGTGTATGAGAGATGTTAGGGTCGTGCACTAGCTTGGTTGGGATGTCTTGAGTGTGTTTCACAAGTTCACTTAAGTGTTTGTAAGCTGATATGAGAGTTGTGTTACAATATGCCAAGTTACTTACACTTTAAGCAACAAATGCCCAAGTTGTGTTCTAGGTCAGTAGAGGCCCCCTAATGAGCTGCATAATCCCTCCTTGATCAGAGTGTTTTGCTCATAATCTTGTGCCAATTAGATCTCATTTGTACTACTTGGATTTTCAATTGGACATAAAGTTAGCTTTTGCAAAAATGGAAGAAATGCTTTACCTATAAATGGATTAATCCTTTAGGCAATGCTTGAACTCATGAAACAAGGCCTTGGCACAAAGGTTTTGCATTGAATTATTGAGCGTCAAAGGGTTTTAGGACCTATAATTTAGCACAAACTATGCTGACTTGAAAATGGCTTAAGTTATGAACATGTTCATGATCAATTCAAAAGTGAGTTTTTGCCAAATTGTGAAATTCGATTCTCTCAAGTTATGAGGTTATTTGAGAAGTTCTTGGACATTTTGGAAAGCTTGGAATGTGTACTACAATCCTTCTTTGAAATGCAAATTGAAATTCCAAGTGGAAGTGTATGGAAAATGGCCTTGAAGTTGGGTAGAAAACCTTGTCAAAATAGGTTAAAATTTCACTAAGTTAAGAATGGTTTAGTGCCCTTATTCAAAAATTTGTAACTTGAGATACAAGCCTCAAATGGGAAAACTTTGTGAATCAAAGTTGTAGATTATGCAACAAGCTACAACTTTCATGTTTTGACCTTTGTTTGAATCCAAATGGATCTTGGTGAAAAAGTGGGGCAAAGTTGGGGAAAAATTAGGGTTTTTTATAACTTAGAAAAATTCTAAGTTATGAAAAATTCTAATTTCTAACCCTAATTTGCATTTTGTGATTTCTTGGTGAACAAGTTTCATGATTTGGCATGTTTTGATGAAAAATGAATCTTGACTCTTGATTTTGACCAAAAAGTCAAAGTTTGACTTTTCAATGTACAGTCAAAATTGATCAATTGACTGGGGAATTCAACTGTCAATCTTGTGTACTTGGGATCTTTTGAGTTTTTTGAGCATGTCAAGATAATTCCATGGGGTCCTTGAGTCCATATGTGAGCTTGGTTTGCCATTGGCTAGGTCAAACAGTCAAAAATTGCCTTTGTGCAGTCAAAACCCTAAAAATGACCATTTTGCCCTTTTGGTGATTTGATCAAATTTCTTGTGGAATTGTGATCCAAACTTGATCAAATGGTTCATATGAGTTCATAATGTTGATGTGGGTCAATTTCCATGAGGTTTGGTTGTTAATTGGCCACAGTTGACTTTTTCCCCAATACAACTGATTTCTAGGTCAACTGTCCAATTGACTGGCCAAAACTTGGAATCAAGGCTTGAAACTTGATGTGGATAAACTTGGGAGTCCAATATGAAGCATGAAAGTCATCTTAGGCACTTTAGGTCAAAACATCTTGGTGCAAACACAAACCCTAATTTGGGTCAACAGTGCAAGGAGAAGTCTTGAGCAGATGAAACCCTAACTGGATCTTGGGCTTCAGAGTTTTTGTGATGAGAAATCATTGAGAAATGGGAGGGCAAATTTTGGGGTACAACAGTTGCCCCTGTTCAATCTTCTTGAATCCGAAGAGTTAGATTGGCAAGTTTGCCTTTCGTGACTCGAGGGTAAAAGGAGATTGGACACTAGAGTGCCCGGAAATTTGCACTCGTCAAAGCAATGGATGCGGGAATGGGCTTAGAGATGCCATTTGGAGATGGGCTTAATGATGCCATCTGGAAGAGTGACAGAGACTTGTCGGGGATGGGCTTAGAGATGCCATCTGGAATGAGTATCAGGAAGGTGTCCATGCTTTGGACCATTTCCGAACTGAGGGTCTGAATGAGCAATAGATTGACATCCGTTGTTGGGAGGAATCCGTAAACTATTTTCAGAAGTTTGAGAAGAGTCTGAACAAGCGATAGGTTAACATCCGTTACTTGGAGAACCCGTGAACTGTTTTCAGAAATCTTGAAGTTGAATAAGCAATGGAGCAGCATCCGTTGTTGGGAAGCGTCCGTAAACTATTTTCAAAAGGTTGCATCTGAGCAAGTGATAGATTGACATCCGTTGTTGGGAAGAATCCATAGACTGTTTTCAGAAGTCTGGAGAAGAAACTGAACAAGCGATAGGTTAACATCCGTTACTTGGAGAACCCGTAAACTGTTTTCAGAAATCTTGAAGTTGAATAAGCAATAGAGCAGCGTCCGTTGTTGGGAAGCGTCCGTAAACTGTTTTCAAAAGGTTGCATCTGAACAAGTGATAGATTGACATCCGTTGTTGGGAAGAATCCATAGACTGTTTTCAGAAGTCTTGAGAAGAAACTGAACAAGCGATAGGTTAACATCCGTTACTTGGAGAACCCGTAAACTGTTTTCAGAAATCTTGAAGGTGGAGGAAAAACCGGTGTAGGGTTTCCTGACGATGAGCTCGTGTAAAACTGCATCTGAAACTGTTAAGGATATCTTTTTATTCTTATCCTGAAAAGGACAAAATGTTAGCTAAACACAAAATTATGCTGCATGAAATGTATGATGCAATATCTGTTATATCAATGTTTATGATACGAATGTAACGAATGCGCATGTAAGCTGATGAGCTGTCTTGCTGGGGATAGATGAATCCTGGATGGCTGAAGATAAAAGCATCCTGACTGCTGCCGGGAAGAATAATTCCTTGGCTGTTACTGGGGAGTAACAATCTAGTAGGCTCATGCTGGGGATGCAAGGCTGAGAATCTTCAGTTTGGCGGGAAGCATTTCTGGCGACTTCACTGGGGAACTCGAGACTTGTTCTCCTAAAACTTTGTGGGGAGAAGGTTCATTAGTCTGGCTTTGTTGGGGATTCTGAAACTTAAACTCTGAGGGGAAATGAATCTAGGAGGATCCTCTGGCTGGGGGATTGTAAAGATAAGTTACGTTGGGGAACTTTGATGAACTCCGCTGGGGATAGGAATGAATTTGGCGAGTGCGATCTTCCGTGGCAATAAGCTGAGGATAACCCAGTTATAAGCCCTTGTGAGGAATAACTTTGAATAAAACTCGGGAGAGACGTCCGTTCTCTGCGGGGGATAAGCTTCCAGAATCTACTGGGGATTTCCTTTGAAGGGTATCAAGATATCCAACTGTTCCTTTGACCTATCATTAATCCTCCTTCTTGGTTCATAAGGAAATGATTATGTTTCAAATGCATATGCCTATTTAACAAAACATTGGACGTTTCTCAAAATAAAACAAATAGTGCAAGAGAAAAGAAAAGGAAATGACACAAATTTCTGGGAAAAGTATTTGTATTGATTTTCTATGAGTATATTTGTACAAAGGAGACAATCATCCTAGTAAGAGGATTTTGTCGTAAATATTTGAAAGATTTATACAAAATAAAGATGGCTTATGTGCAATAATTCCATGGGATTCCATTCCGCTATAGCTTTCATAACTCTGAACATTTGTCCATTCAATGCCTCGTTTTGACGATGACTGGATTGACCAGAAGCCTGGAACCGGTTGATGAAGAGATCGTCCTTGAAGTGATCCGACGAGACATAGTCATACGCTTCGATTCCCTAACTTTTGCCTGAATCGCCCTTTCGTGTTTTCGATCCACCGGGAAACCCCTTTTTGCCCAAGCCGCCCTTTCGGGTTTTCGACTTGCCGGGTGTACAGATTTTTTTTTTGTTTTATCCCTAATTTTTGCCTGAATCGCCCTTTCGGGTTTTCGATCCACCGGGATGCCCATTTTTGCCCAAGTCGCCCTTTCGGGTTTTCGACTTGTCGGGTTATTTTATGCGTAGTATCTTTTGACTATGTCTGCGTTCACAGGGTGCGGCAAATCGTCGCCGTCCATGGTGGTCAGAATCATTGCACCACCAGAAAATATGCTCTTGATCACAAATGGTCCTTCATATGTAGGAGTCCATTTGCCCCTGGGATCACTTTCCGGCAAGATAATCCGCTTGATTACAAGATCTCCGACTTGATACACTTGACGTTTGACTTTCTTATTGAAGGCCTTGATCATCCGCTTTTGATACGTCTGACCATGGCATATAGCAGCAAGTCGCTTTTCATCGATCAGATTGAGTTGATCAAGTCGGGTCTGCATCCAATCATCTTCATTCAAACCTGCATCCTTCATAATCCTTAGAGAAGGGATCTGGGCTTCCATAGGCAAAACAGCTTCCATGCCATAAACCAAAGAAAATGGGGTTGCCCCGGTTGAAGTACGTACCGTCGTACGGTATCCATGCAGAGAAAACAGTAACATCTCATGCCAGTCTTTGTAAGTGACTGTCATTTTCTGAATGATCTTCTTAATGTTTTTGTTCGCAGCTTCAACAGCACCGTTCATCTTCGGCCGATAGGGAGATGAATTGTGATGATAAATCTTGAACTGTTCGCACAATGCAGTGATCATTGTGTTATTCAGATTTGTACTGTTGTCTGTGATGATCCTGTCTGGAACACCATACCGACATATGAGATTTTGCTTGATAAAGCGGGCCACCACATTTTTAGTGACAGAGGCGAAGGAAGCTGCTTCGACCCATTTAGTGAAGTAGTCAATGGCAACCAGGATGAAGCGATGTCCGTTGGAAGCCGTGGGCTTGATCTCTCCAATCATATCAATCCCCCACATTGCAAAGGGCCACGGAGCAGTCAGGACGTTGAGAGGAACCGGAGGAATATGAACTTTGTCAGCATAGACTTGACACTTGTGGCAAGTACGGGAATGTTGATGGCAGTCAGCCTCCATAGTAGACCAGTAATAGCCTGCCCTTAGGATCTTCTTAGCCATCGTATGCCCGCTCAAGTGAGTGCCAAATGTGCCGCTGTGTATATCAGTCATGATCAATTCTGCTTCAGCTTTATCTACGCATCGGAGTAATACACAATCATGGCTTCGTTTGTAAAGGATGTCGTTGCTCAGGAAGAACTTAGCAGCAAATTTTCTTAAGAACTTCTTGTCATTCACGGAAGCTCCTTCAGGATAATCTCGGGTCTCGAGATACCTTTTGATTTCATGGAACCAAGGTTGTTCCACTACTTCTTTGGTATTAATCTTGTGGCAATGCGCCGGTTCATCCATTCGCTCGATGGTGATTTGAGGAGCCTCGTTATCCCAGTTGAGTTTAAACATGGAGGACATTGTGGCCAGAGCATCCGCTAGCTGATTCTCTTCTCGCGGGAAATGCTCGAAGGTAATTTGCTCGAAATGAGGCAACAATGTCAGGACATGTTCTTTGTAGGGGATAAGATTAGGATGTTTGGTATCCCACTCTCCTTTGATTTGACTGATAACCAAAGTCGAGTCCTCGAATACGATCAAAGATTTGATCCCCAAGTCTATAGCAGCCTTGAGACCAAAGATGCAGGCTTCATACTCAGCCATGTTGTTTGTGCAGCTGAAGCAAAGTCGGGCCGTGAAAGGTGTGTGACAACCTTCCGGAGAAATGAGTACTGCGCCAATACCGTTTCCAAGCGCATTTGAAGCACCATCAAAGTACAGGGTCCATCGGGATCCCTTTTCAGGTCCGTCATACGGTCCGTCACCTTCAATGTTGTCCAAATTCATGATGTCCTCGTCTGGGAAGTCAAATCTCATGGGTTGATAGTCTTCGATAGCCTGATGAGCCAGATGGTCAGCTAATACACTCCCTTTTATAGCTTTTTGGGTGGTGTACTGGATGTCATACTCAGTTAAGATCATTTGCCATCTAGCTATCCTTCCAGATAAAGCGGGCTTTTCGAAGATATACTTGATAGGATCCATTTTGGAAATCAACAAGGTAGTATGAGTCAGCATATACTGTCTTAGTCGGCGAGCAGCCCATACCAAAGCGCAGCAAGTTTTCTCGAGCAGTGAGTAGCGAGTATCACAGTCGGTAAACTTTTTGCTAAGGTAATAAATAGCATGCTCTTTTCGACCAGACTCGTCATGCTGGCCCAAAACACACCCCATTGAGTTATCCAAGACGGTCAAATACATGATCAATGGTCTTCCTTCGACGGGTGGCATCAAAATAGGAGGTTCTAGCAAATACTCCTTGATTCTATCAAAAGCAGCTTGGCAATCGTCGTTCCATTCCACTACCTGATCTTTTTTCAAGAGTTTGAAAATCGGTTCACAGGTAGAAGTCAGATGTGAGATGAATCTGGCAATATAGTTTAAGCGCCCCAAGAATCCTCTAACTTCCTTCTCAGTACGGGGAGCAAGCATCTCTTGTATTGCTTTTACTTTTGCGGGATCGACTTTAATGCCCTTGTTGCTTACAATGAATCCCAGGAGTTTACCAGACCTAACTCCAAAAGTGCATTTACTTGGATTCAGCCTGAGCTTGTATTCTTTTAACCTGGCAAACAGCTTCTCTAGATGTTCAAGGTGCTCTTCCTCTGTTTGTGACCGAGCTATCATATCGTCTACGTAAACTTCAATCTCATGATGTATCATATCATGAAATAAAGCTACCATGGCGCGTTGATAAGTCGCCCCTGCGTTCTTCAGCCCGAACGGCATCACCTTGTAACAGAAAGTGCCCCATTGTGTGACAAAAGTTGTTTTCTCCATATCCTCGGGGGCCATTTTGATTTGATTGTAGCCCGAGAATCCATCCATGAAGGAAAACACTTTACGCTGAGCTGTATTGTCGATCAAGATGTCAATGTGAGGTAGCGGGAAATCATCTTTAGGGTTGGCCCTATTCAAATCCCGGTAGTCCACACACATCCTGACTTTGCCATCTTTCTTAGGTACTGGCACAATGTTAGCGACCCATTGAGGATAGGACGTAACATCCTGAAAGCCAGCATCGAATTGCTTCATTACTTCTACTTTGATCTTTTCAGACATGTCAGGCCTCATTCGGTGAACTTTCTGCTTGATCGGCGGATAATCCTCTCTTGTGGGGAGACGGTGAACCACGATGTCTGTGTCTAAACCCGGCATGTCTTCATAAGACCAAGCGAAGATTTCAACATACTCATTCAACAACTGTACCAAGTGCTCCTTGACTTTTGGTTCCAGATTGGCACCCACTTGCACCTCCTTCCGGTCTTCCTCGGTCCCTAAGTTGACAGTTTCCAGTGGCTCTTCATGCGGTAAGATGGCCCTTTCCTCTTGTTGCAGAAGTCTGGCTAGTTCCCCGGGTACTTCACAACCTTCGTCATCTTCATACTCGGCTAGATTGACCAGATCCTCAGAGTTATTGAAAGATATAGCAGAATAGTCACCCATGGAATCCGGAGTGGATGGGTACCTGCATTGGTGAGTGTGGGTGTGTGTAAGGGATAGCCATCCTTAAACAAAAATGCAAAAGGAAATAAAATGAACATAAGCAGTTTATCAAATGAAAAACGTCCAATGAATCATTAAACATGGCATATGGATATGAAAAATAATCAAAACCCTTACAAATGGACCTACATGCCCCGGGCAAGGCAGGAGGTGAAAAGATAGTGTACGGATTGTTTGAAAATATTACAGACCAAATAAGAAATGTTTAACAGATAAATTACTGATGAATAAAAGTGATGGGGAAAAAGTCCTTAGCCTCCCAATTGCTCAATCCTCCTTTGACAGTTGGATAAATCCACTCCTCAATGTTGCTCTCCTTGTCTTCATTTTCCAGGGCGTTGATTCCGTAGGGAGAAATTTTGACTGGAGCCCTTTCAATCTTCGCACGGTGCATAGCTTTCTGGCCGGCGGCTGTGAACCCTAACCCAAACTTGTCAGTCTTATGCGGAAAGTCGGGTAACTGCCCCCATGCTGAATTCTTCCCTTCTTTTATTGCGGCCCTTGCATCCTCCAGAGATGCCATCCTAGCCATCTGCCTCGGTGTCTCAGCCGTCAACTTCGCTACTGCTATTTCAGGAAGGACTTCTTCGAAATGTTGAAATGGTGTCTCGATGAACTCTCCTTCAACCTCCACATACCGGAAAGAATTTACGTGGCTAATCATGTACTCTTCTTCGCCATGGACAGTGATGATCTTTCCCTTGACAGGATACTTCAACATCTGATGTAAGGAGGAGGTGACTGCCCCAGCATGGTGTATCCAAGGTTTACCCAGCAGGCAAGAGTATGATGGACGGATGTCCATCACATAGAAAGTGGATTTAAACACCTCAGTGCCTATCTTGATGGGAAATTCAACCTCTCCATGGACCATTCTCTTCGAACCATCGAAAGCTCTGACAACAATATCACTTGGCTTTAATTCCAATCCTTCACAATCTAGTCGGTCCAAGGCCTTCTTAGGCAAAACATTCAGCGACGAACCAGTATCAACCAAGACATGTGCGAGAGTAGTTCCTCGACACTCGACTGAAATGTGCAAAGCATCATTGTGATTTCTACCTTTAGGAGTTAGGTCGGCATCAGAAAAACCTAATCCATTGTCTGTAGTCAGGCTAACCATGCAATTCTGAAATTGATCTGCAGAGGTTTCCTGGGGCACATGAGCTGCCTTCAGGAATTTTATCAGGGCTTTAGCGTGCGCTTCTGAGTAAAGTAGTAGCGCCAGCATGGAGATCTTGGAGGGGGTTTGCCCCAACTGTTCCACCACATCGTAATCACTTCTCTTGATTATCCTCAAAATCTCATCCATTTCCTTCTTGGAGGTTTCCAGGATTACCAAGGGTTGAGCCCTCGTCCTGACGGGCTCATCTTGGATTCCTTTACCTTTGTCAGCAGCGGTAGGAGAGACAGTACTAGGAACAACAACGTCTTCAATCAAAGGAGTTCTAGCAGAAAGTTTTATTGGCGCATGGACGACCTTGTCAGCTGATGAGGGTCCAAAGATTGCTCTTGGAGGGGTAATCTCTGGAGAAAATATTCTCCCGCTCCTGGTGATTTTGCTAGTGCCTGCAATGTTACTAATGTTGGCTTCTTCATCATCCGAACTTTCTTCAATTACCTCGATTTGCTTGATACCATGGTAGTAGATGTCACCGCCATAGTTCCAAGGTATCAACTTCTCAGAAACATAGGGAACGGGCCCTGGCATTGTTATCTTCAAAGGAACAGATTTCGCAGCTGGTGTAATCTTAACAGGCTTTTTGACGGCCTTGGAAAGATTGGCGTGAATGGTTATGATTGATACATCTTCAGTATGAACTGGAACGGCAGAAACTTTTTCAAACAAAATTTGTCGACTATCCATAAGGCCTTGGATGCCTTTCTTCAGTAGCGGACAATCAAACGGTAGAGAGTAGCAACAATAGCAGTCTTCTTTACATCCCGGGAAGATCCCGGCCCTCAACAGGTTCAACTTAATGGTTAGCAATGGAGTAGTCAGATCACTGACATCGGCAACATACAAATCTTCTTCAATGGCATTGACATTTCGGCCGTGCTTCGGCATGGGTGCAGATATCACATTAGGCTTTTCTGGAGCGTCAAACTCTACCTCCTTAGCCTCTATCAGGTCTTGGATTTTATGCTTGAGTGCCCAACAATCATTGGTGTCGTGTCCAACATTGTCTGAATGGTAGGCGCATTTAGCATTGGCATGATAATGCGGAGAGGACGTATTCACATTCTTTGGTGCCTCCTTGATGGTGGCGAGGTTCAACTTCAGTAGATGGGGAAGCACTTGCGCTGGAGTCATATTAATGCGGGTGAACTGCCGTTGTGGCCGTTCCACCCGTTGTTGATTTGGTCTGGACTGGTTATAGCGAGGCTGCTCGCTTGGAGTGTTTTGAATCATTACGGCCCCCACAGTTGGCCGACGCTCCGTCTTCCCTGCTCTTCTCTGAGAATATACCACAACCGTTTCCTTCTTAAAAGGTTTCTTCTCAATACTTGTGGCAACACCCTTCTGAATCTTTCCTGACTTGATGCCAGCTTCTATTCTTTCGCCTGTCAAGATCAAATCGGTAAACCCCGCGGAGGAGTTACCAATTAGATGGTTGAAAAATGGCCCAGATAGGGTCCCAAGAAACATATCAACGAGTTCACGGTCGGTTAAAGGAGGCTGCACCCTGTCAGCCAAATCCCTCCATTTTTGTGCATATTCTTTGAATCCCTCGCTTGTTCCTAGTGACATACCCTGAAGTTGGGTACGAGTAGGAGCAAGATCAGAATTATACTGGTATTGTTTGTAGAAAGCGGTGGCCAAATCTTCCTAATTCCTGACACTGGTTCCTTCTAGCTGATAAAACCACTCCAACTGAGCTCCCGAAAGGCTGTCTTGAAAGAAATGAATCCAGAGATTTTTATCTGCCGTATAGGGTTGAATCTTTCTCACGTAGGACCTGAGATGCATTTTGGGGCAGGACAGCCCATCATACCTCACAAACACTGGTACTTTGAATTTTGGGGGAATCACAATCCCGGCAACCAAGCCCAAGTCTTCAAAATCCAAACCCGGTACTCTTTGTAGTTCCATGGCGGCCAATCTGTCTTCTAAACCCTTGTATTTATCATCAGCTGGAGGGTATTGCTGGTCAGAATAATCTTCATCCTCTTCAACCTCTTCTTCCTCCGCATCAGACTCGGAAGGCACCGCAACTCCATCTCTTTTACTAGTCCCTTCATCAGAAGTAGGAGGAAATTCAAGTACTCTCCGAGCTTCTCCGTCAAATCTTCTCCCCAAAGTAGCCACCCCAATCCTCTTTTTCTTCTTTTTTACTGGGTCCTTATTCCCCAATTGAGTCTTGATATCCTCCTGACCCTTAGCCAAGGTCATCAGGAGTTGCTGGAATTGTGCATTCTGAGCTTGTAGGTCTTTGACTGTTTGCTCGAGATCCATCCTACTGAAATAAACAGCAGACAGATAAGGAAACCTGGAGTGAGACCTGCTTATGCACATGATGAATGGTATGCTGAGGTATGCAATGCATTCAAGGATTTAGAACATTCAAAATTGTTTCAGACAAAGAAGAACGCACGTCATATTAATAAGAAGAAATTTGTTAGTACATAAATGCCCCATGGGCCAAATATTACAAAATAAACTTCTTAAGGCAGAAAGACATTGCGCATCCTCTTTGGTGCGATGTAGGTGTTGAGGGCCTCTTGCTCGTGGAGTCGACGGGTAAGCTCTAGAACCTTCTTCTCACTGGCGTAGAAGCTAGCTTCAAAAGTATTTCGTTCTTCCTTGAGCTGAATCCAACTTTTCTGCATTTCCTCCCACGATGTAGGCATGTCTGGATGTAGGATGGTGTAGGGGACCTCTCCTTCATTGACAGTCTCATTAATCACTGGGAGTACATGAGGATAAGGCATCATTAGACTTTGGGCTCCGGCTCGTACCCACTTGAGATAGGGCTCAAGAGGGATGGAGTTCTTGTGTCCCAGAGTCTTGCTATCAACCTTGTTGAGTTTTCCCCAAGCTCTGATGAATCTTTGGCGAAGTCCTTGCGCATCATTGTCGAAGTCAAAAACTAGGTTAGGAATCAACATGTCATGAGGGCCATCCCTCCGTGCATATCCAAATTTCCTCAAAGCTAGGCAAGGGTTGTAGGTGATACCTCCCCTGATTCCAAGTAAAGGAACATTAGGAAATTCTCCGCAACGATCGACAATGATGACATTTTCTCTGGACCGAGAACACCAATGCACATCAGAATGAGTAAGAGTCATCAACCGTTGGGACCACCTTGTACCTTGGTCATTCTTTAGGACAGATTGTGGAAGGTGCGAAATAAACCACCTTGCAAGGATAGGAGTACAGCACATGAGAACACCCCTCTTTCTCATTGTTCGTGTGTAAAATGAGTGAAGAATGTCCCCAAGCAATGTTGGTATTGGATTTCTGGACAAGAATATTTTGACGGCGTTGACATCTATCAATTGGTCAGGATTTGGGAACAAGACCAACCCATAGATAAGGAGTGCCACAATCTCTTCAAAGGCTTGTAGGTCCAATGAGTTCCAACATTCTTGTGCCTTCTCAAACAAGAACTTTGCTAAGAATCCTTTGACGCCACTTCTGGTTTCCCAATGCCCCTTGATGTCGGGTGGTTGTAGATGTAATGCTCGAGCAACATCTTCTGGCTTTGGTTCCTTTTCCGTACCGTTGAAGGGTAGTTGATTAAGGATAGGGATTCTTAGGAGTTGAGAAAACTCCTCCAAAGTGGGTACCAACTGATAATCAGGGAAAGTGAAGCAGTGGTGAAGAGGGTCAAAGAACTGGAATAGCACTTTCATCATGTCTTCTTCAATGTTGGTGTTGACTAGGCTAAGCAGTCTACCATGTCTTTCACTGAAGGATGAATTTTCCGGAATTCTTGAAGTGATCTCCTTGAGTTGAGGAGAGATTCTCACCAGGTTGACTTGAATGGTGTTTTTGCGAGGAACTTCCATGACCTACAAAACAAGAACAAAGATGAAGATCCAAACCCTTGAAATGGTTAGTGAACGCATATGATGCTTCATGATGTTTATGATGTATGCACAAAACATATGTACAAGAAAATCACACCAAACCCTAGTTTCAGGCTTGCATGGGGTTTCATAGGTAAGTACCCTCTTGAGTGTAGTTGGCTTAAAAACCTGTCCTATAAATAGTAACCGGGTTCTAAGGAGCTCAATATCACTGGATTGTTTTCAATGTTCATTGTTTTGATTTAGCCACTTAACTAGCG
Organism: Vicia faba; assembly: GCA_948472305.1. Lineage (NCBI taxonomy): Eukaryota > Viridiplantae > Streptophyta > Magnoliopsida > Fabales > Fabaceae > Vicia > Vicia faba. The sequence continues at coordinate 160,910,822 of OX451738.1, forward strand.
ACCAAAATATTCCAAGAAAACAACCTTCAATGAGTGTAGTATCGAGTATCTACCAACTTCGGACTGCACCAAAGTCGGTCATCTCACTACCCCTAATAAAAGGCCAAGATGGTCAAGTAAGGTTCTAGGTCATTAGTGCTTAGTGACATCACTCAGCGGCCCCGTACTCTCCTTGATTGAACTCAAGGGTTACCGGTACTTACAAATATGTCGCACTAAGATAACTATTGCTTCGACCGTGTCGGTATACCCTGCACAGTTTCCACAACGTATTGCTATCTATGAATGTTTCCCAAAATTCAGGTGTAGGATTGCAAACCAAAACAATAGAGCCAAGATATAAAGCAATCAATTCAAACAATTAGTCATGCAAGAGGGTGATATAAGCCCTAAGGTTACTCCACTTTTAACTTTATTCCCCAGCAGAGTCGCCAGTTCTGTGATACGGTGGGAGAACTGACTATGGTTTTGCGTTTGTTTTCGCAAATGTTTCGGTTGAGCAAGAGTCGCCACCGACTTTTTATTTTATCCTAAGGAAAGGTTTAAAAAAAGCACAGCAAAAACCTTTGAGATTTTTCTTGGGTTCGGGGAGTAGATTATAGAAAGGGAAGGTATTAGCACGCTTTCTATCCATGGTTATTCATGGGCTCTTAGGTACTTGCTTAGATCAACTTGCCTTGGTTTTCAATTGTTTGAAATGGTGCTTGGTGTGTGATTTTGAAAATGTTTGAAAAGATGCCTTGTGTAGGCTACCCTTGTAACAATTCTTTACTCGAATGTTTTACAAGAGGTGTTTGTCTTTTGAAAAGATGTTTCAAGGTTTTTGAAAGTTTGTTTTGAAAGTGTTTGTGAAGTGTAGTTTGAAATTAGGCAAGTGTTTTCTTTGTAAATTGGCAAGTACTTAAGAGTTATCTACCCTAAAGCTTTCTCAAGGTTTTTTTGTTATGTTTTAAATCTTTTAACAATTTTGTTCCACCATTGCATTTGGTGGACAATCTTGTCTTAGGAGGTGAAAGGGACGGGCGCGGGTCATCGTTTAGACCATAATTGCAATAGTGTTAAATGTCTTTGGGCAATTTTTTCTTTAAAAAAGGGACTTGATCATTCATTTAGGCAGCATTTTGAGGGACTACGATCATTTGAATGTTTGTTTTACCCAAGGAAATCTAACATGCAATATGGCCCAATTATTTGAAGGCAACAAAGTGGAATACCCTAGGGGTGCAAGTGTGAGATGTGTTGTCCATTTTCATGCTTGTTTATCTTGAGTTAGGTAAAACTACTTTTTGTTCATTTTATTCACATACAAACCCTAACTCTAGCATAGTATATTTAGAAAGCGATAAAGTGCGAAAATTAAATTCCTACACTATTACAACACAATGATATGGGGAGGGGGTACAAATGTTTCAAACGGGGGGTATTTAGACAAGAAATTAAACCTAGCTATTACATCATTTTTTTTTGAATATTTACAAGACAAAAATTGCATAATTAAATGGAAATGAAATAAATATGCAAAATGTAAAAAGAATTTTTATGTGTATGAAAAAAAATATTATTTATGTGAAATAAAAAAAGAGAAATAAAAAGGTAATATTTTTGGAGTATTTTCATATTTAGGGCAAAACCCTAATTTTTAATCAAAAAGGGATATTAATCAATTAATTCATATAATATTTACTATTTACATACAAAAATAAAATAAAATATAGTATATTTATAAAAATGTCTTTTTAGTATTAAATATTAATAAAAATAAAAATATGTATGTTTTTGATATTTTTACCCTAAATGTATTAATATATATATACAAGATATGTATTATATATATTAATTAAGAATATTTAATATTAAAATAAAAAAAAGAATTTTTCTATAAAATATTTTCAGGAAGTAAAAATAAGATACAAGTGTATAAAATATATTTGTGCTATTTTAGTATTTTAAACAAAAAGTATATATTTATTTATTTATGTACAAACTAAAAGAAAAAAAATCAAATAAATACCTAATAAATTCAAAAATGATGAGAAAAAATATTTTTATATTTTTAATATGCTGAGAAAAAATAAATGAGTCAATTAAAAAAAAGGAAAAGTCAAAAAATATTAAAAATAAAGCAAATGGGCTCAGGGGGTGTGAAACCAAAAAGGTGGTGTGAATAAGAAAATAACTCAGGCCCAGCCCAAGAAGACATTGTCTTCAACCTTCAGACAAAACCAGTTCAAAAACGCGCGCCCTTCTTCTGAAACTTCTAACTCCTGATTCCTGGCTTTTTAATGAAAACTCATAACATAAAAAATGTTCAGCATCAAGAGACGAATCCAACCATATGCAGAACTTGATCTAACTCTCTAAGATGAGGGAGAATTTCTTCTCCCCCAAATCCTAACCTAGATTTTCTGCCATTTTCAAACCTTAAATTCTCCCAGCTTAAGCAAAAGAAATGAAAAGTAAAAACATGTACATGTTCAGTGGCATGAGTAGAACATTGTTTATTCACAAACTTAGAGCTAATGATGCCTAATAAGAGAGATAGAAGTTCACCAAAATACCTGTTCAGTTGAAGTTCTATCTGGCAATGGGGAAGCTTTCAGTGCAAGGTGATGATTGGTATAGCTTCCTTGAGGTCCAGGGATGCTATTCCAATGTTTACTTTGTCTTGAAAGCTTTTGAATCGTGCTAGAGCACTTCACCTGCAAAACAAGAAACTGAAAATGGTGGAACTGGTTAGAGGGATTACAGGTCGTGTTTCAAGTCATGGTTAGCTTGCATAGATGCTAGGGAATGTGTGTGAACTGGTTTGGGCAAGAGAGCTTGAGGGAAATGGAAGATGGCACTCAAACTGCAGGCCTGGCCCTATTTTTGCAGTTTGAAGGTGATTCTGAGATTGGGAGTGTATGAGAGATGTTAGGGTCGTGCACTAGCTTGGTTGGGATGTCTTGAGTGTGTTTCACAAGTTCACTTAAGTGTTTGTAAGCTGATATGAGAGTTGTGTTACAATATGCCAAGTTACTTACACTTTAAGCAACAAATGCCCAAGTTGTGTTCTAGGTCAGTAGAGGCCCCCTAATGAGCTGCATAATCCCTCCTTGATCAGAGTGTTTTGCTCATAATCTTGTGCCAATTAGATCTCATTTGTACTGCTTGGATTTTCAATTGGACATAAAGTTACCTTTTGCAAAAATGGAAGAAATGCTTTATCTATAAATGGATTAATCCTTTAGGCAATGCTTGAACTCATGAAACAAGGCCTTGGAACAATGGTTTTGCATTGAATTATTGAGCGTCAAAGGGTTTTAGGACCTGTAATTTAGCACAAACTATGTTGACTTGAAAATGGCTTAAGTTATGAACATGTTCATGATCAATTCAAAAGTGAGTTTTTGCCAAATTGTGAAATTCGATTCTCTCAAGTTATGAGGTTGTTTGAGAAGTTCTTGGACATTTTGGAAAGCTTGGAATGTGTACTACAATCCTTCTTTGAAATGAAAATTGAAATTCCAAGTGGAAGTGTATGGAAAATGGCCTTGAAGTTGGGTAGAAAACCTTGTCAAAATAGGTTAAAATTTCACTAAGTTAAGAATGGTTTAGTGCCCTTATTCAAAAATTTGTAACTTGAGATACAAGCCTCAAATGGGAAAACTTTGTGAATCAAAGTTGTAGATTATGCAACAAGCTACAACTTTCATGTTTTGACCTTTGTTTGAATCCAAATGGATCTTGGTGAAAAAGTGGGGAAAAGTTGGGAAAAAATTAGGGTTTTTTATAACTTAGAAAAATTCTAAGTTATGAAAAATTCTAATTTCTAACCCTAATTTGCAATTATGTGATTTCTTGGTGAACAAGTTTCATGATTTGGCATGTTTTGATGAAAAATGAATCTTGACTCTTGATTTTGACCAAAAAGTCAAAGTTTGACTTTTCAGTGTATAGTCAAAATTGATCAATTGACTGGGGAATTCAACTGTCAATCTTGTGTACTTGGGATCTTTTGATTTTGTTGAGCATGTCAAGATAATTCCATGGGGTCCTTGAGTCCATATGTGAGCTTGGTTTGCCATTGGCTAGGTCAAACAGTCAAAAATTGCCTTTGTGCGTCAAAACCCTAAAAATGACCATTTTGCCCTTTTGGTGATTTGATCAAATTTCTTGTGGAATTGTGATCCAAACTTGATCAAATGGTTCATATGAGTTCATAATGTTGATGTGGGTCAATTTCCATGAGGTTTGGCTGTTAATTGGCCACAATTGACTTTTTCCCCAATACAGCTGATTTCTAGGTCAACTGTCCAATTGACTGGGCAAAACTTGGAATCAAGGCTTGAAACTTGATGTGGATAAACTTGGGAGTCCAATATGAAGCATGAAAGTCATCTTAGGCACTTTAGGTCAAAACATCTTGGTGCAAACACAAACCCTAATTTGGGTCAACAGTGCAAGGAGAAGTCTTGAGCAGATGAAACCCTAACTGGATCTTGGGCTTCAAAGGTTTTGTGATAAGAAATCATTGAGAAATGGGAGGGAAAATTTTGGGGTACAACAACATGTCATAAATGTCAAACCTACGCTGACAAGGTGCATGTACCACCAACTCTTCTAAATGTCATAAGTTCACCATGGCCATCTCAATGTGGGGAATTGATATGATAGAAATGATCGAACCAAAGGCTTCTAATGGAAATCGATTCATACTAGTCCCTGTTGACTATTTTGCCAAATGGGTAGTAGCTGCATCTTATGCAAATGTTACCAAACAAGTGGTTACTCGATTCATTAAGCAGAACATCATATGCAAATATGTGGTTCCTAGAAAAATTATTACAGACAATGGGTCTAACTTGAACAACAAAATGATGAAGGAATTATGCGAGGATTTCTAGATTGAGCATCATAATTCATCACCTTACTGACCCAAGATGAACGGAGCCGTCAAAGCTGCCAATAAAAATATCAAGAAGATCATTTAGGAAATGGTGAAGACATATAAATATTGGTACAAAATGCTTCCCTTTTCTCTACATGGCTACCGTACTTCATTACGTACTTCGACAAGTGAAAATCCTTTCTCTCTTGTTTATGGCATGGAGTTTGTACTCCCTGTTGAAGTAGAGATTCCATCACTACGAATCTTAATGGAAATCAAGCTTGAAGAATCAGAATAGGTTCAAAAACTACTTGATCATCTAAACCTTATCGGAAAAAAATGCTTAACAGCTCTATGCCACGGTCAATTGTACCAAAAGCGGATGAAGAAAGCCTTCGATAAAAAAGTTTGTCCTCAAGTATTCAAAGAAGGGGATCTAGTCCTCAAGAAGATTCTGCTACCTCGTCTAAATTCACGTGGTAAATGGACGCCTAACTACGAAGGTCCATATGTGGTTAAAATAGCATTTTCTAGAGGATCTCTTATCCTCACAACAATGGATGGGGAAGAACTACCACATCCTCTAAACTCCGACATAGTCAAAAAATATTATTTATAAGGCCCGCTAAGTCAAAACCCTAAACGAGTGACTCAGATAAAAAGATACGTCTCAGTGGATTGAAAACCCTAAAGTGGGATCCAGGAAAAAATTAGGGACATATAAGCAAAATCATCATCCCGGTAGATTGAAAACCCGAAAGGGAGATCGAGGCAAAAGCTATGGATTTTATTCAAAAAATGAACAGATAGACTTCATTACTATGACGACTACTAAGAGGAAGGGTTAATCTAAATCATCCGGCTTAGAAGCAAAGTAAATTGGAGTTATCAAAGGACGTTGGAGAATTAGCAGTATCAATTATCATTTCCATTGCCATTTTCAATTTTGTTAAAACTTTTTATAATTACCTCTTTTTAGGAATTGCATCTTGTCCTTTCGCTTGTTCAAAGGAATTATCATTAATAAAACAATTTATTTTTCAATTATGTTTCAACTGTGTTTTTCTTTTTCCGACTTGTTTGCAAATACTACGATTATTTCTTATAAAAACTACGTCGAAATTATTTTGGGGATTTGACAAAATAAATAAAAAGCATTGACAAAATATCAAAAAGCACTTTGGTTAGAAAAACGTCAAAAGAAATCCATGCCTACGGCCACACCTATGTCCATGCCTATGCTTGTGCCTACGATACAATTATCAACGTCACATTGACACTATTCATTGTAATACATCAAAATTCAAATCAACTTGGAGATACCGAAACAAAGCAACAAACAACATTGGGAAGTTGGTGACTTAGAAAATCCAATTGTTTAAAAGGAGAAAATTATCAAAAGAAACATTCATAAACGCTTGGTGCATATACATAAGAAACACTTGGGTATCATATCAATAACATCGCCATCGGGCATCATGTCAATCATCATTGGGCATCATACCAATTTGGACATTATACATATACATTATACACTGCATTTTCAAACTTCTTAGGCCAAGAATACTGTGAAACATCTTGCGATCTATTACTAGCTAAAACATCTACGTGAACCAAAATTCAAGCCTTAGCATTGTTCACACCATTAGCAACAAATACCTCGGTTGAGAACAAACAAAACTGGTAGATTGGAACTTCACTAAGTGATATATCTGTGATTTATATATTTGGTTTAGTCATCTAAGATTAGACTATCAAACTCAATTTTATACATCAAACCTGCATCATTTTCCCCTGGGTTGTGATAAATATGCAAGTCTGGTTTACAACTCGCTATATTAGTCTCGAAGCCTTAGCTAGTTTGCTACTAGACCTAACTCTATCTCTGGCCTAAATAGAGTCGATACCTGTGTTTTCTACCCCCTAGATTGTGGTAGACGTGCATAATCATGATATAACTTATTGCATTAGTCTCAAAGAATCAATAAGTTGTATATTTTCAAAACTTGCGTCATTTATCCCCTAGGTTGTGATAAATATCGCAAAACTACAATATAACTTACTATGTTAGTCTCGAAGTTTTAGTAAGGTGACTATCAAACTTATTTTATTTACTCCCTAGGTTGCAGTAAATATGCAAATTCACAATATAGCTTGTTGCATCAGTCTCAAAGCAACAATAAGTTATCCATTTTTAAGCTTGCGTTATTTACCTCCTAGGTTTTGGTAAATACACGAAATTTGTGATTACTTTTTCTAGGTGTTAATGAGTGATCTGCATCGTCACATCTAAACCATTTATGTTCATGCTCGGGCATTGGTGTGTTAACTGCATCATCATTGCTTATTTACTTTTAGGTTTATCATATAGTTTATCATTTTTCAAATCTTTCGGTCAAATTTTGGGGTCTTCCATTATTTGATAACCCTTCGATTCAAATGTGTGAGATATTCGTATTCTTGCACTTTCAATCGAAGAGTAATTAAATATGGGCAAGTGTCATACCCCAAATTTTCCCGTATTGGTGTTAAAAGCCAGTTCACGCTATTTTAGGCATTATTCATACAAATCTTCGCATTGATACAAAGTTATATTTTCATACGGGCTAACTTATTATTTATTTTTGTTTAAATATAGTAGAAGTTAATTGTGGAGGGGGTTTTATTTCATAAAATTTGTTGGTCATATTGTTAATTGGGCTTATCATCTAAAACCAATTAGACGGCCCATTAGGTTTTTTGGTGAGTCCATAGAAGAGCTTAGTTTTTAAAAAAAATGTGAGGATAATAATAATAATAATAAATTTTATTATTTATTGCATTTGTTGTCAGGTTGACCAAAGTCAACACTATAAAAAACACATTTGTTTTATAATTATGTTATTATTTGGTTTTTTATTGTTTTTATTATATATATATATATATATATATATATATATATATATATATATATATATATATATATATATATATATATATATATATATATATATATATATATATATATATATATATATATATATATATATATATATATATATATATATATATATATATATATATATATATATATATATATATATATATATATATATATATATATGCGTGTGTGTGTGTGTGTGTGTGTTATGGTGTTGACCCAGGGTCAATGTTTTTTTATATAAGGAATCAAATCAATGGAACAATCAAGGATTGAGAACATATTTTATTTGATTGAATACAAATACATATTTTGTCCAGATATATCATACAAACAGAAACCCTAATTCTAAAATTACAATAGAATCTAATCAAATCTCTAATTTACAACTAACTGAATCAATCACAAAATCAATCTAAAAATTATAACTGCAAATCAAATAAAATTTCCTAATCTATCTAAACCTAATGCCTATAAAAGCCTAATTTCTTAACTGAGAGGGAGGACCGGAGATTGAAGAAGAGGCGTAGAAGGAGAATTTGAAGAGTGAAGCCTTCAAGTCTTTGGATCCTGCCGCGAATCCTCCAAAATCCTTGTACCTGCAATTGGAAGCAAAGAAAGAGATTATATGCAATGAAGAGAAGTTATGGAGTGTGATACAATGGGAGAACTGACTTGAAGGTTTTGCATTTGATCGCAAATGTTGCAGTTAGCAAGTGTCGCCACCGACTTTTCTTTTATCCAAAAGGAAAGGTGAAAAAGCAAAGGAAAGACCTTTCAGATTGTTTCTTGAGTTCGGGGGGTAGATTATGAAAAGGAAAGGTATTAGCACCCTTTTCATCCATGGTTTTCCATGGGCTCTTAGTTACTTGCTAGATCACTTGCTTTATGTTTGAAATTGTGCTTTGTGTGGTTTTTGAAAGTATTTTGTAAAGAGGCCATTGTTTAGGCGATCTTTGTAATGATTATCGTTCGTAAGAATGTATACAACGATTTTGATCTTTTGAAAATGTTTTCAAATTTGTAAGATGTTTAAAAGTGCAGGTGTTTGTTTTTTTGAAAATAGCAAGGATGTTTATTTGAAATTGAGCAAGTAATTAGGAGCATTCTACCTACTCAAAAGTCTTTCTTGTTCATTTTCTTTTCCTTTGAAATTGTTGTCTTACCATTGATTTGGTAAGCAACCCTATCTTTAGATGTAAACGGGACGGGCGTGGGTCATCGTATAACCATGATTAGCAATGTTGCAAGGTATATTAGCAATATTTTTTAGGGACTAAGATCATTTTTAAGGCAACTTAGATAGCGTCATCGAGAGACTATGATCTTGTATTCGCTTGTTTTTGCTAAGATACCTCACGTGCGTAAGATGGCCATTTTTTATAAGGCAACCAAGTGGAATAACCCTAGGGGTGCTTGTGTGCAAATTTATTGTTTTCATGCTTGTTTTTATCTTGAATTAGGGTTTTCTAAGTATTGGTTTTAGTCTTTCCATACAAACCCTAATTACTAGCATGTTATATAAAAGCGATAAATTGTGAAATTTAAAATTACTACGCTATTACAACATTTGTATAGAGAGGTATACAAATTGAATGGGGATTGCAAGAATATAAACATAATTAATCTATTACAACCAAATTTAATTTGACATTAATGTACAAGAAATTAAATGGATACAATGTATAAAATGAATAAATGTACAAAATGCAAAAAAATGTGAAGTAAATGGATATTTGTTTTGGATGTTTTAGAAAAAAGGATTTTGTCTTAACCTAATTAATTAAATAAAAATGATTAATTAAACTTAAATTTATTAATAAAATATTTTGAATAAAACTCTAGTTCTATTAATTGATTAAAAGAAAATAAGTTTAAGAAAAGTATTTTTTTGGTATTTTTGTCTTGAAAATATTTATAGCATTATAAAATATTTTTAGTCTTTTTTCATATCAAAATATTATATTTTAAATGGTGTGAAAGAAAATAAATAAAAAAACATAGTATTTTAATTTAAATTTACAAGACTAGTTAATAAAATAAATAAAGTATGGTTGAATAAAAATATTTTTTATGAGAAAAATAAAATAAAATAAGTTAAAAATAAAAATATAATTTTTTTACTTTTTAATATTAGGAAAATGATTAAGAAAATATAAATGAAATAAATAAAAATAAAAAATAAAAATAAAAAAAAACTTGGGCCAGGGGGCGCAAACAGACTGCAGGGGGTTAGTTAGAAAAAAAAAATGAACAGGCCCAAGAAGGCCCAACGTGTCAAAAAAAGAAAAATCAGAAAACAAGAAAAATGTGAAAAAATCCAAAAGGGTACCACTGGGGCTCGAACCCAGGTCCCAAAGGTTACAGGCGCACGCTTCTACCACTGGGGTGGCTATACATCTGTTAACATAAGCAAAACAATAAATATATAAGGCAAAATGCGCCCTGAAGACTACATCTCCAACCTCCAGCCAAACCAACTGTAACTTGCTCATTTCTCATCAAAAATGAAAACTGTAAACATGAAACTTGTAGCAAATTTCCTAACGGTTTCAAAAATGTAAAGCATTAAAACTATAGATCAAAGATAAGCATGAATTTTAATGGCCCTAATCTGAACCCTAAAAATCTCAGAAATTTCAGTTTCAAAATTCTTTAAGCTCAAGCAAAATTAACGGAAACTATGGACATGGTTAGCTTCAGGGAAGTCATGTCTACTTGTTTTGTTCATAAATAAACTATTGATGATGCCTGTATGAAGAGTTCCAAGTTGATAAAACTTACCTCAAAACTGGAAATCGTGTTTTGAGTTTGAGCTTGTTTCAAGTGATGGCTGAAATGGTTAGGAGAAGTCAAAGTGCAGTGCTCTGTTTTTGGAAATGGAGAATGGTGTTAATGGTGTTACAGGTCTAAAACAGGGTGTGGGATCAACTCTATATGATGTTTAGGAACTTCTGAAACCAAAAGGCAAAGAAACACACGAGTAGATTGTAAGTTTCAAGTTTTTCGTCAGTTTGTGTGAAAATGGAAGTGTGAAGTGTGATTCTGAGTTCTAGGTTCTTTCAAGGCTTGAGCATTTGTGTGTTTGTGTAAAATGGTTTGTGTATGTATAAAAAAAGTGTTTGAGTGCATTGGCAAGTCAGAAGTACAAGTTCCTAGCTTTTGGCTAGATTACTTGATTTTGAAGAAAAGAGGGAAACAAGTTTCAAGAAGAGGTACAAGTATGGGATGGGTGATTGTAAGTGTTTGAAACATTTATTATGAGTTATAGGACACGTTTGATCAGAAGAGAACAAGTGCAAGGCTCAAGAACAAGTTTTGTACAAAAAGTTGCTTTCTCAAAATGGCAATGTGACCTTTCTTCCAAAAATGGATAAAAAGCATGTCCATGCATTGAATGCTTGAAGTGAGGCCTCTAACAGCTGTGTAAACCATTAACTTTGGAGTGCCTAACAAGTTTGAGGCCTGAAAAGTAGTGTTTATGCAACATGGTTTGAATTTGAATTTTGTTCATCACTAAAATGACTTATAATTAAAGTGATAAAACTCTAACTTCATCTCTTTGATTCTCCCTACTCAAGAATGATCTCAAGGAGTTCTTGGACATTTTGGAAATCTTGTAATGTGCTCTACAACCCTTATTTGATTTTATTTTGAATATTCCCCTTGGAACTATATGAAAAAGTTTCATGAGGTTAGGTCAAAATCCTGGCCAAATTAGGGCAAAATTTCACTAATTGTTTAGTTTCATGACCACATGTTCATAAAATTATAACTTGAGATCCAAGCATTTTTGGAAGGAGTTGTGTAAAGAAAAGTTGTATATTTCATGGAGATCTAAAACTTTCATGTTGAAAGTTTCTCTTGAATCATCTTGCATCATGGTGAAAATTCGGCTCAAAGTTATGAAAAAAACATGAAATTTCCAACACTTAGAAAAATTTCTAAGTTTAGAAATTTTGACTTTTCAAAATGAAATCTTGACTTTTTGATTTCTTGATGAATAAGTTTCATATTTTGACATGTTTTGATGAATTATGATCTTTGGCACTTGAATTTGACCAAAAAGTCAAAGTTTGAGTTTTCAGTATACAGTTGACTTTTGATTAGTTGACTGAAAAATTCATCTATCAATCCAATGGACTTGCAATATTTTGAACCATGTCATTAGGTCAATATGATGTAATTGGACTCTTGAGATCATGCCTTAAACCGATTTATCATTGGCTAGGTCAAAAATCAGAAATTGTCCCTTCCCAATCAAAACCCTAATTTTAACCATTTTGCCCTTTTGGAGATTTGATGAAATATCTTGAGGAACTATGGTCCAAACTTGATCAAATGATACATATGAGTTTAAAATGTTGATGGGGATCAAAAATTATGAAGTTTGAATGTAAATTGGCCATGTTTGACATTTTCCCCAATACAATTAATTTTTAGGTCAACTGCTCAATTGACTGCACAAAAGTGTGATTCAAGGCTTGAAACTTGACATAAGTAATCTTGGGGGTCCATAATGATCCATGAAAATCATATGGGGAATTGGAAGTTCAAAAATCCTTATGCAAACTCAAACCCTAATTTTGGTCATCAGTGCATAAGGAGGTGTCTTAAGCAGACCAAACCCTAGTGTAGTCTTGAGCCCAAGGAGATCTTATGAACAAATTCTTGATAAATGATAGGGAAAATTTTGGGGTACAACAGCTGCCCATGTTCAATCTTCTTAAGCCTGAAGAGTTAGATTGGCATGTTTTTCCATTCGTGACTCGAAGGTGGAAGATGATTGGACACTAGAGTGCCCAGAAATTTGCACTCGGTGATGTGATGGTAGAGGAAATGGGCTTAAAGATGCCATTTGTAGAGATGATAGAAAGTTGTTGGAGATGGGATTGTAGATGCCATCCAGAAAGTGATTGTTGAATTGTAATTTGTAAGCCGTAATCGAATGAGTATCAGAATGGCGTCCGTGTCTGGAGTGTATCTGAACTGTATCTTGAGAATTACATATGAATGAGTATCAGAATGGCATCTGTGTCTGGAGCATATCTAAACTGTATCTTGAGAATTGTGTATGAATGAGTATTAGAATGACATCCGTGTCTAGAGCGTATCTGAACTATATCTGAAAGTTGACTCTAAATGAGTATCAGAATGGCATTCGTGTCAGGAGCATATCTGAACTGTATCTGAAAGTTGAATCTAAATGAGTATTAGAAAGGTGTTCGTGTCTGGAGCGTATATGGACTGTATTTGAAAGTTGAATCTGAATGAGTATCAGAATGGCATCTGTGTCTGGAGCGCATCTGAACTGTATCTGAAAACTTTGAATATTGTTAATGGTAGTTGTTAACCTTATCCTGGAAAGGGTAAAATGTTAGCTAATATGCAATGTTATGTTTGTATGAAATGCATAGTATAATGCATTCGTGTTGTCAATGTTTATGATATATGGGTGCGATGTATACGCATGTGAGCTAATCTGATATACTGTTGTTGGGTTGGGGAAAATAGATCCCTGACTGCTGCTGAGCATATGGAGTATAAGTCTTCATGTTGTGAAGTTGAAGTGCTGATGAATTTCCCCTTAGAGAAATAACCTTTGTTGTAAGGGGAATGCCGTGTACTGTTTGAAAAATCCTGGTTGGGGAATTTTGAGAAATTTGGCGACTTCTACAGGGGTATGATAAACTAGAAGCTTTGTTCCGCTGGGGATTAAACCGCACACTGTGGGGGAATTTTATGGAGATAAACTTAGAGAGATTTCCCTATCTCTTAAAGCCATCAACGATTGTCTTTTATTTTGTTTATTTGTAAACAGTAATTATGTTCAAATGCATATGTTAAACAATGAATCATTGGACGTTTTTGTAAACAAAACACAAGCGTAAAGAAAAACAGATAGTTTTTTCACTTTCAAAGGGATATCTTTGTATTGGCTTTGAGTAAGTATTTTTGTACAATGAGACAAACATTCTAGTAAGAGAATACCATCGTAAAAAATGAAAATTTTGATACAAAGAAAAGATAGCTATGTGCAATAATCCCATGGGGTTCCCATTCTTCTATAGCCTTCGTATCTCTGAGCATCTTGTCTATTTGTTGCCTTGTCCGAAGTTGATCGAATTGATCACAACCCATGAGTTTGCAGGTTGTTTGTAAGGTGATCCAACGGGGCATAGTCATACGCTTTAATTCCCTAACTTTTGCCTGGACTGCCCTTTTGGGTTTTCAGTCCACCGGGATACCTGTTTTTTCCCAAGCCGCCCTTTCGAGTTTTCAGCTTGCCGGGTGTACAGATTTTTTTGTTTTATCCCTAATTTATGCTCGAATCTTTTTGGTTCACCGGGATGCCCTTGTTTTGCCTAGGTGTGTCAACCTAGTGGGTCTCTTATGCGTAGTATTTTTTGACTATGTCTACATTCGCAGGGTGCGGCAGGTTGTTGCCATCCATGGTAGTCAAGATCATTGCTCCACCAGGGAATATGTTTTTTATTACAAATGGTCCTTCGTATGTAGGAGTCCATTTTCCCCTGGGATCACCTTGCGGTAGTATGATACGTTTGATCACAAGATCCCTAACTTGATACACTTGGCGTCTGACCTTTTTATTGAAAGCCTTGATCATTTGTTTTTGATACATTTGACCATGGCAGACATCAGTAAGCCTTTTCTCATCAATCAAGTTCAGTTGATCAAGTCGAGTCTGGATCCAATCTTCTTCATTCGGCCCTTCATCCTTCATAATTCTCAGAGAGGGACCTGGACCTCAATAGGTAAGACAGCCTCTATGTCGTATACCAGAGAGTAGGGTGTTTCCCCGGTCGATGTGCGTGTCGTGGTACGGTAACCGGTGGAGAGCGAATGGTAGAATCTCATGACAGTCTTTATATGTGACTGTCATTTTCTGTATGATCTTTTTAGTGTTCTTATTCGCGGCTTCGGCAACACCATTCATCTTTAGCCGGTAAGGGGAAGAATTGTGATGCTGGATCTTGAATTGCTCGCATAAGGTGGTGATCATAATATTGTTCAAGTTCCTACCATTGTCTGTAATGATCCTCTCTAGGATACCGTAACGACAGATGAGGTTCTGCTTGATGAACCGGGTGACAACGTTCTTGGTAACGGAAGCGAAAGAGGCCGCCTCGACTCACTTTGTAAAATAGTCAATGGCTACTAAGATGAAGCGGTGTCCATTGGAAGTTGTTGGCTTGATTTCCCCAATCATATCAATCCCCCACATAGCAAAGGGCCAAGGAGTCGTCAAGACATTCAGAGGAACCGGAGGTACGTGCACCTTATCAGCATAGATCTGACACTTATGGCAGGTTTGAGAGTGTTGATAGCAATCTGCTTCCATGATAGACCAGTAATAGCCTGCCCGTAGGTTTTTCTTTGCTATCGTATGCCCACCGGAATGGGTGCCAAAAGTGCCTTTATGTAACTCAGCCATGATCCTTTCAGCTTCAACCTTGTCTACGCATCGAAGTAACACAGAGTCATGGTTGCGTTTGTAAATAATGCCATTACTAAGGAATAATTTAGCAAAGAATCTCCTTAAGAACTTCTTATCGTTTACTGAAGCTCCTTCTGGATATTCTTGGGTTTCGAGATACCTCTTGACTTTGTGAAACCAAGGCTGGTCCACTACTTCTTCAATATTAATCTCATGACAGTGTGCTGGTTCATCCCTTCGTTTAATGGTGATCTGGGGAGCCTCGTTATCCCATTTAAGTTTAAACATAGATGAAATTGTGGCTAGTGCGTATGCTAGCTGATTTTCTTCTCGCGGGAAGTGCTCGAAGGTAATCTTCTCAAAATGTGGGAGAAATGTCAAAACATGTTCTTTGTAAGGGATAAGGTTAGGGTGTTTGGTGTCCCATTCCCCTTTGATTTGGCTGATAACCAAAGCTGAATCTCCAAATACATTCAAAGATTTGGTCCCTAAATCTATGGCAGCTTTGAGACCAAAGATGCACGCTTCGTATTCTACCATGTTGTACAATTGAAGCAGAGTCTTGCCGTAAAAGGAGTATGACACCCTTCAGGAGATATGAGTACAGCACTGATACCATTGTCGAATGCGTTAGATGCCCCCATCAAAAACCAGGGTTCATCGGGATCCTTGATGAGGTCCATCATATGGCCTGAATCCTTCACAGTTGTTTACCATCATGATGTCTTCATCTGGGAATTCGAACTTCATGGGTTGGTAGTCTTCCACAACTTGGTGAGCAAGGTGACCAGCTAGTACACTGCCATTTATTGCTTTATGGGTAGTATACTGTATGTCATATTCTGTCAGGATCATCTGCCATCTTGCTATTCTCCCAGAGAGGGAAGGCTTCTCGAAGATGTATTTTATCGGATCCATTTTAGATATCAACAAGGTAGTATGGTTCAGCATATACTATCTTAGCCGGCGAGCAGCCCATGCCAGAGTTTAGCAAGTTTTCTCGAGCAGTGAATATCTTGTTTCACAGTCGGTAAACTTTTTGCTCAGGTAATAAATAGCATGCTCTTTTCGGCCAGACTCGTCATGCTTCCCCAGCACACACCCCATTGAATTTTCCAAAACGGTTAGATACATGATCAATGGCCTTCCCTCAACTGGTGGCATCAAAACAGGAGGCTCTTGCAGGTACTCTTTGATCTTGTCAAAAGCAGTTTGGCACTCATCATTCCATTTGACTACTTGATCTTTCTTCAGTAATTTGAAGATTGGTTCACAAGTAGCTATTAGGTGAGAAATGAATCTCGCAATATAGTTCAAACGTCCCAAGAACCCTCTGACTTCCTTCTCGGTACGAGGAGCAGGCATCTCTTGTATCGCTTTCACCTTGGCAGGATCTACTTCAATACGATTATTAATGACGAAAAAACCTAGGAGTTTTCCATACCTTACCCCGAATGTGCATTTATTTGGGTTCAACCTCAGCTTGTGTTTCTTTAGCCTCTCAAACAACTTTTTTTAAATGATCAAGATGCTCTTATTCTATTTGAGATCTAGCTATCATGTCTTCCACATAGATTTCTATTTCGTGATGTATCATGTCGTGAAATAGAGCTACCATGGCACGCTGATAGGTTTCCCCAGCATTCTTCAGTCTGAATGGAATAACCTTGTAGCAGAATGTACCCCACTATGTATGACAAAGGTTGTCTTCTCCATGTCCTCAGACGCCATTTTGATTTGGTTGTATCCTGAGAAACTATCCATGAAGGAAAACACTTTGTGCTTTGTCGTATTGTCAACTAGGATGTCAATGTGGGGAAGTGGGAAATCATCCTTAGGGATTGCCCTATTCAAATCTCTGTAGTCCACACACATTCTCACTTTGCCGTCCTTTTTGGGCACGGGAACAACATTGGAAACCCACAGCGGATAGGAGGTGACGGCCAAGAATCCAACATTTAATTGTTTCATGACTTCTTCTTTAATCTTCTCTGACATATCTGGTCGCATTCGACGGACCTTTTGTTTTACTGGTGGGCAGTCCTCTTTTGTAGGCAGACGATGTACCACAATATCTGCATCGAGTCCTGGCATGTCTTCATACAACCAGGCAAAGACCTTAACATATTCGTGTAGCAACTGAATCATATGCTCTTTGACACTGGGTCCCAGGTTGGCACCCATCTTGACTTCTCTTTTGTCTTCCTCGGTACCTAGGTTGATTGTATCCACGGGTTCCGCGTGGGGATGAATGCTTATCTGCGTCTCTACATCTAGACCATTTATGTTCATGCTCAGGCATTGGTGTGTTAATTGCATCATCATTGCTTATTTACTTTTAGGTTTATCATATAGTTTATCATTTTTCAAATCTTTCAGTCAAGTTTTGGGGTCTTCCATTATTTAATAACCCTTCAATTCAAATGTACGAGACCTTCGTATTCTCGCACCTTCAATCGAAGAGTAATTAAAAAAGGGCAAGTGCCATACCCCAAATTTTCCTGTATTGGTGTTAAAAGCCAGCTCACGCTATTTTAGGAATTATTCATACAAATCTTTGCATTGATACAAAGTTATATTTTCATACGGGCTAACTTATTATTTATTTTTGTTTAAATATAGTAGAAGTTAATTTTGGAGGGGGTTTTATTTCATAAAAATTGTTGGTCATATTGTTAATTAGGCTTATCATCTAAAACCAATTAGACGGCCCTTTAGCTTTTTTGGTGAGTCCATAGGAGAGCTTAGTTTTAAGGAAAAAATGTGATGATAATAATAATAAATAAATTTTATTATTTATTGCATTTGTTGTCAGGTTGACCAAAGTCAACACTATAAAAAACACATTTGTTTTATAATTATGTTATTATTTGGTTTTTTTTATTATATATATATATATATATATATATATATATATATATATATATATATATATATATATATATATATATATATATATATATATATATATATATATATATATATATATATATATATATGTGTGTGTGTGTGTGTGTGTGTGTGTGTATGTATGTATTATGGTGTTGACCCAGGATCAACGTTTTTCTATATAAGGAATCAAATCAATGGAACAATCAAGGATTGAGAACATATTTTATTTGATTGAATACAAATACATATTTCGTCCAGATATATCATACAAACATAAACCCTAATTCTAAAATTACAATAGAATCTAATCAAATCTCTAATTTACAACTAACTGAATCAATCACAAAATCAATCTCAAAATTATAACTGCAAATCAAATAAAATTTCCTAATCTATCTAAACCTAATGCCTATAAAAGCATAATTTCTAAACTGATAGGGAGGACCGGAGATTGAAGAAGAGGCGTAGAAGGAGAATTTGAAGAGTGAAGCCTTCAAGTCTTTGGATCTTGCCGCGAATCCTCCAAAATCCTTGTACCTGCAATTGGAAGCAAAGAAAGAGATTATAGGCAAAAAAGAGAAGTTGGGGAGTGTGATATGGTGGGAGAACTGACTTGAAGGTTTTGCGTTTGATCATAAATGTTGCGGTTAGCAAGCGTCACCACCGACTTTTATTTTATCCAAAAGGAAAGGTGAAAAATCACAGGAAAGACCTTTGAGATTGTTTCTTAAGTTAGGGGGTATATTATGAAAAGGGAAGGTATTAGCACCCTTTTCATCCATGGTTTTCCATGGGCTCTTAGTTACTTGCTAGATCACTTGCTTTATGTTTGAAATTGCACTTTGTGTGGTTTTTGAAAGTATTTTGTAAAGAGGCTATTGTTTAGGCGATCTTTGTAATGATTCTCGTTCGTAAGAATGTATAAAAAGATGTTGATCTTTTGAAAATGTTTTAAAATTTGTAAGATGTTTGAAAGTGAAGGTGTTTGTTTTTTTGAAAATAGCAAGGATGTTTATTTGAAATTGAGCAAGTAATTAGGAGCATTCTACCTACTCAAAAGTCTTTCTTGTTCATTTTCTTTTCCTTTGACATTGTTGTCTTACCATTGATTTGGTAAGCAACCCTATCTTTAGATGTAAACGGGACGGGCGTGGGTATCGTATAACCATGATTAGCAATGTTGCAAGGTATCTTAGCATTCTTTTTTAGGGACTAAGATCATTTTTAAGGCAACTTAGATAGCGTCATCGAGAGACTATGATCTTGTATTTGCTTATTTTTTCTAAGATACCTCACATGCGTAATATGGCTATTTTGTATAAGGCAACCAAGTGGAATAATCCTAGGGGTGCTTCCATAAAGGAGAAGACCTTATATTGTGCGGTGTTGTCAACCAGAACATCGATATGAGGCAGAGGGAAATCATCCTTGGGACTCGCCCTGTTCAGATCCCTATAGTCAACACACATTCGAACCTTACCATCCTTCTTCGGCACCGGAACCACGTTGGCCACCCACTGTGGGTGAGAAGTAACCGCTAGAAAACCGGCGTCAAACTGTTTCATAACTTCGTCCTTGATTTTCTCAGACATCTCTGGGCGCATTCTGTGGACCTTCTGTTTTACTGGAGGACAGTCTTCCTTGGTAGGCAAGCGGTGAACCACGATATCAGTATCCAACCCTGGCATATCTTCGTAAGACCAGGCAAAGATCTCAACATAGTCTCGCAGAATCTGAACCAACCATTGCTTAACACTAGCTTCCAGATTTGCACCGATCTTGACCTCTTTCTTGTCTACCTCTGTACCCAGATTTACTGATTCCACTGGCTCTTCATGCGGCTGTATAGCCCTCTCTTCCTGAAGTAACAATCTAGCAAGTTCACCAGGAACTTCACAATCATCTTCACCTTCGTCTTCGGCTAAGTTGATCAGACTTTCGAAGTCATAACCGGAAGTAGCAGAGTCGTTATTAGTTGGATCTAGAGTGGATTCAGACCTGTATATGTGAGTGTGTGTAAAATAGATGTTTTGCAAGATAAAAAAGAAAAACAAGGAGCGCAAAATTTGAAATGCAAGAAAACGTCCAATACTTTTATTAATGATATATGGAAATGACATACATAAAACCCTCACAAATAAAGCCACAGTTTCTCGGGTAAGGCACCGGGCCGTAAAGTTTAAAAATTGTCTGTTACAAATTCAAAACAAAAAGTCTCATTACTGGGTAATAAAAGAAATTGGGACGAAGTCCTTTGCCGTCCAATTTCTTAGTCCTCCATCAGTAGTCGGATAGATCCAACTGTCGAACTCAGATTCTTCAACATCGTCTTCAATGGAATTTACTCCTGAATTGCTGATAAACAGGGGAGGTCCTCTGATCCGTGCACGTCGAACAACCCTTTGAGCTTCTGTAGTGAAACCCAAACCAAACTTGTTAGTCTTATGTGCAAAATCAGGGAGTTGGCCCCAATTTGCACATCCACCTTTCTCAACAACAGCTCGGGCATCCTTTAGAGAAGCTATCTTCATTGGAGGATCTTCAGTAATAATTCCAGTTGATGCCAGCGTCTGGGGCACTTCTTCAAAATGTTGAAACGGGGTCTCAATGAACTCCCCGTCCATTTCCACATACCGGAAAGAGTTGAGGTGGCTCACCATGTACTCCTCTTCTCCTCGTACCGTAACAATTTTCCCTTTCACTGGGTATTTCAGCATCTGGTGGAGCGTAGAAGTCACTGCCCCAGCTTTGTGGATCCACGGGCGACCCAGCAAACAAGAATAAGATGGTCGAATGTCCATCACATAAAATGTAGACACGAAAATCTGAGAACCAACCTTAACTGGAATATCCACTTCTCCATGTACCATTCTATTGGACCCATCAAAGGCCCTAACTACAATGTTACTTGGCTTCAGCTCCAACCCTTCACAGTCTAACCGGTCTAGAGCTTTCTTAGGCAAAACGTTCAACGAAGATCCAGTATCCACCAATACATGAGCTAGAGTAGTGCCCCTGCACTCAATGGAGACATGCAGGGCATCATTGTGATTCTTCCCCTTAGCAGTCAGATCAACGTCAGAGAAACCCAACCCATTATCTGCTGTCAGACTAGCCACGCAATCTTTGAACTGATCAGTTGATGTCTCCTGCGGCACGTGCGCAGTCTTCAGGAAAGCAATCAGAGCCTTAGCATGGGCCTCTGAACACAACAATAAAGACAACATAGAGATCTTTGACGGGGTTTTCCCCAGCTGTTCGACTACATTGTATTCGCTTTTCTTAATGATCTCTAAAATCTCCTCTATCTCTTGTCTAGAGGCTTCAACAGTAATTTTCTTCGGTGCCTCCATCTGGGCAGGCTCCCCGGTGGTCCCATTGCCCCGAGTGTCAGCTGACTCAATGACAGGGGTAAGAATTGGAACTTGAACAGGGATAGTAGCAGATGTACTGGCCGGCGTAATAACAACAGGCTTCCGAACAGTCGGTGGAGAGATCTCAGGGGAGAAAAGTCTTCCGCTGCGGGTGACTTTACTAGATCCAACTATATTGCTGATGTCAGTATCAGCCTCTTCAGCACTCAAGTCTTGTTTAACTCCGTGATAATATATGTCAGCCCCGTAGTGCCATGGGACAGCTTTATCTGATGTGTAGGGGATAGGTCCAGGAACAGTAATGATCAAGGGAGCGATTCTCGGAACAAATGTAATTCTAACAGGCTTTCTCGAGGAAGCCTTGGAAGAATTGTCGAAAATGGTGATTATAGAAATTTCTTCAATAGGAACCAAAGGAACAACAGTCTTCTCAAACAAAATTTCTTTGTTATCCATCAGACGTTGGATATCTGACTTCAAAAGATGGCAACCGGTAGGTAGGAGGGAACACAGACGGCAACCTTCGCCACAGCCCAGAAATAAACCAGCTAACAGAAGGTTCTTCTTCACAGACATCAATGGAGTAGCAATGTCTTTCAACGAAACTACAAACGAGTCTTCATCTACAGCATTCACTCCATCCTTAGGCGTCAGAGCAGTCATAACATTGGGCTTTTCAGGCGCTTCGAACTCAATCTCCTTAGCATCAATCAGGTCTTGCACCTTATTCTTCAAAACCCAACAATCATTCGTATCGTGCCCTAGGCTACCAGAGTGAAAAGCACAGTGGGAGTTCGGATTGTACAGTGGTGATGTAGTATTGGGATTCTTCGGGGCCTCCTTCGGAATCACCAAGTTGGTCTTTAACAACTGCGGCAGAATCTGAGACAGGGTCATATGGAGCTGAGTGAATTGTCTTCGCGGCCTCTCGGTTCTTGGCTGATTGTTGCATTGTGGGGCAACAGCAGGTCTTGATATAACAACCGCATTGACTGCTTGGCGGAGCTCAGGCCTATTATGGCTCTTTGAGCTGTAAACAGCGCTTGACTCTTTCTTAAAAGGCTTCTTTTCGGTACTTTATGAAGCACCCTTCTATATTTTACTGCTCTTGATACCGACCTCAATCCTTTCCCCGATCATAATCAGCTCAGTAAACCCGAACGATGAACTTCCAATCAGATGGTTGAAATACGAACCAAACAAGGTCCCTAGAAACATATCTACTAACTCCCTGTCAGCCAACGGGGGTTGTACTCTTCCAGCAAGGTCCCTCCATTTCTGAGTGTAGTCTTTGAACCCTTCGCTCGCACCCATAGACATACCCTAAAGTTGGAATAGCGTGGGAGAGAGGTCGGCATTGTATTGGTACTGCTTGTAAAAAGCAGCAGCAAGGTCTTCCCAATTACGGATACTAGCTCCTTCCAGCTGGTAAAACCATTCAAGTTGAGTCCCTGAAAGACTGTCTTGAAAGAAGTGGATCCAGAGGTTCTTGTCAGCGGTGTATGTCTGAATCTTTCTAACATACAAGAGGAGGTGCAACTTTGGGCAAGAAACCCCGTCGTATTTAGCAAAGATTGGTGCTTTAAACTTGTGGGGAATTACCACCCCAGATGACAAACCCAAATCTCCAAAGTCCAGACTAGGTACTTTCTGGATCTCCATCGCACTTAACCGGTCTTCGAGTTGCTTATACCTATCCTCAGCTGGAGGATATTGGTCTTCATCAAAGTCAGTCTCGTTGTCTGAAACCACAGGGCTAGGAGCCCTCCTTTCTTCTTGATTCTCCCCTCCTCCAGATGAGTGAGTCAAATCAACCTCTTCTCGTAAATTGTTTCCCAACCTGCGACCCATATTCAGTAGGACCGTCTTCTTCTTCTTCTTCTTCTTCTTCTTCTTATCCTTCAAGATAAGAGTCTTCAGATCTTGCTGACCCTTAGCCAAATTCATGAACATTTCCTGGAATTGAGCGTTTTAAGCTTGTAGAGCCTTGATAGCTTGATCAGCTGATGTTTCAGCAGACATGATGAGTGCTGAAATAAACAGCGAAGAAGATGAGAAACCTGTAAGGGTACCTGTGATGAGGTGCATGGGAATGATATGTGTATGATATGATTTCAAAGACTTTAGGGATTCAAATTCGTAAACCAAAATGAAACACACTTTTATTAGATAACAAACTTGAAACAATGTTTGACAAATGCCTTTAAGGCATTACAAAAGGGAAAAACTGAAAAGTAAATCAAAACTAGAAATAGCGAAAAGACATCAGTGTTCCCATGGTCGTTTTCCGTTGGTGCTGACATAATCATTGAGGACCTTCTCATTCTCCAGCTGTCTTGTAAGCTTTTGAATCTTCCGCTCCTGCTCATGATACTTTTCTCTGTAAGTATCCCGCTCTTCCCTCAATTGGATCCAAGACCTCTTTAATGCCCCAATGTCAGTAGGCATTATGGGTGGAGGATGGTAGGAGGAACCCCTTCTTCATCAGCAAGTTCAACTATCACAGGCAAGACAGCTTAGTAGGGCATTCCCAACTTTTGAGCACGTGTACGAACCCACTGGAGATATGGTTCCATTGGAAGAGAAGTCTTCACACCTAGCTCGTGCGAATCAGACTTGTGCACCCTATCCCAAGCTCGTATGAATCTGCAGCGATGTTCATCACTATCCCCTTGGAAGTCAAAGACAATACTTGGCATCAGCAACTCATGAGGTCCTTCCCTCCTAGCTCACCTAAACTGTCGTAGGGCCAAACAAGGGTTATAGGTGATCCCTCCATTGATTCCTAGCAGTGGAACATTGGGGTATTCCCCACATCGATCAATAATAGCCACGTCTTCCATGTCCTTAGTAGTCTAGATGATGTCAGTGTGAGAAAGGGACATAATCCTATAGGCCCAACCCATGCCTTCCTTGTTCTTCAAAACTGATTTGGGGAGGTGAGAAATAAACCACCTCGCTAGCAATGGTGCACAGTCCATAAGGGTTCCTCGTTTCCGAGTAGTACGGGTATATAGAGTATGCAGGATATCACCCAAGAGAGTGGGCACTGGATTACGGGATATGAAAATCTTCACTGCATTCACGTCAACAAAGGAATCTGAGTTTGGAAACAGCACCAAACCATATATGAGAAGAGACATAATGTCTTCAAATGCCTGAAAGTCTAGACTGTCCCAAAACTGATTAGCCCGATCAACCAAGAACTTAGCCAAGAAGCCCTTTGTCCCACTTCGAGTCTCCCAATTAGACATTACCTCAGCCTTTGTCAGATGTAGGGCTGAAGCAATCTCTCCCGGCCTAAGGACTTTCTCCCAACCTGTAAACGGGGTCTGCTCTAAAATAGAGATACCAAGTAGATCAGAGAATTCCTCCAGAGTAGGGACTAACTGATAGTCCGAGAAAGTGAAGCAGTGGTATAATGGATAAAAGAACTGGCACAAAACACTCAACATCTGCTCATCCATCTTGGAAGTGACCAACCCAAGGAGGTGACCATGTCTTCTGATAAAGGAGGAAGTATCTGGAACCTTTGCAACCAAATCTCTAAGCTGATTAGGAATCTGTACAAAGCTGATACGAATAGTGTTTCTACGCATAGGTACCATGACTTACAAAATAGAACAAAGATGAATCCCCTATGTCTTTGAAATGGGTTAGCTTGATGCGAGATGCATGCAATGTCATGATGTCGTGATGTCATGATAGAAACACACCACAAGTATTCACAGATAGCAAACATGGTAAGGGCACACAAGTCACACAATAGCCCTTAAATTTCAGGCTGGCAAGGAGTTTAGGTATTACCCTCTTTCAGTTTAGTTGGTTCAAACCTGTCTTAGTAATAGTAATCGGGTTCTAGAGGATCTCAATATCACTGACCACCCTCGATCGGTCATAATTCCAGTTTGGCAACCTTTTCCTGCAGCCGGAATCATCGCGAGAGTTTGGTCTCAATGAGCGTAGCATACTGCTACTGTTCTATGGCCAAGTTGGTCAATTATAGGTTCTAAGTTCAGTTGGTGCTTAATGACCCCTTAGAAGACCCATATTCTCCTTGTTCCACCACAAGGGATATCGGTACAAACTAAAGTGCCACACCAATGTAGCTACTACTTCAACCGTATCGGTCTACGCCGTACAGTTCCCTCACAGTCTATTGCTACTTACCTAAAGGGTATCCCCAGATCCGAGTTAGGATCTATAGTAACTCCGATACAAGCCCACAAAGATAAAGCATACAAATCAAGCAATTGAAAACATTATGATGAACTAGTCCTAAGGTACACCCCACTTATATATCCCCAGCAGAGTCGCCAGTTCTGTGATACGGTGGGAAGAACTGACTGTTTTTTGGAATGCTGGTTTGCGTTTTGCGTTTGTTTTCACAAAATGTCGCGGTAAGCAAGATTCGCCACCGACTTTTATTTTATCCAACATGGAAAGGAAAAAAAAGCACAGAAAAATTCCTTTTTCGAGATTTTCTCTGAGTACGGGGGGTAGATTATAGAAAGGGAAGGTATTAGCACCCTTTCTATCTGTAGTTATCTACAGGCTCTTAGGTACTTGCTCATCATTTTCAAAATGTTTTCTTTGTGCTTGTGGGTTTTGAAAAGTTTTTGTTTTAAACTTCGATTTAACTCTTGCGCCTGTCTTCAAGAGTGTAATGAAGTGTTTTTTGAAAACTTTGTTTGAAAGGAGTGTAAGTGTGAGAAAAAGTTTGTTTTGGATGAGCAAGTATCTAAGAACTATCTACCTACTCGAAAAAAGGAATAGTTCTATGCTAATTTCCTTTAGACAATGCTATCCCACTATTAGTGAGTAGGTAGCACCGTCGTTGGAGTTTGAGGGTCAATTCGAATAGGGACATACGGTCACTAAAGCAATGTTAGGATGCATTAGCGGTAACCATAATGTCTTAGATCATTTGTTTGAGACAACAATATCCGAGGCAACTATGATCTTTTAGACAAGAGGGCGACCTCTAAAACAAACTATACTCAATGACCGTGCACGAAGGCAACCAAGTGGGGTGTACCCTAGGAGTGCACATGTGCGAGTGTTTTGTTTTCAGTTATTTTTATCTTTGCACATGTTAAGGGTGATCTAATTTGATTTTAAATTAAACATCCAGTCTTGACATGCAAACCCTATTATCAAACATCTAGCAGTTATAATTAGCAGAATTAAAAAATGCGGAAATTAAATTACAAGGCGTCGGGTATTTACATCGCCAAAAGCAACCCTTTGAAAATAAAATAAAGCGGTAAAATAATTAAATTTCCTAATTAACTATTACATACCGGAAGCATATACATTAATTGGATAAAAAAATAAAGCGCGACGCGAAATTAAATCGAATGTGAATTAGGGTTTTGACCCTTTTAAAAGAAAATGCTTTTTTGTTGTTTTTATTTTAAGAAAAAGAAATTAAGTCCTAAATTAAATACTAAATTAATTATAAAATAAATTAATTAAAAGAAAAATAATTAATGACATATTTTTGGAGTTTTGATTATTTAAGAAAGAAATTAAAATAATTAAATTATGATTAAAACCTAATGTTTCTAATTAATTTTACTTATTTACAAAAATAAATTATAGTTTCCTAGAATTAAAGACCTAATTAATAAATTAAAATTTATTAAAGAAAAATAAAGTTCTTAATTTTAATTAGACAAAATGATATTTTTGATTTTTTTGGTAAAAAAGAAAATTTGGTTATTGGTTAGAAAATAAATTAAAATAAAGCCATTAAATTAAATAAATAAAAGTGTGAAGGAAAGAGAGTTTGGGCCTGGTATTGGGAGGTGCTGAAAGCAAAGATATTGGCCCAATAATGCAAATCCATTTGACTTTTTATATCCAGCGTATGCGCATTGACTGGCTTATGGTGTGCCCCTGAAACTTGACCACCAGATCTGGCCATCTGGCATGTTGATTGGTGAAGGAGTATGGTGAACCTCTAGCTTGAACACACACCTGATTCCCTGAAAACAATTGAGAAAATGCAATTTGCTGGAGGCAGGGATCGAACCTCTGACCTCCATCCTTTGGGTCCTTAAGGCTTGTGTGGCTACCACTGAAGCGCTTTGTTGTTTTTGTTATAATAATACAAATAAAATATATTATATAAAAAACAAATCAATTGCCAGAAAAATAAAAAACACGCGATTATTTTGAACCGGCCAATGGATGGGAATTTTTTTTATTAATAACCATGTATTAAAAAAATATTTCGCAAATAACCGGGTTTCGGAAAAAATTACGCAAATAACCATGTTTCAGATGGCTCCACAAAGGAGGAGCCATCTCATTTGGCGCATGCACCTAGGGTTTTGCCCTACGCGCCATCTCACTTGGCGCCTCCCTTGGCTTTTAGCCAAGTGAGATGGCGCATGCTCCTTAAAAAGGAGAGGAGGCGCCATCTCACTTGGCGCCTAGGGCAAAACTAGGGTTTTTTGCTGTTTTATAAATAATTCATCCGTTTCTTTGAAATTTCTCACACTTTCTCGCACTGTATTTTTATTTTGTACTCCCTTATTTACGTAATGACGTCGCCTATGATTTTTAGCAGAGATGGTTACGTTATATTCTCCGCCACGAAACCTGCGATGAAAATGAAATTCTGGCACATTCACTCCATGGAGCGTCTGAAGCGGGAGTTGATGCGGTGGCTAGATGGAGACATCGCCGAGGGGGAAAAAATTCGAAGGATCTAGCGAAAACGAACAACAACCTCGCATGCGACAGGAAGACCTAATGTGTGGTTGGAGGAAGTCAAAACAGACAGTGATGTAATGCTGATGATGCATGGGTCAGATGAAGTTGTGTTAACAGTTGTAATTTCCTAGATTGAATATCGTTAATCATTGTTGTACGCGAAAACCCTAATGTAATTTCCTATATTGAATTTCTTAAATTGTGTGAACAGTTTTATTAACGGAAAACCCATAATGTTTACAACACAAATATTGAAAAGATTTATTGTATTACAAAATTTATGTGGTCGAGCCAGACGCCCGATTCGGACAGTTTTTGCGATTGTGTCCGACCTGACGGCATAAACCACACTTTCTTTCCAACCTGTCAAGATCGTCCATTTCTGTTGTTATGCGCCTGCTTTTGGGACGACCCTTCTTGTTCCTTCGCATTTGGTCATTGTGCCAAACTATATCACCGTTGTATTCAGGCCAATAGTCCGGTTTTGCCACCAAAGGAAATTTGTTGTTGTAAACAGTGAGCAACGTTTCAGATTTATAAACGTTTGAGAGCAGTTGAAGCGCGTCTTGATGGGTATGAGCACAAGCGGCAATGACATGAGAGCAAGGCATACGAAAAGCTTGAAACCTGCCACAATCGCACCATTGAGAAGGTAAAATGACCTTGTATTCTTGTCTTGCCAGGCCTTCATTGTGGTCAATTGTCTCTTTCACAATGAAGTTGTGGCTATGGCGGTCAAACCGTGTAACCATGTGAGTGTTGGCTTTAGCACTTTTAGCCTTAATGTATTTCATACAGCTTTCACTCCATAGTTGTCCTGATTGCAAGACCGCATACCACATTTCACCTCTTTTGGCAAATAACGCAGCCATCCTAAAATACGTGGATTTCACCAAGGCAGTGATGGGGAGGTTTCGTATGCCCTTGAATACCCCATTCATTGATTCAATAAGATTTGTTGTCATATGCCCCCATCTTTGGCCATTGTCGTATGACCTAGTCCACTTTTCGACCGGTATATTGTCGATCCACGTACCGGCTTCTGGGTTAGACAAACGGATCTCGTTGCGGTAATATTTGAATGTGGGTTGTGTCAGTGCGTATCCCGCATTCATCACCGCTTTCCTCAATGTTTTATCCTTGACCTCCCTCGAGAAATTCTGGACGATATGCCTGACGCAATAGACATGCGTAGAAGGAGGGTCATGCCAACCATTTGCCGGATTATTATAGGCACTTTCAATGGAGGCATGTCTGTCCGAGATCAAACAGAGATCTGGTTGAGGAGCCACGTGTGTACGAAGATTTTTCAGGAAAAAGCTCCAAGCACCACCGGTCTCCCCCTCGACAAGGGCAAACGCAACGGGGAAAATGTTATTGTTGCCATCTTGTGCAACTGCCATCAAAAGCGTGCCTTTGTACTTCCCATACAACCAAGTCCCGTCTATTTGTAGAATTGGTTTGCATGATGCAAACCCTGTGATGCATGGTTGAAATGCCCAAAAGACGCGACTGAATATTCCGTTGCCATGTAGTAGACTACCATCTTGGGCGTACGCTGGCAATGTTTCCAGAACATAAACACTACCTGGAGAATATGTCTTGAGTGCATTTAGGTAGCGGGGAAGTTCTCGGTATGAATCCTCCCAGTTTCCGTACACCCTTTCAATCGCCTTAGTCTTTGCTAACCACGCCTTACGGTAAGACGGAGTGTAGTTAAAAACCATGGTGATGTGGGAGATGATTATTTTCACCTTCAAAGAAGGGTCGTTGCTGACCAGGGGTAGGATTTCTTGACAGATTAGATCATGGTTGAGTTTTCGGTGGTCTTGTGATTGAGTGGAACTTACACAAGTATGGGTAGTCATGGAACCTATGACCCAGCAGTCACCCCTTAGTCTGTATGAAGCGGTCAGCTTGAACATACAGTCAGGGTGGACACACTTGATCTTGTACCTTTCCGGGTTTACACGATCCACCTTATAATCAACCGAGTTGAGCATGTGAAATTTTTTGATGGCCCTTATGCATTCCTCTCTATTACGAAACTTGTCCTTCTCTTTTAAATTTTCATCCGACTGCATATACGGTTGGAAAAACAAGTCCGTAGAAGGTTCATCTCCGCCCATGTTGAAGTTTGTCATGTGCGTAGGTGGTGTGTAGATTTTGTCGGTAGGAATACTTGGGATGCCATCATCGTCAGAATCGTCGTTCACCATTTCATCAAACTCTAACTCGTTATCTTCTTCTTCATCATCAACTGCATCCACCTCATCTTGCTCATTCTCCAAAGGATCAACCTCCTGTGTCACCGGAGGCTCTACCTCCTGTGTCACCGGAGGCTCTTGAAACAAAACGTACAACTCAATAGAGTCGTTTCCAGAATAGACATGGCTGTAAATCATGTTCTGGAAATCCTCGTCATCTTGAATTGCAACCTTATAAAAAATAACTTGGTTGTTTCCAAAAAAGATTGGACTCTGATAAAATATCTGGGATACCGGGCCTCGTTCAAGTTTGGCCTCCAATCTTTTCTTAAAGTACGAGAAATTTGCTTTCCCGTTTAAGAGAAATCGAACATTGTCGGTGTTTCTAAACAAAAACCCAAATGTGGGACACATGTATGTCTCACCGTTGAAATGTGCTTTGACAACAAATTGTGGTGAAGAGGCCATTGTGTAGAATTGTTTTAAGGTATGAAGGTGGGAATGTTTTGGGTTTATTGATTGTATGAAGGTATGAATGCTGGAATGTTTGAAGGTTAGATGACTGATTCGAAGGTTGGAAAATTTTACAGTTTATGTGAATGAATGTTATGTTCAACGTAAGGCAAAAAATTTCAATTAAATAAGTGATGCAACCCCCCAAGGCTGCCAATAATATTACATGCATGGGCTTATGCAGCCACCTAGCCTGCCACCCATCAACTCCAATGGCCTTGCATGCAACAAAGAAAGGAATCCCAAAGGCTGTCACGTAGCTTGAGCCAATACTGTAAAACGTGACACCTCTTATTTGCCAAATGGGGTGGCGACACCATTCATTTTTGTACTATTTCGCCAAGTGAGATGGCGCCTCCCTTACTGTCCAATCGTGATACATGCATGGGCTTATGCTGCCACCTAGCCTGCCACCTAGCATGGCCCTATTCTGCACACATAAATGTTTTGTGTAAGACTCCACCCATCAACTCCAATGGCCTTGCATGCAACAAAGAAAGGAATCCCAAATGCTGTCACGTAGCCTGAGCCAATGTTGTAAAACGTGACACCTCTTATTCGCCAAATGGGGTGGCGACACCATTCATTTTTGTACTATTTCGCCAAGTGAGATGGCGCCTCCCTTACTGTCCAATCGTGATACATGCATGGGCTGCCACCTAGCCTGCAAGAGTGACACCTTACATTTTTTGTAAATGCATGCATGCATATGTGTAACACCCTAAGCATGCAAATGTGACACATCGCAGGCATGCAACCACTACATCAAACTTATTTGCCTATAAATACATACCTTATGAAACATCTCTCACACCCACACAACTCTCACTCTCTGCTACGAAATATTTCTTAAGTCTATCATACTCTCTATTTCTTCCTAATTCTTTCATTCTCTCAAGCATTCTGAACAATGGCCCTTCTAACAATGGGAGATACTCACAGAGGCACAAGGAAAAACATTGCTTCATTTGTAAGTCTCTTCTTTGGTTATACATTTTTCATACTTCAAATAACGTGTTGTTCATCTTAATTAATCTTACTCTTGTTTAATTATGATCTCAGGATACACAAAGATTCAGAATCCGTTCGCACAAATACCTGGCTCCCGACCCATTTATCGTCCCTTATCTGGAATATGCAGGTTTTGGACACGTGATAAAGATCTCCAACTGCACCATTGACTCAAAATTCATTCTTGCAATGTTGGAGAGGTGGAGACCGGAGACCCATACATTTCACCTACCAATAGGTGAATGTACCATCACTCTCGAAGATGTGTACATGCTACTGGGCCTCCCTATCGACGGTAAGGCGGTGAACGGGTCGGTTCAACAACCCAACTCACAGTGTGAAGAACTGTTGGGTAGGGACATGGTAAAAGGTGGTGGAGCAAGAGGGCAGGGAATACTACTCACTGACCTGAAACGGCATTATGCAAGTATGGAATTAAATGAAAATTCCTCAGAGAATGACCGAGTAGTAAAATCCAGAACGTATATTATGATACTTTTTGGTACATTTTTATTTCCCGAAAGTACGGGAAATAGTGTAAATTTCATGTACTTACATTTACTAACAAATTTTGATAAAACTAGAAAATATAGTTGGGGTTCTGCAGTATTAGCCCACCTGTACAGTTCCTTGTGCAAAAACGCAGTCAAGGAAAAATGTACATTTTATGGGTGCGCATTTTTACTACAAGCCTGGGGTTGGTGGAGGATGGAGTCCTTAAACCCCATCAACAACAACACTTTTGGTTTCCCTTACGCAACAAAGTAAGTCATTAAGTTATAGCATTTATTACTATTCTTCTCTTTCCAAAATATATGCTAAAAATAACATGTTTCTCATTTCCTTTAGGTACTGCGTGAGGGGTATGGATTACGGCAAGAATCCCAGATTCAATGTCGCACTCTACCGGAATCTGTTGGATCACTTAGGCCCAGATGACGTACGTCGTAGCTTTTAACTTTTGTTCATTTTAATTATTTATACATTACTTTTGCGCTTACCTGATTTAAATTTTATCGCAGTTCGTCTGGAGACCATATTTGGGTTTGGACCATTCTCCAAATCCAGAGGATGCAGCAACTTGGACTGCAAAGACTGCACTCATTTGGTTCAACATTGTGGAGATGCACCACAGCGACCGTGTGAAGATGCAATTCGGAATGATCCAAGAGATACCAAGTGATCCAACAGATTTGTCCCCCTGGCATCTAAAAAGGGTCGACGCCCAGTGGGGTCTTACCAACTGGAAAGACTTTGCTCCAGAATGGTGTAAAATGTGGCAAAGGCGTCACCGCTACATCTTGCAATCCCCGGTTTTCCTTACTCAAGGTAACATGCGACACACTGATCAATATATGTCGTGGTACAGGTCGGTTAGTAACCCAGATATGCACGTGTCTCATCCGAGGTACTTGGTTGACCCACGCACACAATGGGCACAACCCTCGATTCCCCACCAACAAACCCAAAATCCATCAACCTCAAACCAACCCCCAAGAAGAAACAGACCAACAAACACACAACCATATTCCCCACCACAACACAACTACAATCAAATGCCGTACTACTAACCACAATCACCGCCAAACTACCAATACCCGGATATGCCTCAAACCCAACCACAATACCAACCCCAATACCAGCAAACCCACATACCCCATACACAATTTCAGTCTTCCACATATCCCAATATGGCGCCCTCAACATCCAGCCTTAGCCCTGATATGGGAATGTCAGAAGATTATGACCAACCCGACCAAACCTACCATCAACCACCTTATCACCAAACAACCCAACATCCACAATACCAAACACCCCAAGATCCATTTCCTTTCTACCCCCCTACTCAGACGACCAATGCTACCGACCAACCATGGAACCCCACCCACCGCCAACACGACCAAACTTCGAGGGTATGGGTAACCGGCTGTACCAGAGCGGATCTTCGAGATATGGAGATCTTACTGATTTTATGGATTCGGATCGCATTGACTTCGCTGGGCCATCGACCTTGCCGCAGCAGGAAACGAGACGACACCCAGCAAGAGAAAGGCGAGGACGGGGATGCGGAAATGGGGGTCATTACCGGGTTCCTGGGGATCACTGATGTATCTTTTTTTTTCCCAGTATTTTTTGTATCCATTTTTTTACTGTTCTTTAAATGTAAAACAGTTGAATGTAATTATTTTTTTTTAAATAAAAAATCCATTTTGTTTATCTCTGTCTAATACGCAACGCGCAGGAAAGAAAATAAAAAAAAATTTTGACCTAATTTTCTACATAGGCGCCATCTCACTTGGCTTAGGGCTTGCCCTAAGCACTTAGGCGCCAAGTGAGATGGCACCTCCCTTAAAAAAAGAGGAGCATGCGCCAAATGAGATGGCTCCTCCTTTGTGGAGCCATCTCAAACATGGTTATTTGCGTAATTTTTTCCGAAACCCGGTTATTTGCGAAATATTATTTTAATACTTGGTTATTAATAAAAAAAATTCAATGGATGGATGACACGAGTTCGTCCCTGTCCTTGAGGATCTGTAACTTTTACCTGCGGATTTTTATCCGCGGCTAAAACTGTGGCTTCATCCTAAAACCTTCTCCAGGCCATATAAATGAATCCCAAGACCATGGTTTGATTCGTCATCTTCTTCTGAACATAACCATGTCCATCATGAAGATCAATTGTACCTGAAACGAAAACCCCCAAAAACTCCAAGAAAACCCTAACTATGGTGGATCACAATATAGGTCAGATAAACAAAATCAAATGATGCCAGAAGCTTGTAAATGATGTATGGATTCAGAATATGCAATTAGTTTATTATAACAATGCCTAATTTCTGAGATATGAAATCAAGAACAGGGCTACCTCGCGTGAGACTTACAATGTTCTGAGAGGATGGAAAACGCGTGGTTGTGATCGGTTTCGCTTGTGGTGATGCCCAGGAAACGATTGAGACCAATATCAAGCCCTGAAAATGCCTCTAGGGTTGATTTCAAAGTCACACTTTTTCCTTGTTTTTGCAAGTTTTGTTCTGCCTCCACAATTGATCTCCAACCCTGATTCTTGTGTGTTTCGCTTGCTTATGTATTGCACATTGTATTAGGGTTCAAACTTCTGTCCAAATCTCCCTCTATCAATGATTTTGATGTGGATTTGATTTGCCTTTATAAACTTTCCAAATTGATCCAAATAAATATCTTTTTGTGCATAATGACCTTGATACGAGTTTTATTGCAATGCCAATTGTAGTTGGAGCCTGAAATAACCAGAAAATCATTTGTTATCAATGCCTTAAATTATATGTGATTTTATTTTATTTAAAATGAAATAATTCAAATAAAAATCAAATTAAATAATAAAAATGTGATATGGACACATGGCCAAAGCTATAGCACGTGAGCAACAATGAAAACTCAAAACAAGTGAAAAAGAATGGTCCCATTTGGTAAAAATTGATGTTTTGGGGATAGTTGACTTTTGGCAATTTCGTAAAAAGGTCCAACTTCATCAATGCATAACATCTTTAATTTTGAACTTTTGGAAGTGTTCTTGGACTTTTTAGAAATCTTGAGATGTCATATAACCAACCCTTTTTGTCTCATCTCATTTTGATATTCCATGCTCAAGTTAGAAGCTTTGACAAAAAAGGTGTTTTTGTTGACTTTCAAAAATGACCTATAATGTCCAAATTTATAACTTCTTGTGAGTGCATATTTTGATCTTGGGGTATGAATATGGATTGTAGGAAAGTTAATCCTATTCAAAATGAGTTTTGGATGGATCATTTCTCATAAAGTATGAGAAAGTTATGCTTGGTCAAAGTTGAGTTGACTTTTCCTACAAAACCCTAATTTAGCAACTTTTGAATCTTGATGAATTTTGAGCAATCCTTCATGAATCATGATTAACCCTTGATCAAATGATGAAATATCCTTCAAAATGATAATGTTGACAAAAAATATTGAAGTTTGACTGTATTTGGGTCATAGTTGACTTTTGCCCTAGCATAGTCGACTTTTGGACCTTTGAGCAATTGACTGAGCAAACTTCCTCTGCAAGGCTTGAAACTTGACATGGATGACCTTGAGAACATATTAGGACATTGGGGAGCACTTGGGGTCAATTGGACTCAAGGATCTTGATGCAACACAAAACCCTAATTTGGGGTAGACTGCCTTAGGAGAGAGCTTGTCTAACCAACTCTTGGACTACTTTGAGCAACTTGGAGATTTTTCTTGCAATGTTTTGAGAAATATGGGAGGGAAAATTTTGGGGTACAACAACACCCACCTTCATTTATCACTGCCTTGGCATCCTTCAAAGATGACATCCTGAGTGGAGGCCTTGTAATCTTGGGACTTGAGACACAGCCTTGGTTACTGCCGTATCTTGTGGGACTTTTTCAAAATGTTGGAATGGAGTTTCAATAAATTCACCATCTAATTCCAAATATCTGAAGGAATTGAGATGGCTGATCATGTACTCTTCTTCTCCATGAATCGTGATAATCTCCCCTTGAATCAGATATTTTAGCATTTGGTGCAACGTAGAAGTAACAGCGCCAACATTGTGAATCCACAGTCGACCTAGAAAGCAGGAATATGAAGGGAGGATATCCATTAAATAAAGGTAGAATCAAATGTTTGGGTTCCAACCTTTATGGGGATATCCACTTCCCCATGCACAATCCTTTTTGAGCCGTCAAAGACCCTCACTACTATATTGCTCGGTTTCAATGTCAATCTCTCACAGTCAATCCTATCAAGAGCCTTTTTAGGCAATACATTCAGAGATGAACCGGTGCCCACCAAAACATAAGCCAAGGTTGTGCCCCTGCATTCCACTGAGATATGCAATGCCTCATTATGCTTTCTTCCTCTTGGTGTTAAATCAGCATCTGAAAAACCTAAACCATTATTTGTAGTCAAGCTGGCTACACGGTCTTGGAACTGATCGGCATATGTTTCTTGGGGTACATGGGAAGTTTTCAGGAATTTTACCAAGGCCTTTGCATGCGCCTCAGAACATAGTAGTAAAGCCAGCATGGAAATTTTAGATGGAGTTTTCCCCAATTGCTCGACTACAGAATAGTCACTTCTTTTTATGATCTTTAGAATCTCCTCCATCTCTTTTCAAGAGGTCTCAGGGACAGTCAATGATTGTGCCTTCGTCCGGATAGGCTCAATCAGAATACTTTTTCCTTGAGTCTCGGTTAACTCGGTAGCAGGAATGTTAGTAGCAGTGATAGCAGGGATTGTAACAGCTTTGTCATCAGGAGTATTAGCAGAGATGATTGTAGGACTAGGAACAGCCTTTGGAGGAGCAACAACAACATGAATGATTACGGGTCCAGAAACTGCTTTTGGGGGAGCAATTTCTGGAGAGAACACCCTTCCGCTTTGGGTAATCTTGCTAGTCCCTGCAATATTACTGATGTCGGAGTCAACCTTCTGAAAACTTGAATCTTCAGCAGCTGGCCAATCTTGCTTGATACCATGGTAGTAGACATCCCCTCCATAATTCCATGGTACAGTTTTGTTTGACGAATACGGGATTGGTCCAGGCATTGTAATTATCAAAGGAGCTACTTTTGGAACTGATGTAATTCTAACAGGTCTTTTGGTGGAGACCCTGGAATAATTGTCGGAAACGGTCGTGATGGAAACATCATTATAAGAAACAGTTGGAACATAAGTCTTTTCGAACAAAATTTCCTTGTTATCTATTAGGAATTGAACGCCTGTTTTCAACAAAGGACATCTGGTTGGTGAGGACAAACAGAAATGACAGCTTTCATCATAACTTGGGAAAACATTATCATTCAATAAGTTCTTTTTGATAGTCAGGAGTGGGGTCATAAGTTCATCAACTAAAGTAACAAACATATCTTCCTCAATGGCGTTGGTATTATAGCCGTGTTTGGGCATAGGGGCAGAAATGACATTTGGCTTTTCTGGCGCATTGAATTCAATCTCTTTGGCTTCAAGGAGGTCTTGTACTTTTTTCTTCAGAGCCCAACAATCGTTAGTGTCATGGTCGGGACTCTCATAGTGGTATGCACAATGGGCATTAGGATGATAGTGAGGATATGTTGTATTAGGGTTCTTTGGAGCTTCTTTCAAAGTCACTAGGTTGTATCTTAACAGATGCGGTAACACCTAAGATAGTGTCATGTTAATTCTGGTGAATTGTCTGACCGGTCTTTCCATTCTTGGCTGATTGCTTCTTTGTTGATCAGGCGCAGGTTTAGGAATTATAACAGCCCCCACCATTGGACGGTGTTCAGCCCTATCTTGATTTCTCTGAGGATATACAGCAACCATCTCCTTCTTTCCAATGAATGGCTTCCTTACAGCAGCAGAGGATACATCTTTCTGAATCTTCCCATTCTTTATCTCGGCTTCTACCCTTTCTCCGGTCAATATCAGTTCGGTAAAACCTACCGATGAACTCCCAATTAAGTGATTAAAGAAAGGTCCGGACAACGTTCCCAAGAAAATATCAACTAACTCTCTTTCAGATAGAGGAGGCTGGACTCTCCCTACCAAGTTTCTCCATTTTTGTGCATAGTCTTTGAAGCCCTCACTTGAAACCATGGCCATACTCTGGAGTTGAGTACGGGTAGGTGCAAGATCAGCATTGTATTGGTATTGTTTGTAAAAGGTTGCAGCAAGATCTTCCCAGTTGTGAACATTGGCTCTTTCTAACTGATAAAACCAATCAAGTTGAGTTCCAGACAGATTGTCTTGGAAGAAGTGTACCCATAAGTCTTTGTCAGCGGTATGGGGCTGGAATTTCCTCATATAGACTGGAGATGCATTTTAGGGCATGAAACTCCGTCATATTTGGCGAACACAGGTGCTTTTAATTTTGGAGGGATGACAATCCCCGATACTAATCCCAACTCGTCAAAGTCCAAGCCAGACACTTTTTAGATTTCCATTGCACTCAACTGCTCTTCTAGATGCTTATATTTGTCATCGGCTGGAGGGTATTGTTCTTCAGAATAGTCTTCTTCTTCCTCTTCCTCTTCTGACTCTGACTGTACAATTGTTTCCTTTCCCTTCCCATCTTTATTGTCTCTCTCACCAGATGTCGTTGCAAAGTCTAAGGCCCTTCTTGTTTGCCCATGGAATCTTTTCCCATGTTTAGAACTCTGGTTATCTTCTTCGTCTTCTTTTTCTTCTCCTCAACCAGCAAGGTCTTCAACTCTTCTTGTCCTTTGGCTAGAGTTAAGAACAACTGTTGAAACTGTGCATTCTGATCTTGGAGGTCCTTCACCGTTTGCTCGAGATCCATCTTACTGAAATAAGCAATAGAGAGATGAGGGGACTTGTTGCAAGAAACCTGCTTATGTTATGATGAATGGTAAATGCGTATGCAATGATTTCAAGGATTTTAAGATTCAAAATTATTTTAGACAAAAAGGAAACACACGTTATATTAATAGATTAAAGCTCGAGTACATCAATGCCTTCTTGAGAAAAATAATACAGAAACTATAAGATAAAAAGGTAGTACGCATCCTCTTTGGTGCAATGTAGGCATTTAGAGTCTACTCCTCATGAAGTGGTCTAATGAGTTCCAAAACCTTCTTCTCGCTTGCGTAGAATTGGGCTTCAAAAGTACCTCGCTCCCTGTTGAGTTGTATCCAATCCCTTTGCAGGTCTTCAAGAGAGGTGGGCATGTCAGGATGTAGGAGAGTGTATGGAACATCTCCTTCCATGATAGGCTCAATGATTACCGGGAGAATGAAGGGGTAAGGCATCATATGACTCTGAGCACGAGTTTGTACCCATTTGAGGTAAGGCTCAAGAAGGATGGCATTTTTATGCCCCAAAGTCTTGCTATTACCTTGTTCAACATCCTCCAAGCTCGAATAAATCTCTGGCGAAGACCTTGATCGTCGTTCTTGTAGTCAAACACCAAACCTTGAATCAGCATCTCGTGCGGGCCATCCCTTCGGGCGTAACCAAAATGTCTTAAGGCTAAGCAGGGGTTGTAGGTGATACCTCCCCTAATGACAAGTAAAGGGACATTAAGAAATTCTCCACAATGGTCAATAATAGTAACATTCTCTATGGATTGGGAGCACCAATGAATGTCTGAATGTTTGAGAGTCATCAACCTTTGTGGCCACCTTGAACCTTGCTCATTCTTTAATACAGATTGGGGAAGATGCGAAATAAACCACCTTGCCAAGAGAGGAGTGCAACACATAAGGACACTTCTTTTCCTCATTGTGCGAGTGTGAAAAGAGTGTAGGATGTCTCGTAGCAATGTAGTCACCGGGTTGCGGGATATGAAGATTTTGACGGTGTTCACATTTATAAGTTGGTCAGGATTTGGAAACAAAACCATCCCATAGATGAGGAGAGCCACAATTTCCTCAAAAGCTTGTAGGTCCAAAGAATTCTAACAATTTTGAGCTTTCTCAAACAAGAACTTTGCTAGGAAACCTTTGACACCACTCCTTGTTTCCCAATGAGTTGTGACATCAGATGAGTGTAAGTGTAGAGCTTGAGCAATCTCTTCTGGCTTTGGGTCTCTTTTCGTACCGTTGAAAGGTAGTTGGTTGAGAATGGGAATCCTCAAGAGTCGGGAGAATTCTTCCAAAGTAGGCACAAGTTGATAGTCGGGAAATATGAAGCAATGGTGTAAAGGATCAAAGAACTGAAAGAGAAGTTTCATCATGTCCCCATATGTGTTGGAAGTGACCAAGTTGAGTAGGCAACAATGTCTCTCGGTGAATGGAGAGTTTTCAGGAATCCTTGAAGCTAGATCCTTAAGTTGTGGAGGGATCCTTACAAGGTTGGCTTGAATAGTTTTCCTGCAAAGAGAATCCATATCCTACAAAACAGAACAAATATAAATCCCAAGATCCTTGAAATGGTTAGTGAATGAGTATGATGTTATGATGTTCATGATGTTATGTACAAGTATGTATATACAAACAAAACAAACAATTCATTAGGTTTAGGCTGGCATGGAGTCTTATAGGTAAGTACCCTCTTGAGGTTTAGTTGGCTTAAACCTGTCCTAGTAATAGTATCCGGGTTCTAAGAAGCTCAATATCATTGGTTTATTTCCTTGGTCATTGTTTCAGCACAAGCCTCTTTAATGGCGACCGAAATATCCCAAGAAACCAAACCTCAATGAGTGTAGTATCGAGAATCTACCAACTTCGGACTGCACCAAAGCCGATCATCTCACTATATCCTAAAGGCCAAGTTGGTCAAGTAAAGGTTCTAGAAGTTCATTAGTTCTTCATGACATCACTCAGCGGCCCCGTATTCTCTTTGATTAACTCAAAGGCTACCGGTACCCACAAATATGTCGCACTAACGTAGTTATTTCTTAGACCATGTCGGTATACCCCACACAGTTTCCACAACGTATTGCTACCTACCTATAATGTATCCCAAATCCGGGTAGAGGATTCAAACCCAAACAAAGAACCATAATGTAAATCATACAAATCAAACAATGAAAGCAAGTAAATATGATCTAACCCTAAGGTAACCCCACTTTTAAAATTTTCCCCAGCAGAGTCTCCAGTTCTGTGATACAGTGGGAGAACTGACTTGAAGGTTTTGCATTTGATCGCAAATGTTGCGGTTAGCAAGAGTCTCCACCGACTTTTCTTTTATCCAAAAGGAAAGGTGAAAAAGCACAGGAAAGAACTTTGAGATTGTTTCTTGAGTTCGGGGGGTAGATTATGAAAAGGGAAGGTATTAACACCCTTTTCATCCATGGTTTTCCATGGGCTCTTAGTTACTTGTTAGATCACTTTCTTTATGTTTGAAATTATGCTTTGTGTGGTTTTTGAAAGTATTTTGTAAAGAGGACATTGTTTAGGCGATCTTTGTAATGATTATCGTTCGTAAGAATGTATATAAAGATGTTGATCTTTTGAAAATGTTTTCAAATTTGTAAGATGTTTCAAAGTGTAGGTGTTTGTTTTTTTGAAAATAGCAAGGATGTTTGTTTGAAATTGAGCAAGTAATTAGGAGCATTCTACCTACTCAAAAGTCTTTCTTGTTCATTTTCTTTTCCTTTGACATTGTTGTCTTACCATTGATTTGGTAAGCAACCCTATCTTTGGATGTAAACGGGACGGGAGTGGGTCATCGAATAACCATAATTAGCAATGTTGCAAGGTATCTTAGCATTCTTTTTGAGGGACTAAGATCATTTGTAAGGAAACTTAGATAGCATCATCGAGGGACTATGATCTTGTATTTGCTTGTTTTTGCTAAGATATCTCACGTGCGTAATATGACCATTTTGTATAAGGCAACCAAGTGGAATAACCCTAGGGGTGCTTGTGTGCAAATGTATTGTTTTCATGCTTGTTTTTATCTTGAATTAGGGTTTTCTAAGTATTGGTTTTAGTCTTTCCATACAAACCCTAATTACTAGCATGTTATATAAAAGCGATTATTTGCAAAATTTAAAATTACTACGCTATTACAACATTTGTAGGAATATAAACCTAATTAATCTATTACAACCAAATTGAATTTGACATTAATGTACAAGAAATTAAATGGATACAATGTATAAAATGAACAAATGTACAAAATGCAAAAAAAAAAAGTGAAGTAAATGGGTATTTGTTTTGGATGTTTTAGAAAAAAGGATTGTCTTAACCTAATTAATTAAAGAAAATGATTAATTAAACTTAAATTTATTAAGAAAAGATTTTAAATAAAACTGTAGTTCTATTAATTGATTAAAAGAAAATAAGTTTAAGTATTTTTTTGGTATTTTTGTCTTAAAAATATTTATAGCATTATAAAATATTTTTAGTCTTTTTTCATATCAAAATAATATATTTTAAATGGTGTGAAAGAAAATAAATAAAAAATATGGTATTTTAATTTAAATTTACAAGACTAGTTAATAAAATAAATAAAGTATGGTTGAATAAAAATATTTTTTATGAGAAAAATAAAATAAACTAAGTTAAAAATAAAAATCTAATTTTTGTG
Source organism: Vicia faba (assembly GCA_948472305.1). Lineage (NCBI taxonomy): Eukaryota > Viridiplantae > Streptophyta > Magnoliopsida > Fabales > Fabaceae > Vicia > Vicia faba. Next base: position 160,953,786 of record OX451738.1, read on the forward strand.
TTTTTTTAATATTAGGAAAATAATTAAGAAAATATAAATGAAATAAATTAAAAAAAAAATTAAAAAAAAACTTGGGCCAGGGGGCGCAAACACCCTGCAGGGGGTTAGTTAAAAAAAAAACAAAATGAACAGGCCCAAGAAGGCCCAGCGTGTCAAAAAAAGAAAAATCAGAAAACAAGAAAAATGTGAAAAAAATCCAAAAGGGTGCCACTGTGGCTCGAACCCAGGTCTCAAAGGTTACAGACGCGCTCTTCTACCACTGTGGTGGCTATACATTCGTTAATATAAGCAAAATAATAAATATACAAGGCAAAATGCGCCCTGAAGACTTCATCTTAAACCTCCAGCCAGACCAACTGTAACTTGCTCATTTCTAATCAAAAATGAAAACTGTAAACATGAAACTTGTAGCAAATTTCCTCACGGTTTCAGAAATGTAAGGCATTAAAACTATAGATCAAAGATAAGCATGAATTTTAATGGCCCTAGTCTGAACCCTAAAAATCTCAGAAATTTCAGTTTCAAAATTCTCTAAGCCCAAACAAAATTAACGGAAATTATGGACATGGTTAGCTTCAGGGCAGTTATGTCTACATGTTTTATTCACAAATAAACTATTAATGATGTCTGTATGAAGATTTCCAAGTTGAGAAAACTTACCTCAAAACTGGAAATCGTGTTTTGAGTTTGAGCTTGTTTCAAGTGATGGTGATGATCAGTTTAGCTTCCTTGAGGTCCTAAGAAGCTAATGCAATGATTAGCTTGAACAATGGATGGTTGAAATGGTATGGAGAAGTCAAAGTGCAGTGCTCTGTTTTTGGAAATGGAGGATGGTGTTAATGGTGTTACAGTTCTAAAACAGGGTGTGGGATCAACTCTATATGATGTTTAGGAACTTTTGAAACCAAAAGTCAAGAAATGCACGAGTAGATTATGAGTTTCAAGTTTTTGGTCAGTTTGTGTGAGAATGGTGGTGTGAAGTGTGATTATGAGTTCTAGGTTCTTTCAAGGCTTGAGAATTTGTGTGTTTGTGTCAAATGGTTTGTGTGTGTATAAAAAAAGTGTTTGAGTGCATTGGCAAGTCAGAAGTACAAGTTCCTAGCTTTTGGCTAGATTACTTTATTTTGAAGAAAAGAGGGAAACAAGTTTCAAGAAGAGGTACAAGCATGGGATGGGTGATTATAAGTGTTTGAAACATTTATCGTGAGTTATAGGACTGGTTTGATCAGAAGAGAACTAGTGCAAGGCTCAAGAACAATTTTTATACAAAAAGTTGCTTTATCAAAATGGCAATGTGACCTTTCTTCCAAAAATGAATAAAAAGATTGTCCATGCATTGAATGCTTGAAGTGAGGCCTCTAACAGCTGAGTAAACTGTTAATTATGGAGTGCCTAACAAGTTTGAGGCCTGAAAAGTAGTGTTTATGCATCATAATTTGAATTTGAATTTTGTTCATCACTAAAATGACTTGTAATTAAAGTGATAAAACCCTAACTTCATATCTTCTATTCTCCCTACTCAAGAATGATCTCAAGGATTTCCTTGTCATTTTGGAAAGCTTGAAATGTTCATTACAACCCATATTTGAATTGCCTTTGAAGATTCCCCTTGGAACTATATGAAAAAATGTCATGAAGTTAGGTCAAAATCCTGGCCAAATTAGGGTAAAATTTCACCAAGTGTTTAGTTTCATGACCACATGTTCATAAAATTATAACTTGAGATCCAAGTATTTTTGGAAGGAGTTGTGTAAAGAAAAGTTGTAGATTTCATGGTGATCTACAACTTTCATGCTGGAAGTTTCTCTTGAATCATCTTGCATCATGGTGAAATTTTGGCTCAAAGTTATGGAAAAAAACATGAAATTTCCAACACTTAGAAAAAATTTTAAGTTTAGAAAATTTGACTTTTCAAAATGAAATATTGACTTTTTGATTTCTTGATGAATAAGTTTCATATTTTGACATGTTTAGATGAATTGTGATCTTTGGCACTTGAATTTGACCAAAAAGTCAAAGTTTGACTTTTCAGTATACAATTGACTTTTGATCAGTTGACTGAAAAATTCATCTATCAATCCAATGGACTTGCAATGTTTTGAACCATGTCATTAGGTCAAAATGATGTAATTGGGCTCTTGAGATCATGCCTTAAACAAAATGATCATTGGCTAGGTCAAAAATAAGAAATTGCCCCTTCCTAGTCAAAACCTTAATTTTGACCATTTTGCCCTTTTGGAGATTTGATCAAATTTCTTGAGGAATTGTAGTCCAAACTTGATCAAATGATACATATAAGTTTAAAATGTTGATGGGGATAAAAAATTATGAATTTTGACTGTAAATTGGCCATGGTTAACTTTTTCCCCAATACAAGTGATTTTTAGGTCAACTGCTCAATTGACTGAGCAAAAGTGTGATTCAAGGCTTGAAACTGGACATAAGTAATCTTGGGGGTCCGTAATGATCCATTAAAATCATATGGGGCATTGGAAGTTCAAAAATCCTTATGCAAACTCAAACCCTAATTTTGGTCATCAGTGTATAAGGAGGTGTCTTTAGCTGATCAAACCCTAGTGCAGTCTTGAGCCCAAGGAGATATTATGAGCAAATTCTTGATAAGTGAGAGGGTAAATTTTGGGGTACAACAGGGAGGAATATACAAGTATCACGACACAGAAGGTAATTCTAATCCACTTAGCTTAGGGTCTCAAATTTGATGTTATTATTGTTTTTTTTATATGTGATTTGGGGTTGATTTGGGGTTTTCAGGTTAAATTTTAGGTTTAGGGTTCATGTTCTTAGGGTTATGGTTCTTATTAGCTTAGGGTTAGGGTTCTAAGGATATAAGCTTAGGGTTCTTCAGGTTGTTGTTTCTGGGTTGGGATTTTTGTTAGGGTTCAAATGAGAACCCTGGGGTTAGGTTTTAAACTCATAGGGTTCATGGGGTTTAGGTCTAATATTCAAAGGGTTCTTGGTTATTTCCAGAAACATGTGAGGTTACCAGTGAACCTTCATCTGAGACGACAGCCTCAACGGCCACACACGATGGATCTGGGTTTACATGGTTGAAGGTATGAAGGATCTGGGCTAAAATGGTGGTTAGGGATGAATATATGAAGATCCCGATTGAAGATCAACTGGAGATCTGGAAATAAGGGTAGTTTTGATGGTGGCTCATGGAGGCGCAAGGCAGCACCACCGACCAAGGCGATTTTTGGTGGTGGTGATTTTAGAGAGAGAGATTATAGACTGTCTCTCTCTCTCTCTCTCTCTCTCTCTCTCTCTCTCTCTCTAGTTTTTGTTTAACTGAGAGAGTGATGGGATAGAGAAAGAGAGGCGGAGAAAGAAAAAATGAGGAAAATGGGAGAAAAACACATATAGAATGTCTACTTTCAATATGTGCATGCATGTAACCATTCGCCTGAGTCAATGTTACATCTAAGCCATTCGTTTGTTGTACTTTAGATCAACGATCCAAAATAAACTTATGTTGATCCTTTTGATTTGAATCAAACGCTCCTCATGGATGCAACACACCATAGCGCTATAGATCAGTCATACCACGTGCAAACGAGCCAAATAATTTGTTATGGGCCTGGCCCAATCATATTTACACACCTTATTTACTATACCTAACATGATTTCCACCCCTGCACACAATTGGGCTTAACAACACAATTAGGCTTAACAATTTATCTGGGCCAAACTCGTTATTATTCACACACCCAAATTAGATTTTTTTTTTTGGAATAACCATGTATTAAAAAATTTTGCAAATAACCATGTTTTGGAAAACTCCCCAAGGGAGGAGCCATCTCACTTGGCGCCTACACCTAATTTTTAAGGGGATGCGCCATCTCACTTGGCGCCTAGGTATTAAAGCCTTACCCTAAGCCAAGCGAGATGGCGCCTTAGTGCAATTGCAAGGCAAATTTTCGCGTTTTTTATTTTAAATGCGGTGCGTTACGTGTTCGATATAGGATCAACAAAATTGACTTTTTATTTACAAAATATGATTACACACATAACTATTACATAAAAAAACAGATTAATCAGTGGTCCCCCGGAACCCGGTAATGACCTCCGGTTCCGCATCCACGTCCTCGCCTTTCCTGTGTTGGGTTTCGTCGCGTTTCCTGCTGTGGCAGGGTCGATGGCCCAGCAAAGTCAATGTGTTTCGGATCCATGAAATCAGTCAGATCTCGATATCTAGAAGATCCGATTTGGTACAGTCGGTTACCCATACTCTCAAGTTTGGTCGTGTTGGTGGTGGGTGGGGTTCCATGGTTGGTCTGTAGCACTGGTCGTCTGAGTATGGGGGGGTAGAAAGGAAATGGATCTTGGGGTGTTTGGTATTGAGGATGTTGGGTGGTTTGGTGATGTTGTGGTTGATGGTAAGTTGGGTCAGTTGGTTCATAATCTTTGGACAATCCCAGATCAGGGCTAAGGTTGGATGTTGAGGGGCCCATATTGGGATATGCAGAATACTGAAATTGTGTGTGGGGTATGCGGGTGTGTTGGTATTGTGATTGAAATTGTGGTTGGGTGTGAGGCATATGGGGGTATTGGTACTGAAGTTGTGATTGTGGTTGGTTGTGGGGCATGTGGGTGTAATTGTATTGTGGTGGTGATTGTGGTTGGGTGTTTGTGGTTCTGTTTCGTCTGGGGGGGGAGGTTGATGTGTGTTGGGTTTGTTGTTGGGGAAATGAGGGTTGTGCCCATTGTGTTCGTGGGTCAACCAAATACCTTGGATGAGGCACGTGCATTTCACGGGTACTAGCCGATCTGTACCAAGATAAATACTGATTTGTGTGTCGCATATTACCATGGTTGAGGAAAACTGGGAATTACAAGACATGTCGGTGACGCCTCTTCCACATCTTACACCATTCTGGAGCAAAGTCTTTCTAGTTGGTAAGACCCCATTGGGCGTCGACCCTTTTGAGATGCCACAGGGACAAACAAGTCAGATCGCTGGGTATCTTTACACGGTCGTTATGGTGCATCTTCACAACATTGAACCGTATGATTGCAGTCTTTGCGCTCCAAATTGTTGCATCCTCGGGGTTTGGTTCATGGCCCAAACCTAAATATGGTCTCCAGACAAACTGCAGATAAAATTAAATCAGGTTAATGAAAACGTAATATATAAATAATTTAAAAGTAGAAAAGTTGAAAGGCACGACGTACATCATCCAGGCCAAGGTGATCCAATAGATTGCGGTATAGTGCAACATTGAATCTTGGATTCTTGCCGTAATCCATACCCCTCACGCAATACCTAAAGGAAATGAAAAATATTTTATTTTTATCATACATTTGGTGAAGAGATGAATAGTAATAAATGATATAACTTGATGACTTACTTTGTTGCGTATGGGAAAACGAATGTGTTGTTGTTGACGGGGTTTAGGGACTCCATCCTCCACCAACCCCAGGCTTGAAAACGTATGGGAAAACGAGATCTACACACCACCTCTGCACATGAAAAACTTCAACATGGGCGAAGATGAACCGTCTTCTGATTTATTTTTCAATTCGTATATGCAACCGGATGAAAACTTAAAAGAGAAAGACAAATTTCGTAACAGAGAAGAATGTATCAGAGCCATCAAAAAATTTCACATGCTCAACTCGGTCTATTTTAAGGTGGACCGTGTAAATCCAGAAAGGTACAAGATCGAGTGTGTCCATCCTGATTGTATGTTCAAGTTCACTGCATCATACAGATTAAGAGGTGATTGTTGGGTCATAAGTTCCATGTCTACCCACACTTGTGCCAATTCTACTCAATCACAAGATCATCGAAAACTTAATTATGATCTCATTTGTCAAGAAATCCTACCACTCATCGGCAACGATCCATCATTGAAGGTGAAACCCATAATCTCCCACATCACAACGATATTTAACTATACTCCGTCTTACCGAAAGGCGTGGTTAGCAAAGACCAAGGCGATTGAAAAGGTATATGGAAACTGGGAGGAGTCATACCAAGAATTTCCTTGCTACCTGAATGCACTCCAGACTTATTCTTTGGGTATTGTTTACATTCTGGAAATAGTGCCAGCATACGCCCCAGATGGTAGTCAACTCAACAGAAATGGAATATTCAGTCGAGTGTTTTGGGCTTTTCAACCTTGCATCACAGGGTTTGCATCATGCAAACAAATTATACAAATTGATGGGACTTGGTTGTATGGGAAATACAAAGGCACGCTACTGATGGCAGTTGCACAAGATGGCAATAATAACATTTTCCCAATTGCCTTTGCCCTAGTCGAGGGGGAGACTTGTGGTGCTTGGAGCATTTTTCTCAAAAATCTGCAAACACACATGGCTCCTCAACCATATCTCTGTTTGATCTCTGATATACATGCATCCATTGAAAGCGCATATAATAAACCTGCAAACGGTTGGCAAGACCCTCCTTTTACGCATGTCTATTGCGTTAGACATATCGTCCAAATTTTTACGAGGGAGATCAAAGACAAAACACTTAGGAAAGCGGTTATAAATGCGGGATATGCATTGACACAACCTTGTTGTACCCCAATTTTTGACCTAAGATCCCATTCTTATTTTTGCATTTTTAAGATAAGTCAAGGTCACGAAATACGGTCGGTTTTAACGTCTCACTGTCGTGCTTTGACTATGCGAAGATTGTCAAGTGTTTTGAACATTTTTAGCATATGTATCACTAATTTCTAATCGCATACAAAGGTGTATGTTCATGTTTTCTTTTGCTTCATGTGCAGAGACAGGTCTGAATCAAGAGCATCAGGTGTCGCGCCTCAATTAAGGTTTTGAGTCTCCCAAGCCAAAAGTACGGTTGATTATGGATTCTCGAAGACTAATTCATCAAAGCACACCGTTGCACCCTTAATTTCTCCCCTAATTTTTTCAGTCGCACATTCATACCATATTTTGTCATTTGGTCACAATCATTAGTAAATATCTTCATTCATCATATTTTGCATCATTAGTCGTATTTAAGTTGACCAGAAAAGTCAGTTTAAATCAAAGTTTGCATCGTCTTTTAGTTAAAAAATACCTGACATTTCACTTCATGCATTTTTACCTGTTTACTATTTTCTTGCATTGCTCCAAGTGGTTTATATGTCGATAATAAAAATATTTCGGTTTTATAGACAAAGTGTTAAAAGAGGTCCGACACTGTGCGGAAAATTAGCGAGAAAATATTTCAAGTTTTCACCTTTTACCGATCATTTTATGAATCTGCGTTTCGCGTAGATTATGACGGTATGCTCGCTTTATTTTTTCGGTATAGTTTGAAGTCTCGTTTTTAACCGTAAACGTCTGTTTAGCCTGATATTTTTATTATTATCATTTTATTTTGATTTCGACTTTTTGAATATTTTTATTTAATCTTTGTGACATGTAGTTTATTTTAATGTGTACATTTTATTTTTTCGGATAAATTTTCGTTTGTTTTTTTTTATTGTTTTCGGTCATTTTAGCTCTTTATTTTTTATTCATAAAATATTCAAAAAAATCATTTTAAATTGAGTTAATTTCAATACATTTAGTTTTTTTGGTTATTTTATCATTAAAGGACATTTTGGTCACAAAAATATATTATTTAGACGTTGCTTAATTCTTATTGGTTGATGGCATGAGTTACGGATAGATGCAGATCTAACAATTTTGGACGGATTGGATTTGATCTGTAATCCTAATATTTCTATTCTTTTTCTATTTAAAGGCTTCATTTTTTTCTTTGCAAAGGGGGAACAACACAAAAAGCAACACAGTAATCTTCTCTCCCTCCATCTCTTTCTCTACTCCATAAAACAAAAACAATTTCTAAACATTTTTTTTCATAAATTTTGTAAATAGTTTGATTCAGGAAAAACCACAACAACAACCTACAACTTCTAGGAGCCAACATTCAAAGAAGTCAAATTCTGAGAACACCATTATCACTGTTTTGTTTGCTTTTTTGTTTGTGGTGTTTTATTTTATAGGAAAAGTAGAAATCAGAGAAAGAAGAACATTGATGGTGATCTCTTTGTGCATCCAACACCTCCGTTCCGACGAACCCAACAACAACGCCTTACTCCACCCATCCATTCCAGCTATGCGACCCAGACTGCCAGCAACCCGTCTTCAACTCAAAACCCAACACACTTCCTTCAACTGTCTCACAACCTCTGTAACCAACGTCCTCACTACCTCTTCATCCCTTGGCTCAACTAAATCTGGGTCTGCCTTAGTATGCAGTAACTCAAAAGATCAAAATGTTAAATCTGTTATTTGTGCAACATCAGATCTACCTCTGACACCTATCAAGGAGGAGAGGAGCAGCAGTTCTAGTCAATCTCAAAACAACAGCAGATCTTGTTCTACTGAACACGCAAAGGCTATTGGTTCTTGCCGGGAAGATGCAAAGAGCTCCTCTGCAGTGTCAATGAGTGTGAACAAAGTACCTGGTGTTGCATCCCGATCTCGGAAGTCTAGTAATGGTGTACATGGAGCTGGTATTGCTGCAGTTCAGAAGGATCATAGTTCTGCCAAGAACTCAGCAAGAAATTCACCTTCTGATAATGTTTCCCCGACTCGAATGTCCCAAGAAAAACCATCCGATCAGCCCCTTACTGATCAAGGGCATAATCAGCGACTGATTCTCAGGTTACCTAACACCGGCCGCAGTCCTTCAAGGGGAGCTAGCGGGGGCACTTTTGAAGAACCTTCTTTTACATGTGGCAAAACATCACCTCCTGCCGACATCAAAAAGGATAATCAGGACAGAAGAGTTAAAGCTAAAATTGATTGTTTGCAGACCCATGTGTCGAATGTGATAAATGATGCGTCTAATACTAATGACACTACTGCTTGTGATGAAGCTAAGGGCTCTCCATCGGTGGGCGAGCGTTGCAGGGCTAATGATGATGGTGATAAAGCTGCAGAAATACCAAAAACAACTTGTTCTTCAACTGGATTTGTTTCCAGATCAGGTCAGACTTATGATGCTTCTTTAAGCCCCATGAATGCATTAGTTGAAAGCTGTTGGACTTTAGTTTCAGTAGCCCATACGAATTTCTTACTATACCCCTTATACTCTGCTTGCACCCCTTTGTTAAAAATTTGTTTTTAGTTTAATTTTAATTTCTTAACTTATTTGTTTTAGTTATTTAGTTTAGTTAGTAAAAATTATTTAGTAATCGCGTTGTTTTAGTTAAGTAATTTAACCATGGAATCAATTTAGAATTATTTAATAATCTTAGAATTTTTAGTTAGTTTAGAATTATTTTGATAACCTTTGAATTTTAGTTAGCTTAGATTTATTTTAGTAACTTTAGAAATTTAAGTTAGTTTAGATTTAATTTAACAACTTTAGAATTTTAATTTTATAACTTAGTGATTTTATAATTAACTTAGTTTATATTTAAATTAGTTTAGATATAATTTATTAATTTTAGAGCTTTAATAACTTTAGAATTTTTATTTGATTTAGATTTTAACTTGATAACTTTAGAATTTTTTTTTAAATTTAATTTAGTAACTTTAGAATTTTATTTGGTTTAGGTTTAATTTGATTTAGGTTTTAATTTAATAATTTTAGAGTTTTCATTTAGATTTAATTTAATGCCTTTATAATTTCGATTTAGTTTAAATGTAATTTACTAATTTTAAAATTTTAATTTAGCTTAGATCTAATTTAGTAATTTTAGAATTATTTCTTATAGCCTTAAAATTTGTAGTTAGTTTAGAATTATTTTAACAAGTAATCTTAATTTTTTTTTCAATTTAGTTCAAATAACTTTTTAGATGATTAGTTACATTTATTTGTTTTATTTCCTTGTGGATTTTCGAATATTTGTAATTTGATGTTTATCTTATTTCGCTTGTTTGCTCAACTCCAAGGGAAAGATTTAAATTTGTTGACTTCACGTCATCAAATACATCTCATCCGATCGTGCGAATACCCTTTTTTTCATTTTTTTGTTTGTTTACTATTTTGCTAAACTCAATATAATTTTCCTAAAAGACTCAATTTTAAACTCACACCTTTTAAGTCAAAACTTCGACATTAGGTTGTTGTCTCTTCAAAATCTCATCCGCACCCATCTTTAGCCAAACAAACAATTTTAATCAAACAAACAATTTTAAAAACAGATATTTAAAAGGTTCCTGCGGAGTACCGCAGATGCAGTGGGTGCTAATACCTTCCCATTGTATAACCAACCCCCGAACTCTCGATCTCTTTTCAAACGCATTGTATTTTTATTACTTTTAAGTATTATTTTACATTGCATATTTTAGGGTTTTATTTCGCTCTTTTCCCTTTTCCCTTGGAAATAATAAAGCGCGGTGGCGACTCTTGCTTTTGTGAGTCAAGTTAATTAATAGCTTGATCTCCGATTTTCACCGCTACAGAATTGGCGACTCTGCTGGGGAAAGATTGACCTCTTGCTGGTCCATCCCTAAGTGGGTTAAGCCTAATTTGTTTTATCTGTTTTATCATTATTTGATTGTTTGATTACATGTATATATTAAGATTATTTGGGTGTTGATAATATTTACAAAGGACAAGTCCTATACCCGAACTAAGTTACACTTAGGAATAGGACGGGCGGTATAGTCATGTTAACTTTGAGGGAGTAATCCCGAAGAAGGAGGCATGAGATCCCCCACTCAGTGGAAGGCCCTTTTGAACGTAATATTTGTTTACCGAGTAATCGGGAAGACATTATTATTTTCGACCTGGGAGCCAGAGAAGCTGAGAATTGTAGAACCCTAACCCATATTGGCCTTTTAGGTGTAGCGCGGAGATTATAACGGAGTAATCCGGAAGTAATTGTTACGCGATGCTACGCGCGGATGAGTTTCTCTTGAGAATATTGCTGATTATTGAGTAATCAAGCCGTTGGTAATATCCGAAGGAGGAATGTAGACTTCGGGAACTCTTGAACCTTGTTCTACAGGTGTGATTAAACCGTTAGTACATACCTTGGGGGTGTTTCTTACCTTGACTCCATGCTCGTGACGTTGAACTTTTCGACTTTGTTTGTGACCTTGCTTGTGGTTGTTGCATAGCCATGCATTCATGCATCCATAAAACCCTTTTCACTTGACTTTCAAGGAATTTGGAAGCCTTTCTTTGTAAACATCACAAGTTTCGTCAAGCTCAATGGATCTTGGGTGTTGATGGGGTGAAAACCCTAATCCACCAAAATGGATGATTGATCTTGATGATAACTTGATCAAATCTCTGATCCGATTCAGAATTCATTTTCTATCTTCATACTTTGATGTTTACAACTTAATATCTCGAGTTCCTTGAAAATCAATAAAAACTCTCTTTTGCATATCATGCATCATTCTACATTTTTGGTTTCACTTTCAAAGGTCTTTTTCCAAGTCTTATTTTTCCTTTGGTCTGACCATTACAACACTCGCGCTAAGAGGACAATGGAGAATATCAAGCAAAACGTTTCTAAACTCCGCAGAGAGGTGGCTAATTTGAAAGCTGGTATGGATCACTCGACTGTTTTGGGTTGAAATTTTGGTTACCGCCCAAGTCAATCCTTTTAGGAGGGAGGAAGCGATGATAAAAGTCTTCATTGAAACTCTAAAATCATTCTCTCATGAGAAGGTGTTGGTTAATGCGCCTAGTGACTTTCCTGACAAGGTGAATGTGGGAGTGCGTCTAGAAGAAGATGTCAGAAAGGGTTGTTCATATGAAGATGGTAGCTCAACTAATGGTGTGAAGAAGTTTGATAATAACTTTTCCAAGAAGAGAACCAGAGGAAGAAATAATCATCATCAGAATCATCATGTTTCTCCTATTCATCAACAAAATCAGCAAGTTCCTAATCAGAGGAAAACCCAGTTTGATCCAATTCGAACTACCTATACAGAGTTGTTCCCTATCCTGATGCAGAGGAATTTAGTTCAGACCTGACCTCCACCGAAGGTTCCTGAGAAGATACATTGGTACTACAAAGCTGATTTGACTTGTACCTTTCATCAAGGTGCTCCTGGGCATGACTTGGAGGGTTGCTTTGCTTTGAAGATTGAGGTTCAGAAGTTGGTCAGAAACGGTATCTTGTCATTTAAGAACGTTGGTTTTGAAGTTCAAATCAAGCATGTGCCGAAGAGTAAACACGATTGAGGTCCACTTTGAGTTTTGAAGGATGTTTTCGGTAATTCAAGTCCAGATGGAAAGCCTTCCCAGATCATTAACTTATTTCTGCTTTTGTAATTTTTCTTGTCTATCAAAACATTGTTTGCATGTAAGAACTTGTTTGCATCTGAATGATTATCTTAATATAATGAGTATGTTTGTCTTGAAGAAATTCATTCGTTTCACTCATATTTGTTTTCAAATTTTAAATTGCTGTTGCGCTATGATACCAAATTGTTGCTCATTCTCTTGCCTAGGCAAAGATTGAAGGGAGGATGATGATCTAAAGAACACAAAGTCTCTGGTTGTATGCTTTTGAATAAAATCTTGTTGACGATGTACATGCATTGTTTCAAATCCCTAAACACCGGAGATATAAGGAAGATAATCCCTTGCTAACCCCTTTTGAGCCTTTGAAGTAGAAGTTTCTTTTCTATACGAAAAAACACACAAATTTTAACCTGGGGCAGGGTAGTTTTAGTTAATCTGACTGAGTGTTCAAAATTCATAAGGAAGATGTTTTTTGAAGAGAAACTACGAGGGCTATCCTTCATGTATAATGAATCTAGAGGATGTGGAACCACAATGTTATCCCTCATTCATCAAGAAACGAGGCAATCACAATCTTCTCAACAAGCAAATACAAGCTAATGTCACACATTTTATTCAAAAAGTCAAAAATCGAGAAAAAAAGAAAAAGCTTGCTAAGTCAAAAAAACATGAAAACGTGTGACTTAGGCAAAATTAAGGCATCCCGCTGGACTATCAATTCAAAAGAATTAGTTCAGGCAAAAGTTAGGGAAAATAAAAATTGCAAAGAAAAGGACTGCAAGGAAAAGTCCCCAACAAAGAACAAATTGGTGACTACAAACACGAAGACATGAGGGTGGTTTCTACTCCGAAAGCCTCGTCGTTTCCTTGACCGTCACAAAATCCTTTTGAGAAATGAACACTCATGTTGAATTAACTGGACATAGGGTTGGAGAACAACATGAAGAATGGGTGGGCACCAAATATTTTGAGCCTTAAAATCTTTTTTCTAAAAACCATGAACCAGACCACGTTACAACCTTCAAAAGTCCTAATTGAAGCAAGGTTATTTTGAAAGCATACTTCAACGAGATAGTGTTCCTGACTCCCATGAATGTTCTAAATAGTTATGTTGGTATCATATGTTTTTCCTATACAAAAATAAATGGTGCTTTAACTCGCAAAATTTGTGCGATATCTTTCAAAATCTTCGAGACTTACATAACTGTTGTATTAGAATTTTCATTCTCATTGTAAACTTTTTTCTAACTGCAAAACATTTGTTTGATATCAAGGAAGCTCACATGTAAGCACTAGTGATGAGTTTATTCTTTTAAGGCTTGAAACTATGTTGAGTAATTGGCGAATCATTTCAAGAAAAAAATCATATACAGGGGCATGTTACCTGAGGACCTTAAGCACGGACGTGTTGCTTCTCCTAATTAATGCTTTCCCAACTTGTTTACTCTTTTGGGGCAAAATTTGAAGACTTTGTTGTTCCAACTACAATCAATTCGGGGCAATCACGTCGAGATTCGATGAATTCCTCTAAGAGTTTGAAGACACCAGAGAATGGTGAATGCCAGGTCTTTTGTAAAATCCTCTTGAGACGATTTCTCCTCATCAACCAGATAGCTTGAGGCATGTTAGAAGTGAAGCTATTCGCAAGTATTGTCGTGCAACATGCAGCTTATCAGCGGTAAACTTGGGGCATCCAAAATTAGTCCCAGGGGCAATCCAGACTTGTCAAGATATGTGATATGTTTTGCACACATTATCAGAGGGTGGTGTTCCCAGTATCTCCAGTTAAGCATGACTTCTTTCCAGCTGAAACTTTGTTTGTGTTGTTATCCTTTCAATGGATTGTTTGCGATAGAAGACTGGACTTTGGGTTTTCTACCTGAAAATATCTTCCTATCCAAAGAGATTTAAGCCTTGTAAAAGGACTTTGCTCCAATGATGGCTTTTGTTTTCTATCTCCAGTAATGTTACCATCCTGTTGAGATTAGCCGAGTGTCGAGTTGTACTGTGATGTCTTATCATTTTCTGTCCATCTCCCCTGTCTGTTTTGTCAGCATATACATGACATTCATTTATTCATTCACACTTGCATCAAGCATGCACAATTGTATTTGTTGATATCTTTGAGTTCGTATACCTTGGTTATGTCTATTCAAATAGCATATTTGATCCTTCCAAATAGAGTGTCAACTTAAGCAGAAAGTGCGCCTCTTTTCTAATTCCCCACTGAGTTAACTCTCGTGGAAGAATATTGGTTTAGCTTTCCTTTTCCATCTCTGGATAGGATAAATCCCCATTTGAGTTTGTTTCCTCATTGGGTGGAGTCTTGTTTGACTGTTTTCTCCCCAGTTTATTCCTGGATTGAGCTTTGTCTCTTGTGAATGATACCTTGTGAATATCTCTAGGCTGTGAAACCTAGATGGAAAGTGCATTTATTTTGCAATATAAATACTTGGTCTCCTCAAGAAGGATTTATTCATGGTTCCCCATTGAAGATGAAATTTATTCCCCATTAGGGTTATCACAACCTTCTTCTGGAATATCGACATGACAACAAGCGACTGACTCTTTATTTGAGCAGTTTGTTTATTTCTGATTTCTCTACGACAAATGGAGATCTCTTCATGAGCAGTTTGTCCATCGCCGAGGAAATTATTGATTCTCACCTCCAGCAATATCTTCACGATACTTTGTTGTTACCTTTGAGAAAACAGCAAGCGGCGGCCTCTTCATGAGCAACTTGTATGTTATTTATATCTTTGAGAAAACATCAAGCGGCAGTCTCTTCACGAGCAACTTGTATGTTATTGATACCTTTGAAAAACAGCAAGCGGCAGTCTCCTCATGAGGCAACTTGTGTGTTATGGATACTCTTGACAAACAGCAAGCGGCGGTCTCTTCATGAGCAACTTGTATGTTATTGTCACCTTTGAAAACAGCAAGCGGCGGTCTCTTCATGAGCAACTTGTATGTTATTGTCACCTTTAAAAACAGCAAGCGGCAGTCTCTTCATGGACAACTTGTATGTTATCAACATTTTAAAAAAAAACAGCAAGCGACAGTCTCTTCATGGACAACTTGTATGTTATCAACACTTTTTTTGAAAATGGCAAGTGGCAGCTTCTTCATGAGAAGCTTGTACGTTAGTACTTTTGGAAGACAGCAAGTGGCAGCTTATCTATTTGAGCAACTTGTGTGTTATTGTTCCCTTGAAGACAGCAAGTGGCAGCTTCTTTATGAGCAGCTTGTGGATTTTTGGCAACAAGTGGCAGCTTCTTCATGAGCAGCTTGTGTGCTTTGATATTCTTTGAAGACAGCAAGTGGCAGCTTCTTTATGAGCAGCTTGTGGATTTTTGGAAACAAGTGGCGGACTCTTCATGAGCAGCTTGTGTGCTTTAATATTCTTTGAAAACAGCAAGTGGCGGTCTCTTCATGAGCAGCTTGTATGTTATTGACACCTTTGAAAGGAAGCGAGTGGCGGCCTCTTTATTTGAGCAGCTTGTGTATCCCCAACAATAATGTCTACTCAGCAAATGGCATCCCTTCGGAAAAGTCCCGTGGGGAAGTTTGTTATTTTATCCTTTTCAAGCGATATCTTGGTCAGAGAAGAAATGTGTTACCGTTCTTGGTAAAATTCATAAATCAGAGATGTTTATCTCCAGCCACAGCGCTGATGTTAATCATTTTGTTTTCCAGCCACAGTGTTGATGTCAATCATTTTCCAGTCTCAGTACTGATGTCAATCATTTTGTTTTCCAGCCACAGTGCTGATGTAAATCATTTCTTTCCCAGCCACAGTGCTGATGTCAATCATTTTCCAGTCTCAGTACTGATGTCCATCATTTCCTTTCCCAGTCACCGTACTGATGTCAATCATTTTGTTTTCCAGCCACAGTGCTGATGTCAATCATTTTCCAGTCTCAGTACTGATGTCCATCATTTCCTTTTCCAGTCACAGTACTGATGTCAATCATATGCTTTTCCAGTCTCAGTACTGATGTAAATCATTTCCTTTTCGAGTCACAGTACTGATGTCAATCATATGCTTTTCCAGTCTCAGTACTGATGTAAATCATTTCCTTTTCCAGTCACAGTGCTGATGTAAATCATTTCTTTTCCAGTCACAGTACTGATGTCAATCATATGCTTTTCCAGTCTCAGTACTGATGTAAATCATTTCCTTTTCCAGTCACAGTGCTGATGTAAATCATTTCTTTTCCAGTCTCAACACTGATGTAAATCATTCAAGAGTCTCTCATTTGAAGTCTATGACTTTGTTTCCCCAGTGGAGTTACAACCTCTTCCTCTGTGGGATTACTGTATAATGTGCTTGGTTTCTCCAGCATAGTCTGTCTCATATGGCGTCATTCCCCATGAAATTCATAGCATTACATTCATATCATATCATGAACATAATTGCGGTATCTTAAGGCCAAAAATTGTGTATTCTATATTTAAGTCCCTTCAATCTCGTCGAAATGAAGATCCCAATCTTCATATCTCCAGATAGAAGAAACTTAAATAGGGGCAGCTGTTGTACCCCAATTTTTGACCTAAGATCCCATTCTTATTTTTACATTTTTAAGATAAATCAAGGTCACGAAATACGGTCAGTTTTAACGTCTCACTGTCGAGCTTTGACTATGCGAAGATTGTCAAGTGTTTTGAACATTTTTAGCATATGTATCACTAATTTCTAATCGCATACAAAGGTGTATGTTCATGTTTTCTTTTGCTTCATGTGCAGAGACAGGTCTGAATCAAGAGCATCAGGTGTCGCGCCTCAATTAAGGTTTTGAGTCTCCCAAGCCAAAAGTACGGTTGATTATGGATTCTCGAAGACTGATTCATCAAAGCACACCGTTGCACCCTTAATTTCGCCCCTAATTTTTTCAGTCGCACATTCATACCATATTTTGTCATTTGGTCACAATCATTAGTAAATATCTTCATTCTTCATATTTTGCATCATTGGTCGTATTTAAGTTGACCAGAAAAGTCAGTTTAAATCAAAGTTTGCATCGTCTTTTAGTTAAAAAATACCTGACATTTCACTTCATGCATTTTTACCTGTTTACTATTTTCTTGCATTGCTCCAAGTGGTTTATATGTCGATAATAAAAATATTTCAGTTTTATAGACAAAGTGTTAAAAGCGGTTCGACACTGTGCGGAAAATTAGCGAGAAAATATTTCAAGTTTTCACCTTTTAACGATCATTTTATGAATCTGCATTTCGCGTAGATTATGACGGTATGCTCGCTTTATTTTTTCGGTATAGTTTGAAGTCTCGCTTTTAACCGTAAACGTCTGTTTAGCCTGATATTTTTATTATTATCATTTTATTTTGATTTCGACTTTTTGAATATTTTTATTTAATCTTTGTGACATGTAGTTTATTTTAATGTGTACATTTTATTTTTTCGGATAAATTTTCGTCCGTTTTTTTTTTTGTTTTCGGTCATTTTAGCTCTTTATTTTTTATTCATAAAATATTCAAAAAAATCATTTTAAATTGAGTTAATTTCAATACATTTAGTTTTTTTGGTTATTTTATCATTAAAGGACATTTTGGTCACAAAAATATATTATTTAGACATTGCTTAATTCTTATTGGTTGATGGCATGAGTTACGGATAGATGCAGATCTAACAATTTTGGACGGATTGGATTTGATCTGTAATCCTAATATTTCTATTCTTTTTCTATTTAAAGGCTTCATTTTTTCTTTGCAAAGGGGGAACAACACAAAAAGCAACACAGTAATCTTCTCTCCCTCCATCTCTTTCTCTACTCCATAAAACAAAAACAATTTCTAAACCTTTTTTTTCATAAATTTTGTAAATAATTTGATTCAGGAAAAACCAAAACAACAACCTACAACTTCTAGGAGCCAACATTCAAAGAAGTCAAATTCTGAGAACACCATTATCACTGTTTTGTTTTCTTTTTTGTTTGTGGTGTTTTATTTTATAGGAAAAGTAGAAATCAGAGAAAGAAGAACATTGATGGTGATCTCTTTGTGCATCCAACACCTCCATTCCGACGAACCCAACAACAGCGCCTTACTCCACCCATCCATTCCAGCTACGCGACCCAGACTACCAGCAACCCGTCTTTACCTCAAAACCCAACACACTTCCTTCAACTGTCTCACAACCTCTGTAACCAACGTCCTCACTACCTCTTCATCCCTTGGCTCAACTAAATCTGGGTCTGCCTTAGTATGCAGTAACTCAAAAGATCAAAATGTTAAACTTTTTGTTTGTGCAACATCAGATCTACCTCTGACACCTATCAAGGAGGAGAGGAGCAGCAGTTCTAGTCAATCTCAAAACAACAGCAGATCTTGTTCTACTGAACATGCAAAGGCTATTGGTTCTTGCCGGGAAGATGCAAAGAGCTCCTCTGCAGTGTCAATGAGTGTGAACAAAGTACCTGGTGCTGCATCCCGATCTCGGAAGTCTAGTAATGGTGTACATGGAGCTGGTATTGCTGCAGTTCAGAAGGATCATAGTTCTGCCAAGAACTCAGCAAGAAATTCACCTTCTGATAAAGTTTCCCCGACTCGAATGTCCCAAGAAAAACCATCCGATCAGCCCCTTACTGATCAAGGGCATAATCAGCGACTGATTCTCAGGTTGCCTAACACCGGCCGCAGTCCTTCAAGGGGAGCTAGCGGGGGCACTTTTGAAGAACCTTCTTTTACATGTGGCAAAACATCACCTCCTGCCGACATCAAAAAGGATAATCAGGACAGAAGAGTTAAAGCTAAAATTGATTGTTTGCAGACCCATGTGTCGAATGTGATAAATGATGCGTCTAATACTAATGACACTACTGCTTGTGATGAAGCTAAGGGCTCTCCATCGGTGGGCGAGCGTTGCAGGGCTAATGATGATGGTGATAAAGCTGCAGAAATACCAAAAACAACTTGTTCTTCAACTGGATTTGTTTCCAGATCAGGTCAGACTTATGATGCTTCTTTAAGCCCCATGAATGCATTAGTTGAAAGCTGTTGGACTTTAGTTTCAGTAGCCCATACGAATTTCTTACTATACCCCTTATACTCTGCTTGCACCCCTTTGTTAAAAATTTGTTTTTAGTTTAATTTTAATTTCTTAACTTATTTGTTTTAGTTATTTAGTTTAGTTAGTAAAAATTATTTAGTAATCGCATTGTTTTAGTTAAGTAATTTAACCATGGAATCAATTTAGAATTATTTAATAATCTTAGAATTTTTAGTTAGTTTAGAATTATTTTGATAACCTTTGAATTTTAGTTAGCTTAGATTTATTTTAGTAACTTTAGAAATTTAAGTTAGTTTAGATTTAATTTAACAACTTTAGAATTTTAATTTTATAACTTAGTGATTTTATAATTAACTTAGTTTATATTTAAATTAGTTTAGATATAATTTATTAATTTTAGAGCTTTAATAACTTTAGAATTTTTATTTGATTTAGATTTTAACTTGATAACTTTAGAATTTTTTTTTAAATTTAATTTAGTAACTTTAGAATTTTATTTGGTTTAGGTTTAATTTGATTTAGGTTTTAATTTAATAATTTTAGAGTTTTCATTTAGATTTAATTTAATGCCTTTATAATTTCGATTTAATTTAAATGTAATTTACTAATTTTAAAATTTTAATTTAGCTTAGATCTAATTTAGTAATTTTAGAATTATTTCTTATAGCCTTAGAATTTGTAGTTAGTTTAGAATTATTTTAACAAGTAATCTTAATTTTTTTTCAATTTAGTTCAAATAACTTTTTAGATGATTAGTTACATTTATTTGTTTTATTTCCTTGTGGATTTTCGAATATTTGTAATTTGATGTTTATCTTATTTCGCTTGTTTGCTCAACTCCAAGGGAAAGATTTAAATTTGTTGACTTCACGTCATCAAATACATCTCATCCGATCGTGCGAATACCCTTTTTTTCATTTTTTTGTTTGTTTACTATTTTGCTAAACTCAAGATAATTTTCCTAAAAGACTCAATTTTAAACTCACACCTTTTAAGTCAAAACTTCGACATTAGGTTGTTGTCTCTTCAAAATCTCATCCGCACCCATCTTTAGCCAAACAAACTATTTTAATCAAACAAAAAATTTTAAAAACAGATATTCAAAAGGTTCCTGCGGAGTACCGCAGATGCAGTGGGTGCTAATACCTTCCCATTGTATAACCAACCCCCGAACTCTCGATCTCTTTTCAAACGCATTGTATTTTTATTACTTTTAAGTATTATTTTACATTGCATATTTTAGGGTTTTATTTCGCTCTTTTCCCTTTTCCCTTGGAAATAATAAAGCGCGGTGGCGACTCTTGCTTTTGTGAGTCAAGTTAATTAATAGCTTGATCTACGATTTTCACCGCTACAAACCTACATTCAAATATTATCGCAACGAGATCCGTTTGTCAAATCCGGAAGCCAATAGGTGGATCGATAATATTCTGGTAGAAAAATGGACTAGGTCATACGACAATGGACAAAGATGGGGCCAAATGACAACAAATCTAATTTAATCGATGAATATGGTATTCAAAGGCATATGAAACCTCCTTGTCACTGCTTTGGTTAAATCAACATATTTTAGGATGGCTTCATTGTTTACCAAAAGAGGTGAAATGTGGAATGTTGTGTTGCAATCTGGACAACTATGGAGTGAAAGCTGCATGAAGTACATTAAGGTAGAAAGTGCCAAAGCCAACACCCATATGGTTATACAGTTTGACCGACACAGCCACAACTTCATTGTCAAAGAGACAATCGACCATAACGAGGGCCTGCCAAGACAAGAATATAGGGTTGTACTACCTTCTCGTTGGTGCGATTGTGGCAAGTTTCAAGCCTTTCGTATGCCTTGCTCTCATGTTATTTCCGCGTGTGCCTATACTCATCAAGACGCGCTATAACTTCTGTCTCCCATTTATAAATCTGAAACGTTGCTCAACATTTACAACAACAGCTTCCCTTTGGTAGCAAAACTAGATTATTGGCCTGCATACAATGGCGAAATGGTATGGCACAATGACCAAATCTGAAGGAATAAAAAGGTTCATCCCAAAAGTAAGCGCATCACAACCAAAATGGACTCCCTTGACAAGTTGTAAAGAAAGTGTGGTTTATGTCGTCAGATCGGACACAATCGCAAAAATTCTCTCAATCGGGCTACTGCCTCAACCACATAAAAATTGTATTACAATAAATCTTTCCTTTATTATGTTGTAAACATTAAGGTTTTTTGTTAACAATATTTGTTACAATAAACATTTCGCGAACAAGAAAAAAAACACGATAAACCGTCTATGAAATTACAACCGTTAAAACAATTTCATCTGACCCATGCATCATCAACATTACGTCGTTGTCTGTTTTGACTTCCTCCAACCAAAAATTAGGTCTTCCTGTCGCAAGTGAGGTTGTTGTTCGTCTTTGCTGGATCATTCTAATTTGTTCCCCCTCCATGATGTCTCCCTCTAGCCATCGCATCAACCACCTCTTCAGACGCTCCATGGAGTGAATGTGCCAGAATTTCATTTCCATCAGAGGTTTTGTGGCGGAGAAAATAACGTAACCATCTCTGGTAGAAATCATGGGTGATGTCATGATGCAAATAACAGAGTAAAAAATAAGATAACAGTGCGAGAAAGTGTGAGGACTGACAGAGAAACGGACGAATTATTTATAAAAACAACATTTTACCCTAGGAGCCAAGTAAGATGGCGCCTCCTCTCACTTTTAAAGTGCATGCGCCATCTCACTTGGCTAAAAGAGAGAGGAGGCGCCAAGTGGGATGGCGCCTACGACAAGAATGTGAGTGGAGGCGCCAAGTGAGATGGCTCCACCCTTGGGAAGTTTTCTGAAACATGGTTATTTGCGTAATTTTTTTCCGAAACATGGTTATTTGCAAAAAAAAATTTTAAGACCTGGTTATTCCAAAAAATAATTCCCCAAATTACTTCCTTCACTATAAAATACACCCCTTGTGCTACTGGACTTAATAAATGTTTTAGGCTTAAACCCTTGCTATTTAAACAGAATTACTACGTTAACTAAGAATACACCGTGTTGTACCCCAAAATTTTCCCTCTCATTTTACTCAACAAATGTCAATTGAGGTCCCTAAGTTGCTCAAGGAAGTCCAAGAGTTGACCAGATAAACTCTCTCCTAAGACAGTGCACCTCAAAATTAGGGTCTCTATTTTCATCAAGATGGGTGAGCCACAAAAGGCCCAAATTCTTTCCAAGTTCATAATATGCTCCCAAGATCATCCATGCCAAGTTTCATGCCTTGCACAAGAAGTTTGCTCAGTCAACTGCTCAGATGCTTGAGAATCAACTGTACTAGGTCAAAAGTCAAATGTGGCCCACGTACAGTCAAACTTCAAGATTTTGGTCAACATCAACATTTTGAAGTTATACCCATCATTTGATCAAGGATTGATCATGATTCCTCAAGGAATGCTCTAAATTCATCAAAACCCAAAAGTTGCTAAATTAGGGTTTCTTAGTAAAAGTCAACCCAACTTTGACCAAGCATAACTTCTTCATACTTTATCAGAAATTTTCCATCCAAATCTCATTTTGAAGAGGATGCAATTCCCTACAATTCATAATCATCTCACAAGTTCAAAATATGCACTCATAAAAAGATATGAATTTTTACATTATGGGTCATTTTGAAATGTCAACAAAAACACCTTTTGGGTCAAAGTTTCATACATGAACATGGAAGACCCAATTGAGATGAGACCAAAGGGGTTGGTTAGGGGACATCCTAATATTTCTAAAAAGTTTAAGAACACCTTCCTAGGTTCAAAATTGAGAGAGTTTTGCATTTCCAAAGTTGGGAATTTTTGGAAAATTGTCAAAAGTCAACATTGATCAAATTTGCATTTTTTCCAAAGGGGGGCATGTTTTCTTGCATGAAACATGTTTCTAATAGGACCCACGACCCCTAAGCTTTTCCACCTATTATTTTATTACTTTTATCATTTATTTTGATTTTTTATTCATTTAAATCTAAATAAATCAAATTAAATGGTAAAATAATGAAAACAAAACAAATCTTGAGATTTTTGTGCACATTTTGAGTCCATATACAGCTAGCATGCCAGCCAATTCGTGCAAAGCTCATTAGGGTTGAAAAAGATTGGATTGAAGCATGTTTTGGAAAGAAATCATACATGAAGCAAATCAAATCAAATCTCCATTACTTCGCAAGATTCATGTCAATTTTGTTGACCTAATTCAGTCTCCTACATATACACAACAATTCCATACCATAAGCATAAGGATTGGAGGCGTGAAACATCAAGAGAGAAATCAAAATTTTGCAAGAAAAGTGTGAAACTTATCTTTGTCTACAGGTCAGTTCAAACCATTCCAAGGCTTCTAATCCATCCCTGGACATCTCAGGAAGCTGACGGCATCATTTGCTAGCCTCAAAGCATCTAGAAATCGCCCCTAGAGATATCACGGTTTGTATTTTTTTTTAAGTTTGAATCCATTGATTTACGCATCATAAATCTATTTTAATCACATATCCATGTTTATTGTCATGCTTGCAACATTTTTGAATGCTTTGATTTGAATTTCTACACAGGAATCGCGTAATGCCATTGCTAGGGTTTACGAGCTTATTTTAGGGGTTTTCAATGCAGGAACAATTGGCTCTCATATTGGGTACCATGATGATCAGGGCTTCAAGCCCAGTTGATTCATGGTCACCAATTGAATTTATATTACGTGTACAGGATTTTTGAGATGGACGGGGTTATAGCCATGAACAAACGTCCGTAGGTAAAAGTATTTTACCTAAAGCAACGATCCAAGAAAGAAGATGATGTGTGTCAAAGCACGGCTGTCCAATTCAAATCTTGTGCGTGTTTTTCTGGCTATTGACGTTTTTTATAATATATTATATTTTGGTTATTTATGTTACCAACAAAGCACGTTGGTCCAGTGGTAGCCAGGAGGAGAGATAAGGCGTTGTAGGCAGGAGGTCAGGGGTTCGACCCTTGACTCCAACATTTTCTCATTTACATATTTTCTTTACATAATCCAATACGCTTTATCTCCAGGAGACCATCATACACCCTTAATTCCTGTCAACTGGATTACACGTTGACCAGATCTAACGCCTCCAAGTTGCAACCACACGGTAGACCCCAAGAAAGCCATGACACTGGAACTAGCACAGACAGATGAGCTCAGCCTTAATGGGTCAAAGAATTTCATATTAACACCCCCAGCATTGCTATTCAACACAAGCCCATTTCTAAATCTTTCTTTTTTTATTTTCTTATTTTTCTTTATTCTTTGCAATTTATTTATTTATTTTATTTTTAAAATCAATTTTTTTCATAAAAATCCCAAACTCAAAAGGTCATAAAAATTAGAATTAGGTTTTTTTATTTTATTAAATTTAATTTAATTAATTAGCTTAATTTAATTTAGGGTAACTTTAACTTATTTTTACAATTAAAATCAATTATAAAACTAAGTTTAAATTCTTGATTTAATTATTTTCTTTTTTTTCAAACAAAAACACAAAAAAATAGGTTATCTTAATTATTTTTCTTAATTAAAGTTAATTAGTAATTAGGTTCTTTTTTTTATTCAATTATTCCATATTTTCTTAAATAACAAAAAATGACTAAAAATGATTTTTCTTTAATCAATTGCAATTAGATTTAGTCAAGGGTCAAAACCCTAATTTCTCTCGCATTTAATTTGCTGCGCACTTGTTATCATTTTTTCCATTTTTTTGTAACTGTTTCAAGGTTGTAATAGTTTTAATTAGGATTTTAAATTTCGTACTTTTATTTCTCGTCAAGGCAATTATGTAACTGTCAAAGCCATGTAATAGCTAGGTTTATTCCCGCTTTTACTTTCTGCAAATTATTAACTGTTAGATGAATTAATAGGATTGTATGGCAAGAATACATGAAAAATTAAAACAGTTAGAAAACCCTAATGTGCAAAGACTAAATAACTGAAACAAATCACTCGCACATGTTAACTCCTAGGGTTTACCTCACTTCGGTTGCCTTCGGTAAACAATCATTAAGCACGGGAGATTTTATTGGTTGCCCTTTAGTCTAAAGAGATCAAATTGTCCCATTCAACTGTTGCCTCGGAAATGTTGCCTCAGAAATGTTGCCTCAGAAACGTTGCCTCGAAAAGATCTTAAGACTCTAGGGTTACTACTAAAGTTTTCTAACTATTGCTTTAGTGATTGTATTCGTCCCTTTCGAACGTCCCTTACAAACTCTAACGACGATGCTACCTACTCCTTAATAGTGGGATAGCGCTGTCTAAAGGAAATAGAACAGAAACAATCTTTTTTTCGAGTAGGTAGATGCTAGTAGGTACTTGCTCAAATAAAACTTTTTCACACAAACACCTTTCAAAACAGTTTTCAAAACAACTTCATCACATTCTTGAGGACTGATACAAGGGTTATCACGAAGTAAAAACATTTTCAAGACAAACACACACAAGAAACTTGAAAAATGAGCAAGTACCTAAGGTCCCATGGAAAACCATGGATAGAAAGGGTGCTAACACCTTCCCTTTCTATAATCTACCCCTCGTACTCAGAAATATCTCGAAAAAAGGTTTTTTTCTGTTCTTTTTCCTTTTCCGTGATTGAATGAAATAAAAGTTGGTGGCGACTCTAGCTTACCGTGACATTATGCGATCAAAAAATGCAAAACGCAAACCAGTATTAAACAGTCGGTTCTGCCACCGTATCACAGAACTGGCGACTGTGCTAGGGACTTATAAAGTGGGGTAAACCTTAGGATCTAGGTCATATTTAATTGCTTTCTCTTAATTGTCTTGCTTGCTTTATATTTATGGGAACTGTTTGGGTTATTTGATCCTACACCCGGATCAGGGAAACACCTTTTAGGTAAGTAGCAATAAACTGTGAGGGAACTATGTTGGGGTATACCGGCACGGTTGAAGCAGTAGCTACATTGATGTGGCACTTTGGTTGGTACTGGTAGCCCTTGAGTCAATCAGGGAGAGTACGGGGCCGCCACCTGGTGTCGTGAAGCATCAAATGACCTTAGAACCTTTAATTCCCCAACTTGGCCATTAGAAGTAGTGAGATAGCCGGCCTCGGTGTAGAGCTGAGAACTGGTTGATACTCGATGCTACACTCATTGAGACCAGACTTTCGGGATATTTTGGTTGCAAGAAAAGATTGCGTGAGCTGAGACAATACCGATAAAGGATGGTCAGTGATATTGAGATCCTCTAGAACCCGGTTACTTTTAAGACAGGTTTGAAACCAACTAACTTCAAGAGGGTATTACCTTTGACCTCATGCAAGCCCTAAACCTAAGGACTTTGTGTGATTTAACTATGCTTGTTATACCTGTGTTACCTATACCTATGTTTTATCATGACATCATGCATCATAACATAGCATCCACTCATCATCTGTTCATAGAAACACTATCTGAATCAGCTTTGTGAAGATCCCTTCCCAACTCAAAGAGCTAGTATCAAGGGTTTCTGAAACTTCTGCGTTCACCAAGAGACATGGTCGACTTCTCGACCTGGTTACTGCAAACTTTGATGAAAAGATGATGAGTTTGCTTTTTCAGTTCTTTGATCCTAAGCACCACTGCTTCACCTTTCCAGACTATCAGTTGGTACCTACCTTGGAAGAATTCTCTCGGCTGTTAGATATACCCATTCTTGAGCAGTTACCCTTCACAGGTTTAGAAGAAGCTCCTAAGCCAGAAGTCATTGCCTCAGCTTTGCACCTGAAACGGGCCGACATGGTAGCCAATTGGGAAATAAGAAGCAGAGTTAAGGGTTTTCTAGCTAAGTTTCTGATAAACAAAGCCCAGCTATTTTGGGATGATGCGTATTTTCAGGCTTTCGAGGAGGTCTTGGCGCTTCTAATCTATGGGTTAGTCATATTCCCTAATCTGGGCTCATTCGTAGATGTGAATGCTATCAAGATCTTTCTCTCTCGCAACTCGGTGCCAACTTTGCTCGGAGATATTTTGCATGCTCTCCATACTCGTACCATGAAGAGAAGAGGGATTCTTATGTGTTGTATGACACTGTTGTCGAGGTGGTTTATTTCTTACCTCCCTAAGTCGGTACTAAAGAATGAAGAAGGTTTGGGTTGGTCGCAAAGGATAATGTCGCTTGCTCATACAGATATTCTTTGGTGTTCTCGAGCTATAGAAATACTGCTATTATTGATCGTTGCAGAGAGTACCCTAATGTCCCGCTACTTGGCATCAGAAGGGGTATAACCTACAACCCTTGTTTATCCCTGTGACAATTTGGTTATGCTCGAAGGGATGGTCCCCATGAGTTACTTATCAAGGGTATTGTATTCAACTATGAGGATGATGTCAAGGAGTATCGCTGGAGATTCATACGAGCCTGGGGAATGGTAAACAGATCTGGCACCAAAGCTTTGGGACCAAAGACTTCCATTCCTATGGAACCTTACCTACAATGGGTTCGAGTTCGTGCCCAGCAGCTTATGATGCCCTATGTGGCTGTTTTGCCAGTGTTTGTGGAACCCACTACGGAGGAGGGTATTCCTTACTTAGTTCTCTATCCCTATATGCCCACTGATCATGGAGAATTACAGAGGTCTTGGATTCAGAGTATGAAGGAGCGGGATACTTACAAGGATCAATTCCATGCTCAGGAGAGGAAGTTCTTAGAGATCACAAAGCAGTTGAATGAAGAAAGAGGACTCGATGACTATCCCGACACAAAGAGGAAGCATCCATAGGAATTTTAATGTCTTTTATAGTTTCATAGTTACTTTTTTAAAATTGTAACGCCTAAAAGGCATTTGAACTTCAAATTCAACTAATAAAGTTTTTGTTTATTGTGGTTTGCAAATTTAAATTTCTCGAAGTCTTTGAAATTATTACATTCACATCCCATCCATAGCACATCATTACAGGTACCATTACAGGTTTCTCATCTTCTTCGCTGTTTATTTCAGCAGAAATGTCTTCTGAGCAAAGCATCAAGGATCTTCAAGCATAGAACGCCCAGTTCCAACAAATGTTCATCAGTCTGGCAAAAGGACAAGAGGATCTGAAAGCCCTCATTGTGAAAGAGAAGAAGAAGAAGAAGAAGAAGAAGGTTGTCGGTATTTTGAATATGGGCACAAGGTTTGGAGAGCGATTGAAGCGACAAACTGATCTGACTTCTTCATCCAAGGAAGGGGAGAAGGACCCTAGTCCTGCAGTCTCTGAAAATGATACTGATTATAACGATGAGCAATATCCTCCTGCTAAGGATAGATACAAACAGTTGGAAGATCATCTGAGTGCCATGGAAGTTCAGAGGATACCTGGATTGGATTTTGAAGAATTGGATTTGGTGTTGGGAGTGGTCATCCCGCAGAAGTTCAAAGCTCCACTTTTTGCCAAGTATGATGGGGTGTCCTGCCCAAAACTCCATCCCCATTCTTATGTAAGGAAGATCCATCCCAACACAACTGATAGAAATCTGTGGGTTCACGTCTTTCAAGATAGTCTATCAGGGACTCAGCTTGAATGGTTCTACCAGCTAGAGGGAGAAAATATCTGAAATTAGGAAGGTCTGGCTGCTGCTTTCTACAAGCAGTATCAATATAATGCCGACCTTGCTCCCACTCGTACTCAACTCCAGAGTATGTCCATGGGTGCAGGTGAAGGTTTT
The DNA here is from genome assembly GCA_948472305.1 of Vicia faba. Lineage (NCBI taxonomy): Eukaryota > Viridiplantae > Streptophyta > Magnoliopsida > Fabales > Fabaceae > Vicia > Vicia faba. Next base: position 160,982,705 of record OX451738.1, read on the forward strand.
AAAGATTATGCCCAAAAATGGAGAGACTTGGTTGGGAGAGTTCAACCCCCGTTGTATGATAGGGAGTTGGTTGATATGTTTCTGGGGACGCTATGTGGTCCATTTTTCAATCATTTTTCAATCGAAGTGGCAAAATACAGAAGGATGCCTCATCAAGTTCAGTAAAGAAGCCTTTTGCTGGTAAGAAGGAAGCTAGTGCCGTCTATAGCCCGAGGGGTCAGAACAGGGATAAACCTCGTCAGACAGTAAGCATCGTGATGATACCTAGACCTGCAGTTGCTCCACAATGCAACAATTAACAAAGGGTGGAAAGACCACAACAACAGTTTACCCGCATCAATATGACATTGGCTAAAGTTCTACCTCATCTGCTGAGATCTAACTTGGCAACTTTGAGAGAGGCTCCCAAGAATCCAAATACTACATCTCCCTGATATAATTCGAATGCCCGGTGTGCTTACCATTCTGAGAGTCCTGGCCATGATACAAATGACTGTTGGGCTCTGAGAAACAAAATACAAGACTTGATTGAAGCTAAGGAGATAGATTTTGATGCTCCGGAGAAGCCAAATGTCATAACTACTCCCATGCCTAAGCACGGTCATGGAGTTAATGCTATTGATACTGATTTGTTAGTTACCTCTGTCAATGAAGTTTCTACTCCTCTCATGATTGTCAAGAAGAATTTGTTGTTGGCCGGTTTATTTTCGGGTTATGGTGAAGGTTGCCACATGTGTTCGCTTCTACCTTCTGGTTGTCGTTTGCTGAAGTTAGGTGTTCAACGCCTGATAGATAGCAAAGAGATTCTGTTTAAGAAGACTATGATTCCTGTTGTTCCAATTGAAGATGTTGCCATTATAACCATTTCCGCCAATCCTTCCAAGGTTTCCTCAAGAAGACCTATTAGGATTACATCCACTCCAAGAATTGCTCCACTAATAATCACTATTCCTGGTCATGTCCCGTATGTCTCTGATAAATTTGTCCCCTGGCATTATGGTGCCGATGTGTACTATCATGGCATCAAACAAGATCTGAAAGATGAAGAAGCTGATCCTGATATCGATAACATTGTCGGAACCAGTAAAGTCACCCGAAGTGGAAGGGTCTTCTCTCCCGAGATTTCCCCTAAGACTGTTAACAAGCCTATTGTCATTACATTTGTTGTTTCTGCTAGTACATCAACTACTGTTCCTGTTCTTACCCCAGTCGAAGAATCATCTGATACCCACAGCAAAGAGGTTGTAGGTGAGCCTGCCCAGACGGAGGCGCCTAAGAAAATTGTTATGGAAGCCTCTAAGCAAGAAATGGAGGAGATACTGAAAATCATTAAGAAGAGCGACTACAATGTGGTCGAGCAGCTGGGGCAGACCCCATCGAAGATATCCATGTTGTCTCTACTGTTGTGTTCTGAAGCCCATGCAAAGGCTTTGATTGCATTTCTCAAGACTACACATGTGCCTCAAGAGACTTCAGCTGATCATTTCAAAGACTGTGTAGCCAGCCTGACTGCTGATAATGGGTTGGGCTTTTCAGATGCGGATTTGACTCCGAAAGGAAGGAAGCATAATGATGCTCTACATGTCTCGATTGAATGCAGGGGCACCATTATGGCTCATGTGCTGGTAGATACTGGGTCTTCACTGAATGTTTTGCCGAAGAAGGCATTAGACCGGTTGGATTGCGAGGGTTTACCTCTAAAGCCTAGTAACATTGTGGTAAGGGCTTTTGACGGATCAAAGAGAATGGTGCACGGGGAGGTGGACATCCCTGTCAAAGTGGGTTCTCAGACTTTTGGGTCCACTTTCTATGTGATGGATATCAGGCCATCATATTCTTGTTTGCTGGGTCGTCCTTGGATCCACGAGGCTGGGGCAGTCACCTCCATACTCCACCAAATGCTGAAGTATCCGGTGAAAGGAAAGATTGTCACAGTGCGGGGTGAGGAAGAATATATGGTGAGTCACCTCAACTCCTTCCGCTATGTAGAGATGGATGGGGAATTCATAGAAACACCTTGTCAAAATTTTGAAGAGGTCCCTTAGATCTTGGAATCAACTGAAACTACTAGAAACAAACCTCCTTTGAAGATGGCTTCTCTCAAGGACGCCAGGGCTGTGGTTGAAGAAGGTGGGTGTGCTAATTGGGGTCAGCTCCCTGATTTCACTCATAAAACTGACAAATTTGGTTTGGGCTTTACTACAGGGGCTCAAAGGGCTGTTAGACGCGCTCGGGCTAGAGGACCTCCCCTATGCATCAGCAATCGAGAGATTAACGTCATTGAAGACAGTGAAGAGGAATCAGACATTGACAGCTGGATCTACCCAACTACTAACGGTGGACCAAGTAACTGGACGGCTAGGGACTTCATACCTGTTTCTTTTATTTCATAGTAATTGACTTATTTGTTTTAAGATTTGTAATAAACAATTTGAAACTTTACGGCCCGGTGCCTTGACCGAGGCACATTGGCTTTGCTTGTGAGGGCTATTGTTTGAAATTTCATAATCATTAATAAAGCATTAGACATTTCTTGTATACAAATTTTGCGCTCTCTGTTTTTCCTTTCTGTTTTTCACTTTATCAAAACAACTATTCTCTTACACACACTCACGTATCATAATGTAGATCCATATCCACTCTGGATCCCATTGATAACAGCTCTGTTATTGCCAGTTATGACTTCAAAAATCCGATCAACCAAGTCGAGGATGAAGGTGAGGATGATTGTGAGGTGCCTGGAGAACTTGCTAGAATATTACAGCAGGAAGAGAGGGCCATACAGCCTCATGAAGAGTCGGTTGAGACAGTAAACTTGGATACTTAGGAAGACAGAAAAGAGGTTAAAATAGGTGTAAATCTGGAGCTTAGTGTCAAACAGAGGTTGATACAGATGTTGCACGACTATGTTTAAATCTTCGCCTGGTCCTACGAAGACATGCCCAGTTTAGACACTGATATTATGGTACACCGCCTGCTGACTAAAGAAGACTGTCCTCCGATTAAACAGAAGGTATGTCGTATGCGCCCTGAAATGTTAGAGAAGATCAAGGCAGAGGTCATGAAACAATTCGATGCAAGATTCTTAGCTGTCACTTCGTATCCATAGTGGGTTGCTAACATTGTTCCGGTACCTAAAAAGGACGGTAAGGTAAGGATGTGTGTTGATTACCGAGATCTGAACAGGGCAAGCCCCAAGGATGACTTCCCACTTCCTCACATCGATGTTCTGGTCGACAACACTGCACAACACAAAATCTTCTCTTTCATGGATGGTTTCTCTGGCTACAACCAGATCAAGATAGCTCCTGAAGACATGGAGAAGACAACCTTTGTTACACAGTGGGGCACTTTCTGCTACAAGGTGATGCCTTTTGGGTTGAAGAATGTTGGGGCAACCTATCAGCGTGCCATGGTCGCTTTGTTTCATGATATGATTCACCATGATATCGAAGTTTATGTTAATGACATGATAGCCAGATCTCAGTCTGGGGAAGAGCACCTTGATCATCTCCAGAAGTTGTTCGACAGGTTGAAGACATATAAGTTGAGGTTGAATCCGAAAAAGTGTACCTTCGGGGTAAGGTTTGGTAAGCTTTTGGGTTTTGTCGTCAGCGACAAGGGTATTCAGGTAGACCCTGCGAAGGTAAAAGCCATACAAGAGATGTCGGTTCCCCGCACAGAGAAGGAAATTAGAGGTTTCCTGGGACGTCTGAATTACATCGACAGGTTCATTTCATATCTGATTACTACTTGTGAGCCAATCTTCAAGCTTCTGAAGAAATATCAAGTGGTAAAGTGGAATGATGAATGTAAGACCGCTTTTGAAAGAATCAAGGAATACCTTCAAGAACCGCCAATTCTGATGCCTCTAGTTGAAGGAAGACCTTTGATATTATACTTGACAGTGCTAGACAATTCAATGGGGTTGTGATGGGGCAACATGACGAGTCTGGCCGAAAAGAGCACGCCATTTACTACCTTAGCAAAAAGTTTACTGATTGTGAGACTCGATACTCATTGATCAAGAAAACTTGTTGCGCTTTGGCATGGGCTACTCGCCGACTGAGACAGTATATGCTGACTCACACTACCTTGTTGATATCAAAAATGGATCCGATCAAATACATTATCGAGAAGCCTGCTCTCTCCAGAAGGATAGCAAGGTGGCAAATGATCTTAACTGAGTACGACATACAATATACAACCCAAAAAGCAATCAAGGGGAGTGTATTGGCTGATCATTTGGCTCATCAGGCCGTGGATGACTACCAGTCCATGAATGTTGAGTTCCCGGATGAGAATATCATGTTAGTGACTGACTACGAAGAGTCTAGACCAGATGAAGGACCTGAAGAGGGATCCCGATGGTCTATGTATTTTGATGGAGCCTCAAACGCACTGGTTAACAGCATTGGCGTTGTAATTATATCTCCCGAGGGCTGTCATACTCCGTTCACCGCCCGATTATGTTTCAACTGCACCAACAACATGGCAGAGTATGAAGCATGTATCATGGGTCTTCGAGCTACTATTGACCTGAGGATTAAGTTCTTAAGTGTATTCGGGGATTCTGCCCTGGTGATTAGTCAAATCAAAGGCGAGTGGGATACGAAGCACCCGAATCTCATTCCTTACAGAGAGTATGTACGGACATTGCTCCCGCACTTTAAGGAGGTAACCTTCGAACATTTCCCACGAGAGGAGAACCAGCTAGAGGACACGCTAGCTACCATGTCTTCTATGTTCAAGGTTAGGTGGGACGATGAAGCTCCCCAGATTACCATTGAGAGGTTGGATGAACCAGCACACTGCTGCGAGATCGATACCGAAGAAGTGGCAAACAAACCCTGGTTTCATGAAGTCAAAAGGTATCTCGAGGCTCAGGAATATCCCGAAGGGGCATCTGTCAATGATAATAAGTTTCTAAGAAGGTTCGCCGCAAAGTTCTTCATCAGTAATGGGATCCTCTATAAACGCAATCATGACTCCACACTACTACGGTGTGTAGACAAGAGCGAAGCAGAGAGGATCATGACAGATCTACATGAAGGCACTTTCGGAACCCATTCTAGTGGACATACCATGGCTAAGAAGATCCTACGGGCAGGATATTACTGGTCCACCATGGAAGCCGATTGTTATCAACACTCTCGAACTTGTCATAAATGCCAAATCTACGTTGATAAGGTACATGTGCCCCCATTTCCTCTGAACGTCCTGACAGCTCCTTGGCCCTTTGCGATGTGGGGTATCGACATGATCGGCGAGATCAGACCTACTGTGTCTAACGGGTATCATTTCATCTTAGTAGCCATTGATTACTTCACGAAATGGGTTAAGGAAGCCTCTTTTGCTACAGTAACCAAGAACGTCATGGCGCGGTTTATCCGACATAACCTGATCTGCCGATATGGGGTTCTAGAGAGAATTATTACTAACAATGGTACGAATCTCAACAACACAATGATCATCGAGCTCTGCAAACAGTTCAAGATACAGCATCATAATTCTTCTCCTTACCGGCTGAAGATGAATGGCGATGTTGAAGCAGCTAACAAGAACATCAAAAAGATTGTACAAAAGATGACGGTGACATATAAAGACTGGCATGAGATGTTACCATTCGCTCTTCATGGGTACCGTACCTCAGCACGAACGTCGACAGGGGAAACACCCTACTCTCTAGTATATGGTATGGAGGCAGTCCTATCCATAGAAGTCCAGATACCTTCCCTCAAGATTATGAAGGATGCGGGTTTGAACAAAGACGACTGGATCCAAACCCGACTTAATCAGTTAAACTTAATCGATGAGAAGAGACTTACTGCTATCTGCCATGGTCAAACGTATCAAAAGCGAATGATCAAGGCTTTTAACAAGAAAGTCAGACGTCAAGAATATCAAGTCGGGGATCTGGTGATCAAATGCATCATACTGCCGCAAGGTGATCCCATGGGCAAATGGACTCCCACATATGAAGGGCCATTTGTGGTTAAGAACATTTTCTCGGGAGGAGCTATGATTCTAACCAACATGGATGGTGACGACCTTCCTCACCCTGACAATGCAGACATAGTGAAAAGATATTATGCATAATCAAAGACCCACTAGGTCGGCTGGCCTAGGAAAAAATAAGGGCTTCCCGGCGAACTAAAAGGTTTCGGGAAAAAGTAAGGGATGAAAATATAAAAAAATTTGTACACCCGGCAAGTCGAAAACCCGAAAGGGAGGCTTGGGCCAAAAAGGGTATCCCGGTGGATTAAAAACCCAAAAGGGAAGTCCAGGCAAAACTTAGGGATTGAAGAGTATCACTATGTCTCATTGGATCATTTTGCGACCAAACTTTGGTATCGACTATCAAGCTCGGACGACACCAATCAATCTGATCAACCTTCATCCAAGTAGCAAAGTGATGAGATGCTTGAAGATATAGAGGCAATAGCAGAGTTGGAACCTAATGGGGGTCGTTTCACGTAGCTGTTTTTCTTTCTTTTACACAAATTGTATAATTTCTGATTTTTGGTGGTGTTCTCTTACTAGGATGTCAGCCTCTTTGTACAAAACGCCTATTACAGGCCAACTTCAAAATCAATACAAATCATGTTCACAAGAAACTTCAATTTGTTTTCTCTTTTTCTATTTTGTTTTGCAAGAACGTCCAATGATTTATTTTTGATATATGCATTTGAAAATGATTGTTGCTCATAAATATTTACATAAGAAACTAAAGACAATTACTCGTAATTCCAGAAACAGGAAAAATAAGAAGTGTCGAACCCGACGGTTCCTTTGCCCAGCAGGTATCAGAATAGAGTCAGCTTTGGAACATGATTATTGGTACATAGACTCCCCACAGAGTAAAAGTACCCAGAGGCATTGATGTCAGTCTCCCTGAAACAGGACGTAACTATCCCCAACCGAGGTTCATAATCGTGGGCGAGTCAATAAATCTCATTCCCCAATCAGAGTTATTTTCTCCATTAGAGCTCGTCATCTCCAGCAACGGAATTTCATCCCCAACTGAGTTTATTCCTCCAGATCAGCTGATCTACCAACAGAGTATCTCTTCCCCCAAAGTCTGGCCCCACAGAGTTATTCTTCAGCATCTCTTTCCGACAGAATATTGGCAAATCTCCAGCAATCGCCAGGGATTTATTTTCCCATACGCGAGCATACCACAACAGCATTTCATGAACATACACCATGACATACGCATACATATCATATACAACATAATCTCATTTATTTTAAGAACATCATCTCGCCCTGCATTCATGCATCGCATATAACTAACCCTGATATTTTTCAGGAAAAGATGATTAGCTTCAATAAATCCAGCAGTTATACAAATCACATCTACAAACAACTAATGGAAACTCAGTTCCCGAAATAAAACGGGTCAACTAATCTAAATTATCCCAAAGTAACCTTACCCTGGTTCCTCCTGAAGTTTTACACAAAACTCATCTCTAAGTAACCTTACCCCGATTCATTCTGAAGTTTTACACGAACTTGTCCCAAAGCAACCTTACCCAGGTTCCTTCTCGGTCCAGATACGGTTTTACCCAAACTCCTCACGAAACAACCTTACCCAGGCTGCCATATCAAAGTAACCTTACCCATGTTCCTTTTGAAGTTTTACACGAACTTATCACAAAGTAACCCTACTATCCAGGTTCCTTCTCACAGCCCCACTATCCAGGCTTTCATATCAAAGTAACCTTACTACCTAGGTTCCTTCTCACAACCCTACTATCCAGGATTTCATATCGAATCAACCCTACTACCCAGGTTCCTTCTCAAAGCCATACTATCCAGGCTTTCATATCGAAGTAACCCTACTACCCAGGTTCCTTCTCACATCCCTACTATCCAGGCTTTCATATCAAAGTAACCCTACTACCCGGGTCCTTCTCACAGCACTACTATCCAGGCTTTCATATCAAAGTAACCCTACTATCCAGGTTCCTTCTCACAGCCCTACTATCCAGGCTTTCATATTGAAGTAACCCTGCTATCCAGGTTCCTTATCAAAGCCCTACTATCCAGGCTTTCATATCGAAGCAACCCTACTACCCAGGTTCCTTCTCACATCCCTATTATCCAAGTTTTCATATCAAAGTAACCCTACTACCCAGGTCTTTCTCACAGCCCTACTATCCAGGATTTCATATCGAAGTAACCCTACTATCCAGGTTCCTTCTCACAGCCCTACTATCCAGGCTTTCATATCGAAGTAACCCTACTATCCAGGTTCCTTCTCACAGCCCTACTATCCAGGCTTTCATATCGAAGTAACCCTACTATCCAGGTTCCTTCTTACAGCCCTACTATCCAAGCTTTCATATCGAAGTAACCCTACTATCCAGGTTCCTTCTTACAGCCCTATTATCCAGGCTTTCATATCGAAGTAACCCTATTATCCAGGTTCCTTCTCACAGCCCTACTATCCAGGCTTTCATATCGAAGCAACCCTACTATCCAGGTTCCTTCTCATAACCTTACTATCCAGGTCCCTTCTCTCTTATCTCCAGACAACAGTTCACAACACTGTAAGACCGGGACCCGATCAAACACGATTGGTTTCACAGTTCCCCAGTAAGTCGTGGTGCAACATATACCCTGACCAGATATGCAGTTCACTTCCTCTTCCTCAAGCCAGAGTTATTCCCCAGTAGAGTAACGGACAACTGAAGCTCCTAAAACTCTATGTCTCCCAAGACGGGAAATCAACATCCTCTAGATGACCTATTTAAGCCCATCTCCTGCAATTCTGCGTCGCATCCAGGATGGAATCTTTAAGCCAATCTCCGACAATCTTCAATCCTCAACCTCCAAATGGAATCTGAAAGCCCATTCTCGATATCACAAATCAAGTGCCACTTCATACGAGTGCAAATTTCTGGGCACTCTCGTGTTCAATCATCTTCCACCTTCAGACCATGAAAGACAGCGCAGCCAATCTACATCCTCAGGTTTAAGAAGATTGAACAGGGGCAGTTGTTGTACCCTAAAATTTTCCCTTTCATTTTACTCAACAAATGTCAATTGAGGTCCCTAAGTTGCTCAAGGAAGTCCAAGAGTTGACCAGACAAACTCTCTCCTAAGACAGTGCACCTCAAAATTAGGGTTTCTATTTTCATCAAGATGGGTGAGCCACAAAAGCCCCAAATGCTTTCCAAGGTCCTCATATGCTCCCAAGATCATCCATGCCAAGTTTCATGCCTTGCACAAGAAGTTTGCTCAATCAACTGCTCAAATGCTTGAGAATCAATTATACTAGGTCAAAAGTCAACTGTGGCCCACATACAGTCAAACTTCAAGATTTTGGTCAACATAAACATTTTGAAGTTATAACTATCATTTGGTCAAGGTTTGATCATTATTCCTCAAGTAATGCTCCAAATTCATCAAAACCTAAAAGTTGCTAAATTAGGGTTTCTTAGTAAAAGTGAACCTAACTTTGACCAAGCATAACTTCTTCATACTTTATCAGAAATTTTTAATCCAAAGCTAATTTTGAATAGGATGCAATTACCTACAATTCATCTTCATCTCACAAGTTCAAAATATGCACTCATAAAAAGATATGAATTTTGACATTATGGGTCATTCTGAAAAGTCAACAAAAACACCTTTTGGGTCAAAGCTTCATACATGAACATGGAAGACCCAATTGAGATGAGACTAATAGGGTTGGTTAGGGGACATCCTAAGATTTCTAAAAAGTCCAAGAACACCCTCCTAGGGTCAAAATTGAGAGAGTTGTGCATTTCCAAAGTTGGCAATTTTTGGAAAATTGTCAAAAGTCAACATTGATCAAATTTGCATTTTTTCCAAAGGGGCCCATGTTTTCTTGCTTGAAACATGTTTCTAATAGGACCCACAACCCCTAAGCTTTTCCACCTATTATTTTATTACTTTATCTTTATTTTGATTTTTTTATTCATTTAAATCTAAACAAATCAAATTAAATGGTAAAATAATGAAAACAAATCAAATCTTGAGATTTTTGTGCACATTTTGAGTTCATATACAGCTAGCATGCCATCCAATTCGTGTAAGGCTCATTAGGGTTGAAAAAGATTGGATTGAAGCAAGTTTTGGAAAGAAATCATACATGAAGCAAATCAAATAAAATCTCCATTATTTCTCAAGATTTATGTCAATTTTGTTGACCTAACTCAGTCTCCTACATATACACAACAATTCCATACCATAAGCATAAGGATTGGAGGCGTGAAACAGCAAGAGAGAAATCAAAGGTGACAGCATCCAGAAATCTCCCCTAGAGATATCACGGTTTTCATTTTTTTTTAAGTTTGAATCCATTGATTTACGCATCATAAATATATTTTAATCACATATCCATGTTTATTGTCATGCTTGCAGCGTTTTTGAATGCTTTGATTTGAGTTTCTGCACAGGAATCGCGTAATGTCATTGCTAGGGTTTACGAGCTTGTTTTAGGGGTTTTCAATGTAGGAACAATTGGCTCTCATATTGGGTACCATGATGATCAGGGCTTCAAGCCCATTTGATTCATGGTCACCAATTGAATTTATATTGCGTGTATAAGATTTTTGAGATGGACAGGGTAATAGCCATGAACAAACGTCCGTAGGTAAAAGTATTTTACCTAAAGCAACGGTCCAAGGAAGAAGATGATGTGTGTCAAAGCACGGTTGGCCAATTCAAATCTCGCGCGTGTTTTTCTGGCTATTGACATTTTTTCTAATATATTATATTTTGGTTATTTATGTTACCAACAAAGCATGTTGGTCCAGTGGTAGCCAGGAGGAGAGATAAGGCGTTATAGGCAAGAGGTCAAGGGTTCGACCCCTGACTCCAACATTTTCTCATTTACATATTTTCTTTACAGAATCCAATACGCTTTATCTCTAGGAGACCATCATACACCATCAATTATTGTCCACTGGATTACACGTTGACCAGATCTAACGCCTCCAAGCTGCAACCACAGGGTAGACCCCTAGAAAGCCATGACACTGGAACTAGCGCAGACAGATGGGCTCAGCCTTAATGGGCCAAAGAATTTCATATTAACACCCTCAGCATTGCTATTCAACACAGGCCCATTTCTAAATCTTTCTTTTTTTATTTTCTTATTTTTCTTTATTCTTTGCAATTTATTTATTTATTTTATTTTTAAAATCAATTTTTTTCATAAAAATCCCAAACTCAAAAAGTCATAAAAATTAGAATTAGGTTTTTTTATTTAATTTAATTTAATTTAACTAATTAGCTTAATTTAATTTAGGGTAACTTTAACTTATTTTTACAATTAAAATCAATTAGAAAACTAAGTTTAAATTCTTGATGTAATTATTCTTTTTTTCAAACAAAAACACAAAAAAAATAGGTTATCTTAATTATTTTTCTTAATTAAAGTTAATTAGTAATTAGGTTCTTTTTTTTTATTAAATTATTCCTTATTTTCTTAAATAACAAAAAATGACAAAAAATGATTTTTCTTTAATCAATTGCAATTAGATTTAGTCAAGGGTCAAAACCCTAATTTCTCTCGCATTTAATTTGTCGCACGCTTGTTATCATTTTTGCCATTATTTTGTAACTGTTTCAAGGTTGTAATGGTTTTAATTAGGGTTTTAAATTCCGTACTTTTATTTCCCGTCAAGGCAATTATGTAACTGTCAAAGCCATGTAATAGCTAGGTTTATTCCCGCTTTTACTTTCTGCAAATTATTAACTATTAGATGAATTTATAGGATTGTATGGCAAGAATGCATGAAAAATTATAACAGTTAGAAAACCCTAATATGGAAAGACTAAATAACTGAAACAAATCACTCGCACATTTTCACTCCTAGGGTTTACCTCACTTCGGTTGCCTTCGTTAAACAATCATTAAGTACAGGAGATTTTAGTGGTTGCCCTCTAGTCTAAAGAGATCAAATTGTCCCATTCAACTGTTGCCTCAGAAATGTTGCCTCGGAAATGTTGCCTCGGAAACGTTGCCTCGAAAAGATGTTAAGACTCTAGGGTTACTACTAAAGTTTTCTAACTATTGCTTTAGTGATTGTATTCGTCCCTTTTGAATGTCCCTTACAAACTCCAACGACGGTGCTACCTACTCCTTAATAGTGGGATAGCACTGTCTAAAGGAAATAGAACAAAAACAATCTTTTTTTCGAGTAGGTAGATGCTAGTAGGTACTTGCTCAAATAAAAACTTTTTCACACAAACACCTTTCAAAACAGTTTCAAAATAACTTTGTCGCATCCTTGAAGACTGATACAAGGGTTATCACGAAGTAAAAACATTTTCAAGACAAACACACACAAGCAACTTGAAAAATGAACAAGTACCTAAGAGCCCATGGAAAACCATGGATAGAAAGGGTGCTAACACCTTCCCTTTCTATAATCTACCCTCCGTACTCAGAAATATCTCGAAAAAAGGTTTTTTTTCTGTTCTTTTTCTTTTTCCATGATTGAATGAAATAAAAGTCGGTGGCAACTCTAGCTTACCGCGTCATTTTGTGAACAAAAACCGCAAAACGCAAACCAGTATTAAACAGTCGGTTCTGCCACCGTATCACAGACACCCTATTTTTATTTAATATGTTTATATTATTTAATTTATTTTATTTATTTATTCCTATTTATCAATTTTTTTCTCATATCATTTTTTATCATTCACATTAAAATTATTATTTTGTATTTATCATAAAGAATCATGTTGATAAATAAATATTTTCCTATTATTATAAATATTCAATGTATTTCTAATAATAAGTATAATAATAATTTACTAACTATTTTCTAAAACACTAACTTTTTCATCAAACATTTTTAGCACCATTCAAACTTTATGTTCAAATTTTATCATGCATTCAAGACATCTAACCCATCAAACTTAATAATATTTTTCACTAACTTAATTTAAAATTCAATATTATTTTCAAAAATAATTATGGATATGTTTTCTAAATTAACTGCAAACTTCTTCTACGACTACGCTATTTTTCAAACCCAGACAAGGTTCAAGGATAACTCGAAAACATATACACAATCCATAAAAAAAACTAACCAAACACATGCAAACTATGAATTTGGACCTTGATTCTTCACAAGGAGATATGTAGGCACGCAGTTATAACCAAGGCGAGTCCCAGAACTAAAAAAATTAAACATTTTATCGAACACATAGAAATAATGCTATTAAAAAGAAGTTCTGGATATACCCTGAAACCTAGAAGAGGAGCCCCTTGAGAACAAGGGAGATAAATGGTGCCTAACACCTTCCATTTATCTAACCAACTCACGAATTTAGAATCTTTGAATAATTTAGGATTATCCTTTCTTTCCCGTCCTTAAGACAAAAAGTAGTTACGGCGACTCTCTTATTTTTTGCCTGTTACGACACCAAGGTAACTGTTATTCAAGAAGCTAGAGACTTTAATAACATAAATCTAGAAATATTCATTAGCAATCTCTAGAGTCATGAGATGGAGCTGATTGGAGATGAACTTGTTCATAATGCTAAATATTATCTGATGAAGAGATCTGAAGAATCTACTCATAAAGAAGGTTCATAAGAAAAATTAGAAGATGAAGAAATGGAATTTTTAATCAATATATTTCAATATCTGGCCAACAAGAAAAACAAAAGGTTATTAGGAAAATGTGATGGCTTTGGAGGAATAACCTCCATAATCCACAAAGATTATCAAAATGGATGCTTCAACTGCAAGAAGCTTAACCACTATATTGTTAAATGTCCAAAGTTACAGAAGGACCACTCAAAGAAAGGAAGCTTTCAGAAGAACAACTTCAGAAACAAGGTCAAGAAAAGTCTTATGGCAACATGGGATGAACTTGATAAAGAAGAAGAATCTGAAAAAAGATGAGGAAGAAGCCAATCTGGCTCTTATGGCTTTAACATCTTAAGACATAGAATCTGACCGAGGTTCTAGCTCAAATTTTGAAGAAGAAACTGAGGTACTTTCTAAACTACCTCGCTCATATTTAATTTCTTACATTTAATGTATTAAGAATTGTTATCAAGAAAAAGTTGTCCAGATGATAAATTTAAAAAGGGATTGTGATCTCTTGAAAGTTGATATAGAGTCTTCCAAAAAGAAGATTAAGAAACTGGAAAAAGATTGTATTGCTTTATTAAAAGATGTTAGGCTTTTTTGTGTTGTCTGAATTTTGTTATAACAAGTATTTCAGCAAGATGTTGGACAAGATGTTCTGCCATGTTGGTACGACATGGTAGCTTAAGATTTATTTTTCTTTTGTGAAGATTTATTTTTTAGCACAAGATCGCTCAAGTTTTGATGGAGATATGATTTTCATAACTTGTGGTTAATTAAGCATGTATTTCTCAAGGCATCAAAGTACTTATTTGATTTAATTTGTTTCTCAAGATTGGATGTCGTAGCATTCAAGGAAACATTATATTTTGCATCAGAATATTTTGTTGATGATTTGATTTAATTTGCAGATTATTTATCCAGATTTGATCTCCAAGCCTAAACATTTCTCTATTTATAAAAAGAAAGACACTAAGCCTGAGCAAGACAGAATATAGAAGTGAGAGAATATCCAATAGGTTTAGCTTTTTCATTGTTCATTGTTCATTTTGAGTGTCTCATATATCATTTGATGCTTGAGTTGGAATGCTAGTTGAGTTATAATTGTGAATCACTCATAAGATTTTAAGTAGTAGAGGATTCTATTCATTAAAGTGTGTCTCTTCTTGTAAGTTTTGTGTTCCATCAGTATTATGTGATTGAAGGGAAGTGATAGGGATCTCATATCTAGAAGTGTCTTAGATAGAAATCACATGGGTAGTGATTAGGTGCGAAATTTGTAATATCATAGGTTATTTATAACTTCAAACTAATACTGCTATAGTGAATTTCCTTCCTTTCTTGAATGCCCCAAATGTAGGTGACATTGCACCAAACTAGGTTAACAATTGATCTGTGTTATTTACTTCCTACAAAATACTTTAAATTATTTATTATTTTGGTTGCTGTTACAATGTCTTAACATTGCGCTCGGCATTGTATTTTGCCATCCTGGTGTTGTGACATCATATATGACATTTGTCTTATTGTGCTCGAATTTCAATTGGTATCAGAGAAAATATCATGTTATGTTTTTGGGTGAGCTCCAGGGAAGAAATTTTCTGGCACTATGGACAAGGAAGAAGCAAATACTAACAAACCACCCATGGTAAAGGACAAAGATGGGAAGGAAACACCTAAGTCAGAAGAGGACTGGTCCAAGGAAGAAGACGAACTTGCTCTTGGAAACTCCAAAGCTTTGAATGCCTTAATCAATGGTGTTGAAAAAAATATATTCAGGCTAATAAATACCTTAACTATGGCCAAAGATGTATGGGAAATTCTCTGAACCACTCATGAAGGCACATTAAAAGTCAAAATATCAAGACTTCAACTTCTCACTGCAAAGTTTGAAAATCTTAGTATGAAAGGTGATAGATCCATTCACAGTAAAAAAAATATGGAATTGTATAAATAATAGAATCAAATGTTACATATTACATTAAATTACAATACAATGAAAAAAAGAAAAAATGATAATAAAAAATGATAGACGACTTGTTTAGTATAATACTGTAGTTATTTGTGTATTAATATAGTTTTAAATTAGTATTATTTAAAAATAAAATTCATATTTCTATTTCACTGTGAATAAAAAAACTTCTTGTTTGTATCAAACAAAATCAAAATACAATGAATCCACCATTTGATGAAGTAAAAACCCTATGTGACATTGCAAATTCATCCAGTGCCTTGAGAGAGAAGATGTCAGAAGAAAATCTTGTTAGAAAAATCCTCAGGTCTCTGCCCAAGAAGTTTTACATTTAGGTCATATCTAGTGAAGAATCCCAAGACATCTGCAACATGAAAGTGGGGGAGCTTATTGGGTCACTTAAAACTTTTGAATTGGCTATTCGTGATAGATCTGAAAAGAAGAACAAAAGCATATCATTTATCTCCAATATTGATGATGTAAATGATCAATGTGACATGGATACTGGTGAAGGAATTACTAATGTTATTGTGCTTCTTGGGAGGCAATTCAATAAGGTGCTGAAGAACATGGATAGGAAGGCAAGACAAAACGTCAAGAACATCACATTCAACATCAACAAAAACAATGATATTCAGAGTAAAGAAAGAGGTATTCAATGTCATGAATGTGAAGGTTTTGGTCACATCAAATCATAATGTCCCATGTACCTTAAGAAACAAAAGAAGGGCTTGTCTGAAGGTGAACCTGATGAAGAAACTGCTAAGCGTATTTCAGCCTTCACTGGTTGAAATGAATCTGATGATGAATTATATGATGAGGATCTCTCTTTTGAAGAATTGGAAGTTCCTACAAAGAGCTTTGTGTCAGAAGTGTAGAGTGTGTAAGACATCAAAAAATCATAAGAGAATTATAGCCCAATTGTAGGCTAAAAAGGAGAAACTGCCAACTACTATCTTTAATCTTCAAAATAAGGTAACCTTATTGACCTCTAAACTTGAAAACATGAGCAAATTCATAAGAATGTTAAACAATGGGTCTGACATGTTGGATGAAATTCTTCAAGTTGGGAAAGGGTTTAGATGCTCATCGGGTATAGGTTTTAATTACCAATCTCTAAATAAACAAGGAAAAACCCATGTGTAATACGGTGGGAGAACTGACTTGGGTGTTTTGTGTTTTATTACAATTGTTGCGGTTAGCAAGAATCGCCACTGAATTTTCTTTTATGCAATAAAGGAAAGGGTGAAAAGAACACGAAAGACCTTTGAGATGTTTTCTTGAGTTCGGGGGGTAGGTTATGAAAAGGGAAGGTGTTAGAACCCTTTTCATCCGTAGTTATCTACGGGCTCTTAGTTACTTGCTAGATCATTTGAAAATGCTTTGTTTAAAAATGTGTTTTGTGATGTAAGTTTGAAAATATTTTGAAAACGCCTTTGTTGCGGATAACTTTGTAATGGTTCTCATCTCTATAAGAATGTATACAAAGTGTTGGTTTTGAAAATAGTTTAAAGAGATGTTTGTTTTTTGAAAGATGTTTTGAAAGTGTAAGTGTGGAAATGGTTTTATTTTGCGAGCAAGCAACTATGAGCATCCTACCTACTCAAAAGGTATATGTTCTTTTCCTCCTCCTTTAGAAGTTGCTATCTTACCATTGATTGATAAGAAGCCCCATCATTGGATGTGAAGGGACAGGCATGGGTCATCGTATAGACATAGAAGGAAACTTATGAGACGTTTTAGAAATTTTCATAAGGGACTAGATCGTTTACCGGAGGCAACATCGAGGGACATCAAGGGACTACAATATTTTTTTATCGAGGGTCTTTGCTAAAACACCCATATTCGAGGGACATGACTATTTTCCGAGGCAATAAGCGAGGTTACCCTAGAGATGCACGTGTGTGAATAATGTGTTTGATTGCATGCATTTTTGTCTTTGAAATTAGGGTTTTCTAACGGTTGATTTTATCTTGCCATGCACACCCTAATTACTAACAATTTATGTTAAAACGGTAAATTGCGGAAATTAAAATCCTAAGCTATTACATCATTTGGGGATGGGGTATACAAATTTACAAATGGGGGGTGTAAAGCAATAAAAGTCCTAATTATTACAACCATATTGAATACAAATGAAAGAAAATATATATAAAATATAAATAAAAAAACAAAAACAACGCAAAAGAGAGAAAAAAACAAATCTTTCGATTCATGCAGTATGTTCGAAGCATGCACCCTTCAATTCACAGAGAAAAAAACAAGTCTTTTGATTCATGCAGCATGTTTGAAGCATACACCCTTCGATTCAATACACTTTTCTCTTTTGTTTGGGCCTGTAAAGCAGTATGTGTCGAAGCCTAAGGCTTTGTGTCGATCCATGCTATTATTATTTCACTCCAACATTGTTTTATAGTCTGTACAGGTTAGTTCTTAACATAATTGACAAGAAAGTAAAATAAAAAAAGGTAGCTTCGAAGACAATGATTAATTATTCTTGAAACGAAAGGTTTAAATTCAAGAAGACTTACCTTGAAACTGGAATGTGTGCTTCAAATTTGAGTTGCTGCCTGGAATGTTCTTGGGTTCGAAAGAAAAGAACAGAGGTATTGTGTTTTTTGGTTCTGGGTTTAAGAGTGTTTCAAGGTTTCATCCTTTGTGTTCTCTCCTCTCTTTTTCTTCTTCTCCTTTTTCTTTGCTCCAAACCCCCCCCCCCCCCTTGTGTGTTATGGAAACAACTTACTTATAGAAGAGGCTTGCTAGAGTTTTTTTTGGGGGGGGGGGAACAAATGAAATTTGAACAGTTTGGGTATGTTCTTTTCATAGCTTTCGAGGTGCAACTCTTATATGCTAGTTTGGTGTAAATATGGGACTGGTTTAGGATCAAAATAGCAGGACTATTTTGCACCAGTTTTGGAGTGTTATGGCGGCTTGGTGCAGGGTTGTTTCATAGCAGTGTAGCTGACTGCTTTTTGACATGGTTTTAGGCTATTATGTGGATAGTATAACAAACTTGCGCTTGGAAGCATATATGACCTTGTTCAGCAGCCTTCAACCAAACTCATCAAAAGAAAAGACAATATTTGTTTCCACCAATTGTGTGTTCTTCAAATGGATCAACAATTGTATGTTCTTCGAATCCATCAATTGTATGTTCTTCGAATGGACCACCAATTGTATGTTCTTCGAATCCACCAATTATATATTCTTCGAATCAACCAATTGTATTATGTTCTTCGAATGGACCACCAATTATATGTCCTTCGAATCCACCAATTATATGTTCTTTGAATCCACCAAATGTATGTTCATTTAATGGACCACCAAATGTATGTTCTTAAAATGGACCACCAAATGTACGTTCTTCGAATCCACCAATTGTATGTTCTTCGAATGGACCACCAATTGTATGCTCTTCGAATGGGCCACTTACAACCTTCGACCAAACTAATCAATAGACAAAACAATATTTGTTTCTACCAATTGTGTGTTCTTTGAATGGACCATATTCATGTGAATGTACCACTTTGAGCATGCAAGATGATCTCATTGGCATAGTCAAAACAAAAGGATTTCTGGATTTCTTTCCTACCAGTAACCATCAGTTGATTAAGTGGTCAAAAGTTCAAATGTCCAAACCTCAAATTGTAATTCATAGTGTAGAAACTATGTGTGTCGAAGGGTTTAGAGGTGGATCTAAGTAAGCATGAAGGAAGTCATTGCCTTGTGGATCGAAGCAAGCATGAAGGAAGCCATTGCCTTGTGGGTCGAAGCAAGCATGAAGGAAGCCATTGCCTTGTGGATCGAAGTAAGCATGAAGGAAGCTATTGCCTTATGGATCGAAGCAAGCATGAAGGAAGCCATTGCCTTGTGGATCGAAGCTTGGGAAATCGAAGCAAGCTTGCTCTTCTTTGACTTATCAAAATCTGCCAACCACTCCTTTTGATCAGTCATGTGATTCTAACAGCCTGAACCAGATTTTGAATTTGACACACCTTTTTTATCTGCTTTGCCCTTTCGACAGTTTCCTCTTTAACCTGATGCTTGAGAGCCCAATATGATCCATGGAAACTATATGGCGCATTAAAAGTCCAATTGTACTTGTCCAAATCCAAACCTTAATTTGAGCCCAGTGTTGAGGAAGTGTCTTGAGCTGATCAAACCTTATGCAATTTTGAGCAATGGAGATTTTTGTGAGAGAATCTTTGAGAAAAGAGAGGGAAAATTTTGGGGTACAACAGCTTCCTCTGTTCAATCTTCTTAAACCTGAAGAGTTAGATTGGCGAGTCCACCATTCGTGACTTGAAGGTGGAATATGATTGAACACTAGAGTGCCCAGAAATTTGCACTCGATGATGTGGTGGTTGATTGTGTCGAGAATGGGCTTAAAGATGCCATTTGGAGAGGTGATAAAGAGTTTGTCGGAAATGGGCTTACAGATGCCATCTAGAGTGACTGTTGGTAGAAATTGGAAGGAGTGTCAGAATAAATCTTTGGTCGATTTATACTGAAACAGTAGATGTCTTGAAGGAAGTGTTTGTCATGTAGATAGTCGCCCCGTCTTGTTTCAGAAATTAATCTATAATCTACTCGTGTAGATAGTTGTCCTGTCTTGTTTCAGGTATTAATCTATAATCAGTTGTTCACATATAATTGTCCTGTATTGTTTCAGGTATTAATTTTGAACTTGTTTTTTGTTGGTCGTAGAGATAGTTGCCCTTGCTTGTTTCATGAATAAATCTCTGGCCTTAGAGAAAGAAGGATAGTTTACCCGTCCTGTTTCGGGAGTTAATCTTCAATCTGCTTATGTAGATAGTTGTCTTGTCTTGTTTCAAGCATTAATCTACAATCAATTGTTCATAGATAGCTGTCCTGTCTTGTTTCATGTATTAATCTGGAACTTGTTTTTTGTTGGTCGTAGAGATAGTTGCCCTGGCTTGTTTCAGGAATTCATCTCTGACCTTAAAGAAAGAAATATAGTTTCCCCGTCATGTTTTTGGAGTTAATCTTCAATTTGCTCATGTAGATAGTTGTCCTGTCTTGTTTTAGGTATTAATCTACAATCAGTTGTTCACAGATAGTTGTCTTGTCTTGTTTCAGGTATTAGTCTGGAACTTGTTTTGTATTGGTCGTAGAGATAGTTGTCCTAGCTTGTTTCAGGAATTAATCTTTGACCTTAAAGAAAGAAAGATAGTTTATCTGTCTTGTTTAGGGAGTTAAACTTCAATTTTCTCATGTAGATAGTTGTCCTGTCTTGTTTCAGGTATTAATCTACAATTAATCTGTAACTTGTTGAAAATTGATGATGATATTTGTTTGTTGATCTTTCCTGAAAAGGTAAAGATTTTAGATGTAAGCAAATTTCATGATACATGATGTTCTCAAAATAAATGAGATTGTGCAATATGTATTTTGTATGCATATGCTATGATGTTTGTAACATAATGTATGAATGCAATATATGAACTGACCAGTTGTAGTGTCGTTGAATTGAGGGAAAATAAATCCTTGATTGTTGTTGGGGATGAAGAATGTGATTCTTCATTATTTGTTGAAGTTGAATTGCTGGGAGATGGACTTCTGTGGCTAGAGAAATAAACTCTATTGGGGAAAGAAAACTTCATAAACTGCTTGAGGATTTTTATGAAAATCTGTTAGCGGAACCCAAGAAATTAATGAACCATGTTGTGGAATTTTTTAAAAGCTTGGGAGATGATTGGAGACTCTTGCTCTGCAGGGGGTGTCGGAACCTCTTGACATCAATAGGCTGTATGTTGACGAGATGGAAGTGACTTCATAGGAGGACGTCTCTGTCTCTATATCTATTGTGGGATGTATCTGTGGGGATTTACATATGGCTTTTTAGACATTGTCCCGTGTCTTAAAGCCATTGGTAACTATCCTTATGTTTTTATGCGTGTATTTGTAAATGGTGATTATATTCAAATGTATATGTTAAAAATAATAACTGGACATTTTTGCAAAACAAAACAGAAAAATAAAAACAAATAGTTTATGCACTTTCAAAGAGGTAATTTTTGTATTAATCTGAAGAAGTCTGCCTATAACAAGCATTTTTGTACAAGGAAATAGACATCCTAGTAAGAGAATGTCGTCGTAAGAATGAAAACTATACAAAGCAGTATACAAAGAGAAAACAACTATGTGAAATGATCCCATTGAATTCCTATTCTTCTATTGCCTTTATATCTTTGAGTGTCTTATCACTTTGCTGCTTGACCGAAGCTGACTGGACTGATTAGTACCATTTGCATTTGACACTTGATACTGAAGTCTGTCTATGAGGTGATCCAACGGGACATAGTTGTACGCTTTTAATCCCTAACTTTTTCTTGGACCTCCCTTTCGGGTTTTCATTCCACTTGGATACCCTTTTTTGCCCAAGCCGCCTTTCCAGGTTTTCGACTTGTCGTGTGTACAGATATTTTCATATATGTATCCCTAACTTTTGCCCGAACCCTTTTGGTTCGCCGGGATGCCCTTATTTTTGCCTAGGCCAGTCAACCTAGCAGGTCTCTGTTTACGCGTAATATCTTTTAACTATGTTTGTGTTTACAGGATGTGGAAAGTCGTCACCGTCCATAGTGGTTAATATCATGGCTCCACTAGAAAATATGTCCTTGATCACAAATGGTCCTTCGTATGTGGGAGTCCATTTTCCACTGGAATCACTTTGGGGCAAGATAATGCGCTTGATTACTAGGTCGCCAACTTGATATTCCTGACATCTGATCTTCTTGTTAAAAGCTTTGATCATACGTTTTTGGTACATCTGACCATGACAAACAGCCGCGAGCCTTTTCTCGTCAATGAGGTTCAATTAGTCAAGTCTAGTTTGAACCCATTCATCTTCATTCAAACCCGCATCATTCATGATTCTTAAGGAAGGGACTTCGATGGGTAGGACAACTTCCATACCGTATACCAGAGAGAAAGGAGTTGCACATGTTGACGTGCGCACTGAGGTACGGTAACCATGAGTGAATGGTAACATCTCATGCCAGTCTTTATATGTCATTGTCATCTTTTATATGATCTTCTTAATGTTTTTATTGGCGACCTCCACAGTGCCATTCATCTTCGGTCGGTAAGGAGAAAAATTATGATTTTTAATCTTGAATTGTGTGTAGAGCTCAGTGATCATAGTATTATTGAGATTGGTACCATTATCTGTGATGATTCTTTCTGGAGTACCATACCGACAGATAAAGTTATGTCTGATGAACCGGGCCACGACTTTCTTGGTAACAGAAGCAAATGAGGCTTCCTCGACCCACTTTGTGAAGTAATTAATGTAAACCAGTATGAAGTGGTGCCCATTAGAAGTGGTAGGTTTAATCTCTCCGATCATATCAATGCCCCACATTGCAAAAGGCTAGGGAGCAGTCAAGACGTTCAAGGGAACCGAAGGCACATGTACTCTATCAGCATAGATATGACATTTGTGACAAGTTCGAGAATGCTGATAACAGTCTGCTTCCATAGTGGACCACTAGTACCCTGCCCTCAGAATCTTCTTAGCCATTGTGTTCCCACTATAATGGGTGCCAAAGGTACCTTCGTGCATATCTGTCATAATCTTCTCTACTTCACTCTTGTCTACACACCGAAGCAAAGTAGAATCGTGGTTGCGTTTGTAGATGATTTCGTTACTGAGGAAAAACTTGGTAGAGAATCTTCTTAGGAACTTATTATCATTAACAGAAGCTCCCTCAGGATACTCTTGTGCCTCGAGGTATCTTTTCACTTCATGGAACCAAGGTTTGTCCACTACTTCTTCAGTATCCACCTCATAACAGTATGCTGGTTTGTCCAATCTCTCAATAGTGATCTGAGGAGCTTCGTTATCCCATCTGACTTTAAACATGGACGACATAGTAGCTAGCGCGTCTGCTAATTGATTTTCTTCTCGTGGAAAATGCTCAAAGGTAACTTCTTCAAAGTGTGGAATCAATGTCAACACATGCTCTCGGTAAGGGATGAGATTAGGATGCTTCGTGTCTCATTCTCCTTTGATTTGACTGATTACTAAGGCAGAATCTCCAAATACATTCAAGAATTTCATTCTCAAGTCGATAGCAACTTTGATACCCATAATGCATGCTTTATATTCAGCCATATTGTTGGTACAGTTGAAACATAGCCTGGAAGTGAAAGGAGTATGACAGCCTTCGGGAGATATGATCACAACACCGATTCCATTTCCCAGAGCATTAGAAGCTCCATTAAAAACCATAGTCCATCAGGATCCTTGTTCAAGTCCATCATGCGGTCCAGGTTTTGCACAATCAATCACTAACATGATGTCCTCGTCCGAGAACTCAAAATTCATGGATTGATAGCCGTCCACAGCCCGATGAGCCAAATGATCAGCTAGTACACTTCCTTTTATTGCTTTGTGAGTAGTGTATTGAATGTCATATTCGGTCAGGACCATTTGCCATCTTGCTATTCTTCCCGAGAGAGCGGGCTTCTTGAATATGTATTTGATATGATCCATTTTAAATATCAATAAAGTGGTATAGGTCAACATATATTGTCTTAGTCGGCGAGCAACACATGCCAAAGCGCATCAAGTTTTCTCAAGCAATGAGTATCTTGTTTCACAGTCGGTAAACTTTTTGCTAAGGTAGTATATTGCATGCTCTTTTCGACCAGACTTGTCATGCTGCCCCAGCACATACCCTATTGAGTTTTCTAATACTGTTAAGTGCATGATCAGAGGTCTTCCTTCAAACGGCGACATAAAAATTGGAGGTTCTTGAAGATACTCCTTGATTATGTCAAAGGCATTCTGGAAGTCGTCATTCCACTTCACTACTCGATCTTTCTTTAGTAGTTTGAAGATTGGCTCACAAGTAGCGGTTAGGTGGGAAATGAGTCTGGAAATGTAGTTTAGATGTCCTAAGAATCCCCTAACCTCTTTCTCAGTGCAGGGAGCTGACATCTCTTGAATAGCTCTAACCTTCGCAAGATATACTTCGATACCTTTGCCACTGATAACGAAACCTAATAGCTTACCAGATCTTATTCCAAAGGTGCACTTGTTCGGATTCAGTCTTAACTTGTACTTACTCAGTCTTTCGAACAGTTTCTGCAAGTGATCCAAATGCTCCTACTCAGTTTGAGACTTGGCTATCATATCATCAACATAGACCTCTATCTCGTGATGGATCATATTATGGAACAAGGCTACCATATCATGTTGATAGGTTGCCTCAGTGTTCTTCAACCCAAATGGCATAACTTTGTAGCAAAAAGTTCCCCATTGTGTGACGAAAGTCGTTTTCTCCATATATTTAGGTGCCATTTTAATCTGATTATAACCGGAGAAACTATCCATGAAGGAGAATATCTTGTTGTGCAGTATTATCAACCAGAACATCAATATGGGGAAGCGAAAAGTCATCCTTGATGCTCGCCCTATTCAAATCTCTGTAATCCACACACATGTGCACCTTGCCATCCTTTTTGGGTACGGATACCACGTTTGCAACCCATTGTGGATAAGAAGTAACAGCTAAGAACCCAGCTTAAACCGTTTCATAACTTCAGCCTTGATCTTTTCTGACATTTCAGGCCGCATATGACGAACCTTTTGCTTCACTGAAGGATAGTCTTCTTTCGTTGGTAGACGATGAACCACAATATCAGTGTCCAACCCCGGCATGTCTTCATATGACCAGGCAAAGATCTCAATATAGTTATGTAACATCTGGATTAACCGCTCCTTGACACTATGCTCGAAGTTGGCACCTATCTTTAATTCCTTTTTATCCTCTTCAGTACCCAATTTTACCATCTCGACTAGCTTTTCATGAGGTTGTATTACTCTTTCCTCTTGTTGTAACAGTCTAGCAAGTTCTCCTGGTACTTCACAATCTTCCTCACCTTCGTTCTCAGTTTGGTAGATTGGATTTTCAAAGTCATAAGTGGCAATAGAAGAACCGTTATCAATGGGATCCAGAGTGGATGTGGATCTGCAATTTGATATGTGGGTGTGTGTAAGAGAGCATAGCTATTTTGATAAAGTGAAAGCAGAAAAGAAAAACAAAGAGCGGAAAATTTATATGCAAAACATCTAATGATTTATTTATGACATATGAAAGTGAAATGATAAACCTCACAAATAGACCATTGTGCCTCGGGTAAGACACAAGGTTTTAGAGTTTAAAATGTTCAAATATTACATATCCCAAGAAAACAAAAAAAAAAGACAATTACTCCTGGATGAACATAATGGGAACAAAGCCTTTAGCTGTCCAATTGCTGAGTCCACCATTGGTAGTAGGGAAGATCCAATCGTTCAGGTCGCAATCACGGTCAGTGTCTTCTACATTGTTGACTCCATGGTTGCTGATGCGTAATGGTGGTCCTCCGGCGCGAGCACGATGAACAGCTTTCTGAGCTTCTGAAGTAAAACCCAAACTAAATTTGTCAGATTTATAGGGGATGTCAGGGAGCTGGCCCCAAATAGCAACCCCACCCTCTTCAATTACAACTTTGGAATACTTTAGAGAAACCATCTTCAATGGAGGTCTGGTAATCTTTGGAACACTAGCAACAGTCTTGGTAGCAGCAATTGTCTAAGGAACATCTTCAAAACTATGGCAGGGGGTCTCAATGAACTCGCCGTCCATCTCGACATATCTGAAAGAGTTCAAATGGCTCACCATATACTCTTCTTCCCCATGGACTGTAACAATCTTTCCATTAACCAGATATTTTAACATCTGATGCAGGGTGGAAGTCACAATGCCAGCCCCATGAATCCAAGGGCGTCCCAAAAAACAAGATTAAGACGGGAGAATGTCCATCACATAGAAAGTGGAGCCAAAAGTTTGGAAACCGACTTTAATAGGAATGTCTACCTCCCCGTGTACCATTCTCTTAGAACCATCAAAAGCTCTCAACACAATATTACTAGGTTTCAAAGTCAGCCTTTCATAGTCCAATCTTTCTAAGGCACCCTTGGGTAGAACATTTAGCGACGAAACCATATCAACTAGAACATGAGCCAGGATAGTGCCCCTGCACTCAATAGAGACATGCAGGGCATCATTATGGTTTCTTCCTTTAGACGTCAAATCAGCATCGGAGA
Organism: Vicia faba; assembly: GCA_948472305.1. Lineage (NCBI taxonomy): Eukaryota > Viridiplantae > Streptophyta > Magnoliopsida > Fabales > Fabaceae > Vicia > Vicia faba. The sequence goes on from OX451738.1 coordinate 161,009,384, forward strand.
AACCAAGTCCATTGTCAACAGTTAGACTAGTGACACAATTCTCTAATTGGCCGGTAGAAGTCTCTTGTGGCACATGAGCAGATTTGAGGAACTTCACCAAAGCCTTAGCATGGGCTTCAGAGCATAACAGTAAGGCCAGCATTGAAATTTTTAAAGGGGTCTGCCCTAATTATTCCACAACATTGTAGTCACTTTTCCGTATGATTTTCAGTATCTCCTCCATTTCTTTTTTAGAGGCTTCAGGAATGGTTTCTTTAGGTGCCTCCATCTGGGCAGGCTCAACCAATACTTCTTTTCCCCAAGTCTCAGCTAACTCAGTAGCAAGAATAACAACGGGAGTGACAATAGGAGTAGCAACAGGAGTAATAATAGGAACATTAGCATGAATAAATAAAGGAGTGGCTATAATCCTTGGGGAGATTTCAGGAGAGAAGATCCTTCCGCTTCTGGTAATTTTTGGTCCCAATAATGTTGTCAATGTTAGGATCAGTATCTTCAACAACTCCATCTTTGATAGCCAATAGGCCTTGCTTGACGCCATGGTAGTAGATGTCAGCTCCATAGTTCCAAGGAATAGCCTTATCGGAGGAATATGGTATTGTCCCAGAAAAAGTGATAATTAAAGGAGCAACCTTAGGAGTGGACATAATCCTGACATGTCTTTTGGAGGAGACCCTGGGAGGATTGTCGGAAATGGTAATAATTGATATATCTTCACATAGACTTCTCGTAGAAGGAGTCTTCTCAAACAGAATTTCCTTGTTGTCCATCAGGCGTTGGACACCTATCTTCAATAACAAGCAACCATTGGGTAGAGACGTACACAGGTGACAACCTTCACCATTAACCGGAAATAAATCGGCTCGCAAGAGATTCTTCTTAACAATCAGAAGAGGAGGAGCTAATTCATCAACAGAAGAAACAAACATGTCGTCACCAACGACATTGACACCCTGACCATGCTTGGGCATTGGTGCATTTATCACGTTAGGGGTCTCGGGAGGGTCAAATTCAATCTCCTTTGCCTCAATAAGGTCCTGAACTTGATTCTTCAGAGCCCAACAATCATTTGTATCATGCCCTGGACTGTTGAAGTGGTAGGCACACCGAGCATTTGGATTATAACTGGGAGATGTAGTGTTTGTATTTTGAGGAGGCTCCTTCAAAGTGACCAGATTAGACTTCAACAAGTGTGGAAAAACCTGAGATAAGGACATGTTAAGCTGGGTGAATTGTCTTTTAGGCGCATCTTGCCTGCGCTGATTGTTTTGTCGTTGAGTTAATACAGGGTTGGAGATCATTACAGCTCCCACCGTTGGATGTCGTTCAGTTTTGCTTTGATTCTTTTGATTGTAGACAACACTTACTTCTTTCTTCCGAGATAATGGTTTCTTTACTTTACTTGAAGACGCGTCTCACTGGAACCCATAGACATGCTTTGAAGTTGTGTACGGGTTGGAGCGAGGTCAACATTATATTGGTACTGCCTGTAGAAAGAAGCAGCCAGATCCTCCCTGTTGCACCCCAAAATTTTCCCTCTCACTTATCAAGAATTTGCTCACAAAATCTCCCTTGACTCAAGACTGCATTAGGTTTAATCAGCTCAAGACACCTCCTTAAGCACTGATGACCAAAATTAGGCTTTGAATTTGCACAAGTATTTTTGGACTTCCAATGCCCCATATGACTTTCATGGATCATTATATACCCCCAAGATTACTCATGTCAAGTTTCAAGCTTTGAATCACATTTTTTATCAGTCAATTGAGCAGTTGACCTAAAAATCAGTCGTATTGGAGAAAAAGTCAACTATGGCCAATTTACAGTCAAACTTCATAATTTTTTATCCACATCGACACTTTAAACCCATATGTATCATTTGATCAAGTTTGGACCATAATTCCTCAAGAAATTTAATCAAATCTCCAAAAGGGCAAAATGGTCAAAATTAGGGTTTTGATTGGAAAATGGCAATTTCTGATTTTTGACCTAACAAATGATCAATTGGTTTAAGGCACAATCTCAAGAGTCCAATTACATCATTTTGACCTAATGACATGGTTCAAAACATTGCAAGTCCATTAGATTGACAGATGAATTTTGCAGTCAACTGATCAAAAGTCAACTGTATACTGAAAAGTCAAACTTTGAATTTTTGTTCAAATTCAAGTGCCAAAGATCATAATTCATCAAAACATGTCAAAATATGAAACTTATTTATCAAGAAATAAAAAAGTCAATATTTCATTTTGAAAAGTCAAAATTTCTAAACTTAGAAATTTTTCTAAGTGTTGGAAATTTCATGTTTTTTCATAACTTTGAGAAGACTTTTCACCATGATTCAAGATGATTCAAGAGAAACTTCCAAAATGAAAGTTGTAGGTCTCCATGAAATCTACAACTTTTCTTTACACAACTCATTCCAAAAATGCTTGGATCTCGATTTATAATTTTATGAACATGTGGTCATGAAACTAAACACTTAGTGAAATTTTACCCTAATTTAACCAGGATTTTGACCTAACTTCATGACACTTTTTCATATAGTTCCAAGGGGAATATTCAAAATCAATTCAAAGATGGGTTGTAAAGCACATTGCAGGATTTCCAAAATGTCAAAGAACTTCTTGAGTTCATTCTTGAGTAGGGAGAATCGAAGAGATGAAGTTAGGGTTTTATCACTTGAATTACAAGTCATTTTTTTATGAACACATGTGTGATACGGTGGCCAGAACCGGGACTATTTTTTAGGATTTGCTGGTTTGCGTTTTGCGTTTGTATTCGCAAAATGTCGCGGTAAGCAAGAGTCGCCACCGACTTTTATTTTATCCAACAAGGAAAGGAAAAAAGCACAGAAAAATTCCTTTTTTGAGATTTTCTGAGTACGGGGGCTCTTAGGTACTTGCTCATCATTTTCAAAGTTTCTTTTGTGTGTTTCTGTGATTTGAAAGGTTTTTGTTTTGACTTCGATTTAACTATTTCTTCTGTCTTCAAGAGTGTTACGAAGTGTTTTTGAAAGCTTTGTTTAAAAAGAGGTGTGTAAGTGTGAAAAAGTTTATTTGGATTGAGCAAGTACTTAAGAACTAATCTACCTACTCGAAAAAAAGAATTGTTCTATGTTTGTTTCCTTTAGACAATGCTATCCCACTATTAGTGAGTAGGTAGCACCGTCGTTGGAGTTTTGAGGGTCAACTCGAAAGGGACGTACGGTCACTAAAGCAATGTTAGGACATCTTAGTAGTAACCCTAATGTCTTAGTTCAATTACTCGAGGCAACAATTCTGAGGCAACCATTCCGAGGCAAATTTTCCGAACGGGACTTTGATCTTTATTTAGACAAGAGAGCGACCACTAAAGCATCCTATACTTAATGACCGTTTACCGAAGGCAACCAAAGTGAGAGTATACCTTAGGAGTGCGCATGTGCGAGTGATTCAATTTCAAGTTTATTATCTTTTCACATTTAAAGTTAGCTAACTGTTTTAAAGTTAATCATACAATCTTGTCATGCAACCCTAATTATCATACATCTAACAGTTAATATTTTGAGGAATTTAAAGTGCGGAAAGTAAACTATGCTATTACAAGGCTTCGGGTATTTACATAGCCAAAAACAAACCCTTGAAAGTAAAGCGATAAATGAAAGTAAAAGGTCATATTTAAGCTTTTACAACTTGTGAACAGTTACATTAATAGGATAAAATAAATGATAAGGCACGCGCGAGGAAATTTAAATCGGGAGAGAACTAGGGTTTTGACCCTTTCTAACCTAATTGAACGAGAAAATTGTTTTTGTTGTTTTTAATTATTTTTTAAGAAAAGAATTAGTTTTTTTAATTAAATACAAAAATTAATTAGCTAATTAAATTAGTTAAAGAAAGTAATTAAATGGCCTATTTTTGTGTTTTTGGTATTTTTAAGAAAAAGAAAAATAGAATTAAATTATGAAAAAACCCTAATTGTTCTAATTATTTTTAAATTTATTTACAAAATAATCAAAGTTAACTAAGATCAAATAACCTAATTAATTAATTAATTTTTGATAAAAAATAAACTTAAACCTAATTTGGTGGAAAAAAAATTATTTGTGATTTTTGATAAAAGAATTATTTTTTTGTTAGTAAAACAAATAAATAAATTAATTGAGAAAAATAAAAGAATAAAGAAAAGAAAGTTGGGCCTGCAAAAGTAATATGGGGTGCATTGCTAGCAATCTGGGCCCAAGACAAAGAGGTCCACGTTTGACTTTTTGCATTCAGTGCGTTGCTTTGACTGAGGCATACCATGGTCCCTCAAATGATGGCCATCAGATTTGGCCATCTAGAGATCCAAAGGTGAGATATTTAGGGCATATGATGATCCCTTATCCTTGCATGCGCGCCTGATCCTGAAAAGAAAAATAATATGCAAGAATGGGGGGACCTGGGATTCGAACCCAGGTCCTGAAGCACTTTCCAACCACCTGGCTACCAACTGAGCTACACGCGTTTCTTGTTCATATAATAAGCAATAATCATAATATATAATAATATGAAAACGGGCGCCAGAATTCAAACAAGCAAATGAAACAGAGCCACGTATGTTATCTTCTTCCTTGCTCCATTGGTAAAAGTCCACGACTTTTACCTACGGACATTTGTCCGTCACTACAAACCTACGTGTTCTCAAAATCAACCATAAGCAAAATAAATAAACCCTAAGGCCATCAATCAATTCTTCTGGACCTGCTGAGCACAATGGTGATCCTTTTATGGCCTAAGTTTACCTATATGAAGAAATCCCAAATCGAAGCAGAAAAACCTAGGAATGGTGAAATCTTATACAGGCCATGAAAATGCAATTAATTGTTACAGAAAGCTTGCAAATGTGATGGTGAACAAGAACCTACAGTTATTTCATGCTACAAGTATAAGAATGATGCAATTCGAATTCAAGAAAGAAGCAATGTCGTGACTGACTTAGAGCGAGTTACAGCGAGTTACAGGGCTTGGGAGTGCTTGTTCTTGATTGGTTTTGCTTGCTGGGGATCCCAGGAAGCGATTGGGATGGTCAGGAGGCTTTGAAATTGCCTGGAACAATGAATTCTACCTAGCACTTTTTTGTGATTTTTTCCAATTTTATTCTTCTTCTCACGCCTCTTTCTAGCCTTCTTTTGGGTCTACAAATACTCCTTATGTACTGAGGAATGAATTAGGGTTGCCAGTATGATCACAATCTTCCTCCATCATTGCTTTTGATTTGGATTTGATTCACTTTGAATATCTTTCTAAAATTAGGCAAATTCAATCTTTTTGTGCACACCAAGCCTTTACACAAATTCAATCTCATGCTAGCTGGATGTAGGACCTGAAACAAGCACAAGATCTTTGAATTTTAATGTTTTGGATTTTCTATGATTTGTTTTGATTTAAAATGATTTAATTTAAATAAAAATCAAAATAAATAATAAAAACAAGATAATGAAAAGTGGCAAGGGCTAGGGCTCGTGGACCATGTTGCCAACTCAAAACAAGTGCAAAAGATTGGGCCCATTTGGCAAAATTTGCAATTTGAGGCATAGTTGACTTTTGGCAATTTTGCAAAAAAGGACAACTTCACTAATGCATAACTTCCTCAATTTTGACTCTTTGAAGGTGTTCTTGGACTTTTTAAAAATATTGAGATGTCCTATAAGCAACCCTTTTGTTCTCATCTCAATTTGATATTCCATGCTCATGTATGAAGCTTTGACAAAAAAGGTGTTTTTGTTGACTTTTCAAAATGACCTATAATGTCCAAATTCATAACTTCTTTGACCGTTTATTCCAGATCCATCTTGCTGAAATAAACAACAGAGAGATGAGGAAACTTGGTGTGAAGACCTGTTTATGCTTATGATGAATGATATGTATTCATGCAATGCTTTCAAGGATTCAGAAATTCAAATTTGTTTTAAACAAAAAAGAAACACACGTCATATTAATAAGATATAATTGTTAGTACATCAATGCCCCTTGGGAAAAATAATACAAAATTCTAAGGTAAAAAGACGTTGCGCATTCTCTTTGGTGCAATGTAGGTGTTGAGAGTTTGCTCTTCATGAAGTAGTCGAGTGAGTTCCAAAACCTTCTTCTTGCTTGTGTAGAATTGGGCTTCGAAAGTATCGCCCTCTCCTTTGAGTTGTATCCAACTCCTTTGTAGGTCTTCGAGTGATGTTGGCATGTCAGGATGGTGTATGGAACCTCTCCTTCCTTAACAGGATCTATAATCACTGGGAGAATGAAGGGATAAGGCATCATAAGACTTTGGGCGTGGGTTCGTACCCACTTGAGGTAAGGCTCAAGAGGGATGGAATTATTGTGTCCCAAGGTCTTACTATCTACCTTGTTTGGCATCCTCCAAGCTCAGATGAATCTTTGTCGGAGTCCTTGATTGTCGTTGTCGAAGTCGAAAACCAAGCCTTGCATCAGCATATCATGTGGGACATCCCTTCGGGCATAACCAAACTGTCTCAGAGCTAAGCAAGGGTTGTAGGTAATGCCTCCCATAATTCCAAGTAGAGGGACATTAGGGAATTCCCCACAACAGTCAATAATGATGACATTCTCTTTCGATCGAGAACACCAATGAATATTTGAATGGTTAAGTGTCATTAACCTTTGTGACCACCTCAAACCTTGCTCGTTCTTCAAGACTGATTGGGGAAGATGAGAAATAAACCATCTTGCCAGGAGAGGAGTGCAACACATAAGAACAACTATTTTCCTCATTGTACGAGTGTGAAAAGAGTAGAGGATATCCCCAAGCAATGTAGGCACCGGGTTGCGAGACATGAAGATTTTGACAGCGTTCACGTCTATGAGTTGGTCAGGATTAGGGAACAAAACCATCCCATAGATGAGAAGAGCTATAATCTCCTCAAAAGCTTGCAAGTCTAGGGAATTCCAACAGCTTTGGGCCTTCTCAAACAGAAACTTTGACAAGAAGCCTTTGACACCACTTCTAGTTTCCCAATGAGTTGTGACATCAGATGAGTGCAAGTGTAGGGCTTGAGCAATCTCTTCTGGCTTTGGATCTCTTTCCGTACCATTGAAAGGTAGTTGATTGAGAATAGGAATCCTCAAGAGTTGAGAAAATTCCTCCAAAGTGGGCACAAGTTGATAATCAGGAAATGTGAAGCAATGATGCATAGGGTCAAAGAACTGGAAGAGAACTTTCATCATATCCTCCTATGTGTTGGAAGTGACCAAGTTGAGTAGACGACCATGTCTCTCGGTGAATGGAGAATTCTCAAGAATCCTTGAAGCTAGCTCCTTGAGTTGTGGAGGAATTCTTACAAGGTTGACTTGGATAGTTTTCCTGCGAAGTGAATCCATAACCTACAAAACAAGAACAAAGATGAATCTCCAAAATCCTTGAAATGGTTAGTGGATGCATATGATGTTTATGATGTCCATGATGTTATGCACAAGTATATATGTACAAGCAAATCACACAAGTTCCTAGTTTAGGCTTGCATGGGGTTTATAGGTAGTACCCTCTTGAAGTTTAGTTGGCTCAACCTGTCCTAGAAATAATAACCGAGTTCTAAGGAGCTCAATATCACTAGATTGTTTCCTTGTTCATTGTTTCAATTCAGCCTCTTTACTGGAGACCGAAATATTCCAAGGAACCAACCCTCAATGAGTATAGTATCGAGTATCTGCCAACTTCGGACTGCACCAAAGCCGGTCATCTCACTACATCCTAAAAGGCCAAGTTGGTCAAGTAAATGTTCTAGAAGTTCGTTATTGCTTCATGACATCACTCAGCGGCCCTGTATTCTCTTTGATTGACTCAAAGGCTACTAGTACCCACAAATATGTCACACTAACATAGCTATTACTTAGACCGTGTCGGTATACCCCGCACAGTTTCCACAACGTATTGCTATTTACCTATAATGTTTCCCAAATCCGGGTAGAGGATTCAAACCCAAACAATAGAACCAAAGTGTAAAGCAAACAAGTCAAACAAGTTAAGCATGTAAATGTGATCTAAAACCCTAAGGTAACCCCACTTTTAGAATTTTCCCCAGCAGAGTCACCAGTTCTGTGATGCGGTGGGAGAACTGACTTGAGGTTTTGCGTTTGTGTTTGCAAATGTTGCAGTTTAGCAAGAGTCGCCACCGACTTTTCTTTTATCCAAAAGGAAAGGTAAAAAAGCACAAGAAAGACCTTTGAGATGTTTTCTTGAGTTCGGGGGGTAGATTGTGAAAAGGGAAGGTGCTAGCACCCTTTTCATCCATGGTTTTCCATGGGCTCTTAGTTACTTATTTAGATCACTTGCTTTGCTTTGAAATTGTTTGAAATGGTGCTTTGTGTGGTTTTGAAAGTATTTTGAAAAGAGGCCATCGTTTAGGCAATCTTTGTAATGATTCGCGTTCGTAAGAATGTATACAAAGATGTTTGTCTTTTGAAAAATGTTTTAATGTTTTGTAAGATGTTTGGAAATGTTTTTGAAATGTGTGTGCTTGTTTTTGAAAATAGCAAGGATTGTTTTGAAATTGATCAAGTAACTAGAAGCTATCTACCTACTCAAATGTCTTTCTTGTGCATTTTTATTCTTTTGACATTGTTGATTTACCATTGATTTGGTAAACAACCCTATCTTTGGATGTAAACGGAACGGGTGTGGGTCATCGTATGACCATGATAGCAATGTTTCCAAGTATCTTAGCATGTTTGGAGGGACCAAGATCATTTGTTTTAGGAAACCTTTGTATAGCGTCATCGAGGGACTATGATCTTTTATTTGTTTTGTTTTGCCAAGATACTTCGCGTGCGTAACATGGCCATTTTTATTTAGGCAACCAAGTGGGTGAAACCCTAAGGGTGCTTGTGTGCAATGTGTGTCATTTTCATGCATTTGTCTTGCAATTAGGTCTTTTCTATTTGTTTGTTTTTGGTCTTGTCATGCAAACCCTAGTTTTACTAACATGATATATGAAAGCAATAAATTGCGTAAATGTAAACTAAGCTATTACAATAATTATTATGGGAGGGGGGATACAAGTTTTTGAATGGGGATATTGCATAAAATAAACCTTAAAAATACTATTACAACTCAGTTGAATATTGTGCGAAATAAATAAATATACAAATATTTAAATATGTAATGCAATGTATTTATGGAAAAAAGGTTTTGTATTTGATTTTTGTATGAGAAAAATTATTTATTTATGCCCTAAAAATAAGAGAAAAAATATTATTATTTTTGAAAGGGTGAAACCCTAATTTTCAATTAAAATAAAATATATGTTCTATATTATTATTTTGTCCATTTTTTATACAAGAAAATAATAAATAATATTATGTACAAATATTAAAAATTAAAATATGTATGAAAATAAATATTTTATGTATATAAATAACATAATAAAAATGTATAATATTTTTTATTATTTACAAGTTATTTAAGAAAATAGAATCTATTTGTCAAAATAAACAATTTTTATGTGAAAAAAATAAATAAAAAATAAAATAAAAGTGTGAAAATAAATAAATTATTTTTGGGTATTTTTTATCATTAGAAAAAATAAATGCAAGTAATAAAATAAAAATATGCAAGAAAAAATGTAAAAATATAAGAAATAAGTTAGGGGGTGCAAAAGGAATTCAGGGGGTGTAAATATCAAAACCAAAAAGGCCAGAAACAACAAAAAGCCCAGGACAACCACTTCGTCCCTGTCCTTCAGCTTCTCCTTTGCGCGCTTATGGTTCAAACTTGTAACTTGCTATTGCTTGCATAAAAACAAAAACTTATAACACAAAACATGTAGCATTTTATCTCACGATTCCAATGATATAAAATTTGTAATCTAACTCTAAAAGATCAGGGAGAATTTTATCAGCCCTAATTCGTGACCTAATTATTTCAAGAACTTCAAGTTTCAAATTCTCACAGCATAGTTAATATAAATGGAAAGTATGCATATGTACAGCTTCACCATGTTAAGGACTATATTTTTGCTTCACAAATCGTGGCTTGAGGATGCCTAAATAGAGAGATAGAGTTTTGAAAAATACCTCCTTCAGCTGGATTTGGATATGACAATGTGGGGACTTTGAGTGAGGCCTGAGGATCGTGTGAGCTTCCTTGAACTTCCTTCAAACTATTCCAATACCTAGCTTACTTTGTGGATGGCCAGAACTCTCTGTAGAAGTAAAGTTGCAAGCTTTCAAAGTGAAAATCGCAATGGCTGAAACAGGGGTTACAGCAACAATGTAAAGGCTTGGATAGCTTGGATATGATCTGGATAAGATGTTTCAAGTGTTAAAAGGCAAAACGCACGAGCCAAAATGAAGTTGGCAATGATTTTGCAGAACTGCAATGTTTGGGCAGAATTTTGTGTTTTTTGAGCTTGAGAGTGTTTTTGGATGCTATCAATTCGTGTTCTGAGTTGTGACAAGTTTGTGAATATGTATAGAATGGATACAAAGTCCACTCTTCATCATATGTGTAAGCCTTTGGACTTTTGCAACTTTCTTGCTTTTGAGGAAAAGTGAAGTGACCACACTAAAACATGCTTGTACTGGCTGGCTTGCTAGCTGCAGAGAGTTGGTATACATTGCTTGATATCTGTGGAAGTTGTTTGTACCAAAGGAACAGGTCCATGGCTCAAGGTTGATAAAGTTACAAAAGCTTGCCTTTATGAAAATAGCAATGTACCCTTTATGCCATTAATGGAATTATCTCTTGTACAATGTTCCAAAAGCCAAAATAAAGCCTTTATCTTCTGAGTTAGCATTAAATTATGGAGTGTAGAATGAGTTTAGTACCTGTAATGCAATGTAAAAGCATCCAAGATCAGATTTGCAACTTGATACTTTGTGAAAATGGCATGAACAAAAGTGATAAAATGTCAATTTCTCTTCTTCGATTCTCCCTATCCACAAATGATCTTGGAGAGTTCTTGGACATTTTGGAGCTTGAAACATGCTCTATAATCCATCTTTGAATTGAATTTTGAGATACCTCTTGGAACTAGGTGAAAAATGTCCATGAAGTTGGATCAAAAAACTGCCTAAATTAGGGCAAATTTTCACTAAGTTATTTAGTTCATGGACCTATGCTCACAAATTCATAACTTGAGATCCAAGCATCTTTTGGGAAAAGTTTGTGCAGAAAAGTTATAGATTTCATGGAGGAATAAAACTTTCATGTTGGAAGTTTTCTTTGAATCAAATTGCATCATGGTGAAAAAGTGGTGGAAAGTTGGGAAAAAATAAGAAGATTTCCATACTTAGAAAAATTCTAAGTTATGAAAATTTTCAAATTCAAAACCCTAATTTGCAATTTTGAGTTTCTTGGTGAACAAGTTTCATATTTTGACATATCTTGATGAATTATGACCCTTGGCATTTGATTTTGACCAAAAAGTCAAAGTTTGACTTTTCAGTGTACAGTTGACTTTTAATTAGTTGACTGGAAAATTCATCTGTCAATCCAATGAACTTGAGATCTTTTGAACCATGTAATTAGGTCAAGATGATGCCATTGAACCCTTTAAATCATGTTTGAACCCAATTGGTCATTGGCTTGGTTAAAAATCAGAAATTGCCCTTTTTTTCAGTCAAAACCCTAATTTTGACCATTTTGCCCTTTTGATGATTTGATCAAATTTCTTGAGGAGTTATGATCCAAACTTGATCAAATGATACATATGAATCTAAAATGTTGTTGTGGATCAAAAATTATGAAGTGTGACTGTAAATTGGCCATGGTTGACTTTTTCCCCAATACAGCTGATTTTTAGGTCAACTGTCCAATTGACTGGTCAAAAATGTGGTTCAAGGCTTGAAACTTGTTGTGAGCAATCTTAGGGGTCCAACATGATGTATGAAAGTCACATGAAGCACTGATGGTCTAAAAATCCTTGTGCAAACTCAAACCCTAATTTTGGGGTATCAGTGCAAGATGAAATGTCCTGAGCTGAGCAAACCCTAATTTTGTCTTGAGTCCAAGAAGTCTTGTGAGAAAAGTATTGATAAATGAGAGGGAAAATTTTGGGGTACAACAGGTACCTTGTCTGGCCCCTTCTTCAATCACTTAATTGAGAGTTCATCGGAAGGTTTTACTGAATTGATATTGACCGGAGAAAGGGTAGAAGTCGGAATAAATAATGGAAAGATTCAAAAAGATGCATCCTCTGCTGCTGTAAGGAAGCCATTCATTGGAAAGAAAGAAGTGGTTGCTCTATATCCTCAGAGAAATCAAGATAGGTCCAAACACCATCCAATGGTGGGGGCTATTATGATTCCTAATCATGCGTCTGATCAGCAAAGAAACAACCAACCAAGGATGGAAAGACCAGTCAGACAGTTCACCATAATTAACATGACCCTATCTCAACTATTGCCACATCTGTTAAGATCCAATCTAGTGACTTTGAAAGAAGCTCCAAAGAACCCTAACACAACCTCTCCTAACTATCATCCAAATGCCCGTTGTGTATACCACTCTAAGAGTCCCGGCCATGACACTAACAACTGTTGGGCTCTAAAGAACAAAGTACAAGACCTCCTTGAAGCCAAAGAGATTGAATTTGATGCGCCAGAAAAGCCAAATGTCATTTCTGCCCCTATGCCCAAACACGGCCATAATACCAACGCTATTGAGGAAGATATGTTTGTTACTTCAGTTTATGAACTTATGACCCACTCCTGACTATCAAAAAGAGCTTGTTGACGTCGGTGTATTCCCGGGCTGTGATGAAAGCTGTCATTCCTGTTTGATCTCACCAACCAGCTGTCCTTTGGTAAAAGCAGTCATTCAGTGCCTAATAGACAACAAGGAAATTTTGTTTGAAAAGACTTCTGTTCCACCTGTTTCTTATAATGATGTTTCCATCATGACCATTTCCGACAATTCTTCCAGGGTCTCCACCAAAAGACCTGTTAGAATTACATCAGTTCCAAAAGTAGCTCCTTTGATAATTACAATGCCTGAACCAATCCCGTATTCGTCAGACAAAACCGTACCATAGAATTATGGAGGGGATGTCTACTACCACGGTATCAAGCAAGATTGGCCAGCTGCTGAAGATTCAAGTTCTGAGAAGGTTAACTCCGATATGAGTAATATCATCGGAATAAGCAAGATCACTCAAAGCGGAAGGGTTTTCTCTCCAGAAATTGCTCCCCCAAAAGCAGTTTCTGGACCCGTAATCATTCCTGTTGTTGTTGCTCCTCCAAAGGTCGTTCCCAATCCTACAATCATCTCTGCTAATACTCCTGCTGACAAAGCTGTTACAATCCCTACTATCACTCCTACTAACATTCTTGCTGCCGAGTTAACCGAGACTCGAGGTAAAAGTATTCTGATTAAGCTTGTCCGACGAAGGCACAATCATTGGATATCCCTGAGACCTCCCGAAAAGAGATGGAGGAGATTCTAAAGATCATAAAAAGAAGTGACTACAATGTAGTCGAGCAATTGGGGAAAACTCCATCTAAAATTTCCATGTTGGCTTTACTACTATGTTTTGAGGCGCATGCAACGGCCTTGGTAAAATTCCTGAAAACTGCCCATGTACCCCAAGAAACATCTTCCGATCAGTTCCAATACTGCGTAGCCAGCTTGAATGCAGACAATGGCTTAGGTTTTTCAGATGCTGATTTAACGCCAAGAGGGGGGAAGCATAATGAGGCATTGCATGTCTTAGTGGAATGCAGGGGCACAACTATGGCTCATGTCTTGGTGGACACTGGCTCGTCTCTGAATGTATTGCCTAAAAAGGCTCTTGATAGGCTTGACTGTGAGGGATTGACATTGAAACCAAGTAACATAGTAGTGAGAGCTTTTGACGGCTCAAAAAGGATGGTGCATGGGGAGGTGGAATTCCCCATAAAGGTTGGAACCCAAACATTTGATTCAACCTTTTATGTAATGGATATTCTCCCTTCATATTCCTGCTTGCTAGGCCGACCATGGATTCACAATGCTGGCACTGTTACTTCTACGTTGCACCAAATGCTGAAATATCCGATTCAAGGGAAGATTATCACTGTTCATGGAGAAGAAGAGTATATGATCAGCCATCTCAATTCCTTCAGATATGTGGAATTAGATGGTGAATTTATTGAAACTCCATTCCAGCACTTTGAAGAAGTCCCGCAAGATGTGGCAGTAACCAAGGCTGTGTCTCAAGTTCCCAAGATCACAAGGCCTCCACTCAGGATGTCATCTTTGAAGGATGCCAAGGCAGTGATAGAAGAAGGTGGGTGCACTATCTGGGGACAACTCCCAGATATCCCATACAAGTCTGAAAAGTTTGGTATGGGTTTCACTTCAGGTGCCCAGAAGACTGTACGTCGCGCTCGTGCCGGAGGACCACCCTTTAAGATCAGCAATCGCGAAGTCAATGCGGTGGAGGATGATGAAGACAGCTATAACCTAGAGGATTGGATTTTCCCAACTGTTAGTGGAGGGCTCAATAACTGGGAAGCTAGAGATTTTGTCCCGATCACTTTTATCCCACAGTAATTTGTCTTTACATTTTGTTGGATCTGTAATATTAAAACAATTCAGACTCTTAAAACCTTGTGTCTTACCCGAGGCACAATGGTCCATTTGTAAGGGTTATTATCTCATTTCCATATGACATCAATGAATCATGGACGTTTTTGCATACAAACTTTGTGCTCATTGTTTTTATTTTACATTTTTATTTTCTTTCAAAGATAGTTATACCCATACACACACTCACATTCACAATGCAAGTCTACATCCATTCTGGCTCCCATGGGTAACGGTTCTGCTATGGCCTTCTGTGACTCTGAAAATCTAATCAACCAAGCCGAAGACGAAGGTGAGGAAGATTGTGAAGTACCAGGAGAACTTTCCAGATTACTACAACAAGAAGAGAGAACCATTCAGCACCACGAGGAATCCGTGGAAACAATCAACCTAGGTACCAAAGAAAACAAAAGAGAAGTCAAGGTGGGTGCCAATCTGGAACCCAGTGTCAAGGAGCGTCTGATTCAGTTACTACACGAATATGTTGAGGTCTTTTCCTGGTCGTATAAAGACATGCCAATACTTGATGCAGATATTGTGGCACATCGTCTACTTACAAAAGAGGATTTCCCACCAGTAAAAAAAAGGTCCGTCGAATGCGACCAAATATGTCAGAGAAAATTAAAGCAGAAGTCATGAAACAATTCAATGCTGGATTTTTGGCCGTCACCTCTTATCCGCAATGTATTGCCAATGTTGTTCCCGTGCCCAAAAAGGACGGCAAGGTACGAATATGCGTGGACTACAGAGATTTAAATAGGGAAAGCACTAAGGATGATTTCCCACTCCCCCACATTGATATTCTAGTTGACAATACGGCACAACACAAAGTGTTTTCCTTCATGGAAGGTTTCTCAGGCTACAACCAAATCAAAATGGCGCCTAATGACATGGAGAAGACAACCTTTGTCACACAATAGGGCACATTCTGCTACAAGGTTATGCCATTCGGGCTGAAGAATGCTGGGGCAACCTATAAGCGTGCCATGGTAGGTCTATTTCACGACATGATACATCACAAAACAGAGGTCTATGTGGACGACATGATAGCTATATCTCAAATAGAAGAAGAGCATCTTGATCATTTACAGAAACTGTTTGAGAGGCTAAAGAAATGCAAGCTGAGGTTGAACCCAAATAAGTGCACATTTGGGGTGAGGTCTGTTAGAACAAAGTTTGAATCTACTACCCTAAGTTTAATTTTTGATGATAACAAAATGAAAGGATATATTAATTATGTGATTCATGTAAGAACTATTTGCTACCTAAAATATTACCTTCTGTTTTGCAGAAACTCTGATAGGTATCAGCAAGAGCACACCTAATCAGCATCAGAATATTGGTTATTAACATCAGCATCAGAAGTTGCTATATCAGAATACCAGAATCAGAATAACAACTCATGCGATTGTTGAAGCTTGATGAACAGAACTGCGCTCAACACTCTGATAAAGACAACAACAGTTCATCAGCACTTAAGCAGAGTCAGAATGAGCCAAATCCAGAACACGCTTTAAGTAGCAACGGTACTGTGCATTCAAAGCGAATTATTACCAACGGCATCATTCCAGACAAGATCTGCTCAATAAGGAAAGTTTGTTATTGGCATTGAATCAAGAATATTGCTCCAACGTTCAACAAATTCAGTGCTATATAAACAACACAATGAAGATTGAATTGGCTAATGCTCTACAACTATTTCCACGCCTAAAAGCTATTCTACATCTTCTCGTTTCTCAGTTTGCTAAAAAGCTCCATAATTCCTTACTCAATTATATTTTAGCAATCTAGTTTCATAAGCTTAAGTTGTGTAATATCACAGTTGTGATAAACTGTTTTTGTAGAAAACACTCACACACCTAGATTTCCATTCTGTGTAAGAAAGTGATTCCTTGACAAACCGGGTTGTGGTTTGCATCAAGAAGGCTTTAGCAGTTGTTAAAGCAGATTGTAATATTCAGTTGAATATAGTGGATTAAGACCTCGTTGGAGAGAGGCGAAATCACCTTGACGGGTGGACTGGAGTAGTTTGAGACTAAACGAACCAGGATAAAAATATCGTGTTCATTGCATTGTTTTTCAGTTTTACAATTCAACCCCCCCTTCTTGTGTTTTTCACTTCTTCAATTGGCATCAGAGCGCCTGGTTCTGAGCTAAAACACTTAACCGTGTCAGTACAAGATCCAGCGTCAGAAAAACACAATGGCAGGAAATTATTCTCACACCAGCAATGACAACCATGAGGACAGAGACAGATTCAGCGGCAAACCTCCAGTCTTTGATGGAGAAAATTTTGATTACTGGAAAGACAGAATTGAAAGCTTCTTTCTGGCACATGATGCTGATCTGTGGGACATGGTTACAGATGGATACACGCACCCTGTGAATGCAAGCGGTCAGAAGATTGATAGGAAAACAATGTCTGACCAACAAAAGCGTGACTTCAAGAATCACCACAAGGCCAGAACCATCCTTCTCAGCACCATCTCGTATGCTGAATATGAAAAGATCTCCAACAGAGACACAGCAAAGAACATGTTTGACTCACTCAGAATGACGCATGAGGGCAACGTTCAGGTCAAAGAAACTAAAGCTTTGGCGCTCATTCAGAAGTATGAGGCGTTCAAAATGGAAGAAAGTGAATCCATTGAAACAATGTTCTCAAGATTCCAGATTCTGGTAGCTGGTCTCAAGGTTCTGGACAAAGGTTACTCTACTGCTGATCACGTCAAGAAAATCATCAGAAGCTTACCCAAGCAGTGGAGGCCAATGGTTACAGCTCTGAAGCTAGCAAAAGATCTCAACAAAATTTCTCTGGAGGAACTTATCAGCTCCCTCAGAAGTCATGAGATAGAGCTAGAAGCTGATGAACCCCAGAAGCAAGGTAAGTCTTTAGCATTAAAATCTAACAAAAAATCTGAGTCTAAAGTTTTGCAGGCAGTTGAAGAAACATCTGATGGATCCTCATCAGAAGAAGACGAACTCTCCCTCCTCTCCAGAAAAGTGAATCAACTGTGGAAGTAGAGGCAAAGGAAGTTCAGGAATCCCAGAAGATCTGATCAGAACGGTCTTCTTCCAGATACAGAAGGACAGATTCTTCCTCTGGATATAGAAGATCTGAAGGCTCCTCAGGAAGCAGAAAGCCAAACACCAAGGACATCATCTGCTATGAGTGCAATGAGCAAGGACACTACAAGAGTGACTGCCCAAAGCTTCAGAGGGAAAAGCCTAAAAAGAAGTTTGGAAGAGAAAAGAAGAAAAGTCTCATGGCTACATGGGATGACTCTGACTCGTCTGAAGCTGACTCAGAATCAGATGATGAGAGAGCAAACATAGCTCTCATGGCCAACATCTCAGAAGATAGTGAAGCTTCTGAATCAGACTCAGAATCAGATACTGAAGAGGTATTTCCTGACTTTGCTGTTAATTTTACCAAGGCTGAACTTGTTGAAAGCCTTAATGAAATTCTGGAAAGGTATCAGCAGATTGGAGTTAAATTCAGAGACCTGAAAAGGAATCTTGAATCTGACTCTAATAAGACTGAGAGTCTTAAATTGGAGAATTCTGAGCTGAGAATTAAAATTTCAAAATTAGAAAATACTTTACAAAACTCTCAGAAGGAACCAATTTCTGAAACTCCCAGCAACGCTGATGAGATCATCAAGGAGTATGATCACAGTTTCCAGAAGTTCCTTGCTAAAAGCATAGATAGAAGCAAAATGGCTTCTATGATCTATGGAGTTAGCAGAAACGGCAGGAAGGGAATAGGATACCAAGGTAAGGTTCCTACACCAAAGAATTTCATGGATTTAACCATTAAACACACTCCTCTGAATTCACATTTTGTGTATGGTCACACACATGATATTAAATACACTAGCAGTAAGTACTCTGTGAAACCAAAATTCAACCAGAGTTGTTGTAAATCTAACAAATCAGGACCCAAGAAAATCTGGGTACCTAAGGATAAAATAATACATGTTGCAGATATCTTTAGCAGCAAATCAGAAACACCAGTCATGGTACCTGGACTCTGGCTGCTCGCGACACATGACGGGAAGAAGGCATATGTTCCAAAGCCTGGAACTTAAGCCTGGAGGCCACGTTGGCTTTGGAGGCAATCAGAGGGGAAAGATCATTGGCTCTGGAACTGTAGGTAATGGAAATCTTCCCTCTATTAATAATGTTCTGCTAGTAGATGGATTAATGCATAATATGTTATCCATAAGTCAATTAAGTGATAACGGTTATGATATAATCTTTAATCAAAAATCATGTAAAGCTGTCAGTCAGAAAGATGGGACTATCCTGTTTAATGGAAAGAGGAAAAACAACATTTACAAAATCAAACTTTCTGAACAAAAAAGTCAGAACGTAAAGTGCCTTCTGTCTGTTAACAACGAGCAGTGGATTTGGCACAGAAGATTGGGGAATGTTAGTATGAGAAGAATATCTCAGATTAACAAACTCAATCTGGTCAGAGGACTTCCTAATTTGAAGTTCAATTCAGATGCTCTGTGTGAAGCATGTCAGAAAGGCAAGTTTGCAAAACCTTCTTTTAAATCTAAAAATGTTGTTTCTACCTCTAAGCCATTAGAACTTCTGCACATTGACTTGTTTGGACCAGTTAAAACTGCTTCAGTCAGTGGCAAGAAGTATGGGTTAGTAATCGTGGATGACTATAGCAGATGGACATGGGTAAAGTTCTTAAGACACAAGGACGAGTCACACTCTGTGTTTGTTACCTTCTGTAACCAAGTTCAGAATGAAAAGGATCTTAGAATCGTTAAAGTCAGAAGTGATCATGGTGGAGAGTTTGAAAACAAAGATTTTGAGTCATTCTTTAATGACAGAGGCATTCTGCATGATTTCTCTTGTCCTAGAACTCCCCAACAAAATGGAGTTGTAGAACGAAAGAACAGAACATTACAAGAAATGGCCAGAACCATGATCAATGAGACAAACGTTGCTAAGATCTTCTGGGCAGAGGCAATAAACACAGCGTGCTACATTAAGAATAGAATCTCAATAAGACCTATTCTGGAAAAGACTCCATATGAATTGTGGAAGAACAGAAAGCCCAACATTTCATATTTTCATCCATTTGGATGTACCTGTTTTATGTTAAATACAAAGAATTATTTGAACAAGTTTGACTCTAAAGCACAGAAGTGTATTATGTTAGGATACTCTGAATGCTCAAGAGGTTACAGAGTATACAATACAGAAACATAGATTGTGGAAGAATCAATCATTGTTCGTTTTGATGATAAGCTTGACTCTGAAAAGTCAAAGCAGAATGAAGTTTTTGCAGGTATGGAAATTGAATTTACAGGTTCTGAAGACAAGTCATCAGAAGCTCTCAACACAGACACTCCTTCAACGTCTAAAAGGAGCACTGCTAGCAATCCTACAACAGCTGCTGATCAACCTCAGAAGAGATTACCTAGAAGCAGCTTGGATCACCCAGAAGAAACTATCTTAGGAAGAAAGGAAGATCCAATCAGAATAAGAGCAAGCTTCAGAAACTCTAAAGAAACCCTCATGGGACTTGTGTCTCTGATTGAACCTTCTTCTATTGATGAAGCACTTCTGGATAATGACTGGATTCTGGCAATGCAAGAAGAGCTGAATCAATTCACCAGAAATGACATATGGGATCTTGTTCCCAGACCAAAAGGATTCAACGTCATTGGAACAAGATGGGTGTTCAGAAACAAGCTAAATGAACAAGGTGAAGTCATCAGAAAACGACTGGTTGCACAAGGTTATAGTCAGCAAGAGGGGATAGACTATACAGAAACCTTTGCCCCAGTTGCCAGGTTAGAATCTATCAGGCTTTTAATTTCATTTGCTATTAATAGAGGCATCACTCTGTATCAGATGGATGTCAAGAGTGCATTCTTAAATGGTTATATAGAAGAAGAGGTTTATGTGCACCAACCCCCTGGTTTTGAAAATACAAAACATCCAGAACATGTTTTCAAACTAAAGAAGTCACTATATGGTCTGAAACAAGCTCCCAGAGCTTGGTATGAAAGACTAAGTAACTTTCTGTTAGAAAATGAATTCACCAGAGGGAAGGTGGACACTACCATATTCTGTAAGTCAGTTAAGAATGACATATTAGTCTGTCAAATTTATGTTGATGATATTATTTTTGGTTCTACTAATCCTTCTCTTGGAAGAAAATTTGCTAAGTGTATGCAGGCAGAATTTGAGATGAGCCTCCTGGGGGAACTGAAATTCTTTCTAGGAATTCAGATCAATCAAACCCCAGAGGGAACTTACATTCATCAGAGAAAATACATCAGAGATCTTCTGAAGAAATTTGACCTCTCAGAATGTAAGCCATCAAAGATTCCAATGCATCCCACGTGCATTCTGGAAAGAGAAGAGGTAAGCAAAAAGGTAGAACAGAAAGTCTACAGAGGTATGATTGGTTCTCTCCTTTATCTGACAGCTTCAAGACCTGACATATTATTCAGCGTATGTATTTGTGCTAAATTCCAATCAGATCCTAGAGAATCTCACTTAACAGCTGTTAAGCGAATTTTCAAGTATCTTTCAGGTACTACTAATCTGGGTTTGTTTTATAGAAAATCTAGTGATTACAGTTTAGTAGGCTACTGCGATGCTGACTTTTCTGGAGACAGAGTAGAGCGTAAAAGTACTTCTGGAAGCTGCCAGTTTCTGGGAGAAAATCTGATCTCTTGGTCCAGCAAAAGGCAATCCACAATTGCGCTATCAACAGCAGAAGCTGAGTACATAGCAGCAGTAGGATGTAGCACACAAATGCTCTGGATGAAAAGTCAGCTTGAAGACTTCCAGATTTTTGAGAGTAACATCCCTATACTCTGACAATACTTCTGCTATTTGCTTAAGTAAGAATCCCATTTTACATTCTAGAGCTAAGCATATAGAAATAAAACATCATTTCATTAGGGACTACATTCAGAAGGGAATTTTGAACTTAAAATTTATAGATACAGACCATCAATGGGCTGATATCTTCACTAAACCCCTTTCTGAAGATAGGTTCAATTTAATTCTGAATCATCTCAGCATGAAAATCTGCCCAGAGTGAAAATGTTTTAATTCCATATATTTATCTTCAGAATGTATTTGTTTTACTGTGAACTTCTGATCAATCTCTTTTCAGAAAGATAGAACATGCAGATTGTATCAGATGCTAGTCTTAAAGATCTGAGCGTTTCAGCTCAAAGATAGACGTGCTGATCACTAAATCAAACAAGTGTCATCCAATCATCAGCAAATCTCTGAAGCAGAACGCGTGCACGCTTCTAAGAAGGAAAAACGCTGATTGGGTGCATTGAGACACATGTCTGGTAACCGTTTCAAGTATCTTTCTCAAATCCCCCAAAATCAGCAAGCATTAAATGAAAGTAATCATGTTTTTAAAACGTAATCATGATTTTATTTCTCTTTCTTGAAAACGTTTACTCTTTCAAAATATTCTGAAATCTATTTAAGAACGTTAATTTCTCACATTAATCTTTTACAGTTTCTCATTATCTCTCAAATATTTTCTGCATTTTCTCTGTGTTCATCTCTTTCAAGTTTAAACCCTTTTTCTCATTTTCTCAAAAAAAACCCTAAGTGTGAACATGGCAACCTCCAGCAGTGCTTCTGCAGGTTCTCAGAAGAAAGCTTCCTCTGAACAGTACCAAGTTCCATTCAGAACACTCCTTACTCCAGTGAAGAATCTTGAAGTGTTGTCTGAACTGATTATTGATTTTGGCAGTCTGAAAGAGAATGGTTTTGACTTGACAGAAGAAATTAGGGCACAGAAATGGGAGAGATATTTCGACAGGTTGGTTGGACCAACATTCCCAATGTTAGTCAAGGAGTTCTGGATTCATGCAACTGCTTCAACGCATCAAGTCACCCCTACATAATGAGGAAGAAGATTGTGATCACTGAGGATCACATAGAAAAATTAATTGGTTACAGTGGCGGTGGCGTCCGCTGTATTGATATGGCTGAAAGATGCTCTGACATGGGTGTCATAGCAGAAAGGATTTTCACCCATGGGGTGCCCAGCAGCAAGATCAGATATCTGAAGGATCACCACAGAGTTTGGGCGAAGATAATTCTGGGGTGTTTTAATCATAGGAAGCCAACTAGTTCCCCTGATTACATAAATATAGATCAGCAGTTTCTGATCTATTTTATCAATCAGAAGGTAAAAATCAACTTGGCTCATCTTCTGTTTAATCACCTCAGAACAAGCGTGAATGAAACCAGGGAAGAAGAAAGAACAAAGAGGGATTGGATACCCTTTGGAAGGTTAATATCAGATATTCTGACTGAGAATAGGCTGATAGAGCACCTGATAGAAGCTCAAGAGTTAAGCACCATTGAACCAACTGTTGGTAAGCCTCTGAACGCGAAGAATCTGAAGAAAATGAAGTTAATAGAGAATATCAGAAAGGAACCCAGCGTTACTCCTATTGCTGACATCACCAGCAGAAGAGTCCCACTGAGTGACTTTCCTTTATTTTCTGAGATAGAATCTAAACCAGTGGTGGTTCTCAGATACCTAGACGCGTGCAAGGCTGATGGTACAGGTCCCAAGCTGAATATCAAAGATCTGCACCAACCTCAACCAGAAGTTACACTGAAGAAGACGAAGAAAAGGAAGGCCCCTTCAGAAGGAACATCCCAGCAGATACCCAAGAAAAGAGGTAATTTATCTGCTGCTTCTGTTTTAAATTCTTCTGTTATTCAACATCAATTCCCACTCCAGCTTCTCATGATATCCCAATCCCCATCCCAACAATAGATGAAACCGAACCAGAAGATGACCCTTCTGAGGCACTACAACTCAGAAGACCCCGCACCAAACATCCCAAACCAACAATTTCAACAACATCAGCACTTGACAAAGTTATGTCTGACATTGATCAATGTGCTTCTGATAACCTTCCCAACAATCCAAACACTGAACCAGATATTTCCAAATCTCCTCAACCAGAACAACCTCTCTCACCCATTCCAGAAGAACCACATATTCCTGAACAACCAGAAATTCCTCCTCCTTCTCCACAACCAGCAATTCCTTCTCCCTCTCCTCAACCAGAAATTCATCCACCATCACCTCAACCTGAGTTTCATCATTCTGAAACTCCATCTCTTCCACCTTCTGAACCTCATTCACCTCAATCCTCTGAGCCACAACCTCTGGCAATACAGCTGCCATGTGGAACAACTGTAACAATGGCCCAGATGCCATCCTCGCCTGAAACCACACCACCAAATACTCCCAAAACCCCAAACAGTCTAATCATTATTTCTGACTCTCCCACTCCATCTCCCAAACAAACAGCTCCCAAGCAAACCATAGAAGACCCCAGCAGGACCTTCATAGATTTAACCATCCTTGACCGTCTTGCTGATCTGAAAAATAAAATAGCCATTCCAAAACCAAAACAGCCAGATGTTGGCTCTGGCATTATGAATTTTGAAACAGGTTTGCAGCAGTGGATTTCTTCTCTGAAGCAAGTCTGTCCTGGAATGATTGATCCAGCTGCCTCTGACCAGCTCTGGTCACAAATCAGAATTTGGGTACGTGCTGAAGCTCTAAAATTGTAAGACATCAATTACGAGCAAGCACAGCAGAATTTCAGCAAGCTTCTGAACGAAGTAGGAAGTCAGCTGCTGAAAGAAGAAGTACTCCTTCTGGATAGTGAGCCATGGTCTGAGAAGCGTCCAGCTTCAAAGGTGCAGCCAGAAGAAGATCAGACTATTCAAGCTGAAGCCAGTCAAGCTGAAGATGTTGCAGAAAGCTCTCAGAAGCTCCCTGCTTCTGATGTTTCTCAAGCTGCCTTGGACAGGCAGACTGTGGAAGAGCTAAAGCTGAATGACATTCGTCTGTAGCAAAGGATGGATGAAAATGATCAGAAAATGAAGGAAATGATGGACGTGCAGGATAGCAAGATAGACACAGTAGTCAGCATGGTGCACAAGCAGAATGAGACTGCTGATCAGATTAAAGCAATGCTGGAAACTCTGTTCACACGCCTTCCTCCCCAACCTTAGATTTTCATTCATGCCATTTTCATGTTTTCTTTGCATATCTTCTGTACTGTTTTGTCTGGCTCTGACTATTTTAATATGACAAGTTTTTCTGATCTAAATGTTTTAGCACATCACTTACACTTTTTGATTGCTGACAAAAAGGGGGAGAATAAGAAAGATATTTTTCAATAACGGATTACTAAGACAGAAAATCTCAAACATTCTAACTCTGATATACTTGAATGTTTTCTTCTATTTTTGCTTAAGTCTACAGGTACAAGAATGCTCTCTAACTCACTGAAGACTAAAGCTCTGATACTCTGATCCAAAGCAAAGCTCTGATAAAGCTCTGATATTCTAATCTGAAGCTCTGCTCTGATATTCTGATCTAAAGCTTCTGATAGTCAAAGCTCTGATATTTTGATGATCAAAGAAAGACAATAAAGATCTGATCCTGGAGAACTCTTGGAATTAAAAAGGGAAGTAATAAATTCAGGGGGAGTATCTCCGATCTCAACTCTGATATCTCTTTATCCCTTATCTTTGATAACTTCTTACTCTGATATATCTTATCAAATAGTTATCTCTGATACTTCTTCACGTTATTTTCAATTAAAAATATCTAGTTTATGTCATCATCAAAAAGGGGGAGATTGTTAGAACAAAGTTTGAATCTACTACCCTAAGTTTAAGTTTTGATGATAACAAAATGAAAGGATATATTAATTATGTGATTCATATAAGAACTATTTGCTACCTAAAATATTACCTTCTGTTTTTCAGAAACTCTGATAGGTATCAGCAAGAGCACACCTAATCAACATCAGAATATTGGTTATTAACATCAGCATCAGAAGTTGCTATATCAGAATACCAGAATCAGAAGAACAACTCACGCGATTGCTGAAGCTTGATGAACAGAACTGCGATCAACACTCTGATAAAGACAACAACAGTTCATCAGCACTTAAGCAGAGTCAGAATGAGCCAAATCCAGAACACGCTTTAAGTAGCAACGGTACTGTGCATTCAAAGCGAATTATTACCAACGGCATCATTCCAGACAAGATCTGCTCAATAAGGAAAGTTTGTTATTGGCATTGAATCAAGAATATTGCTCCAACGTTCAACAAATTCAGTGCTATATAAACAACACAATGAAGATTGAATTGGCTAATGCTCTACAACTATTTCCACGCCTAAAAGCTATTCTACATCTTCTCGTTTCGCAGTTTGCTAAAAAGCTCCATAATTCCTTACTCAATTATATTTTAGCAATCTAGTTTCATAAGCTTAAGTTGTGTAATATCACAGTTGTGATAAACTGTTTTTGTAGAAAACACTCACACACCTAGATTTCCATTATGTGTAAGAAAGTGATTCCTTGACAAACCGGGCTGTGGTTTGCATCAAGAAGGCTTTAGCAGTTGTTAAAGCAGATTGTAATATTCAGTTGAATATAGTGGATTAAGACCTCGTTGGAGAGAGGCGAAATCACCTTGACGGGTGGACTAGAGTAGTTTGAGATCAAATGAACCAGGATAAAAATATCGTGTTCATTGCATTGTTTTTCAGTTTTACAATTCAACCCCCCCCCCTTCTTGTGTTTTTCACTTCTTCAAGGTCTGGTAGACTCCTAGGCTTTTTCGTCAGCAATAAGGGTATTGAGGTAGATCCTTCTAAGGTGAATGCGATACAAGAGATGCATGCTCCTCGTAATGAGAATGGAGTCAGAGGATTCTTGGGACGTTTAAACTACATTTCCAGATTCATTTCTCACTTGACAGCTACTTGTGAACCAATCTTCAAGTTACTGAAGAAAGATCAAGTAGTCAAATGGAATTATGAATGCCAAACTGCTTTCGACAAGATCAAAGAGTACCTGCAAGAGCCTCATGTGTAAATGCCACCAGTCGAGGGAAGACCATTGATCATGTATCTAATTGTTTTGGAAAATTCAATGGGGTGCGTGTTGGGGCAGCATGACGAGTCTGGCCAAAAGAGCATGTTATTTATTACCTGAGCAAAAAGTTTACCGACTGTGAAACAAGATATTCACTGCTCGAGAAAACTTGTTGCGCTCTGGCATGGGCTGCTCGCTGGCTAAGACAGTATATGTTGACCCATACTACCTTGTTGATATCTAAAATGGATCCGATAAAATACATCTTCGAGAAGCCTGCCCTCTCTGGGAGAATAGCAAGATGGCAGATGATCCTGACAGAATATGACATACAGTATACTACCCAGAAAGAAATAAAGGGCGGTGTACTATCTGATCACCTTTGGAAGACTACCAGTCCATGAAGTTTGAATTCCCAGATGAAGACATCATGATGGTAAACAACTGTGAAGGATTCAGGCCATATGACGGACCTGAACAACGATCCTGATGGACCCTGGTTTTTGATGGGGCATCTAACTCACTCGGCAATGGTATCCGTGTTGTACTCATATCTCCTGAAGGGTGTCATAATCCTTTTACAGAAAGACTCTGCTTCAATTGTACAAATAACATGGCGGAATACGAAGCGTGCATCTTTGGTCTCAAAGCTGCCATAGATTTGGGGATCAAATCTTTGAATGTATTCGGAGATTCAGCTTTGGTTATCAGCCAGATCAAAGGGGAATGGGACACCAAACACCCTAACTGTATCCCTTACAAAGAACATGTTTTGACATTGCTCCCACATTTTGAGAAGATTACCTTCGAGCATTTTTCGCGAGAAGAAAATCAGCTAGCAGACGCAGTAGCCACAATGTCATCTATGTTTAAACTTAAATGGGATAATGAGGCTCCCCAGATTACCATTGAACGAAGGGATGAACCAACACACTGTCATGAGATTAATACTGAAGAAATAGTGGACCAGCCTTGGTTTCACGAAGTCAAGAGGTATCTCGAAACCCAGGAATATCCAGAAGGAGCTTTATTCAATGATAAGAAGTTCTTAAGGAGATTCTCTGCTAAATTCTTTCTTAGTAATGGCATTCTTTACAAACGCAGCCATGACTCTGTGTTACTTCGGTGCGTAGACAAGGTTGAAGCTGAAAGGATCATGGCTTAGTTACATGAAGGCACTTTTGGCACCCATTCAGTGGGTATACGATGGCAAAGAAAATCCTACGGGCAGGCTATTATTGGTCTATCATGGAAGCATATTTCTATCAACACTCTCGAACTTGCCACAAGTGTCAGATTTATGCTGACAAGGTGCACGTACCTCCGGTTCCTTTGAATGTCTTGACGGCTCCTTGTCCCTTTGCTATGTGGAGGATTGATATGATTGAGGAAATCAAGCCAACAGCGTCCAATGGACACCGCTTCATCTCAGTGGCCATTGACTATTTTACCAAGTGGGTGGAGGCAGCTTCTTTCGCTTCCGTTACCAAGAATGTTGTCGCCTGGTTCATCAAGTAGAATCTCATCTGTCGTTATGGTATCCCATAAAGAATCATTACAGAAAATGGTACGAATCTAAATAATACTATGATCACTGCCCTGTGCGAGCAATTCAAGATCCAGCATCATAATTCTTCCCCTTACCGGCCGAAGATGAATGGTGTTGTCGAAGCCGCGAATAAGAACATTAAAAAGATCATACAGAAAATGAAAGTCACATACAAAGACTGGCATGAGATTCTACCATTCGCCCTCCACGGGTATCGTACCACAGCTTGCACATCAATCGGGGTAACACCCTATTCTCTGGTATACGGAATGGAGGTTATCTTGCCTATTAAGGTCCAGATCCCCTCTCTGAGAATTATGAAGGATGCTGGGCTGAATGAAGACAATTGGATCCAGACTCGACTTGATCAACTAAACTTGATTGATGAGAAAAGGCTTACTGTTGTCTGTCATGGTCAAATCTATCAAAAATGGATGATCAAGGCTTTCAACAAAAAGGTCAGACGTCAAGTGTATCAAGTTGGAGATCTGGTAATCAAACACATCATACTACCGCAAGGTGATCCTAGGGGAAAATGGACTCTTACATATGAAAGACCATTTGTAATCAAAAACATATTCTCTGGTGGAGCAATGATCTTGACCGCCATGGATGGCGACGACCTGCCACACCCTGCGAATGCAGACATAGTCAAAAGATACTACGCGTAAGAGACCCGCTAGGTTGACACACCTAGGCAAAACAAGGGCATCCCGGTGAACCAAAAAGGTTCGGGCAAAAATTAGGGATAAAACAAAAAAAAATTTGTACACCCGGCAAGCTGAAAACCCGAAAGGGTGGCTTGGGCAAAAAATGATATCCCGGTGGACTGAAAACCCAAAAGGGCGGTCCAGGCAAAAGTTAGGGAATTAAAGCGTATGACTGTGTCTCGTTGGATCACCGTACGGACAACCTTTGGCTTCCATATTCAAACTCAGAGGTTCTGATCAATTCAATCATCTTCGGACGAGGCAATAAATAGACAAGATGCTCAGAGATACGGAGGCTATAGCAGAATGGGAACCCCATGGGATTATTTCACATAGCTATCTTTTCTTTGTATCAAAATTTTCATTTTTCTTTACGACAGCATTCTCTTACTAGAATGTTTGTCTCATTGTATAAAAATAATTACTCAAAGTCAATACAAAGATATCCCTTTGGAAAGTGCAAAACTATCTATTTTTCTTTACTCTTGTGTTTTGTTTACAAAAACGTCCAATAATTTATTTTTGAACATATGCATTTGAACATAATTACTGTTTACAAATAAACAAAATAGAAATACAACCACTGATGGCTTTAAGAGGTAGGGAAATCTCTCTATCCTATTTCCATGAATCCCCCATAGTGTGCAGTTAAATCCCCAGCGGAACAAAGCATCCAATTATCAATCCCCAGTAGAAGTCGTCCAACTTCTCTGTATTCCCCAAGCAGGATTTTTCAAGCAATACACGGCATTTCCCTTACAACAGAATTTATTTCTCTAAAGTGGAAATTCATCAACACTTCAACTTCACAACATGAAGACTTACATATCCTCGGCAGTGGTCGGGGATTTATTTTTCCCCAAATCCAACAAGCAGTGCAACAGATTAGCTCATATATGCATACATCGCATCCATATATCATAAACATTGATGACACGAATGCATTATACTATGCATTTCATACAACATGACTTTGCATTTTAGCTAACATTTTACCCTTTTCAGGATAAGGTTAACAGTTACCATTAACAATGTTCAAAGCTTTCAGATACGCTCCAGACACGGATGCCATTCTGATACTCATTCAGATTCAACTTTCAGATGTAGTTCAGATACGCTCCAAGACATGGATGCCATTCTGATACTCATTCATATTCAACTTTTAGATACAGTTCAGATACGCTCCAGATACGGACGCCATTCTGATACTCATTCAGGGTCAACTTTCAAATGCAGTTCAGGTACGCTCCAAGACACGGATGCCATTTTGATACTCATTCAGACCCAGTTCTCAAAATACAATCCAGATACGCTCCAGACACAGACGCCATTCTAATACTCATTTGACTACGGCTTACAAATACAGTTCAACAATCACTTTGGATGGCATCTACAAGCCCATCTCCAACAACTTTCCATCACCTATCAAAATTCTATCTTTAAGCCCATTCCCTCTACCATCACATCTCTGAGTGAAATTTTATGTGCACTCTAGTGTCCAATCATCTTCCACCTTCGAGTCACGAAAGGAAAAACTTGCCAATCTAACTCTTCAGGCTTAAGAAGATTGAACAGGGGAAGTTATTGCAGCCCAAAATTTTCCCTCTCACTTATCAAGAATTTGCTCACAAAATCTCCCTTGATGTATAATTTTATCAAGTTTGGACCATAATTCCTCAAGAAAAATGATCAAATCTCCAAAAGGGCAAAATGGTCAAAATTAGGGTTTTGACTAGGAAAGGGTAATTTCTGATTTTTGACCTAACAAATGATCAATTGGTTTAAGACATGATCTCAAGAGTCCAATTACATCATTTTGAACTAATGACATGGTTCAAAATATTGCAAGTCCATTAGATTGACAGATGAATTTTGCAGTCAAATGATCAAAAGTCAACTATATACTGAAAAGTCAAACTTTGACTTTTTGGTCAAATTCAGGTGCCAAAGATCATAATTCATCAAAACATGTCAAAATATAAAACTTATTCATCAAGAAATCAAAAAGTCAAGATTTCATTTTGAAAAGTCAAAATTTCTAAACTTAGAAATTTTTCTATGTGTTGCAAATTTTATGTTTTTTCATAACTTTGAGCAAACTTTTCACCATGATGCAAGATGATTCAAGATAAACTTCCAACATGAAAGTTGTAGATCTACATGAAATCTAAAACTTTTGCTTTATACAACTCCTTCCAAAAATTCTTGGATCTCAAGTTATAATTTTATGAACATTTGATCATGAAACTAAACACTTAGTGAAATTTTGCCCTAATTTGGACAGGATTTTGACCTAACTTCATGACACTTTTTCATATAGTTCCAAGGGGAATCATCAAAAGAAATTAAAATATGGGTTTTAGAGCACATTTCAAGCTTTCCAACATGTCCAAGAACTCCTTGAGATCATTCTTGAGTAGGGAGAATCGAAGAGATGAAGTTAGGGTTTTATCACTTGAATTACAAGTCATTTTTTATGAACACATGAACCAAATCCATGATATGCTGCATAATATTTGCTTTGCAGGCCTCAAACTTGTTTGTCACTCCATAATTAAATGTTTACACAGTTGTTAGGGCTTTGATCAAAGCAATTAAGCCATTATCCAAGTTGCATTTCCATTAATGGCATAAAGTTAACATTGTCATTCTTGTAAAGCAAGCTTTTCGCGTAAAATCCATTCTTGAGCCTCTGACTTGTTCCCTCTGATCACACTCCATCTACAAAGTTAGAAGAAAGCTTGTTTAAAGCATAACCACTCTATGAACCAAGTACAAGGCATGGAAACTTGTTTTGTCAAAAAAAATCACATGTTGAACTTAAACATGTAAATTTGAATTATGATCAACTAGAGTACTCCAAACTTGTTGCTTATAAATAGAGTCACTATTTGTGAGCTAAGGGGCGAGTTTTAACACCCTGAAACACTCCCAAATTCCCTCTAGCCAAAAATTGCACAAAAAACTCCATTGATACACAGTTCTGACTTTAAACTTGTATCTCTCATTTCCCTCGTGCGTTTTCTGTCAAATTCATTCCTAAAGCTTCCTTACATCAAATACAACTCATCCCCATCCTTATTCCAGAACTGTAACACCATTTACCATAACCTCCATAACCAAAAAACAGAGTCTGCAACTTGACTTCTCTAGGCCATTTCAGTCACTCTCAACTCAAGCAAACCATTGCATT
Organism: Vicia faba; assembly: GCA_948472305.1. NCBI lineage: Eukaryota > Viridiplantae > Streptophyta > Magnoliopsida > Fabales > Fabaceae > Vicia > Vicia faba. The sequence continues at coordinate 161,041,318 of OX451738.1, forward strand.
AGCTTCCTAGGGGCTTGAGAAAGCTAGCCTGATCATCACCACTGCATGAAACAAGCTCAAATCCATTTCACGATTTCCATTTTTGAGGTATTTTTCTTGAACTTCTATCTTCATGTTTAGGCATTGTTATGCTTGCATTTGTGAAGATAAAATGTAGACATCATTGCCCTGAAACTATACATGTCCATAGATTTCATTTATTTTGATTGAGCTAGGAGAATTTTGAGTTTGAACTTTCTAAAATATTTAGGTCAGAATTTGGTACTTTTAGAAATTCTCATTCATCTTTGATTTATAGCTTATGATATTTATATGGTTGGATTCGTGTGACAAAATGGAGCAATTTTCATGTTTACATTTTTGCAAATGGTTGAGAAGTGAGCAAGTTACAGGTCCTTTGGCTGGAGGCTGAAGATGAAGTGTAATCAGGGCGCATTTTGTGTTATGTATTTATCCTTTCACATAAGTTAACGGATGTATCACCACCCCAGTGGTTAAAGCGCACGCCTGTCACCCTTAGGTCCTAGATTCAAGCCCCAACGTGACCTTTTGCAATTTTTTTACACTTTTCTCACATTTTCTGATTTTTTACAGCGCTTGGGCCTTCCTCCATTGGGCTTAGGATTTTTTGCTACACTTGCACACTCCTGATTACTTATTAACCCCCTTTGACTTTATTTTTTATTTTATTTTATTTTTACTTTTTTTATATTTTATTTATATTATCATTAATATTATTATTATTACTATTTTCATTAATAAGAAAAATCCAAAAATATTTATATTTTATTATTTATATTTATTTAGTTTATTTTTTCTTTACAAAAATAAAAGAACAAAAATATTTCTTTAATTAATTTCATTTTTAATACTTAGATAATTTAATTTTAAATATTATTATTTATTTTTCTTACAAATTAAAATCAATTTATAATTAAGGGTTTTTATTTAATTATTTTTATTTACTAACTTAATTAAATTCACCAAAAATCTAAAAAATAATTTTCCTTAAATTAATTTATTTTATTAGCTTAAATATTAACTTTCTTATTTGTAGTTAATTATTTTTATTTAATTAGGTCAAAACCCTTTCATAAAAAAAAACAAACAAAAAATCATATTTCTTTACATTTATATTCTTTCATTTTTATCTTTATTTTTGTACATTTATTCAATTTCAATATGGTTGTAATATTATTTAGGTTTAATTTCTTACAATATTCCCCATTTTATAATTTGTACCCCCCTCCCACAAGTATTGTAATAGCGTAGTAATTTTAAATTTCGTAATTTATCGCTTTATATACAAATGCTAGTAACTAGGGTTTGTATGGAAAGACTAAACCCAATCAATTAGAAAATCGTAATTCAAGACAGAAACAAGCATGAAAGCAATACACTCGTACACAAGCACTCCTAGGGTTATTCCACTTGGTTGCCTTATACAAAAATGGCCATATTACACATGTGAGGTATCTTAGCAAAAACAAGCAAATACAAGATCATAGTCCCTCGATAACGCTATCTAAGTTGCCTTACAAATGATCTTAGTCCCTCAAAAAGAATGCTAAGATACCTTGCAACATTACTAATCAAGGTTATACGATGACCCACGCCCGTCCTATTTACATCTAAAGATAGGGTTACTTACCAAATCAATGGTAAGATAACAATGTCAAAGGAAAAGAAAATAAACAAGAAGGACTTTTGAGTAGGTAGAATGCTCCTAATTACTTGCTCCATTTCAAAACAAACATCTTTGCTTATTTTCAAAACAAACACCAACACTTTCAAAAACACTTTCAAAACATTTTCCAAACATGAAACATTTTCAAAAGATCAACACTTTGTATACGTTCTTACGAACGAGAACTATTACAAAGTTTTCCTAAACGAAGGCGCCTTTTCAAAATACTTTCAAAAACCACAGCAAGCACAACTTTCAAACAAAAAGCAAGTGATCTAGCAAGTAACTAAGAGCCCATGGAAAACCATGGATGAAAATGGTGGTAATACCTTCCCTTTTCATAATCTACCCTCTGAAGTCAAGAAATAATCTCAAAGGTCTTTCTTGTGCTTTTTCACCTTTCCTTTTGGATAAAATAAAAGTCAATGGCGACTCTTGCTATCCGCAACATTTGGGATCAAACGCAAAACCCTCAAGTCAGTTCTTTCATCGTATCACACTCCCAATTACATATGTTGGTTCCCTCCAGCTGATAGAACCATTCCAATTGAGTCCCCAATAAACTTTCCTGGAAGAAATGCACCCACAAATTCCTATCAGCGATGTGAGGTTGGATCTTCCTGACATAAGACCTCAAATGCAGCTTCGGACATGAAACTCCGTCATATTTATCAAATGCGGGAACCTTGAACTTAGGTGTAATAACCACTCCAGAAACCAAACCTAATTCTTCAAAATCCAGACCAGGTACTCTCTGAATTTCCATGGCGTTGAGACGATCCTCCAGCTGTTTATATTTGTCATCAGCAGGAGGATACTGTTCTTCAGCATAGTCAACCTCTTCTTCGTCAGACCCCAGACTGTGGTCCCTTTCTTTTGTCTTGTCTTCCTAATTGTCCCCCTCATATAACAGAGTTGCAAATTCTAAAGCTTGCTTTCCTGGTTCTTTGAATCTCCTTCCTATATTCAGGACACCCATTGGTTTCCTTGTCTTTTTCTTCTTGTCTTTGATCATGAGAGCCTTTAGGTCCTCTTGTCCTTTAGCCAAAGCCAGAAACATTTGTTGTAATTGAGCATTCCCTGCTTGAATATCCTTCATTGTTTGTTCGATATTCATCTTACTGAAATAAACAGTAGAAAGATAAGGAAACTTGTTTTGGAAAACCTGTTTATGTTATGATGCATGAAAGTGCGTATGCAAATGATTTTAAGGACCTTTAGAATTTAAATTTGCTTAGACAAAAGGGAACAAACATTAATTGTATTAATAAGTTCAAATTGCTTACAACATGCCTCTTGGGCTTACATTGGAAGAAACAAAAACAATACAAAATAAACTTTCTAAAATAAAAAGAAATCAAGCTTCTCACGAGCACATGCTCTTCGGTATAATGTAGGCATTCAAACTCTTATCTTCATGGAGTTTTCTCGTGAGCTCCATAACCTTCTTCTCGCTTTCATAGAATTGGGTCTCAAAGGTATCTCGTTCTTCCTTGAGCTGAATCCAAGACTTTTGCAATTCCTCGAGAGTAGTCGGCATGTCAGGATGGAGAATAGTGTAAGGAACATTTCTCTCGGCAATGGGCTACATGATGATAGGTAGAATGGCCTCATAAGGCATCATGAGATTTTGAGAATGTGCTCGTACCCACTTGAGATAAGGCTCCAAAGAATGGAGTTCCTATGCCCCAATGTCTTGCTATCCACTTTGTTCACCATGCCCTAAGCTCGTATGAATCTCTGACGGTAACCTTGGACATTGTTCTCATAGTCGAATACAATTCCTTGGACAAGTGCATTATGAGGACCATCCCTCCTAGCATGCCCAAACTATCCCAACGCCAAACAAGGATTGTAGGTAATACCTCCCCTAATTCCAAGTAGAGGGACATTAGGGAATTCTCCACAATGGTCGATAATAGTAATGTCCTCCAAGGATCGAGAACACCAATGAATATCAGAATGTGTGAGCGACATTAATCTTTTGGACCACCTCATGCCTTGTTCGTTCTTCACAACAGATCGAGGTAGGTGCGAAATAAACCACCTAGCCAAAAGAGGAGTGAAACACATAAGGGTCCCCCTTCTCTTCATAGTGTGAGAGTGAAGAGAATGCAAGATGTCCCCAAGCAAAGCAGACACCGGATTGCGAGATATAAAAATTTTGACAGCGTTCACATCTATAAGTTGGTCAGAATTGGGAAACAGTACCATCCCATAGATGGGAAGATCCAAAACTTCTTCTAAGGCTTGTAAATCCAAAGTATCCCAACAATCTTGAGCCTTCTCCAACAAAAACTTGGCTAGAAATCCTTTGACGCCACTTCTTGTTTCCTAATTAGCCACGATGTCAGTTTGTTGCAAATGTAGAGCTCGAGCAATCTCCTCAGGTCTCGGGTCTCTTTCAATACCATTGAAAGGTAATTGATCAAGAATAGTAATTCCCAAGAGTTGAGATGATTATTTTATAGTAGGCACAAGTTGGAAATCAGGAAAGGTAAAGCAATGGTGTAAAGGGTCGAAGAACTGAAAGATCACCTTCATCATGTCTTCATCGAGGCTTGAGGTAACCAGATTGAGAAGTCGACCGTGTATCTTGGTGAACAGAGAATTCTCAGGAATTCTTGATGCTAATTCTTTGAGTTGAGGAGGCACTCTCACGAGGGTGACTTGGATAGTATTCATGCGAGTGGAAGTCATGTCCTAAAAAACACAACAAAAATAAATCTCTAGGTCCTTAAATGGTTAGTGCAAAATGCTATGGTATGATGTCATGATGTTATGTACGAGTAAGCATAAGCACACAAAGCAAACAAGTCCTTAGTTTTGGGCTTGCATGGAGTTCATAGGTAAGTACCCTCTTGAAGTTTAGTTGGTTCAACCTGTCCTAGAAAGTAATCGGGTTCTAAGGAATCTCAATATCACTGATCTTAGTTCATCGGGCATTATTTCAGCGCAAGCCTCTTTATTAGCGACCGAAATATCCTGAAAATATGATCTCAATGATCGTAGTATCGAGTATCAACCAACTTTAGACTGCACCAAATCCGGTTATATCACTACTTCCTAATAGCCAAGTTGTTCAATTAAAGTTTCTATGGTCAGTTAGTGCTTCATGACACCACACTACGGCCCCGTATTCTCCTTGACTAAACTCAAGGGCTACCAGTACCAACAAATGTGTCACACTAATGTAGCCATCGCTTCAACCATGTCGGTATACCCCGCACAGTCCCTACGATTTATCACTACTTACCTTATGGTGTTTCCAGATTCGGGTAGAGGATCAAAAACCTAAACAATGACCCAAAATATAAAGCAAGCAAGTAAAACAAAGAAAGCAATTAAATGTGATCTAGCTCTAAGGTAACCATACTTTTTCAATATTCCCCAGTAGAGTCGCCAGTTCTGTAATACGGTGGGAGAACTGACTTGGGTGTTTTGTGTTTTATTGTAATTGTTGCGGTTAGCAAGAGTCGCCGCCGAATTTTCTTTTATCCAATAAAGGAAAAGGTGAAAAGAACAGGAAAGACCTTTGAGATTTTTTCTTGAGTTCGGGGGGTAGGTTATGAAAATGGAAGTTGTTAGTACCCTTTTCATCCGTAGTTATCTACGGGCTCTTAGTTTCTTGCTAGATAATTTGAAAATGCTTTGTTGTAAAACGTGTTTTGTGATGTAAGTTTGAAAATATTTTGAAAACACCTTTTTTGCGGATAACTTTGTAATGATTCTCATCTCTATAAGAATGTATACAAAGTGTTGGTTTTGAAAATAGTTCAAAGAGATGTTTGTTTTTTGAAAGATGTTTTGAGAGTGTAATTGTGAAAATGGTTTCATTTTGTGAGCAAGCAACTACGAGCATCCTACCTACTCAAAAGGTCTATGTTCTTTTCCTCCTCCTTTAGATGTTTCCATCTTACCATTGATTGGTAAGAAGCCCCACCATTGGATGTGAAGGGACAGGCGTGGGTCATCGTATAGTCATAGAAGGAAACTTTTGAGACGTTTTAGCAATTTTCATAAGGGACTAGATCGTTTACGGGAGGCAACATCAAGGGACTACAATCTTTTTCTTATCGAAGGTCTTTGCTAAAACTCCCATATTCGAGGGACATGACTATTTTCAGAGGCAACAAGTGAGGTTACCCTAGAGGTGAAGTGTGTGAGTAGTATGTTTGATTGCATGCATTTTTGTCTTTGAAATTAGGGTTTTCTAACGGTTGATTTTATCTTGCCATACACACCCTAATTACTAATAATTTATATTAAAGCGGTAAATTGCAAAAATTAAAATCCTAAGTTATTACATCATTTGGGGATGGGGTATACAAATTTATAAATTTGGGGGGGGGGGGGGGGGGGGGGGAAGCAATAAAAGTCCTAATTATTACAACCATATTGAATAACAATGAAAGAAAATATATAGAAAATATAAAATAAAAAAAATAAAAACAACGCAAAAGAGAGAAAAAACAAATCTTTCGATTCATGCAGTATGTTCGAAGCATGCACCCTTCGATTCACAGAGAAAAAAACAAGTCTTTCAATTCATGCAGCATGTTCGAAGCATGCACCCTTCGATTTAATACCCTTTTTCTTCTGTTTGGGCATGTAAAGCAGTATGTGTCGAAGCCTAAGGCTTTGTGTCGAACCATGTTGTTATTTTTTCACTCCAACATTGTTTTATGGTCTGTACAGGTTAGTTCTTAACATAATTGACAAGAAAGTAAAACAACAAAATGGTATCTTCAAATACAATGATTAATGATGCTTGAAACGAAAGGTTTAAAGTCAAGAATACTTTCCTTGAAGTTGGAATGTGTGCTTCGAACTTGAGTTGTTGCCTTGAATGTTCTAGGGTTCGAAAGAAAAGCACAGAGGTGTTGTGTTTTTTGGTTTTAGGTTTAAGAGTGTTTCAAGGTTTCAGCCTTTGTGTTCTCTCCTCTCTCTCTTTTTTTCTCCTTTTTCTTTGCTCCATAGCCCCCCCCCCCCCCCCCCCCCCTCGTTTGTGTGTTGTGGAAACAACTTATTTATAGAAGAGTCTTGCTGTAGTTTTGGAGGGGGGGAAACAAATGAAATTTGAATAGCTTGGGTATGTTCTTTTCATAGCTTTCGAGGTGCAGCTCTTATATGCTAGTTTGGTGCAAATATTGGACTGGTTTAGGAGCAACATATCAGGATTGTTTTGCAGCAGGTTTTGGAGTGTTGTGGCAGCTTGGTGCATGGTTGTTTCATAGAAGCACATCAGACTGCTTTTGACATGGTATTAGGCTGTTATGTGGATAGTACAGCAAACTTGGGCTTGGCAGTATATAGGACCTTGTTCAGCAGCCTTCGACCAAACTCATCAAAAGACAAGACAATATTTGTTTCCACCAATTGTGTGTTCTTCGAATGGACCAACAATTGTATGTTCTTCGAATCCATCAATTGTATGTTCTTCGAATGGACCACCAATTGTATGTTCTTCGAATCCACCAATTATATATTCTTTGAATCCACCAATTGTATGTTCTTCGAATGGACCACCAATTGTATGTCCTCCGAATCCACCAATTGTATGTTCTTCGAATCCACCAAATGTATGTTCTTCGAATGGACCACCAATTGTATGTTCTTCGAATGGACCACCAAATATACGTTCTTCGAATCCACCAATTGTATGTTCTTCGAATGGACCACTAATTGTATGTTCTTCGAATGTACCACTTACAACCTTCGACCAAACTTATCAATAGACAAAAAAATATTTGTTTCTACCAATTGTGTGTTCTTCGAATGGACCACATTCATCTGAATGTACCATTTTAAGCATGCAAGATGATCTCATTGGCATAGTCAAAACGAAAGAATTTCTGGATTGCTTTCCTACCAGTAACCATCAGTTGATTAAGTGGTCGGAAGTTCAAATGTCTAAACCTCAAATTGTAATTCATAGTGTAGAAACTATGTGTGTCGAAGGGTTTAGAGGTGGATCAAAGCAAGCATGAAGGAAGCCATTGCCTTGTGAATCGAAGCAAGCATGAAGGAACCCATTGCCTTGTGGATCAAAGCAAGCATGAAGGAAGTCATTGCCTTGTAGATCGAAGCAAGCATGAAGGAAGCCATTGCCTTGTGGATCGAAGCAAGCATGAAGGAAGTCATTGCCTTGTGGATCGAAGCTTGGGAAATCTAATAAAGCTTGCTCTTCTTCGACTTGTCAAAATCTGCCAACCACTCATTTCAATCAGTCATGTGATTCGAACAGCCTGAACCAGATTTTGAATTTGACACACCTTTTTTATCTGCTTTTCCCTTTTGACAGTTTCCTCTTTGACCTGATGCTTGATAGCCCAATATGATCCATGGAAACTATATGGGGCATTAAAAATCCAATTGTACTTGCCCAAACACAAACCTTAATTTGAGCCAAGTGTTGAGGAAGTGTCTTGAGCTGATTAAACCTTATGCAATATTGAGCAATGGAGATTTTTGTGAGAGAATATTTGAGAAAAGAGAGGGCAAATTTTGGGGTACAACAGCATGTGACAAAATTTGTTTCTTCTGAAAGGAAGCATAAGGTCACGATGTCTGACCAAATGTTGTCACATCTTGCTAGATATCAGGAATCTCAAACCAAAGCCAAATTACTACCATGTAAATATCATTATTATGGGAATCACGGCCATATAAAATCTTTTTGTTATAGACGTTATGGTTATCCTAAACATCAAAAACAACATAGGGATAACCATGTGATGATTAAAACTAGAAAGGAGTGAAAACCTAAGGGTGTTAACACTAGTTTTATAGCTCACACTTCTCTTAGAGATTCCTCTAGAGAAGACTGATTTTTTAAATTGGATGTTCTAGAAACATGACAGGGGTCACAAATTACTTAGTAGACATTAAGTCCTATTCCTCCAGTTTTGTCACTTTTAGCGATGGAGCAAAAGGTAAAATAAATGGAGTAGGAAATTTAGTGTGTACTAGACTTCCTAGACTAGATGATATTCTTCTTGTGAAAGGATTAACTACAAATCTAATAAATATTAGTTAGTTATGTGATCAAGGTTTAAAATTAAATTTCACCAAGTCAAAATGTTTGGTTACTAATGAGAAGAATGATGTTCTAGTGAGGGAGTGAGGTCTAAAGACAGTTTTTATTTATGGGTATGACAAGAAACTTCCTACACTTCCACTTGTTTAATGACCAAGAAGTATGAAGTCAAGTTGTGGCACCAAAAGCTTAGACATTTGAATCGTAAAGGTATAAAGAAGGTTATGTCTGAAAAAGCTATTAGAGGTCTTCCTAAGCTCAAAATTAAGGAGGGTAAAATCTGTATTGAGTGTCAAATTGGGAATGAAACCAAGATCTCACACCATAAGTTGCAACATCATACTACTTCCAAAATTCTATAAAATCTTGGCGGAAAGAGATATGTATATATGGTTGATGATTCAATCATTGAAAAAATGACTGATTTTGAAGAAGATGTTGGAACTTCTTCTCAGAAGATGGATGCGAACATATGTGAAAAGTTAAGGGGAAAACTGGGAATTTGGATTTTTGAAAAATTATATCAATAATGTGTAGGAAGCGTGCAACAATCATTTTCTCTTCCCTCTAGTTAAATGTGCAGACTAAATTAGGATAATCTTTACAAACTTTCAAGAATCCCTTTGTACATGATATCAAATCTTTCTATACCAACTATATTGTTCCCATTCTCTCTAGTCTCAGCAAATGTTTCAACATCACTCTTACTCACTATTATCTCTCAACTTTCTAACATACAGGTAAACTCAGGATGTTGAAGGTTTCAGGTTCAAGTTCCACTCATAGCTCCATAGAAATCATCAGAGATGTCGTTCCCTTCTCCAGTGTTCCAGCACCTATTCCAACAACTAAGAAGGCTCGAACACCTGCTGAAAAAAAGGGAAAAACATTCTTTTGTAAGTAAATCTCCTAAATAATTTGTGTTAATTCAAACATCTTATAAGGATATTAGGAATGTAAAATTCCATGCAGTTGTTAAGAAACCTCACTCTATGACTAGCTTATATCTTAATCCCATTGATACCACTAATGTCAAACCTAATGTTATTGCATTTGCTAAAGGTTCTGATGTGTCAAACTTAGTGGGTATTTTGGAAACAATTGGAAAATATATGTCTGATACTGGTAAAACTGAAGAAACCCTAGGTTAATCCAGTTTGAATGTTGTTGATAAAGACTATGTTGATAAAGTATTTGTGTGTTAATATCTAATATTTTAGGAATTAAATATGATTCTAATAATGTGCCAGATGTCACAGCATCCTTGGCCCAATCTAAACCTCTAGTTGAAAATACTCAAGAAAATTCTCTCGGTGATTATTATAAAGAGCTTGGTTCCATCGAGCGTTCTGAAAATTCTAAATAAGATATACCTGAGAAGAATTCGCAAGAGGTTGTGTCTGAAGACAAACTAGGTGACAATGAGAAAGGTAGTTCAGAAGTAAGTCTGGTGAAGAAGAGAAAGATATACCTTATTGTGTATCTGGTGAAGAAGTCATGGCTGATAAAGAATACAAGGAGGGAAGTGTTATTGAAAATGAGAAAAAGACAAATGATATTGTTAATGTGTAAGAACTGAACTCTAATGATGAACCTATTGGAATATGTTTGGATCTTGGTATTGGTTAGATATTAAAGAAACGGAAAAAGAAAGGATGTTATTTCTGAAAGAAAGACCCCAAAGACTTCAAAGAAAAGTTATGATGTTGGACCTACTAAGAAGTGAAGTAAGTTTGTGACTCCTACCCCCAAGAAAACGTTTAGAAATAGGAAGGAGGTTCCCCATAGTGATTTTGATTATGATGTCGAACATGATGTTCTAGACATTGTTCTTTCTCCAATAAAGCAAGCTTCTGGGAAGAAGGTTCCGGCCAACATTCTTGATGTTCCAATTGATAACATATCTTTACATTTTGTGGAAAGTGTGGAGAAATGGAAATTTTTTTACCAAAGGAGACTGGTTGTGGAAAGGGAATTTGGCAAGGATGCCTCTAAGTGCAAGGATGTAATGGATCTGATTAATGAAGTTGGGTTAATGAAAAGTGTGAATGGGTTTGGAAAGTTCTATGAGATGCTTGTAAAAGAGTTTATTCTTAATATTTATGGGACTTGTGATGACAAGAGAAGTAATGAGTTCCGAAAGTTGTATGTTAGAGGAAAGTGTATGGTTTTTTCTCCATAAATTATAAACATTTTTTAGGTAGAAATGAGGAAGAACATGCTGAAGTGGAGGTTTGTGCACCCCAAAATTCTCCCTATGAGTTTCAACCACAGTTAACTCAAATCTTACATCTTCACATACATCTTCACATACATCTTCATCTACATCAACATCATTCATATAGTATGTGTTCTCAAAGCATGGGGTCATATTTCTCCTCAAGTTTAGGGTTTTAAATAAGAGAGGCTTATCTCTCAAGAGTTGGTGTTATCATGATCATCATTCTCAAATCATCATCATTTATTTGGTCTCATCACTATGGATTGGGAAAATTAGGGTTTCAACCCTCAACAGTAAAAAGTCAGGAATTAGGGTTTTGTGGCTTGAAGTTCAAGATTGATTGATCCAAAGTATCATAAACAACACCACCTCATAGTCATTACATAATCTCAATTTGTGTCAAGCTCATAAGATCTCATTGGTTATAGAAGATTTGATTTCATCTGAAGAAAGTCAACTATGACAAAAAGTCAAACTTTGACCTTTTTAGTTAACTTTGAAGTTCAAGGTCAAAATATCATCAACATATTCAAAATCATCAAGCTTGATCATAAAGAATCAAGAAGATCAAGAAAGTCAACAAAGTCAAAGTTGGAAAACTTTCAAGTGCTTACAGAAAATTCAAGTGTTTTGTACCTAAAAAAACCTTAACTTCACAAGCAAGTTTCCTCAAGATGCAAGTTGATTCAAGAAAAACTTTCAACAGGGAACTTGTAGGCAATAAGTAATCCTACTACTTTGTCAATGTAGGATGATCCTCAAAAAGTGCTTGGGTTAAGAGATATGAGCCCATGAAGTTTTGTTACTTTTTATCCAACCAACACTTAGAAATATTTTTGATCAGTTTTTCACCTCAACTTCTTGGCCAATTTTCATCAAGTTCCCAATTGATTCAGCCAAAGTGGTCAACATGAAAGTTGAATATATTTATTAAATCTTTCCTAAATGTCAAAGATCATGAAATGGTCATACTTGAGCTAAGATATTCGAAGAGACAAATTTGGCCATTTCACTTGGATTAGAGGTCATTTCTTTGATGAACATAAAGCCAAATCTCATAAGCTTGATACACAATCCCACTTTTCAAGTTTATTGGCTTGCAAATATCTCTATAATAATAAGATTACACTTTCTTTAGAGCTATTATCCAATTGATTCAAGCCTTATCCAATACATCATGCCATTTTTGAAACTAAAGCTAACACTTCCATTCTTGTAAAGTGAATTTAATCAGAAAGTCCACTCTCCTTGAGCCTCTAACTTGTTTCCTCTATATACACTCAACCTAAAAGATTATGGAAGCATGCTTAAAGTGTCTAACCACTCTATGAGACATGGTACCATGCATTGGGATTTTGATTTCTCATAAAGCTACAAGTCACATCTCAACCAAGCTAAAACTTGATAACTTGTAAACTAAGTCATCTCATCCTTTCAAACTTTTCCTATAAATAGAGGACATACCACACTACATAATTCACCAATTCACAAGCCCTCAAATCCTCTCATACTCTCAAAAACCATAATTGGAAAAAAAAAACTTCATTCTTGAGCTTCAAAGTCCATTTCTTTAAAACTCATCCACCTTGTAACTTTTGTTCAAGCCAACCATCTATACACTTCATATACATCATATAAAAGTGATCCAAACACCTATTACACGTTTGTCATCATCTTCATCATCCACCATTTACAAATTTCAACCTTGCAACTTGACTTGAGCAGAGAGTTTCAACTTGTTTTAAAGCAAAGTAAGGGTTGGAATACACTCAAGGAGGTCCCAGCAAGCTAAAGCAATCATCATCTTGCTTCTGGAAGTGCTTGAAGAAGCGTTGGACTTTCTCCAACTTGGTACATTTTTCAACTTTTGAACTCTTTATTTAAGCATTATTTATGAATATATTCCGAAGCAAAAGTGTAGATATCATATCATTGAAGCTAACCATGTCTTTAAATTTCATTTTAATTGACTGTGGGATGGGAATTTTGGAACTAAATTTCGTTAGGGTTTATTTGGTACAAGCAAAATTCGTTCCAATCTTTAATTTATAGCTTTCAAAAATTATATAGTTGGATTCTTGGTCAAAAATCAAGCAAGTTTGATTTTGGAAGTTTTCAAAATGGATGAGAAATGAGAGTTTTCGAAAATCATCAATGGTTTTATTATTATCTACGCGTGCGAGGAAGAAGAAGATAGCATTTCAAATTTTCAAAACTCGTTTTTTAATATATTGAATGGGGGCATTTCATAACTGGATGAAGCAGACATCCCAGTGGTAAAACAAGCATGCATGTTACTGTAGGGACCTGGGTTCGAGCCCTAGTGGTACCCTTTTTTTTATTTTCCAAATTTTCAACTTCATTTTTCACTTCATTTTTTCTCATTTTCAATCAATTATTTTTGCATTCAAATTTAACCTTTTCAAGTTGATTATTTTCACACTATTAGTTTACCACCTCTACTATATGAATATTAAAAAATATCAGAAAAATATTTTTTATTTTCTTTATTTTTCAATTAAATCAAAGTGTGCACCTTTTTAGGGTTTTTAAGGGGACTTTTGAAGATCTTTTGATCAATCCCTCAACTTTGCTCACAAAGCTTGATTTTAAAATGATAGGCCTTTATTCTCATGAGATACCTTGACACTTGAGTAAGCTTTTCATGATAGCTTGATCCTTTTAGAACTTTTCTCATCCAAATTTATATAAAATCATAAAACATGTTCAATAATCAAAAGCTATGCTCCATGACTTTCAATTGTGATTGTGATGCATACACTTGTTTCAAACATCCAATTCACCCATGTTTTCACAAACTTGTCTTATTTTTGAACATATTTGCTTCATAAACTCTTTTAAATCATAAACCATGAAAAAATTATTTTAAAAAAACATGCTTTCAACTTTCACTCTTGTGTCATAACTTTTACCAAATAAACCCGTGGATTCTTATCCATTTGTGTGATCATTGCTTGTTGAATAATATGTGCCATTAAGATCACTTGGTTCATCTTAAGCCCTTGATGGAATTTGAACTAAGGTAGACATTAGGATTTCAATCCAAGCATGATAACTTTAGGATAGAAATTCCCCCCTTAATCCAAACCTTAAGTCCATCATTGCATGATAACATAGGTTAGATTCCTCGTAATCTTAACTATAGCATCAACTTTGTATAAAAATGTTAGGATCAATAAAGTCTCCCCATTAGACTTTTCTTTTTGCATTGCATCATTAAGACTACAATATTTTCTCAATCAAACCCAAAAACACTTAACAATAATCAAAACCCTTTCAAAACTTAAAGGTATGAAGGTGATGGGTGTCTCCTTGGATGAGGCTCCACTTAACACCTTCTTCCTAACAAAAACATAAGCCAAATCCAAATCATTTTTTCCTTAGGGCTTTTTCACTTTAAAATATTTTCAAAAAGGATACGTTAACTCTATTCTACACAAAACAATGATGCGTAATCTCCAACGGTCGTGGGCAACGTTAACTATTAGAATATGAATTTAACATCATCCATAAAAACACATAAAAAACAAAACATTTTTAATAAGAACTACGATGTTTTGATTCCCTTGAGGATGCGTAGGCATGGAGTTTCAATGCTCACATGAATGCGTTAATAAAAACCTTTTCTTTTTCCCAATGAATAAATGCATACATTTCCCTTTAGAAAGATAAACTTTAGATAAAAACACCCATTTAATAGAATAACAAGAGTGTATCCCATGGAGTACCACAGACGTGAGGGGTACTAATACCTTTGCCTTGTGTAATCGACTCCCTTACCCGAGATTTGGTTGCGACACCCCATTCTTTTCCCAATACCAAAGACTTTCTTTATATTTTCCTTCCCCGTTCTTTGGGATAAATAAAGTTAGATGGAGACTCTGTCTTTTCCATCCAAGGTTATTTGTTTTTATTTCAAGTAGCTTCAAATGGCGACTCTGCTCTAGGGAATTCCTAAGCAAGTCAGTCCTACATCTTGTTTGTTTTCTTTGGGTGTTTATTTATTTGCTTTACTTGCTTTATTTTATTGTATTCATTCATTATCCCTTTGGATATTCTGGATGTTGGTATCTATTTCATTGTTGGGTGGGAGTTACTTGAGAGATAAGCCCAATACAAAGGCTTGAGTGTTCCCATTAGTTTCAAGAAAGATGATAGTTATGGCAGCCAAGGGGTGGATGCCCTATTAGTGTTGTCATGAGAGCCGCACCCAGACTAGGTTTACTTTGGGGTACAATTCTTATGATGTAGATACGTTACGACACTATACTTTTCAAAGGGATCCATGACTCTGGGAATACCTCAAAGAATCTTTATCCATTTAGAACTCACATGTGAGAGGGTTTGGGCTATTTGACGGGAAACTTTAACCTCCATCATACCTTGGTTATTTTACAAGAATTTATACTTACACTCTTCAAGGATTATGTATACCAACCTATCGCATATATCCAAAGTCTGATCCCATGCTCTTGCATAAATAATTTGCATCGTAAAAATTTAACCCGCATATACTTTTCATTTCTAGGGATTTGAAAGCTTTTGTATTAGTTGAGAGTGTCAAAATATGGATGCAGGAAGAAAATACACCAAGGTCTATAAGTTTCCTACACTTTCTCTTAATATCTTAAGAAGGTTGAGTTCACTTGTAGTTTCCAAAAATTAAGATGACTTCAAGAAGACTTATGGTAACCTTATTCCTCTTCTGAACACCAAGGTTGATACCATGGTCGTGTGTCGCCCCGCAAAAAAACACAGAGTCGCCACCGAACTCTATTTATCCTTAAGGAAGGGAATATTTCGATAGAACCCCAAAGAAATGGATAAGATGGCCTTGCGACCAAGAGAAAGAGTACTAAATTCAGTTACGCAAGGGGAAGGTATTAGCACCCCACGCGTCTGTGGTACTCCACAGGATCCACTTAAGTTTTCTCTAATCTAAGGGTGTGTAAAAATCTATGTCTAACGCTTAATGCTAAAAGGGAATGCATGTGAAAGAAAACATAGGGAAAAGAAGGAATATTTACAGAGTTTTGCTTTCCTAGGCCCTGTGACCTAATGCCTACGTATCCCTTTCGAGGAATTAGAGCACCGTAGTTCAACTCACATGTTTTGGTTTGTTGTATGTTTTTACCTTGGAAAATGGTTTTAAAAGAAAAGCCAAGCGGAAAAATAAAGTTTGAATTGGTTGGTGTTTTTTACCTTGAAAAGGCGTTTTTGTTGTATTAGAGTGTTTTTATGAGTTGAAAGAAAATAAAAAAAGGTTTAGTTTTAATGCAAATGCAAAAGACAAAGAAAAAGTTCTAAGGGAAACTAGAAAAGTAAGCCTAGAGTTTTCATGCATGGTTTGCAACCTAAGGTCTATATCTTAATTCGTTTCCTAAGATTGAATCAAGAAATCCTACGGGAGCATGTAAACATGCAACAGAAAGTAAATACACAAACCTTGAGGAGTATCCACTCACTCAAGTAACACATGCCTAACTGAGGTATCATGTTACCAAGATAGGATAAGAAGACGGATCACACCTAACCACGATATAGTGTCATCGAGGTAGGATAAGGGATGTGGGACACCTAACCATGATATCGAGTAATCAATGTAGGATAAAGGGAGGCTTAACCAAGATATGGAATCATCAAGGCAAGCGAGAATGGGAGAATAGGTAGTTCTTAACCATGATAGCACGTCATCATGGCAACAAGAATAAGGGGTGTTGACTCTTAACTAAGATATCACATTTGTTGTACCCCAAAATTTGCCCTCTCATGTTTTTCCAAGATTTCCTCTTGCATAGGTGGTTACAAACCTTTTCCTAAAGACAAGGAAATTTTTCAAATGATGGTTAAGTATCCTTCGATTGGCATCTTCAAAGTTCCTTTCGATTGGCATCTCCAAAGTACCTTTCGATTGGCATCTCCAAAATGCCTTTCAATTGGCATCTACAAAATGCCTTTCTATTGGCATCTCCAAAATGCTTTTCGATTGACATCTACATAGCTTCCTTTGATTGACATCTTCAAAAGGCCTTTAGATTTGCCTCATGACAAGCCTTTCGATGGGCGTTGTGTCAAAGCCTTTCGATTGGCATGGCAAGGGATCCTTCGATTTAGCCTTGTGTCAAAGAAGCTTCGATGGGCATGTTAACTGTGTCCTTCAATTGGCATGGACAAGATTTTTTGATTGGAGTAGCAAAGGACTCTTCCATTGACATTCCAATAAATACCCTTCGATTGGTATTTGGACAAGGGCCATTCGAAGAACTCCTTCCAGGCCATTCAAAAGAGGCCATCAAGAGGGCACTCAAAAAATATGTCCAGGCCAGATTCTTGCCTTGTTTGTTCACAATTCCACAAGAGCTAATTCGACCAGGGAATTCTCTTCAAAAGGACAGGAAATCGAAGCAAAGGGTGGTCCAATCTAAGGAGCCCTAGTATTGAAGCTGGCTCAATTCAACTCAGACCCATTAAGGAGAACAAGGTTCTAATAAGGAAAGTCCTGATTGGTTCGAATTGGAGTTTAAGGCTGGCAAGGAAGGAAGATTCGGAGGAAGGAAGGGGATTTGTTCCAAAACAAGCCAGAAATCTCACAATCAAAAGAATCTTTTCTCAATCAAATGAGGAATGAAATATGCTGGCAAATGAAAGGGAAAACGCGTTGGAATAAACATAGCAAGATTTGGCGTATTTTAGAAACAAAAAATACAAGACACAAATCAAATCTTTTCTCACTCAATCTTCAAGATTCAGTTCAGTTTTGTTAACCTAATTCATTCTACTATATATGCATAACAAACCCTGATCATAAAGAAGAGGATTGGTCCTGTAGAACACCAACAAGAATCTCAAAATTTTGACTAAAAAGTGGTGGTCGAATTTTTCTTTAGAGGGAGATTCAAGGAGTTTCAAAGGTTGCAATCCATTCCTGGGCATATTTGGAAGTTGTCTGGACCACTCTCACGCATCAACACATCCAGAAAACCCCCATACAAGCATCACAGTTTTCTCCTGTTCTTGAATTTGATTTTGACTACACATGCATGATAAACAAATTTCAAGTATGTATTTATGTTTGTGTGACCATTTAGAACATGTTTGCATGATTAATTGTGTGTTTTGATGTATATTTAACTGACTTCCATTGCTAGGGTTTGAAGCTTTGTTTTAGAGTTTTTTATTTCAGGAAAAATCAGGACAAAAGAAAAGTATCATTGTACGCACGAGATCAAACCCAGATGATCTTTGGATTAAATTTTTATTGCGTGATTGTGATTTTTGAGATATGCAGGTTTATAGTTACAGCGCATGTTCATAGGTAAAAACCCCTTGCCTAAAATGATAGTCTAGCGAAGAAGATGATTGCGTGTCAAAACCGGGTTGGGTAGTATGAATGACGCGCGTTCTATTTATTACACTGACCTCTCATTACATATAATATATATTGTTTGTTTATATTAATGATTGAACAATTGGCTCAGTGGTACAAATGAAGGTTGTTTAACGCGCGTGTGTAGGAGGTCAGGGGTTCGATCCCTGCCTCCTACATGTTATTTTTCTTAACAATCCTTTGCAGATCCCATGCTATCCTTCCAAGCATGCTCACTGTATGCCTCAAGATCATCACCCTTGGACCAATCAGCGCCTAGATCGAATGCTTCCAATGAAGCTCCCCAGGGTGGACACTCCTGGCACGATAACACTAGATCTCATGTTGCCTTGGGCCAACAGGATTGGGCTTGGGCAGAATTTCAGCAACACAACCCCCAATTTAGGTTCATACCCCCTCAGGCCCATTTCTTTTCTCTTTGATTTTACTATTTATTTTATTTAATTAGTCTAATTGATTTTTATTTCAAATCATTTTTTAATTAGAAAAGAATCACAAAAAAATAGGATTTAGTCTTTTTTTAATAAATTAATTTTTGCAAATTAATTGTTTTAATCAATTTTAATATTTTTCATTAATTAAAATTAAGTAGAATTAGGTCAAAATCAAATCTCATTTTTTCCTAAAATCTCAAAAAATATTTTTTAATGATCAAATTAGATTTTTAGGGTTTTGAACCTTTTTTCTAGTTAATTCTCGCACGTTATTATTTCGTCGTACGATTATTTTTGTTATTGATGTAACTGTGCCCAGTTTGTAATAGCTTAATTAGGGTTTTATTTCCGCACTTTATTTTTCAGTCAAATATAAATGTATCTACACCAAAGCCTTGTAATAGCATAGGACCTTTATTTCTCGCTTTTTATGTGTGTATATAAATTGCTAATAACCTAGGCATGTATGCTTAATCAACCAATCAGTAGATCACTAAACTGCAAGATAAAATATCTGAAATAGCACACTATTGCACACTTGCACCCCTAGGGTATTTCCCACTTTGGTTGCCTTCGGAAAATGGTCATGTCCCTCGAACATAGGGATACTCTTAGCAAAAACCCTCAGCTTAAAGTCATCATAAAGATCATAGTCCCTAAATGTCCCTCGAGTTGCCTACGAGAAATGATCTTATGATGATAGCCCCTTTGAAATGCTAAGGTATCCTTACATGTTGCCTTCAATGACCATTATGTCCCTTTCGATAGTCCCTCAACATCCAATGACTAGGGTTACCTACTCACTAATAGTAGGATAACACGGTCTAAAAGATAGGAGGAAAAGAACAGTCTTTTTTCGAGTAGGTAGATAACTGTTAGGTACTTGCTCAAATAAATTTTCACACCACACTTTCAAACACTTTTCAAAAAAAGTTTTCAAAATGCTTTATCACACTCTTGAGGACTGATACAAGAGTTACCATAAAGTGAATCGCCACACTAAGGCATTTTCAAAACTTTTTTACACAAACACGAAAGTAATTTCAAAAAAGAGCAAGTACCTAAGAGCCCATGGAAAACCATGGATGGAAAGGGTGCTAACACCTTCCCTTTCCATAATCTACCCCCCTTACTCAGAAACTCGAAAAAGGTCTTTTTTTGTTCTTTTCACCCTTTCCTTTGTCAGATAAAAGAAAAGTCGGTGGCGACTCTTGCTTACCACAACATTTGCGAACAAAAAACACAAATCAGTATTAACAGTCAGTTCTGCCACCGTATCACAGAACTGGCGACTCTGCTGGGGACAATTATAAAGTGGGTTTTACCTTAGGGTCTAGATCATTTTAAAATTGCTTTCTTTGTTTGCTTTGACTGCTTTATCTTTGAGGGCTTGTTGGGGTATTCTTGTAAAGATTCTACACTCAGATCTTGGGCACCTTATTAGGTAAGTAGCAATAAATCATGGAGGTTGTATATCGTAGACCGATACGGACGAAGTGGTGGCTACGTTAGCGCGATGCTTTGGATTGTACTAATGTTCCTTAAGTAAGTTAAGGATAACATTAGGATTCCTCATAGTGTCACTAAGCACTAACTGGCCTTTAGAACCTTTAATTGACTCATCATAGCCATTAGGAAGTAGTGAGATAACCGGCTTTGGTTCCGACCGAAGATTGGTTGATACTCGATACTACACTCATTGAGGTTGGACTTTCTGGATTTTTTGGCCGCAATACTTCGGTGCGAAGCTGAAATAATTTCTGAAGGGAAGGTCAGTGATATTGAGGCTCCTTAGAACCCGGTTACTATTAATAGGACAGGTTGAGCCAACTGAACATTCAAGAGGGTACATACCTTAAAAACTCATGCAAGCCTTTGAACCTAAGGTCTTTTGTGTGATTTGCTTGTGTTTATCTGTGATTTTTAGCATAATCATGACATCATAAACATCATGACATTCATATGTACTAATCATTTCAAGGACCTTCTGGATTTACCTCTTGGCTGTTTTGTAGGATATGAATTCAGGTCACAGAAAAACCATATGGATTCACTTCACAGAAGTTCCTCCTAAGCTTGAGGAATTAGTCTTGAAAGTCCCTGAGGACTCATCATTCCACAAAAGACATGGTCACTTGCTCAGTTTGGTTACCACCGGGTTTGACGAAGGTTTGATGAGTGTTTTATTACAGTTCTTCGACCCTAAGCACCATTGCTTCACATTCCCCGATTATCAACTGGTGCCTACCCTGGAGGAATTCTCTAAGTTACTTGGTTTACCTATATTGGAATGAGTACCTTTCACTAGTTTAGAACAAGACCCATCTTCTGAAGATGTTGACGTAGCTTTGCACTTTAAACCATCTGACATTGAGTCCAATTGGGAAAAAAGAAGTGGAGTTAAGGGTCTCCTTATAAATTTCCTGATGAAGAAAGCTCGGATTTTCCTGGATGCTATGAGTTATCATGCCTTCGAAGATTTATTATCCCTCTTGATCTATGGGTTGGTCTTGTTTCCTAATTCAGATCAACTTATAGATGTGAATGCCATCAACATCTTTCTTGCTCACAATTTGGTTCCTACATTGCTCGGGGATATCCTACATTCTCTCCATACTCGTACTCTGAAGAAGCGAGGAACTCTAATGTGTTGCACCCCTCTGTTATATAGGTGGTTTATTTCGCACCTTCCTCGGTCAATCATGCAAAATGATTTAGGCTTAAGATGGAGTCAAAGACTAATGTCTCTCTCTCACTCTGACATCCATTAGTGTCCTCGCTCTCAAGAGGACATTTATTTTATTGATCGCTACGGAGAATTTCCTAATGTGCCACTCCCGAGCATTAGGGGAGGCATCACCTATAATCCTTCTTTAGCACTACGTCAGTTTGGCTATGCACAGAGAGATGGGCCACCGGATATGCTCATCCAGGGTATCGTGTTCAACTACTCAGATGATTTTCATAATTATCTTCAGAGGTTCATCCGCTCTTGGGGCATCGTTAAGAAGACTGATAGTAGGACTTTGGGGCGTAAGAACTCCATCCCTTTGGAACCTTATCTCAAATGGGTGAGAGCTCGAGCCCAAAGTCTTATGATGCCATACGATTCCATCTTACCAGTGATCTTAGAACCTATTGTTCAAGAGGGTGAGTCCCATATTATTCTTCATCCTGATATGCCAACCAACTTCAAAGAGTTGCAAAAGTCTTGGATCCAGCTCAAGGGAGAACAGGATACTTTTGAGGCTCAATTCTATGCAAGTTAAAAGAAGGTGCTGGAATTAACAAAACAACTTCATGAAGAGAGGAACCTTAACACCTACCTCAACCCCAAGAGGAAGCGCCCATGGGAGACTTAGGAATTTCCTTTCAATGTTTATCCTTGTGTAATCTTTTGTTTCTTTAAAAACTTGCTAATAAAAGGTTTTGCTATTTGTTTTGTTTAAAAGAGTTTAAATCTAATAAGGTCCTTGAAATAATTGCATACACATGCCATACATATCATTGCATAAACAGGTTTCATAGCAGGTTTCTCATCTTCTTCGCTGTTTATTTCAGCCGTAAAGAAATGGCTCTCGAACAAACTGTGAAGGACTTATAGACTCAGAACACACAATTCCAACAGATGATCATGGCTCTAGCCAAAGGGCAAGAGGAACTGAAAGCCCTGATTGTTAAAGACAAGACTAAGAAGCCAAGGAGGACAACTGGTGTGGTAAATCTGGGAAGAAGATTCAAGGGACCGTTAAAGCAAGTGGTTGATCTAACATCTTCATCCAAAGAAGGAGATAACCAAGAGGGTGAGACAAGAGAGTATGACCATAGTCCGCGGGAATCTGACAATGATACTGATTACAATGAAGAGCAATATCCTCCAACCGATGAAAAGTACAAACAACTGGAAGAGCGTCTGAGTGCAATGGAGATTCAAAAAGTGTCTGGGCTGGACTTTGAAGAGCTGGGTTTGGTGTCTAGGATAGTCATTCCGCCAAAGTTCAAGGTGCTAGTGTTTTCCAAGCACGATCGGGTTTCATGTCCCAAAATACACCTCTGATCTTATGTGTGGAAGATACAGCCTCACACTGCTGACAGAGACTTATGGGTCCACTTCTTTCAGGATAGTCTATCTGGAACTCAGTTAGATTGGTTCTATCAGCTGGAGAGGACCAACATCCATAATTGGGAAGACCTGGCCGCTACTTTCTATATGCAGTATCAGTATAATATAGACTTTGCTCCTACCCGTACTCAACTCCAAAGTATGGTTATGGGTTCGAGCGAGGGCTTCAAAGACTATGCTCAGAAGTTGAGGGACTTAGCAGGAAGAGTCCAGTCTCCCCTATCTGATAGGGAGCTAGTGGATATGTTTCTGGGTACCCTGTCTGGTCCATTCTTTAATCACCTAATTGGAAGTTCCTCGACCGACTTTACTGAATTAATCTTGACAAGGGAAAGAGTGGAAGCTGGAATTAAGAGTGGTAAGATCCAAAAGAGTGCATCCTCCAGTGCAGTAAGGAAGCCATTTTCTGGGAAGAAAGAGGTTAGTGTTGTGTACAATCAAAGGAGTCGGGACAGAACGGAACTCCATCCAATGGTAGGCGTTGTCAGGATCCCTAAGCCTGCACCCACTCAACAGAGGAATAATAAGCAGAGAACAGAAAGGCCGGTAAGACAGTTCACCCGGATAAATATGACTTTATCCCAAGTTTTGCCTCATCTATTGAAATCTAATCTGGTAACCTTGCGGGAAGCACCAAAGAATCCCAACACTACCTCCCCCCGCTACAATCCAAATTCCCGATGTGCTTATCATTCGGAAAGTCCAGGTCATGATACTAACGACTACTGCTTTGAAAAACAAGGTACAAGACCTTCTCAAGGTGAAGGAAATTGAGTTTGACACCCTTGAAATTCCAAATGTTATCATTGTTCCTATGCCCAAGCACGGTCATGGTGTTAACGTTGTTGAAGATGATGTTTTTGTTACTGTTGTTGATGAACTTGTTACTCCTCTCCTGACTGTTAAGTGGAACTTGTTGAAGGCCAATTTATTTCCAGGCTATGATGAAGGTTGCCATTTCTATTTATCTCTACCGACTGGTTGTCATTTGTTAAAGGCAGGTGTTCAGCGCCTGATGGACGATAGAGAGATTTTGTTTGAGAAGACTCTCGTTCCAACCATTTCGTGCAAGGATATTTCAATAATAACCATTTCCGCCAATCCTCCCAAGGTCTCCACCAAAAGACCCGTCAAGATTACATCTGTTCCGAAGGTTACTCCGCTGATAATTACTATGTTAGGGCCAATCCCATACTCCTCAGATAAAACTGTTCCTTGGAACTATGGGGGTGACGTCTACTACCACGGTGTCAAGTAAGATTGGTTGGCTGATGAAGACCAAGTTTCCAAGAAGGATGACCCTGAAATTGGCAACATTACGGGAACCAGTAAAATGACCAGAAGTCGAAGAGTGTTCTCCCGTGAGATTTCTCCTCCTAAAGCTGTTACTGGTCCTGTGATCATTCCTACATTCATTCCTACTGATACTACTACTATAATCCATGTGATTACCCCTGCTGACACCCCTATCACCGAGTCGACCGAGACTCGGGGAAAAGACATATTGGTTGAGCCTGCCCAGACGAAGGCACATTCGGTATCTACCCCAGAGGCTTCCAAGAAAGAAATGGAAGAAATTTTGAAAATTATCAAGAAAAGCGACTACAACGTGGTCGAACAGCTAGGGCAGACCCCTTCAAAGATTTCTATGCTAGCCTTACTATTATGTTCTGAAGCTCATGCGAAGGCTCTGGTGAAGTTCTTGAATACAACCCATGTGCCCCAGAAACCTCTGCTGACCAATTCGAAGATTATGTGGCTAGTTTGACGACTGATAACGGTTTGGGCTTTTCAGATGCTGATTTGACTCCTAAAGGGAGGAAGCACAATGATGCGTTGCATGTCTCTGTCGAATGCAAGGGCACTACTTTGGCCCGTGTCCTAGTAGATATTGTTTCATTATTAAATGTGATGCCTAAGAACGCTCTAGATAGACTAGACTGTGAAGGTTTGACCTTGAAACCCAGCAATATTGTAGTGAGGGCTTTGAACGGCTCAAAGAGAATGGTGCACGGGGAGGTGGACGTCCCTATCAAGGTTGGTTCTCATAATTTCGACTCTACCTTCTATGTGATGGATATCAGATCATCTTATTCATGTTTGTTGGGCCACCCTTGGATACATGGGGCTGGAGCTGTTACGTCCACTCTGCATCAGATGATAAAATACTCGATCAAAGGGAGAATTGTAACTGTACACGGCTAAGAAGAATACATGGTAAGTCACCTGAATTCCTTCAGATATGTGGAAATAGATGGTGAGTTCATCGAGACTCTGTGCCAGAATTTCGAAGAGGTACCTCAGACTCTGGCTGCAACTGAAATTGTTACCAATATGCCGAAGATCACAAGACCTCCCTTCAAGATGGATTCTCTCAAGGATGCAAAAGCGGTTATCGAAGAAGGTGGGTCTACCATCTGGGGTCAGCTCCCTAATATTTTGTACAAGTCTGATAAATTTGGTTTGGGTTTCTCTTCAGGGGCTTAAAGGGTTACTCGACGTGCTCGTGCTGAAAGACCTCCCCTACACATTAGCAATCATGGGGTCAACGATGTAGAAGACGGAGACGGTAACGATGACATGGACAGCTGGATCTTCCCTACTACCAACGGTGGACCCAGTAACTTGACAGAAAAGGATTTTTGTACTGATTACTTTTGTTCAGAAGTAATTGTCTTTCTTGTTTTTTGGATATGTAATAAACAATATAACTTTATGGCCGTGTGTCTTACCCGGGGCACATTAGTTTATTTGTGAGGGTTATCATGTTCTATCATCATATGGCATTAATAAAGCATTGGACGTTTATACATACAAATTTTGTGCTCTCTGTTTTTCTTTTCTACTTTTACTTTGTATATACAACTATGCTCTACACACACTCACGTATCAAACTGCAGATCCATGTCCACTCTGGATCCCATTTATGATACGGTGGGAGAACTGACTTGAGGGTTTTGTGTTTTATCGCAAATGTTGCAGTTAGCAAGAGTCGCCACCGGCTTTTCTTTTATCCAAAAGGAAAGGTGAAAAAGCACAGGAAAGACCTTTGAGATTGTTTCTTGAGTTCGGGGGATAGATTATGAAAAGAGAAGGTATTAGCACCCTTTTCATCCATGGTTTTCCATGGGCTCTTAGTTACTTGCTAGATCACTTGCTTTTGTTGTTTGAAATTGTGTTTGGTGTGGTTTTGAAAGTATTTTGTAAAAGAGGCCATTCATTTAGGCAATCTTTGTAATGATTCTTATTCGTAAGAATGTATACAAAGATGTTTGTCTTTTTGAAAATGTTTTCAATGTTTGAAAAATGTGTGTGTTTATTTTGAAAATAGCAAGGATAGTTGTTTGGAAATAGAGCAAGTAACTAGAAGTAATCTACCTACTCAAATGTCTTTCTTGTGCATTTTATATTCCTTTTACATTGTTGTCTTACCATTTATTTGGTAAGCAACCCTATCTTTGGATGTAAACAGGACGGTCGTGGGTCATCGTATAACCATGATTAGCAATGTTTGCAAAGTATCTTGGCATTTTTGAGGGACCAAGATCATTTTGTAAGGCAACCTTGAATAGCGTCATCGAGGGACTATGATCTTATATTTGTTTGTTTTGCCAAGATATTTCGCATGTGTAATATGGCTATTTTTATATAAGTCAACCAAGTGGAGAAACCCTAAGGATGCTTGTGTGCAAGTGTGTTATTTTCATGTTTTGATTTCATCTTGCATTAGGGTTTTCTATTTGCTTTGTTTTGATCTTACCATGCAACCCTAATTACTAACATGGCATGTAAAGCGGTAAATTGTATAATGTAAAGATTACTAAGCTATTACAACAATTTTATGGGAGGGGGGAATACAAATTTGAATGGGGATTTGTAAGAATGTAAATCTAAATAAATTATTACAACCAAATCAAATTTATACGAATATTAGAATAAACAATATACAATGTTTAAATATGCAATATTAGGTACATGCAAGAAAAAAGATTTTGTTTTGTTTTTTGTGTGAAAAGAAATTTTAACCTAATCCTAAAAATATAAGGAAAAGAAATTAATTCTTAAAAAGGGGTTAACCCTAATTCCTAGTTTGAAAGAAAATAAGGTTTTCATGTATTATTATTTGTGTATTCTTTGTATTAAAAATAATAAATAATATTTTATAAAAATATTTAGTTTTTTTATATATGCAAAAATAAATATTTTACAAGTATGAAATGAAAAGGAAATAAAAAATATTAAACTAAACCTATTTTATTTAAGTTTACAAGTTTATTCAAGAAAAAGAATTAATACATAGTTTAGTAAAAATATATTTTTAATGTGAATATAAAAATAAAATAAACAAATGCAAAAATATCATATTTCATACTTTTATGATTTTTAGGTATTAAAGAAATATTTTAAAAAAATAAAAATGAAAATGAAAACAAATAAATAAATATATGAAAATAGTTTGGGCCAGGGGTGCTGTAAGGAAATGGGGAGAAGTATGTTAGTAAAAAAACGCTAGGCCCAAAGAATCAAGCCCATCCTGCAAAAACAAGCCAAAAATGAAAACTGAAAGAATGTGAAAAAATAAAAGGTAGCGCCAAGGTTCGAACCCAGGACATGGGTCTCACCAACGCGCTACCTTGCCACTGGGGTGGTCATACATCCGTTGATTAATGTGAAACAAAAATAACATAATATGAAACACTTCCATGGCCCTGTACTTCATCTTCTTCCTCTAGCCAGCCAGATGCCCTGTGACTTTCTCATCTCTCAATGAAAACGAAAACTCATAACATGAATGTTGTAGCATTTTGTCTCACGATTCTAACCATATAAATCATGTAAGCTAATAATCAAAGATCATAATGAATTTTAAAAGCCCTAAACTTAAACCTAATTTTTCAAGGAATTTCAAGTTCAAAATTCTCACAACTCAAGCCAAATAAATGCAAGATATGTATATCTACAGCTTCGTTGCAATGAGGTCTACATTGTTTATTCACAAATCGTGGCCAATGGATGCCTGTATGAAGAGATAGAAGTTGAGATTTTTACCTCTTTCAGTTGAAATCATGGATGGAGTTGGAGTGAGTTTTATGAAGGCCTGATGATTTCTTGAGCTTGCTTGAACCTCCCTGAGTGTGTTCCAACCCTTGCTTTGCTTTGAAAGTGTCTGAAACTCTCTATCCAAGTCAACCTGCAAGCTTTGAAAACAAAAATGGCAGATGATGGAGAAGGGGTTACAATACAGAGATGAGGGTCTGGATCAGTTAGATATCAAGTAGGTAAGGTGTTTTGATGGTTAAGACTTGAAACGCACGAGCCAAATGAGAGATTGTTATGCTTATGCAAAAACTGCAAGTCTTGACATTTTTTTGGTGAAAGGAATTTTGGGAGTGTTTCAGGCTTCTAGTAAATGTGTGTTATGTCTAAATGTGTTTGTATGTTCGTATGGAATCAGTTTAAAGTCAGCTCTCCCACAGATTTGTAAGTTTTCACCTTTTGGCACACTTTCTTGCTTTTGAAGCAAAGTGAAGGGACAAGGCCTTACCTGCTTGTACTGGCTTGTTTAGGGTTGGTATTTGTTATATACAAGTTTCCTTAGGTCTGTGGTACTTGCATGTGCAAAGGAGACAGGTTCAATGCTCAAGATTTGTAAAGTTTGCAAAAGTGGAGCTTTTTTAAAATGGCAATGGCCACTTTATGCCATTTATGGAATTACAACTTGGGTAAAGATTCTAGGGCTTGGATTAAAGCTTTGTCAACTGAGTAAGCATTAAATTATAGAGTAAGAAACAAGTTTGGGACCTATAAAGCATGGATTAGGCAGCATAGGTACTGATTGGGATTTTGTTCTTCATGAAATGGCTTGAATCAAAAGTAAGAAATTGCTAACTTCATCTCTTTGATTCTCCCTCCTAAAAAATGATCTTGAGGAGTTCTTGGACATTTTGGAAAGCTTGAAATGTTCTCTATAACTCATATTTGAAATTAACTTCAATATACCTCATGGAACTAGGTGAAAAATTGCCATGAAGTTGGGTCCAAAACCTGCCTAAATTAGGGCAAAAATTCACCAAGTTATTTAGTTCATGAGCATGTATTCATAAATTTATATCTTGAGATCCAAGCATATTTATGGAAAAGTGTGTGAAGAAAATTTGTAGATTTCATAGAGGTCTACAACTTTCATGTTGGGAACTTCCTTTGAATCATCTTGTATCATGGTGAAAAAATGGCCTAAAGTTGATAAAAAATAAGAAATTTTCTATACTTAGAAAAATTTCTAAGTTAAGAAAATTTTCAATTTTAAACCCTAATTTTCAATCCTTGATTTCTTGATGACCAAGCTTCACATTTTTACATGTCTTGACGAATTGTGACCCTTGGTACTTGATTTTGACCAAAAAGTCAAAGTTTGACTTTTCAGTGTACAGATGACTTTTGATCAGTTGACTGCAAATTTCATCTGTCAATCCAATGAAATTGAAATGTTTCGAAACATGTAATTAAGTCAAGATGATACAAATGAACCCTGGAAATCATGTTTTAACTCAATTGGTCATTTGCTAGGTCAAAGATCAGAAATTGCCCTTCCTCAGTTAAAACCCTAATTTTGACCATTTTGCCCTTTTGATGATTTGATCAAATTTCTTGAGGAATTGTGATCCAAACTTGATCAAATGATACATATGAGTCTAAAATGTTGATGTGGATCAAAAATTATGAAGTTTTGATGTAAATTGTCCATGGTTGACTTTTTCCCCAATATAGTTGATTTTTAGGTCAATTGTCCAATTGACTGATCAAAAATGTGGTTCAAGGCATGAAACTTGTCATGAGTAAACTTAGGGGTCCATAATGATGTTTGAAAGTCATATGAAGCATTGATAGTCCTTGTTTAAACTCAAACCCTAATTTTGGGTCAACAGTGTAAGATGAGATGTCTTGAGTTGACCAAACCCTAATCCAGTCTTGAGTCAAAGAGATCTTGTGAGAAAAGTTTTGATAAATGAGGGGGAAAATTTTGGGGTACAACAGCTGCCGCTATTCAATCTTCTTATACCTGAAGAGTTAGATTGGAAAGCTTTGCCATTCGTGACTCGAAGGTGAAAGATGATTGGACACTAGAGTGCCCATAAATTTGCACTCGACGATGTGTAGTTGAGGGAATGGCTTAAAGATGCCATTTGGAGAAGTGATAGAATCTTGTTGGATATGGGCTTGTAGATGCCATCTGTGATCGGTGGGAATAAGAACTGACTGTTTTGGAATGCTGGTTCGCGTTTTGCGTTTGTTTTTGCAAAATGTCACGGTAAGCAAGAGTCGCCACCGTCTTTTATTTTATCCAACAAGGAAAGGACAAAAGCACGGAAAAATTCCTTTTCGAGATGTTTCTCGGGTTCGGGAGGTAGATTATAGAAAGGGAAGGTGTTAGCACCCTTTCTATTCGTGGTTATCCACGGGCTCTTTGGTACTTGCTCACTGTGTTTTCAAAAGTTTGCTTTTCTTTGTGTTTGTGGGTTTGAAAAGAGTTTTTGTTTTTGAAGAAAGTCTAAGTGCGAAAAGTTTTTGTTTTGTTTTAAAAGGAGCAAGTACTTGAGAACCTCTACCTACTCAAAAAGGAATTAGACTGTGCAAGTGTCCTTTAGACAATGCTATCCCACTATTGAAGAGTAGGTAGCATCGTCGTCGGAGTTTTCGGGTCAATTCGATTTAAGGGACGTGTGGTCACTAAAGCAATGTTAGGATGCTTTAGCGGTAACCCTAATGTCTTAGATCATTTTTATCGAGGCAACCATTTCGAGGCAACTTTGATCTTTGGACAGGAGGGCGACCTCTAAGACTTCCTATACTCAATGACCACGTTCGAGGCAACCAAGTGAGGCGTACCCTAAGAGTGGCATGTGCGAGTGTATTGTTTTTCAGTTTATATTATCTTTGTACATGTTATGGTGAGCTACGGTTGATTTTAATTTAAAGGTTAATCTTGTCATGCAATCCTAGTTAGCATACATCTAAACAGTTAATATATGTACAGGAATTTAAAGTGCGGGAATTGTAAATCCTACGCTATTACAAGGCTTCGGGGAGGGGGATTATTTACATGTCCAAAATTGGGGGAATAAAGCAGTAAAGTGTAAAAGTCTTAGTTAAGCTATTACAAATTAGTAGACAGTTATAATAAAATAAACGCGCGCAAATCTGAAAATAACCTCTAAAAAATCTAAGAATAAAAATATTTTTGTTGTTTTATGTTATTTTGGGAAAATGATCTAAATCTACTTAATTTTAGTTTTGGAAAAATGTTAAAATAATTAAATGATTAATTAACAAAGTTAATTTAATATAAAAAAACTAGCCTAATGTTTTTGTGATTTTTTTTATTTTAATGTTAATTAAAAAGATAAAAAGATGTCAATGAAAACAAAAATAAAATACAAGGAGGGAATGGAAGCTTCGATCCAAACAGGGTCATGGTTCTTTCGATTGGGCCAGGAAGTGGGCATGAACAGCCTTCGATCCAGGGAAGGGGATTTCCCTTCGATCCTGGTAAAAATGCCTTCTTCAATCCAGAGAAGGTGTCTCCTTCGATCTGGGATGTTATACCTGCAAAAGTATGTTAGCAAAATAAAACTCAGGGCCTGGTATCGAACCCCAGGCCCTTCGATCCTGCGTGCGCTGAGTCTTTTCAGGCTAAATCTGCAGCAAATGTTAGCAAACGAAGAACATGACCTGGGGCCAAACCCAAGCCCTTGAATTCTGTCTAGGATGGCAAATCGAATGGGATAGAAAATACGGAGGTGTTATGCAAAATGAAAAGTTTTGACAATTTACCCTCTCTTACCAGCAGATTGAATCTTCGATTTGGGTACTGGCTGGATAGGAGCACTTTCAATCTGAGGGCTTCTGGGTGTGGGCACCTTCGATCTGAAGGACTGCTTTGGCTTGGAAAATTATGACAACCTTTGATGGATTGTATGGGCAGCGCCTCTCCAATGTTCCTGTTTCTCCTTCTTTGTTTTTTCGTTTCTGTTCTTTTCTGCGTTCTGTCCTGTCCTTTTTTCGTCATGTTCCCCCTGTTTTGTTTCTGCAGAGTTTTGTGTGTCTTTTTGTTTCTGCAGAGTTTTCTTTCTTTCACTATAATTTTTTTAATGTTTTTGTTCGTGTTGGTAATGTGTCACTGGCCTCGTATTTATAGGAGTGTGAGGGTGCATGAAAATGGCAAGGGACAGCCATTTAACCAGGCCATTAAAGCCATGAGACAAGAATCAGACACATTAAAATATTTCCTTTTTTGAAATATTCGTGTCTCTTTGGAATCTGGAATGAATCTGGACACTTTTGATTTTCGAATGCCTTCAGGCCATGCTCTTCGATTGGTCTTGAGTTGCTTCCTTCGAATGGACTTCTTCTGCTTCGACTGCTTGATTTGAAAAGAATCACTCTGGTCGAATCAGCTCTTTAGGAACAGAAAAGGCAAGAATCTGGCCTTTAACTCAGGAATTAAATCCACAATCAGCATTTAATTATTTCTAATTTTGCAAGGGAAACATGCCATTTTCTCATGTTCAGTGTACCTGGACATGTTTTTTTGAGTGCCCTCTTGATGGCCTCTTTCAAATGGCCTGGAAGGAGTTCTTCAAATGGCCCTGGTCCAAATATCAATCGAAGGATACTAATTAAAATTCCAATCGAAAGGCTTTGTTAACAGGCCAATCGAAAGGTGTTGTTCATGCTAATCGAAGGACATGGTTAACATGCCTGTCGAAGCTGCCTTGACACAATGCTAAATCGAAGGATCCTTTGGCATTCCAATTGAAAGACTTGGCCCAGGGTCCCAAACGAAAAGGTCTTTCAGAATTCTAATCGAAGGGCTTTGACAAAATGCCAATCGAAGTGCTTGTCCATAATGCCAATTGAAAGGCTCCTTCAGAATACCAATCGAAGGGTCTTTCAGAATGCCAATCGAAGGCCTTGACATAATGCCAATCGAAGTGCTTGTCCATAATGCCAATCGAAGTGCTCCTTCAGAATACCAATCGAAGGGTCTTTCAGAATGCCAATCAAAGTTCTTGTCCATAATGCCAATCGAAAGGCTCCTTCAGAATACCAATCGAAGGGTATTTCAGAATTCCAATCGAAGTTTTTGTCCATAATGCCAATCAAAAGGCTCCTTCATAATACCAATCAAAGGGTCTTTCAGAATGCCAATCAAAAGGTACTTAAAGTACCACTCAAAAATTTTATTTTTCCTTAGGCAAGAGTTTGTGATCAACCATGCAGGGGGGAGAATTTGGAAAACATGAGAGGGCAAATTTTGGGGTGCAACAGTTGCCCCTGTTCAATTTTCTTAAACCTGAGGATATAGATTAGCTTTCGAGCCTTTCGTGATCCGAAGGTGGAAGATAATTGAACACTAGAGTGCCCAGAAATTTGCACTCGCATGGTGTAGTATCAGCATTGTGACGTCGGGAATGGGCTTACAGATGCCATTTGGAGATTGTTGGTAGGAGGATGGGCTTATAGATGCCATCTGCAGGAGTGTCGATCGCATAAGAGATTCCTTAGCGAGAACTTGCATACCTGTTGTTGTAGAAGATTTCGCTGGGGAAGTCTAACTTTGTTGAGATTTAGGAACCTGCCTGTACTTCAACAGAGAGAATGCTTCAACTGAGTTTTAAGAACCTGTTCATAATTCAATTGGGGGGAAACATCTTCATCAAGATCTAGGAACTGTCTCGTGCTCAATGGAGTATACCGTTGAGGTTATAGAACTTGTCCACACTATGACGTAGGGAAACATCTTCATCAAGATCTAGGAACTGTCTCGTGAAGGGATCTGGAATAAGTATCAGAATGTCAGCCATATCTAGATCACATCTGAACTGTCTCTAGAAGGAATCTGGAATAAGTATCAGAATGTCAGCCATATCTGGATCGCATCTGAACTGTCATTTGAAGGTCTTTGATTGCCTGTCATTAAATAGAAGAAATAAATCTAACCAGAGGAGGTCTTTTTTGATAATGATGTGTGATGAAGGAATCTTAGACGATTGCTACTCCAAACAAATGATGAAGGAATCTTGGATGATTACTACCTCAGCAGGATGATGAAGGAATCTTGGACGATTACTACCTCAGCAGGATGATGAAGGAATCTTGGACGATTACTACCTCAGTAGGATGATGAAGGAATCTTGGACGACTTCTACCTCAGCAGGATGATGAAGGAATCTTGGACGATTACTACCTCAGCAGGATGATGAAGGAATCTTGGATGACTTCTACCTCAGCAGGATGATGAAGGAATCTTGGACGATTACTACCTCAGTAGGATGATGAAGGAATCTTGGACGATTACTACCTCAGCGGATAATGAAGGAATCTTGGATGACTTCTACCTCAGCAGGATGATGAAGGAATCTTGGATGACTTCTACCTCAGCAGGATGATGAAGGAATCTTGGACGATTACTACCTCAGCAGGATGATGAAGGAATCTTGGACGATTACTACCTCAGCAGGATGATGAAGGAATCTTGGATGATTACTACCTCAGTAGGATGATGAAGGAATCTTGGATGACTTCTACCTCAGCAGGATGATGAAGGAATCTTGGACGATTACTACCTCAGCAGGATGATGAAGGAATCTTGGATGATTTCTACCTCAACAGGATGATGAAGGAATCTTGGACGATTTCTACCTCAGCAGGATGATGAAGGAATCTTGGATGACTTCTACCTCAACGGGATGATGAAGGAATCTTGGAAAATTACTACCTCAGCAGGATGATGAAGGAATCTTGGAAGATTACTACCTCAGCAGGATGATGAAGGAATCTTGGACGATTACTACCTCAGCAGGATGATGAAGGAATATTGGATGACTTCTACCTCAACGGGATGATGAAGGAATCTTGGACAATTATTACCTCAGCAGGATGATGAAGGAATCTTGGACGATTACTACCTCAGCAGTATGGTGAAGGAATCTTGGACGATTACTACCTCAATGGGATGATGAAGGAATCTTTGATGACTGCTACTCCAAAAGGTAATGACTTTTATCTGTCGATCGATCTTTCCTGAAAAGGTAAAGAGTTAGTTGTATGCAATGTCATGATGCATGCATTGTCATGATGTATGCATTGTGTAATGATGTTCTCAAAATAAATGAGATTCATGTTATATGTATTTTGTATGCATATGCTATGAATGTTATTGAAATGTAATTTTGTCTTGGAGAATAAATTCTTGACAAGCGTTGGGGAGTTATTAAATCCTGGACTGCTGTTGAAGAGTAGGTATATCTTCAAACTTTGCTTAGAACGTTTCCACTGAGGATCCTTGTTTTGTTGAGGAGAACTCCGTTGGGGAAAGTTGTGAACTCTGTGGAGAGTATTGATTCATTCTTGTGGAACAAGTACAGGAGTCTCGGTTGTCTGTTGCTCTATTGGGGAGTCAAAGTTAAACTGACATCTGGTCGGGTTCAGATTTCACAGTAACTTGTTGGGGATTTTAGAGTAGTCTATAGGGGAAGAGGAGTTGTGGTCCTTTAATTTGTAGTAGTCGGAGAGGCAAACTCAAGCTGGGGAATCCTGGTGTTGTTGGGGAAATAAACCCTGTCGTCAGTCTGCTAGAGAGGTGACATCTTCGTTGGGGGAAGTCCTCGAGGATTCTTGAGGTTGATTCAGCTGGGGAAAGGTTTTCAGAGATTAAACCCTTGCTGGGAGTCATCCTATGAGAAGGATTTTGGGGAGATTTATCATTGCCCCTAGTAGCAAGTGTTTGTGACATTGCCAGAAAATGTTTAATTGCACGTAACCCTTCATTGAGATTGATGTTCAATGCCCCAAGTGACGGAGATGGAGACTTGCCCCTGGTTACTCTGCACTTCTTCAGAGATTTCTTGAAATCTTGACTGGACTTCCCCAGGTGTGCTGGATAGTGACATGTCAAGTCCCCTTGTTGATAGAAGATTTGTCAATGGAAGTGTCATCCTTTTTGAAGTGATTTTGTTCACTGAGAGGGCTTTCGTTCATCGGATATTCGTCGTGTGAATTTTTTCGCTGTCAAACAAATAGCCAAATGCAAACAGTGATATTCAAATAATGCAAAGTTTATGCTTGTCTCGAAATTTTGAAAAATGCGTTTTTTAGCAGAAAACTTTTTATAAGACAAATTCAACACAAGATTTAGGGCAAAGCCTTACAGGAGTCAGGATACCTTTTGTAACAGTATGCTTTCGAACTAACCCATGCTTCAATTAGGACTTTTGAAGGGTTGTAACGTGGTTGGGTTCACGGTTTTAGAAACAAAGGATAAAGGCTAAAAGTATATTTGTACCCACCCGCTCTTCGTGATGTTCTTCAATCCTAAACTCAGTTAATTGTGCGTCAAACTCTATTCGAATTTAGAACGACGTTTTGGTGATGGTTCACACAAGTTGGATTTTGGAAGGCAGTCATCATTTTTTTTGCAACCTTTTTCATGTTGTCGAGGATTTGTAATGACCTCGCTCTTTTGATTTATTATCCCTAACTTTTGCCTGACTGTTCCTGTTTTCGAGATTACAGTCAGCGGGATGCCCCAAATTTCTTGAGCCTCCTTTATAGGTTTTGGCTCAGTGGGCTTTTCTCTTTTGAGAGATTGACTGCCTATGAGATAAGGAACCACCACTGTCTTTTGATTCCAGAGGAATACTTTTGATGTCGTTCGTTGTATTATGAATTGAGAGTTTTGCGACTTCAATGCACATCTTGAATTAACTGAAAGACTACCTTGCCCTAGGTTTAATCAAAGGTTTCAATTTGTTTTAAAACAGAAAACTCCTACTTCTTTGGCTCGAAGGGGTTGACTAGGGATTATCTTCCTTATAACTCCAGTGTTTAGGATTTGAAAGAAACACTTGTACATCGTCAGCAAGGTCTGTCCAAAAGCATACTGTATGAGATTATGGCATTGTTTCGTCATCCTCCCTCTAAAGGCTTGTAACTTTTAGCAAGAGTTGAATGTCATAAAGTGAGTAAAAAGCATAGTTTAAATGTAATGAAAATGATTGGATCAAATCAAGACAAACATATGTAATGCATTAATGAAACAAAGTTTGGCATTAATAGATAATTGTTTGAATAACAAAGAGATTACAACTTGAAAATTCAAATGAACAAAATCTTTCAATGATCCGTATTAGGAGCAGTGATTATGTTTGGAGTCTCCGGAGGGTCAAACTTGATTTCCTTGGCATCAATCAAGTCTTGAATCTTGTTCTTCAAAGTCCAACAGTCGTCGGTGTCATGTCCAGGACTGTCAGAGTGGTATGCACACCTTTCATTGGGATGATAGGTAGGAGTGGAAGTATTTGGGTTCTGGGGAGGAGCCTTTAATGTAATCAGCTCTGCCTTCAACATGTGTTTTAGCGCTTGAGTCAGTGACTTGTTGATCTTGGTAAATTGCCTCTTGGGCATGTTTGGCTTACTCTGATCAACCTGTTGTTTTTGGTGAGGTTGTTGTTGGACCCTTGAGGTAGTAGCAACTTGGAGAGGTCCATTCTTTACCAAACCAAACCCTTGTCTTCTTGGAGGCTGATCAATGACTTAGTCCCCGACTTTGACTGTTTGCTTCATGTTGTTGTATCTGTCTTGATGAAGTTGGATGATAATGGTTCTCAGCTCTTCTTGTTCCCAAGCTAAGCCTTGGATAAGAGCCATCTGCCCCAGCATCTGGGTTTTCATGGCATCGAACTCAGCTTGCAGTTGTTCCAGCCGTTCGTCCTTATTGTCTTCAGGACTTTTCTTGACCAAATTCCCCATGAGGAGTGTTCTCAATTCTTCCTGCCCCTTGGATAGGTTTAGGAAGATTTACCTGAACTGAGTCTCTTGAGTATGAAGATCTTGATTGTCTAGTTGGAAAGCCATTACTGAAATAAACAGCGAGAACATGAGAGACCTGTATCGGATGACCTGTTATGTAATGATATGTATGATATATGTATGCAATGTTTTCAAGGATCTCGCGGGGTAAACAAGAAACTGTTAGGATTTGAATCTGGTAGCTTGATTGAAGGAACTTCACGTTGTTAAGAGTCCTTCTTCAAGAGTCAAGCTCACCATATCGAGTGGGTCATAGCCCCTGACTCAAGTTATCGTGTTTTAATCTCTAGATGGCATTGGCTAGAGGAAAATAAATCCCCTTTGCCCCTTGCTAGACTTTTGATTTACCATAACCTGCATCACAGACTCTTGAGATCCTTGAAATGGTTACGGAAATGTTAAGGTATGATGTTATGATGTGTATGCTATGCGTTTAAGCAAAAGTGTGAGGTGATGTAAGTAAACCCTGCAATAAATCTAAATTATCGGATAAGGGCTGTAAACAAAACCTGCAAGGAACTCATGTTGTCAGATAACAAGAATGTGCAAGTAGTTCAAGTTTGAAGGCACACAAGTCACACATATAGCCTTAAGTTTAGGCTGGCATGGAGTTTAGGCCTTACCCTCTTTCAGTTTAGTTGGTTTAAACCTGTCCTAAAAATTGTAACCGGGTTCTAGAGGACCTCAATATCACTGACTACCCTCAATCGGTCATAATTCCAGTTTAGCAACCTTTTCTTGCGCCCGGAATCATCGCGAGAGTTTAGTCTCAATGAGTGTAGCATACTGCTACTATTCTATGTCCAATTTGGTCAATTTAAGGTTCTAAGGTCAGTTGGTGCTTAATGACTCCTTAGAAGACCCATATTCTCCTCGTTTCAACACAAGGGATATCGGTACAGACTAAGGTGCCACACCAACGTAGCTACTGCTTCATCCGTGTCGGTATACGCCAGACAGATCCCTCACAGTTTATTGCTACTTACCTAAAAAGGGTACCCCCCAAATTCGGGTTAGGATCTATAGAACTCTGATACAAGCCCACAAAATTTAAAGCATACAAAGCATACAATTGAAAACACAGGTGATCTAATCCTAAGGTACACCTCACTTATAATGATTCCTCAGCAGAGTCGCCAGTTCTGTGATCGGTGGGAATGAGAACTGACTATTTTGGAATGTTGGTTCGCGTTTTGCGTTTGTTTTCGCAAAATGTCGCGGTAAGCAAGAGTCGCCATCGTCTTTTATTTTATCCAACAAGGAAAGTACAAAAGCACAGAAAAATTCCTTTTCGAGATGTTTCTCGGGTTCGGGAGGTAGATTTTAGAAAGGGAAGGTGTTAGCACCCTTTCTATCCGTGGTTATCCACGGGCTCTTTGGTACTTGCTCACTGTGTTTTCAAAAGTTTGCTTTTCTTTGTGTTTGTGGGTTTGAAAAGAGTTTTTGTTTTTGAAGAAAGTGTAAGTGCAAAAAGTTTTTGTTTTGTTTTAAAAGGAGCAAGTACTTGAGAACCTCTACCTACTCAAAAAGGAATTAGACTGTGCAAGTGTCCTTTAGACAATGTTATCCCACTATTAAGGAGTAGGTAGCATCGTCGTTGGAGTTTTCGGGTCAATTCGATTTAAGGGACGTGTGGTCACTAAAGCAATGTTAGGATGCTTTAGCGGTAACCCTAATGTATTAGATCATTTTTATCGAGGCAACCATTACGAGGCAACTTTGATCTTTGGACAGGAGGGCGACCTCTAAGACTTCATATACTCAATGACCACGTTTGAGGCAACCAAGTGAGGCGTACCCTAAGAGTGGCATGTGTGAGTGTATTGTTTTTCAGTTTATATTATCTTTGTACATGTTATGGTGAGCTACGGTTGATTTTAATTTAAAGGTTAATCTTGTCATGCAATCCTAGTTAGCATACATCTAAACAGTTAATATATGTACAGGAATTTAAAGTGCGGGAATTGTAAATCCTACGCTATTACAAGGCTTCGGGGAGGGGGATTATTTACATGTCCAAAATTGGGGGAATAAAGCAGTAAAGTGTAAAAGTCTTAGTTAAGCTATTACAAACCAGTAGACAGTTATAATAAAATAAACGCGCGCGAATCTGAAAATAACCTCTAAAAAATCTAAGAATAAAAATCTTTTTGTTGTTTTATGTTATTTTGGGGAAATGATCTAAATCTACTTAATTTTAGTTTTGGAAAAATGTTAAAATAATTAAATGATTAATTAACAAAGTTAATTTAATAGAAAAAAACTAGCCTAATGTTTTTTTGATTTTTTTTATTTTAATGTTAATTAAAAAGATAAAAAGATGTCAATGAAAACAAAAATAAAATACAAGGGGGACCCTTCGATCCAGGGAAAAAAGGAGCTTAGAGCCAAGGAGGGAATGGAAGCTTCGATCCAAACAGGGTCATGGTTCTTTCGATTGGGCCAGGAAGTGGGCATGAACAGCCTTCGATCCAGGGAAGGGGATTTCCCTTCGATCCTGGGAAAAATGCCTTCTTCGATCCAGAGAAGGTGTCTCCTTCGATCTGGGATACTATACCTGCAAAAGTATGTTAGCAAAATAAAACTCAGGGCCTGGTATCAAACCCCAGGCCCTTCGATCCTGCGTGCGCTGAGTCTTTTCAGGCTAAATCTACAGCAAATGTTAGCAAACGAAGAACGTGACCTGGGGCTAAACCCAAGCCCTTGAATTCTATCTAGGATGGCAAATCGAATGGGATAGAAAATACGGAGGTGTTATGAAAAATGAAAAGTTTTGACAATTTACCCTCTCTTACCAGCAGATTGAATCTTCGATTTGGGTCCTGGCTGGATGGGAACACTTTCAATCTGAGGGCTTCTGGGTGTGGGCACCTTCGATCTGAAGGACTGCTTTGGCTTGGAAAATTATGACAACCTTTGATGGATTGTATGGGCAGCGCCTCTCCAATGTTCTTGTTTCTCCTTCTTTGTTTTTTCGTTCCTGTTCTTTTCTGCGTTCTGTTCTGTCCTTTTTTCGTCCTGTTCCCCCTATTTTGTTTCTGCAGAGTTTTGTGTGTCTTTTTGTTTCTGCAGAGTTTTCTTTCTTTCACTATAATTTTTTTAATGTTTTTGTTTGTGTTGGTAATATGTCACTGGCCTCATATTTATAGGAGTGTGAGGGTGCATGAAAATGGCAAGGGACAGCCATTTAACCAGGCCATTAAAGCCATGAGACAAGAATCAAACACATTAAAATATTTCCTTTTTTGAAATATTCGTGTCTCTTTGGAAACTAGAATGAATCTGGACACTTTTGATTTTCGAATGCCTTCAGGCCATGCTCTTCGATTGGTCTTGAGTTGCTTCCTTCGAATGGACTTCTTCTGCTTCGACTGCTTGATTTGAAAAGAATCACTCTGGTCGAATCAGCTCTTTAGGAACAGAAATGGCAAGAATCTGGCCTTTAACTCAGGAATTAAATCCACAATCAGCATTTAATTATTTCTACATTTGCAAGGGAAACATGCCATTTTCTCATGTCCA
The DNA here is from genome assembly GCA_948472305.1 of Vicia faba. Taxonomy (NCBI): domain Eukaryota; kingdom Viridiplantae; phylum Streptophyta; class Magnoliopsida; order Fabales; family Fabaceae; genus Vicia; species Vicia faba. Next base: position 161,082,623 of record OX451738.1, read on the forward strand.
GTGTACCTGGACATGTTTTTTTGAGTGCCCTCTTGATGGCCTCTTTCAAATGGCCTGGAAGGAGTTCTTCAAATGGCCCTGGTCCAAATATCAATCGAAGGATACTAATTAAAATTCCAATCGAAAGGCTTTGTTAACAGGCCAATTGAAAGGTGTTGTTCATGCTAATCGAAGGACATGGTTAACATGCCTGTCGAAGCTGCCTTGACACAATGCTAAATCGAAGGATCCCTTGGCATTCCAATTGAAAGGCTTGGCCCAGGGTCCCAAACGAAAAGGTCTTTCAGAATTCTAATCGAAGGGCTTTGACAAAATGCAAATCGAAGTGCTTGTCCATAATTCCAATTGAAAGGCTCCTTCAGAATACCAATCGAAGGGTCTTTCAGAATGCCAATCGAAGGCCTTGACATAATGTCAATCGAAGTGCTTGTCCATAATGCCAATCGAAGTGCTCCTTCATAATAACAATCGAAGGGTCTTTCAGAATGCCAATCGAAGTTCTTGTCCATAATGCCAATCGAAAGGCTCCTTCAGAATACCAATCGAAGGGTCTTTCAGAATGCCAATCGAAGTTCTTGTCCATAATGCCAATCGAAAGGCTCCTTCAGAATACCAATCGAAGGGTCTTTCAGAATTCCAATCGAAAGGTACTTAAAGTACCACTCAAAAATTTTCTTTTTCCTTAGGCAAGAGTTTGTGATCAACCATGCAGGGGGAAGACTTTGGAAAACATGAGAGGGAAAATTTTGGGGTGCAACACCATCCAAAAATAAATTTGTTGAACTGTAAGTTATAAGCTGAAAGAATGAGTATCAGAATGGCATCCGCGTCTAGAGCGTATCTGAGCTGTATCTTTGACTTGGAATCTGAATGAGTAACAGAATGGCCTCCACGTCTAGAGCGTATCTGTAATGTATTGTATCTGAAAGGTTGTATCTGAATGAGTACCAGAATGGCATCCATGTCTGGAGCGTATCCGAACTATATCTGAACTTGAAATCTGAATGAGTATCAGAATGGCATCCGTGTCTGGAGCGTATCCGTACTGTATCTGAAAGTTGAATCCGAATGAGCATCAAAATAGCATCCGTATCTTGAGCATATCTGAACTGTATCTGAAAGTTGAATCTGAATGAGTATCAGAATGGCATCCGTGTCTAGAACGTATCTGAACTGTATCTGAAAGTTGAATCTGAATGAGTATCAGAATGGCATCCGTATCTGGAGCGTATCTGAACTGTATTTGATTGCACATTGTTAATGGTAGCTGTTTAATCTTATCCTGAAAAGGGTAAAATGTTAGCTGAAAAACAAAGTTATGTTGCATGAAATGTATGATGCAATATATTTGCTTCATAAATGTTTATGATATGTAGATGTAATGTATGTGCATGTAAGCTGATTGGTTGTATTGCTGTCCGATTGAGGAAAATAAATCCCTGAATGCTGATGAGGATATATTGAATTTCCAACATCTCGAGGTTGAAGTACTGATGAACTTTTGCGTGGGGATTGCTTATGGAATAGCCTAAAGACGTTTTCCTATCCTTTCAACCTATCAGTAATTATCTTTCTCATTTTGTTTATTTGTAAACAGTAATTATGTTCAAATGCATATGTTCATTAATGAATCATTAGACAGTTTTGCAAATAAAACACAAGTGTAAAGAAAAAAAGACAAATAGTTTTCTGTACTTTCAAAGAGATATCTTTGTATTTAACTTTGAATAAGTATTTCGTAAAAAGGAGACAAACATCCTAGTAAGAGAATGGTGCCATAAAGCAAAAAGAATTTACACAAAGAAAGATAGCTATGTGTAATAATCCCATAGGGTTCCCATTCTGCTATAGCCTTCGTATCTCTGAGCACCTTGTCTATTTGTTGCTTCGTCCGAAGATGATTGAATTGATCAGAAACTCCAAGTTTGTGAGTGGAAGTCGAGGGTTTGTCCGCAAAGTGATCCGACGGGACATAGTCATACGCCTCAATTCCCTAACTTTTTCCTGGACCGCCCTTTCGGGTTTTCAATCCACCGGGAAACCCTTTTTTACCCAAGTCGCCCTTTCGGGTTTTCAACTTGCCGAGTGTACAGATTTTTTTATTTTATCCCTAATTTTTGCCCGAACCTTTTCGGTTCGCCGGGATGCCCTTGTTTTGCCTAGGTGCGTTAACCTAGTGGTCTCTTATGCGTAGTATCTTTTGACTATGTCCGTGTTCGTAGGGTGTGGCAGGTCATCACCGTCCATGTTGGTTAAGATCATTGCCCCACCAGAGAATATGTTTTTGATTACAAATGGTCCTTCATAGGTAGGAGTCCATTTGCCCTTGGGATCACTTTGTGGCAAGATGATGCGTTTGATCACTAGATCTCCAACTTGATATACTTGTCGTCTGACTTTCTTGTTGAAAGTCTTGATCATCCGTTTTTGATACATTTGACCATGGCAAACAGCAGTAAGTCTCTTTTCGTCGATTAAGTTCAGTTGATCAAGTCGAGTCTGGATCCAATCGTCTTTATTCAAATATGCATCCTTCATAATCCTTAGAGAGGGGATCTGAACCTCAATAGGTAAAATAGCCTCCATGCTGTAAACCAAAGAATAGGGTGTTTCCTCAGTTGATGTGCGATCCGTGGTACGATACCCGTGGAGAGCAAATGGTAGCATCTCATACTAGTCCTTGTAGGTGACTGTCATTTTTTGTATGATCTTTTTAATGTTTTTATTTGCAGCTTCGACAGCATCATTCATCTTTGGCCGATAGGAAGAATAATTGTGATGTTGAATCTTGAATTTCTCGCACAAGGCAGTGATCATAGTGTTGTTAAGATTTGTACCATTGTCAGTGATGATCCTTTCTAGGATACTGTATCGGAAAATTAGATTCTTCTTGATGAAGCGGGCAATAACATTCTTAGTAACGGATGCGAAGGAAGCTGCTTCAACCCATTTGGTAAAATAGTCAATGGCCACTAGGATGAAACGGTGTCCATTGGAGGATGTAGGCTTGATCTCCCCAATCATATCAATTCCCCACATAGCAAAGGGCCAAGGAGTCGTTAATACATTCAGAGGAACCGGAGGTACGTGCACCTTGTCAGCATAAATTTGACACTTATGATATGTCCGAGAGTGTTGATAGCAGTCTGCTTCCATGGTAGACCAATAATAGCCTGCCCGTAGGATTTTCTTTGCCATCGTATGCCCACTGGAGTGAGTGCCAAAAGTACCTTCATGTAATTCAGCCATAATCTTTTCCACCTCAATCTTATCCATACACCGAAGCAGAATGGAGTCATGATTGCGCTTGTACAGGATGCCATTACTCAAGAAGAATTTAGTAGAGAATCTCCTTCAGAACTTCATATCATTGATTGAAGGTCCTTTCGGATATTCTTGAGCCTCGAGATACCTCTTGATTTCATGAAACCAAGGCTGGTCCACTACCTCTTCAGTATTAATCTCATGACAATGTGATGGTTTATTCATTTGTTCGATGGTGATCTGGGGAGCCTCGTTATCCTAATTAAGTTTAAACATAGATGACATTGTGGCTAGAGCGTCTGCTAGCTGATTTTCTTCTCGCGGGAAATGCTCGAAGGTAATCTTCTCAAAATGCGATAGCAATGTCAAAACATGTTCTTTGTAAGGGATAAGATTTGGGTGCTTATTATCCCATTCCCCTTTGATCTGACTGATGACCAAAGTTGAATCTCAGAATACATCTAAAGATTTGATTCCCAAGTCTATGGCAGCTCTAAGACCAAAGATGCATGCTTCGTACTCCGCCATGTTGTTTGTACAATTGAAACAAAGTCTAACAGTAAATGGAGTATGACACCCTTCTGGAGATATGAGTACAACACCGATACCATTACCAAGTGCATTGGATGCCTCATCAAAGAGCAGGGTCCATCGGGATCCTTGTTTAGGTCCATCATATAGTTTGATTTCTTCACAGTTGTCTAATGTCATGATGTCTTCATCCGGGAATTCAAACTTCATGGACTGATAATCTTCTACAGCTTGATGAGCAAGATGATCATCTAGCACACTTCCCTTTATAACTTTCTGGGTAGTGTACTGCATGTCGTATTCTGTTAGGATCATCTACCATCTAGCTATCCTCCCAGACAGAGTAGGCTTTTCGAAGATGTATTTTATCGGATCCATCTTAGATATCAACAAGGTAGTATGAGTCAGCATATACTGTCTTAGCCGACGAGCAGCCCATGCTAGAGCGCAGCAAGTTTTCTCGAGAAGTGAATATCTGGTTTCACAGTCGGTAAACTTTTTGCTCAGGTAATAAATAGCATGCTCTTTTCGGCCAGACTCGTCATACTGCCCCAATACACACCCCATTGAATTCTCTAAAACGGTCAGATACATGATCAGTGGTCTTCCCTCGACTGGTGGCACCAAAACAGGAGGCTCTTGTAAATACTCTTTAATTTTGTCGAAAGCAGTCTGGCATTCATCATTCCACTTGACTACTTGATCTTTCTTCAGTAGTTTGAAGATTGGCTCACAAGTAGTTGTTAGGTGAGAAATGAATCTGGAAATATAGTTCAGGCGTCCCAGGAATCCTCTGACTTCCTTCTCAGTACGAGGAGCAGGAATTTCTTGTACCGCTTTAACTTTGGCAGGATCAACCTCGATGCCTTTGTTACTGACAACAAAACCTAAAAGTTTACCGGACCGTACTCCGAATGTGCACTTGTTTGGGTTCAACCTTAACTTTTACTCCTTCAATCTCTCAAATAACTTTTGCAAGTGATCAAGGTGCTCCTCTTCAGTTTGTGATCGGGCTACCATATCGTCAATGTAGACCTCTATTTCATGATGTATCATGTTATGAAATAAGGCTACCATGGTGCGCTGATAGGTTGCCCCAGCATTCTTCAGTCCGAATGGCATTACTTTGTAGCAGAATGTGCCCCATTGTGTGACAAATGTAGTTTTCTCGATGTCCTCAGGTACCATTTTGATTTGGTTATAACCTAAGAATCCGCCCATGAAGGAAAACACCTTGTGTTGGGTTGTATTGTCAACCAAGATATCTATGTGGGGAAGTGGAAAGTCATCTTTAGGGCTGGCCCTATTCAAATCTCTATAGTCCACGCACATTCGTACTTTGCCGTCCTTTTTAGGCACGTGAACAATGTTGGCAACCCATTGGGGATAGGAAGTAACGGCCAAAAATCCAGCATTAAATTGTTTCATGACTTCCGCTTTGATCTTCTCTGACATGAAAGGTCTCATGCGGCGGACCTTTTGTTTTACTGGTGGACAGACATATCTTGTGGGTAGACGATGTACCACGATGTCTGTATCAAGTCCTGGCATGTCTTCATATGACCAGGCAAAGATCTCAACATAATCATGCAACAGCTGAACCAGACGCTCCTTGACACTCGGCTCTAGATTGGCACCCACCTTGATTTCTTTCTTATCCTCCTCGGTACCCAAGTTGATTGTATCCACCGGTTCCTCATGAGGCTGAATAGCTCTTTCCTCTTGTTGTAGTAGTCTGGCCAATTCCCCTGGTACTTCACAATCTTCCTCACCCTCGTCTTTGGCTTGGTAGATTAGATCTTCAGAGTCACTAAAGGTCATAGCAGTATCGTTACCCATGGGATCTGGAATAGAGGGGTACCTGCATTTGTGAGTGTTGGTGTGTGTAAGGGTATAACCATCTTTTAAACAATAAAATGTAAAAGAAAGACAATGAGCACAAAAGTTTGCATGTGAAAAACGCCCATGATTCATTAAATGTCATATGAAGATGAAATAAAAACCCTTACAAATGGACCATTGTGCCTCGGGTAAGACACAAGGTTTTAAATGTGTGAATTGTTTGTGAATATTACAAGTCCAACAGAAATGAAAAAGATAAATTATTGAGGGATGAAAGTTATTGGGACAAAGTCTCTGGCTTCCCAATTGCGAAGTCCTTCGTTGACAGTAGGAAATATCCAATCCTCTAAGCTGCAATCTTCTTCACCATCTTCCACTGCACTGACCTCTCGGTTGCTAATCTTCAAAGGTGGCCCTCCAGTACGGGCACGGTGCACAGCCTTCTGAGCATTTGAAGTAAACCCTAAGCCAAACTTTTCATATTTATACGGAATGTCCAGAAGTTGCCCCCAGATGGTGCATCCTCCCTCCTCTACTACTGCCTTGGCGTCCTTCAGAGATGACATCCGAAGCGGAGGTCTTGTGATCTTGGGGGTCTGGGATACTGTCTTGGTTATTGCTACCTCTTGAGAGACTTCTTTGAAATGTTGAAAAGGAGTTTCGATGAACTCGTCGTCCAATTCTACATACCAGAAAGAACTGAGGTGACTAATCATATACTCTTCCTCTCCATGGACAGTGATAATCTTTCCATGGATCGGGTATTTCAGCATCTGGTGTAGTGTAGAGGTGACAGCACCGGCATTATGGATCCATGGCCGTCCTAGCAGACAGGAGTAAGAGGGGCGGATGTCCATTACATAGTTGAGTTGAAAGTCTGAGTCCCCACCTTTATGGGGATGTCCACCTCCCCGTGGACCATCCTCTTTGAGCCATCAAATGCTCTCACAACTATGTTACTGGGTTTCAATGTCAGTCCTTCGCAATCCAATCTGTCGAGAGCCTTCTTTAGTAAAACATTCAAAGATGAGCCAGTGTCCACCAAGACATGGGCCAGAGTTGTTCCTCTACATTCCACAGAGACATGCAATGCCTCGTTGTGTTTTCTCCCTCTTGGTGTCAAATCAGCATCAGAGAAGCCTAGGCCGTTATCAGCTGTCAAACTGGCCACACAATCTTGAAATTGGTCATCAGATGTCTCATGAGGCACATGGGCTGTCTTTAGAAACTTTACCAGGGCTTTCGCATGTGCCTCAGAACACAATAACAATTCCAGCATGGAGATCTTGGAGGGAGTTTACCCCAACTGTTCAACTACGTCGTAGTCGCTTTTCTTTATTATTCTCAAGATCTCCTCCATTTCCTTCTTGGAGGTTTCGGGGATAGTCAGTGGTTGAGCCTTCGTCCAGACAGGCTCTTCTTGAATATATTTTCCTCTAATTTCAGCAGTAGGAGTGTTGGTAGGGATAACAGCAGTGGTTGTGTCATCTTTGTCATTAGGAGCACTTGCAGATATGTTTATTGGTATGGAGGTAACCTTTGGAACAGCCACGGGTCCAAAAACTGCCTTTGGAGGGGCAATTTCTAGAGAGAAGATTCTACCGCTACGGGTAATCTTACTGGTTCTGGAAAAATTGCTAATGTCGAAGTCTTCTTCTTCGGAGCTCATTTCTTCGGTGGCCAGCCCATCTTGTTTGATACCATGGTAGTAGATGTCTCCACCGTAATTCCACGGCACTGTTTTGTCTGATTCATACGGGACTGACCCGGGCATTGTGATTATAAGAGGAGTAGTTTTTGGAACCGATGTAATCCTAACGGGTCTTTTGGAGACCCTGGAAGGATTGGCGGAGATGGTTATGATTGAAACGTCTTCAACAGGAACAGGTAAAATAGAAGTACTTTCAAATAGAATCTCTTGGTTGTCTATCAAACATTGAATGCCTGTCTTCAACAAAAGGAAAATAGTTGGTGAGGATAAGAAAAGATGGCAGTCTTCATTACAACCCAGGAATACACCGGCTTTCAACAAGTTTATCTTAATGATTGGGAGTGGAGTCAAGAGTTCATCAACTGTGGTAACAAACAAATCTTCTTCGATAGCATTGGTATTGTGACCATGCCTAGGCATAGGAGAGGAAATGAAGTTTGGCTTCTCGGGTGCATCAAACTCAATCTCTTTTACATCTATAAGGTCTTGAATTTTGTTTTTCAGGGCCCAACTGTTGTTAGTTCATGACCCGGACTTTCGGAATGATAAGCACATCTGGCATTTGGGTGATAATGAGGGGATGCAGTGTTGGGGTTCTTTGGAGCTTCCTTCATAGTTATCAAATTAGATTTCAGAAGATGTGGTAAAACTTGGGCTAGAGTCATATTAATTCTGGTGAATTACCGGACTGGACTTTCCACCCTCGGTTGGTTATTTCTTGGTTGATCAGATGTAGGCTTTGGGATCATAACGGCTCCTACCATTGGTCGGTGTTCATCTCTCCCTTGGTTCCTTTATGGGTAAACAGCAGATACTTCCTTCTTTCCAGTGAAAGGCTTTCTCACAGGTGTAGAGGCAGATGACTCCTTCTGAATCTTTCCACTTTTTATGCCAGCTTCCACCCTCTCTCCAGTTAGTATTAACTTAGTAAATCCAGCAGATGAGCTCCCAATCAAATGGTTGAAGAAAAGACCCGACAGAGTGCCTAAGAACATATCTACCAACTCCCTTTCAGACAAAGGGGGTTGTACTCTCCCAGCTAGATCTCTCCATTTCTACGCGTAATCCTTGAAACCCTCATTTGAAGCCATAGCCATACTCTGAAGTTGAGTACGGGTAGGTTCCAAATCATCATTATACTGGTATTGCTTATAGAAAGCTACGGAAAGATCTTCCCAGTTGTGGACGTCGGCCCTTTCCAATTGGTAAAACCAATCGAGTTGTGTTCCAGATAGGCTATCTTGGAAAAAATGGACCCACAAGTCTTTATCGACAGAGTGCGGCTGGATCTTTCTCACATACGATCGGAGGTGCATCTTAGGACATGACATCCTATCATATTTTGCAAACAACGGCACTTTGAACTTCGGTGGGATCACAATTCTCGACACTAGCCCCAATTCTTCAAAGTCTAGACCTGGTACTCTTTGTATTTCCATAGCGTTCAAACGCTCTGCGAGATGTCTATACTTATCATCTGCTGGAGGATACTTTTCCTCGGAATAGTCTTCCTCTTCTTCCTCCTCTTTAGATTCTGACGAAACTACTGTTTCTTTTCCTTTTCCTTCTCCTTCATCAGATGTTGCTGTGAAATTCAAGGTTCTTCTAGTTTATCCTTGAAACCTTCTCCCCGTGATTACAACACCAGTTGGTTTCTTCTCTTTCTTCTTCTTCTCTTTGGCCAACAGAGTCTTCAACTCCTCTTGCCCCTTGGCCAGGGTCTTGAGTAACTGTTGAAACTGCGTGTTTTGAACTTGAAGATCTTTGACTGTCTGTTCGAGATCCATCTTACTGAAATAAACAGTAGAGAGATGAGGAAACTCGTTGCAAAAAGACCTGTTTATGTTATGATGAATGATATGTACACATGCAATGCTTTCAAGGATTTTTAAAAAGATTCAAGTTCGTTTTAGACAAAAAGAAACACACGTTACATTAATAAAGTAGAGTTTGAGTACATCAATGCCCCTTGAGCTAAATAATACAAAACTCTAATATAAAAAAGTAGTGCGCATCTTCTTTGGTGCTATGTAGGCATTTAGAGTTTGCTCCTCATGAAGTAGCCTAGTGAGTTCCAAAACCTTCTTCTCGCTTGCGTAGAATTGGGCTTCGAAAGTATCTCACTCTCCTTTGAGTTGTATCCAATTCCTTTGTAGGTCTTCGAGAGATATGGGCATGTCATGATGTAGGATAGTGTATGGAACTTCTCCTTCCTTAAAAGGCTCGATGATCACCGGGAGAATTGAAGGATAAGGCATCATAAGACTTTGAGCGCGGGTTCGTACCCACTTGATGTAAGGCTCAAGAGGGATGGAATTATTGTGTCCCAAAGTCTTGCTATCCACCTTGTTTAGCATCCTCCAAGCTCGGATGAATCTCTGGCGAAGACCTTGATCGTCGTTGTCGTAGTCGAATACCCAACCTTGAATCAGCTTCTCATGTGGGCCATCCCTTCGGGCATAACCAAATTGTCTTAGAGCTAATCATGGGTTGTAGGTGATGCCTCCCCTAATGCCAAGCAGAGGGACATTAGGGAATTCCCCACAACGATCAACAATGATAACATTCTCCTTGGATCGGGAGCCCAAATGAATATCTGAATGTTTTAGCGTCATTAACCTTTGCGACCACCTTAAACCTTGCTCATTCTTTAAGACTGATTGGGGAAGATGAGAAATAAACCATCTTGCCAGGAGAGGAGTGCAACACATAAGGACACCTCTTTTCCTAATTGTGCAAGTGTGAAAAGAGTGTAGGATATCCCCTAGCAATGTAGGCATCGGATTGCGTGACATGAAGATTTTAACGGCACTCACATCTATGAGTTGGTCAAGATTGGGAAACAAGACTATCCCATAGATAAGAAGAGCCATAATTTCCCCAAATGCTTGCAGATCTAAGGAATTCCAACAGCTTTGGGCTTTCTCAAATAGAAACTTTGCTAATAAGCCTTTGACACCGTTCTAGTTTCCCAATGAGTTGTGACATCAGATGAGCGCAAGTGCAGAGCTTGAGTAATCTCTTCTGGATTTGGGTATCTTTCCATACCGTTGAAAGGTAGTTGATTGAGAATGGGAATCCTCAAGATTTGAGAGAATTCTTCCAAAGTAGGCGCGAGCTGATAATCGGGGAATGTGAAGCAATGATGCAAAGGATCAAAGAACCGGAAGAGCACCTTCATCATGTCCTCCTCTGTGTTGGAGGTGACCAAGTTGAGTAGACGACCATGCCTCTCGGTGAATGGAGATTTCTCAGGGGTCCTTGAAGCTAGCTCCTTGAGTTGTGGAGGAATTCTTACAAGGTTGATTTGGATAGTTTTCCTGCGGAGTGAATCCATATCCTACAAAACAAGAACAAAGAAGAATCTCCAAAATCCTTGAAATAGTTAGTGAATGCATATGATGTTCATGATGTCCATGATGTTATGTACAAGTATGTATATACAAGAAAAACAAACAAGTTCTTAGTTTAGGCTTGCATGGGGTTTTATATGTAAGTACCCTCTTGAAGTTTAGTTGGCTTAAACCTGTCCTAGTAATAGTAACCGGGTTCTAAGGAGTTCAAAATCACTGGATTGTTTCCTTGGTCATTATTTTAGCTCAAGCCTCTTTAATGGCGACCGAAATATCCCAAGAAACCAACCCTCAATGAGTGTAGTATCGAGTATCTACCAACTTCGGACTGTACCAAAGTCAGTCATCTCACTACATCCTAAAGGCCAAGTTGGTCAAGTAAAGGGTTCTAGAAGTTCATTAGTGCTTCATGACATCACTCAGCGGCCCTGTATTCTCTTTGATTGACTCAAAGGCTACCGGTACCCACAAATATGTCACACTAACATAGCAATTTCTTAGACCATGTTGGTATACCCCACACAGTTTCCACAACGTATTGCTATTTACCTACAATGTATTCCCAAATCCGGGTAGAGGATTCAAACCCAAACAAAGAACCATAATGTAAAGAAAACAAATCAAACAATGTAAGCAAGTAAATGTGATCTAGCCCTAAGGTAACCCCACTTTTTTTCAATAGTCCCCAGCAGAGTCGCCAGTTCTGTGATACGGGGAGAACTGACTTGAGGATTTTTCATTTTATCGTAAATGTTGCAGTTAGCAAGAGTCGCCACCGACTTTTCTTTTATCCAAAAGGAAAGGTGAAAAAGCACAGGAAAGACCTTTGAGATTGTTTCTTGAGTTCGGGGGATAGATTATGAAAAGGGAAGGTATTAGCACCCTTTTCATCCATGGTTTTCCATGGGCTCTTAGTTACTTGCTAGATCACTTGCTTTTGTTGTTTGAAATTATGTTTGGTGTGGTTTTGAAAGTATTTTGTAAAAGAGCCCATTCGTTTAGGCAATCTTTGTAATGATTCTTATTCGTAAGAATGTATACAAAGATGTTTGTCTTTTTGAAAATGTTTTCAATGTTTGAAAAATGTGTGTGTTTGTTTTGAAAATGGCAAGGATAGTTGTTTGGGAATAGAGCAAGTAACTAGAAGTAATCTACCTACCCAAATGTCTTTCTTGTGCATTTTTTATTCCTTTGACATTGTTGTCTTACCATTGATTTGGTAAGCAACCTTATCTTTGGATGTAAACGGGACGGGCGTGGGTCATTGTATAACCATGATTAGCAATGTTTGCAAAGTATCTTGGCATTTTTGAGGGACCAAGATCATTTTGTAAGGCAACCTTGAATAGCGTCATCGAGAGACTATGATCTTATATTTGTTTGTTTTGCCAAGATACTTTGCATGCGTAATATGACTATTTTATATAAGGCAACCAAGTGGAGAAACCCTAAGGATGCTTGTGTTCAAGTGTGTTATTTTCATGTTTTGATTTCATCTTGCATTAGGGTTTTCTATTTGCTTTATTTTGATCTTACCATGCAACCCTAATTACTAACATGGCATGTAAAGCGATAAATTGCGTAATGTAAAGATTACTAAGCTATTACAACAATTTTATGGGAGGGGGGAATACAAATTTGAATGGGGATTTGCAAGAATGTAAATCTAAATAAATTATTACAACCAAATCAAATTTATACGAATATTAGAATAAACAATATACAATGTTTAAATATGCAATATTATGTCCATGCAAGAAAAAAGATTTTGTTTTGTTTTTTGTGTGAAAAGAAATTTTAACCTAATCCTAAAAATATAAGGAAAAGAAATTAATTCTTAAAAAGGGGTTAACCCTAATTCCTAGTTTGAAAGAAAATAAGGTTTTCATGTATTATTATTTGTGTATTCTTTGTATTAAAAATAATAAATAATATTTTATAAAAATATTTAATTTTTTTATATATGCCAAAATAAATATTTTACAAGTATGAAATGAAAAAAAAATAAAACAAATTAAACTAAACCTATTTTATTTAAGTTTACAAGTTTATTCAAGAAAAAGAATTAATACATAGTTTAATAAAAATATATTTTTTAATGTGAAAATAAAAATAAAATAAACAAATGCAAAAATATCATATTTCATATTTTTTATGATTTTTAGGTATTAAAGAAATGTTTTAAAAAAATAAAAATGAAAATGAAAACAAATAAATAAATATATGAAAATAGTTTGGGCCAGGGGTGCTGTAAGGAAATGGGGAGCGGTATGTTAGTAAAAAAATGCTAGGCCCAATGAATCAAGCCCATCCTGCAAAAACAATCCAAAAATGAAAACTGAATAAATGTGAAAAAACAAAAGGTAGCGCCAAGGTTCGAACCCAGGACATGGGTCTCACCAGCGCGCTACCTTGCCACTGGGGTGGCCATACATCAGTTGATTAATGTGAAACAAAAATAACATAACATGAAACACTTCCATGGCCCTGTACTTCATCTTCTTCCTCTAGCCAGCCATATGCCCTGTAACTTTCTCATCTCTCAATGAAAACGAAAACTCATAACATGAATGTTGTAGCATTTTGTCACACGATTCTAACCATATAAATCATGTAAGCTAACAATCAAAGATCAGAATAAATTTTAAAAGCCCTAAATTTAAACCTAATTTATCCAAGAATTTCAAGTTCAAAATTCTCTCAACTCAGGCCAAATAAATGCAAGATATGTATATGTACAACTTCGTTGCAATGAGGTCTACATTGTTTATTCACAAATCGTGGCCAATGGATGCTTGTATGAAAAGATAGAAGTTGAGATTTTTACCTCTTTCAGTTGAAATCATGGATGGAGTTGGAGTGAGTTTTATGAAGGCCTGATGATTGCTTGAGCTTGCTTGAACCTCCCTGAGTGTGTTCCAACCCTTGCCTTGCTTTGAAAGTGTCTGAAACTCTCTATCCAAGTCAACCTGCAAGCTTTGAAAACAAAAATGGTAGATAATGGAAAAGGGGTTACAGTACAGGGATGAGGGTCTGGATCAGTTATATATCAAGTAGGTAAGGTGTTTTGATGGTTAAGACTGGAAACGCACGAGCCAAATGAGAGATTGTTATGCTTATGCAAAAACTGCAAGTCTTGACATTTTTTTGGTGAAAGGAAGTTTGGGAGTGTTTCAGGCTTCTAGTAAATGTGTGTTATGTTGCAATGTGTTTGTATATTAGTATGGAATCAGTTTAAAGTCAGCTCTCCCACAGATTTGTAAGTTTTCACCTTTTGGCACACTTTTTTGCTTTTGAAGCAAAGTGAAGGGACAAGGCCTTACCTGCTTGTATTGGCTTGTTTAGAGTTGGTATCTGTTCTATACAAGTTTCCTTAGGTCTGTGGTACTTGTATGTGCAAAGGAGACAGGTTCAATGCTCAAGATTTGTAAAGTTTGCAAAAGTGGAGCTTTTTCAAAATGGCAATGGCCACTTTATGCCATTTATGGAATTACAACTTGGGTAAAGATTCTAAGGCTTGGATTAAAGCTTTGTCAACTGAGTAAGCAATAAGTTATGAAGTAAGAAACAAGTTTGGGACCTGTAAAGCATGGATTAGGTAGCATAGGTACTGATTGGGATTTTGTTCTTCATGAAATGGCTTGAATCAAAAGTGAGAAATCGCTAACTTCATCTCCTCAATTCTCCCTACTCAAAAATGATCTTGAGGAGTTCTTGGACATTTTGGAAAGCTTGCAATGTGCTATGTAACTAATCTTTGAAATGCACTTCAATATACCTCTTGGAACTAGGTGAAAAATTGCCATGAAGTTGGGTCCAAAACCTGCCTAAATTAGGGTAAAAATTCACTAAGTTATTTAGTTCATCAGCATGTATTCATAAATTTATATCTTGAGATATAAGCATATTTAGGGAAAAGTATGTGAAGCAAAGTTGTATATTTCATGGAGGTATACAAATTTCATGTTGGGAACTTCCTTTGAATCATCTTGTATCATGGTGAAAAAATGGCCTAAAGTTGATAAAAAATAAGAAATTTTCTATACTTAGAAAAATTTCTAAGTTAAGAAAATTTTCAATTTTAAACCCTAATTTTCAATCCTTGATTTATTGATGACAAATATTCACATTTTGAAATGTCTTGATGAATTGTGACCCTTGGTACTTGATTTTGACCAAAAGTCAAAGTTTGACTTTTCAGTGTACAATTGACTTTTGATCAGTTGACTGCAAATTTCATTTGTCAATCCAATGAAATTGAAATGTTTTGAAACATGTAATTAGGTAAAGATGATACAAATTAACCCTTGAAATCATGCTTTAACTCAATTGGTCATTTTCTAGGTCAAAGATCAGAAATTGCCCTTCCTCAGTCAAAACCCTAATTTTGACCATTTTGCCCTTTTGATGATTTGATCAAATTTCTTGAGGAATTGTGATGCAAACTTGATAAAATGATACATATGAGTCTAAAATGTTGATGTGGATCAAAAATTATGAAGTTTGGCTGTAAATTGGTCATGGTTGACTTTTTCCCCAATATAGTTGATTTTTAGGTCAACTGTCCAATTGACTGATCAAAAATGTGGTTCAAGGCTTGAAACTTGTAATGAGTAAACTTAGGGGTCCATAATGATCTTTGAAAGTCATATGAAGCATTGATAGTCCAAGAATCCTTGTTTAAACTCAAACCCTAATTTTGGGTCAACAGTGTAAGATGAGATGTCTTGAGCTGACCAAACCCTAATCCAGTCTTGAGTCAAAGAGATCTTGTGAGAAAAGTTTTGATAAATGAGAGGGAAAATTTTGGGGTACAACACCATTGATAACAGTTATGCTACTGCCAGTTATGACTTTGAAAATCCGATCAACCAAGCCGAGGACGAAGGTGAGGAATATTGTGAAGTACCTGGAGAACTTGCTAGGTTGTTGCAGCAGGAAGAGAGGGCTATACAGCCTCATGAAGAGCCAGTTGAGACAATAAACTTGGGCACAAAGGTAGACAGAAAAGAAGTCAAGATTAGCACAAATCTGGGGCTTAATGTCAAACATCGGTTGATACAAATGTTGCATTACTATGTCGAGATCTTTTCTAGGTCATATGAAGACATGCCAGGGCTGGATACGGATATTGTGGTTCACTGTATGCCAACTAAAGAAGATTGCCCTCCGGTAAAGTAGAAGGTTCGTCGCATGCACCCTGAAATGTCAGAGAAGATCAAAGCAGAGGTTATGAAACAGTTCAACGCTAGTTTCTTAGTCGTCACCTCTTATCCCCAATGGGTTTCCAACGTAGTTCAGGTGCCTAAAAAAGACGACAAGGTACGAATGTGTGTGGACTACAGAGATTTGAACAAGGCGAGCCCCAAAGATGAATTTCCGCTCCCCCACATTTACGTTCTGGTTGATAACACCGTGCAACACAAAATCTTTTCCTTCATGGGTGGTTTCTCTGGTTACAATCAGATCAAGATGGCACCTAAAGATATGGAGAAGACTACCTTCGTCCCACAATGGGGCACTTTATGCTACAAAGTGATGTCGTTTGGATTAAAGAATGTTAGGGCAACCTAAAAGCGAGCCATGGTTGCCTTGTTTCGTGACATGATTCACCATGAGATAGAGGTATATGTGGATGACATGATAGCCAGGTCTCAAACTGAGGAAGAGCATCTTGATCATTTACAAAAGCTGTTTGATAGGTTGAAGACGTACAAGCTGAGGTTGAATCCAAACAAGTGCACCTTCGGGGTAAGGTCTGGTAAACTACTTGGTTTCATTGTCAGTGACAAGGGCATTCAGGTAGGCCCTGCAAAAGTGAAGGCTATACAAGAAATGTCGGCTCCTTGTACTGAGAAGGAGGTCAGAGGCTTTTTGGGAAGACTAAATTACATTTCCAGGTTCATTACCCATTTAACTACTACTTGTGAGCCAATCTTCAAGCTCCTGAAGAAAGATTAAGTGGTAAAATGGAATGACAAATACCAGACTGCCTTCGAAAGAGTCAAGGAATACCTTTAAAGAGCCACCAATTCTGATTCCCCAAATTGAAGGAAGACCTTTGATAATGTACTTAACAGTGTTAGATAATTCAATGGGGTGTGTGTTGGGGCAGCATGACGAGTCTGGTCGAAAAGATCATGCAATATACTACCTTAGCAAAAAGTTTATCGACTGTGAAACAAGATACTCACTGCTCGAGAAAACTTGTTGTGCTTTGGCTTGGGCTGCTCGCCGACTGAGACAATATATGTTGACCCACACTACTTTGCTGATATCTAAGATGGATGTGATCAAGTACATCTTTGAGAATCCCGCTCTCTCCGGAAGAATAGCAAGATGGAAAATGATCTTGACCGAATATGATATCCAATACACAACCCAGAAAGCAATAAAGGGAAGTGTACTAGCTGATTATTTGGCTCACCAGGTCATGGATGACTACCAGTCCATGAATTTTGAGTTTCTGGATGAGAATATTATGCTAGTGACTGACTATGAAGAACCTGGACCGGATGAAGGACCTGAAGAAGGACCCCGATGGATTATGGTTTTTGACCGAGCCTTGAACGCACTTGGCAATGGCATTGATGATGTAATTATATCTCATAAAGGTTGTCATACTCCTTTCACCGCCAGATTATGTTTCAACTGTACCAACAACATGGAGGAGTATGAAGCATGCATCATGGATCTCAAAGCTGCTATCGACCTGAGGATCAAGTTCTTGAGCATTTTCAGGGATTCAGCTTTGGTAATAAGTCAGATCAAAGGAGAGTGGGATAAGAAGCACCCGAATCTTATCCCTTATAAAGAACACGTGCTGACATTGCTCCTATACTTTGAAGAGGTCACCTTTGAACATTTTCCACGAGAAGAGAATCAGTTAGCGGACGCGCTAGCTACCATGTCATCTATGTTCAAGGTCAAGTGGGACAATGGGGCTCCCTGAATTACCATCGAGAGGTTGGATGAACCAACATACTGCTATGAGATCGACACTGAAGGAGTAGCAGACAAACCTTAGTTTCATGAAGTGAAAAGGTATCTCGAGGTTCAAGAATATCCTGAGGGGGCATCTGTTAATGATAAGAAGTTTCTGAGAAGGTTTGCCGCAGTTATTCCTCAGTAATGGAATCCTCTACAAGCGCAACCATGACTTTACTTTGCTTCGGTGCATAGACAAGAACGAAGCAGAAAGGATTATGGCGGATTTACACAAAGGTGCCTTTGGAACCCATTCTAGTGGACATACCATGGCTAAAAAGATCCTATGGGCAGGATACTATTGGTCCACTATGGAAGCGGATTGCTATCAGCATTCCCGGACTTGTCACAAATGCCAGATCTATGCCGATAAGGTGCATGTACCTCTGGTTCCTTGGAACATCTTGATGGCTCCTTGGCCCTTTACAATGTGGGGAATTGACATGATTGGAGAGATTAGACCTACCACCTCCAATGGACATCGCTTCATCCTGGTGGCCATTAATTATTTCACGAAGTGGGTTGAAGCTGCCTCTTTTGCTACTGTTACCAAGAACGTTGTGGCGCGGTTTATCAAGCATAACCTGATTAGTCGGTACGGTGTTCCAGAGAGAATCATCATTGACAATGGTACGAATCTCAACAATACGATGATCACTGATTTCTGTAAACAATTCAAGATCTAGCATCATAATTCTTCCCCTTATCGGCCAAAGATGAATTGCATTGTGGAGGCTGCTAACAAGAACATTAAGAAAATCACATAGAAGATGACGATGACATACAAAGACTGGCATGAGATGTTACCATTTGCTCTTCATGGTTACCGCACCTCCTCACGAACGTCGACAGGGGAAACACCCTACTCTCTATTATATGGTATGGAGGATGTCCTACCTATTGAGGTCCAGACCCCTTCTCTGAGAATCATGAAGGATGCAGGTTTGAATGAAGACGATTGGATCCAGACTTGGCTTGATCAATTGAATCTGATTGATGAGAAAAGGCTTACGAATGTATGTCATGGTCAAATGTATCAAAAACGGATGATCAAGGCTTTCAACAAAAAGGTCAGACGTCAAGTGTATCAAGTGGGTGATCTAGTGATCAAGCGCATCATACTGCCGCAAGGTGATCCCAGGGGCAAATGGACTCCCACATACGAAGGGTCATTTGTGATCAAAAGCATATTTTCAGGAGGAGCCGTGATTTTGACCACCATGGATGGTGACGACCTTCCTCACCCTGTTAATGCGGACATAGTGAAAAGATACTACGCATGAATAAGACCCACTAGGTTGACTGGCCTAGGCAAAAATAAGGGCATCCCGGCGAACCAAAAGGGTTCGGGCAAAAATTAGGGATGAAAACAAAAAATATTTGTACACCCGGCAAGCCAAAAACCTGAAAAGGCGGCTTGGGCAAAAAAGGGTATCCCGGTGGACTGAAAACCCGAAAGGGCAGTCCAGGAAAAAGTTAGGGATTTGAAGCATATAACTATGTCCCATTGGATCACCTTGCGACCAGACTTCAATATCAACTATCAAGCTCAAATGGCACTGATCAATCCAATCAGCTTCAGACAAGTAGCAAAGTGATGAGACGCTCGAATACATAGCGGCAATAGCAGAATTGAAACTCAATGGGATTATTACACATAGTTGTTTTCTTCTCTTTGTACACTACTTTGTATATTCTTCACACTCACGGAGGTGTTCTCCTACTAGAACATCGGCCTCTTTGTACACAACGTATGTTATAGGCGAACTTCAGAAATCAATACAAATTGTTTCTGTTGCACCCCAAAATTTGCCCTCTCATGTTTTCCAAAGTCTTCCCCCTGCATGGTTGACCAGAAACCCTTGCCTAAGGAAAAAGAAAATTTTTGAGTGGTGCTTTAAGTACCTTTAGATTGGCATTCTGAAATACCCTTCGATTGGTATTCTGAAGGAGCCTTTAGATTGGTATGGACAAACACTTCGATTGGCATTATGGACAAACACTTCGATTGGCCATTTGGCACTCTTCGATCAGGCTTTGATTAGTAAGATTCGATTAGGTGTTTGGAACCCTTCGATCAAGCTTTGGTCTGCAAGTCTTCAATTGAGCGCTGGACCTCCTTCGATCAAGCTTTGGTGTGCAAGTCTTTGATTAAGCGCTGGACCCCTTCGATCAAGTCAATTTCACAATGCTTCGACTAGTACTTCAGAGGGTCCTTCGACTGGAACTTCATACTTTACCTCAATCAGAACATCAGAATGAAATGACCTTCGAATGGCATTTCAGTGCAGAGTTTCTCTTAATATAAGATGCTCTGATGAAGGAAGTTCTGGACACTTCGAATCAGAACTTAGACTCATCACAAGGCCAAGGGCTGGTCGAAGTTGTCTAATAGGGAATATTCTAAATAGATTCGAATTGGACTTTGAAGCTGGCAAAGAAGGCAGATTCGAAGGAATGAAGTAGGCTGGCATGACTAAGAAAAAACACATATCCTAACCTGTCCAGGTTCACCCAAAGTTCACAATGGCATGTGTCCCTTGCAAATATGCAATCGAAGCAGGGGGAGTCTCAATCGAAGGGGCTGTGACATCGAAACTGGAGTAGTTCGAATTGGGACTTTGAAGCAATCGAAGCAGGGGGAGTGTCAATCGAAGGGAAGTGGATCTACAAAGGGCAAGTCAGCTTTCGATTTTCATCATGTTGGAGGCCCAAACAGCTCATAACAGGCCGGCAGTAACGCCTGAAAATAGATTGGCACGTGATTGAATAAAATATAGCAAGTCTTTATGAAGAAATCAAATCAAATCTCTTCATCATAATGGACCAAGATTTGATACACAAATGTTGACCTAAATTCCTTTGTCTATATAAACCTCATGCTCACAAACAAAAAAGGCACGGGAAAGACACAGAAAAAACTCTGTAGAAACAAAAAACACACACAAAACGCTGCACACACGAAAAAACGCACAAAAACTCTGCAGAAACGGCCACACAACTTTGAGAAAAAAAGCTTGAGAACCTTGGATCTGAAATTCCACTTAGGGACCCTTTCAGGATCAAACAAAGGTTCCAATCACTTCCTTGGACCTCACTGAAGTAGTACAAATCATTCTCGTGTGCTCTCCTTCCCCAAAAAGCCCTGTAAGTATCGCTCTGAACTGCCATACTTATGGAATCATAAAGCTTCAATCTTGCATCCTTTCATTGAAATAATTGCATATTCATACTCTGTGATGTATTCTGAGACTTTTGGCATCATTAAATTTTATTTTCATAGCCTGTAACGCCATGCCCAGTTCTAGGGTTCGTGTATCTCGTTTTTGGGGTTTTTTTAATTGCAGGCAAAATCAATGCAAATAATGGCCATGGATGAGTTCAGGGGAGAGAGACGAGTGCATTGGCACTCTTAGCTTGCGTTTATATGGCCCAGGGAGGATTTTGGAGAGATCCTAGGAACCTTCCTACGGATAAAAATCCGCAGGTAAATGAACCAGGTCTTGTGAAGAAGACGATTACATGGTGGAGAGTGATTGGTTCATTTGAATCAATTGCGCGTTTTTATTTTTGGCCAGGCATAATTGAATTGTTTTTATATAATATTTAGCTTCTATTCCACTAACAGGTTAACATCATGGCTCAGTTGGTAGCACGTTGGTTGAATTGTCTCTTGGGACCTGGGTTCGAATCCCAGGTCCCCCAAACTTTATTATCATTTTGTTTCAGGCGTTCACATGCAGCGCTTCAGGAAGGGAGCACCATATACCTCCAGATCTCAAAGGCCAGGTGGTTCCAGATTCAGATCCAATAGTCCAGGATAGAGTTTCACCATGAACCCTGGTCAACAAGCGCACATGCAATCTGAAAGTCAAAGTAGGCTGGAATATGTTTGGGCCAAGAAAATGCTGACCAAACCTCCTGATTTGGGGCCCAACCCCCCCTTTGGTTTACTTCTTTTCTATTTTCTTTCTTTAATTTATTTTCATTATTTTTATTGTTAATTAATCAACCCTTAATTTTTCTCATAAAAATCAGAAAACACAAAAAATAATATTTATTAACTTCACTATTTTATTTTTGTAAATAAACCATTAACCAATTAATTTAGTTTTTTTAATTAGGTTTAATACCAACATATTTTGCAATAAATTAAAATTGACTTAGAATTAGGTTTTTTTTAATATTTCTGATTTTATTTCCTCAATTAAAATAAAACTCAAAAATATTTTCTTTAATTCCATTATTAATTTAGACTTAATTCTTAAATCAAAAAATGACAAAAAATATGCTTTCTTTAAATAAAAAGGGTCAAAACCCTAGGACGTTCCGATTCAATTTTCTCTCGCGCATATTATTTTTAATCCATAATTGTAATTGCTCCGAGGATGTAATAGCTTTAACTTAGGATTTTATTTACCGCTTTTATTTACTCTTTCGCATTTAATTTTAAGGGTTTGTTTTTGGCGATGTAAATACCCGACGCCTTGTAATAGCTTAGATTTATTTTCCGCAACCATTAACTGCTAGATGTATGAATAATAGGCTATGCATGACAAGATCTATCTTAATTTAAAGTCAACCGTAGCTCACCATAACATGTACAAAGATAATATATCTGAAAAAACAATACACTCGCACATGCCACTCTTAGGGTACGCCTCACTTGCTTGCCTCGAACGTGGTCATTGAGTATAGGAAGTCTTAGAGGTCGCCCTCCTGTCCAAAGATCAAAGTTGCCTCGAAATGGTTGCCTCGGATAAAATGATCTAAGACATTAGGGTTACCGCTAAGGCGTCCTAACATTGCTTTAGTGGCTGCACGTCCCTTAAATCGAATTGACCCGAAAACTCCAACGACGGTGTTACCTACTCCTCAATAGTGGGATGGCACTGTCTAAAGGACATTTGCACAGTTTAATTCCTTTTTGAGTAGGTAGACGTTCTTAAGTACTTGCTCCTTTTAAAACGAAACAAAACCTTTCGCACTTACACTCTCTTCAAAAACAAAACTCTTTTCAAAACCCACAAACACAAAGAAAAGCAAGCTTTTGAAAACATAGTGAGCAAGTACCTAAGAGCCCATGGATAACCACGGATAGAAAGGGTGCTAACACCTTCCCTTTCTATAATATACTTCTCGAACCTGAGAAACATCTCAAAAAGGAATTTTTCTGTGCTTTTGTCCTTTCCTTGTTGGATAAAATAAAAGACGGTGGCGACTCTTGCTTACCGCGACATTTTGCGAAAACAAACGCAAACGCGAACCAGCATTCCAAAATAGTCAGTTCTCATTCCCACCGATCATAGAACTGGCGACTCTGCTGGGGAGAAATAAGTGAGGTGTACCTTAGGATTAGATCACTTGTGTTTTCAATTGTATGCTTTGTATGCTTTAAATTTTGTGGGCTTGTATCGGAGTTCTATAGATCCTAACCCGGATCTGGGGATACCCTTTAGGTAAGTAGCAATAAACTGTGAGGGATCTGTCCGGCGTAGATCGACACGGATGAAGCAGTAGCTACGTTGGTGTGGCACCTTAGTCTGTACCGATATCCCTTGTGTTGAAACACGGAGAATATGGGTCTTCTAAGGAGTCATTAAGCACCAACTGACCTTAGAACCTTAAATTGACCAACTTGGCCATAGAACAGTAGTAGTATGCTACACTCATTGAGACTAAACTCTCACGATGATTTCGGCCGCAAGAAAAGGTTGCTAAACTGGAATTATGACCGATTGAGGGTAGTCAGTGATATTGAGATCCTCTAGAACCCGGTTACTATTTTTTAGGACTGGTCTTAACCAACTGAAACTGAAAGAGGGTAATACCTAAACTCCATGCCAGCCTAAACTTAAGGCTGTTTGTGTGACTTGTGTGCCTTCAAACTTGAACTACTTGCACATTCTTGTTATCTGACAACATGAGTTCCTTGCAGGTTTTGTTTACAGTCCTTATCCGATAATTTGGATTTATTGCAGGGTTTACTTACATCACTTCACACTTTTGCTTAAACGCATAGCATACACATCATAACATCATGCCTTAACATTTCCTTAACCATTTCAAGGATCTCAAGGGTTTGTGATGCAGGTTATGGTAAATCAAATGTCTAGCAAGGGGCAAGGGGATTTATTTTCCTCTATCCAAGGTTGTCTAGAAATCCAAGCACGATAACTTGAGTCAGGGGCTATGACCCACTCGATATAGTGAGCTTGACTCTTGAAGAAGGACTCTCAGCAACATGAAGTTCCTTCAATCAAGCTACCATATTCAGATTCTAATAGTTTCTTGTTTACCCCGCGAGATCCTTGAAAACATTGCATACATATGTCATACATATCATTGCATAACAGGTCTCCCAATACAGGTTTCTTATCTTCTTCGCTGTTTATTTCAGCAATCATCATGTCTACTAAACCTTCCACTGAGCAAGCTATCAAGGCCCTCCAGGCCCAGAATGCCCAATTTCAAGAGTTGGTCATGAGCCTAGCTAAGGGTCAGCAGGACCTGAAGACCCTGATTCTGAAAGAGAGGAAGAAGAAGAAAAAGAGGACCATCCTGTTCAATACTGGACGCAGGTTTGGAAACGGGCCGCAGAATGAAGTTGATCTGACCACCTCATCTGGGGGGAAATATTGTCCACAAGAAAGGAGGGCTCCTAGCCCTATGGTCTCCGACAACGAGACGGACTATGATGAAGAACAGTATCCTCCTGCTGAGGATAAGTACAAACAGCTGGAAGACCGTTTGAGCGCTATGGAGATACAGAAGGTGCCCGGTCTGGACTTCGAAGATCTAGGTCTATCCTCTGGGGTGGTGATTCCCCATAAATTCAAGGCACATGCCTTTTCCAAGTATGATGGAGCTTCCTGTCCAAAGCTGCACCTCCGGTCATATGTAAGAAAGATCCAGCCTTACAATGCTGATAAGAACTTGTGGATCCATTTCTTTCAAGACAGTCTTTCAGGGACTCAGCTTGAGTGGTTCTATCAGTTGGACGGAGCCAGTATCCGCAGCTGGGAGGATTTGGCTACTGCGTTCTATAGGCAGTATCAGTATAACTCCGACCTCGCTCCTACGCGTACCCAACTCCAGGGTATGTCAATAGGGACGGGTGAAGGATTTAAAGAGTATGCTCAAAAATGGAGAGACCTTGCCGGAAGGGTGCAACCACCTTTAGCTGATCGTGAACTTGTTGATATGTTTTTGGGGACCCTGTCTGGTCCATTCTTTAACCACTTGATCGGAAGCTCTTCAGCCGGGTTCACCGAGCTAATACTGATCGGTGAAAGGGTCGAAGCTGGCATCAAAAGTGGGAAGATTCAAGAAGCTACACCTTCTGATGCTCAGAAAAAGCCCTACAATGGGAAGAAAGAGTCCAATGATGTGTATGGTCAAAAGAGTCGTCATGACCAACACATAGGAGAAATCTTGATCTCTAATCCTACGTCTGCTCAACAAAGACAGGGGCATCAGTGTAAGGAGGTCATGCCTAAAAGACAATTCACTAAGATCAACATGTCACTGGGTCAAGCGCTACAACACATGTTGAAGGCAGAGCTGATTACGTTAAAGGCTCCTCTCCGGAACCCAAATACTTTCGCTCCTACCTATCATCCCAATGAAAGGTGTACATACCACTCTGACAGTCCGGGACATGACACAAACAACTGTTAGCTCTGAAGAACAATATCCAAGACATGATTAATGCCAAGGAGATCAAGTTTGACCCTCCAGAGACTCCAAACATAATCACTGCTCCTATGACGAATCATTGAAAGCTTTTCTTCATTTGAATTTTCAAGTTGTAATCTCTTTGTTATTCAAACAATTATCTATTAATGCCAAACTTTGTTTCATTAATGCATTGCATATGTTTGTCTTGATTTGATCCACTAATTTTCATTACATTTAAACTATGCTTTTTACTCACTTTATGACATTCAACTCTTGCTAAAAGTTACAAGCCTTTAGAGAGAGGATGACGAAAACGATACCACGATCTTTACAGTATGCTTTTGAACAGACCCCGCTGACGATGTACAGGCATTGTTTCAAATCCTAAACAGTGGAGTTATAAGGAAGATAATCCCTAGTCAACCCCTTCGAGCCAAAGAAGTAGGAGTTTTCTGTTTTAAACACAAATTGAAACCTTTAATTTAAACCTGGGGCAGGGTAGTCTCTCAGTTAATTCAAAAGATGTGCATTGAGGTCGCAAAACTCTCAGTTCATAATACAATGAACGACATCAAAAGCATTCCTCTAGAATCAAAAGACAGTGGTGGTTCCTTATCTCATAGGCAGTCAATCTCTCAAAAGAGAAAAACCCACTGAGCCAAAACCTACAAAGGAGGCTCAAGAAATTTGGGGCATCTCGCTGACTGTAATCTCGAAAACAGGAACAGTCAGGCAAAAATTAGGGATAATAAATCAAAAGAACAAGGTCATTACAAATCCTCGACAACATGAAAAATGTTGCAAAATAATGACTGCCTTCAAAAATCCAACTTGTGTGAACCATCACCAAAATGTCGTTCCAAATTCGAATAGAGTTCGACGCACAATTAACTGAGTTTAGGATTGAAGAACATCACGAAGAGCGGGTGGGTACAAATATACTTTGAGCCTTTATCCTTTGTTTCTTAAACCGTGAACCAAGCCACGTTACAACCCTTCAAAAGTCCTAATTGAAGCATGGGTTAGTTCAAAAGCATACTGTTACAAAAGGTATCCTGACTCCTGTAAGACTTTGCCCTAAATCTTGTGTTGAATTTGTCTTATAAAAAGTTTTCTGCTAAAAAACGCATTTTTCAAAACTTCGAGACAAGCATAAACTTTGCATTATTTGAATATCACTGTTTGCATTTGGCTATTTGTTTGACAGCGGAGAAATTCACACAACGAATATCCGATGAACGAAAGCCCTCTCAGTGAACAAAATCACTTCAAAAAGGATGACACTTCCATTGACAAATCTCCTATCAACAAGGGGACTTGACATGTCACTATCCAGCACACCTGGGGCAGTCCAGTTAAGATTTCAAGAAATCTCTGAAGAAGTGCAGAGTAACCAGGGGCAAGTCTCCATCTCTGTCACTTGGGGCATTGAACATCAATCTCAGTGAAGGGTTACGTACAATTAAACATTTTCTGGCAATGTCACAAACACTTGCTACTAGGGGCAATGACAAATCTCCCCAAAATTCTTCTCATAGGATGATATCCCAGCAAGGGTTTAATCTCTGAAAACCTTTCCCCAGCTGAATCAACCTCAAGAATCCTCGAGGACTTTCCCCCAACGAAGATGTCACCTCTCTAGCGGACTGACGACAGGGTTTATTTCCCCAACAACACCAGGATTCCCCAGCTTGAGTTTGCCTCTCCGACTACTACAAATCAAAGGACCACAACTCCTCTTCCCCAGTAGACTACTCTACAATCCCCAGCAAGTTACTGCAAAACCTGGACCCGACCAGATATCAGTTCAACTTTGACTCCCCAGTAGAGCAACGGACGACTAAGACTCCTAAACTCTTTTCCCAAGCAGAAATAAACATACTCCCCACAAAGTTGTCAATATCCCCCAGCGGAGTTCTCCTCAAACAACAAAGCAGGGATCCCCGGTGGAAACATTTTGAGCAAAGTCCAAGACAAAATTACACTTCAACAACATTCATAACATATGCATACAAAATACATATGACACAAATCTCATTCTATTTTGAGAACATCATTACACAATGCATACATCATGACATTGCATACAACTAACTCTTTACCATTTCAGGAAAGGTCAATCAACAGGCAAAGATCATCATCTTCTGAGGTTCCTTCTAGAGACAGTTCAGATGCGACCCAGATATGGCTGACATTCTGATACTTATTCCAAATTCCTTCTAGAGACAGTTCAGATGCGATCCATATATGGCTGATATTCTGATACTTATTCCAGATCCATTCAAATACAGTTCAGATGCGACCCAGATATGGCTGACATTCTGATACTTATTCCAGACTCCTTCTAGAGACAGTTCAGAGGCGATCCAGATACGGCTGACATTCTGATACTTATTCCAGATTCCTTCTAGAGACAGTTCAGATGCGACCCAGATATGGCTGACATTCTGATACTTATTCCAGATTCCTTCTAGAGACAGTTCAGATGCGATCCAGATATGGCTGACATTCTGATACTTATTCCAGATCCCTTCTAGAGACAGTTCAGATGCGATCCAGATATGGCTGACATTTTGATACTTATTCCAGATTCATTCAAAATACAGTCCAGATACGATCCAGATTTAGATGTCATTCTGTCACTCATTCAAAATACAGTCGAGATACGATCCAGATTTAGATGTCATTCTGTCACTCATTCAAATTACAGTCCAGATACGATCCAGATTCAACTCTCAGGTATGGTTCAGATATGTTCCAGACACGGACGCCATTCTTTTGCTCATACAAACTCAATCCCCCGATACAGTTCAATGGCATTCCAGACACGAATACCATTTCGATACTCATTCTTTTGGCCTACAGCATTGCGGGTCAACAAACATTCTTGGATGGTATCTTTAAGCCCGTCTCCAGCAAGACTCTACCATCAACCTTTTCAAGTCCCAGTTTAATACCTGTAACAAGCCAGGAAAAATATCTGTGGACGACTGATTGTAGATTAATACCTGTAACAAGCCAGGAAAATTATCTACATGAAGAGATTGAAGATTAATACCTGTAACAAGCCAGGAAGACCATCTTTCTTTCTCAGGTCAGAGATTAATACCTGAAACCAGCCAGGACAGCTATCTCCTCGACCAACCTTTTCAAGTTCCAGATTAATACTTGTAACAAGCAAGGAAAACTATCTGTGGACGACTGATTGTAGACTAATACCTGTAACAAGCCAGAAAAACCATCTACATGAAGATATTGAAGATTAATACTTGGAACCAGACAGGACAAGCTCTATAACCTCAACGGTATATTCCCTGTGAGCACGAGTCAGTTCCTAAATCTCAACAAAAGTTAGACTTCCCCAACGGAATCTTCTACAAACAACAGGTATGCAAGTTCTCGCTGAGGAATCTCTTATGCGATCGACACTCCTGCAGATGGCATCTATAAGCCCATCCTCCTACCAATGATCTCCAAATGGCATCTGTAAGCCCATTCCCGATATCACAATGCTGATACTACACCATGCGAGTGCAAATTTCTGGGCACTCTAGTGTTCAATTATCTTCCACCTTAGGATCACGAAAGGCTCGAAAGCCAATCTATATCCTCAGGTTTAAGAAAATTGAACAGGGGCAACTGTTGCACCCCAAAATTTGCCCTCTCATGTTTTCCAAAGTCTTCCCCCTGCATGGTTAACCAGAAACCCTTGCCTAAGGAAAAAGAAAATTTTTGAGTGGTGCTTTAAGTACCTTTCGATTGGCATTCTGAAAGACCCTTCGATTGGTATTCTGAAGGAGCCTTTCGATTGGTATAGACAAGCACTTCGATTGGCATTATGGACAAACACTTCGATTGGGCATTTGGCACTCTTCGATCAGGCTTTGATTAGTAAGCTTCGATTAGGTGTTTGGAACCCTTCTATCAAGCTTTGGTCTGCAAGTCTTCGATTGAGCGTTGGACCTCCTTCGATCAAGCTTTGGTGTGCAAGTCTTCGATTGAGCGCTGGACCCCTTCGATCAAGTCAATTTCACAATGCTTCGACTAGTACTTCAGAGGGTCCTTCGACTGGAACTTCATACTTTACCTCAATCAGAACATCAGAATGAAATGACCTTCGAATGGCATTTCAGTGCAGAGTTTATCTTAATCTAAGATGCTCTGATGAAGGAAGTTCTAGACACTTCGAATCAGAACTTAGACTCATCACAAGGCCAAGGGCGGGTCGAAGTTGTCTAATAGGGAATATTCTAAATAGATTCGAATTGGACTTTGAAGCTGGCAAAGAAGGCAGATTCGAAGGAATGAAGTAGGCTGGCATGACTAAGCAAAAACACATATCCTAACCTGTCCAGGTTCACCCAAAGTTCATAATGGAATGTGTCCCTTGCAAATATGCAATCGAAGCAGGGGGAGTCTCAATCGAAGGGGCTGTGACATCGAAACTGGAGTAGTTCGAATTGGGACTTTGAAGCAATCGAAGCAGGGGGATTGTCAATCGAAGGGAAGTGGATCTACAAAGGGAAAGTTAGCTTTCGATTTTCATCATGTTGGAGGCCTAAACAGCTCATAACAGGCCGGCAGTAATGCCTGAAAATAGATTGGCACGTGATTAAATCAAATATAGCAAGTCTTTATGAAGAAATCAAATCAAATCTCTTCATCATAATGGACCAAGATTTTATACACAAATGTTGACCTAAATTCTTTTGTCTATATAAACCTCATGCTCACAAACAAAAAAGGCACGGGAAAGACACAGAAAAAACTCTGCAGAAACAAAAAACACACATAAAACGCTGCACACACGAAAAAACGCACAAAAACTCTGCAGAAACGGCCACACAAATTTGAGAAAAAAAGCATGAGAACCTTGGATCTGAAATTGCACTTAGGGACACTTTCAGGATCAAACAAAGGTTCCAATCGCTTCCTTGGACCTTACTGAAGCAGTACAAATCATTCTCGTGGGCTCTCCTTCCCCAAAAAGCCCTGTAAGTATCGTTCTGAACTGCCATACTTATGGAATCATAAAGCTTCAATCTTGCATCCTTTCATTGAAATAATTGCATATTCATACTCTGTGATGTATTCTGAGACTTTTGGCATCATTGAATTTTATTTTCATAGCCTGTAACACCATGCCCATTTCTAGGGTTCGTGTATCTCGTTTTTGGGGTTTTTTTTAATTGCAGGTAAATCAATGCAAATAATGGCCATGGATGAGTTCAAGGGAGAGAGACAAGTGCATTGGCACTCTTAGCTTACGTTTATATGGCCAAGGGAGGATTTTAGAGAGATCCTAGGAACCTTCCTGCGGATAAAAATCCGCAGGTAAACGAACGAGGTCTTGTGAAGAAGACGGTTACATGGTGGAGCGTGATTGGTTCATTTGAATCAATTGCGCGTTTTTATTTTTGGCCAGGCATAATTGAATTGTTTCTATATAATATTTAGCTTCTATTCCACTAACAGGTTAACATCATGGCTCAGTTGGTAGCACATTGGTTGAATTGTCTCTTGGGACCTGGGTTCGAATCCCAGGTCCCCCAAACTTTGTTATCATTTTGTTTCAGGCGTTCACATGCAGTGCTTCAGGCAGGGAGCACCATATACCTTCCAAATTCAGATCCAATAGTCCAGGATGGAGGTTCACCATGAACCCTGGTCAACAAGCGCACATGCAATCTGAAAGTCAAAGCAGGCTGGAATATGTTTGGGCCAAGAAAATGCTGACCAAACCTCCTAATTTGGGGCCCAACCCCCCCTTTGGTTTACTTCTTTTCTATTTTGTTTCTTTAATTTGTTTTCATTATTTTTATTGTTAATTAATCAACCCTTAATTTTTCTCATAAAAATCAGAAAACACAAAAAATAATATTTATTAACTTCACTATTTTATTTTTGTAAATAAACCATTAACCAATTAATTTAGTTTTTTTAATTAGGTTTAATACCAACATATTTTGCAATAAATTAAAATTGACTTAGAATTAGGTTTTTTTTAATATTTCTGATTTTATTTCCTCAATTAAAATAAAACTCAAAAATATTTTCTTTAATTCCATTATTAATTTAGACTTAATTCTTAAATCAAAAAATGACAAAAAATATGCTTTCTTTAAATAAAAAGGGTCAAAACCCTAGGACGTTCCGATTCAATTTTCTCGCGCGCATATTATTTTTGATCCATAATTGTAATTGCTCCGAGGATGTAATAGCTTTAACTTAGGATTTTATTTACCGCTTTTATTTACTCTTTCGCATTTAATTTTAAGGGTTTGTTTTTGGCGATGTAAATACCCGACGCCTTGTAATAGCTTAGCTTTATTTTCCGCAATTTATTTTCCGCAACCATTAACTGCTAGATGTATGAATAATAGGCTATGCATGACAAGATCTATCTTAATTTAAAGTCAACCGTAGCTCACCATAACATGTACAAAGATAATATATCTGAAAAAACAATACACTCGCACATGCCACTCTTAGGGTACGCCTCACTTGCTTGCCTCGAACGTGGTCATTGAGTATAGGAAGTCTTAGAGGTCGCCCTCCTGTCCAAAGATCAAAGTTTCCTCGAAACAGTTGCCTCGGATAAAATTATCTAAGACATTAGGGTTACCGCTAGGGCGTCCTAACATTGCTTTAGTGGCCGCACGTCCCTTAAATCGAATTGACCCGAAAACTCCAACGACGGTGCTACCTACTCCTCAATAGTGGGATGGCATTGTCTAAAGGACATTTGCACAGTTTAATTCCTTTTTGAGTAGGTAGACGTTCTTAAGTACTTGCTCCTTTTAAAACGAAACAAAACCTTCCGCACTTACACTCTCTTCAAAAACAAAACTCTTTTCAAAACCCACAAACACAAAGAAAAGCAAACTTTTGAAAACATAGTGAGCAAGTACCTAAGAGCCCGTGGATAACCACGGATAGAAAGGGTGCTAACACCTTCCCTTTCTATAATATACCTCCCGAACCCGAGAAACATCTCAAAAAGGAATTTTTCTATGTTTTTGTCCTTTCCTTGGATAAAATAAAAGACGGTGGCGACTCTTGCTTACCGCGACATTTTGCAAAAACAAACGCAAACGCGAACCAGCATTCCAAAACAGTCAGTTCTCATTCCCACCGATCACAGTTTCTTTGGAAGTACAAAATTGTTTGCTTTTCTTTTTTCTCTTTCCTGTTTGTTTTGCAAAAACGTCTAATGACTTATTCTTGACATATGCATTTGAATATGATTGTTATTCACAAATATTTGCATAAGAAATAGAAGGACAGTTGCACATGACTTAAGGAACGGGGAAAAGTTTATAAAACCATTTCAATCCCGACAGGTTACTCCTTCCAGCAGGTATAGGGGCAGAGACAATTTTGAGACAAAGTCATCATTACATATGACCTCATGACATCTATGTTCCCTATAGAGTAGAGGAAACCAAAGGTTTTGATCTCTGCCTCCCCAAACAGGAGTTACTTTCCCCAGCAAAGTTCCTTCAGAGAGCCGATATCTATATTCCCCAATCGAATTTTATAGTCATAAACAGTTTATAAAACTTTCTTCCGAGCAGAGTTTATTTCTCTCACTGCAGAATCTCCTCCCAAGCAGAGTTTAATTATCTGAATATGGAAGCTCAATCCCCAACAGAGTTTATTCCTCCAGCTATGGAAGTTCATCCCCCAGTGGAGTTTATTTCTCTGAATCGACAAAATCTTCCAGCAAGGCATCTCCTCTCGTAAACAGAGTTATTTCCCCGAAGATTTATTCTCAGGCAGAGTCTCTCCCCGGCAAGATATTCACAAACAAAAAGGAGTAAATCCCCAGCATAGTCATCTCCATTCACCATCCCCAGTGCAAATGAAGAATTCAACTTCCCAATACTCTTCATCAACAGTCCGGGATTTATTTCCCCGACTAAGAAATACCACAATAGCATCCCATATTCATACATCATGGCATGCGCATACATATTGAATACAGCACAATCTCATTTATTTTGAGAACATCATCACAATGCATTTCATACATCATGACATTGCATACAACTAACTCTTTACCTTTCAGGGAAAAGACCAAATCAATAAGCTACGTCTAACAAAGGGTTATTCCATGATTTTCCTCAGAAAGATGTCCTCACAAGATTTTCCTTGGGTCAGACAGGTCGACACTAAGATCTCTCTGATTACCATTCCAGTGGAAGATATTCCAAGACTTTCGTTTGGGTCAGTTGAATCGCTACTAAGATTCTTCTGATTATTATGCCAGTCAAAGTTAACCCAAGATTTTCTCTAGATCAGCCAGGTCGACACTAAGATCTCTCTTATTATTGTTCCAGTGGAAGAAGTTCCAAGACTTTCATCTGGGTTAGTTGAATCGATACTGAGATTCTCCTAATTACTATGCCAGTCAAAGTTAGCCCAAGATTTTCCCTGGGTCAGACAGGTCTACACTAAGATCTCTCTAATTACTATACCAGTTGAAGATACTCCAAGACTTTCATCTGGGTCAGTTGAATCGATACTAAGATTCTCATGATTACTATGCTAGTCAAAGCTAATTCAAGGCCTTCCTCTGGTTCATTCAAATCTATACTAATATTTCTATTCCAGTTAAAGAAGCTATGAAACCCGGAAACTGATCAGATAATAGTCAATCAACAATTCAAGACACTGTGAAGCCTGGATCCAGACCAGATAACAGTTTAATCTCATCTCCCCAGTAAGTCACTGTGAAGCCTGGAGCACGACTAGATAACAGTTAGCCTTATCATCCTTAGCAAGTCACTGTAAAGCCTGGATTCTGACCAGATAGCAGTTCATTTCCATCTCTTCAATCAAGTGATGACTCCCCAGTAAAGTAACGAACAACTGAAGCTCCTAAAACTCTATGTTCCAAGACAGAGACCAACATTCCTCAGCGGAGTCCTCTCTAACAGCAAGAGCAAGAATTCCCACAAAGGAATATCTCATGAAATCATCATTGTTCTGGATGGCATCTTTAAGCCCATCTCCGACGACTCTCCGTCACATTCTGATGTCATCTTTAAGCCCATCTCCGACGATCTTCTGTCATCTTTTCCAAATGGCATCTATAAGCCCATTCCCAATACTATCTATAGAGTCAAGTATCATCTCAGACGAGTGCAAATTTATGAGCACTTTAGTGTTCAATTATCTTCCACCTTCCGATCACGAAAGGCATACCATCAAATATACATTCTCAGGTTTAATAAGATTGAATAGGGGCAGTTGTTGTACCCCAAAATTTTCCCTCTCATGTTTTTCCAAGATTTCCTCTTGCATAGGTGGTTACAAACCTTTGCCTAAAGACAAGGAAATTTTTCAAATGATGGTTAAGTATCCTTCGATTGGCATCTCCAAAGTGCCTTTTTATTGGCATCTCCAAAGTTCCTTTCGATTGGCATCTCCAAAATGCCTTTCAATTGGCATCTATAAAATGCCTTTTGATTGGAATCTCCAAAATGCTTTTCGATTGACATCTACATAGCATCCTTCGATTGACATCTACAAAAGTCCTTTCGAATGGCCTCATGACAAGCCTTTTGATGGGCATTGTGTCAAAGCCATTTGATTGGCATGGCAAGGGATCCTTCGATTTAGCCTTGTGTCAAAGCAGCTTCGACAGGCATGTTAACCGTGTCCTTCGATTGGCATGGATAAGATCTTTCGATTGGCGTAGCAAAGGACTCTTTGATTGACATTCCAATAAATACCCTTTGATTGGTATTTGGACAAGGACCATTCGAAGAACTCCTTCTAGGCCATTCGAAAGAGGCCATCAAGAGGGCACTCGGAAAATATGTCCAGGCCAGATTCTTTCCTTGTTTGTTCATAATTCCACAAGAGCTAATTCGACCAGGGAATTCTCTTCAAAAGGACAGGAAATTGAAGCAAAGGGTGGTCCAATCGAAGGATCCCTAGTATTGAAGTTGGCACAATTCGACTCAGAACCATTAAGGAGAACAAGGTTCTAATAAGCAAAGTCCTGATTGGTTCGAATTGGAGTTTAAGGCTGGCAAGGAAGGCAGATTCGAAGGAAGGAAGGGGATTTGTTCCAAAACAAACCAGAAATCTCATAATCTAAAGAATCTTTTCTCAATCAAATAAGGAATGAAATATGCTGGCAAATCAAAGGGAAAACGTTGGAATAAAGATAGCAAGATTTGGCCTATTTTAGAAACAAAAAATACAAGACACAAATCAAATCTTTTCTCACTCAATCTTCAAGATTCAGTTCAGTTTTGTTAACCTAATTCATTCTACTATATATGCATAACAAACCCTAATCATAAAGAAGAGGATTGGCCGTGTAAAACACCCACAAGAATCTCAAAATTTTAACAAAAAAGTGGTGGTCGAATTTTGCTTTAGAGGGAGATTTAAGGCGTTTCAAAAGTTGCAACCCATTCCTGGGCGTATTTGGAAGCTGTCTGGACCACTCTCACGCATCAACACATCTAGAAACAGCCCATACAAGTATCACGGTTTGCTCCTGTTCTTGAATTTGATTTTGACTACACATGCATGATATAAAAAATTCAAGTATGTATTTATGTTTATGTGACCATTTAGAACATGTTTGCATGATTAATTGTGTGTTTTGATGTATATTTAACTGACTGCCAGTGCTAGGGTTTGAAGCTTCATTTTAGGTTTTTTTATTTCAGGCAAAATCAGGACAAAAGAAGAGTATCATTGTACTCTAGAGATCAAACCCAGTTGATCTTTATTCTTGGATTAAATTTTTATTGCGGGATTATGATTTTTGAGATATGCAGGTTTATAGTTACAACACCTGTCCATAGGTAAAAACCCCTTGCCTAAAATGAAAGTCCGACGAAGAAGATGACTGCGTGTCAAAATTGGGTTGGGTAGTTTGAATGGCGCGTGTTCTATTTATTACACTGACCTCTCATTACATATAATATATATTGTTTGTTTATATTAATGATTAAACAATTGGCTCAGTGGTACAAGTGAAGGTTGTTCAGCGCGCGTGTGTAGGAGGTCAGGGGTTCGATCCCTGCCTCCTACATGTTATTTTTCTTAACAATCCTTTGCAGATCCCATGCTATCCTTCCAAGCGCGCTCACTGTATGCCTCAAGATCATCACCCTTGGACCAATCAGCGCCCATATCTAATGCTTCAAAAGAAGTTCCCCAGGGTGGACACTCCTGGCACGATCACATTGGATCTCACATTGCCTTGGGCCAACAGGATTGGGCTTGGGCAGAATTTCCACAACACAGCCCCCAATTTGGGTTCGTATTTTCTCTTTGATTTTACTATTTATTTTTATTTAATTAGTCTAATTGATTTTTATTTCAAATCATTTTTTAATCAGAAAATAATCACAAAAAAAATAGGATTTAGTCTTTTTTTAATAAATTAATTTTTGAAAATTAATAGTTTTAATCAATTCTAATATTTTTCATTAATTAAAATTAAGTAGAATTAGGTCAAAATCAAATCTCTTTTTTTCATAAAATCTCAAAAAATATTTTTCAATGATCAAATTAGATTTTTAGGGTTTTGAACATTTTTTCCAGTTAATTCTCGCACGTTATTATTTCGTCGTACGATTATTTTTATTATTGATGTCATTGTGCCCAGTTTGTAATAGCTTAATTAGGGTTTTATTTCCGCACTTTGTTTTTTCAGTGAAATATAAATGTATCTACACCAAAGCCTTGTAATAGCATAGGACCTTTATTTCTCACTTTTTATGCGTGTATATAAATTGCTAATAACCTAGGTGTTATACCCCAAAATTTGCCCTCTCACTTATCAAGAATTTGCTCACAAGATCTCTCTTGGTTCAAGACTGCACTAGGGTTGATCAGCTCAAGACAACTCCTTGAGCACTGATGACCAAAATTAGGGTTTGAGATTTCACAAGGATATTTGAACTTCCAATGCCCCATATGAGTTTCATGGATCCGTATGGACCCTCAAGATCACTCATGTCAAGTTTCAAGCTTTGGATCACAATTTTGCTCAATCAATTGAGCAGTTGACCTAAGAATCAACTGTATTGGGAAAAAGTCAAATATGGTCAATTTACAGTCAAACTTCATAATTTTTTATCCACATCAACATTTTAAACTCATATGTATCATTTGATCAAGTTTGGACCATAATTCCTCAAGAAATTTGATCAAATCCTTAAAAGGGCAAAATGGTCAAAATTAGGGTTTTTACTGGGCAAGGGCAATTTATGATTTTTGACCTAGAAAATGATCAATTGGTTTAAGACATGATCTCAGGAGTCCAATTGCATCATTTCGACCTAATGACATGGCTCAAAACATTACAAATCCAATGGATTGACAGATGAATTTTTCAGTCAACTGATCAAAAGTTAACTGTATACTGAAAAGTCAAACTTTGACTTTTTGGTCAAATTCAAATATCCAAGATCATAAATCATCAAAAAATGTCAAAATATGAAACTTATTCATCAAAAAATCCAAAATTCAAAATTTCATTTTGAAAAGTGAAAATTTCTAAACTTAGAAATTTTTCTAGGTGTTGGAAATTTCTTATTTTTTCACAACTTTGAGCAAAATTTTCACCATGATGCAAGATGATTCAGAAGAAAATTCCAACATGAAAGTTGTAGATCTCCATTAAATCTACAAATTTTCTTTACACAACTCCTTCCAAAAGTGCTTGGATCTCAAGTTATAATTTTGAGAACACATGGTTATGAAACAAAACACTTAGTGAAATTTTTGCCCTAATTTGGTCAGGATTTTGACCCAACTTCATGGAACTTTTTCATATAGTTCCAAGGGGAATCTTCAAAATCAATTCAAATATGGGTTGTATAGCACATTACAATCTTTCCAAAATGTCCAAGAACTCCTTGAGATCATTTTTGAGTAGGGAGAATCGAAAAGATGAAGTTAGGGTTTTATCACTTGATTTACAAGGCATTTTGTGATGAACAAAATTCAAACTCAAAGTTATGCTGCATAAACTCTACTTTTCATGCCTCAAACTTATTAGGCACTCCATAATTAATTCCTTTCACAACTGTTAGAGGTCTCATTTCAAGCATTCAATGCAAGACCATGCTTTATATCCATTTTGGAAAGAAAGTGCACATTGCCATTTTGATAAAGTGACTTTTTGCACAAAACTTGTTCTTGAGCCTTGCACTTGTTCTCTTCTCATCATACATGTCTCATAACACAAGATAAACAGGTTTAGACCCTTACAATCACCCAGCCCATGCTTGTACTTCACATTGAAACTTGGTTTCACATTTTTCTTGAAAATCAAGTAACCTAGCAATTAGCTTGAAACTTGTACTTCTGATTCTCCAAAGCTCTCAAACTCTTTGGCTTATACATAGACAAACCTTCCACAAATTACACGAATGCTTGACCCCTAAAAACACCAAGAGCTCAGAATCACATCTCATACCTCCATTTTCACATAAACTGACCAAAAACTTGAAACTCATAACTCCCTCGTGCATTTTCAAGCCTTTTGGTTCCTAAAGCTTCTAAACATCATTTAGAACTGATCCCACACCCTGTTACAAGACTGTAACACCATTAACACCATCCTCCATTTTCAAAAACAGAGCTTTGCACTTGGACTTCTCCAGAACTCCTCAGGTACTTTCAGCTCAAGCTAAGCATCCCATTAACTTCCTGGGAACTTGAGGAAGCTAACCCAATCATTAGAACCCACTGAAAGCTGCTCAAACTCCAAACCTGATACCCTCTTGCAAGGTAAGTTTTCTAACTTTGGAACTTTTCATACAGGCATCATCAATGATTTATTTGTGAATAAAACATGTAGATATCATTGCCCTAAAGCTAACCATGTCCATAGTTTCCATTAATTTTGCCCGAGCTTAGAGAATTCTAAGATTGAATTTTCTGAGATTTTTAGGGTTTATATTAGGGCCAATGAAATTCATGTTTGTCTTTGATCTATAGTTTTAATGCTTTACATTTCTGAAATCGTGAGGAAATTTGCTACAAGTTTCATGTTTACAGTTTCCATTTTTGTTTAGATTTGAACAAGTTACAGAGCTTCTGGTTAGGCGTGAGGTTGAAGATGAAGTTGGCCTTAGGAACGTGTTTTCCATATATATTTATGGTTTGATTTATATAAATGGATGTATAGCCACCCCAGTGGTAGAAGTGCACGCATGTAACCAAAGGGACTTGGGTTCGAGCCCCAGTGGTTCCCTTTTGATTTTTTCACATTTTTTGCCTTCTAACTTTGTTTCTTGGACAGGCGCTGGGTCTCTTTGGGCCTTATTGTTTTTGTTTTTTACTTTCTAACCCCCCTGTTTCATTTACACACCCCTGACCCAGTTTTATTTTCTTTTCTTATTTTCGTTTTATTTAGTTTCTTAATATATTTTCTAATATTAAAAAATACAAAAATATTAGATTTTTATCTTGACATAGTTTATTTGTTTTTTTCAATAAAAATTATTTTATTTAATCAATATTTATTTATTTTACTAATTACCTTTGTAAATTTAATTAAAAAATAGGCTTTAGTTATTTTCTTTTACACCAATTAAAATATATTATTTTAATATAAAAAAGGGCCAAAAATATTTTATGACACTATAATTATATTCAAAACAAAAATACCAAAAATACTTTTCTTAAACTTAATTTCTTTTTAATCAATTAATAGATTTAGGGTTTTATTTAAAATCTTTTCTTAGTAAATTTAAGTTTAATTAATTATTTTCTTCTAGTTAATTACGTTAAAATCAAAAGCCCTTTTCTCATAAAAAATCCAAACAAAAATATTTATTTTCTTCACACTTACATTCTTGTATATTTATTTATTTTGTATATTATATTCATTTAATTTCTTGTACATTTATACCAATTCAATATGGTTGTAATAAATTAATTAGGTTTATTTTTTCTTGCAATCCCCATTTACAATTTGTACACCCCCCTCCCACAAGTATTGTAATAGCGTAGTAACTTTAAATTCTGCAATTTACCGCTTTATATACAATTGCTAGTAATTAGGGTTTGTATGGAAAGATTAAAACCAACAAATAGCAAACCTTAATCAAAGACAAAATCAAGCATGAAAACAATACACTTGCACACAAACACCCTCTAGGGTAAATCCACTTGGTTACCTTTACAAAATGGTCATATTACGCATGCGAGGTATCTTAGCAAAAACAAGCAAAGTGTAAGATCATAGTCCCTCGATGACGCTATCTAAGTTTCCTTTCAAATGATCTTGGTCCCTAAAAGAGAATGCTAAGATACCTTGCAACATTGCTAATCATGTTTATACGATAACCCACGCCCGTCCCGTTTACATCCAAAGATAGGGTTATTTACTAAATCAATGGTAAGATAACAATGTCAAAGGAAAAGGAAATGAACACGAAAAGACTTTTGAGTAGGTAGAATGCTCCTAATTACTTGCTCAATTTCAAAAAAAATGTCCTTGCTATTTTCAAAAAAACA
Organism: Vicia faba; assembly: GCA_948472305.1. NCBI lineage: Eukaryota > Viridiplantae > Streptophyta > Magnoliopsida > Fabales > Fabaceae > Vicia > Vicia faba. The sequence continues at coordinate 161,123,498 of OX451738.1, forward strand.
CCTACACTTTCAAACATCTTACAAACTTGGAAACATTTTCAAAAGATCAAACACTTTGTATACATTCTTACGAACGAGAATCATTACAAAGTTTGCCTAAACAATGGCCTCTTTACAAAATACTTTCAAAAACCACACAAAGCACAATTTCAAACAAAAGCAAGTGATCTAGCAAGTAACTAAGAGCCCATGGAAAACCATGGATGAAAAGGGTGCTAATAGCTTCCCTTTTCATAATCTACCCCCCGAACTCAAGAAATAATCTCAAAGGTCTTTCTTATGCTTTTTCACCTTTCCTTTTGGATAAAAGAAAAGTCGGTGGCGACTCTTGATAACTGTAACATTTGCGATCAAACGCAAAACCTTCAAGTCAGTTCTCCCACCGTATCACAGAACTGGCGACTCTGCTGGGGAAAATTCTAAAAGTGGGGTTACCTTAGGGTTAGATCACATTTACTTGCTTTCTTTGTTTGTCTTGTATTCTTTACATTATGGTTCTATGTTTGGGTTTGAATCCTCTACCCGGATTTGGGATACCTTATAGGTAAGTAGCAATACATTATGGAAATTGTGTGGGGTATACTGATATGGTCTAAGCAATAGATACATTAGTGTGACATATTTGTGGGTACCGGTAGCCCTTGAGTTAATCAAGGAGAATACGGGGCCGTTGAGTGATGTCATGAAGCACTAATGAACTTTTAGAACCTTTACTTGACTAACTTGGCCTTTAGAACGTAGTGAGATGACCGGCTTTGGTGCAGTCCGAAGTTGATAGATACTCGATACTACACTCATTGAGGTTTGGTTTTTTGGGATATTTCGGTCCCTATTAAAGAGGCTTGTGCTGAAACAATGACCAAGGAAACAAACTAGTGATATTGAGCTCCTTATAACCTGGTTACTATTGCTAGGACAGGTTTGAGCCAACTAAACTTCAAGAGGGTACTTACCTATAAGACTCCCTGAAAGCCTAAACCTAGGGACTTGTTTGCTTTGTTTGTGTATATTTACTTGTACATAACATCATGAACATCATAACATCATATTCATTCACTAACCATTTCAAGGATTTTGGGATTTATCTTTGTTCTTGTTTTGTAGGACATGGATTCTATTCGCATGAAAACTATTCAAGTCAATCTTGTAAGGATCCCTCCACAACTTAAGAAGCTAGCTTCAAGAATTCCAGAAAATTCTCCATTCACCGAGAGACATGGTCGCCTACTCAACTTGGTCACTTTCAACACTAATGAAGACATGATGAAGGTGCTCTTTCAGTTCTTTGATCATTTACACCATTGCTTCACATTTCCTGATTATCAACTTGTGTCAACTTTGGAAGAATTCTCCCAACTCTTGAGGATTCCCATTCTCAATCAACTACCTTTCAACGGTACGGAAAGAGATCCAAAGCCATAAGATATTGCTTAAGCTCTACACTTGCAATCATTTGATGTCACAACTAATTGGGAAACAAGAAGTGGTGTCAAAGGTTTCCTAGCAAAGTTCTTGTTCGAGAAAGCCCAAAACTGTTGGAACTCTTTTGATTTGCAAGCCTTTGAGGAAATTGTGGCTCTCCTCATCTATGGGATGGCTTTGTTTCCAAATCTTGACCAACTCATAGATGTGAACACCGTCAAAATCTTCATATCCCGCAACCCGGTGCCTACTTTGCTACGGGACATCTTACATTCTTTTCACACTCGCACTATGAGGAAAAGAGGTGTCCTTATGTGTTGCACTCCTCTCTTGGCGAGATGGTTTATTTCGCATCTTCCCCAATTTGTATTAAAGAACGAGCAAGTTTCAAGGTGGTCACAAAGGTTGATGACGCTCAAACATTCAAACATCCATTGGTGTTCCCAATCCATAGAGAATGTTACTATTGTCGACCGTTGTGGAGAATTCCCTAATGTCCCTTTACTTGGCATTAGGGGAGGTATCACCTACAACCCCTGCTTAGCCTTAAGACAGTTTAGTTATGCCCGAAGGGATGGCACTCATGAGATGTTGATTCAAGGTTTGGTATTTGACTATGAGAACGAAGATCAAGGTCTTCACCAGAGATTTATCCGAGCTTGGAGGATGTTGAATAAGGTAGATAGAAAGACATTGGGGCATAATAATTCCATCCCACTTGAGCCTTACCTCAAATGGGTACGAACTCGTGCTCAGAGTCTTATGATGCCTTATCCCTCCATTCTCCCGGTAATCATTGAGCTTGTTATGGAAGGAGATGTGCCATACACTATCCTACATCCTCACATTCCAACCTCTCTTGAAGACTTACAAAGAGATTGGATATAACTCAAGGGGGGCGAGATACTTTCGAAGCCCAATTCTATGCTAGCGAGAAGAAGGTTTTGGAACTCACTAAGCAACTTCATGAGGAGAAGAACCTGAATGCCTACATTGCACCAAAGAGGATGCGTACAACCTTTCTATCTTAGAGTTTTTGTATTTTTTCCCAAAGAGGCATTGATGTACTCAAGCTTTAATTTATTAATATAACATGTGTTTCCTTTTTTGTCTAAAACAAATTTGAATCTTTAAAATCCTTGAAATCATTGCATATGAATTTACCATTCATCATAACATAAGCAGGTTTCTTGCAATAAGTCTCCTCTTCTTTCTACTGTTTATTTCAGTAAGATGGATCTCGAGCAAACGGTGAAGGACCTCCAAGCTCAAAATGCTCAGTTTCAACAGATGTTCTTAACTCTAGCCAAAGGACAAGAAGAGTTGAAGACCTTGTTGGTTGAGGAGAATAAAAAGAAAACAAAAAAGATAACTGTAGTTCTAAACATGGGAAGAAGATTCCAAGGACAAGCAAGAAGGACCCTAGACTTTGCAACGTCATCTGGTGAGAAAGACAATCAAGATGGGAAGGGCAAGGAAGCATTTGTTCAGCCTGATTCAGAAGAGGAAGAGGAAGAAGAAGATTATTCTGAAGAACAATACCCTTCAGCCGACGACAAGTATAAGCATCTAGAAGAACGGTTAAGTGCAATGGAAATCCAAAAAGTGCCTGGATTGGACTTTGAGGAGTTGGGGTTAGTATCGGGGATTGTCATTCCTCCAAAATTCAAAGCACATGTGTTCGCCAAATATGACGGAGTTTCATGTCCCAAAATAAATCTCCAGTCCTATATGAGGAAAATCCAGCCCCATACTGCTGACAAGGATTTATGGGTACACTTCTTTCAAGACAGTCTGTCTGGAACTCAACTTGATTGGTTTTATCAGTTAGAAAGAGCCAATGTTCATAATTAGGAAGATCTGGCCGCCGCCTTTTACAAACAATACCAATACAACGCTGATCTTGCACCCACCCGTACTCAACTCCAGAGTATGGCCATGATTTCAAGTGAAGGCTTTAAGGACTACGCACAAAAATGGAGGGACTTAGCAGGAAGAGTCCAGCCTCCCCTATCTGAAAGAGAATTAGTAGACATGTTCTTGGGCACCTTGTCTGGTCCTTTCTTCAACCACTTAATTGGGAGTTCATTGGTAGGTTTTACCGAATTGATATTGACCAGAGAAAGGGTAGAAGTCGGGATAAAGAATGGGAAAATTCAAAAAGATGCATCCTCTGCTGCTGTAAGGAAACCATTCATCGGAAAGAAAGAAGTTGTTGTTGTATATCCTTAGAGAAATCAAGATAGGAGTGAACTTCGTCCAATGGTGGGGGCTGTCATGATTCCTAAACATGCGCCTGCTCAGCAAAGAAGCAACCAGCCAAGAATGGAAAGACTAGTAAGACAGTTCACCCAGATTAATATGACATTATCTCAAGTATTACCACACTTGTTAAGATCCAACCTAGTGACTTTGAAAGAAGCTCCAAAGAACCCTAACACAACCTCTCCTCACTATCATCCTAATGCCTGTTGTGCATACCATTTTGAGAGTCCCGGCCATGACACTAACAATTGTTGGGCTCTGAAGAACAAAGTACAAGATCTTCTTGAAGCCAAAGAGATTGAATTCGATGCGCCAGAAATTCCCAATGTCATTACTACCCCTATGCCTAAGCACGGCCGTGATATCAATGTCGTTGAAGAAGATATGTTTGTTACCTCAGTTAATGAACTCGTGACCCCACTCCTGACTATCAAAAAGAACTTGTTAAATGTCAGTGCATTCCCAGACTGTGATGAAAGATGTCATTTCTGTTTGTCCTCGCCAACCAGTTGTTCGTTGTTAAAAGCATGTGTTCAATGCCTAATAGATAACAAGGAGATTCTATTTAAGAAGGCTTCAATTCCAACTGTTTCTTATAATGATGTTTCCATCGTGACCATTTCCGATAATTCTTCCAGGGTCTCCACCAAAAGACCCATTAGAATTACATCAATTCCTAAGGTAGCTCCGTTAATAATTATAATGCCTGGACCAATCCCGTATTCGTCAGACAAAACAGTACCATGGAATTATGGAGGGGATGTCTACTACCACGGTATCAAGCAATATTGGCTAGCTGTTGAAAGTTCAAGTTCTGAGAAAGTTGACTCTGATATCAGTAATATTGCAGGAACTAGTAAGATAACCCGAAGCGGAAGGGTTTTCTCTCCAAAAATTGCTCCTCCAAAAGCTATTTCTGGACCCTTAATCATTTTTGTTGTTGTTGCTCCTCCAAAGGTTATTCCCAGTCCTACAATTATCTCTGCTAATTCTCCTGTTGACAAAATTGTTACAATCCCTGTTATCACCCATACAGACATTCCTGCTACCGAGTCAATCGAGACTCAAGGTAAAGGTATTATGGTTGAGCCTGTCCGGATGAAGGCACAATCAGTAGCTATCCCTAAGACCTCCCGGAAAGAGATGGAGGAAATTGTAAAGATCATAAAAATAAGCGACTACAACATAGTCAAGCAAGTGCGGCAAACTCCATAAAAAATTTCCATGTTGGCTTTCTTATTATGTTTTGAGGCTCATGCAAAGGCCTTGGTAAAGTTCCTTAAAACTTCCCGTGTACCCCAAGAAACATCTGCCGATTAGTTCCAAGACTGTGTAGCTAGCTTGACTGCAGATAATGGTTTAGGTTTTTCAGATGCTGATTTAACGCCAAGAGGGAGAAAGCATAATGAGGCATTGCATGTCTCAGTCGAATGCAGGGGCACAACTTTGGCTCATGTCTTGGTGGACACTGGTTCGTCTCTAAATGTGTTGCCTAAAAAGGCTCTTGATAGGCTTGATTGTGAGGGATTGACATTGAAGCCAAGCAACATAGTAGTGAGAGCCTTCGACGACTCAAAAAGGATGGTGCATGGGGAAGTGGACATCCCCATAAAAGTTGGAACCCAAACTTTTGATTCAACTTTTTATGTAATGGATATTCGCCCCTCATATTCCCGCTTGTTAGGCCGACCGTGGATTCACAATGTTGGTGTTGTTACCTCTACATTGCATCAAATGCTGAAATATCCAATTCAGGGGAAAATCATCACCGTTCATGGAGAAGAAGAGTATATGGTCAGCCATCTAAATTCCTTCAGATATATGGAACTAGATGGTGAATTTATTGAAACTCCATTCCAACACTTTGAAGAAGTCCCGTGGACTGTGGCAGTAACCAAGGTTGTGTCTCAAGTTCCCAAGATTACAAGGCCTCCTCTCAAGATGTCATCTTTGAAGGATGCCAAGGCGGTGATAAAAGAAGGTGGGTGCACTATTTGGGGCCAACTCCCAGATATCCCATACAAATCTGACAAATTTGGTCTGGGTTTCACTTCAGGTGCCCAGAAAGTTGTACGTTGCGCTCGTGCTGGAGGACCACCCTTGAAGATCAGCAACTGTGAAGTCAATAGTGGTAGATGATGAAGACAGATATAACCTGGAGGACTGGATTTTCCCAATTGTCAGTGGAGGGCTCAACAACTGGGAGGCTAGAGATTTCATCCCAATCACTTTTATCCCACAGTAATTTATCTTTAGATTTTGTCAGGTCTGTAATATTAAAACAATTCAGACTCTTAAAACCTTGTGTCTTACCCGAGGCACAATGGTCCATTTGTAAGGGTTATTATCTCATTTCCATATGACATCAATGAGTCATGGACGTTTTTGCATACAAACTTTGTGCTCATTGTTTTTATCTTTTACATTTTCATTTCTTTCAAAGATAGCTTACTCTTACACACACTCATGCTCGCAATGCAGGTTTACATCCACTCAGGATCCCATAGGTAACAATTATGCTATAGCCTTTTGTGATTCTGAAAATCTAATCTACCAAGCAGAAGACGAAGGTGAGGAAGATTGCGAAGTACCAGGGGAACTCGCCAGGTTACTGCAACAAGAAGAGAGGACCATTCATCCCCACGAGGAACCAGTGGACACAATCAACCTAGGTACCGAAGAAGACAAAAGAGAAGTCAAGGTGGGTGCCAATCTGGAACCCAGTGTCAAAGAACGTTTGATTCAGTTGATGCACGATTATGTTGAGGTCTTTGCCTGGTCGTATGAAGACATGCCAGGACTTGATGCAGATATCGTAGTACATCGTCTACCTATAAAAGAAGATTGTCCTCCGGTAAAATAAAAGGTTCGTCGAATGCGACCAGACATGTCAGAGAAGATCAAAGCGGAAGTCATGAAACAATTCAACACTGGATTCTTGGTTGTCACCTCCTATCCGCAATGGGTTGCCAATGTTGTTCTCGTGACCAAAAAGGACGGCAAGGTACGGATGTGCATGGACTACAGAGATTTGAATAGGGCAAGCCCTAAGGATGATTTCCCACTTCCCCACATTGATATTCTAGTTGACAATACGGCATAGCACAAAGTGTTTTCCTTCATGGAAGGTTTCTCAGGCTACAACCAAATCAAAATGGAGCCTGAGGACATGGAGAAAACAACCTTTGTCACACAGTGGGGCATATTCTGCTACAAGGTTATGCCATTTGGACTGAAGAATGTTGGGGCAACCTATCAACGTGCCATGGTAGCTCTATTTCACAACATGATACATCACGAAATAGAGGTTTATGTGGACGACATGATAGCCATATCTCAAACAGAAGAAGAGGATCTGGATCATCTACAGAAATTGTTTGAGAGGCTAAAGAAGTACAAGTTAAGGTTGAACCCAAATAAATGCACATTTGGGGTGAGGTCTAGTAAACTCCTAGGCTTTGTCGTCAACAATAAGTGTATAGAAGTAGATCCCACCAATTGAAGTAGATCCCGCCAAGGTGAAAGCGATACGAGAGATGCCTGCTCCTCGTACTGAGAAGGAAGTCAGAGGATTCTTCGGACATTTAAACTACATTGCCAGATTCATTTCTCACCTGACAGCTACTTGTGAACCAATCTTCAAATTACTGAAGAAAGATCAAGTAGTCAAATGGAATGATGAGTGCCAAATTGCTTTCGACAAGATCAAAGACTACCTGCAAGAGCCTCCTGTGTTGATGCCACCATTCGAGGGAAGACCATTGATTATGTATCTGACTATTTTGGAAAATTCAATGGGGTGTGTGTTGGGGCAGCATGACGAGTCTGGATGAAAATATCACGCTATTTATTACCTGAGCAAAATGTTTACCGACTATGAAACAAGATATTCACTGCTCGAGAAAACTTGTTGCGCTCTGGCATGGGCTGCTCGCCGGCTAAGACAGTATATGTTGACCCATACTACCTTATTGATATCTAAAATGGATCCAATAAAATACATCTTCGAGAAACCTGCCCTCTCTGGGAGAATAGCGAGATGGCAGATGTTCCTGACAGAATATGACATACAATATACTACCCAGAAAGCAATAAAGGGAAGTGTACTAGCTGATCACCTTGCTCATCAAGCTGTGGATGACTACCAGTCCGTGAAGTTTGAATTCCTAGATGAAGACATCATGATGGTGAACAACTGTGAAGAATTCAGACCATATGACAGACCTGAACAAGGATCTCGATGGACCCTTGTTTTTGTTGGGGCATCTAACGCACTCGGCAATGGTATAGGTGTTGTACTCATATCTCCTAAAGGATGTCATACTCCCTTTACTGCAAGACTCTGCTTCAATTATACAAGCAACATGGCAGAATACGAAGCGTGCATTTTTTGTCTCAAAGCTGCCATAGACTTGGGAATCAAATCCTTAAATGTATTCGGAGATTCAGCTTTGGTCATCAGCCAGATCAAAGGGGAATGGGACACCAAACACCCTAACCTTATCCCCTACAAAGAACATGTGTTGACATTGCTCCCACATTTTGAGAAGATTACCTTCGAGCATTTCCCGCAAGAAGAAAATCAGCTAGCAGACGCACTAGCCACAATGTCATCCATGTTTAAACTTAAATGGGATAACGAGGCTCCCCGGATCACCATTGAGCGAATGGATGAACCAGCTCACTATCACGAGATTAATACTAAAGAAGTAGTGGACCAGCCTTGGTTTCACGAAGTCAAGAGGTATCTCGAGGCTCAAAAATATCCGGAAGGAGCTTCAGTCAATGATAAGAAGTTCTTAAGGAGATTCTCTGCTAAATTCTTCCTTAGTAATGGCATTCTCTACAAACACAACCATGACTCTGTTTTGCTTCGGTGCATAGACAAAGTTGAAGTTGAAAAGATCATGGCTGATCTACATGAGGGCACTTTTGGCACCCAGACCAGTGGGCATACAATGGCAAAGAAAATCCTACGGGAAGGCTATTACTGGTCTACCATGGAAGCATATTGCTATCAACACTCTCAAACTTGCCATAAGTGTCAGATCTATGCTGACAAGGTGCACGTACCTCCGGTTTCTCTGAATATCTTGACCGGTCCTTGGCCCTTTGCTATGTGGGGCATCGATATGATTGGTGAAATCAAACCAATAACCTCTAATGGACACCGCTTTATCTTAGTGGCTATTGACTATTTTACAAAGTGGGTTGAGGCAGCATCTTTCGCTTCCGTTACCAAGAATGTTGTAGCCCGGTTCATTAAACAGAATCTCATTTGTCGGTATGGTATCCCAGAGAGGATCATCACAGACAATGGCACGTATCTTAACTTCAGTATGATCACCGCACTGTGCGAGCAATTCAAGATCCAGCATCACAATTCTTCCCCTTACCGGCCAAAGATGAATGGTGTTGTCGAAGCCGCAAATAAGAACATTAAAAAGATCATACAGAAAATGACAGTCACATACAAAGACCGGTATGAGATGCTACCATTCGCTCTCCACGGGTATCGTACCATAGTGCGCACATCAACTGGGGCAACCCCCTACTCTCTGGTATATGGCATAGAGGATGTCTTGCCTATTGAGGTCCAGATCCCCTCTCTGAGAATTATGAAGGATGCAGGGCTGAATAAAGACGATTGGATCCAGACTCGACTTGATCAACTGAACTTGATCGATGAGAAAAGGCTTACTGCTGTCTGTCATGGTCATATGTATCAAAAACAGATGATCAAGGCTTTCAACAAAAAGGTCAGACGCCAAGTATATCAAGTCGGGGATTTAGTGATCAAACGCATCATACTACCGCAAGGTGACCCCAAGTGTAACGCCCGTAATTTAATTAATTATTTAATTTATTTATTTTTGGAATATTTGTGAAGTTGAGTTACGTTTAATTGGATTTAAGTATTTTATTAAGTGGAGAAATAATATTAGAAGTATAATATCATTGATGTGGGCTTATTTTTAAGGAATAAAAGTAATAAGGGGGTGTATTAGTTTTAAGCCCAATAAGGAATAAAGAATAATAGGTTATTCTATTGTTGTTAGAAGGAATAGAAAGAAGAGGCAGTAGAAGAATAAGGATTGAGAAGAAGAACGTGAAGCTGCTGAAAAAGGAGGAAAGAACGGCAGAACGGGAATTCGACCGGAAGTTATAGAGCGACCTTCAATCCAAGGTAAGGGTGGGGTTCTGACTCTATAATTGGGTTCATGATGATTGGTATGTGGGGTTAGAGGTGATTGTTGTCTTGTTCTTGAATTGAATGTATATGATGTTGTATGATGAAGAATTGATGAATTATGGATGAATAATGATGTCCCGGTGCGGTTTAATTGATGTAGAATTATAGGGTAATTGTAAGTGATGATTATCTATGATTAGATTAAGTTTTTAGGGCTTAAAATATGAAACCCGTAGTGAAAACACAGAGAAAATCGCAGAATTTATGCAGGATGTAGCAGGATGCGTCGACATCAAATGCTATGTGTTGATACAAGAGGGTTTTGAAACTCAGTATGAGTCAACACGAAGAGGTCTTGCATCGATACATGAGAACCTTTAGACTCAGGATGAGTCGATCCATAGGAGCATGTGTCGATATATGTTGTGTGTTAGACTCAGGAATGCGTCGATCCAAGAGAGGATGCATCGACTCATGTTTCGAATTCAGTGCAGTACGCATCGATCCAAGAAGTTATGCGTCGACCCATGTTGTCTGGTTTTTGGCAGATTCAGTTTTAAAATGTTGTAACTTGAGTTTTAGGATGCCGTTTGAGATACCGTTCGAAGCGTTAAATAGCTAACGCGATGAACTTTATTCTAGAGGATTAAAATGAAGAATAGAAAGTGTAATCCTAGTAGACAATTTAGGATTTAGAGTTAGTTCTCGTGTTGATTGTTATGTTGGTTTTTATGCAGAATGATGAGGATGAAATGTTTATAGGCTGCTGTTTGATTTATAACAGTAGGAGTAATGATAGTAATGATGTAAGATTACAAAATAGCAGTGTGAATTACTGTCGTATTAATGTACAGCTGAGTTGTTGATGAGACGTTATTAATGATGTTGTGTTGATAATTTATGATGAATAAACGATGTCTGATGGATAAATGATAAATTATTATGGATGATATGAGATGTTGATGAAGAGATGTTGAGATGCTTTGAGATGTAGGCCTTTGGCCAACGATGATGTTGTATTGTGATTGTTGTTAATTATGGTGTTGTTAATACATTCATGATTGTGTCGCATACATTGCATTTTGAGATGGAGCTTATGCTCGTTGAGATGGCCTGAATTTGGCGAATATTGAGATGGAGGCTTATGCCTTGTTGATGCCTCTATTAATTGGAAAATTTTTGAGATGGGAGTTCTGCTCCAATGGTACCACATGCATTTGCATAGTATTGAGTCGCATTATTTGATTGCATAAAGAAGTTGTGCATTGATGTTGTGAATGTGTATTATTGTTGTGATTATTGTTGATTATGAGATGAGAAGTGGTGATGTTATGTGATCTAATTTAATATATTAATTATCATGCGCTTTATTATATTGTTAGATATCTCACCCATTATGTTTGAATGTTGCCCTTATGTTGGCAACGTGCAGGTAATAGAGAGTGAAGGTTGTATACCTTCAATAGTTCGAGTCGGTGTCATTGCTCTGATATGTAACACTCGGGGGTTGAACGCTTGTTGCTTTAGATTGTTGATTAAATTTTTTCGTTGAACTTTAAGTTGATTATTATTAAATTGTGTTGTTTCGAAGTCGTTGTATTGATGATAAAGATGTTATTAAGAATTTCACTGCGTAGATGTTGAATTATTTAATTAAAGTTGTTATGATGATGGTTCATCTGATGTTTTAAAGTGTTATATATCCACGATGAATGCAATGAATTTTGATAGAAGAATTTGTGGCATCCCGATTCGTTTGCATGATATGATTTTATAACTCTAATTTATTTATATAATTGTCGGGGTAGAATTGGGGTGTTACACCAGGGGAAAAGGGACTCCTACATACGAAGGATCGTTTGTAATCAAAAGCATATTCTCTGGTGGAGCAATGATCTTGGCCACCATGGATGGCAACGACCTGCCGCATCCTGTGAACGGAGACATAGTCAAAAGATACTACGCATAAAGAGACCCGCTAGGTTGACACACCTAGGAAAAACAAGGGCATCCCGGCGAACCAAAAAGGTTCGTGCAAAAATTATGGATAAAAAAAAAATATGTACACCCGGCAAGTTGAAAACCCGAAAGGGCGGCTTGGGCAAAAAAGGGTATCCCGGTGGACTGAAAACCCGAAAGGGTGGTCCAGGCAAAAGTTAGGGAATTAAAGCGTATGACTATGTCCTAAAGGATCATCTTACGGACAACCTTTGGCTTCAACTGACAAACTCGGGGGTTCGGATCAATCCAATCAGCTTCGGACAAGGCAATAAATAGATAAGATGCTTATAGGCACGAAGGCTATAGCAAAATGGGAACCCCATGGGATTATTGCACATAGCTATCTTTTCTTTGTATCAAATTTTCATTTTTTACGTCGACATTCTCTTACTAGAATGTTTGTCTCATTATACAAAAATACTTACTCAAAGTCAATACAAAGATATCCCTTTGAAAGTGAAAAACTATCTGTTTTCTTTACTCTTGTGTTTTGTTTACAAAAACGTCCAATGATTTATTTTTGAACATATGCATTTGAACATAATTACTGTTTACAAATAAACAAAATAGAAAGAATGTCATTGATGGCTTTAAGAGATAGGGAAATCACTCTAAGTTATTTCCATATAGTCCCCCACAGTGTACAGTTTAATCCCCAGCGGAACAAAACCTCCAGTTATCACTCATCGGTAAAAGTCACCAAATTTCTCAGGATTTTACAAGCAGTACACGACGTTTCCCTTACAACGGAGTTTATTTCTCTAAAAGGAAATTCATCAACACTTCACAACATGAAGACTTACACTCCATATCCTCAGCAGTAGTCAGGGATTTATTTTCCCCAATCCAACAACAGTGCGGCAGATTAGCTCACATACGCATACATCGCATTCATATATCATAAACATCGATAACACGAATGCATTATACCATGCATTTCATACAACATGACATTGCATATTAGCTAACATTTTACCCTTTTCTGGATAAGATTAATCAACAGCTACCATTAACAATGTTCAAAGTTTTCATATACACTCCAGACACGGATGCCATTCTGATACTCATTCAGACTCAACTTTCAGATACATTTCAGATACACCCTAGACACGGATGCCATTCTGATACTCATTCAGACTCAACTTTCAGATACAGTTCAGATACGCTCTAGACACGGATGCCATTCTGATACTCATTCAGACTAAACTTTCAAATACAGTTCAGATACGCTCTAGACACGGATTCCATTCTGATACTCATTCAGATTCAGCTTTCAGATACAGTTCAGATATGCTCCAGCCACGAATGCCATCCTGATACTCATTCAGATTCAAATTTCAGATACAGTTCAGATACGCTCTAGACACTGATGCCTTTCTGATACTCATTCAGATTCAGTTTTCAGATACAGTTCAGATACGCTCCAGACACAGATGCCATTCTGATACTCATTCAGATTCAATTTTTAGATACGCTCCAGACACGGATGCCATTCTGATACTCATTCAGTTTCAGCTTACAGATACGGTTCAACAATCATTTTTGGATGGCATCTACAAGCCCATCTCCAACAACTTTTCATCATCCCTCCAAATGGCATCTTTAATTCCATTCCCTATACCATCAACCCTCACATCACCGAGTGCAAATTTCTGGGCACTCTAGTGTCCAATCATCTTCCACCTTCGAGTCACGAATGGCAAAACTCGTCAATCTAACTCTTCAGGCTTAAGAAGATTGAACAGGGGCGTTGTTGTATCCCAAAAATTTTCCCTCTCACTTATCAAGAATTTTCTCACAAGATCTCTCTTAGTTCAAGACTGCACTAGGGTTGATCAGCTCAAGACAACTCCTTGAGCACTGATGACCAAAATTAGGGTTTGAGATTGCACAAGGATATTTGAACTTCCAATGCCCCATATGAGTTTCATGGATCATTATGGACCCTCAAGATCACTCATGTCAAGTTTCAAGCTTTGGATCACACTTTTGCTCAGTCAATTGAGCAGTTGACCTAAAAATCAGTTGTATTGGGGAAAAAGTCAACTATGGTCAATTTACAGTCAAACTTCATAATTTTTGATCCACATCAACATTTTAAACGCATATGTATCATTTAGAATTGATCTCACACCCTGTTACAAGACTGTAACACCATTAACACCATCCTCCATTTTCAAAAATAGAGTTTTACACTTGGACTTCTCTAGAACTCCTCAGGTACTTTCAGCTCAAGCTAAGCATCCCATTAGCTTCCTGAGAACTTGAGGAAGCTAACTCAATCATTAGAACCCACTGAAAGCTGCTCAAACTCCAAAACCGATACCCTCTTGCAAGGTAAGTTTTCAAACTTTCGAACTTTTCATACAGGCATCATCAATGATTTATTTGTGAATAAAACATGTAGATATCATTGCCCTAAAGCTAACCATGTCCATAGTTTCCATTAATTTTGCCTGAGCTTAGAGAATTTTAAGATTGAATTTTCTGAGATTTTTAGGGTTCATATTAGGGCCAATGAAATTCATGTTTGTCTTTGATCAATAGTTTTAATGCTTTACATTTCTGAAATCGTGAGGAAATTTGCTACAAGTTTCATGTTTACAGTTTTCATTTTTGTTGAGATTTGAACAAGTTACAGAGCTTCTGGTTGGGCGTGAGGTTGAAGATGAAGTTGGCCTTAGGAACATGTTTTCCATATATATTTATGGTTTGATTTATATAAACAGATGTATAGTCACCCCAGTGGTAGAAGCGCGCGCCTGTAACCAAAGGGACCTGGGTTCGAGCCCTAGTGGTACCCTTTTGATTTTTTCACACTTTTTTGCCTTCTGACTTTGTTTCTTGGACAGGCACTGGGCCTCCTTAGGCCTTATTGTTTTTGTTTTTTACTTTCTAACCCCCCTGTTTCATTTACACACCCCTGGCCCGGTTTTATTTTCTTTTCTTATTTTCATTTTATTTATGTTCTTAATATATTTTCTAATATTAAAAAATCATAAAAAATACAAAAATATTAGATTTTTATCTTGACATAGTTTATTTATTTATTTTCAATAAAAATTATTTTATTTAATCAATACTTTATTTATTTTACTAATTATCTATTTAAATTTAATTAAAAAATAGGTTTTAGTTATTTTCTTTTACACCAATTAAAATATATTATTTTAATATAAAAAAGGGCAAAAAATATTTGTTGACACTATAATTATATTCAAGACAAAAATACCAAAAATACTTTTCTTAAACTTAATTTATTTTTAATCAATTAATAGATTTAGGGTTTTATTTAAAATCTTTTCTTAGTAAATTTAGGTTTAATTAATTATTTTCTTCTAGTTAATTAGGTTAAAATCAAAACCCCTTTTCTCATAAAAAAATTCAAACAAAAATATCTATTTTCTTCACACTTAGATTCTTGTATATTTGTTCATTTTGTACATTATATTCATTTAATTTCTTGTACATTTATACCAATTCAATATGGTTGTAATAGACTAATTAGGTTTATTTTTCTTGCAATCTCCATTTACAATTTGTACACCCCCCTCCCACAAGTATTGTAATAGCGTAGTAACTTTAAATTCCGCAATTTACCGCTTTATATACAATTGCTAGTAATTAGGGTTTGTATGGAAAGATTAAAACCAACAAATAGCAAACCTTAATCAAAGACAAAATCAAGCATGAAAATAATACACTTGCACACAAACACCCCCTAGGGTAAATCCACTTGGTTGCCTTTACAAAATGGTCATATTACGCATGCGAGGTATCTTAGCAAAAACAAGCAAAGTATAAGATCATAGTCCCTCGATGACGCTATCTAAGTTGCCTTTCAAATGATCTTAGTCCCTAAAAGAGAATGTTAAGATACCTTGCAACATTGCTAATCATGGTTATACGATGACCCACACCCGTCCCGTTTACATCCAAAGATAGGGTTACTTACCAAATCAATGGTAAGATAACAATGTCAAAGGAAAAGGAAATGAACATGAAAAGACTTTTGAGTAGGTAGAATGCTCCTAATTACTTGCTCAATTTCAAACAAAATATCCTTGCTATTTTCAAAACAAACACCTACACTTTCAAACATCTTACAAACTTGAAAACATTTTCAAAAGATCAAACACTTTGTATATATTCTTACGAACGAGAATCATTACAAAATTTGCCTAAACAATGGCCTCTTTACAAAATACTTTCAAAAACCACACAAAGCACAATTTCAAACAAAAGCAAATGATCTAGCAAGTAACTAAGAGCCCATGGAAAACCATGGATGAAAAGGGTTCTAATACCTTCCCTTTTCATAATCTACCCTCCGAACTCAAGAAATAATCTCAAAGGTCTTTCTTGTGCTTTTTCACCTTTCCTTTTGGATAAAAGAAAAGTCGGTGGTGACTCTTGCTAACCACAACATTTGCGATCAAACGCAAAACCTTCAAGTCAGTTCTCCCACCGTATCACACTAGGCATGTATGCTTAATCAACCAATCAGTAGATCACTAAACTGCAAGATAAAATATCTGAAATAGCACACTATTGCACACTTGTACCCCTAGGGTATTTCCCACTTTGGTTGCCTTCGGAAAATGGTCATGTCCCTCGAACGTATGGATACTCTTAGCAAAGACCCTCAGTTTAAAGTCATCATAAATATCATAGTCCCTAAATGTTCCTCGAGTTGCCTACGAGAAATGATCTTATGATGATAGTCCCTTCGAAATGCTAAGGTATCCTTACATGTTGCCTTCAATAACCATTACGTCCCTTTCGATAGTCCCTCAACATCCAACGACTAGGGTTAACTACTCACTAATAGTAGGATAACATGGTCTAAAAGATAGGAGGAAAAGAACAATCTTTTTTCGAGTAGGTAGATAACTGTTAGGTACTTGCTCAAACAAATTTCCACACCACACTTTCAAACACTTTCAAACACTTTTCAAACAAAGTTTTCAAAACGCTTTATCACACTTTTGAGGACTGATACAAGAGTTACCATAAAGTGAATCGCCGCACTAAGGCATTTTCAAAACTTTTTCAAATACGAAAACAATTTCAAAAAAGAGCAAGTACCTAAGAGCCCATGGAAAACCATGGATGGAAAGGGTGCTAACACCTTCCATTTCCATAATCTACCCCCTTACTCAAAAACTCGAAAAGGGTCTTTTTTTGTTCTTTTCACCCTTTCCTTTGTCGGATAAAAGAAAAGTCGGTGGCGAATCTTGCTTACCGCGACATTTGTGAACTAAAAACGCAAACCAGTATTAACAGTCGGTTCTACCACTGTATCACAATGTTATCTAGGCAAGAGAAGAATGAGAGCGAATCATCATAGGAGACTAAACACCTAACCAAGATATTGTATCATCAAGGTAGTGGATAGAAGGAAATAATAAGATCACATTGGAGCGTTATCGTGCACGACACGCGAGCTAATGAAAAAGTGTGGGGGTTGATTACGAACTCTTCTCCAATTGACCGACTCGATACAAGAATGGCATGATTCGTAGCATCGACATACGGTGCAAGCTACGAATGACCTGTGGACTAGAAATTGTGGGGGTCGATTGCAGACCCTTTTCCACTTGCCTTATTTGAGGACTTATCAATGGGGAATGGGAATTGGACTCCTTCGTCGAGGTCTTTGGCAAAAATGTAAACGCGCATAATGGTAAACAAACAAGCGCACATAAGAATTTCCTGCTACATGTCTTTTAAAACAGCATTTCCCGTCTAACGCAAGGACTCCCGGTCATGCATCTCTAGTCCTACTTCTCATGGCAAAGAAAGCAAAAGACAATGCAGAAATGAGGATTAAAATAAAGTCACGATGATACCTAACGGAGAAGGTCAGTTGCCTCTTCGAAGCCACGCAAGCAAATAGAAAACTCTACAGAAGTTGTTCAGCACAAGTGATCAAATGAATTAATCTCCAAGTATTCCACATCACAAAAGTTACATCAATACTATCATAAAAATCTTGGCTAAAAATGGAAACAAAATTGATTACCACAAAAAATAATAGAAAAACCGAATTGAAATCCTAAAGAGAAATCCTAAAATATTTTAATATTTTTGTATCATTCATCACAAAATTTTATCAAAATTAATGGCAATCAGAATTAATAGGAAAAACAATTAAAATTCTATACATAAGGGGTGCTAAAACAAGATACAAGGTGTGAGACTGCAAGCAACAAATAAGCCCAATCCATAATCAACCTTTTGTATAAATCAGAATGCCAACAAAAGTTGCCCTTTGGGCCAAGGACAAGGGTGGATCAGTCCATACCCATAACATCTATCAGCCCATTATCAATCTCGTTAATCACCAAAATTTGTATCATAATTATTGACAATATTGACAATTAAGAAGAAAAAGATTAAAGAAAAAAACAAATAATTAACAGACCAGTGGATACAATGCGTTTTAATCCGTGTTTAGGGTTCAAGTCATCTTCCTCAAACACAAATTCCTCCCTCCTCTCTTCTCACGACGGCACAATGCATTCTCTTCCATTCTCGATCAAACTCCTCCGCCGTACCAAACCTCCATTCGCCGCGCTATTACCAGCAAATTATCTTCGCCTCTCGGGAAACTCAATGGCGCATCTCCATCTTCTCTTCCCCTTCAAAACCCAGCGCGACAGTGCTATATATCCTAATCCGTTCTCAATTTGTCTGCCATACCTCCGTCTCATTATCTTCTTCTTCATTTTGCATTCATTCCTCCACCGTAGACACACATTACCACACCGCACGCCGCTTCTATAGGCGATAACTCAGGCAAGAAGATGATGCAGAGAAACAAAGAGAAGTGGAAGAATTTGTCTTACCTGTCGGAAGCAAGCTCTGGTGGATCTTGATTTTGGTGATGAAGCGAAATCCAGAAAAACTGATTCATATAATAATTTGTTATTCTCTGCACCGAATCTTCTTTTCTCTTCTGCGTTTCCGTTATTCTTCTTGCGTTCTGGTTTTGAATTGTGGTGTTGTTGTCGTTCTTGAGGTGAAGATGTTGTTTGCGTTTGATGAAACGGAAATGATGAAGCAGAGAGGATTACAGTAGAGTTTTGTGATGCGAGATCGAGAATGATGCAGGTGATGTGATGATTTGGTGTTGATGATTGAAGGAAGATGATGGTTGAGGTTCCGGTGGTGGCAGAGAGGGAAGGTTGATAAAGGTGATGGAAGGTTTTGGATTGAGGAGGAAGAGAAGTTGCAGAAAGTGCAGAGAGAGTTGAGAGATGGAGAGAAAGGTGATGAAAATTGGAAAATGGTGCGTGTGAGGTGTGAAAAATGAAGGATAGAATGTTCTGTTATACACTTGAATTAGTCCGAACGACTATTCTGATTTGTTTTAAATGTTTCTGAATGCAATGATCTTTAGTGGCAGTGGCACGCATATGATTTTGATTGATACAAACTTCCGGTATCTTTTATCATTATATGCATGAGGCCTTTCAAATCTGTTTGAGCATGATTGTATGGATCTGGCTAACATGAATTATTACTGTGTGGATCAGTTATGGCTTCCTTTTTATGATGTTTGATTATGTAGTTGGCCTATGATGACAAATTATGAATGTGTATTAGTAACGAACTGATGTGAACATTGATTTTGCAGGCTGGTTACAAATTGAAGCTAACTTGGTCATAGTACAAGTGAACACCAATTACCAAATTGAAGCTAACTTGGTCAAAGTACAAGTGAACACCAAATATTTGGCCACGAAGAGATTCATACATTGGATGCAAGATGGACTGGCTTAAGAGAATTAAGTCTTAGGGAGGATTTGTAGAAGTCTTGGTCAATTGTTCATAGTCAAAAGTGTACATCTTTCCCATGTATTTCCTATTTTGAATTTGTAATGTACTTTTGGCTTTTGAATTTGAAAAGGCCTTGTGTATTGAACTCTTGAATATGTAATGGAACATGCCTTGTCTCAAAATGATTTGAAATTCACCTTTCTCTCCACTTTGTCCTATTTGAAATTGAATCTCAAGCTTTTCTTCACTTTTGTATAAACGAATCAACATATGAAAGCGCAATAGTTTTAAATGGACTTTGAAACAATCCATTGCTTTCAAACTTGGAATAATCCATAAAACCATGAATTAACTCCAATCCTTACACTAAATCCACAATATCGTCTTGCAACGTAAGTAACCAAGTGAAACAAACTTTAAATGATGATAAATAAAAGAAACCCTAATTGTGAGAAATGCGTCACATAAAAGCCATAAAATCAAACCCTTAAGATCCATATGATAACCACTAGCATAGAGAAGTGAATATCTATCCATGATTAATGAGAGTACTTATTGAAACAATAGTGTAGTTCACAATATCTTCCTTTGAAGTGCTGAAGGAAACCTTGTTGTTAACAAACATAACCTTAATCCACTTGCTTTTGAGACATCTTGATGAAGAAGCTTTATGAAAGAAGAAGTTCCTAACGACAATGGATCCAAAACCCTAGTTCCATAAGTCATGATTGATGAATAAACCAATTGAAACAAGTTTGTGTGAAGATGAAAGCCTCAAAGCATAGAGAAACCCTAAATACTCGATATCCTTGATCCCATGCCAAATTCTTATTGATTAATGATGCATGATGTGTAAAAATAACCTAATGGAAAGGTAATGCATATGAAGAATAGTAAGATGCATAAGCCATATGATTTTATTAAAGGGTAAGACAAATTTGAGGTATGACACCGTGCAAACTCTCATCTAGTTCCATGACCCTCCTCTAAGGTGTTTAACATTTCAAGATTATCAGTTGTCTCCTACATTGGAATAATATGTTAACATTCTAGGAGTCAAAGTCAAGAATCACATGCCTTTTGTCACTTCACAAGGAACCCCAAAGCTACACTTGATTGCCGAAGCTTTGCATTTGACTTTAAAAGAAGTAAAAGACAATTGGGATCCTAAGAAGGATGGTACTTATGATTGGAAATCCTCTACCTACACTCCTTGCTGACACATACCATTCCATTCATTCAAGGTTCGGGAAAGGAGGAACGGTCATCTGTTGTATGCCTCTCTTATACAAGCGGTACATTGCTCACTTGCATGTAAAAGGACCTTTTGTGGATAATGAACAAACCCTCAAGTGACATAAAAGAATTATGAAGCCCACTTCTCGTGATATCAGATGGTTCAACAATGATTACACTGGTATTGAAATCATTTTCAGTTGTGTCGAGTTTCCAAATGTGCCACTCATGGGTACCAAAGGAGGGATCAACTACAACTCTGTGATGTCTCAGCGTCAACTAGGTTACTCTCTACCCGGTCCACAAAAAGACGAAGATGTGAAGGAAACGGTGTTCTACAACAAAGGAGAAGATTTCGAACTGTTAGCAAAGGTAAGGGAAACATAGAAGAAGATTCATCGCTTGGGAAGACAAAGTTTGGGAAGGAAAGATTGGACAGCAAAAACACCCTACACTGAATTGGTGAAGAAAAGAGTTGAAATTGCCTTACTACCATTTCATTTTGAGGCTCTTGTATATTCACCACCTATTGTCGCTTTCATGGATGTCTAGATCCTTAAACAAGATCTAAGTGCAGAAAATGAAGAGTTAAGGATGCGAGCTACCAATGCAGACATCACAAAGAATGAGCTAGCTTATTAAGTCAAGATAAAAGATGAGTTGCTTGCAGAAAAGAACAAATTAATTGACAAAGAGACGAACAAGAGATTGAGAATTGGCAAGGATCTAAGACCATCTCACTTCAACATCAACCATAACAAGGAGGAAGTGGATAGCATACTAAGGGAGAATGTTATATTGAAGAAGCAATGGGATACTCTCGCGAAATCAAAGAACGATATGGAAAATCGGTATGAAAGACAAATAGAAGACTTGAAGGAGCAGCTCAAAGCAAGAGGAGAAGTACTTAGAAAGGAACATGCCAAAGTGATGAAGACCATTCACCAACTCACGAGATGTCAATATCAACTAAAGGAAACTCTGGAAACAATAGAAGAACTCAAGGTTCAATGATGCGAAGACCTAGAGAAGATACAACTTCATAAGAAAATAGATCATTTGGAAGGCGCTCTCGGCCAAAGGGAGATACTTATTCAAGAGTTACTCAAGAATCCTAGGCAACCAAGAACTAAGGAATTTTTTTAAGAAGTTCGAGATTGGATTGAGGAATATTTAGGGTGGGACGGACTTGTCAAATAGAGTTTGGAGAAACATCCCAGGGTTTTCTTTTCGTAGCTATAGTGATCACCTTTAGACCTGTTGGAGGGATCTTTAGTTTACTTTTACGTCCAGTTTGTACTTTCCAGTGTGTACTTTCCAGTGTGTACTAGTTGTATGTTTTTCAAAAAAGAAGTGAATGAATGGAAAGTAGATTTTTTTTGTTTATCCGTGTTTTGATCACTCTTAACCTAATAGCTAAAAATCCCTGGAAATAAAAAAAAACAGCAAGAAAAATTTATTCATCACATACATGCATTCATAATAGGTCAAACCTCTTCCTAATATCAGTTATTTCTTTAGTGCGGCAAACTGACGTCCCACAAATACAACACTCGAGGAAACAGACCAAGACTCGCAATGGAAGAACTTCGCGAAGATCTGAATGAAATGAGAACCACAGTTAGAGAACAGTTGGGTCAGATTTCTTAAGAGGGCTAGGACTAGTTGAGTCTTAGAGGTTTTAGTCACTTGTAGTTAGCTTGTGCATTGTATTGTTAGTCACACCAGTTTGGTTGTGCGCTTGTAATCAGTTTAATTATAGTGGATTAAGTCCTCGTTGAGAGAGGCGAAATCACCTTGGCGGGTGGACTAGAGTAGTTTGAGTTTCAAACGAACCGGGATAAAATTACCAGTGTCCTTCCATTAGTATTGCGCTAGAAAAGAAGAAAAACTTATTCAACCCCCCCCCCCCCCCTTCTAAGTGTTTTCTCAACCTTCAATTGGTATCAGAGCTCTAGTTCTGGGTGAAAACACCTAACAGTGTCAGAAAAAGATCCAGAAGGAAAACACTATGGCATCTGAACAAAACAACAACAACTGCACCAAACCTCCTGTGTTTAATGGAGAAGACTTTGAATACTGGAAGAATAGACTAGAAAGTTTCTTTCTAGGTCACAATGCTGATCTATGGGATTTGGTCCTTGACGGGTACACTCATCCAAAAGATAAAAACGGAAACAAAATTGACAGAAGGAACATGGATAAACAACAAAAGCTAAATTTCAAGAATCACCACAGAGCCAGAAACATCTTTCTGAATGCTATCTCGAAAAATGAATATGAGAAAATCACCAACAGAGATACAACACATGACATGTTTGAATCCCTCAAGATAACTCATGAAGGAAATGCTCAAGTAAAGGAGACAAAAGCTCTGGCTCTCGTTCAGAAGTATGAAGCATTCAAAATGGAAGAAAAATGAGTCTATTGAAGTTATGTTCTCAAGATTCCAAACTCTGATTGCTGGCCTAAGAGTTCTAAACAAAGGATACACCAAGGCAGACCATGTGAAGAAAATCATTAGAAGTTTACCTAGAAGATGGGCACCTATGGTCACTGCATTCAAAGTATCAAAAGATCTGAATAACGTTTCCCTTGAAGAACTTATCAGTGCTTTAAGGAGTCAGAGATAGAACTTAATGAACATGAGCCTCAGAAGAAAGGTAAGTTTGTAGCTCTTAAATCTATTAAAAAATCTGAAACTAATGCTTTTCAGGATGAAGAAGGAAACTCTGAAGATTCTGCATCAGAAGAAGACGGGTTATCTCTGCTCTCCAGAAGGATCAATCAGATGTGGAAGCATAGAAAAAAGAAGTTCAGGAACTACAAGAGGTCAGAAGATAAACCAGAATCTTCTGGACATAAGAAGTCAAGCAGAAGAGATGTAGTCTGCTATGAATGAAAAGAACCTAGACACTGCAGAAGTGACTGTCCCAAGCTGCAAAGAGAAAGACCCAAGAAAAAGTTTGGTAAAAAGAAAGGCATGATGGCCACCTGGGATGATTTAGAATCATCTGAAGCTGAATCTGACTCAGAAGATGAACACGCTAATCTAGCGTTTATGGCT
This sequence comes from Vicia faba, assembly GCA_948472305.1. Classification (NCBI taxonomy): domain Eukaryota; kingdom Viridiplantae; phylum Streptophyta; class Magnoliopsida; order Fabales; family Fabaceae; genus Vicia; species Vicia faba. The sequence goes on from OX451738.1 coordinate 161,147,467, forward strand.
ACCACAACAGATGACTCAGACTCAGACTCAACCAAAAGAGGTATTCTCTGAATTCTCTAGAACTGAACTTGCTGAAAGCCTATATAAACTGCTTGAAAACTGCAGTAAACTCAAAATCAAATACAAGAAACTCAAAAAGAATCTTGCATCTGATCTTGAGAAACTTGAAACAGAAAACTCTGAACTTAAAGAAAAGATTTTTAAACTCAAAGAAGATGTTCAAAAATTTGAAAAGAACTCTATTTCAGATTCTGCTTCAAGTTCAAAAGATATTCTAAAAGAATATGACTCCAATTTTCAAACGTTTCTCGCTAAAAGCATAGATAGAAGCAAAATAGCTTCAATGATCTATGGTGTTAGTGGAAATGACAGAAGAGGTATTGGATATAAAGCTCCCAGAGGGAAAGAAATATATAAACCTAAGCCCGTTGAGGAAATGGTTATATCATATAAACCACTACACAAGCAATTTAATTTTGGGCACACACATGATATCAAATACACTTCTCACTCTGAAAATTCCTATGCAAAATCAAAGTTCAATATGAACTATAGAAACTCTAACCAAAAAGGAACCAAAAAGAAATGGGTACCTAAGGAGAAAATAATCTATGTTGCAGATGTCCTTAACAGCTCAGTTGAAACACCAGTCATGGTACCTGGACTCTGGATGCTCGTGTCATATGACGGGAAGAAAGTCTATGTTCCAAAGTCTGGAACTTAAATATGGAGGTGATGTCAAATTTGGAGGAAATCAAAAAGGAAAGAATATTGCTTCTGGAACCATCAGAAACGGTAACCTTCCCTCTATAACTAATGTTCTTTTAGTAGAAGGATTAACTCATAACTTGATGTCCATAAGTCAATTAAGTGACAACGGTTATGACATTATCTTTAATCAAAAATCACGTAGAGATGTTAGTCAAAAAGACGGAACAATCCTTTTTACTGGCAAGAGAAAGAACAACATCTATAAAATTAACCTTTCTGATCTTAAAACTCAAAATGTAAAATGCCTTATGTCTGTTAGCAACGATCAATGGGTTTGGAACAGAAGATTGGGACATGTTAGCATGAGAAGAATATCTCAAATTAACAAACTCAATCTGGTTAGAGGACTCCCTAATCTGAAATTTAACTCAAAAGCTCTGTGCGAAGCTTATCAGAAAGGAAAATTTTCAAAACCTTCTTTTAAATCAAAAAATGTTGTTTCTTCATCTAGGCCATTGGAACTTCTTCATATTGATCTGTTTGGACCAGTTAAAACTGCATCCATCAGAGGCAAGAAGTATGGATTGATCATTGTTGATGACTACAGCAGATGGACATGGGTTAAGTTTTTAAAACACAAGGATGAGTCACATTCTTTGTTCTTTGACTTCTGCATCCAAGTTCAAAATGAAAAGGATTTTAGAATCATAAAAGTTAGAAGTGATCATGAAGGAGAATTTCAAAATCATTATTTTGAAAAGTTTTTTTAAGAAAATGGCATTTCTCATGATTTCTCTTGTCCTAGAACTCCCCAACAAAATGGAGTTGTAGAATGAAAGAATAGAACCTTGCAAGAAATGGCCAGAACCATGATCAATGAAACTAATATGGCTAAACACTTTTAGGCAGAAGCAGTGAACACAACGTGTTACATTCAAAATAGAGTCTCTATAAGACCTATTCTTGAAAAGACTCCTTATGAATTGTGGAAAAACAGAAAACCCAACATTTCATATTTCCATCCTTTTGGATGCACTTGCTATATTCTGAATACTAAAGATAATCTGAACAAGTTTGATTCTAAGGCACAAAAGTGCTTTCTGCTTGGATATTCTGAACGCTCAAAAGGCTATAGGGTATACAACATAGAAACTCTGATTGTTGAAGAATAAATCAAAGTCAGATTTGATGATAAGCTTGGCCAGCAAAAGCCAAAGCAAATTGAAAATTCTACAGGAACAGAAGACCACCTTACAAACTCTGATGAGTCAGAAGAAAAAGATATCTCAGAAGATCCTCCTATTGAAAATGCTATGGAAAATCTAAGAATTTATGAACAATCCTCACAAAATAAATTCCCCATAATCACATTCGAACACCTAGAAAATGTGATTATAGGAAAGAAAGAAGATCCCATTAGAACAAGATCCTCCTTCAGAAACAATGAAGAATCACTGTTTGGATTGGTCTCGCCGATTAAGCCAACTTCAATAGATGAAGCTCTGCTAGATAATGATTGGATCTTAGCTATGCAAGAGGAATTAAATAAATTTTCAAGAAATGATGTGTGGGATCTTGTTCCAAAACCAAAAGGATTTAATATCATTGGAACTAAATGGGTCTTCAGAAACAAGTTGAATGAGCAAGGAGAGATTGTCAGAAACAAAGCACGACTGGTGGCTCAGGGTTATAGTCAATAAGAAGGAATTGATTATAATGAAACCTTTGCCCTAGTTTCCAGGTTATAATCAATTAGATTGTTAATTTCTTTTGTTGTTCAACACAACATCTCATTATATCAAATGGATGTTAAAAGTTCCTTTTTAAATGGTTACATAGAAGAAGAAGTTTATGTCCACCAACCTCCAGGTTTTGATGACTCAAAATTTCTAGAACATGTTTTCAAACTGAAAAAGTCTCTGTACGGTCTAAAACAAGCTCCTAGAGCTTGGTATGAACGTCTGAGTAACTTTCTTTTAGAAAAGAATTTTACCAGAGGCAAAGTGGACACAACCTTATTCAGAAAAACATTTAAACATGACATTTTAATTTGTCAAATATATGTTGGTGATATTATTTTTGGAACTTCTATTGTCTCTCTTGGAAGAGAATTTGTTGAATCAATGCAAGCTAAATTTGAGATGAGCATGATGGGAGAACTAAAATTCTTTCCGGGAATTCAAATAAATCAAACCCCGGAAGGTACCTACATACATCAGACAAAGTATGTCAAGGAACTTCTGAAGAAATTCTAACTATCAGAAAGTAAAGAAGCAAAGACCCCAATGCATCCCACATGCACTATGGGAAATGACGAGGTAAGTAAGAAGGTAGATCAAAAACTCTAGAGGTATGATTGGATCTCTTCTCTATATGACTGCATCTAGACCAGATATTCTATTCAGTGTATGTCTATATGCTAGATTCCAATCAGATCCTAGAGAATCCCACTTAACAGCTGTTAAGAAAATTCCGAGGTATCTGAAAGATACTACTAACCTTGGTCCGTGTTATAGAAGATCCAAAGATTTTAAACTAGTAGGTTACTGTGATGCTGACTTTGCTGGAGATAGAATAGAATGTAAAAGCACCTCTGGAAGCTGTCAGTTTCTGGGTGATAACGTCATCTCATGGTACAACAAGAAGTAAGCTACTATTGCACTATCAACCACTGAAGCTGAATATATATCTGCTATTGGATGTAGCACTCAGATAATCTGGATGAAGAGCCAGTTGGAAGATTATCATCTATATGAAAGTAAGATTCCTATCTTCTGTGATAATACCTATGCTATCTGTCTCTCAAAAAATCCCATCTTACATTCTAAGGCAAAACATATAGAAATCAAACATCATTTCATAAGGGACTACATTCAGAAGGGAATTTTAAACTTAAATTTTATAGACACTGACCATTAATGGGCTAACATTTTTACCAAACCCCTTGTTGAAGATAGATTCAAATTCATTCTGAAAAACATCAGCATGGAATTTTGACCTGAATAAAAATATATTTTTTTATATGTGTTTCCAGAATGTTCTGAAATGAATGTTCTGATTGAATGCTCTTCAGAAGTTAGAAGAGGAGTTACATCATAAGCCATTCATCATGTTCTGAAATGTGTCTAACATTTCATTACTAGAAAGGTCAGAAGTTCATTATATTAAAACAGTTGTCTCACGCTACCCTCCGAAGTTGAACGCGGGTTTCAATTCTGAAAGGTCACGCATGCATGCACTGCTATTGAGACGTCGTTCCTAGGTAACTGTTCAGATTTGATCAAAATCACGCACCCCCTTAAATGTCAAATCTCATTAATTGTCTATAATTATTATGTTTTCTAAATCGTTTCCAATTCTTAAACTATTCATTATTTTAAAGATTCTTTTTAGCTATAAATACCCTTGCAAAATCCCTGTTCTATTTTTTACTTTCTTTCTCAAACTTCAAACCACCTCTACGTTTTTATGCAAACTCTCTCAACTCCCTTATCAAATTCTAAAACCTAAACATTCAAATGGCTTCATCTTCATCTCCCTCCTCAAGCATTCCTATGTCCTCAAATAGTGCTTAACAAGCATAAAGGTATGTTACTCCTGAGAGAACGACGCTGATTCTAGTGGACAACTTGGAAGTGGTAGCTGAACTTATGGTAGATTTTGATAATCTTAAGGAAAATGGGTTTGACTTGCTCCTAGGTGTGGAGTTCAAAGGTTGGAAAAACTTCTTTGATCGTCTTGTAGGACCAGTATTCCTTCACCTAGTTAAGGAATTCTGGATTCATGTTATTGCTTCCCCAAAAGTCATCCTTTCGTTTGTCATGGGAAAAGAGATTTTTATAATTGAGAATCTCATCAGGAAGCTTCTAGGTTTTGAAGGACATGGAGTTACTGGAATCTCTAGTGGACGAACGGATATGTCCAAAGTCTATGCTGAAATCTTTATTTTTGGGCAAGCTTCAAACAAGGTCAGAGACTTGAAGAGCTACTATTAAATCTGGGCAAGAATCATCCATGGCTGCATACATCACCGGAAGGAAACTAGTTCTCCTGATTACATTAATGCTGATCAACAGTACCTTCTGTTCTGTCTAGGAACAAATGTAAAGATTGATCTGCCATACCTTCTGTTCAACCCTCTTTAGATACATGTGAAGGAAACTAGGGAAGTTGAGAGGGTCAGAAACCCTAAATCAAAGAGAGAATGGATCCCTCTAGGAAGATTAATTTCAGACATTTTGACTGAGAATGGTCTGATAGCCCACTTAGAAGATGCAAACTTACTTGGAGAGTTGGAGCCTACGTGTGGAAAACCTCTGACCGGAAAGAACCTACTAAAGAGGAAGCTGATCGAGAAACTTCTGGTAGAACCTATACCATACGTCTCAGCAACAGTCACCAGCAGGAGAATCCCCATTGAAGATTTTCCCTTGTTCAACTCTGGTGATCATCCAAAGATCATTCTGCACTTCATTGAAGCATGCAAAGAAAGTGGTATCCCCATTGACCCTGCTTGGCTTCAAGGAAGAAATCTCCCTCCACCAGATGTTATCCTCCAGAAGAAGAAAAGGCAAGCTGGAGTTGGCCCCTCTGCTAGACCTCAGAAGAAGAAGAAGAAATCAGTAGGTACAACCTCTAAAACCATTTCTGTTAATGATTCTGTGTGCATGGAAACATCTGCTGAACCTCAAACCCTTGAAAATATAGAAGTTGACATAGACCTAACACAAACATCTGAGCCTCTGGATAAAAACCCTAAAATTGACCAAGTATTATCTGACATAAATAATTTTACTGCTGAAGTACCTGAACAAACTCAACCGCAAACTCAAATACCTCCTTCTGCTCCTCACCATCAGAATCCAAATAATCCAGCTCACAACCCTCTACCAACGTCCCCCATCAGACCTTTATCACCAAGACCCTCTGAGTGGTATGATGGTTCTTGGAGACTACCTGACATAAATGTTCCTCTGGCTACACAACCACCATCCTTCATCCTACCATCTGAAAACATTTTTGCCCTGAATTTATCACCAACACCTTCTCCTCCTTCCTCACCTTAAACCATAATCATCATATCTCTTGATGTCACGCCACCTTCCTCACCAGAAATTCCATTCCCTTCATCATCTGAAACCTCTTCACCTCTCTCTCTATAACCAATCCCTAGTCCATCCTCAGTAGAACCTCCTGAACCCTCTGTCCCTTCTGACTTTCTCAGAACTGTAATTGATCTTGAATCACTATGTTATCTACAAATAAAATCCACCAAAAAGGCCTCTCCCAAACCAACTCCAAAATTTGATCAATCAGAAGTTCCTGTACGCTGTCAGAACTTCATAACAGAAATGCAGACGTGGATTAACCTATTGAAAGCTGACAGTGCCAGCAGCCTTAATCCAGCAGCGTGTGATTTTATGTGGGACGCTTTCAGAAGCAAAATAAATGATGAAATCCTCAATTTGTAAGAACTGTGCTATGCTTAGGTTCTTGAGAATTTCTCTAAGTATCTGAATACTTTCTTGACGGAAGTAATAAACATCTGGGATCAGAGGTCTCCACTACAGATTACTGGTGCTCCATTACCTCCTGCTGACCCCATGGAGATATCAGAAGATGACGCTGAGTCTGAACCACATCATTTGGCCATGATTCTGTATCACCAACCTTCTGCTAAAGCTAGTCCTGAGAAAGTGCCTACTCTACTGATTGATCCTGGTACCTTTCTCTCAAATGATGTGTACTCAGGCTCTGCTACTTCTGCTTCTAAGGTTGTCTCATCTGAAGTTGCTTCAACTTCTGTGACACCCTCGCTATTGCTGGACACTCTGAATGAACAGAAGAAGGACAATGAGGCCATCCATGAAAGTTTGGATAAACAAGATGAAACCAACAAGGAAATCATATCTTGGATGCAGAAACAAGAGGATTCCTCAAATGAAATCAAGAATCTTCTACTTTCCCTTGTTTCTCGTCGCTCTTAGATTTTATTTCTAAATTTTTTCTCTTGTTGTTTTTGTTTTGTAACTCTGTTTTCTTTTGAATCTTCAATATATGACTTTTTTGGATTTCTTTACATTTTTTACTTTTTGATTATGACAAAAAGGGGAAGAAAATGAGATTTTGATCTGATCCATGAAACAGTTATGGGACTAAGTCTCAAACATTTCTAACGAAATACAAAGTTTTTTTCCTGTTTAAGAGATATGCGGGAATTCAAGAAACTCTGAAAGACTAAGCTCTGAACATCATCAGGAAAAGAATTGCTAAAGAAACTCTGAAAGAAAAAGTCTAAAAGCTCTGAAGAACAAACCTCAGGAAGTTTCCCTTATGCTTTTTAATTATTCTTTATTTCAGAAGAATAAATATCAATCTCAGGGGGAGATTATCTATCTCAGGGGGAGATCCTCATACTTGTACAAAATTTCTTTTTAATCAAAATCTGAATTGTTTTGTCATCATCAAAAAGGGGGAGATTGTTAGAACAAAGTTTGCTTCTAATCATATCTTAGAGTTTTGATGATAACAATGAAATAAATTTTGTGATATATATTTTATACTCTGACTTGTATGTTCTCTAAGATCAGATGAAGTTCTGTCTTACGCATCTTAGAAAGAAACAACATTCTACGCAGGTATAAAGCAAACTCAGAAGGAAGCACTCCAAAGCAAACTCTGATGAAGAGAAATCTTAAGAAACTTCTGATAAAGCTAGCTGAAGCAAAGATCTGATAGAAGCACGCTGAAAGCAACATCTGATAAATGCAAGATTAAAGCAAACTCTGATGATCACATATTGAAGAATACTCTGATAGAAGAATAGATCTAGTAAACTCTGAATTAGCAATGCTGCAAGCAAACACTTCAACTTCCAGAGACAAGCTCTGACAGTACCGTTGGTTATTAAATGCTAAGACGACTAACACACTCAAGTATACTACGCGCACTAGCATTGGAAACATAAAGACTAAATCTACTCGCTACACGCATTATTGCAAACACGCTTCATTAAATGCATGAACCATCATCAAGGCATTAACGGTCAATTGGAAGCTATATATAGAAGACCTTTTGTATCAAAGAAAGGTTACTGACTTATGTGAAATATACTTACACTCACTATTTTTCATACTTGTAAACTAATACTGTATAGTGGGTAGTTCTTAAGCATTGGGCAACAATCTTAGTGAAAAATCACAGTTGTGATAAAGCTTTTTAAAAGCAAATCTTTTTCACAACTATTAAGAGACAATTTTGTAAGTGTTCCTTGAGAGACCAGTTGGGTCAGATTTCTCAAGAGGGCTAGGACTAGTTGAGTCTTAGAGGTTTTAGTCACTTGCAGTTAGCTTGTGCATTGTATTGTTACTCACACCAATTTGGTTGTATGCTTGTAATCAGTTTGATTATAGTGGATTAAGTCCTCGTTGAGAGAGGCAAAATCACCTTGGCGGGTGGACTGGAGTAGTTTGAGTTTCAAACGAACCAGGATAAAATTACCAATGTCCTTCCATTAGTATTGCGCTAGAAAAGAAGAAAAACTTATTCACCCCCCTTCTAAGTGTTTTCTCAAACTTCAGGCACAACTCCAAAGCATCATGGTGCGTCACGAGCTAAGAATGACACAGACGAAATTGCGGGGGTTGATTACTATGCTCGCCTCCTTTTAAGGCCTTATCATTTGTAATATATGCGAGCACAAATGTAAACACACATGCAAAATACCTACATAAAGGCATGGTTTTAAATAAACCACACACAAGTAGCACACAAAATGCACATAATGCGAAATTTCCCTAAACGGGTCTTTAAATAAACCAGAGGAGTTCCTGACATGACCAGCAACAGAGATCCCCATCATAAATCTCTAGTCCTACTTCTCATGGAATCAGAAAGCAGTAAAGTTCCTACTTCTCATGATATCTAGAAAGCGGTAAAGAAATGCGGTAAAGTGCGGGAAAATGTAAAAGCAGCAGCAATGACTACCAAAAGCAAACGGATCGCCGAAAGCGGACGAAAGCAATGGAGAAGCAAGGAGTACGCGTCGAGCAAGCTACACCAAAAAACAAACAAAGTCAGAAACGATATCCAACTAAGATAAAAGCAAACGTGTGTTGCGAATGCAACGCGTAATCAGAAGTTCCTGCACAAAGTATCACAAAATATCACATGCATCCGGACAACATATAATATGATATGAATTTCTTAGGACGATGCGAAATAAGGCGTGTCGCATCAGAAGCGAGTATAAGCCATATGCTTCGATCATATAACAACCGATTAAGTTACATGATCGATAACACTAAAATGTACATTGCACAATGAACAAACGCGTAAAAAATAACGAGGCACAACAATATGAAAATACAAATAAAAAGCTAAGAGAAAAAGTATTTTTTATTAGTTTTCTATGTGAGGAAAATTCTATCATAAAATAAAGAATTAATTCCTAAACTTGACTAAAGAGATTTAACAAATTTTATTGATTTTATAGTTTTGTCAAAAGAAAAATTAGAGGGAAAAATTAGAAAGAAAATAGGAAAAGAGTTTTAGAATTCAAAAACAGGAGGGGTGTGAAGTCAGGATTGGGTGCTGTATAGCCAGTAAATTAAAACATCAAACCCAATCCAGAATAGATCTAATAACTTTTTTTTTCGCAGCCAAGCTTTCAAGCTCCCAAAAAAAGATCAATGGACCTAAAGAGGGTTCAATTCGAAGGCTCAACCATCAACACAATGATCTAATTTTTCCTACTATCACTGTTATTACTTATCTGAAATAAAATTAAATAAAAAGAAAACAAAAAGAAATTGAAAAGGAGATGAACGTGAGATTAGGGTTGTAGTGTGTCCCTTCATCTGATTTTGAACAATAGAGATATTTCTCCCTTTCTCCGTCCTCTCTCATCCTTCTTCAACAGCGCGACCAATTGTCCGCCATCGTCTCATTCTCCCTTCATATCTCCGCGTGACTTCATCTACTCACCTTAAAATCCTCTTCCCGCCTCCGTTTCATCACCGATTCGTCTCAAACCTCCGATTCGACTCCACACGCAAACAACTCACAATTTCCATCTTAGTTCATTTCAATTCAATCCACACAAGCAGAAATAGTATATGATGAGAAATAGAAACTGCTTACCTACCGGAGTAATTCTGGCGACTCTTCGACACGGTGAAGACGAGATATCTGAAAAATAATCTCAGGTATGCATCTCCTTTATCACTTCAACTCTTCTTCTTCTCGTTCTTCAGATTCAGTGAGCTTTTCCTCCGTGCACTTTTGAATTCGTCGCGTTTTCTGTTGCGAGATGTTGTTGATGCAGGATCGGTAATGATAATGATGGAAGCTGTTGAAGATCCGATAAAGATTGGTGATGGTGATTATTGAGAAAGGTTGATAAAGAACGATGCAGAAGATTGAATAGAGGCTGTAGTGGTGATGAAGATTCGGTTAAAGTGAAGAGATGATAATGAAGATGAATGCGGTGTAATGTTTGCAGAAAGAAAATTGAAGGGAGTTTTAGAGAGAATTGCAGAGAATTTGAGATTGGTGAGCCTTTTTGATAGTTTATGTGATTTTGTGAATGAATCGTGAAGCTCAAAGAGAGAGATCGAGGAGATTTTTCTGGTGATTCTCCTCCGATTCCCCCCACTGAAACAATTGAGGGAGATTTCTGTTATATCCCCTGAAGTTTGTTACAGGTAAGTAATTTTTGAGATCTGTGACAATTAGTTATGAGATAGAGGGCTGGATCGAAAGTTGTTAGAGAAGTTGAAATTCTGTTGCAAGTTTGTCAGTTAGGTTTTCTGTTATTATTCTTGTTAGTTAGTCTGAGCTGTTAGTTTTTGATCTGTTAGAGGTTGGTTATAGGTTAGTTAGGGAATTCTGTTACAGGTAGAACTGTTGGATATTTGGTTTCGGTTGTGCTGTCAGTTTGAAGGTTGGTTAGAGGGTAAATTTGTTAGAGGTTAAGGATTTAGTTAGTTATAAATATATTAGTTATTTCTGTTATGAGTTTTTAAGCGAGCTGGAACAGTTGAAGTTACTTAAAACTGGTTCCTTGTTATGTTAGCTTGGCTTGCTCAATTTCCTGGTATTTTGCGAATGACATAGGCTACTTATTGTCTTCTATTGCAAGTTTTTTTATTCTAAACTGGTGCTTGAACTGATGTAGTGATTGTATAGTTTGAACGGGCTGCTCACTCATTCTTGTATGCATCGTGACTTGGAATGGCCTCTTGAAGCATGATTGTTTATGTGAATAGCTTCATGGTATTTGATGTTTTTCCTTTGACTATGCAGGTCTGGTTTATGTCATAGGAGCAGGTTTTGTGCATCATGGGATTCCTATTGAACTCTTTCAAAATGAACATGTGGAGTAGGATCAAAAGTGCTGCATATCCTGGTGACGTCTTTGATTCATTCAATCTCTCGAACATCGTCTTAACATTTGTCACCATCAATCTCTTACAACACAACACCTGATGTTGATCACTGAGATTTCTCGTCGGCATGCCATTACCAGAACAAAATACCCTTTGGTTCGACAGCATTTGAATCAATGCATCATGATAGTTTTCCCTATTTGATTTATACTGAAAAATAGTGATTTTCTTGAAGCAATGGGCACCATAAACCAAGTGAAGCCAATGACACAACCTTCGAATTGGAAATCTGTTAGAACAGTGAAAAAGGAATCCATGGAGAATCTTACTGAAACCGGCTTTTGTAATTTCCCTTTTCTTTTGTTTGGTTGTAATAACTTTGTACGGTCTCGTAGTGAGTTGTATACAAGTACTGTAGGTCGAATTGCACTAGTGAACTATGTACAATGACCTTGAAATAAGATCCCTTTATCCAAATTAACATCTTCTATCTTCAAATGTATGCACAGAAACATAAGTAAATTTGTCCCAAATGTCACCTGTGAAAATCTTTAGAAATAGTCAATGAATTGTTCAATTTTCACCTAGTACTAAGAACATATATCACTTGAATTAAATGTACAACTTGTTTTCTTTCCATTTGATCCGACTTGCAAACCTTCAAATCCTCCATTTACTTTTGCAAGATTAAATCATTAACACCAATAAGGTCAAGAGCCAACACCTAGCTTAAGAATGATTTCGGTTTGAAGCCTTTTTAACAATTGGTTCCAAACTTTTTGGGATATGATACAATGCACTTTATCTAAAACTCCATGCCTCGAACCCCTTGAATGAAGCGCCCCAAACGTCGAGAAAGAAAACCCATGATGATTTTAGATCCAAAACTTTGATATGATGTCAAACTTTGATATGATGTCCAATGAGCTTCAGTTGATGAGTATTGCAAGTTCAAATATGGTGATATGTAAGAACTAATTCTTGATGCTATTATAGTATCTTAATGATAGAAGAAGCTTCACACACACCCCTAGTTTCACAAATTTTAATTGACAAAGAACCAGTTGAAACACATTTGAGTGACGATAAGAGCTTCAAATCATAAAGAACTCGACCTCTTCAATACTCCAGATTCCATGTTAAATTTATTGATTAATGAATGCATGTTGTGTTAGATGACCTAATGGAAGACATGTGAATACAAGACACGAGATGCATAAGCCAGATGACGCTTATTAAAGGGTGGGACAAATTTGGGGTATTACAGTTTCCACTGAGAAAATTCTCGCTGTAGAGTTTAAGAAGCCAAAAGTTTGATAACATCATTGAAAGAAGCTAAAGCTGTAGTAGAATCCGGACATCCTGAGGGATGGGGTCGAGTCTTGGACCTACCTGCAAAATTTGATAAGCTAGGATTGGGCTATCATCCGAGATCGTAGGAACGAGGCAAGTTATATCTTAGAGGCAGAGAAAGCTTTGGTTCAAAAGGCAGTGTTTCTCCATCTTTCATCAAGTTTGTCAGCGCTGACACCATCAATGAAGGTCAGATACAAGCAATGCACAACAAAGTCGACATCAAAAACGACTTCAACAATTGAATTCATCCTTGTGTTCTCGGATAAGAGCTCCACAACTAGACTGCTAAAGATATCATTCCTGTCACTTTTCTTCATAAGTAATTTCTTTTGTTTTTATAAAAATTCATGTGCTCTGCCCAAGGCACAGTGAAATCTTGTAGGGTCTCCCTGTCTTTGTATGTTTTATCATTTAAATAAATGACGTTTTTATTCAAGTTTGAGCTCCCTGTCCTTCGCTTACACTTTTTTATAAAATTGGAAATATTTTTCTTTCTTTTTCCTTATTCTTTCAAAAAAAAAAAAATCGCTCGCATTCTAAAAGCATAAATCCCCTCTGAATAGATTTACCCTGGTTTCCATTGATGATGATATTGTTATGCCTCTCTATGACTTCAATAATCCAATTTACCAAGCCGAAGAAGATTTTAAAGAAGATTATGAACTCCCTGAAGAGTTGACTAGGCTATTGAGACAAGAAGAAAGGGCTATCCAGCCGCATGAGGAATCCTTGGAAGTTATCAACTTAGGTACCGAAGACATAAAAAAGGAAGTCATAATAAGGGCTGCTTTAGAAGGATCGGTAAAACAAGGTATAATTGGTCTATTGTAAGAGTACATCGACATATTTGCTTGGTCTTATGAAGACATGCATGAGCTAGATACAGATATCGTTATGCACTGTTTGCCTCTCAAGGAAGATTGTCCACCCGTCAAGCAAAAGCTCCAAAGAACACATCCAGACATATCCATGAAAATTAAAGAAGAAGTTCAGAAGAAGTTCAATGCAGGGTTCCTAAAGGCAATCAAATATGCCTTGTGGGTTGCAAACATTGTGCCTGGGCCGAAAAAGGACGGAAATGTATGAATGTGTGTTGATTATAGAGATTTGAACAGAGAAAGTCCTAAAGATGATTTTTCGCTTCCTCACATCGACACTCTGGTTGACAACACTGCTCATTCAAAGGTATTCTCATTCATGGATGGTTTCTCTAGGTACAACAAAATCAAAATGGCCCAGAAAGATATGGAGAAAACTACCTTTATTACCCACTGGGGCATCTTTTACTACAAAGTAATGTCATTTGGTCTGAAAAATGTTGGCGCAACATATCAACGTGGCATGGTGACTCTTTTCCATGACATGATTCACAAAGATATTGAGGTTTATGTCGATGACATGTTTGCAAAGTACCAAACTGAAGAGCAGCATCTGATACACATGTAGAAACTATTTGAGAGGTTAAGAAAATTCCAATTGAGGTTGAACTCAAACAAATGCAACTTTGGGGTACGATCTGGAAAACTTTTGGGTTCATAGTAAGTCAGTGAGGTATTGAGGTCGATCGTGGGTTCCTAGGAAGATTAAACTACATCGCCATATTCATTTCTCACTTGACAGCTACATGTGAGCCAATATTCAAGTTGTTACAGAAGGATCAAGCCGTGGAATGTAATGACAATTGCCAACAAGCCTTTAATAGGATCAAGAAATATCTGCAAGAGCCCCCAATTCTCATACCTCCGGTACCGAGAAGGCCTTTGATTATGTACCTGATAGTCCTTGACCATTATATGGGATGTGTACTCGGTCAACATGACGAAACAAGAAGAAAAGAGCATGTAATCTACTATCTGAGTAAGAAGTTCACTAATTGTGAATCAAGATATTCACCGCTCGATAAGACGTGTTGTGCACTTATGTGGGCTGCCAAGCGCTTGAGGCAATACATGTTGACACATACAACATTCTTGATACCCAAGATGGATCCGGTTAAGTACATATTTGAAAAGCCAGCTTTAACAAGAAGAGTTGCCCATTGGCAAATGGTATTAACAAAATATGACATCCAATATGTTACCTAAAAATCAATTAAGGGTATTGTGTTATCATATTATCTTGCCCACTAGCAAATGGATGATTATCAACCCATGAAATTTGACTTTCCAGATGAAGACATTACGGGAGTACCTGATACAGAAATAGGACCCGACTTAGGAGCGCAATGGACACTCATGTTTGTTGGTGCCTCGAATGCCTTGGGATACAACATTGGAGCAGTCATTACTTCCCCTATAGGTTTTCACCTTCCGTTCACTGCAAGAATTTGTTTCGACGCCACCAACAATGTTGCAGAATATGAAGCTTGCATCTTTGGTTTGGAAGCAGCCATTGACTTAAAAAATCAAGACTTTAGTAGTAAATGGAGATCCAGCTCTGGTAATCTGCCAAATTAACGGAGATTAGGAGACCCATCACCCCAATTTGATCCCCTACCGAGATCATGCCATGCAACTAATTCCCTACTTTGATTAAATCACCTTTCGCCATATCCTGAGAGAGGAGAATAAACTGGCCGATGCCTTGGCCATGTTGTCATCCATGTTCAAAATAAAATGGGCTAATGAAGCACCTAAAATCAGAGTTGAACGTCTGAATGAACTAGATTACTGCCTTGAGTTGGAAAAGACTGGAAATGACAAGCCATAGTACTACGACGTTCAAAGGTACCTTGAAACATAAGAATATCAAGAAGGGGTTTCCACAACTGATAAAAAGACTTTACGAAGACTATATTCCAAATTCCCCCTCAGTGAAAAAATTCTCTATAAAAGAACTATGATTCAGTGTTGCTCAGATGCCTGGATAGACACAAAGCAGCTAAATTCATAGAAGAGGTACACAATGGTTCGTTCGGGACACATTCCAGTGGTCACACCATGGCTAAGAAATTCTTGATGGCAAGGTATTATTGGACCACTATGGAAGCTGTTTGCTTTCACCATGCCAGCGCTTGCCACAAATGTCAGATATATGCAGATAAAATGAACGTGCCACCAGCGCCTCTGAATTTCATGACATCTCCTTGGCCCTTTGCTATGTGGGGCATTGACATGATTGGCCGAATCGAGCCAACTGCTTCCAATGGTCATCGTTTCATCCTAGTTGCCATTTCCTACTTTACTAAGTGGGTAGAAGCTGCTTTATACGCTAATGTCACCAGACAAGTGGTTTCCCGCTTCATCAAGAATCAAAAGAGCTGTGCCAGAATTTTAAAACCCAACATCATAACTCTTCACCTTATCATCCAAAAATGAATGGCATTGTTGAAGCCACCAACTAAAGTATCAAGAAGATCGTGCAAAAGATGGTTGTGACATACAAAGATTGGTACGAGATATTGCCTTTTGCTCTTCATGGCTACCATACTTCGGTCCGTGGGATGGAGGCTATTTTACCCATAGAAGTAGAGACACCTTCCCTGAGGATTATAATGGATGTCAAATTGAACAAGGTTTGATTAGTTGAACCTTATTGATGAAAAACCATTGGAAGCCATTTTCCATGGCTAGATATACCAAAAGAGAATGAAGAAGGCTTTTAACAGGAAAGTACGACCTAGAAACTTCCAAATCGGAGACCTCGTGTTAAAGAAAATCTTGCCTCTCAACAATACAAATACTAGGGGCAAATGGGCACCAAATTACGAAGGGTCATATGTTATGAAGAAGGTTTTCTCAGGAGGATCTTTGCTACTCACTACTATGGACGGTGAAGATTTCCCGCTTACAATGAATGCAGCCACATTTAAAAAATACTTCGCATAAATAGACTCGCTAAGTCGACGACTTAGGAAAAAAATGGGCATCCCAACGGATCATAAAAAGAAAAGATCTAGGCAAAAATTAGGGATAAAAATACAAAAAAGTACACCCGCTAAGTTTAAAACCTGCAAGGTCAACTTAGGCAAAAAATGGTATCTTGGTGGACTGAAAACCCCAAAAGGGCGATCCAGGAAAAATTTAGGGATTTAAAACCGAATGACTGTGATCTGCGACTTTTCTCTACAAGCAACAACCAACAACCTTAAGGGGAGAAAATTAATCGAGTTATCTTCTTCTGAAAGCAAAAGTGATGAGAGCTTTGAGAGCATAATGGTTATAGCTGAATCAGAACTCTATGGAAATCAAACCTTTCCTTTTCCAGTTTAAATTTTTACCCTTACAATCACCTCTTTTTAGGGATTATTTCCTCGTGTAAAAACGCCTATTTATAGACTGAGTTCAATAAAATTTCTTTCTTCACCTAAAAACAAGTTGTGTTTTTCTTTTACTGCTTTAAATAATAAAACATCTGATTTTTTTGTGAAAACACTATTGCATTGAGAGTCACGAAAACCTTTTGAAAAAAAAACAATACGAAACATTGAAAATTACTTAGAAATGTTAAAGGAATGTACAAAGTCATATACACCATGTCGAGGCATAAGTAATGATTCAGATATTCACAAAGGCCGT
Organism: Vicia faba; assembly: GCA_948472305.1. Lineage (NCBI taxonomy): Eukaryota > Viridiplantae > Streptophyta > Magnoliopsida > Fabales > Fabaceae > Vicia > Vicia faba. The sequence continues at coordinate 161,164,439 of OX451738.1, forward strand.
CATCCACTCATAAAACAAATATGTGTTATCTCCTCAGAGTTGACCATATAGTAAAATATACTACTCACAAAGATCAGACTGACATGATCTTCCCTAACAAGCCCTCCTTTTACAAACAATATTATGCATCATGGCAACCAAACTATGTATCATATCCTATAAAAATGATCATTACATCATAAAAAACCAAACATGCATCAGAAATGTGAGTTGTCTTGATTTTTCCTACAGTTCGAAAAACTTGCTCGTCATCATCATTATTCCCTAACATTATCGAGTTTCTTTCTCCATTAGAGTATGTGGTGACTCCTATCCTTAGTAGAGTTTCATTCCTCCTTTAAATCCGAGCTTCGATTGGTAATCACTGTTATGTAAAACCATTAGGTTGGCGTCTGTCACCTTTTCATCATTTGTCCATATCATTTGGCATTTGATTTCTATCAGTTTTGTAAGTCCATACCATTTGGCATCTAGGATACCTTTTCATTATTTGTCCATATCATTTGGCCTTTGATTTTTATCAGTTTTATAAGTCCATACCATTTGACGTCTAGGATACATTTTCATCATTTGTACATATCATTTGGCATTTGATTTCTATCAGTTTTGTAAATCCAAACCATTTGGCATCTAGGATACCTTTTCATCATTTGTCCATATCATTTGGCATTTGATTTCTATCAATTTTGTTAGTCCTGATGCCATTTGGCATCTAGGATAACTTTTCATTATTTGTCCATATCATTGGAATTTGATTCCTTTTCCATCCATATCATTTGGTGTCCAAGACCCCTTGTTTTTATCAAGTCCATATCATTTGGCACTCGATTTATTAATCTATTCCCCCATCTGAGTCCTACTGTGATACAGTGGCAGAACCGATTGTTAAATACTGGTTTGTGTTTTTGTTCGCAAATGTCGCGGTATGTAAGAGTCCCCACCAACTTTTCTTTTATCCAATCAGGAAAGGGTGAAAAGAACAGAAAAAGACTTTTTTTTTGAGATTTCTGAGTAAGGGGGTAGATTATGGAAAGGGAAGGTGTTAGCATCCTTTCCATCCATGGTTTTCCATGGGCTCTTAGATACTTGCTCATTTTGAAAATTGCTTGTGTGTTTGTGTGTTTTGAAAAGCTTTGAAAATTGCCTTAGTGCGGCGATTCACTTTATGGTAACTCTTGTATCAGTTCTCAAGAGTGTGATAAAGCGTTTTGAAAACTTTTGTTTGAAAAGTATGTTTGAAAGTGTGGTGTGAACATTTATTTGAGCAAGTACCTAACAATTATCTACCTACTCAAAAAAATATTGTTCTTCTCCTCCTTTCCTTTAGACTGTGTTATCCTACTATTAGTTAGTAGGTAACCCTAGCCGCTGGATGTTGAGGGACTATCGAAAGGGATAATATGATCATTGAAGGCAACATGTAAGTATAACTTAGCATTTCGAAGGGACTATCATCATAAGATCATTTCTCGTAGGCAACCTGAGGGACAGTAAGGGACTATGATCTTTTATGATGATTTTTTGAATTGTGGGTCTTTGCTAAGATGTCCCTACGTTCGAGGGACATGACCATTGTTTCCGAGGCAACCATGTGAGGTATACCCTAAAGGTGCAAGTGTGCAGTAATGTTTGTTTTCAGATATTTATCTTGTAATTAAGTGATCTACTGATTAATTGATTAACCATGCAAGCCTAGGTTGCTAGCCATTATATACAAGCATAAGATATAAAAGCAAGAAAATAAAAGAGTCCTACGCTATTACAAGGATTTTTGGGAAGATACATAAATATTTGACTGAAAATAAAGTGCCGAAATAAAACCCTAATTAATCTATTACAAACCGGGCGTAATTACATCAATATTGAAAAAGTATCGTACGGTAAAAAATAATTCAGTGCGAGAATAAAAATTGGAAACAAGTTTGAAAACCCTAAAAAACTCTAATTTGATCATGGAGAATATTTTTGGATTTTTTGTAAAAAAAGATTTGAATTTAACCTAATTTTCTAATTGATTTTAATAAAAAATAAATTAAAGTTGAGAAAATTAATTATTTACAAAAAATTAATTTATATAAAAAAAAAGAACTAAATCCTATTTTTTGTGACTTTTTGATTTTATGATTTCATAAAAAATTGATTAATCAAAAAAATAATTAAACTAATCTAAACATAATAAAATAATAAAATTAAAAAAAAGAAGAAAGAAATAGCTTGAGGGGGTGTAGGCCCAAAAAGGAGGTGATGCTGCTGAATTCTGTTCCAGGCCCATATTGGTTGGCCCAAGCAATGTTGGATCATGTCTGTTGGGATCAGGAGTGTCCACCATGCGCCTGCATGCTTGAAAGTGTTGGATCTGGATAGTGAACGATCCAATGATGGTGACCTGGAAGCGTATGGTGTGTGCGCATGTGATGGCGACATAGAATCTGCCAAGAAATATTGAGAAAAATAACATGTAAGAGGCAGGGATCGAACCCCTGACCTCCTACACGCGCACCTTGCAAAGCCTTGCCTTTTGCCATTGAACCATTTGTTTCAATCGTTTATATAACACAAACAATATATTATATAGAATGAAAAGCCAGTGCCATAATTAAAACGCGCGAGATTCATATGGGCCACTCACGCCTCACCACACAATCGTCTTCTTGGCTGAGACTGTTGTCTTAGGCAAAGACTTTTACCTACGGACGTTGTCTGTAGCTATAACCTGTGCATCTCAAAAATCATGATTAAGCAACATAAATTAGATTCAAGACCATGGATCAATTGGGTTTGATCCTCTGATCATGATGGTATCCATCTTTAGAGGCAATTGTTCCTGCATTTGAAAGCCCTAAAACGACCTTATAAACCCTAGCAATGACGTTTCATTAAACATACATAAAAAACATAATTAAATATGCAAACACATTCTAAAGGATGATACAAACATGAATATATGCTTAGAAATCATTTATCATCCGTGAATTGTAAAAATCAAATTCAAGAATATGTGTGCAAACCGTGAATCTGTAAGGAGTGATTTTGGATGTTTTGATGCGTGCAAATGATACTGTTAGTTTCAGGAGATTGCCAGGAATGGATTGCTGGCCTTGAAACACTTTGAATCGCTCTGTAGAACAAAATCCGATTCTCACTTTTTGTCCAAAAATTGAGTTTTTGTTCTTGCAGTTTATACGACCAATCCTTCTTTTTATGCTTTGGCAATGTTGTGTACTTATAATAGACTGATTTAGGTTAACAAAATTGGACTGTATCTTCACAAATTGTTGAGATTTAATTTGATTTTGTTCCTTGCATTATTTGTTTCTAAAATAAGCCAAATCATGATCTTTTTCAATCAATTAGCCTTTGCACGAATTTTTTCTGATTTGCTAGCTGTTCACGGACTCATGATGTGCTCATAAAATCCAATCTTTGATTTTATTTGATTATTCCACTATTTAAATTGATTTATTTTGATTTAAATGGATAAAAAATAAAAATAAATAATAAAAATAATAAAATAATAGATGGATAAGTTCAAGGTTCGTGGGCCATCTTAGGAACGAGTTACAAACAAGAAAAGATGGACCCATTTGGAAAAAAGGTCATTTTGATCAATATTGACTTCATGCACATTTCCAAAAATTGGTCAACTTTAGCAATGCATATCTCTCTCTCATTTTTAACCCTAGGAGGGTGTTCTTGGACTTTTTAGAAATCTTAGGATGTCCTATAAACAACCCTTTTTGTTTCATCTCAATTGGATCTTCCATGTTCATGTAAGAAGCTTTGATCCAAAAGGTGTTTTTGTTGAATTTTGAAAAGGACCTATAATGTCTGATTTTACATATTTTCATGAGTGGATTTATTGAACTTTAGGGATGAAGATGAGTTGTATGGAATTGGATTCTATTTAAAATGAGCCTTGGGTGAGAAGTTTCTGATAAAGTATGAGAAAGTTATGTCTGGTCAAAGTTTGGTTGACTTTTCCTATAGAAACCCTAAATTGCCATTTTTGACTTTTGATGAGTTGGGAGCATTTCTTGAGGAATCATGATCAACCCTTGATCAAATTATGGATACTACTTCAAAATGTTGATGTTGACCAAAAGTCTTGAAGTTTGACTGTATATAGGCCACATTTAACTTTTAACCCAGTACAATTGATTTTTAGGCATTTGAGTAGTTGACTGAGCAAACTTGTTGTGCAAGGCATGAAACTTGACATGAATGATATTGAGGACATATTAGGATAATGGAGACCATTTGGGAACCTTGGAACTCAATCATCTTTATGAAGAGTGAAACCTTAGTTTGAGGCTTATTGTCTTAAGAGGAGGATTTGTATGGTCAATCCTTAGTCAACTTGAGCAATTGAGGATCTCTAGGAGTATGTATTGTGTGAAAATGGGAGGGAAAATTTTGGGGTACAACACCTACCATTGGAGCCCAGTATGTCATCATACATTACAAAACCTGGAATGCAAATTTTATGGTTCATTTTTAGTATTTAATCTCCTTATACCTTGAATTCTCAAAAGGCGAAAGCCAATATTACCTCTAGGTTTAAGATGATTAAATAGGGGAAGTTGTTGCACCCTAAAATTTGCCTTATGAGTTTTAACCACATTTAACTCAAATCTCACATCTCCACATACATCTTCATCTCAATCACAATCATTCATATATTGTCTTCTCAAAGCATGGGATCACATTCCTCCTCAAGTTTAGGGGTTTGAAGAAGAGAGACTCATCTCTCAAGAGTTGGTGTCATCATGATCATCATTATCAAGGCATCATCATTTATTTGGTCTCATCACTATGGATTGGGAAAATTAGGGTTTCGACCCTCACCAGTAAAAAGTCAGGAATTAGGGTTTTATGGCTTGAAGTTCAGGGTTGATTGCTCCAAAGTATCACCAACAACACAACCTCATGGTCATTAAATCATCTCAATTTGTGTCAAGCTCATAAGATCTCATTGGTTATAGAGGATTTGATTTCATCTGAAGAAAGTCAACAATGGCAAAAAGTCAAACTTTGACCTTTTTGGTCAACTTTGAAGTTCAAGGTCAAAATATCATCTACATATTCAAAATCATCAAGCTTGATCATCAAGAATCAAGAAGATCAAGACAGTCAACAAAGTCAAAAATGGAAACGGCCCCATGAAGTCAATTCCCCATACATCAAAAATTACAATTTCTAAGATGTTTGTAAGAGGCATTTCTTGCCTCATGGAGATGTTTTCCACTCTTTGGCATTTATCACATTTCCTAGCAAAATCATGAGCATCCTTAAAAAGAGAGGGCCGAAAATAACCTGATTATATAACTTTGGTTGCAGTTCTAACTCCTCCAAAATATCCTTCATATGGAGCTTCATAATAGGCAGACAAGATTCGTCGCGCCTCTAGCTAGTCCACACATCTTCTCAACAATTAATCAACACACTTCTTATAGAGGAAAGGTTCATCCAAGAAATAACTTCTAGTCATGTGGAAGAACCTTGTCCTTTGTTGGGAATTAAACTCAGGTAGCACCAATCTGCTAACCAAGTAATTGTCAATGTCAGCATACCATGGAGTCACGCCATCAGTTATCAATAACAACTTCTCATTAGGAAAAATCTCATAAATCTCTCCATTATTCTTTTCTTGTACCTCCTCTGGCATATTTGACAAATGATCAGCTACCAATTTCTCAACTCCCTTCTTATCTCAGATTTCGAGGTCAAACTCTTGCAACAATAGTACCCATCTGATAAGCATCAACTTTGCATCCTTTTTAGAAACTAAGTACTTGATTGCAACATGATCAGTGTACACAATAACCTTGGTCCCAACCAAGTAGGATCTAAAATTATCAAAGGTAAACAGAAAAGATAGTATCTCCTTTGACTTGAGCTTCAATTAAAGTTCTACTAACATAAGAAATGGTGTGAAATACCTTGTCGTGCCTCTGCCCAAGTACATCTCCAATTGCAAAATATCTTGCATTACACATTAACTCAAATGGATTTGTCCAGTCAGGAGTTTTCAGTATAGGTGTGGAAATCAAAGCTTTCTATGACAAGTTAAAGGAGCTCAAACACTCTTGACTGAAGACAAAAGGCACATCATGTTGCAACAATTGGCAAAGTGGCTTGGTGATTTTTGAAAATTCCCCGATAATTCTTCTATAGAAGCCAACATTCCCCAAAAAGCTTCTAACGCCTTTGATGTTCATTGGTGGGGGAAAATTCCCAATAACTTCTATCTTGGCTTGATCCACCTCCAAACATATTTTTGAGATCTTGTGTCCAAGAAATCCTTTCCTTCACCATAAAATGGAATTTCTCCCATTTCAGCACTAGATTGTCTCTTCACACCTTGTTAGAACTAAGTCTAGATTATCTAAGCACTTCTTTAATGACTCCTCAAAAATAGAGAAGTCATTCATGGATACTTTCATGGAACTCTCAATAATATCAGAAAAGTAAGCTATCATGCACCTTTGAAAGGTGGCTAGAGCATTGCACAATCCAAAAGGCATCCTTCTAAAGGCAAAGGTGCCATAAAGACAAGTGAATTTTGTCTTCTCTTAATCTTTAGGAGAAATGGATATTTAATTGTAGTCCGAGTATCCATCTAAAAAGAAATGGTACTTATTTCCAACCAACTTATCCAGCTTCTGGTCAATGAAAGGTAGGGGAAGTGGTCCTTCCTAGTGGCCTTATTTAGCTTTATGTAGTTCATGCAAATCCTCCACCGCGTAACTGTTCTTGTGGGGATTAATTTATCTTTCTCATTTCTGACCACTATCATGCCTCCTTTCTTAGACACACATTGAATTGATCTCACCCACACACTGTCAGAAATGGGTTAGATAATCCCAAAATATAACCACTTTATAACCCTCTTCTTGACCACTTCCTTCATGATGGGATTAAGTCTTCTTTGACTTTCAATGTTATTCTTGGCATTTTCCTATAGCAAAATTTTATGCATGCAAACTATGAGGTTGATCCCCTTAATATCAGAGATTTGCCAAGCAATGGCTCTCTTGTGTCTCTTCAGAATCTCCAACAGTTGGTTCTTCTTTTCTTCAACCAGATTTGTTGCAACAATTAGAGGAAACTTTTGTCCTGCCTCCAGAAAAGTATATTGCAAGTGGGTAGGTAGTTGCTTAAGTTCTAGTTTAGGAGGAACTTCTATTGAAGGAGAGTGTTTATTTTGATCATTAGAGGATAATTCCAGCACCTCCATAGAATCTTTTTCAATAGTAGATTTGTTCAGAGGACCACACATAATTCCCTCTTGTGAGATGTCATCTTTTCCTAACTTCCCCATCTCTTGAGTCAAGACATTGCTTGACTTGAGTAAACTTTTGTGAATGATTCCTTTGCAGCTGGAAATCATAGAATAATTAACAACCTCTTCACCAGGATATTGTAATGCATTGAGCATATTAAAAACCACTTGGTGTCCATTCACCCTCATGGTGAGTTCTTCTTTTTCCACATCAATAAACGTCCTTCTCGTAGAAAGGAAAGGCCTTCCCAACAAAATGGGAGTGGCTTCATCTGTGACAAAGTCCATAATGATGAAATAAGCATGGAACACAAACTTGTCAACCCTTATCAAGACATCTTCTATATTTCCTTGAGGGTAGCAAATACTTCTATCTGTCAACTACAAAGTGATAGTTGTAGGCCTGGAAACGCCTATCCTTAATTTCTTGAAAATAGATAAGGGCATAAGGTTGATGCTTTCCCCTAACTCACATAATGCTTTACACAGAAAATCTCCCCAATATTTCAAAGGATGGTGAAGCTTCCTATATCCTTCAATTTAGGAGGGAGCATGCCTTGAACAAATTGGCTACACTCTTGAGTGAGTACGGCGGTTGCAAATTCTCCCACTCTTTTCCTTTTAGTGAGAACAACTTTCATAACTTAGACTAATTTGGCATTTGTTGAATGGATTCAATCAATGGTATGTTGATGTGCAGTTGCTTCAAAATCTCCATGTACTTGCCCAATTGTTTCTATTCTTTTTCCTTCTTAATCCTTTGGATAAAATGAGGTGGTGGTCTCTCTTGAACAAACTTTTGGGCTCTGTCTAGCTCAGGCACGAAACCATGTTGCTTTCCTGAGTTAGGAGTTATGCCTTTAAAAGTTGTATTAGTATTATCTTCATGATGACCAGATGAGGATGAATTCTCATTGAGTTCTTCTTTTTCTTCAATGTTGTCCTGCTCAGGCAAGACTTCACTCGTCCTAGTGTTCCTAGGAGCGGATCCTTCACATTCCTTTCCACTCCTAAGCTTCATAACTTTACATGTCTCAACATTCTTCACTCTAGAAGGCGTGGTTGGAACTTTTGTAGAGCATGGGAGTGTACTCATAGTCCTTGAGCTCTAAGAAATAGAAATTTCCCCCACTTGGTTCTCGAGATTTTTTATGCTCACTCCTTGCGCTTGAAACTGATTTTTGGTCTCTTGAATGAAGGAATTTAGAATGTTTTCAGGCTGGTTATTGCCTTGATTTGCCACAACGTAGTTAAGTACAACAAATCTAGGTGAAACTTGTAGTGCTTGAGTTGCTTGAGTAGCTTGAGGTTTTAGCTGACCTTGAGTATTACTCCATGAGAACTTAGGATGGTTGCGCCATCCTGGGTTGTATGTATTGCTGTAGGGGATGCTATTTTTGTTGTAAGTGTTGCCAACATAGTTGACTGAAACAGGATTTATAGGGTATTCCTCAAACAAATGAGCACCTCCACAATAAACACAGGCAATAGAAGGCGCGTCAGTAACCACCTTCACTGGCTCAGGCTTAGCCACTTCTTGAGTCATCATATTTTTCATCATTTGGTGAATTTGGTCCACCTGAGCAGCAAGAGATGTTGTCTCAGTGACTTCATGAACTCCAGCAGGTTTCTTTTGAGTAGAATTAACAGTGTCTCTTGCAACTGGCCATTGATAAGTGTTAGTCGTGATAATCTCAATCAATCTATAACCTTTTTCATATGACCTATACAAAAAACTCCTCCACTTGAGGCATCAAGCATGTTCCTTGAAGAAATAATCAACCCATTGTAGAAAGTTTCAAGTTGAATACAGATGGGTATGCCATGGTGAGGGAATTGTCTTAGCAACTCTTTAAATATTTCCCAAGCATCAAATAAAGACTTTTGATCTCCTTGCCTAAATGAAGTAATTTCATTTTTCATTTTAGCATTCTTGGAGAGAGGAAAGTACTTAGCTAAGAACTTCTCAGCTAGATCATTCCATGTGGCAATGGAATTAGGCTCCAAGGAATTTAACCAACTCTTGGATCTATCCCTTAGAGAGTAAGGAAAAATCCTCAACCGAAAGGCATCATCAGTCATGCCAGAAATCTTGAAATTACTATAAACATCCAGGAATTGTCTTAAGTGAAAATGAGGGTCTTCATTATGAGAGCCTGAGTATTGGCCAGTGGATTGCAACATCTGAAACATCATAAGCTTGAATTCAAACTGAGCTGCAATGAGTTATGTCAAGATAAAACTAGTGCTCATAACATTCAGATAAAAAACTACATAGTCTCTAATGTTACGGGCCCTATCATTGGCAATACTAATAATGTCGTTATCAACCATGATAGAGATTTCCTCCTCTTCTCCGTCTGATTGCACTGGCGGTTATGCGTCTCCTAATTTTGCCATATTAACAACAATATGATCTCATGGTCTGTGTTCAGTAAGTTGATATCTTCTTAGTGCCCTGAGTGCTCTTTCAGGTTCAGGATATCCAGTGTAAACTGGGTGTAACGACATGTGCATACAATAGCTAAGCGACTTGTCGTGACACCAAATTACAGGGAAACAATAAAGGATCTAATGCTTAAAATCAAAAACAATATTATTGAATACAAAGAATCATAAATGTAACTAATTCACTCCCCGGCAACGGTGCGAAAAACATGTTGTGGATAAATCTTTGAAGTGTCACATGCAAGTATACAAGTTTTGATTGCAGCAAGTAATAAATATAATAGTATCATACCCACAGGGAGTATTGTTACTTAGATTCTATCATTTTGTATAGAAACTATTCTTTTGATTTAAGCATGAGCAGAGAGAAATAATTATTGGTAAATATGAGTTCAAATTCACTTAAAATAGAAGTCAAAAGTAAGGTGAAAAGTGGTGAATATATATTAAGAGTGATTGAGTTTAGCTTTGTTCCATTAATATCTTCAGTGTAGTTATGTGCTAATGTTGTATGGTGTCGTGACAAATAAGGTCAGAGTGATCTTGAGGTGTATTTCTACAACATTTTGAGCATGCATAAAAGGGAAAGCGAACAAATCTCTAAGCCTCACTTATAACCCTAATGTACATCTTTAAAGTATTATGAAGTCCTTAATGGTTGCAGTTTCTTATCTCTCAGCAAACTAGGTCAAGTGAATATCTCTATCCTACTTTTTCAACCATTTTTACACATGAAGTACACTTGTTATTAGATCTCTCACAACAACAAGTTGTTACCTATTTCTAAGTTGATCATTCACAGAAACAACTTTATATAAAAACAAACACATGGTAAAGTAAGCATTAGCCACACAACATATAACATGAAAACAACTTGATATTAACTTCACATAGCTCAACTACAAAAGGTTTAGCTCATTTGAGTTGAGTATAAGCTACAAACGTGGTTCCCAAAGAAAACATCTTAAGACAATAAATGAACAAAATATATAAACCCAAGAGAGACTTGGAGGATGCCTTGATATGACTAATCTTCAAGAGGTGACTTTAGTCGCAACACTGCTCATTCGCTGATACATGATTGGATGAGGAAAGAAGACTCTAGCACACTTCCACTACTCAGGAACTCAAACTCTTGCAATGTTATCTTTGAATGACAGAACTATCCTTTTGATCTTCAACACAACTCTACTTATAGACCAAGGATTAGGGTTTGTATGTTGCATTGGATCATGGGCTTGTGATCAAGAATCACATCAAGCCCATATTAAATTAGTGCCAACACACTTCAGCAGACTAACAAACAAGGAATATTCGTACAAGGAGACAATGGTGGGAGACAAGGTGTAGTGGGGCAGAACACAATAGTAGCAGCAGGCGGCGCGCTCTGCCCTTTGCAGCGTACTATTGTACCAGATTTTGTCTTCTAGCGCATCCACTCTCTCATTTGAATTTTAATTGCTTTTTCCTATTTTCAGTACAACCAAGTTTTACCTCCAATTGAATCTTCCTTCTACGCTATCCTCATTATCTATCAGCTTCCCTTGTTGCTTCCCATTGGTCCGAGTTCTCTCAATTTCCTTCAGCTTGTGCTCCATGTAGTAGATTACTGCAGTCTTGCCTCAGCTCAACGATGATATCCTTTTCTAACACAAAAACACAAGTAAATGATAAAAAGGGAGCACCTATTGTGCTCCAAGCTAAAACAACTAAAAACACTAAAATGAAAGAAATTATAATTATTAGGCATAAATAAAATATTAAAAAGACATCACTAAAGGCAAGTATTATATTGAAGTTCTTTCTTGGAATTCAAATCAACTAATGCAAAGATGGAGTTTATATTCATCAGACCAAATATACAAATGAACTTCTAAAGAATTTTAAGCTGGATGACACCAAATTATGACAAGTTTAATGCATCCAACTTGAAATCTGAGAAAAAGAGGAAAGCATCACGAAAGTTGATCAGAAGTTGTATAGAGGTATGATTGGTTTTTTAGTTTACCTAAGAACTTTTAGACCTGATATTTTATTCAGTGTCTGTTTGCTTGCAAGATTTCAATCAAATTATAGAGAAACTCATTTATCATTTATTAGGAGGATCTTAGGGTATCTAAAAGGAACAACTAATCCTTAGACTATTATCTTGTTGGATACTGTGATGCTAACTATGTTGGGGATATATTTGAACGAAAATCCACTAGTGGAGGATGTCAATTCATAAGTGAAAATGTTGGGGATAGAATATTAACATGCATTTTTTTAAGATTAGAGTTAGTTTTTGAATGAAGGATCATAATCTGATGTTGATCATAAGATACTATGATTAGAGGCTCTAAAATAGCTTCTGATGAACTATAGACTCTAAAGTATCCCAAACTCTGAAACTAAGAACTTGATTAATTGTTTCCGATAGCATATAAGTAGAATATTTTTTTAAAAGCATCTCGTGACCACTTATGTGTCACTTATCTAAATGGTCTTTTGAATTGTTTTGGTGCATTATTTGTTGGATCATTATTATCCCTCTGATTTTGTTGTGATTGCTCATTCAATAAGCTACATTAATTGGGATTTATTTTTGTTTTCTAATAAAATAAAAACATGTCTTAAGTATCCCTAGTCCTAAGTTAGATCTCAAAACTTTTGGCTAAAGTTGTGTTAAAAAGCTCTGAAAACTAAGATCAATGGTTAAAATAGATTGTTAACTACTAAATAGCATTTTGATAAGAAAATGGTCTTGGTATTCAAGCATGGATTCCAAGTTCTTATCATGTGCTTAGTTGTCAGAATCACAGTTTGACCACCTTTAAACTTGAAACATTCTTTTATCAATCATACTTGCCAAACCTTTTTCAGGACTATATTGGGCTAAGAGAGAGTACGACTGATTTTAGCTTATTTTTATTCAGAATTACTTAAATCCCATACATTTTTATTCTTTCTTCAGTCTCTTTCATGTTCTTTTTATCTTTTTGTTGATGACAAAAAGGGGAGAAGAAGGATAAGTATTTAAGCATTTGAATCTAATTGATTTAAATTTGTTTATGCATAATTCTAAAGATTTGTTTTATTGTGCATAAATGATAAATTTAATTAACCTGTATGGGACTTGTGGGGAGATTACAAAAACACCCTTAAGAATTTTTGACTTAGGGGGAGCTTACAAACCTTAACCTTAAGATTATCAGACTCAGAGGGAGCTTACAAACCTCAGACCCTGAAGTAAGAATGTTAATTAAATCAATAGCCATTATTCTTAAATACTTGTGGTTTTCATCATAAAAAAGGGGGAGATATTTAGAATAAAATTGGTTTATACCATATCCCTTAGGTTTAGATGATAACAAAGTATTTGAAGAACAATTGGGTAGACTAATGTGTGATTAATTCTGCTGGAAAAAGATCAATATACTAATTTAAAGTCAGTCTGAAACTGCACTAAACATTGAATGAGAAGCTCTTAAGAGGAAGATTCTGAAGATCAAACTCTAAAGACTCAACTTCTGATCAAGATAATCAGAACCTGATGTCTCCAAGCCCTGAACAAGCCAGCCTTAGAAGAGTCAAAATCTAAAAAGATCAAAAGCTAAGACTCATACTCTGAAGGACCAGAACCAGAACCCAGTCAAAGCTTAAGAATCGAGGAATTCTTAAAATGTCATTATCAGAATCTAAGGTCGATTTGTTCTGTTATGGTCACTTGATAATTCAGCAGAAATTTTCAAAAGCCTGAAGGTTTGCAACTAATAATTCCTTTTGTAGAAAAGGAAGTTCAAATGAGTTTGCAGCGATATTATCCATTTGAGGAAGTTTTGCAATGAATCTGTTGATGCTTCTCTATAACATCTCTCTTGTGCTTGAAGAACTCTTTAATGACTCTTTCATGGAAATCTATAAGAGGAGCTGAAGATTTGGAGAAATATACAACATTGTGCCTTAACAAGAAAATGAGAAGCTACTCTGTCAAAACAAAGAGCACAACCTAAATTAGAACTTCTTATCAATTGTACATTCTTATAAGTTCTTAAGTGTTAGAGTTTTCTATGGTGTAATATGTTTACACCTCTGACTGTATATCAAGTGTAACTATCACTCTATCACAATCATTTATTTATTAGATAGATTATTATAAGTCTCTTGCATGCGTGTTTAAGCACTGAAGTCTCTTGGTTGTCTTCTTGAGCATTTGTTAAATCTCTTGCTTGTATGCTTGAGCATTTGTAAAGTTTCTTGCTTGTGTGCTTGAACAATCAAAAGTCTCTTGCTTGTGTACATAAGCTTTGAAGTCCATTACTTGTGTGTTTGGGCATTGGAAGTCTCTTGTTTGGGTGCTTGAGTAACTTGTAATCAAATTCAGTCGTAGTGAAAATCTCTTGGAAGTACAAGGGGACTGGACTGCTCCTAATTTGTAAGAGGAACCATGATAAATTGCTTGTGTGTTGTATTGTTTTATTCTTCACTTCTGTTCTATATTATTCCACTTTTATCCATCAGACTTTAAATCAAATTCTGAACATTACAATCAAAGTCTGATAACAGATCTTAAGACAAAAGAAGAAAAAGTCAACACAATTGAACCCCCTTCTTATGTTTTTCTCACCTTCAAAATGTTGGGGGGTTCAAAAGAACTTGATGTCAGTTATCCATCAAAAACCTCGAAGTTGTGTTTTATAACTGAGGAATCTCTTACACTATGGTCGTAAATTTCCATGTCTGCTAATTAAAAAATGTCAAGTGTTTATTTTGAGAATATAAGCAAATCCATCATCTCAATCCCACCATCTAGTGTGGTTTAGAAGTAAAATTATTGACCCAGACACTCTCCCATGTGAAGACATTTCACAACATGATAGATTTATAATTTATATTTTACAACATGATAGATTTATAATTTGCACTGTGGTGAAAGGAGGTTCACTACTACAATAGTATATTTTATGACACACCTTTCAACTCAATTACAAACAATCGATATGTAAATTTTTAATGCGCCATGTTTTAAATTTGCTTTAAAATTATCATTTATTTCCTCGATTGGATGAAACAACTGATACGAAATGGGGATCACATTTCAAATATCAGCTGTTGCATTTTTTACTTTTACTTATTTTTCAATTGGCGCATTTTTTATTTTTTAATCCTAAACCGATCAAAATAGTGTATTTTCCTCGATTATAATAACCAACATATAGGAAATTTTTTTGGACCACAACAACTTATCTAGAAGGGTGAATAGATCCCCAAAGAAAAATTTTACTTAAAAAACTATTTTCAAATGTTAGGGCAAAAACTATGGCAAGCGGAAGTCTTATCCTAGATCACAAGTCGTCCAAACCGAATCAGTTATTGGAGGCTCAAATATTCGTAATATCAAACTCAATTGGATAATGATGATAAGATCT